>OZ020117.1:33550487-34887987 GCA_963971155.1 Anthrax anthrax
GGAAATCTTTAGAATACTATTTTACACTTCATTCTTTTGAAGAATTGCACTCAACAAATACAGACGAAATTAAATGTTTTCTCTGAGATCCAAAGAACAAACTTTATTTATATTTTTTGTCTCACATTCTGCAAAGAATAAACACTATTAACAACCTTTTCCAATCAGAAAAATGTAAAATTCATCTTTTATATCAAGAAATATTGGAATTATATGAAGATGGGTTGAAAAATTTTATAAACCCTGATTTTGTAACTGTCAACGCTGATTTATTTTACGTTTTTTAAATTTTTATATAGAACTGTGTAAACAAATACGAAATCGATTTGATCATAAATTCATCGATCATAAATTCGATTATAGCGATCATAAATTTAGATTATTGAAATTAATTAATTCTCTAGAAATATTTAGTGGAAATTTACCATATATGACACCTCTATTGAACAATTATCCATTTTATAACGATGAAAAAGATGTTTTGAATAATCAGAGAAATAAGTATCGATTTAATAAAGAAATCCATTATTCTACGGTATGTAGAGTATTGAATCGTGCTTGTTACAAATCATGTACAACCGTGAAAAAGCCCCACATATCCAAATCGAAAAGAAAAAACAGAATTTTATTTGATACAGAATATATAAATAAGGACATGAACTTCTGGCGAAAATTTAGTATTCATTCTAAAATTGACACCAAAGGTGCTAATTGATCTTCTATTGAAACATATGTACTATATGTATATATACATACATGACGATTGTCTAAATTTGATATTTTTTTTTTATTTTTTCTTTTATCATTTGAAAATGTATATATTCCTGTTTTATTTTCATATGAGATGTATGAACTTTATTTTTCGAGTTGAAATAAAAATTTGATGACCTTTAAGTTATCAGAGCCATGTATTTCAAAAAGTTCTTATCATAAATTTATAAAAACCGCGAAAAAATACAAATGTGCAATTTTTTTGCATGTGCTACAGCCAGAATTTATTTTATTTGTAAATTAATTTTTATAACAATTCGTATTTTAATTGTACAAAATAATCATGTCAACTAACAATCAAACTCGACAAAATATTCTCAGATTTCTAATTCAAAAATGAGTGTTTATGAGAGTAAGGATTTTAAAATATTTCGGATTTTCTTTTCTTTTTTCTTTATATTTCATATGAACAATGAAAACAGCTTGCAGACCACCAAAAACTCGAAAAATAAAAAGCTGTGTGGAACGTTTTTTTTATTTTTTATACTTTATACTCTAGCTTATGGAATATATCAACTAAAACAGGATTCAAAACTGCATTATTGGAATAATGGGCAAAAATAGGCCAAGATATTGCTCATAAATTGGTCCAGGTAATTCCAAATCGGCTAAAAGAAGTACTACGTCAAAAAGGGTACTTAACTGGACATTAAATATTGTTAAAAAAAACTCTAAACTCGTGGGACCATTTATGGACCAAAATTTAAAAGAAAATAAAGGGGAAGATCCTGACCCCTGAAACAGTTCAGGAAACACCGGCGGCGGGCACATCCAGCCTGCAGAGAAGTGGCTCTTCCACAAGACTAGCGGATCTAAAATCTTGTGAGTATAATTCAAAAAACTTATGGGATGCATTTACAAAATATTTTCATTCACAACGTTTCACTCACAATATTTTCATTCACAATTTGATTTGTGTTCATTTTCAATTATTAACAAAAAATAGAATAAAGCTATACGACGATTTTGAATAAAAGGTCATATTTTATATGAAAATCTTTGTTTTTCCCCTTCTTCATTTCAGAAATCTTTCAGTCTTTTAGTTATGTATGTATGTACATAAAAAGTGAAATAAATATTTTAAAATTTCTAGAGTTAATTTTCTGTTACACCTTCCAAAAAATCCTCAATTTCTTGATTACAGCTGGTAGTAAAACATTTCTATATGGACCTTTACTTGATTGTTTTTTGATTATGTTATCCAATTCTTTTTCCATTCCAATTGGTTTATCCAAATGGTATTCTTGTAGCAAATACTAATCAGAGATTTATACATGCATAATTCATTTACTTTTCTTTATACAGGATGTTCCAGAGTCAATGTCAAAAAGCGAGTCAGTGAACAAACGATCACTGGTCCAACAATACAACCAACATTGTGGTCAACATTAATGAGATGGAGACAATTCCAATATGCAATGACAGCAGATATAAAAAAGATGTACAGGATGATCTGGATCTCTGAAAAACATTACAAATACCAACGAATTGTTTGGAGAGAATCACCCCATCATAAAATAAAAAACTATGCTTTAACACCCGTCACCTTCGGAACCACACCAGCACCATTCCTTGCAATACGAACATTGCAACAATTAGCAAAAGACGAAGCTAAGAATTTTTCAAAAGCAGCCAAGGTTTTACCAACTTGTTTCTATGTAGATAATTGTTGCCTGGGATCCAATGATAAGAGTGAAGCATTGGAATTACAATCTCAGATGATAGACATGTTAAAAACAGCAGGTTTTCATTTGAGAAAATGGACCTCAAATTCACAAGACTTGTTAATCAACATTCCATAAGGAGATAGAGAAATGAAAACCTCATTAGAACTTACTTCACAAGAGTCATTCAAAACTTTAGGTCTCCATTGGTATCCAGGTGAAGATGTTTTCCGATTTAAAATTCAGTTACACGAACAAAGAAAAAATTATACAAAAAGAACTATTCTATCTAAAGTAGCGTCTTTACTTGATCCCTTCGGGTGGTTAGCATTATGTATAATTATAGCTGAAATATTAATCCAAAAACTCTAAATATCAGGCTCTAGCTGGGATGAACATCTCAACAATCATCTATCAGATGAATGGTTGGGCTTCCGAAATCAAATTACCCAACTCCAAACAATCAAAATTCCTAGATGGACAGGATTCCACTCACACCATAGAGCAGAACTTCATGGATTCTGAGATGCATCAACACGAGCATATGCAGCAGTAGTATATTTAGTCATTTTTCAAAATAACGTCAAAACTAGTTTCCTTATAGCTATAAAAACCAAAGTTGCTCCCATCAAGCCCATTACATTACCTAGACTTGAATTATGTGCAGCAGTCTTATTGTCCAAACTAATGAAACAAATACAAATCGATATGGATCTCCAAAATATCCAAAAATACGCCTGGTCTGACTCTGAAATAACATTAGCTTGGATTAAAAGATCACCATCAAAATGGAAAACATACATAGCAAACCGTGTCGTAGAAATCCAAGATAATGTCCCACCAGAAGAATGGCGATATGTTCCATCAGCAGATAATCCAGCTGATTGTGCGTCGCGAGGAATTCCTTCGGAATTACTACCATCTCTTACATTATGGTGGTCAGGTCCCAATTGGTTAGTTAATACTCAAAATTCATGGCCAATACAGCCCAAAATTATCGAACCTAAAATAGAAGTTAAATCATTAACGACATTTTTAAATATACAAGAACCATCATTACTATTTAAATACTCATCCCTTTCCAAATTAATACGAGTTGTAGCCTGTTGTCTTCGATTCTTTCACAATTGCAAATACCCTAAAAACAAAAGAAACAATCATCTTACATTAGAAGAACTAAATACACAGAATTACGTATAATATCAATAATTCAACACAACAATTTCAGACAAGAAATTGAACACATTAAAAATAACAAACCTATACCAAGTAAAAGTCATATTATTAACCTTCGCCCCTTTATCTCCGAAAAGGGTATATTAAAAGTAGGTGGTCGTCTGTCCAATACCAATTTACCTTTCAATACTAAGCACCCAATCATTATCCCAAATAAACACCATGTCACAACACTAATAATTAATCATTATCACAAAATTACACTACATGGTGGAACACAATTAGTTCTAAACACTTTACGACATAAATATTGGCTACTAAATGCACGAAATACAATAAGACTACATTTGCACAAATGTATACAATGCTATAGAACACGACCAAAAACATCACAACAAATTATGGGTGACTTGCCTGAATGTAGAGTCAACATTTGATTACCATTTCAACACGTCGGAATAGATTATGCAGGGCCAATCAATATAAAAACATCAAAGATCCGAAACGCAAAAACCTTAAAAGGCTACATTGTCATATTCATTTGCATGGTTACCAAAGCCATACATATCGAGTTGGTAACTGAATTATCAACAAACGCATTCTTAGCAGCCTTCAGAAGATTTGTCAGCAGACGAGGCTTATGCACAGATGTTTACTCTGACCAAGGTACAACATTTGTAGGCGCTAACAAGGTTCTGGATAACGAATTCAAAAAATACCTAAAAGAATTCAAAAACAGTATTAATACAATTTCAACAAATTTAAATATAAAATGGCATTTTAACCCACCATCAGCTCCACACTTTGGCGGTTTATGGGAGGCAGGAGTAAAATCAGTGAAGACACATCTAAAGCGGATTATTCCAGCAGATAATTTAACTTATGAAGAATTAACCACTTTACTATGCCAAATAGAAGCCTGCGTTTATTCCAGACCCTTAGTACCACTAACTAATAATCCTGACAACCATTCATTAATATCTCCAGGTCATTTGTTGACAGAGGGACATCTACTGACTACTCCAGAACCATCCCATCCAGATCTCCCTTTACACACCAACAGATGGAAATGTATACAACAGCTGACAAATCATTTCTGGAAAAAATGGTCAAATGAATATTTACATACATTACAACAACGTAGCAAATGGAATAAAAATAATGCTCACATTCAAGAAAATGATATCGTATTCATAAAGGATGAACGATATCCTCCCACACCATGGCCCTTAGGTAAGGTTATACAATTACATCCAGGCAATGACAATTTATGCAGAGTTGTAACCATTAAAACTTCAAATAACATATTACAGCGACCAATCACAAAGATTTGCAAAGTGCCGTAATGTAAGTACATAAGTATATAAGTAGTAAGTGGTTAGTACAGTCTCTTCGGACGCGGGAAAATGTTTTGCCCAAAAAGCGAAACATAACCTTTTTTTTTTTTCTTTTACATTTTTACACTAACGCATTATTTTTTACCACCATATCCTTTTTCATATTCCTTTTTTGTCACACATTTATTATTTTTTCCACATCTTTCTTCACATTTATTATTTTTTCATATTTTTTATTTTTCACTTTCATTTTTTATTTCAATATTTATTTCAATATTTATCTCACACACAACACTACTGCACTTGTCAAACTATTTATTTTCATTGTTTGACAAGTGCAATAAACATAGAATTTATTGTTTACATTGTTCGATTGTTTACACTTTACACAATAGAAATACAGCTTACCCAGATCATATATAAACGAGATGAAATTCACCAGAAATCATCATTTTTGATCAAAATTTCACAATGAACACATCACTAAATTCCTTGTCTGCTTATTCAGTCTCAGCGAATCAAGACAGCAACTGAGAATCAAGAAGGACGAATCTTAATCCATCGAAACTCTAGAGCCTTTCAGCGAATCTTAACTAAAAGGTACCCCCAATTTAACGAGACAGCGAATCTTAACTGAATCGTTAAATCAAAAATATTTTTATACTAATCCGGATTCTAGCGAATCTTAACTAGGATCCAAAGTACCTTCGTAGTGATATCTCAAGTGAATCTTAACTTGAATATCATCTACATTTAAACCGATCTTCATCGAATCTAAACTGAAGATCCGTTATATAGTATTACATATTTAAACCTAAACTGAAATCAGTAATTTTTATTACTAAGTCTACTTACTAACACAATTATGTATATAATTTGTAATATTTTTTAATACCTTATTTTTTTTTTCTTTCTTTTTTTTATTTCATAGACAGCCCTAGACGTCGAAAGGTAGAATAGGGCAAAGCATTAACTTCGCTTTCTCATTTTGCTATTTAATTTCTTTTTATTAAATTTTATTTACTTTTTATTGAATTTTCGATTTATTTATTCATCTTTTTATTTATTTATTTATTTTGAATTATATTACTTAACTTATTATTGTGAATTTTTATTAATTTATTAATTTATTTTTAATCTGCTTTAAATTTTTATTAAATTGTTTTCCTAATTTTAAGCATTAAATAAAATAAGGTTTATAACGTTTTAAATCCAAGACTTTTCATTTTGCTGCCCAACTCCCAATTCTGGTTTAGAGAACCAGTTGCACTCACACTTGTTTTAAAATTAACATTGTAATGTCAGTCTCGGCCATTTCTAGGTATTAGAAAAACAGAGACGGCACTACATACATAGAGAAAAAAGGAAAACAAAAACACATGTCGTTGCAAATAAGTAACAACAAAAATTGTATATTGTGATAATTACATGTATGCAATTTGATATCGCGTATATGTAAATCTATATTGAGGTGACAATGGACATAATACAGCAAAAAGACTTCTGGTTCTAGGCAACTGAAGTTGAGAAATTAAAACGTAAATTTTACAAAAATAAATTATATATGTACATATTTATATAAAAAAAAAAAACAAATAAAAACGTATATAAAGTAGATGTCTTTAAAACAGGTATAATTATTTCACTTACCTTTTTTTTGTTTTTCTTTTATATATTCTGCAACCTGAAATAAAATTTAAGAAAAAACTCACTTGCCAATTGCACATCACTTATAATAATGATAGTAAGAAACGTGGGAATAAACTAAAACCATGAATAAGTAAGAACTTTTATACATAATAGAAAACCAGTATAAAAGTTAGAGAAATTTGGTAGAGGGCAAAATTGCAAGGTAAACTAAAATAAAAATTAATAGAATGAGTAATAATAATATATGAAAAATATAATAAATATTGTGAAAACATACTATATTAGGGAACCGAAAACAGTGTTATCAATGAAAAATGAAAATTTGGCTAACACGTAATAAACATTTTTTTTTTTTGTTTATACCATTAGGGACCAACATGACAGAACAGAATAATTTAAAAAAAAGTAAATTATTTAAGATATGTAAGTTAACAACAATTATCAATAATTAGTAACAAACAATATTAAACATGATAGAACATGCCAATGCAATAAATTACACGCGCATTCGGTCTTTTGCTGTCTCAACAATTTTTGCGCACCTTGCACTTTTGTCACTTGTTTACTTCAATCGAACTTTCTCAATTTCTATAGAATAATAATAATTACGCGTGTACAAATTGAATAGTGCTGATTTGCATAAATTCCCTACCAATATTTAGTTAATTTAATTCTTAGCTACCGAAATCGTAATCATAGAATTAAGAATTTTTGTGATTAGAGTAATTTGGGAGTTCAATAAATACGAATCAAGAAGTCAAAATATTTTTAAGCTTTACTTAACTTAACTGGCGCCCGAGCAAAAAAGCCTATACAGTCGAAGTACAGTGTAATTGTGTAAAAGTATTTGAAAATTTTCAAGTGCAAAAAAGAAAACAAATTAAAATTTTTCTTTCTTAAAAATTCAATGAAATTTTAATATATAAAATAAAATCACCATCAACATAGTGAAAGTTAAACATAATATTGCGAAGTTTACAAAAAACTTATAATCATAAATTGAAAACAGAAAAAAAAAATTGCGAACGAACTTTTTACAAATTTTTGAAATTTTATTGAAAACAAAGCAAAACTTTGACTTCAAAAAGAAGAGCAGTGGCAGTGGAAAATTTTAGAATTATAATATTGAAAAGCATTTATCGAACAGCTATTTAGCATCTTACGAAATTAAATAAAACTGTTCGATAGGCATTAAAGCAGTAGTGAAAAATTAGTGAGTGAAAAAATATCACGAATATAAAAACCTATCACCGTTTACATAAGATCGTGGTGATAGCAACATAGTAAAAGAATTTTTCAAACACAACTAAGGCAATTTATCACTGCTACCGTGAGAACACAGCGATACAGCCACCGACACAACTACACTCCATAGCAGTGAATTGGAACGTACCACGAGTAGGTTGATAACAATTCTCAACGTTGTTAACTAAAAGGGATTTTTAACGGACCACCCTCCTTCGACTAGGGCAAAACGATAGGAGAAAGTCAGCAGCAATAAGATGAAACTCCTGCTTATTCTACTGTAAGTACACAGTGTTTTAATAGTACAATATTAAAGAACAAAGCAAAAGGAAGGAAAAAATATGCACAAGTGAAGTAATTTTTTTTTTTTTTTTTTTTGTTGAATTAAAATAAAACCAGTGAAAATTAAACAAATCTTTTAAATAAAACAAGCTTTTTCTCGTAGGATCAAAATAAATATTTATTGGTTTTTGAAACAAAAAACGTAAAAACTTAAACAAGAAATTAATAAATAAATAATCAAATATTTAAATCCAACATAGAAACAAATAAATATCTTTTCAGTACAAAATATTACCTTTTTATTAAAAACAAAACAATAAACTAAACATTATAAAATTTTTAATACGAACATTTTTTGGTGAAGAGAAATAAATTTAAGAATAAAATTGTACAAGGAAACTCAACAAATAAAATATTGAATACCATTGACAGATTTGGTTTTACTCAGGAGAATTTCAGGAAATTATTAAAATTTTTTGCAAACTTTCGATTTTAAAAAGGAAATTCTTTTTTGATATTGAAAATATTTTTGATCTAAATAATATCTTTTTTACAGCTCTAAATAAATTCTTTTTCGTTTATATTAAGAATGAAAGTTTTTGAAAAAAAAAGCATATATTGTTGTTTAGTTTGCTCTGTAAAACGAAAATATTTTTTTATTTGTATTTTTTGAAAAAAATAATATATTTGTAAAACAAAAAGAAAAAGAAAATAAATAAAATTTTTTTTAAATCTTTAAGTCATTGCCACAAAATAAAATCATTCTTATAGGTAGTATATTTGAAAAATAATACAAAAAAGCAATTGTCAAATAAACCAATAAACTGTTACTTTGTAATTGAATTTATGCAAATCACCTACGCAAATTTGGCAATCGACATCTTTGTTAAACTCTGTAGGTCGCATTTTCTTTGAAATTTTTTCGTACGTTTTCAAAAACCTTGTAGATCTCTTTTGTTCCTATATTATATTTACCTTTACCCATTCCTGTTCAAATAAACTTTCACGACATGGCAACTGAAGCTATGCAAGAAGCAATAAAACAGCTGAAAGGGGCAGTTAATGCTCAAATTGAACAAATTAAAGAATAAGAAAAGCGATTATCAGCATTAGAAACAAAAAAAACAACTCAGGTTGTACCCACTTCGACGCCGACTCCGAAAAATGAAGAGGAATTAAAAGATATTAGTAGACTCCCAGATAGCGTGAAAGAAATTCCAATTTTTGAAGGGAATCCAGTGCAGTACATATCATGGGTGCATAGCGTTGAGGGAATTTTAAAAGATTATGAGATTGTGCGGGGCAAACCATTATACAGAGCTATACTGAAAAGCATCTGCGGAAAAGCGGATGCAGCTTTTGTATCATACAATATCTTTGACGATGATTGGGGTGCAATAAAGCAATGTTTATCCCTTCATTACGCAGATAAGAGAGATTTGCGCACTTTGGAGCATCAGCTAAGTATGCTGACACAGAAGAATATGAGTATTGATGAGTTTTATGCAAATGTCAATCACCAGTTCTCCCTTATAGTGAACAAAATAAAAACAGAGGATTATGCTCCGGAAACAATGACAGTGTTGATTGAAACATATAGAAATAGGGCATTAGATGTGTTTATTAGAGGCCTAAATGGTGAACTGTCTAAGATGCTAACGATCCAAAGACCTCAAACATGACCAGAGGCATACTCATCCTGTCTGGAAATACAGAATTTGAATTTTAGAAATCTCTCTGTAAATGTGAGGAATTTTAATAATACAGTGACGAGTCCAGTGAATAAAATGCCAGAAACTAGGAGGGATCAATCAGGAAGTCGAAAAATAACACACCAACAAGTCAATATGCCTCTGCAATATAAGAATATGTCGTACAATATACAACACAACCTGAACAATAGACGTCCACCAAGACCACTTCAACCGAAACCACCTGTGCCTATAGATGTGGACCCATCGATTCGAACCAGACAGGTGAATTATATGAACAGGCCGAATCATTCCATCATGCCAGCCATTAAGAGAGAAAATAACTCAGAGGGACATATGCGAAAACAGCAGAGAATTAATCATTTGGAAACGCAAGGAGAAGAGATAGAATATGAGGACTACATACAACAATACAGCGATTATGAAGGAGAAAGTGAAGAAATGCTTGAAGAGAATCCTGAAGTAAATTTTATGACGGGAGCCTCTCTAGCATACCATACCTAGAGTATAAGACTCTCGACAATAAAATTCTCAAATTCTGAATAGATACGGGTGCTAATAAAAATTTCATTAAGCTGGAATTAGCCGTAAACGCTGAGCCTACAAAAGCCCCATTCAAAATAAGATCCGCAGGGGGCGATATTTTAATTATTAAAAAAAATTACAGGAAGATTCTTTGAAAGTATTGGCAACAACACACTAACGGAATTTTTTGTACTACCAGGACTAACAACATTTGATGGAGTAATCGGAGATGACACCCTGAAGGAAATACTTGGAAGCAGTAATTGACAGAAAGAACAATACATTGAAAATAGCGCCGAATATATGTATTCCGTTACATGAGAAGAAATCAGTGCAGGTAAATAACATAGAGATCAGAGACAGTCATTTATGCGAAGAATCTAAACTAAAAGTTAAACTGTTGGTTAAAAAATATGTTGCCTTATTTGGACCACTGAATGAACAGCAGCTAAATAATACCAGCGTTGAGGCAGAAATTAAAGCAGCGACAGATGAGCTAATTTATGCAAAATCATATCCGTATCCAGTTAACATGAGAGGTGAGGTGGAAGAACAAATTAAAAAACTTCTAAAGGACGGCATAATACGACCATCGAAGAGTCCGTACAACTCGCCCATTTTTATAGTTGAGAAGAAAATGGATGCTTCAGGCGTCAAAAAATATAGAATGGTTATAGATTTCAAAAAATTAAATGCAGTAACGATATCGGATACTTACCCCATACCTGATATTTCTAACACCATTGCTAGCTTGGGGAACTCGAAGTATTTTACAACTATTGATCTAACCTCTGGATTTCATCAGATAAAAATGAAAGCAGCAGATATTCCAAAAACGGCATTCTCGACAATGAATGGGAAATATGAGTTTACAAGATTGCCGTTTGGCTTGAAAAATGCACCGGCTATCTTTCAAAGAATGATAGACGACGTGCTTAAGGAATATATTGGAAAAATCTGCTACGTATATATTGATGATATTATAGTATTCGATGGTAAAACAGAGGCAGAGCATTTAGACAACGTAAGTAAGGTTTTCGAAAAACTTGAAAAAGCCTATTTGCGCGTTAATCTGGATAAAACAGAATTTCTAAAAACAGAAACGGAATTCTTGGGCTACATCATAACCAACCAGGGGATTAAGCCAGATCCGAAAAAGGTACTAGCTGTACAAAGAATAAAACCCCCAGAAAATCTGAAGGAACTGAAAGCATTCTTGGGCCTAACTTCCTATTACAGACGGTTTATAAAGGATTATGCAAAGATAGCCAAACCATTAATGAACCTTACAAGGGGAGATAACGGACAGGTTAAAGCAAATCAGAAAAGCAGAAATTATTGCTTTCCCTGATTTTGAGAAACCATTTATACTGACAACAGATGCGTCCAATTTTGCTATTGGAGCGGTTCTATCTCAGGGTGAAATCGGTAAGGATAGACCTATCACTTATATTTCGAGAACATTGAATAAAACTGAGGAGAACTATGCGACCAATGAAAAGGAACTATTGGCTATTATTTGGGCCCTAGATAATCTTAGAAACTATCTGTACGGAGCGAAATAAATTAGAATCCTGACTGATCACCAACCTTTGACGTTTAGATGGAAAGCGCGTTTAGAGGAGTTTAATTATGAACTGATTTATAAGCCAGTTTACACCAATAAAGTCGCAGATTCTTTGTCAAGGATAAGGACGGAAGTGAACACATTAACGTCATCGATGCAGACGATGCATAGTGCCGAAGAGGATAGTACAGATTATATACCTCACTGTGAAGTACCGATAAACGTCTTCAAAAATCAACTGATCATAGATGAAAAGAAGGGATCTCGGACTTTGACGATCAAAGAGGAACCACATCCGGCATACAGCAGACATTATATCACAGTACCTGTAATAAACAAAGAGGCACTGATAAAAATTCTGAGTATGAAATTGCAGCCAACTGTCATCAATGGTGTAAAAATCCCTGAGGAGCGGTTGCAGTTGTTACAGAATGTCTATAGGGAAAGGTTTGCGAATTTCAAACTTCGTATAACGCAAAAGATAGTCAAGGATGTCGGTAATGAGGAGGAAAAATTTAGAATTATACAAGAGGAACATAAAAGAGCGCATCGAAATTGGAAGGAAAACAAAGATCAGATAGTACAGAAATACTATTTTCCAAAAATGTCGAAACTAATTAAACAACATACAAAGAACTGTGACATCTGTAACACAAGTAAGTATGATCGGCATCCGTGAAAACCGGAACTTCAGGAAACGCCAACGCCTACGCACCCATCTGAAATATTACACATTGACATAATGGAAATGCACAATGAGAAATTTATATCATGTGTAGATAAATACTCGAAATTCGCGAAGTTCTTTCAT
Organism: Anthrax anthrax; assembly: GCA_963971155.1. NCBI lineage: Eukaryota > Metazoa > Arthropoda > Insecta > Diptera > Bombyliidae > Anthrax > Anthrax anthrax. Next base: position 33,563,228 of record OZ020117.1, read on the forward strand.
ATAAAGAATAGATCAGTTCTACATCTAAGAGATAAATTAATAAAGATTTTGCACTATTTCTCAGCTCCAAAAATCTTGTGATGGACAACGAAACAAGTTTCATAAGTCCTATTATATCTGACTATCTGAAAACCTTAGGTATAAAAGTCTACATATTATGCATCACCCAAAAGAAGCGAGGTTAATGGCACAATAGAGAGAGTTCATTCAACGATTATAGAAATTGTGCGTTGCTTACAGCTCGAGTACGAAGAATTAACATTAAAGGAATTGATAAATATAGCCATAGATAGATACAATAATACGATCCATTCGGTTACAAGGTATAAACCTAGCGATATTTTCTTTGGTAGGGCACAAAAGAATAGCTATGAAAAATTAATGGATGTTCGACGTAAAGTAAATGAGCATTTAGTTGAGAGATTAAAAAGAAACCAGAAAGCGGGGCTAAAAAGGGCAAATGCAAAAAGGGAAAAACCGAAAACGTACGAACCCGGTGAGACAATATACACAGCGATTAAACAAATTCAAGGGAAACATAAACCCAAATATAGGGAAGAAACTGTTGCCAAGGATAACGGAGTAACAGTTACAACGACATCGGGACGACGGGTTCATAAAACACATATAACACAGTAAAACTACTCTTTTCAGCACTTCAATTTGGAAACTAGCGGCATCATTCGAGATATACAGCTACGATACACCAATAGTAACACTGAAGCAGGGAAGTGGACGAGTAACAAACGGTAACTTTAAATTAGTTCATATCATTAACCTCACAAGCTATGAGGAAGCAGTAGAGAATGCCTAGCATTGAACAGATCGATTCGAAGAACACCATTAAATCCCAGCTGGAATATCAAATACATCAGATCTCGAACTTGCTAGAGGTACTTACAGGACCTAACACCAGAACCAAACGCTCTATTAATTGGATAGGATCAGCGTGGAAATGGATAGCTGATTCACCGGATGCAACGGACTGGGATGAAATAACAAAAAGCCAGGATTCAATCATACAAAATAATAATGAGCAATATCAAATAAATCAACAAATCATGGAAACAACACAGCAAATCCTCAATGAATATAATAAGATTGTTGGCCATGTAGATGAAAACAACAGGGGTGAGCACTTACAAACAATATACAACAAACTGGCTATCTTAAAGGAAGAAATAAAAGAAATTATAAGGGCAGTACAATTAGCCAAACGAGGAATCATTAACACAAATCTATTGAATAAAAAGGAAATTAATAACCTCATAGCAGAAATGGAAACACTGCCATATTCCAACGACGTGGATGCTATAGAATACGCACAACCACTATTATTGAAAAAGGGTTCTACGATTTTATATGTGGTATCTATTCCGAAAACGGGACAAAAAATTTATAACTATCTCACGATAAGATCCACAATTCAAAACAACAAGAAAATACATCTAGAGTATAGAGAGCTTTTGTCAAGCCAGGATGAAATGTTTGGAATTACAGAGAAGTGCAACACTTTCAAGGACACTGTGGTATGTAGGACCAACCAAATAGAAAAATTAAAAGAGGAACACTGTATCTACCAACTATTGAAAGGCACACATGCTGTATGTGATTACCAGGTCAGCAGCAAGGAAGAAGTAGAATCCTTGAATGACAACACAGTTTTCTTAAATAATTTCAATGGGGACATCATGTAAAACGGTTCCAGCAAACATATCGAAGGGAATTTTCTACTTCATTACTATAATGAAACCATCAAAGTAAAGGACAAAACCTTTATAAGTAAGGAAATACAATTTACACAAATCTTACCCCCAATATTAAGACCTAATATAACAGAGAAAGATATCAAGCTTGATCTGCAATTTTTACATAATTTACATCTGAAAAACGTACAAAAGCTGAAAGAATTATTCACGAAGCATAAAATTGCAGTCACTACAGATGCAGGTATAATCGCAATTATCGTATTGGTTCTGTGCATTACGTTTCACAAAAGATTAAGCGGACAGTGGGGGAACGTGACACTACTTCCTACCGTTCAACCTCAGGAGATGAATCAACAGCATCAAGGACTACAGCCAATCAGTCTAAATCTTTGATCCACGTGGATTTCAAAGAAGGGAGGAGTTAACAACAATTATCAATAATTGATAACAAACAATAATAAACATGATAGAACATGCCAATGCAATAAATTACACGCGCATCCGGTCTTTTGCTGTCTCAACAATTTTTGCGCACCTTGCACTTTTGTCACTTGTTTACTTCAATCGAACTTTCTCAATTTCTATAGAATAATAATAATTACGCGTGTACAAATTGAATAGTACTCATTTGCATAAATTCCCTACCAATATTTAGTTAATTTAATTCTTAGCTACCGAAATTGTAATCATAGAATTAAGAATTTTTGTGATTAGAGTAATTTGGGAGTACAATAAATACGAATCAAGAAGTAAAAATATTTTTGAGTTTTACTTAACTTAACTTGTATATATTGAGGTAATATTCACGAAGTATACTTTAGGAAATCAGTATAAACAACGACAACACAGATTGTAATAAAATAACTAATTATTAGACTATGTGTCACTATAATCAAAATTTTCAATGCAAGAAATAAAAATAAATTAGAGGAATCAATTAAAAATGATCACAAATACTAACACAATTAGCACACTGCATGGAAAAAGTTACCACCCGTTTAATTTTCTTTTAAGAAAAATAGCGTTAAAAATATGTATTGCATTTGTACTGATCACACTAGTAAATTGCCAAATAAAGATCAACGAATTCAACTCAAATGGAATTATGCTAGAATCTTTAGGTCAGGCATTAACATATCAAAGTACATGGACATTGTATACTAAAATCACTGCAATACATCCAGAGGGACGTTACGATTTATCAAAAGTTGCGAAAGAACAGCTTTCGAAATTTGTAGACACCTAGGTAAACAGAAGGAAAATTGCAAAACATGGCATAATGAAATATAAGCCATGATAGCTAGGATACAAACACAAGCTGAAGAATTAGATTACTATTTGGGTAAAAATGAGAAAAGTAGACAAAAACGTGAATTATTTCGTGGTGTAGGAAAATTGAGTAAATATATGTTTAGTACGATGGATGGAGTTGATGCAGCAGATATCTATAAAAGAATACAAAGTTTATAACATCACGATGAACAAGACATAAACTTAATGAAAAAACAAATCACCGTATTGAAATCTAGCTTTGATACAACCACAAATTACATAAGAAATCTAACTATACAATCAAAATCATTCGGCAGTAGTCATTAGTAATTTTACACAAAAAGTAAACAATAATATTATGGAAGTAAAAACTCAAACAACTCAATTACCAAATTTTGATATTTGTATGGACAAAGTTACAAATGATATATAATCATTTAAGTGAACAATTGATTGCTATAAACGCTCTACATGAACACGAACTACATCCTTTACTGATTTCAGCAAAGTTATTAAATGAAACATATACATAAATTATTAAATGAAACATATATAATAATAAATGATACAGATAAATACCTAACAACAGCCAAATTCGCATTGATCAAACACGTAGTGAAGATACAGTTTATTGAAGATATAAACGGGCTAATTGTATGATTTTCAAAGAAAACTATGATCTGAATAAAATCCATTTACTACCTAATTTTCAAGATGAAAAATTACCAACAATCCCTAGTATAAGTACATATTTCATTTTAAATAACACTTATAACAGCTATTTAGAATACAGCGATAGTGAATTCAATCAAAACTGTAAAAAATGCAACACCGGAATTCACTCAACAATTACCATTTTTAAACAGACGAAAGTAAAAATGGGGGGGAGAGAAGGATATCACTTGCTTAACCACATATTAACACAGAAGTTGGACTCAATTAAGCAGCTTTGCCAACAGCAAGTATTGACAAGGTTCTCTGATTCATTAGTGAAATTATATGCACAAAATTCCTGGTTGTATCAGTTTAAACAAAAACATTCAATGAAGATACAATGTAAAACAGTAAAATTTACGCAACAGTTAATGGGTACAGGAGTACTCACCTTAATGGAACCCTGTAAATTTGAAATTTATGACAAGCAGTTACCGTATGAAGGAAACAAAGAAACCAGTATAGGTTTTCAACATATGGAAATACCAAAACCTAAGTTTAAGATAGAGTTGCCAAAAGACCTTCTGAAACCACAAGATCAAAATAAAAATATGGAAACAAATGTTATTCAACACATAATTAGTGACAACGGAAGGTTATTAGATCAAGGTAAGGCTATTGAAGAATTGAAACAGAATTGTAAAAAAGACAATAATGCAAATAAATGTAAATAGTAGCGTAATTTCCTTAATAATTTTCCTAATAATTCTCATCATAATTATAGCAATATGCAGAAAATTAAAGAGAAATGCTGTAAACAAGAAAAAAATACAAACAAAAAACAGGTGTTACAAATTCCAAACGAAATGCTACAATTACAAGTGATACAGGATAACATATATCAGAAAACAGAAAGCAAAGCTAACACTGGGCACGCGACCGACCGAATACCAGTTACAAATACAAAAAAGATTGGGAAAATGGTATCGAATTTTAACTCATAAAACCACATAATACGTGCAGTGCAGCAATAAATATAATTCACCGTCGGTTACTTTGAAACTCAAAACTCCACAATTTTTTTTTATGAATTAATATCCAGTATGGGAAAATTTATGACATATATTCAAGGCCAGCTTATGACAGCTGATCGAAATCGAAATCAGTTCAAGTCAAAACTATGAAAATAAAAGGTTCAGTAAATGTCCGTTAAAAAATAAAAACGAAAATTTTACACACTTATTCAAATGTATGATATACACATGTACATATATACACATGTGTATAGATCTTATATTCATGCGTATACATACATATGTATGTATGTATACACATATAATAACCCAAAGCAAATGATTTATACTTGATCTCAGATCTTAGATTTGCAAAACTAATTATATGTGCTTCGTAATACCTACATATACTTTATAGGCAAATTTTAAAAGAATTTACATAGATAAAAAAAGAATATAAAAAAATTTTCCGTAGAATAACATAACAATTAAAATTACGGTACATTGACTGGATGTACTGTACACATTCCTTTGTATATATGTATGTACATATGTACACCTAAAAAAAATTCTATGGAAAAAAAAATTTTTTTTAATTGTTTTTTCTCACACTCAATGTTTTGTGCGTATACAGATATGGTACATATATGCATGTACACACGCATGTACGTATGTACATACATCGAACTATATAGATTAGATAAGACGTTGTACACATGATCATATATACACACATATGTACATATCATGTAAATCGTTCATTGACTGTACAGTGCAAATTTAAACATTTATATTGAAAAATTAATTCAAGTTATTCTGAAATAAACAACAATTATAATACAAATATTTTTATTATTATTGATTATTTTGTTGGTAATAATATAATTAATAAAATAACCAATTATCACGTCTTATTGTTGTTTATTATGAAGATCATAGTACAAATGTATTAATTGCAATTCAGCAAATTGAAACCGAAATAAATATGCAACGAAAATTGAAATCTTCATACAAAAAGTAGTAATTTTCATGTATTAATAAAATGTAAACTACCCAACATTTTTTACTTAGTTCCTTTTGCAACTGATCAGGAAAAGTTCCAATTTTATGTTTATATTTTAAAAATCATAGAAGTGTACCTATATAACTGAATAGAACATAAATTGAAGCAAAGTCAAAGGACATTTTTAACAAAAATGCCTTGACTTTTTTTCAATTTTCAAGGATTGAAAACAAAAATTTAAAAGTTTGTCATACTTTAAGACAACAACTTCGTTCAAGCTATTTTTGTTCAAAATTTCATGAAAATCGGTTTAATAGTTTTCGACATTGGAGGTGCAATTGAAAAGCTAAATATCAATTTTGTCAACTTTAAACCCTTATAAAATAAAAACGAAACCCTTTTTGCCAACTATTTTTTACTTAATGACCACAACTTTACTTAGTCTATTTGTGTGGAAAATTTCATAAAAATCGGTTCATAAATAGCCGAGAAACGAGGTGCAAAAGTTTGAAAATATCCAAATCTCCGCCATAAACAGAAAAGGAAATAAATACATAAAATAAACATACATGACAATTACATATGACAAACATACATCCATAAAGTAATACAGTGTATACATCAATATAAACATTATTTACCAAACGTTTATTAGGTAGTCTAATATTCTAGGAAAGTCAAAATTACGTATCATACACTAAAAAAAAGATGTATATATATTAAAATATAAGTCAATAAATGAAAAACAATTATAATAGTATAATTGCAATAGTCAAATTTAAATACATTAAAAAAAACAAACTTCAAACAAACGAAGTATTCTTGCACATCTGTGACAAAATCAGATTATATCTCTGTATAACTGCTGTTTACATAAGAACATTATCATTAAATTAAAGTAGCAAGTTAAAAAAAAGATATAAATAAAAGAATTATTGCAATATTACACATCAAAAAAACAAAAAAAAATATATATATATAAAAACAAAAAAAAATTATGAATAAAATTTTTATTTTACATTAAGTTAAATAAAAAATAAAAATAATTATAATAAGAAGAAAAATAAACATAAAATATTTACAAACACCTATACATTATAATATTTACAAAAAAGAGTAAACAGTTTAAAAATAATATATATGTGAATACAAATATCATAAATCTAAACATAAAATTGTCTACTTTAACAACTTAATGTAGCATAGAAATTAATATATAGGGCCAAACATATAGAAGTAAAATGAGAAGATAAAATTGCAAACAAAGCAAAAAGAAATTTAATATTTAGAAGTTCAGTGACAATTTTCACTGTCAAAATGATAATGTAATATAAAAAAATATACATATATTATGCATTAAAGATATTAATTAAGAAAATAAAAAAATTTACAATACGTACATATATATGACATTATTTAGCTTACAAAGTAAATAGGTCACTAGTGTTGAAAAACAAAAACAATAATAATAATAATAATAACAAATATTTAAAAAAAATTATAATGAATAAATATATAGGAATATTATATATAAATTTATAAGAAATAAATGAAATTGAAACAAAATAAAAGTTATCGTACCGAACCAAACATTTAAAAAGAAATGTATATATACTGAACGAAAAAGGTACGTAAATAAAATGAAAATGTTAATTTATTTTATGAAAAATTCATTATTTTTGCACCAATAAAAGTGTTCATACTCACAATGAATTTTATTTCATAAATAATATGAAAATCTTGCACTTTATATTTTTCGTTGCATCAATTATCTTATACATTGAATCAATAAACGATATTATTAATTTACATGAACTTTTTCCTACGTTTTAATGAATACATTCATCCTACGTATGAACTTGTTTATAAATTTCAATGAACTGATTCATCGTATATATGAATTCTTTCACAAATTTTAATAAATGGGTTCATCCTATGTATGAACTTGCTCATAAATTTCAATTAACTGATTCATTGTATATATGAATATTTTCATAAATTTCAATAAATTAATTCATCCTATGTATGAACTTCTCATTTCAATTATTCAATGAATACGTGTAAATTTTTACCATCAAGTTAGGTTTTCTAAAGTTCAAAAGAGTTCTGATTTTTAAAATATAATTTGAACTTCAAAAAGCCGAATTTTAAGTAAAAGCATACACTTTCATGAAATAAAAATTATTTAGATAAAAAGTAATAACGCTATTTTTCTTTTCGTACTTCAAGTTCTTAATCCAATCTTCGTTTGGCCATCTCATTATCATTTTCAAAAAAATACAAACTTTCATGTTTATTATTCATACCATAAATTAAAAATGATGATTTCTGGTGAATTTCATCTCGTTTATATATGATCTGCGTAAACTGTATTTCTATTGTTTCGCAGTGTAAACAATCGAACAATGTAAACAATAAATTCTATGTTTATTGCACTTGTCAAACAATGAAAATAAATAGTTTGACAAGTGCAGTAGTGTTGTGTGTGAGATAAATATTGAAATAAAAAATGAAACTGAAAAATAAAAAATATGAAAAAATAATAAATGCGAAGAAAGGTGTGGAAAAAATAATAAATGTGTGAAAAAAAGAATGTGAAAAAGGAAATGGTGGTAAAAAATAATGTGTTAGTGTAAATATGTAAAAGAAAAAAAAAAGGTTATGTTTCGCTTTTTGGGTAAAACAATGTACATACATATGTATATTGTTTTAGTTTTCATTTTACATTCACATATAAGCAAAAATTCTTTTTTTTTTCAAAACGACAGTTATGGATTTGATATTTCTTCATTCATTATTATGATTTTGACGCTTACTTAATCTATTTTTAGGCTGAGTTCTGGTTTGCTGTTTAATTTTTTATAGTGTTTATGTATATACTTTTCAACCGGTTTTATTCCATTAAAATTTATTACAATTCTTACTAGTTAAAAAAAAACTTAATTTCATTGGAACTCCGTTTGTCGCTTGATTCTTTTAACCGCATTCTTTATGTTTTCGATAACATAAGTGGGGAACATCGAAATTAACTTTAAAAGTAAAAGTGATAAGTTTGGTGAGTTGAGTTTTACTGTTCAAAGAATAAAGTTGTTTTACTTTAAAAAACCTCTAACCAAAAATCCTAAAACACACAACATATTTTGGCGCAGCTGATATGATCGGCATTAGGTAACATTGAAGAATTAGTTTGGTGGGAGCTGAAAAATCTTTCTTCTAACTAAAATTTGTCGATATTTTCCTACGAAACAAATAAAATAATTAAAGTGTAAAATTAGGTTGGTTAAATACAGAGGTGGAGTACAAATAAACAACGTACGCAAAAGTACATAAAAAGTACGCGTACTCAAACAGTATAAAAGTGTTATAATAACAAAAAATAACAACAAATTATTCGTGCATAATCATAAAATCACATATTCGTAAATCAATACGACATAACATTTAAAAACAAAAAAAAAAACAATAATAATAATAATAATAATAAAATAAAATCAATTTGCTGAGTCGGTAAAAATAAAAAGAGTTAAAGAAATTTTAAAAAGAAAAAAGAAAGCAATAACTTAATAGCAGAGAAAAAAATTTATTACATAAAAATAATATCAACGGAAAAAAAATAAATATATTAAAAATAAAAGGTGAAAAAAAGTTAAAACAAAAAAGAAGACAAATCAAAGGGCACGAAGTGATGAAAAAAAATCAACAGTCATCTGTATAAAAATATCAACAATCAAGTCAACAGTCAAGAATCAAGACAACAAACGTCACAAACATATGTCTCATACATTTACTGGAACGACAATGAAGGCATATTGAAAAACAACAGCGGCAGAAATTATCGAGGAAAAAACAGTAAGTTGAAATTATATTACAACGAATAAAATAAAGGAGACAACAAAAAAAATTAAAAGAAGAAAAAGGTGTTTAATTTAATTAATAAATTTTAAAAAAAAATTTTTGTAGAGCTAGATTTAAGTAAAAATTTTCAGTATTCAACAAAACAAAAAAGAATAGTGTGAAAAGATAGTTTTTCTTCAGTTTACGCGAATTAAAATTCATAAAAATTTATATACATAATTTTCGAGACCTAGCTTGCTATATGGGTCGATTGTGTGGTGGACGGCCTTACGGACGGCCTCGACGAGTAATCTTTTAGGGAAGGTTCAGAGAGCGGCCGCACTTCTTATCTCCGGAGCCACTCAGGACCACTTCAACAGGGGCATTAGAAGCTATATTGAATCTGATGCCTCTGGATCTTTATGCCATCGAACTCGCAAAAAACACTGCCACTAGGCTTATGGCTAGCGGACAGTGGTCGCGCTTTCGGGTAGGTCATTCAAGCATTATTGATTCTCTACCGTTCTCTGGGGAAATCGATTATGCTATACCCAGGCCGAACTTTAGAGGGAAATTTCTGACTAGTGTTCCTTCTAGGGAAGAATGGGCCAGCAAGGAGACGCTGTACAGGGATGGCGTACATCTCTACACAGACGGCTCCAAGCTGGATGGCAGAGTTGGAGGGGGTTTGTACAGTGACTCCTTGAAAATTGAGTTATCATTTAGGCTACCGGATCACTGCAGTGTGTTCCAAGCGGAGGTAGCTGCAATTAAAGAGGCAATTAACTGGCTTGCTGAGAATGTTATTGCCGCTAGGGTGGTAAATATTTTCTCTGACAGCCAGGCCGCGATCAAAGCGCTGACCGCAGCGACTTGCTCGTCGAAGGTCGTACTGGAGTGTCTTACTCTACTAAACATTATGGCAGAGTACTTCAGTATTAACCTTATTTGGGTACCTGGACATACAGAAGTCCAGGGAAATTGCAAGGCAGATGAGCTGGCCAGACTGGGAACAACTCTCGAATTACTGGAGGGTAATCGGGAATTTGGAATCCAGCCGCCAGCTGTGCCCTAAGAACACGGCAGGAGTCTACGAGAGCATGGAATCTAAGATGGGTTTCTAGCGCTGGTAACTCCATTGCCAAGGCTCTGTGTCCTAGAGTGGATAATAAACTCTCTAGTGACTTGTTATCCCAAAATAGGAAAACAGTTAGTGCTCTAGTGGGAGTTTTAACGGGGCATTGTCTCATAGGCAAACATGCCAGAAGGCTAAATGCTCCCTATAATGACCTCTGCAGAGCATGTCAAGATGAAGAGGAGGAGGAAAGTGTTGAACACCTCCTCTGTCACTGTATGGCGCTCTCTAGAAATAGAGAAATGTTTCTTGGGGCTGCCTTCTTTCAAGATCTCTCTAGTTTAGGGGAGATCTCAGTCAAGAGACTTCTGGGTTTTCTGAAGCGCTCGAGGTGGTTCGATCTGTGAGATTCCTGGTGTGGTATCACAATGGGCCTTTCTGGCCTAAGTGTGCTTGCTTGGCAATTCGCAGGCGGCCACCTCTACCTACCTACCTATATACATAATTTAAGTGTGAGAATTTTCTTTCTGTGTCTGGTTAATTTTGATTATGGATTAACGTTTTTTTTAATGCAAATTCATGACTTCGCTAAGCCGTCAAAAATCGAAAAATCTTAAGAATCGAACACGTAGTGCACCATTTTACAGTGAAACGGAAGATTTGGCTAGGTTGTTAGAGGAATTTTTTTTTGAAAATACTAGTCCACCTAACATTTCAAATTCTGTACCATCAACGTCGCAACCAGAAATTTCAAAACCAAAAGAAAGCAGATTTAGTGATTGTAATTTGAGGTCAGGTGCAACCTACCAAAGAAGTCTGCAAAGTCAATTGAGAAATAATACACCATCTTCTCCACTTACTCCTCCTAGTAATCTTAATAAAAATATTCAAGACGCAATGTCCGAAACATTAGATTCTGTCTCAAAATTAGTTAGTCGAATTGTACCTATTTTTTCTGCTGATAATAAACTTAACATCGATAATGATTTACAAATTTTCCTTGATTGTTGTAAACAAGTTGACGCGTCTTTAATAACTACAGAGGTTAAAAATATTTTATTATCAATTTTAAAATCTATACTTCGCGGAAAAGCCTATGATTTGGTAAAAAATATTAAAATAGAAAAATTTTCAGATTTTGAAAGTTTGCTTTCAAAAACATTTAGTTCTTCAAAAACAATTAATGGATCTTTAAAAAATTCATCTCGTATTATATGATAACCTTACAGATCGTGGTAACACTATTCGTGAGATTATCTTATTAGAAATTATGAGAAAAGAAAAAGCTCACATATACTCCCATAAGACCTTAACTGCATTGAGTTAGTGTATGGAGTATACATATGAATAATTACAGAATGTATAATGTATTTTAATTTTTGTGGCACTCAAAAATTTTTATGGCATAACACAAGTCGCAATTAATTTCAGTTCTGTATGCAACATACGTACATATGTACATACATCATATGTATGAAAAATATACGTATAAGAAAACGTACATGGCTGGCAAGTGGCAAATACATATATTGAATTATTATTTCAATGTACCTATATACGTATATATAAAGAGGAGAAGAACATATGATAAGACAATATTCATATGTATGTAACACAAAAAAACATCATAAGTCTATATGGACATCAAATTAAATGATCGTGTAATTTTCTCCCCTCATGTTTTATACATTACGTGTATGAAATTTATTTACATGCGTCATATTATATATACGCGTATATCATGCAATCATGTATAGAAATATAAAGAAAGTATATATGTAATACATAATAACATCCCAGCAGACAAAAGTCGGTTTTGCATTTATTCTTTTGTAATTTGTAATCGCAAAAATCAATTCTTTTGGGGTGAAAATGTGGTTACTTTGTGTGAACGATGTCCGCTTTTTTTGCATTGCTATTGGTTTGAATCACAGCCAACAAAAAATGAGTTCAAAGTAGTTGATTCGACATCACTTCAAAATCTATTCTTGTAATTGGTAAATTCAGAATTGATTCCTAGGTGCGTTAAATAATCGTTTTCATGACATTAATTCACATAGAAATGAGGTAGTTTCCTAGTTCTAAGTAATTGCTTTGTTTATTAAATGCGATTATATTATGTAATCGAAATGAAATCGATTATGTAACGAAACTTTTTGTAAAAAGGCGGAGTTAATATTAAATAAATTTTGCTCATCGATCCTAAACTAGTTTTAAAGTTATTTACTTCATTAAAATTGTCTTTTTTTAAAATTTATGATTACATTTTAGTTATAGTAACCATTTTAAAATCGATAACATCTTCGATGTCGATGAAACCGGTTACCAATGTCTTGCTGGGATATGATAATACTTATATACTTGTTTAGAGCTTTAGATACTAGAAACCAAAACAAAAGCTTAGTACACGAAAGCTGGTGTCGCCATCTGTTATCGTTCAAAATCTGGCAAATGTCAAATATTGAGTCATTTTCAATCTATAGTTTTGGTTTTTACTCAATGATATGTGTAACTAAATACGTTACTTTAATATAATACCATTGAACACTTTGTTCACATAAAATATGCGTGATTTGATTAAATGTATATTTTCAATGTACATACATTTAAGATACATATAATACATTATAATATGAATTAGTGGCAACAGTAGAGTTTACTTGCATAAGGGTAAAATGCAAGCTTAGCAAAATGTAAACAAAGGCATATCGTGTTGTGCGATATTGTGGGAAGATGCATATACATACATTGTAGTTTACTATGGGGAGATTTAAGCAAAGGAATTTTTGTAAGAAGAACTCCTTTGCGAAATTGAAATAAGAATTCGTTTTTGAGTGTCGGAGTTAGTTGATGAGTCGATTTTAAAGTGTTAAGTTAATAAAATTAAGACAATGGAAAATTAAGAAATGATTAAAGTTCAGATGTTTTCTTTAGTAAATAAAACTTTTAAAAAAGGATTATGTGTGTTTTAATTTTGTTTTTAATTGTTAAAAGGAAAAAAGTATTTTCAATTTTATTCCAAAAAATATAAAAAATAAACCAACAAAAATCCTCCCGCAACAACACGTTAAATGAAAGAATTTGTGTAACAAACGCTATTAACGACAACTTGATGTCCCTTTTATCATTTACGCTGATTTTGAATGCATGCTTAAGAATGTAAATACTTGTTTTCCAGATCCATCAAGTCCATCAGCAACAGATAAACATATATCATGTGCAGTTTCTTATTATGCCAAATGTAATTTTAATGATAGTGTAAGTCAACTTAGAATTTATACAGGAGAAGATTGTGCCAGGAAATTTGTAGAAAATTTAGTTGAAGATGTTCGTAATATATGTAATAATTATATCTGTAAACCTGTACCTATGAATAGCTGAACGTTAGATGAATTTGAATATCAAATTTTAAGTCGTGGATGTCATATATGTAAGAAATATTTAGGTGATGATAGAGTTGCAGATCACTGTCATTTAACAGAAAAATGTTGGTTTTTATCCAAAAAATTGTTCAGTGTGTGAACTTGGTTGAAAAGTAACTATAATGTTGCGAAACGTTGTCATGTTTCAGGAGTGGATGTTTGTAACTGTAAAAACCATCTGCAGTTATTCTTTGGTTGCATGTATGGTACGCGCAATCCGTCTGTTACTTTCAGATATAATGTCAACTGGATTGTTAAAAATGAAAAAACGAACGAGTAACATTTAGGTTGAAAAAGAACTTATACGTTGATTAGAAGTTATTATGAAACTTCGTCACAACTTATGGGTTGTTATGAGACATGGAAATTAAAATTATTTTACTTGAGTCGATAAAAATGAAAAACCGAACTAGTAACGTTTAGGTTGAAAAAGAACTTATACGTTGATTAGAAGTTATTATGAAACTTAGTCCCAACTTATGGGTTGTTATGAGACCTGGAAGTTAAAATTATTTTACTTGAATCGATCATTGTTATAAAAATCATTATAGTGCAAACAAGTGTTGATTGAAGGTGAAAATTAAAATTCTGCTTGAAAGTAAGTTGTCATACAGATTTTTATTTTATTCTTTTTTTATATTTTCAAAATTATAAAACAAATTCTAGACCACATTTATCAAATTGAGCTATTAAAAAAATATTTTTGATTAAAAAATGAAGGCTTTTTTAAAATATCGACTTTTAAGCTGAAGAACTTTTAAAAGACGAGTTGATCAGATTTTAGAACCAAACGAATATAACAGGAGACCCGAAATACAAAATGTATCTAATTTAAACAGTATAGAGAATTTTGCACAAATAGATCATGAAGAAGACTTTGATGTAGAATCAGATAATGAAATTGAGCACAAAGAAAAAATTATGTGTTGAAAGACTCATTACGCACTTGGCCACTTAAATATAATATTTCACACGTTGCACTGAATAGTCTATTAAAAAATTTAAGAGAGCTTGGTGTTTCTAGTGTGCCTAAAGACGCTAGAAGTCTGCTTATGACACCGAGATCAAATAGTATACGCACAACTTCACCAGACAAATATTGGCATTGCGGCTTACGAAATATTTTGAATTCTATTTTTGACAAAAGTGACATGTTATCCGAAATAATTTTAGATTTTAATATAGATGGTCTTCCTATCAGCAAAAGCTCAAAAGGCCAAGTTTGGCCAATCTTAGGTCGTATAAGAAATGTGAAAATTCGACCTTCTGTGATAGGTATATATTATGGCCAGGAAAAGCCACAAAAAGCAAAAGAATTTTTACATGATTTTGTTGAGGAATTAAAAGACCTACTTGAAACAGAATTTTTTAATAATACCAATTAGACAATAATTAAAATTGGTTATTTATCTGTGACGCTCCTGCAAAGGCATATATTAAGGGAATAAAAAGTCACAATGGCTATTACTGCTGGGAACGATGCAATGTTGAAGGATAATATAGTCACGCTACACATAAAATGAGTTTCCCAGAAATTTCATCAATTCGACGAACAGATGAAAGTTTCAGGAAAAGATTACACGAAGAGCATAATACGAAACCAATTTCGTTGTTAGAGAGTCTTCCGATTGATATGATTAGAAATTTTCCACTAGATTACGTGCATTTGATATGTTTGGGTGTTGCGAAAAAACTTCTTTTAATATGGATTAGAGGAAATGCAACATTTTCAACCAAGTTTTCAGCTAGTGATATACGCGAAATATGTAATAGTTTACATCTTATTGCAAACTGTCAACCAAAAGAATTTAATAGAAAAATAAGAGGAATAGATGTAACACATTTGGAAATCAACAGAATTTCGTACTTTCATTTGTATGTCGGACCTGTGCTATTGAAAAAGTATTTCCCAATAGAGGCGTATTATCATTTTTTACTACTACATTGTGCTGTGACAATTTGTCTAAATAAATCATCTTCAAAATACTTAAATATAGCACGAAAAATGTTTGAAATGTTTGTAATAAAGTTTGGAGACATTTATGGAACAAATAACGTCAGCTACAATATTCATAATCTGATTCACGTTGTAAGTGACGTGGAAGAAAAAGGTGTTCTGGATACTTATAGTATGTTTCCTTTCGAAAATCAACTTGGTTTAATGAAACGTTTAATAAGAACTGGAAACAATACTTTACAGCAGCTAATAAATAGACTTACTGAAAATATTTCTGAATATTCATCTAAATATACAACCAATGTATTCCCGCAAATAAAAAATTTTCAAGGGCGTTCTTCAATTTATGGACATAAAATTTACAATGAAATAGTTTTTGAAAATTTCGCTCTTACAACATCAGATAACAGATGGTTTTTAACACCTTCAAACCTTATTGTTGCTATGATCTATGTGACATATATTGAGAGGAGGCTTGTAATATTCGGATCATACCTAATTGAAAAAGAAAATTTGTATGGAAAACCTCTAAATTCATCTCATTTAAATATATATAAATCAAATTGTGTTGAATCATTACCAACTTTTTGGGAAGTGAACGACATTTTGTACAAACTTTTTGAAGTTAGTATTGAAGATAATCAATTTGTATTTTTCCCACTAGTTCATACATAGGAAATAAATATGTTTTGTGTCGTCGAAACGATCGAAGATGGTGAAAAACTATGCACTGCTGTCCCAAAAAATTGGGTAGAGAATAATACTCTACTTTGGCCAACAAAGCAAACTCACATTGTAAAGGGAAGAAGACAAAAAATTAAACCAGAAGAGGATTGGATCAAATTTTCATGCCGGATTTTATGGGATAATATTGATAAGTTCATTTTCACGTTAGCTCTCATTTTCAAGAAGATAGATTTTCGAAATTTTCTGAAATTAACTATACGCATATCATATTTTTATAATAATAAAGTTAGCTACAATTAAGCATTATCAAAAGAGCAAGACGCAGAGTATTTTTCGAATAGTGAGGCCACTGAAGCATTTGATCGTAACAAATTGATTCGAGGAAAGCATCCAATAAATGAAATTTTAAATTTAGATGACTTAGATTTTAATGAAATGATCGATGAGTGTCAAAAAGGTAACGATAACAAAGTATATACATATGTATGTATACCCTGTGTACATACAAGTTAAATTGTTTTATGTATTTAAATTATAGAAGCCAGTACGAATAAAAAAGAAGAAAATTCTATACAGTCAACCGATCAGCTGTCGATAGGTACATACTTTGGTTTGTTATATTTTTTGAGAAAAATACCGCAAATTAACTTTTTCTAGTGACAGACCTTGCAGAAAATGTTACATTGGATGCTCACTCAGTACAGCTTAATTCAATTGTTGCTTCTGATTCAATTCTGCCAATAATTTTGCAGGCGGTTGATCCAACTTAAACAAGCTCTTTTGTAGAAAATGTAGTGAGTCATAAGGAAGCAACTGAGAATCATTATATGTCAGCAAGTACGTAGCTTTAATGCACTACTTCCGTAATTTTTTTCTAATTGTACATACATAACATATGATTTGAAATTCTAGTTATGAAAGAAATACAGGAAATAAAAAATGAGCACAAAGAAATGAAAGAAACAATTAAAAATTTTCAAGCACAAATGGAAGTTGCCCTCAGAGCAATTTTGAAAAAACTGGAAAACAAACCAGTTAATGATTCCGATATCGACTGCGAGGACTTTGGCTATTTCTCAATTAAAGGAAAGTTAGAGTTGGAAAATTTGAAAACGAAACTGAGGACTACCCAGAATTTTAAAGAGAAATTGGTAAGCGATTCAAAACTTGTTTCACGATTTTACGTTCTAATAAAATTAATTTTTCAAATAGCAAAGCTATCTTGATTTGGCGGTACTCGCAAATACTGCGAGGACAATTTGTAAATTTCTTTTAACAGACAACCTTCTCGAGCAAATTTTAGCAGCTATAAAGTAATTAATAATGCCATAATAACTGCAGTTAGGAAAAATTTCCGAAATTTTACTGATCACGAAAACAGAAAATTTTTTCAAAACCACCTGAAATTCGCACATGTAAGGCTTGCAAGAATTCGGTATGTTTTTATTGTCCTTTCATATGCAATCAAATTCAATAATCCTTTTTTCTAGAAAGCCAATGCTTTCTGTGAAAATAGTGAAGATCTGTGAAAAGTGTGAAGAAATGTACAAACAACATATACATATGTATAGTATGTATGTAAATACATATGTATATGGTGTACATATATCATATATACATATGTATATTCGGCTTTTTGTTTTTTATTTAAGTTTTTATTTGTTTTATTATTTTAAATGTAAGAAATGAATCTGAATATATTTTGTTATTTCATTATCTTTTGAAGAACTAACTATGTATATAATTAAAACTTTTATTGCATAAAGAACTTTTGAGATTTTTAAATTTTGGCATAATCTTGAAAAAAAAAAATTGGTGTAGATTTAAATTAGGATTTTAGGTGGGTTCCGCCAAAAGGACAAAAAAGACTGTTCTGTTCAGAAGTTTAGGTCGTTGAACACCTTTTTATTTTATTTTACAAAATATGAACATATCTAGTAAGGTTAACAAAAAAAATTGCTGAAACGTTGGTGAAGATCTACCAACGTTGAAGGAACGTTGTTCTGAAACGTTGCTGAAACGTACTGTATCAACGGTTGTGATACGTTATTTCCTAACGTTGTTAAATCGTATCTCGGATAAGTTTCAACACCGTTGAAATAAACTATTTCTGCAACTCTGGTTGTAAAAAAACTGGGCAAAACCTGTTTCTGAATCGTTTTAGGAACGTTGCAGAAACGTTTTTTAAACTAATAAGCTGTTGTAAGGATGGTTGCCAAACCGATAATTAACCGGTAAAAAAACATTTTTTGGTTAGTTGGGTAATGATTGTAATTTATTGTTATGAGTACCTAAATTTTTTCCAATATTTTTGCATAACTTTTCTGGTTACGATCGTCATTTATTTGTTAAGGAAATGTCATTACTTTGAATAAAGAATTAACTTTCAAAAAGAATTTTTGTTAATGAAAATGATACAGTCGAGTTAAGATTTTTAGATTCAAGCAGGTTTTTGCAGTCAAGTTTAGACTCTTTAGCCAAAAATTTATCTATTGACATGTTTCCATATGAATACATTAATTCATTTAAACTACTAAATGAGAATTGTCTTCCAACACAAGAGAACTTTTATAGCGAATTAAAAAATAGCGATTGTTCAAATGAAGATTATGAACATGCTAGAAAAGTTTGGGAGAAATTTAGTTTTTAGAAATTTGTTTGCAAAAATATTTATTCATTAGATCTTTGTCAATATTATACAGCTCCAGGATTATTATGGGATGCAATGTTAAAAGTAACAATTGAATTTGAACTTTTAACAGATATATGCACACATTTACTAAACGATGTATCAGAGGAGGTATCACTCAGTGTTGTCATAGGCATTCTATAGCTAATAATAAGTATATGAAAGGATATGATGAAGAAAAACCATCAACATATCTCATATTTGTAGACGCAAACAATTTATATGGGTGGGCAATGTCTCAATATCTCCTTATGGAGATTTTAAATGGGTTGAACAAATTTAAAACATTGATGTAATGAATGTTTTTGAAAATTCAGAAATTGGATATATATTAGAAGTAGATTTTGAAAATCCTGAGTCAATACATGATGCGCATAACGATTTACCATTTTGTGCTGAGAATAAAATAACTGTAAAAGCGAAACATGTAAAATTAATTACAGATTTAACAAGTAAAAAGAAATATGTCATTATAGAAATCTTCAGCAATGTATTAAACACGGACTAAAACTTATACAAATTCATCGAATATTACAAATGTCAGCAATCAGCCTGGTTAAAAATATATATAGATTTAAACAATCATTATCGGACACTTGCACAAAATGTATTTGAAAAGAATTTTTTTAAATTACTTAATAACGCGGCAATGGACGCGGTAAAACAATGGAAAATGTTGACAAAAGAAAAGATGTAAAAATTTTAACAGAATGGTAGAACATAGGCAAAACATTAGGTGCTCGAACTTTAATTGCTCAACCAAACTTCCATAGTTCAACTCAATTTACAAACGATATTATTGCTATACAATTAAACCGAACGCATACTTTTTTTAAAAAACCAATATATCTCGGATTTTGCGTTCTTGAATTATCTAAATTAAAAATGTACAGTTTCTATTATCATTATATGAAACCAAAATATAATGAAAATGTTCTACTTAATTATATGGATACTGATTTTTTTATATACTCAATTCAAACTGAAGATTTTTATAATGACATGAGAAATGATATTGCTACCAATTTTGATACTTCTGAATATTCTGCTGATAATCTTTATAAACTACCATTGAAAAATCTCTCCCTGGAGCCCTGAACCAAGGAAGGGGTCGTCAAGGGCCTCAAAAGCGCCAATTACAACCTGTTCTATAGTAAAGGAACAGAGGTAGGTAGTAAGCCAAGAAGCAGTATTCTTATAAAGAAAGACATTAAGGCTTACTTTTGTGTTAATTACAGTTCAACCGACGTAACAGTCGTTAAGATGGAAGCCCAAGGCGGGGAGGAAGTTTACATTTCCTCAGCTTATATGGCTCACGAAGAGCTTATACCGCCTGCAGAGCTGATCCAACTGGTTGCCGGCGTGACATCAAGGAACGCCAAGCTGATAATAGGCTGTGATGCAAACACCAGACACACTCTGTGGGTCAGCACGGAAAATGTCTTTTTCTGATCATAGATGGATACTTTTCGAGTTAATGTTAAAAGAACCGATTGGAGGAAGTTTAGTCACTTTTTCAATTCCAGATTTCCAGCACAACCAGGAAAAGAGAGGCTTGACACCACGGAAGAGGTGGACAGGAGGGTTCGTAACATGGAGAAGGCCATGAGAACCTCCTTCGAAGACTCCTGTCCGCTGACGCGTGGTAAGAAACGTCTCCCCAGTTGGTAGAACGAAGACCTAGCAATTCTCAGGAGGATGACTAGAGATATCTTCAACATCTGTAAAAAACAGAATTTCTAGAAACCCTATAAGGATCTTCTTAGGGAATATAAGAGATTCATTAGGGTAGCCAAGGCAACAGCCTGGAAGGAGTACTGTCACTCCATCGAGAATATCGGGGAGATGACAAGGCTCGGAAAGATCCTGTCAACAGAGCGGTCTTGTCCCTCGTTCCTTAGGAAAGAGAGGGAGGAGTGGACGGAGACTGAGGAGGAAACTCTCGAGCTTTTGACGGAAACTGACTTTCCGGGATGCAGCAAGACAGCGGAAGAGCGTGCTATGGAAAGTACGCAGGCGTCTTGGGAAGAGGTAAGCAATATAATCACCAGGGACAGATTCTCACCGTACAAATCACCAGGACCAGATGGAGTCTACCCAGTAATGCTGCAGGAACTACGGAGTGTAGTTGTTCCTTGGCTGGTGGTGATTTTTAGAAGCTTCCTGTGGCTGGGGCATGTCCCGGACAGCTGGCAGAGAGCCCGAGTGGTCTTCATACCCAAGGCAGGAAAAAGCGGTCACGAAACAGCGAAAGATTTCAGGCCGATCAGCTTGACATGCTTTGCGTTGAAAACACTGGAAAGGGTGATAGATGCTCATCTAAGGAAAAGGGTGGAGGTCACTCTCTCCAGATCCCAGCATGCATACATCAAGGAGAGATCCACTGAGACGGCGTTGCACGAGGTAGTGCGTACAGTGGAAAGGTCCCTGGAGTTCAAACAATACACGTTGGCGGCCTTCCTAGACATAGAAGGCGCTTTCAACAACGTGACACAAGAAACTATTATGGAAGCACTCGACTCGTCAGGTGGTGAGGGGAGCATAAACCAATGGATTGGTAAATTGCTCAACTCAAGGCTAATACAGACAGAGCTGGGAAATAATAAACTGATAAGGTACGCTAGAAGGGGGACTCCCCAGGGAGGGGTAATGTCACCTCTCTTGTGGGTCCTTGTTATGGACCGAGTTCTGTCCCAGTTGGGAAGGGACGGGGTCAAAACTGTTGCATACGCTGATGACCTGGTTCTGCTAGTACCGCGAATGTTTCCTGACGTGATGAGTGACATCATGAACAGGAGCCTGAAGAAAGTTGATGCCTGGGCCACAAGCTGTGGACTAAGGATCAATGCAGGTAAGACGGACCTGATGCTATTTACAAACAGAACCAAAGTCCCCAGTTTCAACCTTCCGACCATCGACGGAAATCAACTCACATTGTCCAATAGAGTCAAATACCTAGGAGTGTATTTGGACTCTAAACTTAATTGGAAGGACAATGTGGAAGAGAGAGCGAAGAAAGCTTGTATTGCTTTGTACGCTAGTAAAAAGACCTTCGGCAAGAGATGGGGTCTCAAGCCGAAGATGCTGCTGTGGCTATTCACAGCAGTGATACGTCCGATCCTGACTTATGGCTCACTGGTTTGGTGGCCTGCGATGGAGAGGAGATATAACCAACAGAGGTTAGGGAGTATTCAGAGGACGGTGGGGTTGGGGGTTCATGAGATCGTGTCCCACGGAGGCCCTCAACGTTATTGTGTGCCTGGTCCCCCGGACCACTGGGTTAAATACACGGCGACATGTAGTGCGCTTAGACTCAGGGAGTTGGGATGTTGGGAACCCAGATTTTACGGGCATGGCAACATCCTGAACTTAATCCCAAAAGAGTTAATAACCAAAAATACAGACTACATGACCACTATATTGCGCTTTGACAGGAACTTCGAAGCGCGGCTCCCTTCCAGGGATGAATGGAAGGATAATAGGGCCACAAGAAACTTTAGATGCCTGGTGTATACGGATGGGTCCAAGATGGATTATGGGGTGGGAGCCGGAGTTCATGCGGACTGCACCGCAATCAGCAGGTCGTTTCGTCTCCCTGATGGGGCTAGTGTCTTCCAGGCGGAGAAACTGGCAATCATGAAAGCCTGCGAGGCCCTAAATAATACACGAGAGTGCTTGCCGGATGCTATAGACATCTGTTCAAACAGTCAAGCGGCGATCAAATCTTTGATAGCCAATACGTTTAAATCTAAGTTAGTAAATCAGTGTAGATCGGAGCTCGTGAAGCTGGGCAGTAAGGCCAAAGTTACTCTGGTATGGGTTCCAGGACATAGGAACATACAGGGTAACGAGAAGGCTGACTCCCTAGCCAAATCGGGCACGCTGATGCACTGTTCGTCCCAGGAGGACGTGTGTGTTCCAATAGGAAGTGTGAAAAGAGTTGTTTGGGCACACTTCCTGGAGACTGCCAATCGCAGATGGAGGAGCCTCTTCAACGGCAAGATTGCAAGACAGACCTGGCCAAGGTTGGATCCAACAAGGACCAGGTCATTAGTGAACATGAGCAGACACACTATAGCTAAAGTGGTGTCTGCTCTTACGGGGCACTGGCCAATAGGCAAACGTGCAGCCAAGAACGGTGTGCCCTTTAACCCGCATTGTCGCAGTTGTGGAGCGGTGGAGAAAGAGGAAACTCCACTGCACTTCTTATGTGAATGCCCAGCTCTAGCCAAAGCAAGGCATAGAGCGTTTGGCAAGTATTTTCTAGATGGCCTCGGGGAACTGTCTCAGATGAGCCCTGCAGTATTGTCTGCTTTTTGGGCTCGACTGGATGGTGGTAGCCAGGTTCTTCCGCATTTATACCCGTAGGGCAGGTACCCACGAGCGACTGTGGTATCAAAATTGCATTTTCATATGCTAATTGGGTGCAACTATGCCAAGGTTGCACATCCACTTAAACAAACAAAAAACAAACCATTGAAAAATAAGAAAGTTTTGGGTGTGATGAAAGACGAAAATAATGGAAAAATAATGACGGAATTCATAGGTTTAAGAGCTAAGATGTATTCATTAAGTATTGAAAATTCAAAAGACAATAAGCAAATTAGAGGTATTAAAAAAACATATGTAAATAGCTTAAGTTTAGAAAATTATAGAGATTTTTTATATAAGAAGAAATTATTTTATAGCAATGATGTGTATATATTTAGGTCAAAAATTCATACAATTTATACACAAGTAATTAATAAAATAGCTTTAAGTTTTCTCGATGATAAGCGGTGTGTTCAAGAAGATGGTGTTAGTACTTTAGCTTGGGGACATTATAAATTGTTTGATTTAAATATGGATATGAATTAAAAAATTGTATTGTTTTGAAATTTTGTTAAAGTATTTATTTGTTTCAAATATGTATATATATACCTTATACAACATGTGTTTTACTTTATAAGGTTTGAACAAAATTTCTTAAAACTAAAACATTATGAAGGGCACAAATGCCCTTATGAGTTGGGCATCTTATTATATGTACATTTTTCTCATAAAGATATACTAGTTTCGGTGCTCCAAGGTCGCTTATGTTGATAACAGACACTTTTCCATTTCATAATTTTTCAATTATTTTCTTCTTTTCACGTCCTTTAACATATACTTTTGTATTATTAAAATTTGAATTCAAAAAGTTTTTAACACTTTTAAAATCAATTGATCCTTCATCCCATATAAGTCCATGATGATTTTTATGTAACCAATTAGCTGTATCTTGTTGTTGTTTAGGTAAAGGTATAAAAGTATATGGCGGTTTTATTGAAAAATGTTGAAATTCATTTAAATTGTAAGACACTGCTAATTCTTTTATTATAAATTTATTTCTTAACCCTCTTTTTTTAGTATTTAATTCTTCCTGCTTGTATGTTTTCTTAACAAATTACTTCAATGTACTGAAAAATTATTAAATCTTTTACTTTTTTATACAAGTTTTCGAACTTCGCAAATTAGCTGATGCTTTAAATTGAATTTTTACGTCTACTGAACCAGTTTTAATAGCTTCATTTTGATGTGAACAATTGATCACAATTAAAGTTACTGAATCTTTGAAGCTTTTTTAATTCAACAATGGTTGAGGTTGACGACCATAGTATGACTTTTGGAATGCAGCGTACATATTGTACAATAAAGCAAATCGATTTTGATCAATTTTAATATTTAGATCATTATAAGGATATGTTTCTGAATTTAAATGAACTTTAATATCTGTCAGATTACAATTATCAAATAATGTGTAATCTTTATTTGCTTCATTATTTTGATCTGTTTAAAGAGCAAATGTAATAAATCTAGGCTTTTCTAATTGTGACGATGTTCTTACTGTTCATATATGATGATTTATATTTGATGATAATACAGGATGGGCATGTATGTTGATTCCAACTTCGAAAAGACAATTGAATTGGTTTGATATTATTGACAAATTTAAATAATGAAAGACGAAAAGTATCAGCAACATTTATATGAGGTACTCTCCATAAAAGTTTATGAATTTGAATTTCAAAGTTTTTATCTATCTTCACTACATTATTACCAGATCGAAATCGAATTAAAATTAAATCATGGCACGCATTCATTATAACTTTCGTGTAAATTTCGTGTACCAGCAAATCGTGGTAGTGTTTTTAAAGGAATACAAAAATTGAAGTAATTTTCTAACGAAATTACATTTAATGGGGACCAACTAGCATTAAGTAATAATTTGCTTTCATCATCGTTCAGCGATACGTAATTTTTTAAAGTACTTGTATATCCAGTATTTCGAGAATGATCAATTTCTACTCCATTTATTTCATAACGAATTTCTCCAAATAAAAACGTCATAGCATTATTATTCAATTGAGCTGTATCCATTTTTTTTATTATCAGAGTCAGTTAAAGGTCCTTCAATGTAAAGAAAACGTACACTAGGTAATAAGATTAAATCTTGATGTTGAATTGATATTCATATTTCATCATTGTTTTGAAAAGATGTTGAATTAGGCGCGTAACCATGATATTCTTTTTTTATAATAATTTCTTCGAAAATGGGTTGTTTGGTGGTTTATAATATTTCACTCATTGTTATTATTGTTTCAATTTAAATCCAAGTGATTCTAAAAACTTTTTATTTAAATTTGTTATTAAAGCAGAGGGCGTTTTACTTATTGTTTGTTTGAATGCTGATGATATACTATTAAATTTTCTAATTTCAGTTTAACTTTTATTATTATTCGTATTATTGCTGTTATAAAGTAACATTATTATTGGGATTTCAAATGAGATCTGACAGTAATTGTTTCACCTTTAAAGTTTATTAAATCACCGTCTTGATCAATAATTCTTACTTGTAAAGATGTTATCTGTCTTGTATTCAAAGGCAAATAAATAACATTTCTTGGAACCTCTATTATTTTATACCCAGGACTAACATCAGGTGCGAACTCGTGAAGTGTATGTACTTTTTTATTATTTATAAACATTATTTATAAATGATCCTGTATATAAATTACGTTTTAAACGAATGACGTTCACTTTGACTATATCTACAGGTAAATTTGTTGTTTGTTAATAATTTCTTTTGTGATTTTAATCCAAACAATGGACCGATAGTTCCTTTTTTGTCAAAGTAGATTTCTTTATCACTCTTAATTTCTGTCTTGAGTGTGTTGTTGTTAGCTTTAATTGTGAGGGTATACTTCTTTTCTCTTTTTTCCAATTCTTTTTGCAAATACAGTTCAATATCATCGATTTCATAAGATACCACAGGTATTTCAATACTTTCATTTCCTATATAAAACAAATTATTTTCTTTATCTATATTTGGAATTGAGTTATATGTTTGAAAATCGACTACACCACACACATAGTCAGTAGGTAAATCAATTGGAGGAAAATATTCAGAAGTAAGTACTGAAGAATTTCCAGACAATGATAATGTTATTGACATATTGGAAGTTCAAAATACAATAAGTAATTATTTTTTTATCAATATGTTTTTATTAATTTTTTATACACAATTTATTTTACAATAATAGATAAAAATTTTAAGCATAAATGTCCACATATAAATGAATTTTAATTTTGTTGGCTATAATAATTGTATCTTATATCAGATCCTTAATAATCAACAAATTCCTTAGGAGGTTGCAAATTTCCAAAACTATCGAAATATTCAATGTGGTTATTTTTTTTATAATATGTGGTGTTTTTGGTAATTCATCTCTCATAAAAACGTCTCTAAAGTATGGTATATATTTCAAAAATTTAAGTATATCGTTCTCATTAAGCGGTCTGTTGGGTAGCCGGTTTAAAAATTTCTTTTAGATTCAGGCGATGAATAAAGTCCTAATCTTTCCTTATATGGCTTTAAATGTAAACCTTTACCCATAGCGATTGCTTCCATTTGTTTTTTATGTCTAGTACTTTCTATCAACTGCTCTTTAGCATTTTTAGCATTATTGATAGCTTTTGCTACGTGTGAAGCACCTCCTGTTAATGCGCCAATAGCTGATAAACCAGCAAAAATAGGTAAAAGTGGTAATATGCCTCCTGTTTTACGAATTGGTTTAATTGGTAAAATCAAGCTTTATTTTTTTTCTTTTTAGCAATAAATTTTGCTGCTTCAAGAACAAGATTTATAGCACTTGGCATACTCTCTGGTTTATTCTTTTTAAGCATCCTTTTTACATTTTTAAGAGTTTTTCTAAATAATTTTTCTTCAGAAAGTTTATTCTTTTGTTTTCGTTTTCTTTGTTTTTTTTTTATATCCCCATTCCGAATTTTAATTTAGTTTTCATTGCGTTTGTTACTAACCAAGCGATTGTATGTTCACTTAAGTTTGCGTTATTTGATCGAACTTTTTCTTCTAATATTTTATCAGCTATATGTCTTCGTTCTGTACCTTTATATTTTGAATATGCTATATCGTGTTCTTTACTATCTTCGTCTAAAGGATTAATACCACTATCTCCTCTTTCTAATGGTTTTTGTAATTTTATGCCTGGTCCGCAAAAATTATATCTAGGCAAATGTAACTTAATCGGTAATTTATTAATCAAATTGTTAACTAAACCTTTACCTTATCGAGTTTTATGCGAAATTATTAATTTCTTTTTATGATTAATCATTTTATATCTTTTTGTTCAAATTGTTTAATAAGAATGAAATATTTTATATATAAACATGAACTTTTATAGGAAAAATCAGTAATAATAATGAAACTCATTAAACAACGTAATACACTAAAAGTTGTAACGAAGTTACATTTTCGCCTATATGTAAATAATAATATAAAAATAATAAATAAATAAAATGATAAGAATAAAACAAAATAGAAAATATATATGCCTCCCGTGGGGTTCGAACCTGGCCCTCTTGTCTGACGAACCAGCAACCAGCCTTCGGACTAGGCCTCAGGTTGAATTTTTGTATACCAAATAATCTATTTATAAGAAGGTATGTTTTTCATATACATTAAATATTCGGAAGTATAAAATAACATAGATTTGCATATTATAGGGGAGATTTGTCTTGGCGTTATAATTCGCTGTCATAAGTAAAAAGTAATGTTGATACATTTCTGTCGATTTCAGTATCGGCAGTCAGTTTGACTTGTATGCGTAATACGAGAAAACTTACATTGGTTCATAAGTTGTATTACACCAAATATACAAGGCTGACTTTAGGGCTTTTCGTCTGTATTCAGACATCGCCATTCTCGAGGCACTTGCATAGGGCTTAGCTAGTGAATATTTGTGCAAGTATTCTGCCGTATATTCACAGACGTAGACATACGACGGGAACTAAACAGTACCCGAATCTACCTTCCTTTCTGGTGTTATTGGTGGGTGCACACTCCGAGACACACCATCCCCCGGTCCATACTCTTGTACGCGATCTACATTGGATAACCGGTATTCCTTGGATAAGTAATTGTGTAAGCATTCTACCGCTTACTTGTCCATCCCTTTGGGGTAACTGTGTAAGAATTCTACCGCTTACTCCTCCATTCCCCAGTGTATAAGTCTGTAAGAATTCTACGTCATATACACTGTCCACCCGACTAGTGAATATCTGTGTAAGCATTCTACCGTTTATTCACTGACGGACCGATTGGCTGACGCATAGGGTCAGTAGTAGTATTCAGAGGTTTGATTTGTACCTACATAGGTACTCTTGGTCATTCCAACAATTAGTTGTTACAGGTTTTCCAGGTTACCTGAAGTGTTCAACGTGGGTGTGAAAGAGTGAGTATAAGAGCTCACTACAACGTTGGTATTCCACTGAAATAAGGGTTTATTTCAATAGTGAGTATTGGACTCACTGGATTGAATTGGCATTGGTCATACATTGATATTAGTGAGTATTGGACTCACTGGATTAAGTTTTGATAATATATATCAGTATATACATATATTTCCCTAAGCTTATTAGGAGAATAATTTGGTTCGCTTGGTTGTTATTGTTCATCCTTTTCTACCACTCCCCTGACTGATCTTGAATAACATATAAACAGAAACAAGAGGCATATATATATGTAATAAGAATCAAGCCTTAAAAGAATTGTAAAAGGCATAAGATTGTAGACATTAGAATTTAAGCCATAGACTAGGGAAAAACATTGTTAAGAGTAGGATAAAATATTTTAATAAACATATATCATAAGATTACAACATCAGCATTATCATTTACAGACGTCAT
The DNA here is from genome assembly GCA_963971155.1 of Anthrax anthrax. Taxonomy (NCBI): domain Eukaryota; kingdom Metazoa; phylum Arthropoda; class Insecta; order Diptera; family Bombyliidae; genus Anthrax; species Anthrax anthrax. The sequence goes on from OZ020117.1 coordinate 33,592,770, forward strand.
GGGAAACCTGACCCTGGACAGGCCGTACTATCCGTGTCTAAAGCACCACTACGTCACATTTGGGAAAAAACCCATTATAGAGTTATAAATTATGATCTTAGCACTGAATCAGAAAGTAAAAGAAAACATAGTGATTTATTGCCAAAAATCTATTATTGTTGGTCCTTTACAATGTGGTAAAACTAATGTAATGTTAAGTTTACTTGAACATCCTTCTTCTTCTTCTTCTACGGCCATACAGTCCGTAAGAGGACCTTTGCCTCCTGTTACTTGAACATCCGAATGGAATAAAATTCGAAAATATATACATATATAGTATATTTATTCAAAATCAATAAATCAACCAAAATATGAATTATTGGAACGTATTTCAGCATCAATAAAGGGATTAAGCTTTATACATTTTCAGGAAACAATGATGTCATACCACCTGAAAAGGTCAAAAATAATTCTATTTTCATATTTGATGATGTTGCATGTGACAATCAGAATAAAATGTGTGCGTATTTTTGCATGAGGCGTCACAAAAATGTAGACAAATTTTATTTATGTCAAACATATACACACATACCAAAACACTTAATTTGACATAGTGCAAATTTCATAATTTTATTTAAACAAGATGAACTGAATTTAAGATATATGTATATAACCCCCGGATCAAAAATAATTCGGACTTGGTCAATAAAACACAAAGTACAAGTCTATTCATTAATATTTATTTTTTCCCCTTCAAAGTATTCTCCGTCTGATGCAATGCACTTGTGCCACCGTTTAATCCAATCCTGGAAACATTTTTCGTACTCACTTTTTGGGATCGCCATAAGTTCCTTCTTCGATTTGTCTTTAATTGCTTCTATGCTGTCAAAGCGGGTTCCCCGAAGTGGGTTTTTTAAGCGACTGAACAAAAAAAAGTCGCACGGTGCGAGATCCGGTGAATATGGTGGTTGATGAATAGTGTTTGTTGAGTTTTTAGTCAAAAACTCACGAATAACCACGGCTGTGTTAGAAGGTGCGTTATCGTGGTGTAAAATCCACGAATTATTTTGCCACAAATCGGGTCTTTTTAGACGAACTGCTTCTCGTAAACGCTTCATTACGCTTAAATAATAATCCTTATTAACTGTTTGACCTGTTGGTAAAAATTCATGATGCACAACACCACGATAATCGATGAAAACGGTAAGCAAAATCTTTTTCTTTGATTGAGTACGACGAATTTTTCTGGGTCTTGGTTCTTCTGAAGCGCGCCATTCACTTGATTGTTGCTTTGTTAACGCATCAAACTCGTACACCCACGTCTCATCACTAGTAATGATCCGTTGAATGAATGCAGGATCAGCATTTACTCTGGAAAGCATCTCTTCAGCAACAATAACACGTTCTTGTTTTTGTAAAAAATTCAATGATTTAGGAACCAATTTCGCTGCAAGTCGTGTCAAGCCCAAATCATCACTTAAAATGCTTTGAATTGTACCAAATGAAATTCCTGTTTCAGTAACCATCTCTCTGATCGTTAATCTTCTATTTTCCAAAACCATTGATTTAATCAGATCAACATTTTCTTTGGTTTTTGATGTTGAAGGACGCCCAGGATGAATGTCATCCTTCACTGATTTTAAAACGACTATGCCATTCAAATGTTGTTGTTTTCGATAGAGAACTATCACCATAACATTTTTGCAACATTTTTAGCGTTTCAGTAGCATTAATTTCATTTTTTACGCAAAATTTAATACAAATTCTTTGTTCAATTATTTTTTCCATCGCAAAATCGAAAGTAAGCAAAAACTTGACCTAAACAAAGTGCTGTCAAAAAACAACTGATTGACATATATAGCTCGAATTTGGAGGAAATGTAAAAAACAGGTATACAAACATAAATACTAAAAGAAATGCATCTTAAAATATTGGCGGGGGTTGTACATGAACGAGTCCGGGTTATTTTTGATCAGAGTCATCATGACTTACAATGGTCATGTTAATACAGACATGACTTTTGAAAAATTTCGTAGTCTGTGTAGAGAATGTTGTAAAGATGATTACGGATTTTTAGTAATTAATAAAGATTGTTCAATTAACCAAGGTCGTTATAAGATTACACTATAAAAGCAGGTATGTATTAAGCAATTATTTCTCAGTTATTAAGCAGCTATCCAGTTATTTAGCAGTTATTAACCAGTTATTAAGCAGTTTCAAGTAATTAAAAAAGCTCAGAGTATTCTATTTTCAAAACTTGATGAAATGGATTTTGCTATTAATGAAATTTTAAAGCTATTAAAAAGGGAAAAATTGACAAAGAAGTTTTTCTTGAAGAGAATTTCAAACCTATCAGTGAACCACTTGAACAACTCAAAGAAAAATCAGAAGAAGAAATTGAGAAAAAAATTAAGAAAGAAATAAAAAAAGTCTGCTGAACCATCATCTCTAAAATTTGAAAAGAATAAATCATTTCAAACCCCAAAAGCTTCTCGTCAGTTAAAAACATATCCACAATTTTCTTACTCTACATTTGAAACGCCACAAAATACAATTATACAAACATCTCCATCAGCTATAAGTACACCTGTTGCACACATTCAAAATAAATCATTTGATGAACCATCTCAAGAAAGTTATGAATTACCTTCATTTTACATGAAACAATACTTTGATAGACGTCAAACAGACAATGCGTTCAGACCAAAGTTCAATGAAAATTAGAGATATTTTGAATAAGGTCGAAGTAATTTAATACTTGATGATAATATCATTAAAGTAGATGATAAAAATTATGATGCAACTCAAGGCTTATACGAGTTACTTTTTACGAAAAATCCTGTATTATATACAGAAAATAATCTTCAAAATTATCGTGATATTTTACTCATAAGCAATGTATACAGAAAAGATATAATGATGATCATAACCAAATTAGATGCCAAAAAGTATAAGGAAATCATAAGCCAATTAGTTAAAGAAAAAAGGGTAGAAGGGCTAAAAACGGTTGAATTTGATGCGAATTTGTGACAAACGAAAGCCTAACTACATTTATTGGGATGATCCAAATGAAGTGGACAGATTACGACTGTTAATAGCTTCACAATAAGCTGGTCATAACAATCATAATAATGAAATAATTTCAAATATTGAAGAATTGAAAGAAACAAATATAATTTATTAAATAATATTCCTTGTTTATAGTCAATATCATTATTTTTAAAATGAGCGTTGATAAGTTCGGACGTTTCTCAAGTAATCTCTAAGGTAATAAACATATTGACCTGACGGACATTTTGATTTAAAATATAATCGTTTACAATATGTAGGATTACCAGTTAACAGTTTTGATGCTTTGAAAACTTTAGAAAAGTATGGAAAAATATATATTCATTAGACCCTTGTCAATACTATACAACACCTGGATTATCGTGGGACGCTATGCTTAAACTAACAGGAATAAATCTTCAACTTTTAACAGACATTAATATGTATAACTTTGTCAAGAAAGGTATTAGAGGAGGTATAACACAATGTTCACATAGACATAGCTTAGTTGTTATACATAGACATAGACATAGCATAGCATAGCTATAGACATAGCTGTTTAAAACAGCTAAGAAGAAAACAGGTCTAAACAGCTATGAAACAGCTTAGCTGTTTAGGCTGTAGAAAAAGCCTGATGCAATAGAGCATCGCTACCTATGTGAAAAGAAAAAGCCTCTGAATTCTGATAGCTACTATAAAGAAGGTGATATTTACAAATGTTTATATCATGACACAGAAATGAAAGAAGAAGAAGTAGTTCTCAACAGCAACACAAGAATGCAATTATTTGATGATAATCCTAATGAAATTGTGGAGTATGTGAGAAAATTAGCAGAAACAAATGAAGGAAAGGAAATATTTTTAATAATTGAAGAATTGAGAAAAAGAGACATAATTATGTAAATCTAAACTGCGTACTTTATAACAAAAAACAGCAATGTGTTACACATAATGGTTGTTGTGCTTTGCAAAATACATATATTTATTTTAAGACATTATGTAGATGCAAAATTAAATGAAACATTGTAATTTGTTTTTTGTTTTCAATAAAATTTATTAAAATTATATATAAACTTATACTACTCTTTTTTTATTTTTCACTTAACCTATAATGTCCCCAAGCATAAGTGCTTATACCATCTTCATTTACATGCCTCTTATCATCTATATAACTTAATGATATCTTATGTACATTTTGAGTATATAATGTATGTATATGAGATCTAAAAACTAACATACTACTATAAAAGTTTTTTTTTCTATACAAGCAGTCCTAATTTTCTAAACTTAAATTATCAACAGTTGTTTTCTTAACACCTTTAGCTTTTTTAACTACTTTACTATTTTCTACATCTATTGAATACATTTTTGACTTAAGACCTATAAATTCTTTCATTATTCTACCATTATTTTCATCTTTCATTAATCCTAATACTTTTTTATTTCTTAATGGGATGTTGTATGGATTATCTCGAGCATATTCTGATGTGTCAAATCTGTTATTAATATCATCTTTAATATCATCGAAAAATCTTCAGTTTGTATAGTGTAAACGAAAGAGTTTATATCCATATAATTCAATAAAACATTTGTACCATATTTAGGTTTCATGTAGTCGTAGTGGAATTCGTACATTTTCCATTTTGATAATTCCAGTACAGCGAATCCTAAATAAATCGGTTTATTGTAGCATGTTCGCACTCGTTTCATCTGAACAGCTACCATATTTTGTGTAAATTGGGCTAAGCTATGAAAATTTGGTTTTGACACTAATGCTCGAACGCCTAAACGTTTTCCGCAGTTTTCCCAGTTAGTTACAATTTTCACATCTTTACGGTTATCAACGTTTTCCATTGTTTTTCCATACACTGCATTATTTAATAACTTGAAAAAGTTCTTCTCAAAAGCATTCTTAGCTAGTGTACGGTGATGAGTGTTTAGGCCAATATATGTTTTTAGCCAGCATGATTGCCTAAACTGTAAGGCTCTATGAATTTTAACTATTTTTAATCCATGTTGAACACACTGTTGTAAATTTCTATAATGTATTATGTAATTTTGTTTGTTGGTTACATCTGTTATCAATTTTGAGAATTTAGATCCCCCACTCTTTTTATTTTCTGCACAAAATGGTAGATCATTGTGTTCATCATGTATTTCTTTTGGATATTCCAAATCAACTTCAAGAATGTATCCAATGTTAGAATTATCTGGTATTGATGTAAGATTTATTTCTTCTGGATTTTCAACCCATTTAAAGTCAGAATAAGGTAAAGCTTGAGACATGGCCCATCCATACAAGTTGTTTGCATCCACGTATGCCAAGTACTTTGAAGGTTTAGTATTATCAAAGCCTTGCATATACTTATTGTTTGCCACTGAATGTCTATGTGAACATTGTGTTATACCTCCTCTAATACCTTTCTTGACAAAGTTATACATATTAATGTCTGTTAAAAGTTGAAGATTTATTCCTGTTAGTTTAAGCATAGCGTCCCACGATAATCCAGGTGTTGTATAGTATTGACAAGGGTCTAATGAATATATATTTTTGCATACTTTTCTAAAGTTTTCGAAAACATCGGTTAAAAGTAGCACATCTGTTATCAAATACAGCTCTAAATAATCCCAAAGACTTTTGCAGTTGAATTTTTTCCAAATCGTCAAAGCATATAAATAATCTGCATCATTACATTTGCTGTTTGTCAACTTATTGTTGAAATTTTCTTGTGTAGGTAAAGAAGGCTCATCCAAACGTTCCCACGAGTTAATGTATTCATATGGAAATACTCCTTTTCTTGTTATCATCTTAAATGCTTCCTCTTCTGGATACATTGATTTGACAACTTCAAAATCTTGTGGTGTTAAATTTCTAATCAAAGAATCTAAGCTAGATTGCATGAATCTGGCAGAATCTAAAAATCTTAGCTCAATTGTATCTGTATCATTTACGTGAATACGTTTTGATAAGGATATATATATTTCTTTATTTAGTGGTATTAAATTTATATCTCCATCAATATTTGAAAGTTCTTTGACAAACAAATGACAGTCGTACCCAGAGAAATTATGAAACAAAATAGGAATAAATTTTGGTACTTGATAGTGCAAATTACATTCATTGTGAGCTGGACCTCTATATTCTCCTGTTAGGTGACAATGGTCAGCAATTCTAATGTTTCCTAAAAACTTCTTGCATATATGACACAGTTTGCTTTGTTCTTGTATTTTAAGTTGATATGGTGTTAAAGGATTCATAGACTTTGGATTCATAATGTAGTTATGATAAATGTGAAGTATGTCTTCAACCAATGATTGTACAAATTTTGATGGTGAGTCTTTTCAATTTATTTAAACTATTGTCATATGAGCATTTTATATAGTATGCAAATGCACAAGGAACGTGTTGCTGAATATTTGTTGTAGATGACCCTGATGGATTAGGTAGACAAGAATTTACATCTTGAAGAACACATTCAAAATCTGCATAAACTGTGAATGGGACTTCCAATTGACGTTCGTATTTTTCAAATTTTAGTTCACATTTTTCAGGTGATGGCATCAAAGTAACAATCTTGCTGCATTCGTTTTTGTGTGTTTCATAAGCCTCATTACTATAAAAATGTTGTAAGCAAGAGTTGCATAAATATAACATACTTTTGTTTTTTGATATTTGACTTGTAATCAATCTCGATATATTTTTAATCCATTCATAATGGCTTTTATCACTATCTTGAATAAGTAGTAGGTTGATGTGTTTGTTTTTTTCTTGTTTTGTACAATAGAAAGGACCCACTATTTTACAGTTCTTTTGATTTATTTCTTCGTAACCAAATACGTTTATGCTAATGTCAGGATTCATTTCTTCAAATTTCTTTATGTCTGTTATTTTTAACGGAAATTCGAGGTTCCCAAACTCTAATCTAATATTGTTTCGTAGAATAATAGTAGTAGCAGTAATATCATGAATAAAGTAAGATGATGGTCGGTTGTTATGGTCTCGATAGTCAACTGGATATAGAGCTGATATAACTGCCCACTTAAAACAATATCGATCTGAATTATTAACATTGATGCAAGCATGTTTTTGTTGAATGTATGGTGGTAGTGGCAAGTACTGTGACCCTTTAATCGGTTTGTACTGGTTAATGTTATTTCAATATGACTTATTCTTATCAACGTCCAACCGCTATCACGTTCTTGGAATTCTTGCATCTTTGTGTGAATGTTATCAATCATATTGTTGACGACTGATAGTGCTTCGGTTTCATCACGTAGAATTTCCATCTTAGATTGAAAAGATTTTACTGATAATACCATATTTTCTTCTTCATCGTTATTTGCTTTAGTAATTTTAATGTATTCTGCAAACAGTTCAAAATTAAATTTAAACGATTCATGCTTACTTAACTGATTTCTTAAACATTGTAAAATCGTTTGTTTGGCTGATTCGAAAAACTTAAGAGGGTCCAAGTTTGATTCATTTTTATTTTCGTACAGAAGTGTCTCTATTCTTTCTTCAAAACCACTTTTTACAACCTTTAACTCATCATTGATTGGTTGTGCTGTATTTTGTTTATGAGCGTTTGTTCTTAAATGATAACTCCAATCCTTAACTCAAATGTTTTTTTTTTACATGCAGTGCATAGCTTACTCAATTCATTGTCTGTTGTTTCATTCAGACGCTGTTTTTTTGATGATGAAGGTTGATTGATTACTTCATGTTCAACAATTAAATTAGAATTCACTGTATGCATATTTCTCATATGTATTAACAATTTGTCTTTGCGAGAATAACTTCTTTTACAAATTTTACAGTATAATCGATCACCATGTACTGATAAAACATGTCTATTCAAATTGTCGTTTAGAGTAAATCCGTTTCCACAAACTTCACAAATAAAACTTTTCATTTTGAACTATTTTCAGCTTTAACTTTACTCAACTAAATAAACAATAACCTATTAAAAGATTTCACTCTAGTTCTTGAGTTTTGTAACTAGTAAAACTGAACTGTGAATTTTTACTAAAACTCGGGTGAATTTATACCAGAAAATTTCAAACTTAAGTGAAAATGTAAAACTCTATAACCAATCACAACAGTTTCTAGAATAATCAGTTCACCCCCCACTCTAAAAATTAACCAATCAGAATAATTTCTATATAGAATAATCTAATATTAACGCAAGCCATAAATTATACTATTATATTAAATCCATTTACAGTTTTGGGAAAAAATTAAAATCCTGAATCCATTTAAATTCCTTTGAAATTAAAACTCAGGATAGTTTCTAGAAAGAAATCTATTGTTTCATAAGACATAAATTACACTATTTTTATTAAATCCATTGACAGTTTCACAAGACATAACTTAAGAGCGACAAAAAAGAAAAACAACGAAAACCCATTAAAAACATGTATACATAAGGGAAATGATAAAAAAATAATAAATAAAAGAGATTTTATTTTTATTTTTTTTTATTTTTATTTTTATTTTAAATATTTATTTTTGCTTATATTATATCTTTAACATTAAAACTTAACTCTAATAATTCCGTCCTACATATAGGACAGGTAGGAGCCCTTCTTGCCCATTCAGTTATGCAACCACAACAATATTTGTGGTTGCATAATGAATTTTTTGTTGGAATTTTTAATTTTTCCAAACAAATTGGACAATCATCATCAACATCACCGTCGTTCTCATCATCATCATCATCGAAATGCATCAACATGTCGAGAAGTTCATCATCAAACAACTCGGTTGATGCATCACTCGCTATCGACTCGTGGTCATTTTGTTGCTGTTCTTGTTCGTGCAGATTGTAGTCAAAAATTGGTGCAGATAGTAGTCTAGCTGCCCAATTTTCATGGTGATGTTGTTTTTCTTGATGTCGTTATTGATCTTGCTGGTGTTGTTGTTATTGTTGTTGTTGTTGTTCTTGCTGTGGTTGTTCCTGCTGATGTTGTTGTTCTTGCTGTTGTTGTTGTTCTTGCTGTGGTTGTTCCTGCTGTTGTTGTTGTTCTTGCTTTTGTTGTTGTTGACGATGAACAGGGGGTTCATCGTCTTCATCATCACTGCTATCACTTATTGTCAAAATGTGAAGAAGACGACGATGACGACGACGGCGATGATTTTGAATAATGCCTATATGCATCACATCGTCTTCTTCTTTACTGCTTATGTATATATAAGCCATTTTTTTTATTTAAATTTTCAACTCGTTATATATTGAAATTTGAATGGAAACTGTAAAATATTTTCAATTTTCGCTCACTTTTATACTTCAAGATTGCCTAAAAAAAATAGGAACATAATAACTTTTACTTAATTTTACATTATTCTTAGTTTTTGATGACAAACATTTTCACATCAATTATGCAATCCTGAAACCTTTTAAATTTCCTTGAAATTTCATAATCAGGATATTTTCTAAAAAGAAATCTATTGATTCACAAGTCATAATTTGCACTATTTTATTAGGACCGTCAATAGTCATGGAAAAAATTTAAATCCTGAATCCATTTAAATTCCTTTAAATTTCACAATCAGGTCAGTTTCTAAAAAGAAAACTATTGGTTCACAAGCCATAAATTACTCGTACACTATTTTGTTAGGATCATCAATAGTCATGCGAAAAAAATTTAAATCCTGAATCCTTTTAAATTCCTCTACATTTAATAATCAGAATAGTTTCTAGAAAGAAATTTATTGTTTCACTAGACATAAATTAAACTCTTTTATTAGACAGTCAATAGTTATGAGTAAAAATTGAAATCCTGAATACATTTAAATTCCTTTAAAATTAAAACTCAGGATAGTTTCTAGAAAGAAATCTATTGTTTCACAAGCCATAAATTAAACTTTTTTATTAGGACAGTCAATAGTTATGAGAAAAAATTGAAATCCTGAATCCATTTAAATTCCTTTAAATTTCACAATCAGGTCAGTTTCTAAAAAGAAAACTATTGGTTCACAAGCCATAAATTACTCGTACACTATTTTGTTAGGATCATCAATAGTCATGCGAAAAAAATTTAAATCCTGAATCCTTTTAAATTCCTCTACATTTAATAATCAGAATAGTTTCTAGAAAGAAATTTATTGTTTCACTAGACATAAATTAAACTCTTTTATTAGACAGTCAATAGTTATGAGTAAAAATTGAAATCCTGAATACATTTAAATTCCTTTAAAATTAAAACTCAGGATAGTTTCTAGAAAGAAATCTATTGTTTCACAAGCCATAAATTAAACTTTTTTATTAGGACAGTCAATAGTTATGAGAAAAAATTGAAATCCTGAATCCATTTAAATTCCTTTAAATTTCACAATCAGGTCAGTTTCTAAAAAGAAAACTATTGGTTCACAAGCCATAAATTACTCGTACACTATTTTGTTAGGATCATCAATAGTCATGCGAAAAAAATTTAAATCCTGAATCCTTTTAAATTCCTCTACATTTAATAATCAGAATAGTTTCTAGAAAGAAATTTATTGTTTCACTAGACATAAATTAAACTCTTTTATTAGACAGTCAATAGTTATGAGTAAAAATTGAAATCCTGAATACATTTAAATTCCTTTAAAATTAAAACTCAGGATAGTTTCTAGAAAGAAATCTATTGTTTCACAAGCCATAAATTAAACTTTTTTATTAGGACAGTCAATAGTTATGAGAAAAAATTGAAATCCTGAATCCATTTAAATTCCTTTAAAATTAAAACTCAGGATAGTTTTTAGATAGAAATCTATTGTTTTACAAGCCATAAATTACACTATTTTATTAAATCCATTGACAGTTATTGATCGTACTAATAATCAACATAAAGCACCTGCTTAAATATGAATCCTTAAATAACACCTGCAACTAGTTTCTCATTATCACTACAACAACACACGCACACTCTTCGTCTAGACAAGACAAGACAAGATCAATACAAGATCAATATCAAGACAATGCCTTTGTGACGTCAGCATCCACCACATCCCCTGGCTTAGAACCCGCATAAATACAATACTGATCTTTTAAATGGAATAGCAATGTACAACAATTAGTTGATAAATATAACACCAAACACCGTACTATCAAAATGAGCCCTAATGATAACTCATCTAATAAGAAATTGCTATTAAAAACAGTATTACTTATTATTATTATTTCGCAGCTTTATAGTTCTAAGTGAACCGTAGCTTCCTTGTTTAGAAGGTTCCACAACTATTTTCTATCATACATTCACCTACAGTTTAATGTGGATTGCGAACCACTGAGTTTGTTATAGTAAAGACTTAAACTAAATTTTGTATGATATGGCTTGGATCGAATATTTTGTCAAGTTACTTGTTGTTAGCAAGTAGACTCTTTCAATACCAAGCACTTGAACCCATAAGAAAGTTTATGGTACTCATTTAAAGCTGAGTGAACTTTTTGGGGAGCGATAAGGTAATGCTGCTGATTACAGATAAATGAAGAAGAAATATTTTTTATTTTTCCTTCATTCGCCAGCAACCAGCCTCCAACCCTAGACCGCCTGCTTCAGAATACTGTACCTACTGAGCTACCGAAGCCCCATTAAAAACAGTATACAGCAATTTAAAAATATTACCAATGCCTAAAAATAAAATTGGAGGTTTTGTCCGTATAAGTAAGCATAAACACGGTTTTGAAAAAGGATATACTCCAAATTGGACAACTGAAATTTTTTTTCAAAATTGCATCTATTGATAATAATAATACGAATCCCACTAACATACAACTTAGAAGACGATCAGGGTAACCATATAAAAGGAGGATTTTATGAAAAAGAATTATTAAAATCAAACCATCTTAATATTCATTTAATTGAAAAAAATTTAAAAAAGAAAGGAGAACAAGTTTTTGTTAAATAGTTAGGATTTTCTCATAACCATAATTCATGGATTGATAAAAACCAGTTATGGTAAAATATTTATATGTACATATGTTATATATTCAAATAAAACATGTATTTAATTTTAATAACTATTTTTATTTTTTTTTTCAAATTATTTATTCATTAATGGATTCATATTCTTCTTATTCTATAATATAAATTCATTGATTTTTCAGCTTTTTGTTGAATCCTTGATACATCCCAACAACTGCATGTATCAGGTCCTGAAGAAGTAGTATTTTTAGACCAGGGACAGTTAGTATAATGAAGTCCATATTGTGAAATAATTTTTGTCTCCTTAGCATACATACATTTTTATTTATTTTATTTATTTATAAAGGTTAGAATAGTAAATGAATTTACAATCCTAACAGGGGTGGGGGGGAATGCACTGACTACAGAGGTCTACGGCTATTTGGGGAAGTAGTGTCAGACTCATACCCGAGGTGGGATTCGAACCCACGGCTGTTGGGATCGTAGACCTAGCACACTACAACTAGGCTACACACCTGGTACATACATTTTAAAAAATGCCAAATATCTTAGTAATTCTTCCTTATGTTCTTTAAGTATGATATCATTGAAATCAAGAAAAAAATTTTCTATCTTATCAACAATCATATTTGAAAAACTTTATTAAAAATATCTCTTAAATAAAATATGTAATTTTTTTTTTTACTTCAGCACACTTGTACAGTTGATTATGAACTAATTATTAAAACTTTGTGCTAAATATTTTATATTCTAAGATGAATATGTATATAATATACATCCATTGAATAAACCTGGTTTACATTTTTTTTTTGCCATTTACAAATATTATATTATTTTGAAATAAAACAGAATTTAATAATGTATATTATAGGGCAGAATGAGGTTGTCAAATTTCGCGTGATTTAAACTTGCAATAAGAACATTAAACCACTATCATCACATTACTGAGCGCATTAAAAATTTCTATGTACATTCATGAATTAATATTTATTTATTTATTTATTTTTTTTTAAATTTGTCTCTACTTTTATTTATTCTAGTAATATACATATCATACATACATACATGCATGTATATTATTTTCTTGGAAATAAATGTCTATATCATAAATGTGAGTGTATTGAAGCCAAGTTAATCAAACAAAAAATAAGAAAACCATAAATCAAAAATTTAATTAGATATAATAAAATTTAAAAAAATTATAATAATGATTAGAGTTAAATCATTATAAATAAGCAATTTTTAACAAAAGTGTGATTTTATTGCATTTCTCAATTTATATACAAATTTGTTTATGTTTATAAGTACGGTCTGGTCATTCGTTTGTTCAATCTTATCAACATCCTAAAAACATAAACAAACGAAAATAATACTACGTAATAAGTCCTAACATTCATCTATACTATTCTATATTTACATTATATGTATAATATGAAACATAATACTACACTTGATAATATGTAAATACATACATATGAACAACACACATACTATACTAGATGAGTGTGCAGCCTTAGAAAGATGGAGCAGGATAGCTACTGGTAGTAAATATCCGAAGAATCTTTCGAATCTTGACTACATGAAGTATGTTATTCTACTAGCTAAAAGGATAAGTAACGTCATGTAGATCTACAAAGAGTGAGGGATACAATAAGCTAATTTCAAGCTGCGGTGTCGAGGCTTCCAAACCTCATCTCACTCTTTTGGTGACAAAAAAAAAAAAAAAAAAAAAACATATGTACATGTGTATCAATTTTTTAAATATATTTAAATCATTATAACTAAGCAATTTTTAACAAAAGTGTGATTTTATTGCATTTCTCAATTTACATATCAATTTGTTTATGTTTATAGGTACAGTCTGGTCAATCGTTTGTTCAATCTTATCAGCATCCTAAAAAACAGAGTACGAAAAAATTCGATTCGCGAGTTGAAAAATTCAAATCTTTCGCATTTAAATCGTTCGCGAATCGAATTTTATTTTTAAAACTCGCGAATCGAATTTTATAAAAAGAATTTTATTTTTTTAAATCGTTCGCAAACGATTTAAAACCGGTTTGCAACGATTTAATTCGTTCGCGAATGATTTAAAAAATCTTAAGATTTAAATTTTTGGTTCGCGAGCGAATTTAACTCAAAAAGAATCGTTCTTTTAAATATTACGTCGTACATACATATGTACTTAGTAAAAGTGAAGAAACGAAGAAAGGCCTTGTTTAACAAATGAGGCAGGTAAAGTAAAATGAAATTTTTCAATCTTTAGGTGTAAATGTAAAACAGAAATGGTTGTAAGGAATTTACATGCATATGTTACGGTAAAAGTGGATATTGCGGCAAATGTACACATTTTCCTGTAAATGTGCACATTTGCCTCCTCGTTTGGGTAATGTGCATTCAACTTACATTTACAATTTCAAAGAAGGAAAATGTACCACAATTCACACCATGAATTACAATATACCATGAATTCACAATAACCATGTTGTTTTGGTAAATGTGGGCATACAAAATAGACATACATACATATATGACAGTATTAAAATCCAGTTTCGATAAGACAATAGCCTACATACAAAACCTAACAATACATCAAAATCACCTCGCTGACGTAATAAACAATTTCACAGAAAAAATAACAGACAATATCATGGAAGTAAAAACAAAGGTAACGCATTTGCAATCACAAATTGATGTAAACCAAATTTTGTTATTCGTATGGACGAAATTGCAAATGATTTATAACCATCTGAGAGAACAATTCATTGTAATAAATGCTTTACACGAGCATGAACTGCATCCATTATTAATCTCAGCTAAATTACTGAACAAAACGTACAGCGAAATAACAGCCAACAACAACAAGTACGTTACGTCAGCTAAGTTTCCATTAATCAAACAAGTAGTAAAGGTACAATCCATAGAAGACACCGATGGGATAATAGTAAAGATAGAAATACCCTTAATTTTCAAAGAAAAATACGAGTTAAACAAAATACATCCTTTACCACAATTTACAAACGAACAGCCACCAACAATAATAAATATGAATGCCAATTTTATACTGAACACAACAAATAACAACTACATTGAGTACAACAACAACGAATTCAAACAAAATTGTAAAAAATGCAATACAGGGGTCCATTCTACAGTAACCATCTGTAAACAAGATCAGATAAGGGTAAATGGTGAAAATGATGAGACTTGTTTAACAGCCGTATTAACAAGAAAAACTGAAAAAATTAGGTCCCACTGTCAACAAAAAATTTTAACAAAATTTACAGATTCCATAGTAAAATTATATGAAAAAGATTCTTGGTTATTCCTATTTCAAAACAAACATGCATTAAAAATACAGTGTACGTCTACGCAACTCACACAGCAACTAGTGGGTACCGGGGTAATGTCACTAACTGAACCTTGCAAATTTACAATCGACGGAAAAGATCTGCCCTACGATGGTAACAAAGAAACAACAGTGGCTTTCCAGCAGATAGATACGGAACACGACTTAAAATTCAATCTGAGTTCATTTAAAATCACGCTACCGCAAAAGATGACCAAAGGGCTAGATACTAATCTAATACAACACCTTACCAATGATAATGCCCCATTACTAGAACAAGGAAAAGATATTGAAGAACTCCAAAATGAAATAATAATGGTATAACAAAAAAGAACCGCTGAAAGATTGACACTCCAAACTAATGTAAACAGTGGAATATTAACAATTATAGCATTCATAATAAGTTGCATAATAATAGCAAAAATAAGTAAGAAAATCAAGTTCACCTGTTGTAAGACTATAAAAAATAAAGAAAGAAATAAAGAGCCAATAGAACAATCACAAATTGAGGCAGTACAACTACAAATAATAAACGAAAAGACACAAGAAAGAACTAGGGAAACACCGACCACCTTGCCACGAGGGACTCCAAAAGGGAAAAATATCACTATTGCACTATAATAGAATTGGCTAAAAATAAGGGGTACGCAAAAGGGTCAACAAATTAAAAAAAAAAAGAAGAAGAAAAAGAGTAAATACAAGACGACGTTAATTATAATAAAAATTTAAACTCTATCGATAGGTCCTCAATCAAAAGTTTTCGAAAAGTTGCATTTACCGACGGCAAAATTAAGAAAAATTTTTTACTAATAAAATAATATACGTGCATACAAACAGTTAGTTGAACTATTCGTATAAATCGGTAACACCCAGAATTAGGTCAAAATTAAAAACAATTCATGGCAATTAAAATAAAAATATTAAGAATTACTATAGATACACACATACACTTAAAAAGCAATATTATACATTACTCAACACAAAAACACGTACAGTTATTAATTCATTCAATTGCAGTAGTAAAATATAATTACACACACTTCCACACATTAGATAAGAATTAACAAATAAAAAACAAAACAAAAACAACAACGACAAAATTAACATTGCAAAAAGTAAACAAATAATAAACTAGATCATATTGGACTTGTATCTTTAAGCGCATATACTCTGATCAAAAATAACCCGGACTCGTTCATGTACAACCCCCGCCAATATTTTAAGATGCATTTCTTTTAGTATTTATGTTTGTATACCTGTTTTTTACATTTCCTCCAAATTCGAGCTATATATGTCAATCAGTTGTTTTTTGACAGCACTTTGTTTAGGTCAAGTTTTTGCTTACTTTCGATTTTGCGATGGAAAAAATAATTGAACAAAGAATTTGTATTAAATTTTGCGTAAAAAATGAAATTAATGCTACTGAAACGCTAAAAATGTTGCAAAAATGTTATGGTGATAGTTCTCTATCGAAAACAACAACATTTGAATGGCATAGTCGTTTTAAAATCAGTGAAGGATGACATTCATCCTGGGCGTCCTTCAACATCAAAAACCAAAGAAAATGTTGATCTGATTAAATCAATGGTTTTGGAAAATAGAAGATTAACGATCAGAGAGATGGTTACTGAAACAGGAATTTCATTTGGTACAATTCAAAGCATTTTAAGTGATGATTTGGGCTTGACACGACTTGCAGCGAAATTGGTTCCTAAATCATTGAATTTTTTACAAAAACAAGAACGTGTTATTGTTGCTGAAGAGATGCTTTCTAGAGTAAATGCTGATCCTGCATTCATTCAACGGATCATTACTAGTGATGAGACGTGGGTGTACGAGTTTGATGCGTTAACAAAGCAACAATCAAGTGAATGGCGCGCTTCAGAAGAACCAAGACCCAGAAAAATTCGTCGTACTCAATCAAAGAAAAAGATTTTGCTTACCGTTTTCATCGATTATCGTGGTGTTGTGCATCATGAATTTTTACCAACAGGTCAAACAGTTAATAAGGATTATTATTTAAGCGTAATGAAGCGTTTACGAGAAGCAGTTCGTCTAAAAAGACCCGATTTGTGGCAAAATAATTCGTGGATTTTACACCACGATAACGCACCTTCTAACACAGCCGTGGTTATTCGTGAGTTTTTGACTAAAAACTCAACAAACACTATTCATCAACCACCATATTCACCGGATCTCGCACCGTGCGACTTTTTTTTGTTCAGTCGCTTAAAAAAACCACTTCGGGGAACCCGCTTTGACAGCATAGAAGCAATTAAAGACAAATCGAAGAAGGAACTTATGGCGATCCCAAAAAGTGAGTACGAAAAATGTTTCCAGGATTGGATTAAACGGTGGCACAAGTGCATTGCATCAGACGGAGAATACTTTGAAGGGGAAAAAATAAATATTAATGAATAGACTTGTACTTTGTGTTTTATTGACCAAGTCCGAATTATTTTTGATCCGGGGGTTATGTATATTAATATATTAATTATTAAATATTCAATATATTAATTATTAATTATTAATATATTAATTATTAATATATTAATTATTAATATATGCAAAGAAAAGAAATATTATTATGTAATATAAATATTTTATTATTTTATTATTTAATATTTAATTAAATATTATTTATTATTTAATATAATATTATTATTTACATAAATAAATATTTTTTTAACTTTTCTTAAACGATGAAGGAAAGAGTATACATTTACCAAAACGTGAGTATATAAAAACGTTAAACATATACATATAAGAACAAAAATAAATTTAAAAAAAAATTAATGTAAAAAAAATTGTTTTAATTGTAAAATTTAAATATTATAAAATTTTTTGGTTGGTTGACAGTTTTGTTCACTGAGAAAAAAAATTAATTATTTATTTTTTTTTATTTTTTCGACTCGTGAATGATTCTTTTTAATTCGATTCGCGAGCGAATTAAATTTTTCAGTTCTCGTAAAACAAAATTCGATTCGCGAACGAATTAAAAAGTTAATTCTTCAGAAGATTTAAATCTTGCGAACGATTTAAATTTTTCAATTCTTCTTACCCTGCTAAAAACATAAACAAACGAAAATAGTATTAAGAAATAAGTCCTAACAATATTCTACATATATTATTCTATATTTACATTATATGTATAATATGATTTTATCTTAAAAGATTCTAAAACAAATAAACAAACTGCATTGCTATGCTCATGTACTATATGCTCTTTAGGGAAAATTATTGTTTACACTCTTCAAGGGCTTTTTCTATATGAGAAAGAAACTATAAAAAATGTAAATCTTAATAATATGAATTCAATGTATGTATGTGTTTAAATTGTTTTTTGAATATATAAACAGAACCTTTTAAAAACAGTTCATTAATAGTATTCGAAATCTTAAATTAATCGGTCCCGTTCCTGCGTTGCGTAATATATTTAGTATATTTTTGACATAAACGCTGTCGTTATATGTATTACTGCCAGTAATGGGTTTCTGCAACGACTAGAAGACGCACAGAAAAACGACGAGAAATTAAATGCCATCATTGAATTACTGAAGCAGGGTCCTTACAAAGATTTTCTGACGCAGAATGGGGTACTGTGTAAAGCTGGCAACAAAAATATTCTTTTTGCAGTACCAGAATCGATGGTTGGGAATATTGTTAGAGAAGTACATGAGAACGGACATTTCCACACAAAGAAAATGAAAGATGTAATTGAAAGAAAATTCTATATTCCACATTTGAACAAAAGGATAGAAAGATGTGTTGCCAGTTGTGTCAAATGCATTTTAAGTGAACGGAAGCATGGTAAAGCAGAAGGCATTCTTTATCTGATCCCAAAAGGTGAACGACCATTGCAGACCTTCCATATAGACCATGTGGGACCTATGCAAATTACAAAGAAACAGTATAAGTACATATTGGCTGTGATAGATGGGTTTACTAAATTCTGTTGGTTATTTCCAACCAAAAGCCTTGGATCAGAGGAAGTGATTCAAAAACATGAAGTCATCGCTGATACATTTGGTTGCCCTGAAAGGATAATAGCAGATAAAGGTGGCGCATTCATCTCAAATCAGTTTCAGAACTATTGTAAAGCCCACGAGGTCATTTTGTATTGGACAACAGCTGGTGTACCTAGAGGAAATGGCCAAGTGGAACGCCTAAATGCGGTAGTCATATCGGGCCTCACCAAGCTATCATTGAGCGACAGTGAAAAATGGTACTGCCATGTGAAACCATTTCAAAGAGTTTTGAATGCGACAACACAAAGAGCTATCAACACAACGCCGTTTCACCTGCTCACTGGAACAAAGATGAAAACAGACCATGATTTAGAAATCCTAAAAATAATAGAAGAAGAAGCAATACAACAATTCTGCAATACAAGAGAAGAGTTAAGAGAAAAAGCAAAACTTGAAATTAGCAGAATCCAAGCAGCAAATCAACACAGCCATAACAAAAATCGAAAACCAGCAAAGAGATATTCAGTAGGAGATTTAGTAGCCATAGAAAGAACACAGTACGGAGTTGGATTGAAGATCAAACCTAAATTCTTGGGACCATATAGAATTATAGCAGTGAAGGGGTACGATCGTTACAAAGTGGAAAAAGTCGGTGAACAAGAGGGACCAAAATTTACAGAAACCAGCGCTGACAAAATGAAGTTATGGATAGACGGCGATTCAGATGCTTTCGTTGATGAAGAGACTGAGAACGAGCAGTTTGGTATTTCGATCCATGAATCATCATCTGGGACAGATGATTAGTCAGGACGGCCGAATGTGGTGATTAAAAATTAATCCATTTTATTTAGTTTAACATTATAATATTGTACTTACCTACTATTAGCTGAAATATATTGTATTACACTAAATACTAACACAATTCAATACTTACCATTGTCATTTATTAAAGTAAACCATTGTAAAAGAATGTACTTATCACAAAATGTAATACCAATACAACTCAATACTTACCATTGTCATTTATTAAAGTAAACCATTGTAAAAGAATGTACTTATCACAAAATGTAATACCAAAACAACTTAATACTTACCGTTGTCGAATTTAAAGTGATCTGTAGATAATATTGATAATGTGAATGGTAATGATAATGATAATGATAATGTATTAGTATCAATGTAAGAGATGAATATAGCAGAGCATATTGTTAAGTTGCGTTGGTAAGAATTCGTAAAAAACAACAAATGGACTTACGTTTAATTAATATAATGTTCAATTTTGCCATTATTATTATTTAATAAATTATTTTAAACAATAAATTTATATTTTAAATCTCACATTTATTCCTGCCGTTGGTACGTTTTCTTTTAAGTCATGCACGTTTTTCTTTTAATATGCACGTTCCTGTTTATTGTCATAAATAAGAACATAATTGTTTTAGAATAGTTTTTATAATTTTTCAAAGCATTCTAGTCTAGCCTTAAAATATAACTAACTAAATTTTTTGCCTGAATTTCTATTATAAATCCTTGCCAATCGTGTAAGTTACTCATATAAATACGTCTGAGTCTTCACGACGGTAGAAACTTTCTTCTTTTTACAACCACGTCCCATTCTTACTGCACTTAATCACTAAGGACCAAAACATGTATTGCCGCCTCTGTTCTTCTCATACCTAGAAGTAACAGAAATTAATAACAATACAGAATGAATTGCTCCCTTATTTTAGCAAACGTAATAAATATAATTGCTGTAAGTGCCGCTTGTTTTCAAGTCAGTATTAGGGAATTGGGTTGTAAGTGAAAGACTATTATTATAATAAGTAAAATATTTTTTAATAATATCAAAAAACAAAGATGAGAAAAATTCAATTGAAATAATAAATTAATAAAAAAAGTAATGGGGAAAAAAATCCAAAACAATAACACTAAAATATGTTAATAAAGAAAAATTGAAATTACAATATAACAAAAATATATAAAGAAACAAACAAAAAGTTGAAATCAAATTGAAAAAGGTGAAACGAAATAATAGAAATAATATGATGGTGATTATGATTCTCTTGTCCTGTTATACATTCCAACTCCGAGGGATATCTGTTAATAAAAGAAAATGAAAATTATGAATATTAGATGGAAAAGAACAAACATTTTATTTTTTTTAGTATAAACGCAATAACTTTTTCCTAGTAAAACAATTATAAAAGTAATTTGCATTTTATACAATATGGTCTGGTACTTTATTGAATTGACGAATTATTTTAAAAGTCCATATGAATTGTAGCACACTTTATAAAAATCAGGAAAAATTTTAATTAGAAACTTGTTCGTCATAAGAGACATAAGAAGGTGAAAGGAGCATTTATAAATATTTAATTTAATTATTTAGTAGAGTTTTTCGTTTTACGATGTATGAAGGCTTTATAAACTACAAAAAATCTATGTTGATTCCATACATAACAATGTTAACATAGAATGGAAAAAGAAGAATCGGACGGAAAACCAAAAACCTGCGAATTTAATTACAATAATAACCAGTTGAGTGAAAAACATGTATGACTAGCTTTCAGTGTTAATAAAAACGTAAAATTAGTTGAGAAAATGGATGGAAACCAAACAACAACAACATCAATTTTGTTGCACCTGCGTACATTGAAATGTTAATACTGGAGTGGAATTATTTCAGAAAGATTAAGGTTCCGATTTACCAGCTGATCGAAAAAATTTTCAATCTATTCAAAAAAAAGTCAAAAACATAAATATGTATACATTACACATTTCCATACATCCATTATATATCAATATGTATGTATATGCTTTATTCTAGACATATATGTAAGTATATACATTGTATGTACATACTAAACTTATCTAATTGTTTGCAACTCTAATTTTTTCCAAGAATTTCATTGCCAAATTTTTATTTTTTTATTATCGGTACAGAAATGGAATATATTGAACGTGCATATGTATATAGGTACACAATGTACTATACATATTATGTATATGTATGAACATATGTGTGTATGTCATGTGCTTATATGTACATATGTGCAACAAGTCGAATGTAGAAAAAAAAATTTTAAATTTTTGTATTTCTGTTGAAGCAATTATAAATATAACATAAAAAATTTCTGGATGTTACACGGTATACAGACCACCTGTGCATATTTATATTTTGTACAAACGTTTTACAATGCATCTTGAACCCTGATGATATCCGTACGCATACACATAATTTAAATTATACACACATGTGCATATTACCATCCCGTCTATATATGTTAATAATATGATGTACAAGTATATGTTGAATATGATATATCTACGCCTATATTAGGTGTAAAATTTTTATTCAATATATTAGTTATATATTTTTCATATAAATATGTACATACATATAATGTACATACAAAGTACATCTATATACATAATATGTACATATATCTATACATAACTAAAATGTAAGTAGTCCATTTTCAACACAATTTATACTGACCAATTGTTATTTTCATGTGTTCAGTATAAATATATATACATATATGTATATACATACATATGTATGTAAATGTACATGTGTATGAAGTATGAACATACTTACATATGTTCAATATATCAATATTCAATAATCTTTTTTCTTCATTCAATTACCAAAAAAATAAAAAAACATAGTATGTCTTATAGTAATAGCAAGTAATAGATACATATACTACACAATGCACATACAGATATTCTACATGCATAAATTCATTTGCGCTGATATACCTATATATACATATTTAACATCTCCATTTATAGTTTATTAATTGATGCACATGTTTACATAATTATTATGATTTTTTCCTTGTATCATGTATTGCACCTTGATATATTGGTAATATATGCGCTGATAAATCATATAAATATGTACGCATGTGTGTAATTCTAATTTAATGATATCATATCAGCTGTGATTTACAAAACGTTTAAAAATTTTAATTTTATACGCATAAAAAATTTAAACCCAAAAAAAATTTTCCTTTCCATATATATTACGTACTATACTATATATACTGTACGTACTTATGCTATACATACATATGTATGTATGTACGTATACATGTGTATATGCAAATCATATATTATACGTGAAAATTTATATTCTCTACTAACATGTAGTACGTTTGCGTACCAATACATAGAGTGAATTAGGCAGAGACATCTGCCTCAATTTGCCTGAACCCTTTTAATAGATTTCATAGGAAAAAAATTTAAAATAAAAAAAAAATAGCAAAAATTCGAAAATTTCAATGAAAAACATGTAATTTTCTTTGGCTTATAAAATCTAAACCACATTATATTTTCACTTGGTTTTTTTAATAAATGGTCAAGGAGAGTTCAAATTTTGTTTTTCCATTTTAAAAATCTCAAAAATCTGTCTAATAAGAGATATCTTCAAGCAAAGTTAAAGGACTTTTTCATAAAACATGCTTTGACTTTTTTTCAATTTTTAAGGACTACAAGCAGAAATTCGAAAATTTTTTCCACTTAATGAAAATAATTTAGTTAGGACTAGGTTTATGTAAAATTTCATAAAAATCGGTCCAAGGGTTTTTTAAAAATCTGGTCGTAAAGTGGATCAAAATTCTCATTTTCGTCAACTTTGAGTCCTTATAACACAAGAACGAAGTCCTTTTTCAAAATTCTGTTGCACTTAATGAAAATAATTTAGTCAGGACTAGCGTTACGTAAAATTTCATGAAAATCGGTCCATAAATGAATGAGAAACGAGGTCGAGAAGTTGTCGATTTACGAAAAGGCCAACCTTGAACAGATTGGCTTAAAAAACGCTAGCAGGCAATACCAGAACTGTTTCAAGAGATTCTGATAAACCTCAACCACTATTATAACAGAAGAACATACAGCTTTCAAGATCAATTTACCTTCTCGCTATTAGTCTTTAGTAAGTTACTGCTTCCGTAACGCTACGAGGATCTTTTTTAAAATACTATTCAATTCTGTGTTTGAAAAAACAATCTTGATCACGCAGGTAAATGTATAATCCGGTTCAATTATCTTTCCATAAAATCTTGGTTTATGGTCTTAGGCCGCCTGTATCAAAAGGTATTGTGCACAGAAAATACGAGAATACCACGTAATGCGGCAGATTGTAGATCATTCGAAGATAACGTAAAATTAACTGTACGATGCACATATGCATGATAGCAATTTCAAGAGACGATCATTATGTATAGTATGCTTCGAATATCATTGAAACAGAAAGAATTCTCATTAATGGAGACGTACAGATAATAAGTGCACATAATCCGAATTATAAAACTGTTTATAAATGTTAAAAATGTCAAACAAATGTATTCAATGGATGTGCGTTAATGCCCTTCTTCATCAACAAAGATTATCTCTAGATCGAGATAAATCGTATTCACCAACCTGTATTAGATAATTTTCAGACAACCATAGAGTAGTCGTAAAGATGTCCTAAACACAACCTTACTGTTCGAAAATCATTAATAAACAGAAGCAAAAGTTATTTAACTTATAAAACTAACCTCAGTATTTCTTCATATAAAGCAATCAGCTGACGTGTTTGTAATAACTCTCTTTCGAAGAATTTTCTACGAGCTGATTTACGCAATTCTTCAACTAGTTGTTATTTACTCAGCATTACGTTAATAATAATTAATACTGACTATAAAGTATATTTTGATGTTTGTTCGTCAGTTACAGGTTCTCCTATATATGTATGTAAGTACATTGTACAATAAATTTTGTAAAAGTAAAGATATTTTTTGATTGTTTGTTTAACAATCGATTGAGAATGTCTCTATATCGTGCGTTTTGCGATTATTAAGTACTTTAGAGTCATCAAAATTGCTTTTATTATTGTTTATCAAATTTTCTAACTGCACAATTTTCTTTTTCATATTCACTTGTAACTCCTTAATTATATTTATAATTTTTTCATTCACATTTTTAAATTATAATATACTTTGTACTTTAAATATTTTCACAACAGGCCTTATGGAAACTGCAAAAACCACTTTATATCATTGTATATTAATGTTTAAAAAGCTCATCTCATACTATCTGAGAACTTCGAGAATTGTGGTAACTCTGCTTGTGATATGCTTTCATGAGAAAATATGAGAGAAAACAAAAGATACATATACTCCCATAAGGCATGTAGTGAAAATAATTTAAGTAAAAATTACTTTCAGTTCAGTATGAGTAATTTTTTTGGAAAATCTTTTTAAACTATTTTTATTTACACTACACCTTTTACACTATTTTGTAAATAATTCTTTGTAATGTAAGCCTTTAATGCTGTTCGAAAAAGACAGATCTGGCATTACCGTCAATTGTCATTTTCGAGTAGTACTAAGTTTGAAATGGAAACAGATAAATTTCTGTTTCATTTTCATTACACACATACTTATATGAAATACACTTATCTTTTGAAACAATGAAATATGGCGTGATCGGTTACAGCTAATTTCATTGTTTTAAAATGATAAGGTGATCGTCAAAATCCCCAGAATATTCTGGAAGTTTCTTTCGAAAAAGAATAAAATGAAAGGGGAACAGATTAATATGCTTGTGATATTTTTCAAGCAGACGAGATCGGAATTTGTTATGGTACGGTCAGAAAAAAAGAAAGAACAATGTGGAAGAAAGATAAATTCTGAAAAACAAAGAAAAACTAAATGGACGAAGGTAAAATGAAAATTTTTTTTTTAATGTGAAATTAAGATTAAAATTTTGATTTGATTGAAAGTAAAATTAGATAATTTAACTGGAGATATGCATTTTTGTGCAAAATTTACTTTGACGGATTTAGCGTTTAAACAGTTGAAAAACTAAAAATAATAAATAAAACGATATAAAAGCGGTAATGGATGCCAGTAAATAAAATTTTTTATTTAAAATAAAGTACATTAGTAATTGATAAAAATAAAAAATGAAAACCAGAAAAATTATTTCTTTTTAGTAGAGAAAATACAAACGAGATTATAACGAGACAATAAAAAAGAAGAAAATTAGAAACGGGATTAGAACTGAATGTTGAAAAGTCATGATTTAATAAATTTTAATAAGTTTTTTATCAGAACAACTGAATATAAATTACATAACATAAACATTAACACATAAATTTATATATAAACATAAATTTAAGAATTGTTTTACAAAATAAAAATAATGAAAATACAAATAAATAAAGTGATTCAATATATGTATATGTAATTTCGCATTTGCAAAAACAAAAACAACTACATATATATACATATATACATAATATATAAATCAATGAAATGTACAAAGAATGAAAATATGTATTTATATGTATCATGTAATTGGAAACAAAAATAATAAAACTTAAAAAGGAAACTTCAAGTAGGTTTAAATAGTATAGTATTAAATCAACAAAGTTAAAACAGGAAAAAACAATTTATCACAATAGTGCAGATGATGTGTTGATAAAACTTGTAAAATAAAATTTCATAATAGTGTTATATGCAAGTGACGGTGATTTTCGGTATCTTCTACGTTTCATTGCGGGAACGTACCCCTGTAGACACATTTGCAAATTTTCTAACATTGGTGTCAGGTGTGGGGTACGTTCTGTTTTAGTAATAAAACTCGTTCACGCACAGTGAAAATTTTAAACAAAACGTTTTCACGCCTGTCGCTGTCTTTTTTGTTTTTGCCCTTTATTTTTATTTTGTCCTCCGAAATGGAACCAGTAAACATTTCGCATAGTCAAGCCTCACCTTTGTCTTCCCCGTTCACTGCCCCTTCCTTGCTGGTAGCCGAGCACGCCGATTTGCATGACCAGCTTACGAAATTATCGGTTCAAATGGGTGTCCAAAATCAAGTGTTCTCTGAGCTATGCAACACCATGACATCGTTCGTTGAGTCTTTTGGAGTAGTTAGGAAAAAACCCTGCCTTTCAGCGGAGCACTTTGTGCCACCGCCTCTTGAATATCCACCCACCAATAGTTTTGACGAACAAGATCACCGCCATTCTTCGAATTTAATTGAACAATTCAATTTTCCGGCGCCTCTTACACCATTTCATCAGCCCATAGTGTTTGCCGCGCCCATAACCTTCAGCGATGTCTCTGTCCACGCTGAAGACGCCGTGATTTATGCTTCCCCTACATTTTCAAGTCCATCCACTCCACTGTTGCCCGTATACCCACACCGACCGCTGATTACCACGAATTTTCTGGAAAATCGGAACGATAAAATTTCTTAATCGTAAAAAAGCATACGGTTATATCAAGCGGCGAGATAATGGACAACAAGTGTTCGTGCTCCGTGGTGACTTCCATAAGTCCACTAATAAACGACGAGCTTTACAGAATGGCGACGTTGTTTCAATCTTAATTGTCGCCACGGATCGTATGGCACGTAGCCACGCTTCTGCGGAAAAGACCGCCACGGCGCCTTCTCCTACCGAAGTCCTCCACCACGAAGTCATCTTCACGTAGTATGGCGTCACGCGCAGCGCCTTCAGCGCCATATCACGTACGTGCCGCATATAGTAAAGACTGTCGGCGAAAGACCTCCACTACCAGAGCGATTCCAGTAAAGCTCTCTTCTTGAAAGCTCCCTATACCAAAACACGTTGTCTGCAAACTTAGTTTGCTGAGGGCTTCTTCCATACACATCGCTACATAGTCAACGGACATAGTCCTGCCCTTGGACAGGAGTCAGTAGAAGTATCAGGCCCACTTATCATCTTAATTACTGTTTTATCTCCGGAGCTCTCAGGTCCAGTTAAACAGGAGCATTAGAAGCTTTATTGAATCTGACGACTCTGGATCTTTATGCCACAAAACTCACAAAAAACACTGCTACTAGGCTTATGGATACCGGACAGTGGTCGCGCTTTCGGGTAGGTCATTCGAGCATTATTGATTCTCTAGGCTCTCTGGGGAAATCGATTATGCTATACCCAGGCCGAACTTTAGAGGGAAATTTCTGACGAGTGTTCCCTCTAGGGAAGAATGGGCCAGCAAGGAGACGCTGTACAGGGATGGCGTACATCTCTACACAGACGGCTCCAAGCTGGATGGCCGAGTTGGAGGGGCCTGTACAGTGACTCCTTGAAAATAGAATTATCATTTAGGCTAACGGATCACTGTAGTGTGTTCCAAGCGGAGGTAGCTGCAATTAAAGAGGCAATTAACTGGCTTTCTGGGAATGTTATTGTCACTAGGGTGGTAAATATATTCTCTGACAGCCAGGCCGCGATCAAAGTACTGACCGCAGCGACTTGCTCGTCGAAGGTCGTACTGGAGTGCCTTACTCTGCTAAACATTATGGCAGAGTACTTCAGTATTAACCTTATTTGGGTACCTGGACATACGGAAATCCAGGGAACTTGCAAGGCAGATGAGCTGGCCAGATTGGGAACAAGTCCGAATTACTGGAGGGTAATCGGGAATTTGGAATCCCAGTTGCCAGCTGTGCTCTACGAACACGGCAGGAGTCTACGAGTGCTTGGAATCTAAAATGGGTATCAAGCACTGGTAACTCGACAGCAAAGGCTCTGTGTCCTATAGTAGATAATAAACTCTCTACTGACTTGTTATCCCAAAATAGGAGAACTTTTAGAACCCTAGTGGGTGTTTTAACGGGGCATTGTCTCAGAGGCAAACATGCCAGAAGACTAAATGCTTCTTATAATGACCTCTGCAGAGCATGTCAAGATGAAGAGGAAGAGGAAAGCGTTGAACACCTCCTCTGCTACTTTATGGCGCTCTCTAGAAATAGAGAAATGTTTCTTGGGGCTGCCTTCTTTCAAGATCTCTCTGGTTTAGGGGAGATCTCAGTCAAGAAGCTTTTGGGCTTTCTGAAGCGCTCGAGGTGGTTTAATCTGTGAGATTCCTGGTGTGGTATCACAATGGGCCTTTCTGGCCTAAGTGTGCTTGCTTGGGAATGAGCAGGTGGCCATCTCTACCTACCTACCTACCTACTCATTCTATAAGTGATTTTAGTTGTGAAAAGTAGTGTATTAGTATAGTGTTGTGCGTGATATTTAAATATTATAAATTTCATTGTATTAAATTCAAATATAATTTAATAATAATATATGTAATATTATATTAAATTTGTTATTATATAATATATATATTATATTATTATATTATATTGTATTGCCCAATTCTTAATTGAATTGACCTAAATGACAATATTATGGCCACACTGCACATTCCATAAATATTGTAATATTTTGATATGCACTTAAAAATATATCGCTCCCTTCTTATATATTAACATTAAGTAGGTTATAGTCTAAAGGTAGAATAAGTACACGTAAGAACGAAATTGTAATTATAAAGAAAGTTGAAAATAAAGAGGAGTTGGTTACAAGACCTCGCATAATCACAACATAATTTTGGCGCAGCCGGAAAAAAATAAATTGTTTAACAGTTGTAAAATATTAAAGTGTTGGTGAAAAATTTAAAGTTGTTGACGAAAGTCCAGGAAAGCAATCAGAAAATATAACTGCTTCTAGAAATTTGGGAAATAAAAACAGTGTAGAACAAAAAACAGCTATGGCTACCCAAGACAACTGTAACAATTACAACAACAGCAGCAAGGAACGCGGCTTTAACATCAACAATAACGACAACCGCAGTTACATAAACAAGAGCAACAGCAACTATCCCAACAGTTACTGCTTCGACATCAAATACAACTCCAACCACATCATCAAACAACAACAAGAAAGCAGGACAACAACAAGACGGAATTGCAGTGAAAGATTTTTCAACCGTTCAGCTATGGCGAGGGAGGACATATTTTACACCATATATTTTAGGACATATATCTTAGGTATCATTCAACAAGCAGGAGTGTAGATTTAGAAAAAGATTTTGATAGAATAAATAATTTAATTTGTAGTAAGAATTTAAGTGATAAGACAGGAAAAGTTAAAATTAATATAGATTCTGTAACTCAAACCCCTTTTAACGCCGTACCTTTGTTTTTCGGTGAAAATAATTCAAATTTATCAAATGAAACTACAGTTTTCACCACCTGTTGTGAATTGGCCTATAACTCTTTGTTAACATCTGAAGACAAAGCAAAATTTTTACAACTTTTACCCAGTAGGCTTGGAGGGAAAGCATTAGAAATAATGCAAGATAAAAATTTTAAAACCATTGATGAATTTATCCGTTCAATAAAAATAATATTTTTAGAAAATAAAACCTATACCGAATTAAATAATGAATTGCGACTTATGCACCAATTATCTGTTGAAACGTTTTGTGCATTTCTAAATCGTGTTGAAAGTTTGTTAAGAAAGTGTAAAGAAAAAGCGAACGAAAAATATCCAAATGGCGCGACAGTTTTAAATCAAGAACTTGAAGAAATGGCATTAAACAGTTTTGAAATCGGAATTGTTAAGATAATATACTGGCAACACTAAAATTATTTAAGTATTTCAACCTAGTTAATTTTATATTGTTGTATTTTGCTTAAAACCTTTACATTCACATTGTAACGTACATATCAATTTTTCTTATTAGTAATTGTATATATAATTGTATTGAATCATCATAATTTGTTACTATGTACATAACTTATTTTGCATATTTCTTGCCTTTTTATTATCATTTGAACAGTTAGGCCATTTTACCTATTGTTAACTTTGAATCATTACACATAGACATTTTGTTCATACTTCTCTCTCGCTTATCAATTAATATTAATATTGTACATTTGATCTCACTTGATATTTTAGTTCATAATACTTGATAAAATAAATTTGAAAATTTATTCGTTCTTTTGGTTTCAATCGTCATCGAGTGGGGTCGGATTATTGAAACTTGCTTAAATTGTAATTAACTTTTGTGTTTTAATAAAATTCTAACGTGGTCGTGAATCTTTGGTTTTTAATTTCAATTTTTGTGAATATTCATTATTTTTTTGTGAACATTTTTTGGTCCTTCGAGCCGTATAATTCAAAAGAATCTTAGACTTTCGGATCCAATGTGAATAAATTGCAAATCCTGTAAAGATATCAAGACTAGTGTTTTTTTTTTTTTGTGAACAATTTTGATATTATTTTTCTAATTATTTTGTTGGTGGTAACAAAATACATTCAAAATCTGACCCACGTGCATAATACATAGGACATCTTGGGGTATTCAGGACACACGTAAGCCAACCAAAGGATATTTCGTAAACAGGTATATATTTTCAGATGAAGAAAGAAGTCCTCTGTCATAATGGTTTTAAAGACACCAGAAAATTACCATGAATTTTTAATGGTATCTGCAGGGAGTATACCTACATATATTACCAAATTAGAAGAGAAAAGTAGTATAGCTATGCCGATTCTGAATCAGGGGGCTGTGGTTGCTGCTGAATTCACAAAAGTCATTGACCTTAGTCTTATCAGGAAGCGCGTGTGCGTTATCATTGCTTAAGGTCAAGGAGAGGTCAATGTGTGTGCGCTATCTGGATGCGTGAGTATATTATCAGTAGAGAAGGACACGAGGTGAATGCATACGCTTGGTGAAGTTATTGTTTTGATCAAGAATTTGGTTGTCAAGACGTGAGGAGTCGAAAAGGTTAACATTAGTGCTTTATCAAGGATTGTTCTGGCTTTGATTGGCAACTGCATTGCGCGTTATCAGTTGATTATTCTAGAAATTGATCTGATATTTCGATTTAGATATTCACTGTAGTGTGAAATTTTGTGGTATAAATTCACGTAGGTTTTCAGTAAAAATTCACATTTTATTTTTAGCAACTTATTTAACAAGTACAGTAAAATCTCTTCAACAGTTTTAAAGTGTAAATATATAATTAAAAATGGAAATAAATCAAAAATAAAGTATTGCTGAGTCACCAACATAAACATCAAAATTGCTGAAAAGGAAGAATTTAGCTATTTGGAAAGACAAAGATGTTCTTGAAATTAAATTTTCTTCTTCAGTCGAAGCATTGAATTCTGCACGTCCAGGACCACAGTTAGATTTATCCAGTATGGACAGATATAAACCATACAAGATAAGTAGTGTATTTATGGCGTTTCTAAGCCAGGGATGTGGTGGAAGCTGACGTCACAAAGACATTGATCTTGTCTTGTCTTGTCTAGACAAAGGGTGTGCGTGTGTTGTTGTAGTGATAATGAGAAACTAGTTGCAGGTGTTATTTAAGGATTCATATTTAAGCAGGTGCTTTATGTTGATTATTAGTAAGATCAATAACTGTCAATGGATTTAATGAAATAGTGTAATTTATGGCTTGTGAAACAATAGATTTCTTTCTAGAAACTATCCTGAGTTTTAATTTCAAAGGAATTTAAATGGATTCAGGATTTAAATTTTTACCCAAAACTGTCAATGGATTTAATAAAAATAGTGTAATTTATGGCTTGTGAAACAATAGATTTCTTTCTAGAAACTATCCTGAGTTTTAATTTCAAAGGAATTTAAATGGATTCAGGATTTAAATTTTTACCCAAAACTGTCAATGGATTTAATAAAATAGTGTAATTTATGTCTTATGAAACAATAGATTTCTTTCTAGAAACTATCCTGAGTTTTAATTTCAAAGGAATTTAAATGGATTCAGAATTTCAATTTTTTCCCAAAACTGTCAATAGATTTAATAAAATTGTGTAATTTATGTCTTATGAAACAATAGATTTCTTTCTAGAAACTATCCTGAGTTTTAATTTTAAAGGAATTTAAATGCATTCAGGATTTTAATTTTTTCCCAAAACTGTCAATGGATTTAATACAATAGTATAATTTATGGCTTGCGTTAATATTAGATTATTCTATATAGAAATTATTCTGATTGGTTAATTTTTTAGAGTGGGGGATACTGATTATTCTAGAAACTGTTGTGATTGGTTATAGAGTTTTACATTTTCACTAAAGTTTGAGATTTTCTGGTATAAATTCACCCGAGTTTTGGTAAAAATTCACAGTTCAGTTTTACTAGTTACAAAACTCAACAAGTAGAGTGAAATCTTTCAATAGGTTATTATTTATTTAGTTGAGTAAAGTTAAAGCTGAAAATAATTCAAAATGAAAAGTTTTATTTGTGAAGTTTGTGGAAACGGATTTACTCTAAACGACAATTTGAAAAGACATGTTTTATCAGTACATGGTGATCGATTATACTGTAAAATTTGTAAAAGAAGTTATTCTCGCAAAGACAAATTGTTAATACATATGAGAAATATGCATACAGTGAATTCTAATTTAATTGTTGAACATGAAGTAATCAATCAACCTTCATCATAAACAAAACAGCGTCTGAATGAAACAACAGACAATGAGTTAAGTAAGCTATGCACTGCATGTAAAAAAAAACATTTTAGTTAAAGATTGGAGTTATCATTTAAGAACAAACGCTCATAATCAAAATACAGCACAACCAATCAATGATGAGTTAAAGGTTGTAAAAAGTGGTTTTGAAGAAAGAATTG
Source organism: Anthrax anthrax (assembly GCA_963971155.1). Taxonomy (NCBI): domain Eukaryota; kingdom Metazoa; phylum Arthropoda; class Insecta; order Diptera; family Bombyliidae; genus Anthrax; species Anthrax anthrax. The sequence goes on from OZ020117.1 coordinate 33,626,482, forward strand.
AGACACTTCTGTACGAAAATAAAAATGAATCAAACTTGGACCCACTTAAATTTTTTGAATCATCCAAACAAACGATTTTACAATGTTTAAGAAATCAGTTAAGCAAGCATGAATCGTTTAAATTTAACTTTGAATTGTTTGCATAATATGTTAAAATTACTAAAGCAAATGATGAGGAGAAAGAAGATATGGTGTTATCAGTTAAATCTTTTCAATCTAAAATGGAAATTCTACGTAATGAAACCGAAGCACAATCAGTCGTCAACAATATGATTGATAACATTCACACAAAGATGCAAGAATTTCAAGAACGTGATAGCGGTTGGACGTTGATAAGAATAAGTCATATTGAAATTAACATTAACCAGTACAAACCGATTAAAGGATCACAGTACTTACCACTACCACCATACATTCAACAAAAACATGCTTGCATCAATGTTAATAATTCAGATCGATATTGTTTTAAGTGGGCAGTTATATCAGCTCTATATCGAGACCATTACAACCGACCATCATCTTACTTTATTCAAGATATAACTGCTAGTACAATTATATTACGAAACAATATTAGATTAGAGTTTGGGAACCTCGAATTTCGGTTAAAAATAACAGACATTAAGAAATTTGAAGAAATGAATCCTGATATTAGTGTAAACGTATTTGGTTACGAAGAAATAAATCAAAACAACTGTACAATAGTAGGTCCTTTCTATTGTACAAAACAAGAAAAAAACAAACACATCAACCTACTACTTATTCAAGATAATGATAAAAGCCATTATGTATGGATTAAAAATATATCGAGATTAATCAAAAGTCAAATAACAAAACATGAACACATGGTATATCTATGCAACTCTTGCTTGCAACATTTTTATAGTAAAGATGGTTATGACACACACAAAAACGAATGCAGCAAGATTGTTACTTTGATGCCATCACCTGAAAAATGTGAACTAAAATTTGAAAAATACGAACGTCAGTTGGAAGTCCCATTCACAGTTTATGCAGATTTTGAATGTATTCTTCAAGATGTAAATTCTTGTCTACCTAATCCATCAGGGTCATCTACAACAAACATTCAACAGCATGTTCCTTGTACATTTGCGTACTATATAAAATGTTCGTATGACAATGGTTTAAATAAATTGAAAGTGTATAAAGGAAAAGACTCACCATCAAAATTTGTACAATCATTGGTTGAAGACATACTTCACATTTATCATAACTACATTATGAATCCAAAGTCTATGAATCCTTTAACACCATATCAACTTAAAATACAATAACAAAGCAAACTGTGTCATATATGCAAGAAGTTTTTAGGAAACATTAGAGTTGCTGACCATTGTCACCTGACAGGAGAATATAGAGGTCCAGCTCACAATGAATGTAATTTACGTTATCAAGTACCTAAATTTGTTCCTATTTTGTTTCATAATTTCTCTGGATACGACTGTCACTTGTTTGTCAAAGAACTTTCAAATATTGATGGAGATATAAATTTAATACCATTAAATAAAGAATTATATGTATCCCTATCAAAACGGATTTACGTAAATGATACAGATACAATTGAGCTGAGATTTTTAGATTCTGCCAGATTCATGCAATCTAGCTTAGATTCTTTAGTTAAAAATCTAACACCACAAGATTTTGAAGTTGTCAAATCAATGTATCCAGAAGAGGAAGCATTTAAGATGATAACAAGAAAAGGAGTATTTCCATATGAATACATTAACTCGTGGAGAACGTTTGGATGAGCCTTCTTTACCTACACAAGAAAATTTCAACAATAAGTTGACAAACAGCAAATGTAATGATGCAGATTATTTACATGCTTTGACGATTTGGAAAAAATTCAACTGCAAAAGTCTAGAGCTGTATTTGATAACAGATGTGCTACTTTTAACCGATGTTTTCGAAAACTTTAGAAAAGTATGCAAAAATATATATTCATTAGACCCTTGTCAATACTATACAACACCTGGATTATCGTGGGACGCTATGCTTAAACTAACAGGAATAAATCTTCAACTTTTAACAGACATTAATATGTATAACTTTGTCAAGAAAGGTATTAGAGGAGGTATAACACAATGTTCACATAGACATTCAGTGGCAAACAATAAGTATATGCAAGGCTTTGATAATACTAAACCTTCAAAGTACTTGGCATACGTGGATGCAAACAACTTGTATGGATGGGCCATGTCTCAAGCTTTACCTTATTCTGACTTTAAATGGGTTGAAAATCCAGAAGAAATAAATCTTACATCAATACCAGATAATTCTAACATTGGATACATTCTTGAAGTTGATTTGGAATATCCAAAAGAAATACATGATGAACACAATGATCTACCATTTTGTGCAGAAAATAAAAAGAGTGGGGGATCTAAATTCTCAAAATTGATAACAGATGTAACCAACAAACAAAATTACATAATACATTATAGAAATTTACAACAGTGTGTTCAACATGGATTAAAAATAGTTAAAATTCATAGAGCCTTACAGTTTAGGCAATCATGCTGGCTAAAAACATATATTGACCTAAACACTCATCACCGTACACTAGCTAAGAATTCTTTTGAGAAGAACTTTTTCAAGTTATTAAATAATGCAGTGTATGGAAAAACAATGGAAAACGTTGATAACCGTAAAGATGTGAAAATTGTAACTAACTGGGAAAACTGCGGAAAACGTTTAGGCGTTCGAGCATTAGTGTCAAAACCAAATTTTCATAGCTTAGCCCAATTTACACAAAATATGGTAGCTGTTCAGATGAAACGAGTGCGAACATGCTACAATAAACCGATTTATTTAGGATTCGCTGTACTGGAATTATCAAAATGGAAAATGTACGAATTCCACTACGACTACATGAAACCTAAATATGGTACAAATGTTTTATTGAATTATATGGATATAAACTCTTTCGTTTACACTATACAAACTGAAGATTTTTCGATGATATTAAAGATGATATTAATAACAGATTTGACACATCAGAATATGCTCGAGATAATCCATACAACATCCCATTAAGAAATAAAAAAGTATTAGGATTAATGAAAGATGAAAATAATGGTAGAATAATGAAAGAATTTATAGGTCTTAAGTCAAAAATGTATTCAATAGATGTAGAAAATAGTAAAGTAGTTAAAAAAGCTAAAGGTGTTAAGAAAACAACTGTTGATAATTTAAGTTTAGAAAATTATAGGGACTGCATGTATAGAAAAAAAATATTTTATAGTAGTATGTTAGTTTTTAGATCTCATATATACATACATTATATACTCAAAATGTACATAAAATATCATTAAGTTATATAGATGATAAGAGGCATGTAAATGAAGATGGTAGGCTCTATCCAAGTACACCCGGAACGCGAGGACGCATTTTTAAAAATTTAGCTTTTTTTTAATCGAAAGAGCATTAAAAAACAAAGATTTTGAGGGGCGAATTTTAAGGATACGATTACCCATATCCTTAAAAAAAGCAAAAATCCTTTTTCGTCCTACTCGTTCATACGACAAAAATAAACAATTAAATACCACTTTATATATACCAATCGAAAGCTTATGAGTCGTAGATTGTCCTAAAATGCATGCTTATAAAAATCATTAAGGATTAATATCCTTTTTAATCCTTTTAAATTTTGACATTTTCGAAGTTCCATCTCGTTTAACAGATGGCGCAGTTAAGATCCACAAAAAGTGTTTCCATTGCAAAATGAACAATTTTAACAAATGTAATAGAAACGTCAAACAAATGACAAATGAATTTGTTTACATTTTAAAATATATAATAATATGATAATCCGGAAATTCTAGAGGATTATTTATTTATTACAAATAAATAATTGATTGTTTGTTTAAAATTTGTATGTGAAAAAGGTGTATTAAATTTTAATATTATATCATTTATTTGTTTTATTTTTTTTACATTTTATATTTAGATAACAACAGTTTCCCAGATGGAGGCAGCTAAAACACCATATCATCTTGAATATATGTGAGAACTTGATTTTGCATTACTTGCACCACATGTTCGATTATCTGGCATCATTTGTATGTGCAATTGGGCCGGCATCGGTTAGTGTTAAAATGATAGCAAAAATGATGCAAACAGGAATGAACACAACAAAATTGAATTTCTCTCATGATACGTTTAAAAATATTCGTGAAGAACTTTGTCAATGATGAAATTACACAATAAAATTTACAACAAAAAAAAAGGACAATAAGAATGTGATTTTTGTTAATTATGCAAATATTGTTAAGCCAAGTTCGTTGATGATGGTCTTATTTCGTTGATTGTTAAAGAAATTCATGTTGATGCATTCATTTTTACAATTGAAAACGGTGGTATACTCAGTTCAAGAAAAGGTATTACCAGTCGATTTGCCAGGTGTATCTGAAAAAGATAAATCAGATTTTAAACAGGGAATTGACATGGGTTTTACATCATTTATTCGTTGTGTACTCGGTGATGCAGAAAAAAAGCTTTAATATCAACAGGATATGCATAATTTATATGAAATTATTGCTGCATCTGACGGTGCTGTAGCAATGAAATTCCACACGAAAAGATTTTCTCGTTGCAATAAGGTAACTAAAAATAGATTGTTTTTAATTTCTGTATTTTGTTTAATTTATTAATTAAAATTACAGCAAGGAAAACCAGTGATTTGTGCAACACAAATACTTGAATCAATGGATAAGAAACCACGTCTAACTCTGCCAATACAATCTTAGATGGTGCTGATTGTGTTACGTTTCAGGTGAAACAGCAAAGGATAATTATCCATTACAATGGCAAAAATACGCAAGGAAGCTGAAACTGCGCTTTGGCACAAAAATTTCTTTGCCATCTCTATCACACTATTCTGCCATTAATTTACACTGGTATGCACACCTAATTACAATTTAATTAGGTATTCATTTTGTATTTAATTTTGTATTAATTTTTTCTTAAATTAGAACCAATACCATCTGATTTTCTTAAAGATGTAGATGATCTTGTACAATTTGGACTTCGCTTGGTAAAAAGTATGGTTTTATAAAATTGTAGATCCCATTGTTATTGTTACAGGATGGAAACAAGTATCTGGATTTACAAATACCATTTGTAAAGTTATTGTGTAAGTTAATTTGTGATTTAATTCATTGAAAAATAAATTAAGAAAAAAATTCCCTCTTTTTTTTCATTGCAGTCACGTTGATTAAATTTTGAATAACGAAGCAGTGAAATTCAGTTGCCTAATTGCGTATAAGATATTTTTACGTATCCGTAAGAAATTTGTAACATTACGTTTTTCAGCAGGAAAATTGTGGCAATTCAGTGCAATCACATGTAAAGTATTAAATCATTAGATGTTGCTTTAAGTAAAGATTTTGGTTTTGAACATGTTTTATGAATATTTTCAGGACGTGGTGGTATAGATTGTTTAATATGTGATCAAGCAGCTAGATATTTAACAGCAAAAGATAGAGCATCATTAGCCGAGTATTTAAAAATTGTAATATTTAATGGAAAAAATAATACGCCAAAAATTTTAATAAATGCTGGCGATAAAATACATTATAATATATAATATAAGACGAGCATTAAATGTAATTGAAACAAGAATAGTTTTATCAATATTACAGACTTATTAACTGATGTTTTTGATCCTTAGGATAAGTCATAGTTTAGGAAATGTTAAAGATAACGTGTAAAAATTGTATGTGAATATCTATAAATTTGATTTTAAATTATTAACAATAAGTAGAATAAGGCTATAAAATAAGATTATTATGAATAAAAAGTCATATTTTAACATTTTATATGAAAATCGTTGTTATTTTCTCCTTCATTTCAGAAATCTTTCATTGTCTTTCAGTTATGTACATACATAGAAAGTGAAACAAATGTTTTAAAATTTCTAGAGTAAATTTTCAATGTTTCACTTTTCTGTTACAGTAGTAAAACGTTTCCATATGGACCTTTACTTGATTGATTTTTTAAATTGCTTATCTAATTTTTTTCCCAATCAAATTGGATTATCCAATTGGTATTCTTGTCCAAATAATATTTAGAAATTTATATACATAAATACTTTAGTTTTCTTTATATATGTATTTCTCGATTATCCTTTAAATATATAAGATCAAAAATAGTTGAAGATATAAGATCAAAAACCGTTGAAGATATAAGATTACAAACCGTTGAAAGTAGAAGATTAAAAACAGTTGAAAGAAGAAGACTAAAAACCTTGAAAGAAGAAGACTAAAAACCGTTGAAGGAAGAAGACTAAAAACCGTTGAAGGTATAAGATCAAAACCCGTTGAAGATATAAGATCAAAAACAGTCAAAGATATAAGATCAAAAACCATTAAGGACATAAGATCAAAAACCATTGAAAGTAGAAGATCAAAAACCGTTGAAAGTTGAAGATCAAAAATCGTTGAAGGTATAAGATCAAAAACCGTTGAAAATATAAAATCAGAAATCGTTGAAGGTATAAGATCAAAAACCGTTGAAAATATAAAATCAGAAATCGTTGAAGGTATAAGATCAAAATTTTTTATTTTCAGTTTTTTTGAAGTTGATGACGTTTATGATTTCCCTCATACTTGCCTTATAGTTTAAATTTTAAAATATGTATGCCTACGTATAATGTATATACTTACATAGGCTCAATTGCGAGGATCTATTCGATAAAAAATACATAATAGAACAGAATCGACTTTTAAGTCTATTTAAATTAAACAAAATACACTATATTAATTATTTGTGTCACAAATAGATTAATGATAGTAGACCGTTTTTGATCATACTATATGATTAAGTTTATCATCTTGATTGATAGCTAATTTATATTATTTAAATTATGCCATTAAATCTGTGTGTAATCTATGTGCTGTGTCGTCTTCGTGTCCAAGAATAAAAATTGTATGTACATATGTAATTATCACCATAATTACTATCGAAAAATATTCAACAAAAAGCAGCGGATGTTTTCAATTTTAATAGAAAATCATTTGAAATACTCATACAAACCGTAAAAATAGATGATTTCTAAAAGGACAATGACATAAATAAGAAAAATAAAACATAAAACATCTCTATACATACGATATTATTAGATATTTTTATTTAAAAAACAGTTATGAAAATAACGATTAAATTAACGATAACATGATGGATGATAATAATAAGCACTTAATTTCTTAAATAAAAGTATTTGTCTTTCTTTACAATTTTCTTTTCTTAAAAATAATAGTAATAATAATAATAATCGTTTCACTATTTTATTAATTGATAAGACTATTTTCTTCACTATTATCTTGGTAGTTATAAATTTCATCAAGAGGTGCGAAATTATAAATTTCTTTAACACCCCGATCTTTATCTTCTCGTATTCTACTTAACATTTTTAAGATTACGTTATTCTCTGGATTTCCTTCATTTAAAATATTTGCCACATAAAAATGAAATAAAATTAATTAATGTTGATAATTCAAATTGAAAAAAAAACATATATACTATACATATATATACATACGTTCTATATTGATTAATTGTACTAAAATCTTTGCAACAAAAAGTCTTATATTAGATACAGGATCCAATGATAATTTTTCAATATTATTTAAAACTATACGAAACAAATACATTAATGATGGATCGCAAGTCATTAACTGTAAAAATATGGAAAAGAAAATGAAAATTTCAATATTTTTGAAAACTTTTTAAATATAATTAATGAAAAACAAACCTTATACATAATTTTTAAACATAAAAATGTTTGTCTTTTTCTCCAATTATCACTTGATGCGAAATCATCAGCAACGAAAATCCTTATAATGCTGTTAAACTAGTTAAATATAACAAATTGTCCTGTTTATTGACCGGTTCATACATTTTTATTAAAAGATATATTTGTTTAGCTAAATCTTCTTTGATATGGCAATTCATTGTACTGTCCACTTTTAAACACATACCAACATTCGATAAAATTTCATCGTGCTTTGGTAAATCAACAGCCTAAAATGTATAATAGAAATAATTATGATGAAATTTGAATCTAATTGTCGTAGAATGCTAAAAAAAAAACGATCAACAGTAACGATACAATCAACAGCAATTTATTCCTTCAAAAAATATGCAGAATTTTGAATTCATCAATGTCTTTAAAGAACCCAATATAAATTGGTACAAGATTATTGGTTGCAATCTCTTTACCTAATACTTTTGCTAATACATCGATTGATGATGCAACTGTTTTTCTCACTTTCCAATCGAGATCATCGCATAAATACTGTAATACTTGCTTAATTAAATGCCAATTTCTTAAGTACTCACTGTTTTCCAATTGTTAATATCACTGCTGGAAAACTATATGCCTAATTTAAATTTATTTCTTCTTCATTACATTCTAATGCCATTTCGGGTTTTAGTCTTCTTCTTTCAACTGTTTTTAATCTTCTACTTTCAACGGTTTGTAATCTTATATCTTCAACGGTTTTTGATCTTATATCTTCAACTATTTTTGATCTTATATATTTAAAGGATAATCGAGAAATACATATATAAAGAAAACTAAAGTATTTATGTATATAAATTTCTAAATATTATTTGGACAAGAATACCAATTGGATAATCCAATTTGATTGGGAAAAAAATTAGATAAGCAATTTAAAAAATCAATCAAGTAAAGGTCCATATGGAAACGTTTTACTACTGTAACAGAAAAGTGAAACATTGAAAATTTACTCTAGAAATTTTAAAACATTTGTTTCACTTTCTATGTATGTACATAACTGAAAGACAATGAAAGATTTCTGAAATGAAGGAGAAAATAACAACGATTTTCATATAAAATGTTAAAATATGACTTTTTATTCATAATAATCTTATTTTATAGCCTTATTCTACTTATTGTTAATAATTTAAAATCAAATTTATAGATATTCACATACAATTTTTACACGTTATCTTTAACATTTCCTAAACTATGACTTATCCTAAGGATCAAAAACATCAGTTAATAAGTCTGTAATATTGATAAAACTATTCTTGTTTCAATTACATTTAATGCTCGTCTTATATTATATATTATAATGTATTTTATCGCCAGCATTTATTAAAATTTTTGGCGTATTATTTTTTCCATTAAATATTACAATTTTTAAATACTCGGCTAATGATGCTCTATCTTTTGCTGTTAAATATCTAGCTGCTTGATCACATATTAAACAATCTATACCACCACGTCCTGAAAATATTCATAAAACATGTTCAAAACCAAAATCTTTACTTAAAGCAACATCTAATGATTTAATACTTTACATGTGATTGCACTGAATTGCCACAATTTTCCTGCTGAAAAACGTAATGTTACAAATTTCTTACGGATACGTAAAAATATCTTATACGCAATTAGGCAACTGAATTTCACTGCTTCGTTATTCAAAATTTAATCAACGTGACTGCAATGAAAAAAAAGAGGGAATTTTTTTCTTAATTTATTTTTCAATGAATTAAATCACAAATTAACTTACACAATAACTTTACAAATGGTATTTGTAAATCCAGATACTTGTTTCCATCCTGTAACAATAACAATGGGATCTACAATTTTATAAAACCATACTTTTTACCAAGCGAAGTCCAAATTGTACAAGATCATCTACATCTTTAAGAAAATCAGATGGTATTGGTTCTAATTTAAGAAAAAATTAATACAAAATTAAATACAAAATGAATACCTAATTAAATTGTAATTAGGTGTGCATACCAGTGTAAATTAATGGCAGAATAGTGTGATAGAGATGGCAAAGAAATTTTTGTGCCAAAGCGCAGTTTCAGCTTCCTTGCGTATTTTTGCCATTGTAATGGATAATTATCCTTTGCTGTTTCACCTGAAACGTAACACAATCAGCACCATCTAAGATTGTATTGGCAGAGTTAGACGTGGTTTCTTATCCATTGATTCAAGTATTTGTGTTGCACAAATCACTGGTTTTCCTTGCTGTAATTTTAATTAATAAATTAAACAAAATACAGAAATTAAAAACAATCTATTTTTAGTTACCTTATTGCAACGAGAAAATCTTTTCGTGTGGAATTTCATTGCTACAGCACCGTCAGATGCAGCAATAATTTCATATAAATTATGCATATCCTGTTGATATTAAAGCTTTTTTTCTGCATCACCGAGTACACAACGAATAAATGATGTAAAACCCATGTCAATTCCCTGTTTAAAATCTGATTTATCTTTTTCAGATACACCTGGCAAATCGACTGGTAATACCTTTTCTTGAACTGAGTATACCACCGTTTTCAATTGTAAAAATGAATGCATCAACATGAATTTCTTTAACAATCAACGAAATAAGACCATCATCAACGAACTTGGCTTAACAATATTTGCATAATTAACAAAAATCACATTCTTATTGTCCTTTTTTTTTGTTGTAAATTTTATTGTGTAATTTCATCATTGACAAAGTTCTTCACGAATATTTTTAAACGTATCATGAGAGAAATTCAATTTTGTTGTGTTCATTCCTGTTTGCATCATTTTTGCTATCATTTTAACACTAACCGATGCCGGCCCAATTGCACATACAAATGATGCCAGATAATCGAACATGTGGTGCAAGTAATGCAAAATCAAGTTCTCACATATATTCAAGATGATTTGGTGTTTTAGCTGCCTCCATCTGGGAAACTGTTGTTATCTAAATATAAAATGTAAAAAAAATAAAACAAATAAATGATATAATATTAAAATTTAATACACCTTTTTCACATACAAATTTTAAACAAACAATCAATTATTTATTTGTAATAAATAAATAATCCTCTAGAATTTCCGGATTATCATATTATTATATATTTTAAAATGTAAACAAATTCATTTGTCATTTGTTTGACGTTTCCATTACATTTGTTAAAATTCTTCAATTCGGTATGCTAATACTGTTTGTAGATCTTAACTGCGTCATCTGTTAAACGAGATGGAACTTCGAAAATGTCAAAATTTAAAAGGATTAAAAAGGATATTAATCCTTAATGATTTTTATAAGCATGCATTTTAGGACAATCTACGACTCATAAGCTTTCGATTGGTATATATAAAGTGGTATTTAATTGTTTATTTTTGTCGTATGAACGAGTAGGACGAAAAAGGATTTTTGCTTTTTTTAAGGATATGGGTAATCGTATCCTTAAAATTCGCCCCTCAAAATCTTTGTTTTTTAATGCTCTTTCGATTAAAAAAAAGCTAAATTTTTAAAAATGCGTCCTCGCGTTCCGGGTGTACTTGGATAGAGCCGATAATCCTAATGTAATTGTGGAGTATTTGAGAAAATTAGCAGAAACAAATGAAGGAAAGGAAATATTTTTAATAATTGAAGAATTGAGAAAAAGAGACATAATTATGTAAATCTAAACTGCGTACTTTATAACAAAAAACAGCAATGTGTTACACATAATGGTTGTTTTGCTTTGCAAAATACATATATTTATTTTAAGACATTATGTAGATGCAAAATTAAATGAAACATTGTAATTTTTTTTTTGTTTTCAATAAAATTTATTAAAATTATATATAAACTTATACTACTCTTTTTATTTTTCACTTAACCTATAATGACCCCAAGCATACGTACTTATACCATCTTCATTTACATGCCTCTTATCATCTATATAACTTAATGATATTTTATGTACATTTTGAGTATATAATGTATGTATATATGAGATCTAAAAACTAACATACTACTATAAAATATTTTTTTTCTATACATGCAGTCCCTATAATTTTCTAAACTTAAAGTATCAACAGTTGTTTTCTTAACACCTTTAGCTTTTTTAACTACTTTACTATTTTCTACATCTATTGAATACATTTTTGACTTAAGACCTATAAATTCTTTCATTATTCTACCATTATTTTCATCTTTCATTAATCCTAATACTTTTTTATTTCTTAATGGGATGTTGTATGGATTATCTCGAGCATATTCTGATGTGTCAAATCTGTTATTAATATCATCTTTAATATCATCGTAAAAATCTTCAGTTTGTATAGTGTAAACGAAAGAGTCTGTATCCATATAATTCAATAAAACATTTGTACCATATTTAGGTTTCATGTAGTCGTAGTGGAATTCGTACATTTTCCATTTTGATAATTCCAGTACAGCGAATCCTAAATAAATCGGTTTATTGTAGCATGTTCGCACTCGTTTCATCTGAACAGCTACCATATTTTGTGTAAATTGGGCTAAGCTATGAAAATTTGGTTTTGACACTAATGCTCGAACGCCTAAACGTTTTCCGCAGTTTTCCCAGTTAGTTACAATTTTCACATCTTTACGGTTATCAACGTTTTCCATTGTTTTTCCATACACTGCATTATTTAATAACTTGAAAAAGTTCTTCTCAAAAGCATTCTTAGCTAGTGTACGGTGATGAGTGTTTAGGTCAATATATGTTTTTAGCCAGCATGATTGCTTAAACTGTAAGGCTCTATGAATTTTAACTATTTTTAATCCATGTTGAACACACTGTTGTAAATTTCTATAATGTATTATGTAATTTTGTTTGTTGGTTACATCTGTTATCAATTTTGAGAATTTAGATCCCCCACTCTTTTTATTTTCTGCACAAAATGGTAGATCATTGTGTTCATCATGTATTTCTTTTGGATATTCCAAATCAACTTCAAGAATGTATCCAATGTTAGAATTATCTGGTATTGATGTAAGATTTATTTCTTCTGAATTTTCAACCCATTTAAAGTCAGAATAAGGTAAAGCTTGAGACATGACCCATCCCAAAAAGTATATATTCAAATAGAGTTTCCAAGTAATAAAACTGTCAAAATTTCGAACACATAAATGCACATATATACAATTGTATTAAATGTGTTTCGAAGATATTTCGAAGACATTTCGAAGACATTTTTTGCAAACATACAGACAAGTGGAAACTCTATATATATGCTCTTTGCCCATCCATACAAGTTGTTTGCATCCACGTATGCCAAGTACTTTGAAGGTTTAGTATTATCAAAGCCTTGCATATACTTATTGTTTGCCACTGAATGTCTATGTGAACATTGTGTTATACCTCCTCTAATACCTTTCTTGATAAAGTTATACATATTAATGTCTGTTAAAAGTTGAAGATTTATTCCTGTTAGTTTAAGCATAGCGTCCCACGATAATCCAGGTGTTGTATAGTATTGACAAGGGTCTAATGAATACATATTTTTGCATACTTTTCTAAAGTTTTCGAAAACATCGGTTAAAAGTAGCACATCTGTTATCAAATACAGCTCTAAATAATCCCAAAGACTTTTGCAGTTGAATTTTTTCCAAATCGTCAAAGCATGTAAATAATCTGCATCATTACATTTGCTGTTTGTCAACTTATTGTTGAAATTTTCTTGTGTAGGTAAAGAAGGCTCATCCAAACGTTCTCCACGAGTTAATGTATTCATATGGAAATACTCCTTTTCTTGTTATCATCTTAAATGCTTCCTCTTCTGGATACATTGATTTGACAACTTCAAAATCTTGTGGTGTTAGATTTTTAACTAAAGAATCTAAGCTAGATTGCATGAATCTGGCAGAATCTAAAAATCTCAGCTCAATTGTATCTGTATCATTTACGTAAATCCGTTTTGATAGGGATACATATAATTCTTTATTTAATGGTATTAAATTTATATCTCCATCAATATTTGAAAGTTCTTAGACAAACAAGTGACAGTCGTATCCAGAGAAATTATGAAACAAAATAGGAACAAATTTAGGTACTTGATAACGTAAATTACATTCGTTGTGAGCTGGACCTCTATATTCTCCTGTCAGGTGACAATGGTCAGCAACTCTAATGTTTCCTAGAAACTTCTTGCATATATGACACAGTTTGCTTTGTTATTGTATTTTAAGTTGATATGGTGTTAAAGGATTCATAGACTTTGGATTCATAATGTAGTTATGATAAATGTGAAGTATGTCTTCAACCAATGATTGTACAAATTTTGATGGTGAGTCTTTTCCTTTATACACTTTCAATTTATTTAAACCATTGTCATACGAACATTTTATATAGTACGCAAATGTACAAGGAACGTGTTGCTGAATATTTGTTGTAGATGACCCTGATGGATTAGGTAGACAAGAATTTACATCTTGAAGAACACATTCAAAATCTGCATAAACTGTGAATGGGACTTCCAATTGACGTTCGTATTTTTCAAATTTTAGTTCACATTTTTCAGGTGATGGCATCAAAGTAACAATCTTGCTGCATTCGTTTTTGTGTGTTTCATAAGCCTCATTACTATAAAAATGTTGTAAGCAAGAGTTGCATAAATATAACCTACTTTTGTTTTTTGATATTTGACTTTTGATTAATCTCGATATATTTTTAATCCATACATAATGGCTTTTATCATTATCTTGAATAAGTAGTAGGTTGATGTGTTTGTTTTTTTCTTGTTTTGTACAATAGAAAGGACCTACTATTGTACAGTTGTTTTGATTTATTTCTTCGTAACCAAATACGTTTACACTAATATCAGGATTCATTTCTTCAAATTTCTTAATGTCTGTTATTTTTAACCGAAATTCGAGGTTCCCAAACTCTAATCTAATATTGTTTCGTAATATAATTGTACTAGCAGTTATATCTTGAATAAAGTAAGATGATGGTCGGTTGTTATGATCTCGATAGTCAACTGGATATAGAGCTGATATAACTGCCCACTTAAAACAATATTCATCTGAATTATTAACATTGATCCAAGCATGTTTTTGTTGAATGTATGGTGGTAGTGGTAAGTACTGTGATCCTTTAATCGGTTTGTACTGGTTAATGTTAATTTCAATATGACTTATTCTTATCAATGTCCAACCGCTATACGTTCTTGAAATTCTTGCATCTTTGTGTGAATGTTATCAATCATATTGTTGACGACTGATTGTGCTTCGGTTTCATCACGTAGAATTTCCATTTTAGATTGAAAAGATTTTACTGATAACACCATATCTTCTTTCTCCTCATCATTTGCTTTAGTAATTTTAACATATTATGCAAACAATTCAAAGTTAAATTTAAACGATTCATGCTTGCTTAACTGATTTCTTAAACATTGTAAAATCGTTTGTTTGGATGATTCAAAAAATTTAAGTGGGTCCAAGTTTGATTCATTTTTATTTTCGTACAGAAGTGTCTCAATTCTTTCTTCAAAACCACTTTTTACAACCTTTAACTCATCATTGATTGGTTGTGCTGTATTTTGATTATGAGCGTTTGTTCTTAAATGATAACTCCAATCTTTAACTAAAATGTTTTTTTTTACATGCAGTGCATAGCTTACTTAACTCATTGTCTGTTGTTTCATTCAGACGCTGTTTTGTTTATGATGAAGGTTGATTGATTACTTCATGTTCAACAATTAAATTAGAATTCACTGTATGCATATTTCTCATATGTATTAACAATTTGTCTTTGCGAGAATAACTTCTTTTACAAATTTTACAGTATAATCGATCACCATGTACTGATAAAACATGTCTTTTCAAATTATCTTTTAGAGTAAATCCGTTTCCACAAACTTCACAAATAAAACTTTTCATTTTGAATTATTTTCAGCTTTAACTTTACTCAACTAAATAAATAATAACCTATTGAAAGATTTCACTCTACTTGTTGAGTTTTGTAACTAGTAAAACTGAACTGTGAATTTTTACCAAAACTCGGGTGAATTTATACCAGAAAATCTCAAACTTTAGTGAAAATTTAAAACTCTATAACCAATCACAACAGTTTCTAGAATAATCAGTTCACCTCCCACTCTAAAAAATTAACCAATCAGAATAATTTCTATATAGAATAATCTAATATTAACGCAAGCCATAAATTATACTATTGTATTAAATCCATTGACAGTTTTGGGAAAAAATTAAAATCCTGAATGCATTTAAATTCCTTTAAAATTAAAACTCAGGATAGTTTCTAGAAAGAAATCTATTGTTTCATAAGACATAAATTACACAATTTTATTAAATCCATTGACAGTTTTGGGAAAAAATTAAAATCCTGAATGCATTTAAATTCCTTTAAAATTAAAACTCAGGATAGTTTCTAGAAAGAAATCTATTGTTTCACAAGCCATAAATTACACTATTTTTATTAAATCCATTGACAGTTTTGGGTAAAAATTTAAATCCTGAATCCATTTAAATTCCTTTGAAATTGAAACTCAGGATAGTTTCTAGAAAGAAATCTATTGTTTCACAAGCCATAAATTACACTATTTTATTAAATCCATTGACAGTTATTGATCTTACTAATAATCAACATAAAGCACCTGCTTAAATATGAATCCTTAAATAACACCTGCAACTAGTTTCTCATTATCACTACAACAACACACGCACACCCTTTGTCTAGACAAGACAAGACAAGATCAATGTCTTTGTGACGTCAGCTTCCACCACATCCCCTGGCTTAGAAACGCCATAAATACACTACTAAGATACAGAAATCTAAAATGACAGCAACAACATATGGCGATCGAATTTTATTGGATTGGGAAGAAAATATGAAACTGTTTTACCTGAAAGATATAATTCTTTATACAAAAAATTTTGAAAAAGATGTGAACGATGGAAAAGTAGTTATTATTAACAATGGACAAATTGGCAAAAGGTATGATGTAGTTTTTGAAGAACAAAACTTAGAGAAAGATGTTAATGAGACATACTACAATGATGATATCAATATTAATTCGCAACATAAGTTACCTAATTTTTATAATGATCTTAGATTCTAGATTATAGTTTAATGTATTCGTATGTAAATAATGTAAATTTGAAATTATCTACAAATAAATTTTGATTATAAAAAAGAAAAAGTGTTTTGTTATTTGATAGTTATATGTACATATATATAAATATATATATGTATATTTATACTTAATGATTTTTTTATATATGTAGACTAAAAGTATAAAAATATATACTTTTGTTATTTGCAAAGAGAAAATGACAAAATAAAAAAAAAACTCATAACAATATAAAAAATTTTTGAGGTCAAATATGGGTTATCAATTTTTTTGTATGGATTCATTAACTCTATAAAAATTAAACTGTTCTTAGCGACAATCTTAATGTTTAAAAAAATATTTTTTTTAATTTCAAATTATCAGTATACTTAATTTGTTTTTGTAAAAAATTTGTCTTGAAACTAATAACAATGTATAAATAAATTCTAATGAAAAGTTTTGTTATTTGATATACGTACAAGTATTCATATGTACATTAAGCCTTTTTTTCATACGTAATAATACATGCGTAAGTTGATAAGAATATTCTTATCAACAGAAACTAAGAATAATGCAAAATTAGGAAAAGGTTACTATGGGGTCAGCTTTGCGTTGTCAACTACATCTTATGAATTAATAAAAAAATATTAGGCCTTTTTTGGATGTTATAATAATGCGTATGTTGATAAGAATAATGCGAAATTTAGAAAAAGTTGCTATGAGCCTAATTTTTCTTAGATAATCTTGAAGTATAAAAGTGAGTGTAAGAACATACATTTTTCACAGTTACAATTTAAATTTCAAGTAAGAAATTTATTTTTAATTTGAAAAATTACAAAATGACAACATATACAAGTCAAAGTAGCGAAGAAGACCATGTAGTTTTCATCAGTGTTCAACACTTCCGCCGTCGTCGCCGTTGTCGTCTGCTTCAACAAAATTGTCGAGTTCTGCGGACAATAAGTGTAAGTAGCAGCAGTGATGAGGAAGAACCGCCTTTACAACAGCGACGAATGCATCAACATCATCAACATCATCAACAACTAGATCGTCAACAACAAGAACTTAATGAACAACCAGAACAACAAGATCACCATCAACAAGAAGAACAACAGCAACAGCAAGAACAGCAAGAAGATCAACAGCATCAACAAGAACAACAACAAGATCAGCAACAACAAGAACAGCAAAATCAGCAAGTTCATTGGATAGAAAGATTGACATCTGCACCACTTTTTTACAACGAACTTGCTGAAAGTCAATACTTCGCAATGCAAGAGCGGTTAGAATTAAAAAACAGTCTTAATCGAAGGCTGATAGAATTAGAAAGCGAGCTTCAAGAAGAACTTGAAGAATATTTTAGGATACATCAAAATTTTCCTCACAAACAGCCTGTGGAAGTAGAAGACACAGAAGAAGAAGAAGAACAACAAGAACAAGAACAACAAGAACAAGAACAAGAAGAAACAGGAGAAGAAGGAGAACAATATCCGATTTGTTTAACAAAAATTACAATTAAAGCAGAAACTTTGCCTTGCAGGCACAATTTCTGTTTAAATTGTATTGTCAAGTGGTGGGCAAAGAATAAAAGTTGTCCTTTATGCAGACAAACAGTTTGCAATATAGTATTAGGGTAAAAACTGTAAAAGAAAAAAAATAAATAAATGATAATATACATTTTTTTAAACTTATAAATATCTCTTTATTTTTTGTGTTTTTTAGAATTGTACATTTGAAAAAATTAATCAACGTTGGGCTACAAATGGTTTTTTGTTTTTTAATCTTAAATATAAATTAATCAGTTGGTTTGCTCGTTTTTTAACCTTTTCTACTTCTTTTTTTTATAACTACAAAAACATGTATCTGGTCCTGTTGTTGTTTTATCTGTTGACCATGGACAATTGTTGTAGTGCCATCCATGACAAGAATTTGTTATATATAATTCATCGTTAACAATAAGATATACATGGATTATTTCAAGTTCTTCTTTATGATCTTGTAGTAACTGTCCGTTAAAACTAACAAAAATTGTTCTAGATCCATTTTATCTCAACTTTACTTTTAAACTGAATTTATATTTTACAAAGAATCGTTTTTATAGAAAAAAATTTATGAATTAATTTATGAAATCTCCAAAGTGTACACTTGTCTCATGTTTCGTGCATCAACAAATTCAACGTCTGTTTTATAATTAGTGTCTTGAATTCTTACAAGCTATATTTCTTCATTACTTAATATTCTCTCAGTTTCAAATTCATGATATTCAAAGCATGAAATATTAAGTGATCGTTTCTTGAAATTACTGTTATAGGTACAGCGAATCGTTAATTCAATATCATCAGTAAATTGCAGCTTAAAATGTCTATAAAATGGATGAACGCTTTCAATTATACCTGCAATTTCTTTTCTAATTAAATTTTGCCTAAAAGCTTCAACTGCTTCTTCTATAGTAACATATTTTGGTTCTGGCGCTTCTGTTGTAACAACTTCAGTTGTTGTTGGTAATGAAGTTGTAGAAATATTGTTTTCAGCAGTATTATTTTGTACAGGGTTAACTGGTAAAGCTTCACTGACTGTTGAAAGTTGAAATGATAAGTCTATTTGCAAAGTAATTGCAAAGCAAATTCTAAATTTTCTTTATTTCCGTGAATTGCATCTAATTTTATTGGTATAGGACCTCCTTTCGTGTAAGTTAAAAAAACGCTCGCTATTAAAAGACTAAATAATAGTTTAGACATTTTTTGTTAATCGATGTTGTGTCAATGACAGTTAATTGTAACAAATGATTACTTAAGACATCATTTTTATTTATTTTATTTGCTAAGTGTTCTTTAAGTGATGCAAGTTTAATTTCATCATTAATCAAATGAAGCATCTGATTATCACTCAAATTCATTTCTTGGTCTGTTTCATCTATTTCATGAAAATTTCTATTTGATTCAACTACTTTTGAATTTCCATTTCAATTATCTTCATCACCAAATGAACAGTTTATAGGAAATTTATTTATACTCCTAGATCTTACAGCTCCATCATAAACGTGACCAATTATAGTAATATCACCTCCGTAAATTTCTATTTTTACATGCTGGTGTAAGCAAACTTATGTTCATATGTTGAATACGTTGGAATAGGCTCTCCAATTTTCATAGTAAGTACTAAACATTTATTACTATCTTCAGGTGTTACGTAAACTTTCACTATAATACTAGAAGATGAAACATTTGCATGCATAATTGAAAAGAAAGCCATGCATTTGTACATGTACAAAATTTATAACCATTTTTTATAGTTTCACACCAAAACATGTTTGTATTGTGAATGACGTAATAGAACTACTGTTTTTGTTTCAAGTTAATATCTTTTTATTTAAATTTAAGATAAGAAATACATTTTTAAACTAATTTTTTTTTATCAATCCATGTATTATGTTCACTTGTAAAGCCTAACCTTTTTATAACTAACCATTTTTATTTTTTTGTTTAAAAATTTTTTCACCGAGATATGTATCTGCATATTTTGTTCGAATTAGTTCTTGTTCATGAAATCCACCTTTTATTGGAATTCCTTGATAATCTTCGAGAATATATGAAACAGGGTTTGCAGTCTGAATCTTTTTGATTTTAAATACTTTAGTTGTCCAGTTAGGTGTATAACCTTTTTCAAACACATGCTTAACTTTGCTAATGCGAACTTTATCACCTACTTTATATTTTGGTTTACGAAAAACTTTTAAATTACTATATACAGTTTTTAAAAATATTTTTTCGTTTTTAGAATCTACATCAACAGGTTTCATTTTAATAGTTCTGTTTTTAGTTTTATTGTATATTTTGATTATTTCGTTTGTTTTATCAATCCATCGATAACAACCATGCATACTGAATTCTTTCCACATCATTGACTTTAAAGTTCTATTGAAACGTTCAACGACAGACGCTTTCAGTACACAATATGTTGAATAGTGGTTGATATTATATTTTTTATAGCTTTAGCAACGTTAATTCCAGATTTCGATTTAATAGGAACTGCCCAAGCAAATTTGGAAAATACATCAATAACTGTGAGAAGAAATTTATATCCTTTATTATCTGTTGAATAATTTCCCATTTCAACTAAATCAGCTTGCCATAAATCATTATTTCCTTTCACTATTACTTTTCGTCTTTTAAATCTTTAACGTGCTGGTTTGTGTTGTAATTAATTTTTAATTAAAACACTTTTATAATTTTCACAATAATTTGTTAAGTATTCTTTAATAAAAAAAAGACTGCATATTGCTACTCTTAACTTTGGAAGTTTACTCTTCAGAATTCCGAACTCAATTAATTGATGAATGGATTTTTATCTTCACTTTTTCTGTTGTGTTATCTTCTGTTCGTATGCTGTTATCGTGTTACCCGAATTGCATACGAACGTGTATATTACTTCGCGTATACTTCAGCATATTGCACATTGCAAAAAAAAAAGAATTGTTGTCTTTCATGTATGCATTTTCATATATGCATAATTAGCTGATTAGGCAGTTTTATACACATGTAGACTGTACTTTTATGAAAAAGAATTTTGAATAATGTATTAAGAATAAAGGTCAATAATTTGTACAGCTCATCATTTTTACGTTGCAATATGTTGCAAGGAAACGGATGCAATTCGAGAAGCACTTCACAACATTTCTCCCTACTTAAAAAAAATGTCATGAGTCCTATGGACCATGATAATTTTGAATAAACAATGTTATAATTTATTCGTTATCAATATACATAACGATTGAATTGATAATGTATTATTTTCTTTCTTTTCTTATATTACTATTCTGTAATTAATTTTTTTTTTTTACTTGATTTTTTTTTATTTTATTTTTTTTTTCCTTATTTTACTTTTAATTGTTTATAACGTTTTCTCTCTTTTTTTATATTTTACTATATTTATGCTTGTTTGTTTTTTTTTGTGTTTTTACTGTGTTATTTTTTATATACATATATATTTTTAAAATCTAGCCCAATTTCCATGCTTTTTATTCTTATTTATTTATTATTTTTTTAAATTTTTTTGTTTTTACTTTTTTTTTGTTTTGATTTTCTTTTTTTTTATTCATTAGTTTTATTTATGTCTTACACTATAAAAAAAAATGAACTTGTACATACATATATTGATTTATTACTAATAATGTTTATTTATTTAATAATAATACAATAATTAATTAGTATATATATATATATATTTTTGTTTTATTAATTGACAGTTTTCAGTTTTTTTTTTTTACATTTTCTTATCAAATATATATATATTTTTAAACAAATCATTCATCATTGTCTTTTTTATTCATTTTCGTTATTTTGTGCGTTATTTTCTTTTTTTTTCTATTACATTTTGTCTCAATATTGTAATTTCACATTTTACAATCCTTTTAAATATATAATAAAAAATCAAAATTATTAGAATTGTACAAAAAAACTGTTATTATTGGAACAAAAATGTGATTACTATCCCATGATTCAGAAAGGTCTTCATGATCTATTAAATTTTTTGATTTAACAAGGTCTTCCAAATTAATACTGAATTTTTCGAAATCTAGGTTTTCTAAATTTATTTTTTTCCTGAGTCTGTAAGATTGTATTGCTGAAATTTATGTGAATTTTTGATTTTCGTCTACAATATTAGAGTTGAATAAAAGAAGTTTTTGCTTATTATGGGATATCTCCCTTTTTGTGTCTAAATTAACTTGTTTAGTAGATGCTTTGCAACCTGGAAATAATTCTAATATACCGCTTTGAGAAATTTGAATTGTTGTTGCAGAGTTTTCACACGTTATTCTAACATTCGTATTGTTCGGAACTACGTATAACCATGTATTAGATGCTGAGAGTGAGTACAACATCTCGTGTGTTGCCTTGAAAATTTTAATGTCGCAGTTATCTGGGTTTTTATAGCCCAAATGAAATTCTATTATGCAATTATGCGAATGTTTATTAAATGTCAAAAATTGTGAGTACACAAGAAGAGGTTATTTTCTACTCGTATGCAATCATTGACTTGGGTTTGTTTCAGAAATATATACTGCTTAACTTTTTCGTTAATTGCAACATAATCTAAGAGACAAAATCATTAGATTGGATATTTCATCGAACAAATGGGAAGTTCTTCCATACTGAGTTTCGTTATATCGATCTTCTGTCGCGTTTTTCAATAGTTCTTGGAGTTCATGAAATCGAAGATTGAGAGCATGTTCAGTTTTATTAATGGATTCGACGATGTGCACAATTACAGAGGACTGTTTACTTATCTCATGATGTAACTTGCTGTTTTTATTTTCCAAACTTTTGAGGGATTTTTCAATGTGTTCGATATCTTCATCATCCATAGTGCCGAATAGAAATTTTGATAATCTACCTAATCCATTGATGATGCCTCTACGATTTCGAGAGAGAGATTTATCATGAAACAATTGTTTTATTACCTCATTATTAGCGGCCCTTAATGTTCTTAACAAGCTTTCGCATGAATCCCATCGGAATAGAGAGAGTCGTTTGCCACATAGTGACGAGAGAACATCCAATCTTTCCCTGAGAACCGTTTCTTCTTTTTAGAATTCAGTGAAGTTGAAGTGAATTATGAATTTCCAATAAGATGTTGATTTGGCTAAAGTTCCAATTTCTTCAAAGTATATACCACTTTCATTTGTTATGGGTGAATCGTTGTACATCTGAGCTGCATTGTGCACAGTTTTTATCAAAATTAAGTAAATTAAGATGCTAAAAAGAAATATTTTGAAAGAATTTGTTTTAATACCTGTTTTATTATTAAAAAAAAAGAAAAACAAACCAATTTATATTGATTAAGAAACATATGGCTTCAACAGATTATTGTGAACGAATTTTGTTTTCTTTCCCATTTTAATTAGAGTAGTTTCAGGAGAGCGGACTTCTAATACGACGTATGGTCCTTCGTACAAGTTATTTAGCTTCTTGTTTCCTTTCGTTGTTATTTCAAGTAATACTTTATCTCCTACTTTAAGGATTAACTCGCGAGAATTGAGGTCGTAATAGCTTTTTGAACGAAGTTTGGCTTGGATTTGGTTATCACGCGCTATTTGATAACAATTTTGAAGTCTAGCTTTTAATTCAATGACGTAATCATCGTAATTATATACTGGATCCACTGTCTTTGTTAAGGAACTAGGTATTTGTGGCTTATTGCCAAATAGTACTTCATATGGAGTAAAATGCGTTGCAGTATGCGGAGTTGTGTTATAGCAAAATACGGCGTAATCTATCCAAGAGTCCCAATTTTCTTGATCTTCTGAAGCATAACTTCGAAGGTAATCACCTAGGGTTCTATTACAACGCTCCAATGAACCGTTTAATTGCGGATGGTAAGGGGTTGTTTGAATTTTCCTAATCTTTAATAGTTTACAACAGCGTTTTAGCAAATCGCTAAGAAAGTTTTGTCCTTGATCAGTGAGAATATAAGGTGTGCCGAAGACACAAATTATTTTTCTAACGAAATTTTCGGCGATGGTGTTAGCTTCCTGATTTGGGATTGGTATAGCTTGTATGAATTTTGTCAGATCGTCTTGAAACGTTAATATGTATTTATTGCCACTTTCGGTGACGGGTAGTGGTCCGACGATGTCAAGGGAAACTCGCTCGAATGGTTTGGTTGACGTGGATGTAATCTTTAAAGGCATTTTAGTCTTGAGTGTGGTTTTATTTCTCTGGCAAGTCTCGCAAACTGATATGTATTTCTTGATGTCTTTGAACATATTTTTCCAAACATAGTCTTTCTTAATGCGTTTATACGTGCGTGATACTCCCTGGTGACCGCCAATTGGTGAACTATGGTATTCGTTTAGTACACGTTCAATTTCCTCTTTACTTTTGAGCAATTGTCTATCACTTTCGGTTGACTATGTGTTTCGTTTGAACTTGGGCTTTGGTCTGCGATCGAGTAATTACACTGACCTTCTCTGTTTCCAATCGGGATAGTGCATCTGCATTTGAATTCAAATGCCCTGATTTATGGATAACATTAAAGTCATACTCCTCGAGTTTTATTCGCCATCGCATTATTCTGTACGAAGGATCCTTCAGATTAAATATCCACACCAGTGGCTTATGATCCGTTACAACAGTAAATTGCCTACCGTAAACGTACGGACGAAATTGCTTTGTGGCCCATACTACCGCTAGAGCTTCTTTCTCAATCGTAGAGTAATTCCTTTCAGCTTTGTTAAGTACCCTACTCGGGAAAGCGATTGGTAGGTCAACGCTGTCAGAATCATTGATTTGCGAAAGTACTGCAGCAATTGCGGTGTTACTGGCGTCTGTGGTTATAAAGAACCTTTTCTCAAAGTTTGGATATTGCAGAACAGGAGACTGAATGATTGCTTCTTTCAAAAGATTGAATGACTCATCGCAATGAGCATCCCAGATAAATGGAACGTCTTTTTTAATAACTGATTTAGCGGATTTGCAATTTTGAAAAATGACGGAATAAATTTTCTGTAGTAGCCTACTAGTTCGAGAAACGATTTAAGATTTTTGACATTAGTAGGAGGCATCAGAGACTTTATTGCTTGAATTTTGTGAGGATCGGGCTTAATACCTTGTTCAGTGATAACGTGCCCTAAGTAAGCGACTTCACGACAAAGAAATTTACACTTATGCGGCTGCAGCTTTAGATTATGATTTTTGAGACAATCGAAGACTTCTTTAAGTTTATCATTATGATCTGAAAGGTCTTTTCCGTAAACAACGATGTCGTCTAAATAGACAAAACATTTTATTCCTTGTAACCCTGTAAGGACCTTGTTCATCAATCTTTGGAAAGTAGGAGGGGCATTCCGTAAACCGAAGGGCATTCGGTTGAACTCGAAATGACCGAAAGGGGTGCTAAAGGCCGTCTTGAGCTTATCTTTTTCTTCTAGCGGAATCTGATGAAAGCCGTTAGCTAGATCTAACGTCGTGAAATATTTTGCATTCCCCAGTTGATTCAGTATATCTTCAATGTTTGGTAGAGGGTAAGCATCGGCAAGGGTTACTTCATTGAGTTTGCGAAAGTCGACAACTACACGCCATTTTTTATTACCATTTGCATCTGGCTTTTTGGGAACCACGAGCATTCCAAGGGCTGGAGCTAGGACGTACAATACCGTCATCCAGGATTTGATCAACTTGTTTTTTGATTTCTGCTTTATGAATCTCTGGCAGACGATAAGGTCTTATTTTCAGAGGCGTTTGGTTTGCTATTGTCGGAATAGAATGGGCGATAGAAGGAGTGAAAGATAACTTGTCGCCGTCAAGGAAAAACAGTGAATTGTATTCACGACAGGGTTCTATAATCGAATCTTTTTCTTCTTTGTTTAAATGACATACTGCCAAAGATGACATTAATTTAGAAGGGCGTTTTTCAACTTTGTCGACGTTATCTACGTTTTTAAGATTATAGATTTCGTAATCGGCAAGTTTTTCGTATTTGAACTTTATTTCGTCCGTTACTTCTACATCAGTTTCTGAAGAATTGATAACAGAAATGAAGATATAACCTTCTGTAGGTTTAACGATGCACCCTGATGTAAAGACCTGGGGAATTATTTCTGTAGGGAAACAAATAACTTCTTCGCTCCCTGAAATTGGTCCCAACTTAAGTATTGCTTCTGATCTAGCAGGAGTTTTGATTTTTCTTCTCAAACATTGGAAAGGGACATGTATGTGTTGCTTATTCACGCACAGAGAAAGAGTTTTTGTTTGGTAATTCAACACTGAACTAGTTCTGGAAAAGAAATCTTCGCCTATGATAGCGTCGCAATTGATAGGGAAATCGGAGGAGACAACGTGAAAAGGATGCTTAAATATTGAGTTTTGCAATTTTATATGAAGAAGACAAATACCTTTTGTTAGAATAATTGTTTCAGTTACACCTTTTATTGAAGTAGCCGAATCAGTGAAAACCTCGGTGTCGTCCTTGAGAAAGTTTTATTAGACTAATGGATGCTCCGGTGTCGAGAAGAAATGAATTCAGGTTACTGATTGTTTCTGAAATATTTAGTGCGACCTCACTTTGAAAAGTTTTACTGGAATTAAGATTGAGAATGGGTTGGCATGGACTGGCTCTATTTAGAGAGTGGCACACTAATGGAGATCTCGTGCCCGTACCCGTGTGCCACTGGTTCCGGGGGCAAAAGCGTTTCCCGTATTTGACCGTTCAGTATTTCGTTTACCACTCGAATTATTATTAGGAAAATGTTCTCGGATAAAATTAGGTGTCGAAGAGACCGGTGCATTTTTGTTTTTTGAATAATTGTATTCTCTTTTTTACATTCGTTGATAAGATGTCCCGTCTTTTTGCAATAACGGCATATAGGAATACTTTGAACGGTATTTACTACGTTGTTTTTCTGAAATTTTGGAATAAATGGGGAAGCAGAGGAAGTTACTCGCAGGCGTTTACGGCATTCGTTAAAATTGTGGCCAGAAATTTTACAATATGTGCATTTTTTGTATTCGTTAGATTTCGAGTCGGCTTCAGAAATGTGTTCTTCTTCAACTGCATATTCAATAGCCGCCGAAAGAGAATCATGTTGGGTTGATTTGACGATAATTTTGAGATTTGATTTCAATCCTCACTTGAAATTATTAATTGCGATATTTTCATTAAATTTTCTTAAAACTGTACTACCCTCTTCTGACTCATTTTGCGTGCTGGAAATGTTTAACTCATCAAGCAACGTTTCAATTCTTTCCCCATAAGATGTTACTGTTTCGTTCGATCTCTGTCTAATGGAAAATAATTCAGTTTGTATTACCTGAACTGAACGAAATTTAGAAAAATGTTTTTTGAGTGCCTTTTTCAAACTTTCCCATGTATCGTATTGATTATATCGCAATAATACATCGTAAGCCTTGCCTGTGAGTTTAGTTTTAATCAAATCGAGAAATTCAGCTTTGTGTGCTGCACTGGTAGCTTTGGACGATTGAATTGTGGTGATTTGGAGGAATCGCGAAAGAGTTTTTGGATCCCCATCAAATTCAGGGATTATTTTAATGGCATGGTCCAGGTTGAATGTGGATGTCATGTTTAGTTTTCTATCTTCTGATTCTGGGGATTGATATTCTTCTTCTTCTTCACTGTCGTCACCAGTTCCGTCCCGTTTTGATATAGTTTTTTCAACCTTTTTTCCGCTTCTTAGAGAAAGATTCAGAGACAATTGAGACATAAATCGATTTCAAAATACATTCATAAATGAATTTTGAAAGACGAAATCAGATTGAGACGCTAACACTTTACGCCAAACAAGGATCACTCTAATTTATTTAATCACCATCAAGATTTTGTTATCGAAGAAGGGAGAGGAAAAAATATAAACAAATCTCACAAATAATACCTTAAATATCTTTATACATATATTCTTTTTTTTTGCATTACGGGTTTAATATTTCATTTAATCTGAGATATCTTAATACACATACGTCGAAACGATTTTTGCTTTTGCACAGAATGATAAAGAATAATTAAAACAAAACTTCTTTTACATGACTACCACTTTTACACGACGGTTACCTGTACGAAAAGTCATTGCTTTGCACTATTAAACATTTAGTAAATTTAGAAAACCGATTATGTATGTACTCTGATCAAAAATAACCCGGGCTTGGTCAATAAAACACAAAGTACAAGTCTATTCATTAATATTTAATTTTTCCCCTTCAAAGTATTCTCCGTCTGATGCAATGCACTTGTGCCACCGTTTAATCCAATCCTGGAAACATTTTTCGTACTCACTTTTTGGGATCGCCATAAGTTCCTTCTTCGATTTGTCTTTAATTGCTTCTATGCTGTCAAAGCGGGTTCCCCGAAGTGGTTTTTTTAAGCGACTGAACAAAAAAAAGTCGCACGGTGCGAGATCCGGTGAATATGGTGGTTGATGAATAGTGTTTGTTGAGTTTTTAGTCAAAAACTCACGAATAACCACGGCTGTGTGAGAAGGTGCGTTATCGTGGTGTAAAATCCACGAATTATTTTGCCACAAATCGGGTCTTTTTAGACGAACTGCTTCTCGTAAACGCT
This sequence comes from Anthrax anthrax, assembly GCA_963971155.1. NCBI lineage: Eukaryota > Metazoa > Arthropoda > Insecta > Diptera > Bombyliidae > Anthrax > Anthrax anthrax. Next base: position 33,655,400 of record OZ020117.1, read on the forward strand.
TCATTACGCTTAAATAATAATCCTTATTAACTGTTTGACCTGTTGGTAAAAATTCATGATGCACAACACCACGATAATCGATGAAAACGGTAAGCAAAATCTTTTTCTTTGATTGAGTACGACGAATTTTTCTGGGTCTTGGTTCTTCTGAAGCGCGCCATTCACTTGATTGTTGCTTTGTTAACGCATCAAACTCGTACACCCACGTCTCATCACCAGTAATGATCCGTTGAATGAATGCAGGATCAGCATTTACTCTGGAAAGCATCTCTTCAGCAACAATAACACGTTCTTGTTTTTGTAAAAAATTCAATGATTTAGGAACCAATTTCGCTGCAAGTCGTGTCAAGCCCAAATCATCACTTAAAATGCTTTGAATTGTACCAAATGAAATTCCTGTTTCAGTAACCATCTCTCTGATCGTTAATCTTCTATTTTCCAAAACCATTGATTTAATCAGATCAACATTTTCTTTGGTTTTTGATGTTGAAGGACGCCCAGGATGAATGTCATCCTTCACTGATTTTAAAACGACTATGCCATTCAAATGTTGTTGTTTTCGATAGAGAACTATCACCATAACATTTTTGCAACATTTTTAGCGTTTCAGTAGCATTAATTTCATTTTTTACGCAAAATTTAATACAAATTCTTTGTTCAATTATTTTTTCCATCGCAAAATCGAAAGTAAGCAAAAACTTGACCTAAACAAAGTGCTGTCAAAAAACAGGTATACAAACATAAATACTAAAAGAAATGCATCTTAAAATATTGGCGGGGGTTGTACATGAACGAGTCCGGGTTATTTTTGATCAGAGTATATATTATATATATATTATATATTATATATAATATATCAGAGTAATAATATATTTATATATATATTTATTTTGTACGAATTCGAATGTGGTACCCCACACCAGACACCATTTATTTTGTTGTAATTAATTTTTAATTAAAACACTTTTATAATTTTCACAATAATTTGTTAAGTATTCTTTAATAAAAAAAAGACTGCATATTGCTACTCTTAACTTTGGAAGTTTACTCTTCAGAATTCCGAACTCAATTAATTGATGAATGGATTTTTATCTTCACTTTTTCTGTTGTGTTATCTTCTGTTCGTATGCTGTTATCGTGTTACCCGAATTGCATACGAACGTGTATTTTTACTTCGTGTATACTTCAGCATATTGCACATTGCAAAAAAAAAAAAAGAATTGTTGTCTTTCATGTATGCATTTTCATATATGCATAATTAGCTGATTAGGCAGTTTTATACACATGTAGACTGTACTTTTATGAAAAAGATTTTTGAATAATGTATTAAGAATAAAGGTAAATAATTTGTACAGCTCATCATTTTTACGTTGCAATATGTTGCAATGTAAGGTAAAGGAAACGGATGCAATTCGAGAAGCACTTCACAACAGTTCTTCAACTACTTGTCTTTTATTCATTTTACGTTGAAATGCACATTTTTGTAATTTTTCATCAAATTTTATTCGTAAACTGGATGTTTACTTGGTGTAACTGTAAAAGTTTTATGTACTGTAGTAGGGGTTTTTCTTTGTTAATGTCTTTGAGTTTGCTTATTTCTTGTAATAAAAAACTGTGTTATATAAAAAATATCAAATTGTAACACAATTTGATAAAACATTAGATAAATTCAATAATTTCATACATTTTAAAATTATTTAAATAATTCATAAAGAAAATTCAAGATTATTTCATATATTGATTAATTCTTTGAAACATTTCATTTAAAAGGAAATTCGGGCATTCAACTCAAATCCGTTAATTGTATAAACAAAGAAAAATAATTAACAAAAAATATATATTTCGATGACTCGCCAATTGGGCAATCATTTCATTCATTATTAAAGTTCATAATTCGTTTCAAAAAAATAAAGTACGCAAAAGTATATATGCCAATATGTTTCAATATAAATTCCTTAGCAACATAGTTCAAAATTATATTTAACCCTTTTTATCAGTAATTTTCCATATTGCAAAATAACATGAAAAAAATTCATATGAAATACAAAAACAAGAACTAGCAAATTAACGATTTTAACCAAAGTACATAGGTAAATCATAATTAGGACGGAAATATAAAAAACAACAAATATATATATATGCAAATTCATTTACATTAAGCTCATAGTAACAATTGTATATATTGATAAGTGCACTGCACTGGCATACAAAGTTCATATTGCACATAATTATATACCAGCTAATAAGTGCAATAAACTTGCGTACATTAAGAAAAGCTTAAAAGAAAAACGAACAACAATACCAAATAAAGAATATGCAAATAAAGAATTGAAATGTACCGCCCATTTCCCCTACGATTGGTACAGTCATTTATGGTAAATTATATTAATATTAAAATAACGAACTTTGGATTTAATTAGCAAAAACAAAATTTAAGTAGGGAAAATTGATAATTGTAATTATTGATAAAATAGTTACGATTATCGAAGTTATAATTTGGATTTGAAACAGTAAAGTTAAAAAAGTAAATTACCGCGAATTACAAATCGTCTTTGATTAAAATAAATTTTTTAACTTAAAATATTTTTGAAACTAATTATTAAATTTAAACTTAGGAAAAATTCAATTCAATTAAATTTATCATAGTAGAAATTCGCCCGTAAAATATTTTGAATAAACCGTAGAGTTACAAGTAAAAGATATTCTACTAGACGTTGATTGCAGTATTTCGGTTCGGTACAAATTATTGTTGTAATATAAACAATTAATATTTCAGTTAACTTTAAGTAAATATTGTGAACTTAGTTATAGTGAACATATTTTTAGTGAAAATAAAGTTTTAAAAACTAAACCACAATCTTTTCAATTAAAAAAAAAAAAACCTTAATTTCTTCCCTATATTTAGAAGACCTTTTTAAATGTTAATACATAACAACTGTCAGTATTTGAAATACTCTTCTGACAGTCAAAAATAAGTTATTTAAGACTTGCTATTTATCCTCGATAGTTTGTAATCTGTCTTCATTATATAAATGCTTTGAGTGAGTTTTTATTTAATATAGTTTTCAGTTGATTTATCATATTATCTTGGTATTGCTTAGTAGTTGCATAACTGCTATCGATAGGTGTATGTATGTACATATATTTAACACTCGCTTCAACTGTAAATCATTATTGCCATTTAATGATAAGTTAAATCCTATTCCAGATAGCCCTCGTTCACCTGGAGGCCCTCGTTCACCTCGAGGTTCTCGTTCACCAGGAGGTCCTCGTTCACCAGGAGGCCCTCGATCACCTGGAGAACCTCTTTCTGGAACATATTTTATACCATTTTATTGAATAGACAAGCGTTCAAATTTATTAACGCTCATCTTTTAAATGAGTATGTTTTTTACAAGTATCTTTTTTATATGATAATGTCAGCTTTTTTAAGTTCTTCGATAATTGAAACTATTACTATGATTATTTTCACCCGGGGGCTTCGGTAGCTCTATAGGTAGAGTATTGGCTTCTGAAGCAGGCGGTCTAGGGTTCGAAGCTGGTTGCTGGCGAGTGAAGAAATATATAAAAATATTTTTTCTTTATTTATCTGTAATCAGCAGCACAACCTTATCGCTCCCCAAAAGTTCATTTAGCTTTGAATGAGTACCATAAGCTTTACTCTCATGGGTTCAAGTGCTTACTAGTACCGATCGAGTCTACTTGCTGACAACAAGTAACTCAAAACAAATGATTGGTGTAAGCTCTATCATATAAAATTGAGTTTAAGTGTCTACTACAACAAACTCAGCGGTTCGCAATTCACACTAAACTGTAGGTGCATGTATGATAGAAAATAGTTGTGGAACCTTCTAAAAAAAAAAGAAGAGCTACGGTTCACATAGAACTATAAAGCTGCGTAATGACAATAGTAATAATGATTATTGTTACCTGCATCTTGTGAAGCTAACAATAATCTTAACCTGTTAATTAACTCATTTGGATCATCCCAATAAACATAACCAGTTTTATTTCTGGTATATTTCATTAAATCATATCTTTTATGTGGAGTTAACAATGTTTTAATAAACTGATATTTTTTACTTCGATTTCCTGAAATTTGGTTTTTAGTATCATAGTCACGTTTGATAGCCTTTGTACTTAATTAAATTTGTACATAGTTCTCTAAATCTTCATTAGTGTAAGCTTCTTTATGCGAACTTTTCGTTAATATTAACTGCGATAATCCAGGTGTAAGGTTATAAGATTTATGTTTTATAACAGTTTTTTCATCATCTGCAGCAAATGCTAAATCACCTATTTTCCAAATATTTGCGTTATGATCTAAGTGAGGACCATTCTTGTGATCAATTTCATCATCTTTCAAGTTTAAACTTTTTATAATATGGGTAGGTGAATTTGTAAACGGTATTGATGTATTTATTCTGTTAACAGAATATTTATCTGAATCTGTTGTTGAAAGATTAATAATTCTCGGTTGATTTATTCCTTTTGGTGTATCAAACGGTATTCTAAAATTATCATTTAAAGTTGTTGATTTGTTAAACGGTGTACTGGTTTGAAATAGCTTTTAAACTAGGTATAACAATCTTTTAAGTGATGAACTGTTTCTATGTAGTTCACTTGCATAAATGACTAAAATTGTCTTATTACACTTTTTCATACTTGAATAAAGATATCGAATCCTTTTCTATATCTTCCACTGTTTAAGTCGTTATCTTTATTAATTACTAAAAACTCATACTTATTTTTCCAACATTCAGAACACACTTCACGAAATTTTTCGTATGACATATCTGTGTTAACATGATCAGTATATATACATATGTTTTAAGTTCATATCATCTTGTTTAAAAGCTATGATTAAATTTGCATTATCTCGTATTAGGTGTTTTGGAATACGTGTGTATGTCTGACATAAATAAAAACTGTCTACATCTCTATGTCGACCTATACAAAAATATTTTCTTATATTGTTTTGTTTTTCACAAGCCACATCATCAAACACAAATATAGAATTACATTTAGATTCATTTGGAGGTATAACATCGTTATTTTTTGTGAATGTATAGTAACCAAGTCTTTTTATAGGTGATAGTACTTGTTTTAAATATTCATATTAAGGTTGATATAAAGATTTTGAATATATATATATATCTTCATATTTAAGTCCATGCGGATGTTCTAGTAAACTAATCATAACATTTGTTTCAAAACAGTTAGATGGACCTACAATAATAGCTCTAATATTATTTGGTAGTAACATACTATGTCTAATTTTATTGCTGTTGTTGTTATTTGTTTTGAAGTCTACGTGTTTTACTAGCAATGTTTCACGTTGTTTAATAAGTCGCATTCTGAATAATTTAATAAAATTTCCTATAAATACGGTATTTATAGAATAATTGTCGTTATTTTATTTCAGCTTTTGCGTTGAAAAGACATAAAATGATTATTCATGAGAAAAACATGTTAATCGATATTCAACGCATAAAGGAAAAGGTTTACTAAATTCATTAATAAACAAACTCCCATTCGAATTACATCTTCCAGGTTATCAATATTGTGGGCCTAGTACAAAACTAAAAGAACGATTAGAAAGAGAAGATGAAGGGATAAATCCGCTAGACAGGGCCTGTAAAGAGCACGATATATTTTATTCAAAACATCTTGATAACGACATACAGCTGATCGTCTTTTAGCAGAAAAGTACATAGCAGACTCTTGGGAAAGAGTAAAGTCTAAAGACGCTAGTATTGGTGAGCGTGCAAACGCTTTGTTTGTGACGAACGCAATGAAGACAAAAGTAAAACTTGGAATGGGTGTTAAAACTAAAACTAAAAAACAAATAGTCAAATCAAAAGAAAAAAAAACTCTTTCATGAGACTATTCAAAATGCCCGTAAAATTATAAAAGAACATAGGCCTAATAAGCTGCAAGATGCAATAAAATTGGATCTAACAGCAGCCAATGATATTTTAAAGAAAAAAAAATCATCAATTGAAATACCACGAGTCATATCCGTACATAAAGCTAGAAGTGTTTTGCCGTTTCTTGTTCCACTTTTTGCGGGACTGTCAGCTAGGAGCATTATCTGGCGGAGCAGCGAAAATCGCAAAAGTAATCAATAAAGCTAAAAATGCACGAGAACAAGTAACAGAAAATCAAAGACATAACAAAACTATGGAAACAATAGCGATGGGGAAAGGATTATATTTGAAACCGTACAGAAAAGGACTTGGATTGTTTTTAACACTTTATCCAAAAAACTCTTAAATAAGCTACCTAATAGACCTCTTAACGAATTTGATTTAAACAAATATTCATAATTTATACCGCAATTCAGAAGTGTTTTTATGCGTAATAGACTACCAAAAAAACCTTGGAAAAAAGAATGTGGAATTGTTAATCTAGATGACGCAAGTGGACTAGGTACGCATTGGGTAGCTTATTATAAAAACAATAACTATAGAGAATATTTTGACAGCTTTGGATATTTAAAACCTCCTATAGTAATAATAAATTATCTAGGTAGTAATATACGATACAATTACAACAGACATCAAAATTATAATTCATTTACCTGTGGACATTTTGTTTAAAGTTTTTATATAACATATGTAAAAAAAATATATAAATAAATATGATAAATTTATATTCATTTAGTTTGTTTTTATCATATGACGAAGAAGGTACACTTCAATTCTCAAGTTAAAATTTTTTTTATATAAGTGGGATTACGCTTATCGTCAAAGTCGTGAAGGAAATTCGGAAATATTCGCATTCGATCGTGAAAGATTTGGTAGCAAAATTACTCAAGTTAGTGAAATTTTAGACTAAATTTTATCACTTGCTCATCGACAAAAGGTGTATAACCAACGCTTTAAATAGAAGCTTTAAAAATACAAATCAATTACTTAAATTACGTCTTTCAAGATGTCTATAACATTGACTCTTACTGGAAATACGTCAGTTCTTACTGCAGAATATTTTCCTTCTCTAGATTTACCAGTTAACTATGTGTGTGGTCTAGCTGAGATCTATACATATAATTCATTACCCAACGTTGACCATAACAATAATTTATTTCATATAGACAATGAAGTTATTACAATACCTGTGAGGTCTTATGAAGTTGATAACATTGCCAATTATTTGCAGAAAGATCTGGCAAAAACAGAAAGTAAACCTACAATCAAAATTCAAGCAAACAACAACACACTCAAAACAGAAATTAAAAGTACAGGAAAAATTTACTTCAACAAAGAACGATCTATTGGTCAACTTCTAGGTTTTACTAAGTCAAAACTATCTGCTAACATGACAAATACATCTGACTTGCCAGTAAATATCAACAAAGTGAATGCTATACGCATTGAATGTAATTTAACAATAGGTTCATACTGTAATAATAAATTTGTACATACTCTTCATGAATTTTCTCCTGATGTTGGTCCAGGGTATAAAATAACAGAAGTTTCTAAGAACGTAATTTATTTACCAGTTAACGTTAAACAAATCAGATCAGTTATAATTAAAATTGTTGATCAAGACGGAAATTTAATAAATTTCAGAGACGAAAATATTACAGTCAGATTACATTTAAAACCAGAATAATATAAGGATGATACTTTACAATAAAAATATAAATAAGATACAACATAGAAATGATGCTAGTTCGAGTTCAGCTTACAAAGAAGTAACATCGAAAACAAGAGTTAGGGGGTTATCTTGATCGATCGAATCAAAAAGCATTGCCATACACACTATAGGTATAAGTATCATTATAGTGAATTATTGCGAATAAATTCTTTATTTAACGACTTTTTGGTTGTCAAAATTTAAAAATTGTTTGAAAATTTAAATTTAACGCCTTTTTAGTTGCCAAAATTAAAAAAGTTTTTGCAAACTAAAATTTAACAACTTTTCTGATTATTCACAAATTTTTGAAATTTTCCTTTTCAACAAAAAAAAAAAAAATAATAAAAAAATAAAAATTTAAACATTTTAGTTAATACCATCAATTGTACTTTTTAAAAATTTTTTTAAGTAAATTAATATTTTTTTAAAATACATATTTAAAAATGAAATATTGAAATTATTTAGTATAAAATTAATTAATATATATATTTAATAAAAATTTTTTTAAAATATTTAAAAATGAAATATTAAAATTAATAAATATAAAATAATAAATTAATATAAATATTTAATTAATATTTCTTTAAATATTTAAATATTCATATACTTTACACTTCGCATCACAATTCGCGCAAATTCTTGTAAAAATTTACAATTCGACAGTACAAAAATGATCGAACTAGCTGTTCAATTCTATCGAACGGTTCGACGAAAAAACGAAACCCATGGTACCGAAATTCGATACGTGTATGCTGTTCGATCGATCGTCGAAAACTATAATTGGCGCCTTAAATTATCAATTAAAAACAGAGAATTTCTTAAATCTCAAGGATTTGTTTTAAAAACTCATGATGAGTGATATATTGAATGTTTCACAACAATTTTACTTCGATGAATAAATAACAAAATAGAGTATCATACTTACTCTCCTTTTGTAGAAAGTTTTAAAAATAACGATGAAATACGGATTTCAATACAAATTCAAGATTTATACGTACTTCCAAGTGAAAGTATTGTTTACATAGAAGGCTCACTAACAAAAATTGATGGCACCGTTTTACCTGACTATAACCTTAACAACAATAGTATGGCATATTTATTTGATGAAATACGTTATGAATTAAATGGCGTTGAAATTGATCGCACTAGAAATGTTGGAATTACTACTTCTTTAAAAAATTACATATCGTTAAATAAAAATGAAAATTATATGCTGTATAACGCAGGATGGGCACCAAACGATACTATAAGTCCTACATCAGGGAATTTTAGTTTTTGTATTCATTTGAAAATGTTATTGAATAAAAATGCTGAGGATTATAAAAAAATTATTACAAATGCGAGACACGACTTGATTTTAATTCGTGCTAGGACAGACTTAAATGAAATTCAAACAACAACTGACGATTCTAAACATACAATTTCAAAAGTGTTATGGAAAATACCACATGTTAGTGTATCAGATGAAGAAAGACTTCGTTAACTTAAATTTGTTCAAAATGGAAAATCTTCTCGTATAAGTTTTCGAAGCTGGGACTTGCATGAATATCCTAGCGCACCGCAAACAGATCATCTTGTTTGGACTGTTAAGACTACACCACAATTAGAAAAACCTTGATTTGTGATTGTTGCTCTACAAACAGACAAACAAAATAGAAAAGAGAAGGATGCTAGTAAATTCGATCATTGTAAACTTACTAACATAAAAATTTATTTAAATTCTGAAACATATCCGTATGATAACTTAAATATTATGTATGACCGTAATAGGTATGCTTTACTGTATGATATGTATATGAAATTCCAAGAATCATACTATGGTAAAGAAAACCATCTATTACTAAAATGGAGTGAATTTAAAGAAATAGCACCAATTGCTGTTTTTGACTGTTCACATCAAAATGAAATTGTTAAATCTGGTCCAGTAGATGTGAGAATAGAACTGCAAACAGATGGTAATATTCCAGCAAAAACAAATGCATACTGTTTACTTCTACATGATAGAATAATTGAATACAATCCTATTAATAGTGACGTATGAAAACTAGTATAATTAAAAGAAACATGAACATTTACTATTTAGTTATCTGCTTGTTAACGTAGTTGAAACATTTTATAAAATGAAAAATATCGCGGTCATAGATATACAAGGATTTAAAACATTAAATAATAAATTCATTGTAAAAGAATTAGCTGTAACATATAATGAACGAGAGTTTCAACATATTCTAATTAAATCACCATACGAGTTTTCATCTTTAGCAGTAAAAAAACAAAAACAAATTAATTGGTTAACAGGAAATTATCACGGATTAATTTGGGATGAAGGTTCAATTTCTTTTAGAAGTTTAAAAAAATATTTATTGATAAACCTAGAACATACAATAGTTTAAGTCAAAGGTGAAGAAAAAAGATTATTTAATAGTAAAAGATTCAAGAAAAAAATTATAGTCTATAATTTAGATGAATTAGGATGTCCAAATTTACATATTTTACGACAAAACCATCATAACATTTTACGGTGTGTTACACATGATGGTTGTTGTGCTTTACAGATAGTATTTATTTTAAGACATTACGTAGATGAAAATTTAAATGAAACAGTGTAATTTTTTATAAATAAAATTTATTAAAAGTAAAGTAAAATTACAATTATTTTTTATTTATCACTTAACCTATAATGTCCCCATGCATATGTACTTATTCCATCTTCATTCACACGTCGCTTATCATCTATAAAACTTAATGATATCTTATGTATATTTTGAGTATATAATGTATGTATTTGAGACCTAAAACCTAACATGCTACTATAAAATATTTTTTTTTTTTATACAAACAATCTCTATAATTATCTATACTTAAATTATCTACAATTGTTTTCTTTACACCTTTAGCTTTTTTAACTACTTTGCTATTCTCTACATCTATTGAATACATTTTTGATTTAAGTCCTATAAATTCTTTCATTATTCTGCCATTGTTTTCATCTTTCGTTAATCCTAATACTTATTTATTTTTTAATGGTATGTTGTATAAATTATCTGGAGCATATTCTGAAGTATCAAAGATACTATCAATATCATCTTTAATATCATTATAGTAGACGCGGCCCTACGTTTGGGGCAAACAGGGCTATACCCCACCAAGATTGTCTGGGATTATATAAAATTAATCTCTATTTTTGACCGCGATTTAATAGGAAATTTTTTTTCTCATCAAAATTCCCAAATTTCTAAATAAAGTATCAATATTTGTATACTTTACCCTATAATTTCTATTTTTTTTTTTTTTTTCATAATCATTTTATTATTTGCCCCCTTAAAACTTTTTTTAAGAACCCCTATGTTAAAAATATCTATCAATATTCGATATAATAATAACAAAGTCCCAAGCAATATGTATACAATGTGCATGTAAACATGAAGAATACAAGAATCTATCAACATCCAATACAACGGGCTAATCGCTTATAGCCCTGGCAATATTTATTCAATATGCATATAAACATATAGAATAAAAAAGTTTATCAATATTCAATACAAGGGACTAATTTATTTACAGTCCCAAAAAAGAGAATTCTCTTTGTATTTTCAATACAATTTCGTTCATACATGTTTTTTTTTATTTTTTTATTTATATGTAAAAATTGGTATGAATGGGGCTGTCGAGTTGTAGCCCCGTATGATTGTGTTTTGTTGCATATTGCAAGAGTTTATTCCCATCAGCAACAAAAGGAGTATACACTGTATTAGCATATATAGTACATACTTAAAGTTATAGTTATACAGTGATATTGCAACGATCTAGTTTGATGATACATATAGGGGCAGAAATGTTGTAGACCTGTGAATTTTCTCTCACGGTTAGGAGAAAAAATCATGCAGTGTGCTGTGTGAATGGTAAAATGTTTTTTACTAACATGTGTGATGTTTAACTCAGGGGCTAAATAAATCGTAGTCCCTAAAGTTTGTTTTTGTTGTATATATTTTATACACAACACGATCAAACCGAAAATTAATACAGAATATAATATATGTATTATCATTTGTACATATAATATATGCGGTAATTTCCATATATACATACATGTACGTACATGTAATGTAAGTATGTATATATATTTATATATATACATATGTATATGTATATATCAACAGGATAAGAAGACTTTTTCATATGGTATGTAATAAATTTATAATACATACTATATTATATATGCAACACTTGAGTAGAATTATGTCCTTTTGTGTTGTTACTTTTTCGTCAATTTTCAGTTATAATTTCACAAAACTGAAATTTTTTTAAATATGTAAATGAATAGTTCAATTCATGAAAAAAATTAAATTTCTTATTAACATTGTGAGTTAGAAACAGAACTTTTTGCTATAGAAATTTTAGTACCTTCTTTAAATCGAAAAGAATTTTGATTTGTTTTTGAAAAATTTTCCTTTGAAAAGAAATTCTATTTGTCGGTTAATAAATATTTAATTTGAAACAATTGTGAAATAAAGATATAAATGAATGAAAAACGGAATTTGAATACATATTTGAAAAAAGATTACAAAAATAGACAAAATAATATTGTATATTTTTAAAATAAATTTTAAAGGTTTTACTTCTAAAATAAATGTGTATTTATACTTTTTAAAGAGAACGATGTGAAAATGAAAAAGTAATCATTTTATTTCATTTCATTTTTAATGTTTATTATTTTAATGTTATGTTTATTATCGAATTATTTTTTTGTAGTTTTTTGAAAAGTTTTATTTATTTCTTATTTCGGTATTTTGCTTTTCGGAACTTTTTGGAACAATTGATCACAAAAAGTTGACTAGTACTCTACAGTTATGGATAAAAGTGAAGGCACAGTTGTACTATTATTACACCTGGATACACTTAACTGTCGTACGTGGAAAACGTTTTTTGATTGTATTTGCAAACCCCAAAAAAATTGAAAAATTGACAAATAGGCACTTTTGTAGGTGGACAAAAAGGATTTTCAACAATGTTTAACATCTTATTAGTTTTTGACCTACTACTTCTTTTAGTCGATTTGAAATTTACTGGATCAATTTATAAACATTGGTAAACTTTGGTAAAATCTATTTAATCATAGATTTTTATAAAATCTATGTGTGCCTTTGCTTTTGTTCATCTAGAAAAGTGCCTATTTGACAATTTTTCAATTTTGTTGTAGTTAGTAAATACAATCAAAAATCCTTTTCTACGTACGATAGTTAAGTCTATTCAGATGTAATAACACTTTTTTATTTCGAGTTGAAATTTTCATTAAGTCTTAAATATTGTCATTTTTCTTTCAAAAATACAACTGTGCCTTAACTTTTACCCAGCCTTGTATATGTACATACTTTTGGATAATGTAAATCCATATCCTGTTTAGCCCCTTTGACCAAATCAGCCTAGAGCCGCCGCTGCATTATAGAAATCTTCAGTTTGTATAGTGTAAACGAAAGAGCTTGTATCGATATAGTTTAACAAAATATTCTTGCCATATTTAGGTTTCATGTAATCATAGTGAAATTCGTACATTTTCCATTTTGATAATTTTAATACAACGAATCCAAGATAAACCGGTTTATTGTAATATGTTTGTACTCGTTTCATGTCAATAGCTGCCATGTTATTTGTAAATTGAGCCAAACTATGAAAATTTGGTTTTGACACTAATGCTCGAACACCTAGACGTTTTCCGCAATTCTCCCAGTTAGTTACAGTTTTCACATTTTTACGTTTATCAACATTCTCCATTGTTTTTCCATATACTGCATTATTTAGTAATTTAAAAAAGTTCTTTGCAAAAGCATTCTTAGCTAAAGTACGGCGATGAGTGTTTATATCAATATATGTTTTTAACCAACATGATTGTCTAAACTGTAAACCTTTATGAATTTTGATTATTTTTAATCCATGGTGAATGCATAGTAGAAGATTTCTATAATGTATTACATAATTCTGTTTTTTTGTTAGATCTGTTATCAATTTTAAAAATTTAGATCCTGGACTCTTTTTATTTTCTGCACAAAATGGTAAATCGTTGTATTCATCATGGATATTCTAAATCGACTTCTAAAATGTACACAATATCAGAGTTGTCTAGTATTGTTTTGATATTAATGTCTTCAAGATTTTCAACCCATTTAAAGTTAGAATAAGGTAAAGCTTGAGACATAGCCCATCCATACAAATTGTTAGCATCTACATATGTTAAGTATGTTGAAGGTTTAGTATTATCAAAACTATTCAAGTACTTATTGTTTGCTATTGAATGTCTGTGGGAAATTGTGTAATTCCTCCTCTAATACCTTTCTTGATAAAATTATACATATTAATGTCTGTTAAAAGCTGAAGATTTATTCCTGCTAGTTTAAGCATGGCGTCCCACGATAATTCAGGTGTTGTGTAGTATTGGCAAGGATCTAATAAATATATACTTTTGCATACTTTTCTAAAGTTTTCGAAAACATCAGTTAAAAGTAATACATCTGTTATCAAATACAGTTCTAAATAATCCCGACAACTTTTACAATTAAATTTTTCCCAAATCATTAACGCATGTGAATAATCTGCATCATTACATTTACTGTTTGTTAATATGTTATCAAAACTTTCTTGTGAAGGTAAAGAAATCTCATCCAACCGTTCCTACGAATTTACATGTTCATAAGGAAATACTCCTTTTCTTGTCACCATCTTGAACACTTCTTTTTCTGGATACATCGACTTAACTATTTCAAAATCATCTGGTGTTAAATTTTTAACTAAAGAGTCAAGGCTAGATTGCATGAATCTAGCAGAATCTAAGAATCTTAAATCAATTGTGTCTTTGTTATTTACGTAGATACGTTTTCAGGTGATGGCATCAAAGTAACAATCTTGCTGCATTCTTTTTTTTTGTGTCTCATAAGCTTCATTGGCATAAAAGTGCTGTAAACAAGAGTTGCACAGATATACCATATGTTCATGCTTTGTTATTTGACTTTTAATTATTCTCGAAATATTTTTTATCCAAACGTAATGGCTTTTATCATTGTCTTGAATTAGTAGAATATTAATGTGTTTCTTTACTGATAACGTACACGCGAATCCAGATAACGCACACACATTGATCCCCCGTTGACTTCAAGCACTGATAACGCACACGTATTGATCCCCCCTTGACTTTAAGCACTGATAACGCACACGCATTGACATCTCCTTGACCTCATGCACTGATAACGCACACGCGCTTCCTGATAAGACCAAGGTCAATGACTTTTGTGCCGTCAGCAGCTGCCACTGCCCCTGATTCAGAAACGCCATATTTATACTACTAACCCCCCTTGATGAAAAGCAAACCATTACCTTTTCTCATATTTCCTTTTTTTAACTATCACATTATTTTCTTTTTTCACACATTTATTATTTCTCACACTTTTTTTTCATATTTATTCACATATAACCTATTATATTTCATATTTACCTTTTACCATTATTTTTCACTTTCATTTTTTTATATTTCAATATTTATTACAGTAGTATGTTTATGCCGGTTCTGAACCAAGGAATGGAGTGGATGCTGACGTCACAAAGGCATTGTCTTGATCTTGAACTTGTATTGAGCTTGTCTTGTCTTGTCTAGACGAAAGGTGTGCGTGTGTTGTTGTAGTGATAATGATAAACTGGTAGCAGGTGTTACTTAAGGGTACATATTCAAGCATGTGTTTATGTTGATTATTACTAAGAGCAGTGTGTGCGTGTGGCGTGTGTGGGTGTGATAAATAAAATAAATTATAATCCCTATGTATTAACATTGTGAAATTAGTAAAGAGTACTATATTGATAGAAAAAAGATTAATAAATTTAAAGGAATTTAAATGGATTCAGGATTTAAATTTTTTCCCATGACTATTGACGGTCCTAATAAAATAGTGTAATTTATGGCTTGTGAACCAATAGATTTCTTTCTAGAAACTATCCTGAGTTTTAAATATTAAATGAATTTAAATGGATGCAGGATTTAAAGTTTTTCTCATGACTATTGACGGTCCTAATAAAATAGTGTAATTTATGTCTTGTGAAACTGTCAATGGATTTAACTTAATAGCATAATTTATGGCTTGCGTTAATATTAGATTATTTCAGAAATTATTCTGATTGGTTAATTTTTTAGAGTGGGGGGGGGGGGGGTGAACTGATTATTCTAGAAACTGTTGTGATTGGTTATAGAGTTTTACATTTTCACTAAAGTTTGAAATTTTCTGGTATAAATTCACCCAAGTTTTGGTAAAAGTTCACAGTTCAGTTTTACTAGTTAAAAGTTTAACAAGTAGAGTCAAAAATTTTTAATTCAAAACAAAATGGAAAAGAATCAAATTGAAACTAATATTGCTGAGTCAACAGCAAAAGCAGAAAAATTACCAAGACGGAAGAAACTATCTTGGAAAGATAAAGAAGAAGAAGTTCCTGAAAAAAAGTTTGCTTCTTCAGTTGAAGCACTTAATTCTGCTCGCAGAATATATTTGAACTTATCAATCATGGAAATGAAAAAACCATACAGAATACTAAAATCGGTCATGTTATCAACAACTTACGGCAATAGAATTTGATTGGATTTGGAGGATAATATGAAACTGTTTTTACCCGAAAAATATAGCTCGTTATACAAACATTTTGAAAAGGATATGAACGAAGGAAAACTACTTATTATCAACAATGGACAAATTGGAAAGGCATACGATTTGGTTTTTAGAGAACAAGAACTTGACAAAAATGATGACGAAATGTTCCACTATGATGATTACAATATTTACTCACAACATAAATTACCTAATTTTTATAATGCATTTTAACTTGTAGATTATAATATAGTGTAATTTAGAAATAGTAATTTTAGAGTATAAATTATCGAACAAAAAATTTCAATAAGTTAGTTTTAAATTAGCTGTACAAGTATGCAAGTTAAAAAATTATTAATATAGTTTATATTAAAGAAATTCATTAAATTTAACGAATATGACTGTTGACAAAATAGAAAACTTTATACTTGATTTCAATGATGTCATACTTGATGAACATAAAGAAGAATTATTACGATATTTAGAATTTTTGAAATTTTGTGGTAAAAAGACAAAAATTATTTCAATCTATGGACTCCATTCTGCTGATTGTCCTTAGTCCAAAAATACTACTACTTCTGGACCTGACACATGCAGTTGTTGGAATGTACCAAGGATACAGCAAAAAGCAGAAAAATTAATGAATTTGTATTATAGAATAAGAGGAATTAAATTTATAAATGAATAAATAAAGAAAAACACATTTGTTAAAACCAAAATACATGTTTTATTCAATATACAGTATACGTACACATAAACATTTTACAATTATTGATTATTATTTACCCACGAATTTTGTCCATTAGAAAACCCAAATATTTAAAACAATAAAAAAACAGTTATCTTCATTTTTGAAAATTTTCAATTAATTAAATATTAAACTAAATCTTTTTTATCAATCCATGCATTATGTTCATTTGTAAAACCCAACCATTTTACAAAAGCTTTATTATTCTTTTGTTTTATGATTTTTTCAATGAGAAATGTATCTGGATACTTTGTTCGAATTAGTTCTTGTTCATAAAATCCACCTTTTATTGGATTTCCTTGATAATCATCTAAAATATACGTAACAGGGTTTGTGTTGTGAATTTTTTTGATTTTAAAAACTTCAGTTATCGAGTTAGGTGTGTAACCTTTTTCAAACAAATGTTTAAATTTACTAATGCGAACTTGATCGCCAACTTTATACTTTGGTTTACGAAAAACTTTTAAATTAGCATATACTGTTTTTAACAATGTTTTTTCGTTTTTGGAATCAACATCAACTGGTTTCATTTGAAAAGTCCTGTGTTTTGTTTTATTGTATAATTTTACCAATTGGTTTATTTTATCAATCCATCGATAAGTACCATGCAAACTAAATTCTTTCCATATCATTAACTTAAAAGTTCTATTGAAACGTTCAACAATTGGGGCTTTCATTGTGCTGTACGTTGAATAATGGTTAATATTATATTTATTCATTACATTTTGAAAATGTTGATTATAAAACTCTTTGCCGAGATCGCTTTGTAAATTATGTGGTATTCATTGCTTTGGTTACATCTTTGCCATTTTTACTTTTAAGAGGAATCGCCCAGGCAAATTTTGAAAAGGTTTCGATTACAATTAACAAAAAGCGATAACCTTTATTATTAGCAGAATAAGTACCCATTTCAACTAAATCTATTTGTCAAAGATCATCTATTCCTTTTGTAATAACCTTTCTTCGAATAAATCTTCTACGAGCTGATTTATGTAACTCCTCAACTAGTTGTCTTTTGCTCATTTTTTTAACAAATAACGTAATGTTAACATAAGAGATGTATTTATTATTTAATGAAGACCATGTTGTTTAAATAGCGCTGATCTTGCTTTAACAACGTATTCACCAGTATTTTTGTCTTTTTCGATATACAGTGCAGTCAATAATTGAAATTATTTCATTTCCATGATTATTGTGACCTGCATCCTGTGAGGCTATCAATAATCTTAATCTGTCTACTAGCTCGTTTGGATCGTCTCATTAAATATAATCAGTTTTGTTTCTTGAAAACTTCATTAAACCAGATCCGTTATGTGGATTTAAAAATATTTTAATAAACTGATATTTTTTACTTCGAGTTCCTGAGATTTGTTTGTTTGCATTGTAATCACGTTTCATAGCATTTGTACTATTTAAGACTAGGTCCCTATGTCTTCAATAGTATATACTCCTTTACAGGGACTTTTTGTAAATATTAACTGTATTAAACCAGGTGTAAGTTTATAAGACTTGTTATTTATTAAACGTCTCACGTTGTTTAATAAGTCGCATTCTGAATAATTTAATAAAATTTTCTATAAATACTGTATTTATAGCTTAATTGTCATCATTTCACTTAGTCTTTGCATGAAACGATATAAAATGATTAATCACAAAAATAAATTTGTTAGTCGGTGTCCAAAGCACAAAGGAAAAGGATTACTTATTTCATTAATAAACAAACTCCCATTTGAATTACATCTTCCTGGCTATCAATATTGCAGTCCTGGTACAAAACTAAAAAAACGATTAAAAAGAGGAGACACAGGGATAAATCCGCTAGACAGGGCCTGTAAAAAGCACGATATATTTTATTCAAAACATCTTGATAACGACATACAGCTGATCGCCTTTTAGCAGAAAAGGCTTGGGAAAGAGTAAAGTCTAAAGACGCTAGTATTGGTGAGCGTGCAAACGCTTTGTTTGTGACGAACGCAATGAAGACAAAAGTAAAACTTGGAATGGGTGTTAAAACTAAAATTAAAACTAAAACTAAAAAACAAATAGTCAAATCAAAAGAAAAAAAAACTCTTTCATGAGACTATTCAAAATGCCCGTAAAATTATAAAAGTACATAGGCCTAATAAGCTGCAAGATGCAATAAAATTGGATCTAACAGCAGCCAATGATATTTTAAAGAAAAAAAAATCATCAATTGAAATACCACGAGTCATACCCGTACCTAAAACTAGAGGTGTTTTGCCGTTTCTTGTTCCACTTTTTGCGGGACTGTCAGCTAGGAGCATTATCTGGCGGAGCAGCGAAAATCGCAAAAGTAATCAATAAAGCTAAAAATGCACGAGAACAAGTAACAGAAAATCAAAGACATAACAAAACTATGGAAACAATAGCGATGGGGAAAGGATTATATTTGAAACCGTACAGAAAAGGACTTGGATTGTTTTTAACACTTTATCCAAAAAACTCTTAAATAAGCTACCTAATAGACCTCTTAACGAATTTGATTTAAACAAATATTCAAAATTTATACCGCAATTCAGAAGTGTTTTTATGCGTAATAGATTACCAAAAAAACTTTGGAAAAAAGAATGTGGAATTGTTAATCTAGATGACGCAAGTGGACTAGGTACGCATTGGGTAGCTTATTATAAAAACAATAACTATAAAGAATATTTTGACAGCTTTGGAAATTTAAAACCTCCCTTAGAAGTAATAGTATATTTAGGTAGTAATATAAGATATAATTACCAGAGACGACAAAATTATAATTCAGTTTACTGCGGACATTTGTGTTTAAAGTTTCCGTGCAGCATATATAAAGAATATATATATATAAAGT
Source organism: Anthrax anthrax (assembly GCA_963971155.1). Taxonomy (NCBI): domain Eukaryota; kingdom Metazoa; phylum Arthropoda; class Insecta; order Diptera; family Bombyliidae; genus Anthrax; species Anthrax anthrax. The sequence continues at coordinate 33,675,246 of OZ020117.1, forward strand.
GAATTTTTATAAATTTGTTCAGTATATTTTTTATCATGTGGCGAAAAAGGTTTGTTTTAATTCTCAAGTACAATTTTTTTTTTACATGAGTGGAACTACGCCTATGGTCAAAATCGCAAAAGATATTGGGAAATAATAGCATGCGATCGCGAAAGATTTAATAGACGAATTGCTCAAACTAGCGAAGTTCTAATTCCAATTCTTACGTCTGCTCATCAACAAAAAGTATATGATCATTAGTTTAAATAGAAGGTTTACAACACAAAATTAATCACTCAACTGACATCTTTCAAAATGTCAATTACATTAACTCTTACTGGAAATACTTCAGTTCTTACCTTAGAATATTTCCCTCCTATAGATTTACCAGTTAACTATGTGTGTGGTCTAGCTGAGATCTATACATATAATTCATTACCCAACGTTGACCATAACAATAATTTATTTCATATAGACAATGAAGTTATTACAATACCTGTGAGGTCTTATGAAGTTGATGAAATTGCCAATTATTTGCAGAAAGATCTGGCAAAAACAGAAAGTAAACCTACAATCAAAATTCAAGCAAACAACAACACACTCAAAACAGAAATTAAAAGTACAACTTATAGGATTTACTAAAACAGAATTATCTGCAAATGTATTACATGTATCTGATTTACCAGTCAACAGCACTAAAGTAAATGCTATACGAATTAAATGTAATTTAGTAACAGGTTCGTACTGTAATAATATACCTGTGCATACTCTTCATGAATTTTCACCGGATGTTGGTCCAGGATATAAGATAACAGAGGTTCCTAAAAATGTAATTTATTTACCAGTTAACGTTAAACAAATCAGATCGATCGTCATTAGAATTGTTGATCAAGACGGAAATTTAATAAATTTCAGAGACGAAAATATTACAGTCAGATTACATTTAAAACCAGAATAAAAAGAGAAATGATTCTCTATAACAAAAATATAAATATAAATCCAATACATCGTAGAAATGTTGCTAGTTATAGTTCAACTCTTAAAGGAGTAACATCGAAATCGAGAGCTAAATTAACTTTTGAAAACAGAAAGTTTCTTGAATCTCTGGGATTTGTTTTAAAAACTCATAATGAGTGATATACTGAATATTTCACAACAACCTTATTTTGATGAACGAATAACAAAAAAAGAGTATCATACTTACTCTCCTTTTGTAGACTCTTTTAAAAATAATGATGAAATACGGATTTCAATACAAAATCAAGATCTTTATGTACTTCCAAGTGAAAGCATTATTAACATTGAAGGTACACTGAAAAAAACTGATGGTACATATTTATTTGACTATAAACGTAACAATAATTGTACATCATATTTATTTGATGAAATACGTTATGAATTAAATGGCGTTGAAATTGATCGCACTAGAAATGTTGGAATTACTACTTCTTTAAAAAATTACATATCGTTAAATAAAAATGAAAATTATATGCTGTATAACGCAGGATGGGCACCAAACGATACTATAAGTCCTACATCAGGGAATTTTAGTTTTTGTATTCATTTGAAAATGTTATTGAATAAAAATGCTGAGGATTATAAAAAAATTATTACAAATGCGAGACACGACTTGATTTTAATTCGTGCTAGGACAGACTTAAATGAAATTCAAACAACAACTGACGATTCTAAACATACAATTTCAAAAGTGTTATGGAAAATACCACATGTTAGTGTATCAGATGAAGAAAGACTTCGTTAACTTAAATTTGTTCAAAATGGAAAATCTTCTCGTATAAGTTTTCGAAGCTGGGACTTGCATGAATATCCTAGCGCACCGCAAACAGATCATCTTGTTTGGACTGTTAAGACTACACCACAATTAGAAAAACCTTGATTTGTGATTGTTGCTCTACAAACAGACAAACAAAATAGAAAAGAGAAGGATGCTAGTAAATTCGATCATTGTAAACTTACTAACATAAAAATTTATTTAAATTCTGAAACATATCCGTATGATAACTTAAATATTATGTATGACCGTAATAGGTATGCTTTACTGTATGATATGTATATGAAATTCCAAGAATCATACTATGGTAAAGAAAACCATCTATTACTAAAATGGAGTGAATTTAAAGAAATAGCACCAATTGCTGTTTTTGACTGTTCACATCAAAATGAAATTGTTAAATCTGGTCCAGTAGATGTGAGAATAGAACTGCAAACAGATGGTAATATTCCAGCAAAAACAAATGCATACTGTTTACTTCTACATGATAGAATAATTGAATACAATCCTATTAATAGTGACGTATGAAAACTAGTATAATTAAAAGAAACATGAACATTTACTATTTAGTTATCTGCTTGTTAACGTAGTTGAAACATTTTATAAAATGAAAAATATCGCGGTCATAGATATACAAGGATTTAAAACATTAAATAATAAATTCATTGTAAAAGAATTAGCTGTAACATATAATGAACGAGAGTTTCAACATATTCTAATTAAATCACCATACGAGTTTTCATCTTTAGCAGTAAAAAAACAAAAACAAATTAATTGGTTAACAGGAAATTATCACGGATTAATTTGGGATGAAGGTTCAATTTCTTTTAGAAGTTTAATAAAATATTTATTGATAAACCTAGAACATACAATAGTTTAAGTCAAAGGTGAAGAAAAAAGATTATTCAATAGTAAAAGATTCAAGAAAAAAATTATAGTCTATAATTTAGATGAATTAGGATGTCCAAATTTACATATTTTACGACAAAACCATCATAACATTTTACGGTGTGTTACACATGATGGTTGTTGTGCTTTACAGATAGTATTTATTTTAAGACATTACGTAGATGAAAATTTAAATGAAACAGTGTAATTTTTTATAAATAAAATTTATTAAAAGTAAAGTAAAATTACAATTATTTTTTATTTATCACTTAACCTATAATGTCCCCAAGCATAAGTGCTTATACCATCTTCATTCACACGTCGCTTATCATCTATAAAACTTAATGATATCTTATGTACATTTTGAGTATATAACGTATGTATATGAGACCTAAAAACTAACATGCTACTATAAAATATTTTTTTTTTCTATATAAACAGTCCCTATAATTATATTAACTTAAATTATCTACAATTGTTTTCTTTACACCTTTAGCCTTTTTAACTACTTTGCTATTCTCTACATCTATTGAATACATTTTTGATTTAAGTCATATAAATTCTTTCATTATTCTGCCATTGTTTTCATCTTTCGTTAATCCTGATACACATTTATTTTTTAATGGTATGTTGTAAAATTATCTGGAGCATATTCTGAAGTATCAAATCTACTATCAATATCATCTTTAATATCATTATAGAAATCTTCAGTTTGTATAGTGTAAACGAAATAGTCTGTATCCATTTAGTTTAAAAAAATATTCTTGCCATATTTAGGTTTCATGTAATCATAGTGATATTCGTACATTTTCCATATTTATAATTCTAATATAGCGAATCCTAGATAAATCGTTTTATTGTAATATGTTTGTACTCGGTTCATTTGAATAGCTACCATGTTTTGTGTAAATTGAGCTAAGCCATGAAAATTTGGTTTTGATACTAATGCTCGAACACCTAAACGTTTAATTTCAACTCTTTTAATTTTCTGCACAAAATGGTAGATCATTGTGTTCATATTATATTTCTATCGGATATTCCAAATCAACTTCAAGAATGTATCCAATGTTAGAATTATCTGGTATTGATGTAAGATTTATTTCTTCTGGATTTTCAACCCATTTAAAGTCTGAATAAGGTAAAGCTTGAGACATGACCCATCCATACAAGTTGTTTGCATCCACGTATGCCAAGTACTTTGAAGGTTTAGTATTATCAAAGCCTTGCATATACTTATTGTTTGCCACTGAATGTCTATGTGAACATTGTGTTATACCTCCTCTAATACCTTTCTTGACAAAGTTATACATATTAATGTCTGTTAAAAGTTGAAGATTTATTCCTGATAGTTTAAGCATAGCGTCCCACGATAATCCAGGTGTTGTATAGTATTGACAAGGGTCTAATGAATATATATTTTTGCATACTTTTCTAAAGTTTTCGAAAACATCGGTTAAAAGTAGCACATTTGTTATCAAATACAGCTCTAAATAATCCCAAAGACTTTTGCAGTTGAATTTTTTCCAAATCGTCAAAGCATGTAAATAATCTGCATCATTACATTTGCTGTTTGTCAATTTGGTGTTAAAATTTTCTTGTGAAGGTAAAGAAGTCTCATCCAAACGTTCCCACGAATTAATATATTCATATGGAAATACTCCTTTTCTTGTTATCATTATTAAATGCTTCTTCTTCTGGATACATTGATTTGACAACTTCAAAATCTTGTGGTGTTAAATTTCTAACCAAAGAATCTAAGCTAGATTGCATGAACCTGGCAGAATCTAAAAATCTTAGCTTAATTGTATCTGTATCATTTACGTAAATACGTTTTAAAAAGGATACATATAATTCTTTATTTACTCGTATTAAATTTATATCTCCATCAATATTTGAAAGTTCTTTAACAAACAAATGACAGTCGTACCCAGAGAAATTATGAAACAAAATAGGAATAAATTTTGGTACTTGATAGTGCAAATTACATTCATTGTGAGCTGGACCTCTATATTCTCCTGTTAGGTGACAATGGTCAGCAACTCTAATGTTTCCCAAAAACTTCTTGCATATATGACATAGATTGCTTTGTTCTTGTATTTTAAGTTGATATGGTCTTAGAGGATTCATAGACTTTGGTTTCATAATGTAGTTATGATAAATGTGGAGTATGTCTTCAACCAATGTCTGTACAAATTGTGATGGTGAGTCTTTTCCCTTATACACTTTCAATTTATTTAAACTATTGTCATATGAGCATTTTATATAGTTTGCAAATGCACAAGGAACGTGTTGCTGAATATTTGTTGTAGATGACCCTGATGGATTAGGTAGACAAGAATTTACATCTTGAAGAACACATTCAAAATCTGCATAAACTGTGAATGGGACTTCCAATTGACGTTCGTATTTTTCAAATTTTAGTTCACATTTTTCAGGTGATGGCATCAAAGTAACAATCTTGCTGCATTCGTTTTTGTGTGTTTCATAAGCCTCATTACTATAAAAATGTTGTAAGCAAGAGTTGCATAAATATAACCTACTTTTGTTTTTTGATATTTGACTTTTGATTAATCTCGATATATTTTTAATCCATTCATAATGGCTTTTATCACTATCTTGAATAAGTAGTAGGTTGATGTGTTTGTTTTTTTCTTGTTTTGTACAATAGAAAGGACCCACTATTTTACAGTTCTTTTGATTTATTTCTTCGTAACCAAATACGTTTATGCTAATATCAGGATTCATTTCTTCAAATTTCTTTATGTCTGTTATTTTTAACGGAAATTCGAGGTTCCCAAACTCTAATCTAATATTGTTTCGTAGAATAATAGTAGTAGCAGTAATATCATGAATAAAGTAAGATGATGGTCGGTTGTTATGGTCTCGATAGTCAACTGGATATAGAGCTGATATAACTGCCCACTTAAAACAATATTCATCTGAATTATTAACATTAATGCAAGCATGTTTTTGTTGAATGTATGGTGGTAATGGTAAATACTGTGACCCCTTAATCGGTTTGTACTGGTTAATGTTAATTTCAATATGACTAATTCTTAGCAATGTCCAACCGCTTACACATTCTTGGAATTCTTGCATCTTTGTGTGAATGTTATCAATTACATTGTTGACGACTTATTGTTATTGTTATATTTAAATTTCTTTGTTCTTTATTTTGGTAATTAACCTGTGGCACTTGCGCCATCTGTGTTCTAAATTTTGCATTATTATTATTATAATTATTTCTAATAATATTGTTAAATGGTATTTCACTAATAATATTTTTACGTGCTGAATCAATATATTGTGTAATTAATGTTTGTGTGTGTGGTGTATTGAATGTATTATTATTTGATAAATTTTGAAATTCATTAACTGTATTTGCCGATTGAATGTCTGTTAACTCTATATTTTCTAATTTTGTAATTATGTCCTTTAAACTACTTTTATCTTCATTAGCAGCTAACAATCTATATGTAGGATCAATTAAACCTGTTCTCAATGAAAATGCGGCAATTTCTTGTAAATATGTTTTTACAGCATCATTACCGTCTGTGTGTCTTTCTTCAGCTTTCTTTTCACAAGATTTTAAAATTTTTTGAACTCTAGTGCCAAATGTTTTAAAAGATTCTCCCGGAAATTGCCGTACCATTCTTAATTCGTTTAATAATGTGAGATATGATTTATTGGTTATGAGTGTATTGTGTAAAATTGTTTTTAACTGATCTAGTTTGGGACAAATTATACCATCTAATAACCTAGCAGCTCTACCCCTAAATTTAACCGGTAACATTGCAAAAAATAAATCTTTATCTTCGTCTTTTGTTAAACACTCCTACATATTTTCATAACATTTTATAAACGTATTAACTTCTATGCTGACGTCATCTGTATCTTCAGCGCTCAATACAGGTACATTATTTAACAATTGATTAACTAATTCAATATTTGCCATTCTGAATATTTTATCTAATTCTTTCGTAAATTCTTCTGAAAAACTAAAACTATTTTCTTCAACCTGATTTTCTTCACTTTCTGTTGTTCCTAACGATGTTCTTGGTTTGTAAACCCGTGTACCTGACCTTAATCCGTTGCTTTCTTCTGATGTACTGAACACTGGACTTAAATTTTCAAATATGAAGGAATCAACTTTTTCCTCGAATCTCACTTTCCTTTTCTGATCCTTAAATGGTATTGAACTTGTTTGTCCACTCGACATATAATATAAATTATTTCAAATTTTCTTTTTCAAAGAATGTTTTCAATTGTACCACATTAAAATATTTTTTTATTCATACACATGTATTTTTATCTTTTTCAAAAACCACTTTTTATTCAGCTTTACTAATAATTTATTCCCTAATAATAAATGTTACTTGTATTTAATTAAATTTTTATTATATTAAATATTATTTCAAAAATTTTACTATTTACACAGAAAAATGCACAATTTTTTATAATTTATTTATTTTTTAACAGAGAATTTTTTATAGCTTTCTACACTTTTTATTTTGTTTAATTTTAAAGTTATTACTTCATTCAGCGAAATAAATATTTTTGCTGAATTTAATTTTTATTCTAATTTTAATTCTGAACCTGTGCTAAATGATTTTATCTTTAATATTTAATTAAAAATTTTTTGCTGAATTTATTAATTTAATTTTTTTGTGAATTTATTTTTTAATTTTCTGAATTTAATTTGCTGAATTTATTTTTAATATTCTTCTGAAATTGATGTAGTATTTTTATTTATGTTACGCAGTAAAATTTAATATAAAGAATTTATTTAACTAAATATAAATTTTTTTTTTTTAAGCCAAATTTTAATTGTATGTAGCACAAATTTGTTAGATTAAAACGGAAGCGTTTATAATGTTTTTATAAAAACGTTTACCGTCTGCGCCAAAATTATATGTTTTGTAGCAAATATATAAAAGGTCTTTCGAATGTTGGGAAGAAATTAAGGTTTTTTCAATTGAAAGATTGTGATTTGATTTTCAACACCTTATTTCACTAAAAATATCACTATAACTATGTTCACAATATTTACTTAAAATTAACTGAAATATTAATTGTTTATTTTATATCAATAAACTGTACCGAACCGAAATACTGTAATCAACATCGAATAGAAAATTTTTTACTTGTAACTCTACGGTTTATTCAAAATACTTTACGGGCGAATTTTTACTATGATAAATTTAATTGAATTTTTTCTAAGTGTTAATTTAATAATTATTTCCAAAAAATATTTTAAGTTAAATAATTTATTTTAAATCAAAAATGATTTGTAATTCCGCGGTAATTTACTTTTATGACTTTTCTGTTTCAAATCCAAATTATAACGTCGATAATCGTAACTATTTTATCAATAATTACAATTATCAATTTTTTCCTACTTAAATTTTGGTTTTGCTAATTAAATCTAAAGTTCGTTATTTTAATATTAATATAATTTACCATAAATGACTGTACCAATCGTAGAGAAAATGGGCGGTACATTTCAATTCTTTATTTGCATATTCTTTATTTAGTATTGTTGTTCGTTTTTCTTTTAAGCTTTTCTTAATGTATGCAAGTTTATTGCACTTATTAGCTGGTATACAATTATGTGCAATATGAACTTTGTATGCCAGTGCAGTGCACTTATCAATGTGTACAATTGTTACTATGAGCTTAATGTAAATGAATTTGCATATGTTAATATATTTGTTGTTTTTTATATTATCGTCCTAATTATGATTTACCTATGTACTTTGAATGAAACATGATGATGATATGAAACATATTGGCATATATACTTTTGCGTACTTTATTTTTTTGAAACGAATTATGAACTTTAATATTGAATGAAATGATTGCCCAATTGGAAAGTCATTGCAATATTTATTATTATTATTATTTTTTTTCGTTGATTACATATTTTCTTTGTTAATACAATTAACGGATATGAGTTGAATGCCTGCATTTCCTTTTAATGAAATGTCGCAAAGAAATAATTAATATATGAAATAATTTTCTTTATAAATTATTTAAATAATTTTAAAATTATTGAAATTTTTGAATTTATCTAATGTTTTATCAAATTGTGTTGCAATTTGATATTTTTTTATATAAGAAGATCTCAAGCGAATCTTAACTTGAATATCATCTACATTCAAACCGATCTTCAGCGAATCTTAATTGAAGATCCGGTGAAGTATATAATTCGCTTATTATTTTAATTTTAATTTTAATTATTTTAATTCGCTTAATTTTTTTCTAATTTTTTTTTTTCATTCTATTTCTTCATTCATTTGGTTTCATAGACAGCCCTCGACATCGAAAAGTGGAACAGGGCAAAACAGCCACAGTAACATATACTTCAGTCATTATTTTTATTTCATTTGCTATTTAATTTATTTTTTTTTTAGTTTGATTTATTTGATCATACTTTTTATTGAATTTTTTTTTAATTATTTATTTTGTATATTTATTCTTTTAAATTTACGTATTATTTTGAATTTTATTAATTTATTTGGAATTTTTATTTTTATACACAAATTTTTTTCCTAATTTTAAGTCTAAATAAAGATAAGTTTTATAACGTTTAAAAAGCCTACGACTTTCATTTACTGCCCAACTCCCTAATTCTGGTTTAACGAACCAGTTGCACTTATATGTACTTTTACTGAAATTAACATTGTATTGTCAGTCTCTGCCATTTCTAGGCATTAGAAAAACAGAGATGGCAACACAACACATTTTTTGTTGTGTGTGAACAGTGAATATTAAATATTAATTATATATACATATAATTACATTATATTTCATTGTGTTTTCATGTGTTTTCCATGTTTCGCATGCATAAAAACGATACATATAATAAAAATTTTCGATTGAAATTTTATAGATTTAAATAAAAATTATTTACATATGTTTTTATTTTTATATTTTTCATATTAAATAAATTTGATCTCCTTTATTCAAAATAACATTTTCTAAAAGTACGGAATTTATGATGAAACCATAACGATAAATTCGAACGTGGATGATCGGTTGAATAAAGATTATTTTGGAGTTTTAAGTCCGACATACCTTGTTAAGTAAAAAAAAAATGCAGGAGGAAAACTCTATTCAAAATACTTTAATGCAAAAACAAAGAAAAGAAAATTGAATCCAAAAGAAAATCAAAAACAATCTGAAATTATCACGGAAAAACAGATGTAGAAATTGATGATTCAATATCAAAAGCTATACATATTGGAATATTATTTGTCAGAAATGGAATAAAACATTTAATTTACGACGAAAAGATGTAAAATCATTATAAAATATTGAATTTGTCAATAATTGGCCTAAGTTAAAAGATTGTGAAGCACCTCAGTTGGTAAGATTAAAGATATATAACTTCTTATATTATTTATCATTACAATTTTTTTTTACTTTTCAGATTATCATTGATTTTAAATTTCTTCATCCAAATAAATTACATTTATTGAAAGCCAAATGGGATAATTTCAAAATAAAAATTGAGTCGTATTACGAAGCTCATATTAACAACCCCAGTCGCAAGGATACTTTATTACGTTTTAAGCACATAACGAATGATATTATATATTCATTTTATTTGTACGTAGTTTTTAAATACAGACTTTGTTTTTCAGATAGTCAAGATTACGTCTTAACAAATTTACTCAACTCCATTATACTACCTTCAGCAAGATTTAAAGTTTCATCTGGAAAAAATAAGAAGAAAACTCCAATATTGAATGCACAAGAAAGTTTTATTTTAAAATTATCATCAAATAATGATTTAAACAGGTAAATCCAGAACATTGTTAGTAAATATGATATAGGTCTAACTATCCAACCTTTTTTAATTATAGAAGCAAGCGAAATAGATCATATTAGATCATTTTTTATATACTTTGATAAAACTTTGTTCAAATTTAATTCTTTCCTGGATAGTTTAGACACGTGCTTTACAATTTACCAAGTATTTTTCTTGGAATACCCGAAAATTTGCGCTCTTCCTTGGATGTTTATTCAGAAATACTTTTTTGAAATAGAAAGTAGTTACGATACAAAATCGCCCAATCTAACTTCACTTTTAAATTTCATGTATTCCGAACGAAATTCATAAAAAATTAAGTTTCTAAATTCAAATGTTTAAATGTTTTTTAAGTTCAAATGTTTTAGACGCTTGAATTTATTTGAAAGCCCTGAATTTACCATACAACATTTTAAATGCGACCATTTTATTAAACAAAAAGATACAGTGAAATGTTTTCAAAACGACTGTTACCAACTCTTTTCAACTTTTAGCTCATTTAAACGACATTTAATGGTACACAAACAAAATGAAATAAATCCACCAAAAAGTGATGTTTGTGAAGTTCTGGAAAACCTAATATCTCAAACTTCAAAATCTCATTCCGAAAAAATACAATTAATCGATGAAAAAGATGATATTAAATCCGAATATGATATTGACGATGTCATGAAAGATTTGAAAAAAAAGAGCTTTAAAACTGTCTCTTAAACTGTACGGTAAAAGTACTATGCCACGAAAAGAAGTTGTAGAAATCCAACGTTCGGTAACTGTTTTAATATCAACAATTTCAAATTATTTAAAAGTAATAGCCGATCAACTTATTGAAAATTACGAGCTAAAAAATGATTTAGATTTAATTTTAAATTTTAGTACAAACCCTTTTGACGATCTTAAAACAGATCATAGGTTGTTTAAAATTTGGAAAGATTTGGATTTACATGAAAGCCCACAGTCTATTGTTATTAAAAATCAAATTTCAGAGGTAATTGTGAAAGGAAATCCTACACAAGCGCCAAAATCTTTTAGCATACAAAGTATGCCATTACGCTTTCAAAAAACTCCTTTGAAAAATCTATTACCGTTAATGAAAAATATTTACTAGCGTCATATGAAGTTTCATACTGTATTGCTAAAAATAAAAAGCCGTTAACCATTGGAGAAGATCTTGTATTACCTGCTGCTATTAAAATGGTAGAAATACTGCATGGAAGTAAATATGGCAATGATATTTGAAAAATTCCTTTGTCGAACGACACTGTCTCGAATAGAATTTCTGATATTAACAATGACCAATTAGTGCAACTTATTACAAGAATTAAAGAAAGCCCAAAATTTTCAATTCAGTTGGACGAAACAACTGATATTACTAAATTGGCTCAGTTGTTAGTATATGTCAGGGACGTTGATGAAGAATGTTGGAAGAAGAATTGTTATTTTGTCGTCCTATGAGAGACCATACTACAGGGAAAGACATACATATATTGTAAAGTTGAGGAATATTTCAAAACTGAAGGTTTAGAATGGACAAATTGTTGTGGCATATGCACAGATAGTGCAAGACCGATGACGGGCAAAAACATTGGTTTTATATCATTTTTTCAAGCTGCTCATTATGATCATATAACTTTTACTCACTGCCTTATTCACCGAGAGGTTCTTGTAGCAAAAAAATTAGCATCAGAATTGAACGATGTGCTTCAGGATGCTGTTAAAATTATAAATTTTATTAAGAGCTATGCCCTTAACAGCCGATTATTTCCAAATCTCTGTAAGGATACGGATTCCAACTACACAATTTTATTATTACATGCAGAAGTAAGATGGTTGTCAAGAGGTCAAAGTTTAAGAAGATTATTGTTATTAAAGGACGAAATCGAAATATTTTTAACCGAACGAAAATGTGAACTTGCTACTTTTTATCAAAATGACTTATGGCTATCCAAGCTGTGTTATTTGTCAGATATCTTTGCGAAATTAAACGATCTCAACTTGTTTCTTCAAGGAAAAAATTGCGATATATTAACTTCGAATGATAAAATTGAAAGTTTTACTAAAAAGATCAACATTTGTAAAAGTAGGGTAGAAAAAAATTCGTTCGAAATGTTTTCCAGTGTCGACAATTTTATAATCGAGAAAAATCATTGAAAAACTTTTATTGCAAAAATTATTGCAGATCACTTAAAAGCGCTAGAAACACAGTTCCGTACATATTTTATATTAAGTATTGATTTCAAAAAGGTAGCTTGGATTCAAAAGCCGTTTTGGATTGGCTTAAGTGAGATTGATCACCTGCCAATTAAAGATCAAGAGGAATTTGCTGAGCTTTCGAGTGACTCAAACTTAAAACTACAATTTCCAAAAAGTCATTGACTGAATTCTGGATTGGAACTAGGACTGAATTTCCCACAATCGCTGATTGGCGTTAAATGTTCTTCTCCCATTCAACACCACATATTTATGTGAAATTACTTTCTCAGCTTTAACACATATTAAATCCCAATATAGTTCGTCGCTAAAAAATGTTGAAAAGGTCTAACGTCCAGCAGTGTCAAACATTTCACCAAGATTTAATTTGTTATGCAATAAAAACAGGCACTTCAATCTCATTAAATTTTTTCCTTTAATTTTATTTTAATACTTACCACTCAACGACTGCGTTCGAATATATTCGAGCGAACTAAGACGGTTAGAATTCCCTTTTATTTATGTTACTGCACAAAATGTAAATTTGATGAAAAATAAGCCATATAATTTTTGAAACTATAATAAATACAATATTAAAACTTTTGTACGATTTTTAATTCTAGATTTTTGTATGTTAAACGAATTCTAAAACTATATATTTTCATATATACATATATGTATGTATATTGTTACATAATAAATAAATCATTAAGAGTATATATTTATCTTTCATTTATATTTATATGGGGTCGCCAGGAAACTCGCAATCATAAATGAGGTCGTGAATGTAAAAAGTTTAAGAAGCCCTGTGTTGTACAAAAAATATCAAATAGTAACACAATTTGATATTATATAAGATGCATAATTACAACAGTCAAATTTACATACATTTAAAAAAAAACAATCAAATAAACGAAGTATTCTTGCACATCTGTGACAAGATCAGATTACAACTCTGTATAACTGCAACATACATAAGAACATTATCATTAAAATAAGGTAATAAGTTAAAAGAAAAAAAATATTATTTTGAAATATTAGACACTACCAAAATGAAAAAAAATTATAAACAAACAAATAATATTAATTAAAATAAACAAATTTTCATTTTACATTAAGCTAAAAAACAAACTAAACAAATAATAATAATAACAATAAGAAGAAAAACATACATAATATATTTACAAACACCTATATAATCTACTATTAACAATATAAAAAAAATTTAAAAAAATATATATGTATATATAAATAAACATATCATATAGTCAATAAAAATGTAAAATCAAAATTTACGCAAAAATATTCATGAGTAGATTTTTCGAAATAAAGTAATAAACAAAATTAAATTGGCTTGCCAATTGGTAAATCATTTCCTATTCAAATTAGAAATGATGTTACTGAAATTATTGCAAAATAATCCAATTGTTTTAAAAAAAGTAAACTGCTATACGGAAAACAAAAAAGTATATACACATAAATATGTATGTTAAATAAATCAGAACAAGGTGATATTTGATTTGATAATTCATTAATAAGTCGGTCAGTCAAATATTACATATTATATGTTAAGACAATTGTGTCAAAAACAAAAATAACAATTGTGTAACAATAACATATGGTAAATGCATATAGGAAAAATGTATAGTGTTAAGCAGTTAAACTTTAAGCATTTATATACAATATAAAGCAATATGCAATATTATAGACAAGAAATAAAAGAAAAACAATTACAGTCTTCAAAATAGAAAGTAAGACATTAAGAATAGAAAATGATTACGCCAATCTTCCCTACTATTGGCAAGGCCGAAATATTTAATTAACGTAATGCAAAACAGTCTTTTAAAATAAGGAACTGCGTTTTTATCAGTTAAACTAAATGGAGTAGGGAAAATTGATAATTGTATTTATTGAAGAATAATTACAATTATCTGTGAGTTATAATTTGGATTTGAACTAGTAAAGTCATACAGTAAATTACCGTGTATCTTTGATTATTAATTAATTTTAACTAGGAATCTTGTAAATAAAATAAAGCTTAAAAAATTACATAAAGTATTGTTAAATAAATATTCTACATTCTCAAATTCTAAGTTTGGTTTCGGTCGGTTATCAAAAGTAAATTTAAGGTATTAAGATATATTTAAGTTCGTTATATTGTATAGTAAAAAAGTGTTTGTGAATAAAGTTTTAAAATGAAAATATAGTGTTGTTAATTATTAAGCCCGAATCAACTATGCAGACTTGGAAAACGTATTCTTCTAACCCATGTTATATATATAAAGAGAGTAAATAGCCACGACGAATATCCTTTCACGAAACAAAAACATTTACAAGTAAATCTCTTGTATATGTAACACCTGCTCTAGGAGAAAATGATGTTGGTAACGCATCTTTGCCTTCAGATATTAATAAAATAAAACCTTACAATATGAAAATGACAGCTAGTGAAACATTGTGTTTTGTACATTTTTTACCCCTTATGATAGGGGATTTAATTCCACGACAAAACAAAGATTGGTAATCATTATTATTTTTGATACAAATAATTGATTTACTTTTTAAATCCAGTTTTTCATGTAAAGCCATACAAGCACTCAAAATATTAATACAAAAACATCATAAACTTTATACGAAACTTTACGGTCATTTAAAACCAAAGCATCACTTTTTGGTATATATCCTCGAGCAATCGAAATGTGTGGACCTCTGAAATTTGTTTGGATTACGCGTGTTAAAGCAAAACATAAAGATCATAAAATATATGTTGTTATATGTCTTCAATGGCTCTTGATTTTATTGGTTTGCAAAATGCTAATTTAGTTAACTTGTCAATAGCTGTCAAAACGAGTCTGTTTTCTGTCGAATAAATGTCTATGTGGAGAATATGTTCGGGATAGGCGGGAATAGGTGTTTGATTTATTATTTGATTGTATGGATGGCGGTCGAATTTATTGTCTTTACTAGTTACACACCGTTTTACTTGGTAGTTTATTTTTTTTACTCATTTTCGGTAAATAGAATTTTTCGAGTACTTGTTCTCTATTTTTTGCAACGTTACGATGAGCTCTACGATGAATATTTAAAATTATCTCATCTTGTTGTGTTGCATGGGAAATATCTTCAACAATTCTTTGAGTGTAACGTATTTTGAAATCAGTAAAATGCAACGGATAAATTTCCTGAATTTTTCCCATTATTGATTTGTCTGTTTTGAGACCATATATTGTTTGGGGACTTAAATACCTTTTGAGTATATCTTTGAGCTCTGATTCAGTATACGATTTCTGTGTGAGAATATGTCTGGTGTAACCAGGAAATGGATTAATTATTTCACACTTGTTTTCAATACCTATTTCAAAAATAATTTGATTACGGAAAACATTAATTGGAACTTCGACTGAAGGTATCAAATTTTAATTCTTTTCGAACCATAAAGAAAGTTTCTTAATGAATTTTAAGCCCAAATAATCGCAAGCATGTCTTTTTCGTTTGTTGCATAATTTTCTTGGGTCTTGTTTAGAGTACGAGATATAAAGGTTATTGGCCTACGATTTTGAGAAAAAACTGCGCCGATTGCAAAGTCCGAAGCATCTGTCGTAAGTTCGAAGTCTTTATTGAAATCAGGGTATGAAAGAATGACATCTTCCGAAACAAGAGAATTTTTGATTTTATTAAATTCTTCAATTGAAGTTTCGTCTAAATGAATAGGGGTTTTTTCGATTTTTCTTTGGGCACATGTCCATCTTCCCCTCTTAAAAGGGATGTGAGTGGTTTTCAAATTTTTGCAAAATCTTTTATGAAACGGCTGTAATGACCTACCATCTCTAAGAATGCTCTAAGATCTTTCAAAGTTTTGGGGATAGGAAAGTTGACTATTAGTAGGACTTTTTTGGATTTGTTTTAATACCATCTTTTGAGATTATGAAACCTAAAAATTCAACTGAATCCTGAAGAAATTCACTTTTGTCTAGTTGCACCTTCATATTGCATTCTTCTAGGGTTTTGAAAACGAGTTCTAAATTTCTAAAATGCTCTTCTTCCGTTTTCCCAAAGATAATAATATCATCAATATAAACTGTTGGTACCATTAAAAATAATGTGTATTTATATTATTGCACTTTATTGATTATACGT
Source organism: Anthrax anthrax (assembly GCA_963971155.1). Taxonomy (NCBI): domain Eukaryota; kingdom Metazoa; phylum Arthropoda; class Insecta; order Diptera; family Bombyliidae; genus Anthrax; species Anthrax anthrax. The sequence continues at coordinate 33,692,042 of OZ020117.1, forward strand.
CTTTACATTATAAAAGTCAGGCAAAGAAGAAGGAATATTTTTCATAGGGTTCATTTAGTAGGCATCCTAAATTATTGTTTCCTCTCTCGTTAATAGAGAGGGGAGATGATGAGTAAATAGTTGATTGTCATACATAGATCTTATGTCATACATTGTAATAAGTACAGTCTTAGCGTAAAGTATTGTACTGTGCATGAGAGCTATATTGTTATTGCATAAATCGCCATGTAATAGCTGTGTGATAAATAACGCAGGGTGCCTACATAAACATAGCATCTGTTACCAATATAGTTTCGAAGGATGTCATCTAAAGTTCTTTGGAAAATGGATGGTGCGTTTCTCAAACCAAATGGAAGACGAGTGCAGAGAAAGCAGTCTCTTCAATGTCAGATTTTTTAAATAAAATCCGATGAAAACCACTTTCAGATCTATAATGGTGAAAAATTTATTTTTACCTAGGTTGGCTAATACTTCATTTATTTCAGGGGTGGGATATCTGTCGGGAACAGTAACCACATTCAATTTACGGTAATCAACAACCAATCGATATTTCTTTTCTCCAGAAGCATCCTCTTTCTTCGGCACTATCCAGACTGGTGAATTATACGGTGATTTGGATGGTCTTATAATTTCATCGTCCAGTAATATTTTAATTTGTTTTTCGACCTCATCTTTCAAACACATGGGACATGGGTAAGTCTTTGAATACACTGGTTCGTTATTTGTGTTTCTTATTTCCTCCCTTACGTTAGTGGTATAAGTCAGTTGTTCGTCAGGGTCAGAGAACAAATTTGGACAGCTTTTTATCAATTCATTTAATTTTTGTTTTTGACTATCGTTGAGATGAGAAGTTCGAAGATTGATGTGGTTTACTGTATTTGAAATTTGCTGTTTAAGAGGAATTTTTAAATTGGGATAAATTGTCATAAAGTTTTGATCTGTATGTATTGTCGCACCTAATTGTTTTAAACTGTCATTGCCTAGTATTCCATCGAAAGATTCAAGAGTTGGCAGAATAAAAAACTTTAGCTTTCTATCAGGGCCAAAAAGATCGATAAGTGCATGATGAGTAATTTTAATATTACCAGCTACAGAGTGAACGAGAAAATTTTTTTCATTAGGGATTGGATTTCTAACATATTGTGGAAGAATGTAATTTTGATTTGAACCTGTGTCTATCAAAAATTTGAATATTTTTCCGCTCTTCGCAACATGTTCTAAGTAAGGCAGCGAAGAGCACCTTAGTTTAAAAAATTAATATTTTCATATTGTTCAATTTCTTCTTGAGAGGCAGAATATTATTCGAATGTTTGTACGTTGTCAGCATTTTCTTCGATTTGTTCGGTATGATACATTTTTTGAGATCTTTTTGGTTGGTGAATTTGATTCGAATTTTGTCACTTATTTATAAAATTTTGAACTGAAGGCTTTCTATTCATATAATCGACCTGTTTAGTACGCATCGAATAATCGATGACCATTGGTTCGGTTTTTTGAAAATTATTTTTATTATTATATTTGAAACCTTGTTGAAATTGTGGTAATTGAGGCTTTGGTGCAGTTGGTCTTGTTGGAGTTTGTTGAAAGTCTGGAATATGAGCTAACTCTGGATAGAATTCTCGTTTATACAAAGGTTGTTTAAATGGACGTACTATTCTGGGTGGGGGTGAGGTACGTGGCTGGTGAAAAACAGATTGGCTTTTATGGCTATGATGAATGCGATAATGAACATTTTAAAGTTTTAAACACATACATATAAATGCCTGTGGTAAATCTGCTGGTTCTCTTACAGACAAAATCCGCGGTAAATCACCTTTCAAACCTCTTATAAATGTGTCAAGAGCTTTATCTCGATATGCTGCAACCATAACATTCATAGCTTCATGACTCATTTCCATAGAAGATAATTTATTCAGAATTAATGACAAATGTTGGTAAACTTTTTGATAGAATTCTTGAATGCTATAATTTTTTTGAATTAAAGTCGTCATTTGATATTCTAAAGTGCCTAAATCTCTCTTATCTGCGTAATGCATTGTAAGACATTTTGAAATTTTTGCCCAATCGAGTGGCGTATTGTAAGATTCTAAAGCAGTATCAGCATTACCTACGATTCTATTCCTAATAACGCTTAATATTCCGTAATCTTTGGGTGTACCTTTTAAATTTTCGTACAATCTTAAAATTCTGTTAACGCGTTTTTTCCAGGACCCAAACTCTCCTGGGTTTCCTGAAAATTCCCTCAAACTTTTTACTACATCTGGAATTTTATCCATATCTCTTAGATTTTCTGGGCTAGCATCGTTAATCACCTGATCGCTACCATCACTAATGTCTAAATTTGGGTTCGAAATTTGATGTAAAATTTTTTGGGTTTCTCTTTGAACTATTTCTGAAATTATTTGGGTTAATTGATTGAAGTCAAGAGTTTGAGTATTGGTATTTTGAGCCTGAGGAACAAAAACAGAAGGTTTAAGTATAGGGTTTTGATTTTCGTTTTGCATTTTATTAAGAAGTTTTTATTTCAATCAGAGATGAACAAAAATTTTCAATTAGGTCAAAAAATTTAACTCATATGTCAAAGTTCAGACACCGACAAATTTTATTATCAAAATTTTATTCGATAGCACACGCAAATGAATTATATTTAAAATCGTTGATACAAATTTTGTACGAAAATTAGATATACGAAATTTAGGTACTTATTTTATATTTGATTTTACATTGGACGTCTTAACTCTATTTCATAATTATTTATTTGGTTTTTTTCTTTGCAGTTAATATAACAGTGAAATAATTAAAATTATATTACTTTTATTTTATTTGTTTTCACAACTATCCTTTTCCTTATTCACTATTTCAAATCTGTAATTTTTTCATTCAATAATATTTAAAAAAAATAATAATTTATATTTATTTATTATAATTTCTTTAATCCCTTATTTTGATTTATTAATTTACTAAAAAAATTTTTTAATTTACACTTATTAAAGATTTTAATTTAAAAAGAATTCTTTTTGTTTTTGTTTTCTTTTTTTTTTTTAAAGATTTTTCTAAATTTATATTATTTTAAGTACAGCACAATTTTGACAAAAATCTTTGTTTTTACTGTTTTATTTAATTAAAATTTATTAATGTGGGCATATTTTAACTTACCGTAATATTAACAGATGTACGAAATACATCTGAAGTATTTGATCTGAAGTATCTAAAGGTTCTTACAGGAACGCTCGTGGTCTTTGTCAGCAACAAATTAGCCGGTTGTTGTTCAATTATCTGGTGTTTTACCACTCTTGTGTTTGACAACACCGTTTTGTCCTCATTGAGGTTACTTCGGGGCCTCGTTTCCTAATTTTTTCGTTGAAAAATTTCAAGAATTTTGAAATCTCCTTACTTGCCACTGTTAAAGTAATGTGAATTTCGAATTTCACGGAAAACACAAAATTTTTTTCACGGTTTCCGTTTTCGCGTTTCACCGTAGAAATAATTTTCTTTTTCTTAAAATTTTGAAAGATTTGCCGGTGTAACAACACGTTAATATTCACTTCACAACCGTTTTATTTATTTATTTATTTTTTAAGAACTGTTCACCGTAAATTCAATTTACAATATTTTATAAGCGATCCAACAACTGTTCGGGCGTCAGTTAAAAGACTTTTTTTTCTTTTCACGATTTATTTTGTTGAACTCTTGATTAAAACTGAACTTAATTCTAAACTTAAAATTAAACGAAATACATATTAATAATTTGCTTAAATCTACAGGTTACAAAGTGCGATCGTTCACCTTGCATACCTTTGATCGCAAGCAAAATTTAATTAAAAGATATAAATAGCTAAATCATCAATTTACAAATATTGAACGAAAATTGAGAAATTATTAAAATGAATTATAATGAATAATGAAAATGAATTTGTATCAATATTAGTATAAAATAATTAGAATGTATTAGTATGAAATTACATTACTCTGATTAATATGTTTATGAATATGTATATGTATTAGTATGAAATTGTAACAATAAGAATTTATTAAATGTAAAACTTGTTATCATTTAAAATATGTTCCACAGTATCATGCAATTGTATAAGTATTATTGATTATTAATCATAATGATATTATTGGTTTAAAAAAAATCATACGATTATATTATCCAGTTATTTTGGGTAAATAGTTATGCATATTGTTTAAAAAATTAAAAAAAGTTGTAAGGTAGTTAAGGCAGTTGGTAACAAGAAATGTTAAGGTGAACACGGTTAAAAATAAAATGTGTATAAAATTAAGTGAAAATAAAGAAATTTTGTGTGTGATAAATTGTGTGTAATATTAATTTTTATTATTTTTATGAGTTGGTGCCCTATAATTCTCAGAAGTGGGATTGAGGACGAAAAACTATAGTTTTGTGGAAATTTTCATGCAATTTTTGAAAAAAAATAGATGAAAATGTCTGCAATGGAAAGTGTGAAAAATCAATTTTTAAATAAGGCGACGATTTCCAAATTAAAAGAAAAATTAAAACTGTTGAAGTTGCCAACTACTGGATCAAAAGCCGTGTTAAAACTTCGTTTAGAAGAAAAATTAAATACTATGAGTGAAGTAGAATTAATTACTATATTCGACCACGAAAATGTAAATGACCTTCAAAGTGATTATGAAGGTGAAAATAGTGACGAAAATTTAGATATTTGCGATGATGGTAATGATGTTAACAGTGAATCAAATAATGTTGAAAATCACGATAAAGATATAAATGAATTGAGAAATATTTTAGCGAAGAAAAAAGAAATTGAAAAACTGAAAAAAGAACTGTTCAACTTTGAAAGTATACAAAACACATGTTCACCGCAAATTTTGCTTAAAGAAATAGAAGGGTCTTTGCCCGACTTTTCCGGAGGTAATCATTTTCCTATTGGTAAATGGGTCGAAATATTTGAAGAAAATATAGAAATGTACCAATGGAATGAAAAAATAGCATTTATCTATGCAAAAAGAATAATGTCAGGGACAGCTAAATTGTTTTCTAAAACAGTAACCTGTAACACGTGGTCTGAATATAGAGATTCATTGTTAAAAGTATTTCAAAAAAAAGTTACGTCAGCAGACATTCATGATCAGTTAAGAAAAAGAAAAAAAGGAAAGCATGAAACAATACAACAATATGTTTTAACCATGCAAGAAATTGCTTCACTTGTGAAAATTGAAGACATAGATCTTATAAATTACATTATCAAAGGAACTTCAGATACAACTAATAACAAAATGATATTGTACAATACCAACAACATGTCTGACTTTAAACACGCATGCAGAATATATGAAAGGATGAAACGTAATCAATGTACAGAAAATAAAAGACGTATGGCTCGTAATGTAGATGTTCAACATATAGTAGTGCACAAATTCAATATAAAAGGTTACCAACATCAAATCAATGCAACAGTACTAAGGTAAAGTGTTACAACTGCAATGAATTTGGCCATGTAAGCAGCAAATGCAGCAAGCCGAAAGTTGAAGGAGGTAGTTGCTTCAAATGCGGACAAAAAGGTCACTTGATAAAAGATTGTTCCAGTCAACGACCCCCAGTAATGACCATCGATAGCAGTTCAGAAGTCAAAACCGCAAGTATTAATTATCCTTATAATAATGTTTCTAACGAATTTGAGTTTAGCTTAAAATACGAGTTTCATAATTCATCAAGACAATGAATTACCGATTTAACAACTGTAGTTGATACTGGAAGTCCAGCAAGTTTCATACAACAACAACAAGTTCCTATGGCTTTTGTATCATCATTAAGTTCAACAGCATCAAGAATAAAATATTATGGTATAAATGGTAGTCCACTGTTAGTATATGCGTACGTTAGATGTTTTATTGAATTTAAAAGTAAAAAATATGAATTAGATGTTTTAGTAGTAGACAATAATTATATGAAATGTCATGCAATTTTAGGAAGAGATTTTTTAAAAAAATGTAATACAAAAATTTTAATAGATAATCTAGGCATAGGAAATAATTTTTGTGAAAGAAAACACAGTGAAAATAATGAAGACAATGACGAGGTAAGTTTTCCGAATGAAATTTTAAATATTGACGTGTCCGATGAAAATGATGTCGCGAATTTGAATATAAAAGACGATATACCTTTTGACATACGGGAAAAAGTTAAAAATATAGTGTTGAGTAAAGAATACTTACCAAAAAGTAGAGAAAAAAATGGCATTAATTATGAAATGAAAATTAATCTCACCAAACCTGATTTTGTTTTTAATTGTACTCCACGGAGGTTGCCTTATGCACATAAGGTTGAATTGAAGAATATTTTAAATGATTTACTTGACCGAAAATAATTAGAGAAAGTAGCTCCCCTTTTGCTTCACCAATAGTGTTGGTAAGAAAAATAACGAGTGAGATGAGTTTGTGTGTAGATTATAGACAACTTAACAAGTTCACTCAAAAGGATAATTACCCATTACCCTTAATTGAGGATCATTTAGATCAGTTACGTGACAAAAAGTATTTTTCGATATTAGATTTACGTAATGGATTTTATCATGTAAAGATGGCTGAAGAAGCTATTAAATATACATTTTTTGTGACTGAACTGGGTCAGTATGAATTCTTGAAAATGCCTTTCGGGTTAAAAAATAGTCCTTCAGTTTTCCAACGTTATATAAATTTGCTGTTCAAACCTCTCTTAAACACAGGTAAACTTTTGCTGTATGTCGATGATTTACTGATAATGTCTCAAACCATTGATGAAAATTTAGAAATATTAAAACAAGTTATGTTCATTATACAGAAAAACTGTCTAGAAGTTAGATACGAAAAATGTAATTTTTTACAGACAAATATTACTTACCTTGGGTATGAAATTTCAGCAAATGGTATTCGTCCTAATTTTTCTGGTGTTCAAGCAGTTCAAGATTTTCCCGTACTAAAAACTGTAAAGGATACCGCGTCCTTTTTAGGATTGTGTTCTTATTTCAGAAAATTTGTAAAGAACTTTGCTTTATTGGCCAAGCCATTATACGATCTTTTGAAAAAGGACGTATCATTCAATTTTGGTCCCAATGAGTTAAATGCGTTTGAGTCTTTAAAAACTTGCTTGCAACAGTCACCTGTTTTAAGTATATATAATCCAAAAGCTGACACAGAAATACACTGTGATGCCAGTGGTGTTGGGTTTGGAGCTGTCTTGCTTCAGCGGCAAAGCGATAACAAATATCACCCGATCTTTTTCTTTTCTAAAAGAGCCACAGCACCCGAAACAAAATACCACAGCTATGGATTAGAAACACTGGTTATAATATATGCTCTGAGAAGGTTTCGAACATATTTGATCGGTATAAATTTTAAGGTGGTGACAGACTGTAAAGCATTTACCCTTACACTGAATAAAAGGCACTTGAATCCGAGAATATCTAGATGGGTAATGGAAATGCAAGAATATGATTTCGTAATAGAACATCGTGCGAGTGAGAGGATGTCTCATGTAGACGCACTTAGCAGATGTCATAATATTTTTATGGTAGAGAGTGAGACGATTGAACACGCCTTAATATCCGCTCAACAGCGAGATGCCAATATTCAAAAAATTGTTGACACCTTAAAAAGACGTGAAAGTGCTTTTTATGAAATGATAGACGGTGTAATCTATAGAAAAATTAGTGATAAGGTTGTTTTTTATGTTCCAGAGCAAACGGAAAGAAATGTTATTCAAAGTCATCATGAATCTATGTGTCACGCCAGTACTGTTAAATGTTATGATTTGTTGAAGAAATTTTATTGGTTCCCATCTATGAAGACCAAAATTAAAGATTATATTAGTAACTGTATCAAATGTCTTTATTATACCCCAATATCAAATAAAAAAGAAGGTGTTCTTCATAATATACCAACAGGTAATCTTCCATTTGAGGTAGTACACGTAAATCATTTAGGCCCATTACCAACTTCGCGAAACAATAAAAAACATATTTTTCTTGTAGTTGATGGATTCACAAAATTTACGAAGTTGTACCCTGTAAAAACAACTAGTACTAAAGAAGTCATTCACTGTCTCGACAATTATTTCAATAGCTACAGTAAACCGGGGAAAATAGTGTCTGATAGGGGAAGTTGTTGTACTTCGGATGAATTTGTTGACTTTTGCAATAACCATAATGTTCAGCATATTAAAGTGGCTACAGCATCACCTCAGTCCAATGGACAAGCTGAGAGGGTGATTCGTACCTTGACACCAATGTTGTCTAAAGAAACTGATGACGACAAAGGTGATTGGACTAAATTTGTTTCCAAAGTTGAGTTCGCCATTAATAATTTGAAAAACCGTAGTATCGACGAGACACCTACCATGTTGTTATTTGGTGTTGAGCAAGAAGGAGAGATATCAGACCATATTTATGAATACCTAAGGGATAAAATCAAAAACGAAGATAGAGATTTAAATGAACTTAGAAAGAATGCTATGGAAAAAACAAAAAAAGATCAATCGCATAATAAGCAATACTATGATAAAAAGCACAAGGCACCTCACGAGTACCAAATAGATGATTATGTTTTAATAAGAAACTATGTCACTACACCAGCTGTAAATAAAAAATTATTGCCTAAGTACAAAGGTCCATACATTGTGATAAAAAATTTCCAAACGATAGATATCTCATAAAAGACGTTGACTGCATGCAGATATCAAGGCTGCCGTATAATGGTATTTGCAGTCCTGCAAATTTAAAGCCGTATTGTTTTAATAAATGATAGTAGTGATTATAGGGAAAACCTACTTCGATTCATTTAAAAAATGATGTTTTAGGATAGGTTCACTTGTTTTTTTGTTGCACTTAGATAATAAAGAAAGATTTTTTTTTTTATTGTTACTGTTTTTTATTGCACTTGTAATAAACAGATGCTCAATGCAATAAAACCCAAAAATTTAAAATGCAGTTTAAATTTTTTTGGGTTTTTCATAAATACTAGTATAAATGAAACAACAATAGGATAGGTTCACTATTCAAATTTTGAATACCAAAGTATTAGCATCGTGGAGAATTGTTTGTTTTTGTTAATTTAATCTAGGAAATAATATTTGAAATAATTACAGTTTGTTATTAAGCGAAATGAGTAGAGGAAAGTGTTTGAATTTATCTGAAATTGAGAAAATCAAAGTGTTAAAAGAAGGTTATTCTAACCGAGCTATTGCCCGAAGAATCAAAAGGAGTGTCAATGTCGTTAATAATTTTATTCGAAATCCAGAAAACTATGGAAAAAATCAAAAAGAAAAAACACAAAAGGCAACAACAGAGCGAGAACGTCGAGCTATACTACGTGAAGCATCGAATTCCACTTCAACTGCCGCACAATTCGCTGCTAAAGCTGAAACTACAGCCAGTGTAAGGACCGTCCAGAGAGTAATAAAACAATGTCCCAACATTAAACGAAAAAAGTTGAAAAAAAACCGGCCTTAACAGAAATCCACAAAGAAAGAAGAATGGAATTCGCCAGAAAAGTAATGTCGTGGTTGCACGAGTGGAAAAAAGTTATATTCACCGATGAAAAAAAGTTTAATCTTGATGGTCCGGATGGATTTCATTACTATTTCCACGATTTGCGGAAAAACGAAAAGTTTTTATCCCGACATCATAGTAGATCTGGTGGTGTAATGGTATGGGGAGCAGTGTCTTATTACGGAGCATTAAGTCTTATTCGAATCTCTGGAAAACAAAACGCTAGAGACTACAAAAATTTGCTTTGTAAGACAAAAGATGACATTGACAACATCTTTTGTCCTATGTCATGAATTCTGCAGCACGATAATGCTCCAATTCACACCGCACATGAAGTAAAATCCTGGTTGAAAGCACAAAAAATAGACTTTAACCGTGGCCAGCGTGTTCTCCAGATTTAAATATTATAGAAAATGTGTGGGGATGGCTATCAAGAAAAGTGTACGAAGGTGGAAAGTAGTTTAATACGCAAGATGAATTAATGGAAGCCATTAGAAGCAATTGGAACAAAATTAGTTTAATTTATTTGAAAAATTTGTACGTCTCTATGCCAAACAGAGTATTTGAAGTAATTTCGAAAAATTGTGGTCCAACCCATTATTAAATATTATCAAATTATGTAATAAAAAAGTAAAATAAAAATAAAATATTGAATAAGTACAAAAAAAACCATTACGATATTTGTTTAATAATGTGAACCTATCCTATTGTCGTTTCATTTATACCAGTAGTTTTGAAAAACCCAAAAAAATTTAAACTGCATTTTAAATTTTTGGATTTTATTGCATTGAGCATGTGTTTATTACAAGTGCAATAAAAAACAGTAACAATAAAAAAAAAAATCTTTCTTTATTATCTAAATACAACAAAAAAACAAGTGAACCTATCCTATTGTCGGGGAGTGTATATTAAACATGTTAAATGTATAATTTAGTATATAAAATATATATAGTATTTTTATCTTTTTCAAAAACCACTTTTTATTCAGCTTTACTAATAATTTCTTCCCTAATAATAAATGTTACTTGTATTTAATTAAATTTTTATTATATTAAATATTATTTCAAAAATTTTACTATTTACACAGAAAAATGCACAATTTTTTATAATTTATTTATTTTTTAACAGAGAATTTTTTATAGTTTTCTACACTTTTTATTTTGTTTAATTTTAAAGTTATTACTTCATTCAGCGAAATAAATATTTTTGCTGAATTTAATTTTTATTCTAATTTTAATTCTGAACCTGTGCTAAATGATTTTATCTTTAATATTTAATTAAAAATTTTTTGCTGAATTTATTAATTTAATTTTTTTGTGAATTTATTTTTTAATTTTCTGAATTTAATTTGCTGAATTTATTTTTAATATTCTTCTGAAATTGATGTAGTATTTTTATTTATGTTACGCAGTAAAATTTAATATAAAGAATTTATTTAACTAAATATAAATTTTTTTTTTTTTAAGCCAAATTTTAATTGTATGTAGCACAAATTTGTTAGATTAAAACGGAAGCGTTTATAATGTTTTTATAAAAACGTTTACCGTCTGCGCCAAAATTATATGTTTTGTAGCAAATATATAAAAGGTCTTTCGAATGTTGGGAAGAAATTAAGGTTTTTTCAATTGAAAGATTGTGATTTGATTTTCAACACCTTATTTCACTAAAAATATCACTATAACTATGTTCACAATATTTACTTAAAATTAACTGAAATATTAATTGTTTATTTTATATCAATAAACTGTACCGAACCGAAATACTGTAATCAACATCGAATAGAAAATTTTTTACTTGTAACTCTACGGTTTATTCAAAATACTTTACGGGCGAATTTTTACTATGATAAATTTAATTGAATTTTTTCTAAGTGTTAATTTAATAATTATTTCCAAAAAATATTTTAAGTTAAATAATTTATTTTAAATCAAAAATGATTTGTAATTCCGCGGTAATTTACTTTTACGACTTTTCTGTTTCAAATCCAAATTATAACGTCGATAATCGTAACTATTTTATCAATAATTACAATTATCAATTTTTTCCTACTTAAATTTTGGTTTTGCTAATTAAATCCAAAGTTCGTTATTTTAATATTAATATAATTTACCATAAATGACTGTACCAATCGTAGAGAAAATGGGCGGTACATTTCAATTCTTTATTTGCATATTCTTTATTTAGTATTGTTGTTCGTTTTTCTTTTAAGCTTTTCTTAATGTACGCAAGTTTATTGCACTTATTAGCTTGTATACAATTATGTGCAATATGAACTTTGTATGCCAGTGCAGTGCACTTATCAATATATACAATTGTTACTATGAGCTTAATGTAAATGAATTTGCATATATTAATATATTTGTTGTTTTTTATATTTCCGTCCTAATTATGATTTACCTATGTACTTTGGTTAAAATAGTTAATTTGCTAGTTCTTGTTTTTGTATTTCATATGAATTTTTTTCATGTTATTTTGCAATATGGAAAATTACTGATAAAAAGGGTTAAATATAATTTTGAACTATGTTGCTAAGGAATTTATATTGAAACATATTGGCATATATACTTTTGCGTACTTTATTTTTTTTGAAGCGAATTATGAACTTTAATAATGAATGAAATGATTGCCCAATTGGCGAGTCATCGAAATATATTTTTTTTGTTAATTATTTTTCTTTGTTTATACAATTAACGGATTTGAGTTGAATGCCCGAATTTCCTTTTAAATGAAATGTTTCAAAGAATTAATCAATATATGAAATAATTTTGAATTTTCTTTATGAATTATTTAAATAATTTTAAAATGTATGAAATTATTGAATTTATCTAATGTTTTATCAAATTGTGTTACAATTTGATATTTTTTATATAACATTTCCTCCCCCATCGGAAAAATGGGTGGTAGGGTGTGTAGGGTTGATTTCAGTTTCGGTTGGTTTACATATTTGGTTTTTCATTTTTTATTTTTATTTTTAACTTTACTTATTTTATACGTATATTTTTATTCGCCAGTATACCTAAAAAAAAATTTCATTATTTATTCAATATTCATTTATTTTTGTTTTTATTCCGAATTCGTACATACTATATATATGTTTTTTAATATTTTTTTTTTATATTTTATTTTTTTTTTTTTTACATCTTATGTTTCTGACCTAGCTTAATAATTGACCTATATTTCATATATGCATTTAATTGTTATACAACCTTGACAATGAAATTGAATTACTGTTTATGTTTAATTTATCTTTATTATTATACATACTACATTAATGCAATTTGTTTTAATTGTCTTTGTTAATTTCGAAATCATTATATGGTTGACAATACATGTTACCTATGATATCTAAGTATTAGTGTTCTTTTCGTATGTTTACTATTTAATTATTTTTCATTCATTACATACATTACTGTATTATACTTTTCTTCTTTTTTTTTTTTTTTTATTGCATTTGCTTTATTTATTTAATATCATATGAGAGAATTTTCGAAATTATGAATATCGTGTTATTTCTTTTATACATTAATGATTTATGCAACTGTGTTCTAAAGTATATTAAATTTTATTCTTTCTCTACAATTATGATTTGTTTATATATAAAAAAAAATTTTGTTTACATGTCCAAAAAAAAAATTTATTTGCTATACTTTTCACTTATGTATATGTATGTAACTAAATGTATTATATTGTTCCCTAATAATAATGCCTCTATATATACGCTAAAGATACAGGTGCAATATGATCTATACTTCGTTTTCACAACATTGTTTATTTTTTGTTTACTTTTTGCAATTTTATTTTTGTTGTTATTCTTTTGATATGTTAATTTTATGTGTAAAGTGTATGTAATTCTAATTTATTTTAATTGAATGAATTTATTGTTGTATATTTTGATACTGATTGTTCTACTACTATGTTTTTTGTGTATGTATGTGTGTGTGTGTACCTATAGTAATTCCTAATATTTTAATTTTAATGGCCTTGATTTGTTTTGAAACTTGACCTGATTCTGGGTGTTGTATACCCGCTTGTTTTAGCTTTTTGTATACAAACTTTTACGTCAAATTCTGTCGTGCTTCCTTTTTAGAAGAACAGAATTGACGGAGTTTAGGATTTTTATTTATTATTAAAAACACTATTCAATTTTATTTTATTTTATTCTGTTTTATTTCACTTTATTTTTATTTAACAAATTATACACTTTTCACAATATTACTATATTGACTTTAACACCGATTTTCTATACGATTTGAATAGATCCGTTGATATCTCTAAACTGAACTTCTATTCTTCAATATGTTTCTTATCTTTGCATATGAACTAATTGTTCGTACATATACTTTGTTGTAATGTATATGTAATGTATGGGTAAATGAATTCTTTATTTTATTTGTTCCCACACATGAACGGATGTAAAGTAATATGTTCATATTGGTTATTGCTTAAATAAGCAAATAATTTACTCGGCAAGTGCATTTTATGTATATGTAAAAACAAGGGGTGTCCCATGTCTTATGCACTTGATAAGGTCATACATATAGTATATGGTTAAATACATAGCATGTAGTTTATGAAATTTATAACATAAAAAGGGTGTCCCATATCTTATGTTTAGATAAGTTCGTACTTTCTGAAATGTATAGTATAACATGGTTATACTGAAGTGCATATGTAGGACTTGATATTGGAAACTATAATATGTTCAGCTATATGTATGTATGTACTGTGTAAATAACGTATATATGATGAACTCAGCGTTTATCATGATTGTGATAGCATAATTCAAAGGAATTTAATATATGCATTTATATCATTGTACCGGATTATGCTATCACAACATGGGTGTTAAGAATTTATATGAATAATTCAACTATTTGTTTGTATGCATGCACGTATATTATTTTATTAGTAAAAATTTTTCTTGATTTTGCCGTCGGTAAAATGAATTTTTTGAAGATTTTTCATATTTGATAAAAATTATTAATTATTTTTAATATTATTTTATAATTAAGTTATTTTATAATTTTATTGATTATTGCTTTTCTTTGCGTACCCTTTATTTTAGTCTAAAGAATCAAAAAAAAAAATTGTTGTTGTTTGGTCAATTTTATTCTTTAGTGCATGTTAAAGAGCAATATTCGTTCTATCCCCTATTGAGGTCATAAGCGAAGAGGTGGTTGGTGTTGGGTTAGTTCTTTGTTGGTTATTTTCATTTATTACTCATAATTGTACTGCTTCAATTTGTGATGGCACTATGGGTTTTATATTTCTTTCGGTCGTTTTGGCGATCTTACAGCAGGTGACTTTGATTTTCTTACCTATTTTTGTTATTATTATGCAACAGATTATTAATGCTATGAGGGTCAATACTCCACTATTTACATTGGTTTGAAGCGTCATTCTGTCGGCGATTCTTTTTTGTTCTGCTATTAATATTTCATTTTGGAGTTCTTCTATATCTTTCCCTTGTTCTAGTAATGGTTCATTATCACTTGTGAGGTGTTGTATCCATGTGGTGTCTAGCTCCTTGGTCGCCTCCTGGGGCAACTCGATTTTGAATTAACTTAGGTTGAATTTTGGTTCTTGCTCCGTATCTATCTGCTGGAAGGCCACTGTGGTCTCTTTTTTTCCGTCGTAGGGTAGGTCTTTTCCGTCGATTGTAGATTTACAGGGTTCAGTTAGTGACACGACCCCGGTACCCACCAACTGCTGTGTAAATTGTGTAGATGTTCACTGTATTCTTAATACATGTTTGTTTTGAAATAGGAATAGCCAAGAATCTTTTTCGTATAATTTTACTAAGGAATTTAGTTAAAATTTTTTGTTGGCAGTTTGATTTAATTTTTTCAACTTTTCTTGTTATTACAGCTGTTAAAAATGTTTCGTCGTTTTCACCGTTTACCCTTATTTGACCTTGTTTGCATATAGTTACTATTGAATGGATCCCTGTATTGCATTTTTTACAACTTTGTTTGAACTCGTTGTTGTTGTACTCAATGTAGTTGTTTTTTGTGGTGGTTAATATGAAATTGGCAGTTACATTTAATATTGTGGGTGGTTGTTTGTTTATAAATTGTGCTAACCGATGGATTTTGTTTAATTCGTAGTATTCCTTGAAAATTAAGGGAATGTCAATCTTTACTATTATTCCATCGGTGTCTTCTATTGATTGTACCTTTACCATTTGTTTAATTAATGGAAACTTAGCTGTCGTCATGTATTTGTTGTTGTTGGCTGTTATTTTATTGTACGTTTTGTTCAGTAGTTTGGCTGAGATTAATAATGGATGTAACTCATGTTCGTGTAACGCGTTTATTACGATAAATTGTTCGCTTAAGTGGTAATAAATCATTTGCAATTTTGTCCATACGAATAGTAAAATTTGGTTTACGTCAATTTGTGATTGTAAATGTGTTACTTTTGTTTTCACTTCTATGATGTTATCTGTTATTTTTCGAGTGAAATTGTTGATTACTTCAGCGAGATGATTTTGATGTATTGTCAGGTTTCGTATGTAAGCCGTTGTCTTATCGAAACTGGATTTTAATATTGTCACCTGTTTTTTCATTAGGTGCATATTTTCATCATCGTGTTTTTCTAGGTTCTGTATTCTAGTGTAGATGTTTTCTGCGTCACTGGCATCCATTGTTCCAAATAAGTATTTGCTAAGCTGGCCTACGCCATCGAATAATTCTCTTTTTTGTCGGTTATTTTGTTTTCCAAAGTAAAATTCAACTTCTTCTGTTTGTGCTCTTATTCGATTGATCATTGATGTTATCTCATTATGCCAGGAATCACAATTTTCCCGATGCTTTCCTAAGTGTTTACATGTATTGAACGCTATTTCTTCACAACTTTTTATAAATTCTAACGTTTTTTCTGGGTGTATGGAGGTGAGTTTCGTATATATTGTCCAGCTACTTTGATATATATAGGCCTTCCCTAGCGATTCCAACATTACCCCGTTTGAATTGAACTCGTTTATTCTAACCTGTCCTTGTACCACGGTGGTAAGGATCATTGCAATTAATATCACGGTAGTTATTTTTCCTACAAGAAAATAGGTAGCTGATTAATTTTCTTTATCAGTGTACTTTTAATATAGGTGTGTTGGTAGTTAATTTTTTCCCTATTGTTTTTAATTTTCTCCTTAACTCATTCTTTAGTATTTGTTTACATGCTATTATTAATTTTTATATTTTCTATTTCAGTCGAGGTTACTAGTGGTACGATTTTTAATTTTTTATATTTATGTTTTCTTATCATTCTTATGTATTATGCTTTGTACCTACATTTCAGAATTTTCATCTTTCGTCAATGGCAATACTAAATTTGAATTTTTTGTTGTCTGTATGAGTGAGATACTTGAAATTTTTGCCTAATGGCATTTTTTCCTTCCTTTATTAATATTGATAGCTAATGTGAGAATTTTCGAAATTAGAGTAATAATTGGTAGGTACTTTAATTTTTAAATTATTAATATTATTTGGTCGGTTGACGGAGACAGCGGAATACGTTTTATTTGATTATTCTATTCTTTTATTTTATTTATTTTTTTTAAATTCATTACCTAGTGTTCATTTTTTTTATTTGTGTTATTTCATTTGGTGTTCCGGTGTTTTTTTTTTCTTTCTTTTAAAATGGTAAGTATTTACTATTACTATTATAGTATTAAATATTATTATTATTATATATATTTCCCCCCCTTTTTTTTTTTTTTTGTACGTTTTCACCCCTTTTGTTTTTTTTTTTTTTTTTTTTTTTTTGTTATTGTTGTTCAGTATTTTTCTTTATACTGGAAATCATCATTGATATTTTGTGGGCTCCTAGGCGTGCTCCAGCTGGGGTTACGTGGCCCAGCCTTGAGGACGATTTGGAGTGGCTGACTTCGGTCACTCCAAATCTAGAGGTTTTAATCACTCCTGACGAGGAGGAGTATAGCCTGTCCTTTAGGGTTACTCCAACGGGTTTAGTGGTAAGTCAATATATTGTTTTATTCTTTCCTTTTTTTTTAAGGTGTTTTATTGTTATTATATTTTTTTTTTTTTTTTGATAAGATCGTTTCTGATTAATGAATAACTCTTCTTCTTTTTTTTTTTTTTTTTTTTTGTTTAGATAGAGCAGGAAATTTACCTCAACGGCTACTGCGCCCGTATCCGGTATAAAGACGCCTTTTGGGAATACCTAAGGATTTTACATCGTCGGGGCTATTTGCCCCCGCGCTATTATAATACCTTAGATGATAGCGAGTTATAATGCGGAAAAACTATAATTTGAATAAATAAAAAAAAAAAAAACAATTTAATGATTGTAATTAGCTGTTTTTTTTTTTTTAAATCCCTATATTCTCTCCCGTTTTCCCCTTTTTTTTTGTGTTTACAGTTGGGGTGTTGGTTTTTTTCTTTTTTCTTTAGTTTTTATTTTGTATTTGGGCTTTCATCTTTGTTCTGGTTTTTGTTGTTGTTGTTTTCTTTTTTATGGGTAAATTTGTTCATTTCCTTAGTTTCCCATTCTTTAATTTTGCGCCGTATATCTTTTTCCTTTTTTTTGTTTTAATGCGTTTTTATATTTAAAAATATTTTATGCATATTCATATTCATATGTATGCGACATTCATATATATAACATAACGTTTATATATAACATATACATAGTATAATGCTTTTTATTTTTCTCTTTTTTTTTATTTAAAAATTTGTTTGAACGGAAAATGGTTTTGAATTACCAGATTTTTTTTTCTCTTTCTTTTTAATGTGCGTGTGCATTTTTGAAGAAAATAAAATTTTTCAAGATGTACCAACAAAACAAAATATCTCTGAAAAGTAATTTACATATAGTATACTATACTTACACTTTAATAATATAATAATACTTTGCATATTTTCCAGTATTTATCAGGCCTATTTAGCTCTATTATTTCACCACTGTTATGATTTCCTAATTTAACGTTTTTTGAGATGTACTTTATTTGTTACCAAAATTTTTAAATTTCGTCTATAAAAAAAATTCCCAACGGATATTCTGTTATTTGTAGTATGTAGTTTTTCAATATATATAAAAAACAATTCTGTAATTTTTGTTACTGTCTTTTAATAAGTGCATGTATTTATAGTACTATACTCGTATACCCTTAACATAAGGTCCCAGTTATTATTTCCCCATTTTATTATTTTTTTATTTTTAGTGTTTAATCTCCTCTATTGATATTTTCTTCAAGAAAATACAAGAGGCTTCGTATCACTTATGTTATTATTTTATTTTTTTTTTTTGCGATAACTCATTAAAATAGTTTTTTTTTTTTTTTTTTGCTAAAAAAAAAATTAGTGAATTTTTCTATTAATTAATTTAATTTTGTAGATGTTATGAAACTCTAGAATTTTTTCAGACGGTTATTATGGACAACATTTAATTTTGTACCCATTTTAATAGTTGTATTAACATCAGAGTTTACCCTAATGACTTGATATGGACCCTTCCACACAGGTGATAATTTATGTTTTCTTGCATTATTTCGTATTAAAACTTGATCACCGATATGAAAGTTTTCTATTCTCGTACTTTTGTCGTAATAATTTTTCGATTTTTGTTTTTGAGAAATTAAATTTTGTTTTACAATCTCGCGGATTTTTTGCATTTTATATTTCACTTGGTTACAATATTTATCAAAATTATAAACTGGCTCTGGAGATTTATTTAATGCTGTTGGTAATGGCCTATGAATTCCGTATAATGCATTTATGGGTGTGAATTTGCTACCTGTGTGTGGTGAATGGTTATGTACCAACATTGCTTCTGCTAACCATTCATCCCATTCTGTCGGATTATTATCAACTATTGTTCTTAAATATTCAACTAAAGGTCCATGTGTTCTCTCTAATGAACCGTTCGATTGGGGGTGGTATTCACTTGTTTGTAATTTTTTAATTTTTAACAATTTACATAATTCTTTCATGGTTTCACTTAAAAAATTTGAACCCTGATCTGTTATTAATTTCTTAGGAATAACTGAATATTTTAAAATTATATTTTTGTAAAATTCTTCTGCTACGGTTGTAGCTTCACAATCTTGTAAGGATACGCAATCTAAAAATTTTGTTAAATCATCTTGAAAAGTTAATATGTATTTATTTCGATTATATGTTTCTGGTAAAGGTCCTACAATATCTAAAAAAAACTTTTTCGAAAGATTGATCTGGAGTATCTGTGATTATCATTGGCATTTTATTCTGTTTACCGGATTTGTTTTTCTGACATTTTTCAAATTTTTAATGTATTTCTGTATATCCCTCAACATGTTTTTCCATTTATAAACAGGTCTGATTCTTTTATATGTTTTTAAAAAGCCTTGATGTCCACCTAACGGAGTGTCATGATATTCATATAATATTGTTTTAATTTCTTTCTCATCTGTTAATATTTTTGCATTATCTTTTATATTACTGTTTAAATTTTCTGAATTTACATTTTCAATTTCTTCTTGGTTAACATTGTTATCTTGTTCGGGTGATTTTTCTTCCTCATTTTCTTTATTTATACGATGCCTAGCTCTAGTGATTATATTACAATTATTATTATTGTCTAAATTTTCTTTATTACTCTCTATCTTATTTTCAGGTATTCTACTTAACGCATCTGCATTTTGGTTATATTTTCCTGCTTTATATTCAATTTTTAAATCATAATCTGCTAATTTAATTTGGAATCTGGCTAATCTTGTGGTCGTATCTTTTAATTTTAAAATACCTACTAATGGTTTGTGGTCTGTATATACTGTAAAATTTCTGCCATATAAGTAACATCTAAAATTTTTTGTTGCCCAAACTATTGCTAACATTTCGCGTTCTATTGTTGAATACCTTCTTTCTGCATCATTTAATGTCCTACTCGCATAAGCTATCGGTTTTTCATTCCCTAGTTCACCCTGTGATAAAATGGCACCTAATGCTTCTCCGCTAGCTTCAGTTGTTAAATAAAATGGTTTTTCATAATCTGGATATACTAATAAAGGTGGATTGGTTAATGCAAATTTTAATTCTTCAAATGATTTTTCACATTTATCATTCCACTGAAATTTAATATCTTTTCTTAATAATTTAGTGATTGGTTCTGCTATTTTCGAAAAATTCGGGATAAATTTCCTATAATAATTAGCTAGACCTAAGAATGACTGTACTTGTTTAACTGTTTTTGGCCTAGGAAAATTTATTAATTATTTTATTTTTTCGGGATCTGGTTGTATTCCTTTTTCTGAACATTTATGACCTAAATAAACTACTTCTTTTCGCAGAAAGTTACATTTTTCAGGTTGCAATTTTAAATTATTTTCTCTCAGTCTTTGAAAAACTTCAATTAATTTTTCATTATGATCTTCTAAATTTCGACCGTAAATAACTACATCGTCTAAAGATACTAATACTTTTAATCCATTTTGACCTGTTAAAATATTATTCAACAATCGTTGAAAAGTTGCTGGTGCCCCTGTAAGTCCGAATGGCATCCTTTTGAACTCATTATGCCCTTGATATGTACTAACAGCCGTTTTTTCTCTATCTTTTTTATCAACTAGCACCTGATGATAACCGCTAGCTAAATCTAATGTTGTAAAATATCTAGAATGACCTAACTGATCTAAAATTTCGTCAATTCTAGGAAATGGGTACATATCTTTTACAGTAATTTCATTTACCTTTTTAAAATCTACAACTACTCTCCAACGTGTTTCTCCTGAAGGACCTGGCTTTTTTGGTACAACTAATAGAATTAAATGGACTTTTACTGGATGTAATTATGTCATTTTCTAACATTTCCTTAACCTGTTCTTCTACAATTTCTTTCTGAACCTGTGGTAGTCTATACATTTTCTGATTTATAATTTTGATATAAAAATTCTAAATATGTTGACAATTTTGAACTTATACCGCTTTAAAATAAAAGAGATCATATATTTGAAAAGAAAATATGAAATATATAAGGACATTAATATAAAGGAATATTTATTCCTTTATTAATTTTTTCTCGCTCTCAATGAAAAGAATTTCTTAGCACCAACACACAAACTTGTGTATGTGATACCGCCTACAACTGGTTTTTATTTCCCCTTAGCATGTTTTCATATCTACGTTTTGCAAATGTATTACTTTTTCTCTTTTACATTTATTTTAAAAATATTTATGCTTTACATCATAACACAAACTACGTGTAAAGTTCTACGCCTATAGTAGTCTCCCACTTTAATTTTTTCGAAGACATTTCGGAGATATTTCGAAGACATTTCGAAGACATACATATTTTGCAAACATACAGAGAAGTGGAAACTCTATACATATGCTCTTTAAATGCATGCTTAAAAAATCATTAAGGATTAATATCCTGTTAATCCTTTTAAATTTTGACATTTTTGAAGTTCCGTCTTGTTTAACAGATGGCGCAGTTAAGATCCACAAACAGTATTACCGTTGCAAAGTAAATAGTTTAAACAATTGTATTGGAACGTTAAATAAATGACAGCACATTATTGTAAACGTCATATTACACTGGAATTTGTTTACATTCTAAAATAAATAATCCTGAAATTCTAGAGGATCTTTTGCTTCATATAAATCTTGTGATTTATCATCTTATGATTCATATAAATGTTTATTTCTACGTAGTACGTATATCATTTTATCGATGAGTTTCATATGGTGTTTGCATTTTTTTTAAATTAATTATTGGTTTAAAATTTTCTTGTTCCTATTATTTTGTTTTTAAACTGAAAATTCAAGTTTCATCAAGCTTGAAATATCATTCACTTTACTACTTTACAGAATGATATTTACATACGATACCTATTATTTGAAGGTCAGTCTAATTTGCAAAAAGAAATTTGTGCAGGAATTCCAATTAAAATTGATATCGGAACTGTTTTAATTATAAGGTAAAAGTATTGAAATTTAAATTGACAAATCATTTGCCTTACAACATAAATATTTTTAGACCAAAAAATCACCGTGGAGTTCGATAGTTAAAACCAACTCAAAGAGAATTCGTTTTTGATATTGGTATGACTGATTATGATGATTTAAGGATTTGTTGCGATGAAGGAACTATTTTTCAAAAATGTATGCTTATATAAACATATAAAATAACTATATAAACATATAAAATGGTAAATATAATATGGTAATCGCATCTAAAGTATTAGATGCTGCTTCAAGTGAAGATTTTGATTTTGAACATATTTGATGACTATTTTCAGGACGTTGAGTTATGCATACACTGTTGGATATGTGATAGACAAGTAGTTAGAAGGTTGAACATTACTAGCTGAGTATTTACAAGTTGTAACATTTAATGCACCAGAAGTATTAATAAATTCCGGCATTAAAGTACATCATAGTATAAGGCGAGCATTAAATATAATTGAACTACTACGCATTATTGAAAATACTCGTTGTGAACAATATATAAAATCTTATGAGTGTAATTCAAAAAACGTATGGGATGCATTCACAACGTTTATCTTAGAGTAACTCATATGTATGTAGTTTAGAAAACGTTAAAGAAAACATGTAAAAATTAAAATGTGAAGATAACTTGTAAATTTTAAATTTGATTTGTGTTCATTTTATATTATTCACAAAAATTAGAATAAGGCTATAAGACGTTTTTGAATAAAAGTCATATTTTATATGAAAATCTTTGTTTTTCCCCTTCTTCATTCCAGATATCTTTCAGTCATACAGTTATGTATGTAGTATGTACATAAAAAGTGAAATAAATATTTTAAAATTTCATGAGTTAATTTTCTGTTACAGCCTACAAAAAATCCTCAATTTCTTAATTACTATCAGCTGGTAGTGAAACGTTTCTTTATGGACCTTTACTTGAGAGATTTGTTGATTGGGTTATTCAATTTTTCCCAATCCAATTGGTTTACCCAAATGGTATTCTTGTCGCAAATATTAATCAGAGATTTATACATACATAATTCATTTAGTTTTCTTTATACAGAGTGTCCCAGAATCAATATCACAAAGTGAGTGGATCGTGAAGTTAAGATTGTTTGTTTCTATCAATAAATCGTTCTAGGACACCGCCACCTCCCCCCCCCCCCCCCCACTCTCTTACACTAAAATCATACAATTCTGTGATACGTCGGTTATTTTACGACACATTCAGTACTTCATGTCATATAATAGGACATATCTTTTGAACCCCTTTCATGATCTCAGGATCCCAGTATCATAGGATCTGAGAATCTCAAGGTCTAAAAACAAAACATAAATTTATTTAGATAAATAATGAGATGAAATTGAATTTGCTGATGAATGATCTGATATTTAAATTATAAGTTCAAAAATACTCGTATATATTCAATATATTGTATAAAAATATATATAGAAAGTTTCTCCAAAGATTATGTAGACGCAGCTGACGGACAAAATTTTCAAAATGTTGAAAATAAGTTCCAAAATGGTTTGTACAGCAATCTTTTGTAATAAAAGGTTTGTGAATATAGTCACACTTTACAAGAGTAAATTCTGTAAGATTTTGGTTAAGATGCAGAAAGTCTTGTTGATTCTGAACAAAATCCAGAAGTCAATATATATCGAAATCACTATTTTGGATATCTTTTGTAATCGGTGAATATCCATGTGCAAGAGTTAACAAGTCAATACCTTGTTGTTTGTATATCTGGTCAACTTCCAAATTTGATGCTTTTGTAATGTAAGCCATTGGTGCTATTCAAAAAGGACAGATCTGGCATTACCCTGATCTGTCAATTTCGAATAATACCAAGTGTGAAATGGAAATAAGGTATATTTCTGGTTCATTTACATTACGCATACATATGCATATAACACACTTGTTGTTTGAAACAATGAAATATGGCGTGATCGGTTGCCGCTAATTTCATTGTTTCAAAATGTCAGGTGATCTTCTCACATACATTTTGTATGTGAAAAAGCGAGAGAAGAGATTATCCAGAACCTTCTGAAAACTTTTTCGAAAAGGGAAGAAATCGAAAAAGGGAGATGGTAAAAAAACGAATGCTTGAAAATTTTCACTCACTTGGGATCTAGATTTGGGAACCGAAAGTTGTCTTTTTGAAAATTAATAGAAAAAAATTAAAATAAATTAAATACGAGGAAACGAAAAAGAAAAAAAAATTATTATTAACACGTGTCGGGCCATAAAAAATTTTTGCTGAAAATTAAATAAGATTTATTAATTAAAATAAAGTAAAAATTTATAAAAATAAAAAAATTAAGGAAAATATATATTAAAAGTCGGGGATTAAAATTTGAAGCGTAAAGTTGGAAAAATGAATTAATTAAGATGAAGCGAAAGAAAAAAAAAAAAACGTGGGCGAGAATAAAAAAAAAAAATAAATTTGATAAAAATAAAAAATAAATTGTGAATAAAATAAAATAAAAATTTATAAAATAAAAATGAAAGAAATATCTATAAATTGAGTAGGAGTTTTTTTTTTTATTTTTGTGTTTCAAAAAAGTTAAATCAAATTAGAAATAAGATTACAAAAATGTTGTGGAAAAAAAGGCTGTATTTTAAATATAAAAAAAAAGAAAAAAAATATATGTTTAATATAAAAAAATTACAAATTTGAAAGAAATTAAAAATAAGATAGAAAGGAAAAATAAAAAAATATGAAGAAAAATTAGTAAAGCAAATAAAATGGGTTATAAATTAAAATTAAAAATTAAATTCAGAAGTAAACAAAAGTAAAGAAGAAAAAAATTAACTTGATAAGAAATGTGTTTTTTTTTTGGGAAAAAGATAAATTTAAAAAATAAATAAAAATAAATAAATGCGATGAAATAATACGTAACATTAAAGATAAATAATATTAAATTCAAGTCCAAGTTGAACAAAAATAATTATAATTTTTACGTTGTATACAAAAACAAATGAAAATAATTAAATAGTTTTTTCAAATTTTAGACTAACTAATTATTAAATATTGATATGATTAAAATGAATACAAAAACAAGAATAAGATGAAAGATATAAAGATCTTTTAGAAAAAAAAAAAAATAGAAGAAGCAGCAGTATAAGGGTAAAGGACATCAAACGGAAAATCATCAAGATACATCAATCAACATATTCAACGGCAGAGAAGCATCCCAACGTATAGCACCTGAGCTCAGGTAAGCAACCAGGTTCACTTCGAGAATAAATACAATTAAATGTAATTAAAGAATTATCTATTAAGTCATATCTATATATATATGTATATAAGAATATAGTAAATTTGAGAAAAACAAAAACATTTTTATAGGATGAAAATCAGAAAAATTAACAAAAAAAAAAAAAAAAAAAAAAAAAATAGAAATAATTAAATACTTTGTAAAATATATTGAGTGCAGTTAGGCAATGTCCATTCCAAATAAAAATGAATTTAGTTAAAGATGTAGGTGAATTTTCTCTTATTATTCCGATTATGAATATAAAAATGTCATCATAAATAAATTTATATTTTCATTATTCATTTAAGTAATTTATTTTCATTTTTTTTTTTTTTTTTGAATATAGAATCATGTTTTTATTTTGATTAATATATCGTTGTAGTGGTAAAGGAGGATGAGACGTGCTCGTGTGCACCAACGATGGCTGTAACATCCTCCACCTGGTGAGTATCCCTATCGTCACCGAACGTTGGTTCGTGGACCCCTCTCTCTTGCATATTCAACCCGGTCCTTTATTATAATTTCATTTTAATAAATTTTTAAATTTGATATTTTGAAGTTCGACCAATAACAGGTTCGTACGGTTTATACCTGTACGTTTACATATTATATGAGAACCGTCTCATATAAAGTGATTCTATAAAATTTCATGTATACAATCACTTCGCGGATAAATACGTCATTCACATTTCAGTATTAATTTTTTTTTCTCTTTCTTCGTATGAACTTCATCAAATCCTCGGCATGATTTTTATGTGTTATGCGAGGATGTTCGATCATGTGTGTGGCGCGTTTTCGGTCATTATTGGTTAAAGATCCCCCTCCCTTGACTGAGCAAAGCAGGCCGGTACAAGCATGCTGAGGTATAACCGATAATGATCAGCAAGTCAAGTTTAAGTACATTTTATTTAGTTTCGTAAACACATGTCTAATTCATGTTTATACTTATTTCCGTTAAACTGTGAGATTTTTGAACGTTACATTTCTTTTTTTTAAACCACACATGAGACAGAACATCTGGGCGTGACATCCTTAAATAACATATATGGCGCCCAACGAAATTACCTAAATAATTTTGTATAATTTGCAATAAAACTTGGTTGACCGAAAAATGCCTAAATGCAGGGTTCAATTAACATTTGTTTTTCTGTGATTTAACATAAGTATTTTTTTTGAGTGATACCGTGGCCCGCATGCTCCCCGGACCGAAATATCACAGAAAATGTATGGGGCTTGCTGTCACGGAATGCGTATGAAGGGGGAAAACAGTAGACGAACACAGAATAGACGATACAGAAGACGAATTAATGTACGCCATTAAAAACAACTGGGACAAAATCCATTTAAAAATATTATATGAATCACTGCCAAATAGAATATTTGAAGTGATTTCAAAATAAGGTGGTCCAACGCTCTACATATTAATTATTAGTAAAACCTTTATAAAATAAAAAAAAATTAGTTTAAAAAATAAAATTATTTATTGCTAAAAAAAATTTGTCTTTTTAGTAAAAGTAAAAGTAACTACAGACTACATGTTTTTTCGTACGCTTTAGTCATAGGATTTTCTTATTTTTTTTCATATGCTTCAAAAAGTCATTGAATTCTTCGAGTTTTGGTTCACACCTGTATGACATTTCTGTGTGATTTGAATATGTTTTTGAACATAAATTGGCAACGCAGGTCAAAAAAGTCAAAAGTTATACTACAACATTAGAAAAGCATATGACTAGTCATAGGAAATTAGAACAAAAAAGCAATGTCTTTAGCATATAACTATCATAGGACAGCTATGATCGAATTCAGACTATATGATTTACCAGTCATAACAAAAATCATATGACAAAACATGTAATGTAAAGCTAGTTTAAATGTCCTCATAGTTGTTGCAGAGTTTAAGAAAAACCCAAAAAATTTTAAAGTGCATTTCAAATTTTTGGGTTTTTGCATTTAAACATCTGTTTGTTAAAAGCAAAACAAAAAATAGTGGAGGTAAGAAAAAACACCTTCATTTTAGAATTGTACGAAAAAAATAAGTGAACCTATCCAAATGGAGTATATGTTTTAGTTTTTTACTGTTAAAACTTTTGCATTTGCAAATTAAATTTGATCGTTAATAGCCTGATTCTAGCAAGATAAACTATGGAAAACGGAGTACAACTCGAGCATTGAAATAATACAAATAGACAAAAATAAGCATTCTTTAATAATGACGATTCAGACGAATGCAGACAATATTTTATATTTTGTTACAATACAATTCCTGTTTCTGACTGAAACAGACATGACACCTTATGAATTAATTTTTGGCAAAATTGGAGAAACATCAGGTGAATTGATACAAAAGACGACAACTCCAATAAACGTCCCATACATTAAAACACAAAAATTGAAAATGTTAAAGAAATACAATTAGAAAATTTAAAACAAATTGATTTCCTAAAAAACGCTAATACAACGAACCAAACTATGCATTTTTTAATTATATTTTATATTATGGCTATTATCGCTAGCATACACAAAACATTAAAACAAAACCAAAAACTATATAATACAAGGACAACGATAAATAGTAAAATTACTGACGAGGATATCATGCTTAAGGATAGGGTACAACATATTTATATAAATCATTTTTAGGGTATTTTATATTACTTAATCACACACTTAATTACGAGAGGCATCGTAATATAGCCGAACTTTTTCGGTTAACATTTCATTAATCGTAATACTTAATTTAATCACTTAGAAAACGTCACGTCAAAACATACCTTCAAATTTATCTTAACATTCCGGTACGTTGCCAACATCCTTATACGAACGTGACAATATAAATATCATTGAAAAACACTTTGAGTCCACGTAAGTGCTACTGAATAACAAAGAGTATTGACATGAATTTTATTCAATTGAATTGAATTTTACATCGTTGACGTAGTTAGTGACCCATATCATAAATTTATTGCATCACTATGTAAGTTTACTTGTAACGAAAATGTATGCATACAGCCAGACTTTAAACTTAAAATTTCTTAAAGGAAAATTTGTTATGTTTGTTTAAATTTTTTTTTGGAAATACTGAGATAAAATGTATTGTACTTACAATTGTATAAATTGTAATTTTAGTACTAATTTCATATTATTTTATTAATGACTCACCTTATACGTTTGAACTGAAACACATCATGGATTATAACTTCAAGTCAATATCCTGTATTTTAATACATTTTATTTTCATACTTTTAACTTTAAAAACATTTGTCCAAAATTGCAGCGGTCATGTATTTCCGAAACATAAGTTTTATTGTCCCTAAATAAAAAACAAATTAATTTAACATATAAAATATAACACATAAACATATAAAATCATATTATTAAACATATTGAACATTCTTACCGTTAATTAAAGGTTGAACATTTTGAATCCCATCAGAGCCAGGCACTTTAAACGGAGATAGTGTAATAATACTGTAATAATGCACTTTCTGTTCGGTTAACTTTGAACTTTTTCGTTATTTATTAATTTTGTGGCATGAACAGAATCAACAGAATTTATAATGAATTATACCTGGATTCACTCTAGGTAAATGCAATGCAATGGTTTTTCCTTGTGGTGGTCTAAAATAATGATGAACGCGTATTTAATTCGTGTAATGGATTCTAAATATCCAATTCTTTTGGTGTCATTAGAGTTCTGAATTGTATATTAAAATTGTACTTAATGGTTCTGATTGTGAACTAATTGAAATTTGACGTTCTGCGATTTGAACTGATGATGTAGTATCTTGCACATGTATTATTACTATTAATAAAAAACGATTTGCAGAACTGACATTACTTCTTGTTGTGCGCTCATCGCATGTTTTATGTAAATGTGATTCGATTTTATTACGACACTTTGGCATCTGAAAATTAGAGAAAATAAAATTCAATATGAAAATATAAGTGCATTAAATTTTACCTGAATACTAGAAATTTTACATTTTGTAATTTTAAGTTGATTCTTTTTCAATGTGTTCAATTCAGCTTCATGACCTTTACGAAACAACCATTTTATTAGTACATATTTCATTTGTTATGATTTTCTAGCAGTTTTAATTTATCTTTATTTTCTAAATTCATTAACCAGGCATCAATTAAAACAAATGTGTTTAAAATCACAACTACACTCTACACTACATCACAATTTATATTTACATACATATGTATGCATGGATATTTAAATCATGATTTTAAATCGAATTTTCAATATAACATGCCGCATACTTTTTTTCCTCCAAAGAATATCTACCTTCCTTACATTATTTGTAATGTACATATATAGTATGTATGATTTTTGTCACCACAGAGTTGACATTAAATTAAACCGGGCAAAATGAAAGATGCACGCGTGGTAGTATCGCAGTAACTTTTTCAAAATAGTAGTAGATTTTAGAAACTTCTCAAAAATCTATTGATTTGCACATGTCAAAGATTAAATATATAGAGTTACCAATTGTCCGTATGGTTGTAAAAATTGTCTTCGAAATGTCTTCGAAATATTTTCGAAACACCACATTTAATCCCATTGTATATACATATGTGCATTTATGTGTTCGGAATTTTGACAGTTTTATTACTTGGAAACTCTATTTGAATATGTGCATACTTTTTGCACAAATACGACTGGTTCAAGTGCGTTAAGAGTAGGAGGCTTCAACTGATAATTATCGAAATCGTCTAAAATCAAAAATTTCGAATTCAAATCTTTTGAAAATATAATCTCAAAGATAATACCACAAGATAATCAAATACAGTTACAGAATCGATATAAGAACTTGATTTTAAAACTTTCTCGTAGCCAGCTCGTTTTAACAGCTAAATTGATTGTTCAAGGAAACTGAAAAAGTCATTAAGACATTAAGAGACCGATTTACCAGCTGATCGAAAAAATTTTCAATCTATTCAAAAAAAAGTCAAAAACATAAATATGTATACATTACACATCTCCATACATCCATTATATATCAATATGTACATATGTATATGCTTTATTTTATTCAATATATTCTTCATATATGCTAGACAATATATTCTTCAAACCCATATAACATAAGTACTATATATACATATTTATGTATGTACGTACATACATATATACTAAACTTATCTAATTAATTGTTTGCAATTCTAATTTTGTCCAAGAATTTCATTGATGAATTTTTGTTTTTTTATTATCGGTGCAGAATTGGAACATATTGAATGTGCATATGTACATATACGTAAATACATATACAAATGTGGAAATAAAATTTTAAATGTTTGTGTTTCTGTTCAAGCAATTATAAATGTAACATAAAAAATATCTAGAGGTTACACGGTATACATATTACCTGTATATATTTATATTATGTACGAACGTTTTACAATGCATCTTGAACCCTGATATATATTAGTACACATATACATACACATAATTTAAATTATACACACATGTGCATATTACCATCCCGTTTATATGTTAATATGATGTACATACATACATACATATGTTGAATATGATATACGCTTATATTAGGTGTAAAATTTTTATGCAATAAATTAGTTATATATTTTTCATATAAATATGTACATCCATACATATAATGTACATACAAAGTACGCCTATGTAAGTACATATATACTGACACAATTGTTATTTTTTTTGGGATTTTTTATATTTTTAGGTTGCTCCATGATGACGAATTCAAGGGAAGGTACGTTTAGTATAGCTTCTAAGGCTGCCGTCGAGGTGCTTCTGAAAACTCCCGTTGTACACAAAAGGGCCAATCTTTGAATCCGTTCCAATTCAATTTTGGCCTTTTCCTGTTCTGTTTTGGGCCACCACACCAGTGACCCGTAACTTATCATGGGTTTTAGAATCACATCGTACATCCAGAGTACCATATGTAGTCTAATTCCCCAGATATTACCGAGTGCCCTTTTAAGATTGAAAAGGGAGATTTTTTCCTTTCTCGTAATTTCAGCCAGTTGTTTAATCCAGGTCAGTTTACTATCTAGGATGAGTCCTAGATATTTAAATTGTTTGGAAATCTCTAACTGACTGTAGAAAAAGACAAGAGGTTTTAGACTCTCCAACATCTTTTTCCTCGTGAAGGGAACAAGGGCGGTTTTAGCTGGGTTTACCTTCAGGTTTTCCCTGCAACACCATTGCTCCACTATTTTCAGAGCCTTCTGCATTAACTCTGATATCGTATTTAGAATTGTTGGAAAAGGAAACCGTCTTTGTATAATGTGTAACATAATCGCTTATCGTTGTCCTAACAATTTCTGAGCTGCAATCTGTTATCATTAGGATATACAACACATGTTATGTTTTATTAATTAGTAATATGATTTTGACAACTGTTATATATTGTATTCGTTTTTTCTTTCCTTTCTCTCTTTTTTTTCATTGTTATTATTGAAGTAAGGCAGTACAAAAAGGATTAATAAATGTGCTTCAATAAAATCTAAAATCATCGTTTGTATTTTTTAACTCTGTTAACAAGAACTTTGCCCCGGGTTATGATGATTATGTGACCCGCATAGCCCTGGGTGTAAAATCCTTTATTGTTTAGTTCGGTAATCAGGTCATCCACTACTAGATCCCACAGAAGTGGTGATAAGATACCTCCTTGTGGGATCCCTCTGGTGACCGACATCCGTATGTCCACTCTCGTCAGTGTGGCTTGTACTATTCTGCTTCTTAACATGTGGCTTATCCACCTGCATATGGTGTTGCTTACCCCATATTTTTTAGCAGAACTTATGATAGAATTGTAGGAGGTGCTATCAAACGCCCCCTCTATATCAAGGAAAACCCCCAGAGTGGTTTCCTTGTTATGTAAACTATGCTCTATTTTTGCAACCAGTTGGTGCAGAGCAGTTTCACATGATTTACCTGGCTGATAGGCATGCTGATTGGAGCTCAAGGGCCTCTCAATCAGACAGGTTTCCCTGATATGCCTTTCGACCAGTCTCTCCAACGTCTTCAAAATGAAGAACGATAGACTAATTGGTCTATACGACTTTGCCTGGGAGCAATCCATCCCAGGTTTGTGTATAAAGACCACATTAGTCTTCCTCCAGGCTTTGGGTATGTAGCCTAGTGAAAAGCCTGATTAATTCCAGCGCTACTGCTTCTCCTCCTTTCTGTAATAGTACTGGATAGATTCCGTCTGGACCAGGACTTTTATTCAAAAGTAAATAAATAATTTATATTGAACAAAATTAATTGTTAAAGCAATAACTATAAGATTAAAAACAAATATTAAATATAATAGTATAAAACAGCATAATAAAAAAATAATTGAAAAGTGTAGTGTACATTGTAGTGTAGTGTGTGTAGTGTTAATATAATATAATAATAAATAAAAATAGTAATAATAATAATAACAGTGATAAGAATTTTTTTAAAATGGTTAAATGTAGTATAAGAAGTTAAAAAAATTAAAAAACTACATTAAGAAAATAAAAAAATTCATAAAATGAAAAAATTGTTTTTAAAATACAATTTAACTTAACATAGTAACCACATAGTATAAAAAGCTCTTGATAGGAATTTCCATGCAAATGCGCAAATTCGACATATGCTAACGTCAAAAAACCTCAAATTAAATCTACCTTATTAAAAGCTTTTTATACCATGGTAACTTCCATGCAAATGCGCAAACCCGTCATATGCTAACGTCAAAAAAGCTCAAATTAAATCTACCTTATTAGAGCTTTTTATACCATGCCCTGTATGATTTTCATATGGAAAATTTTGTAACAATTGTTGGAAAAGTTGTCACGTATTTAGGTCTTTGAACCTTGAAAAAAATTAAATTAAAACCTCATGGAAATTGAAGAATAATATCCTGAGTTATTTGAAATTCTCTGAAAATTTTTGAGGTTTTCTTTCAATTTTTTTACCTAGAAATGACCTTTGTCGCGTCTTGAGACCATGTTTTTAGGATTGTGCTCGTTGAGTAGAATCAATGTGCAAAGATTCAGAAAAATCGGAGGTAGATCCTAAAGGGAATTGTTACCGATTTTTTTCAAAAGATCACGAAATTTTAAGACATCAGAACATGAAGAAATTAAAACAGGGGTATTACTTTATCATTCTTCCAAAATAACAACAATAAAACACACAACACAAAATTATCACACTTTTATAAGGGAAAATAATTCTGATTTAATTTTAACTACTTTGAATCGAATACGATGACGTAATTTTAAATTTTAATGGCGGTATGTATGAAGTGTGTACACTGCCACTGTTGTTTGCTAGATGGCGTAGTTAAGATCCACAAGAAGTGTTACCATTGCACTATGACCAACTTTATTAAATTTACAGGAAGTGTCATAGGAAACAGGAAAGGATTAAAAATCCTTTTACTTGGTTTAATTTTTAATTCAATAAAGCGTAAATAATTTTTAAGGTAGGTAGAGGTGGCCGCTCGCTCACTTCCGAGCAAGCACTCTTAGGCCAGAAAGGCCCATTGTGATACCACACCAGGAAGCTCACAGATCAAACCATCTCGAGCGCTTCAGAAAGCCCCGAAG
This sequence comes from Anthrax anthrax, assembly GCA_963971155.1. Lineage (NCBI taxonomy): Eukaryota > Metazoa > Arthropoda > Insecta > Diptera > Bombyliidae > Anthrax > Anthrax anthrax. The sequence continues at coordinate 33,726,309 of OZ020117.1, forward strand.
TTCTTGACAGAGATCTCTTCTAAACAAGAGAGATCTTGAAAGAAGGCAGCTCCTAAAAACAATGCTCTATTTCTAAAAAGCGCCATACAGTGGCAGAGGATTCCAACTCCCCGATTACCCTCCAGTAATTCGATGGTTGTACCCAGTCTGGCCAGCTCATCTGCCCTGCAATTTCCCTGCATTTCCGTATGTCCAGGTACCCAAATGAGGTTAATACTGAAGTAATCTGCAATAATGTGTAGCAGAGTTAGACACTCCAGTACGACCTTCGACGAGCAAATCGCTGCAGTCAGCGCTTTGATCGCAGCCTGGCTGTCAGAGAATATATTCACCATCCTAGTGGTAATAACATTCCCGACAAGCCAGTGTATAGCCTCTTTAATAGCAGCTACCTCCGCTTGGAACACACTACAGTGATCCGGTAGCCTAAACGATAACTTTATATTCAGGGAGTCACTAAACAGACCCCCTCCAACTCGGCCTTCCAGCTTACAGCCGTCTGTGTAGAGATGTATGCCATCCCTGCACAGCGCCTCTTTGCTGGCCCATTCTTCCCTAGAGGGAACGCTCGTCATTTCCCTCTAAAATTTAGCCTGGGTATAGCATAATCGATTCTTCCCAGAATGGCAGAGAATCGATAATGCTCGAATGATCTACCCGAAGCACGACCACTGTCCACTAGCCATAAGCCTAGTAGCAACGTTTTTGCAAGTTCGGTGGCGTAAAGATCCAAAGGCATCAGATTCAATAAGGTCTCCAATGCCCCTGTAGAAGTGGCCCTGAGAGCTCCGGGGATAAGAAGCCCGGCCCCTAAAAAATAGTTTTTAAAATAATGAAACAATTGTTTAAAGAGCAAAAAAATTAAAAAACGTTTTAATGGTTTTCGGTTGTGTAAAATGGACTAAGTCAATAATAAAGGATCTTGATAAGACGTCCCAGTCCAAGATCCATGATATGTACATATATGCATATATGTATGTACATATACATATGTATGTACATAATTTTTTCGTTTTTTCTTGTTCATAGAATTTTCTTCAAATTCTGAATCTGTTTTCAGTAAAGCAAATAAATGCGAATTTTGTTGTTTTTAAATCATTATTCTGAGCTAGATATATCTAAGAAGACACTAAAACCTACTGAAATTAAAATATGTTGTTATTGTTATTATGTTATGTTATGTTAATAATAACAATAAATAATATTGTTAATATGTTATTATTATATTAACTTGTTATGTTAGGTAGTAAAGATGTTTTGTTTCATGTATGGTATTTATTTGAAAAATAGGTAACGTAAGGTATAAATAAAAATTTATCATATGCCCCGTGCAAACCTGGCATCATCTGAACTTCAGTACGTAAAAAAAATCGAAAATTTATAATAATAAAGTCGGGTTGAATATGCATTTACGGAGGGGTTCACGTTCACCAACCAATGTTCGGTGATGAAGGAATACCTACCATACGGAGGATGTTACTACCAACGTTGGTACATCCGAGCACATCTCATCCTCCTTTCCAAATAAATCATCAAATCATAATTCAAACATCATGAATTTATGACCATACTAAGATTATTTTTTAATTACATTAAAAGAAATGTAAGAAATAAACAAGATACTGATGAACATGCTGAAAAAAATCAAAAAGCTTTTTTTTTATTATCTTTATTCATTTCAATGTTAATAATAATGAAAATTCAAATCAATAACGATGTTTAATGTCTAATTCTTTCATTAACGAATCCATATCTTTTTTTTCTTTTAATTTTATTCTATTTTTATGTATATATTTATTTATTTATTTTTTACTTTTTTATTATAATTGTTCTTTTTGTGCACTTATTATGATTACAAAATAATAACGAATTCTTGTTTAAATTTATTTAATTTATGATTTACATTAAAAAAAAAAAAAAAAAAAAAAAATTAAATTATATATACGTATATAAATAATATATTTATTTAAATTTTCATTTTGTAAATCCACTTGAAGAGACTTGGAAAGAGAATGATATAGCTTATTCTAAACATACAGACATACATAACAGACAAATAAAATCTGATAAAATCTTAGCAGGAAAAGCTTGGGAAAGAGCTACTTCTAATAAAGCCAGTTTAGGTGAACGAACAAATGCATGGTTAACATGGTTAACGAACGCAATTAAACCAAATTGAAATTTGGAATGGGTATTGTAAAAAGTAAAGTAAAGAGTAAAAAATTAAAACATAAAAGACAAAATGGAAAACAGTTATTTAGAAAAACTTTGAACAATATAAAATCTGTATTAAATAAAAATAAATCAGAAGACATAGCTGACAGTATAAATTTTGCTTTAAAAGCAGCTAAAAATGTCGTTAAAGGAACACAATCATTAATGAAAATACCTAGAATTTTACTAATACCTGAAATTGGTGGTGTTTTACCTCTTTTACCAATATTTACTGGTCTCTCTGCAATTGGCGCGATAGCTGGCGGTACATCACAGTCTGCTAAGGCTATTAATCTAAGCAAAAACGGTAAAAAAAAACTGGCTGAAAATATAAGACATTACAAGCAAATAGAAGCTATTGCATTAGGAAAAGGTCTTTATTTAAAACCATAAAGAAAAGGAGAAAAGGATTAAAACTTTAAAGCAGCTACCTAGAAGAGCCTTAAGTGAGATTGATATAATTAAATATGCAAGCTATATTCCACATTTCAGAGGTGTTTTTATGCGTAATGAATTGCCTAAAAGTCCTCGACTTAACACCAGACAAATAAGATTTTTGAAATAAGAATTCTTTATCAAGACGGTGATCTAGTGAATTTTAGAGGTGAAACAATAAAAATTCGTTTACATATAAAGGCAATATAAATATGTTGATATATAACCATAGTGACAATAAGTTTTTAACTAGTTAATCATCAAGTGTGAGTCTTTTAACACCAAATTTCACTGATACTATAAAAGTGTCAAAACCGCTTTTAACAGAACTTAATAAAAATTTCCTTAAATCATTAGGATATATAGTACAAGAAAAATGAGTCAGATACTAAATATTTCAAATCCGCCTACATTCGATGAAAGTATTGTGAAGAAAGAATATCACAATTATACATCTTTTTCATTATCATATCAAAATAGTGATGAAATAAGAATATCAATACAACATCAAGATTTATATATTTTGCCTAGTGAAAGCTATATATACACTGAAGGAGCGATAACTGACACAGATGGAAAAAAATTGACTGCTACTGATTCAAAACTTAACAATAATTGTATGTCTTTTCTTTTTGATAAAATACAATATAAGCTAAATGGTGTTGAAATTGATCGAACAAGAAATTTAAGCTTTTCAAACACATTGAAAAATTATACACCCATACCTCGCGTTACGGCCTAGATACGTTCCACGAAACTTGGCTGTAAAGCGAAAAGCCGTATAAGGAATCAATTATTCTAATACAAGTTCATACAAATCCAATGGGATCCGTTCCACATCTGTTAAATATGTAACATAGTTTATCATTCAAAATGCATTTGACCTTTTTATTTAATTTAAATCAAAAATACATACATAACAAATACATACATTTGTAAAAAAAAAAATAACAGACTCCAAAAACCAACAATGGTCTATAAACAAAAATTAAACAACTTCATGTTGCGTAAAATATGTGTATGTATGTACATACATAATTTTTTTTTTAAATGGCTTTACTCTGAAGACGACTAGCCTGCAATCCTACAACCTGGTAACCTGCAAATCACTTTCGTCATTATTTTTCGCTAATTTTAAATTTGTACGGTAAATCGCAAACTTGCCTTAATTGAAGAGGGCCGTTATAGCGAAATGCAGTATAAACAACGGCCGTATAGAGAGGTATGGGTATATTTCTCTAACAAAGACTCAAAGTAAAATATTGTATAATGCTGGCTGGTCACCGAGTTCACATATTACAGTTTCTGATTTCGGGTTTTTCAATTTTTACATTCCATTGAAAATGCTTTTAGGATTTGCTGAAAATTATACTAAAATTATCGTTAACTCACGTCACGATCTTATTTTAATTCGAGCTAGATCAGATAATAATGTTGTTCATACATTAAGAGATTTTAAACTTAGCATTCATAAACTGCTGTGGCATGTAACGCATATAAGCGTTTCTGATACTGAACATTTATCTTCCTCAAGATTATTGACAGAGGACATCCAATACAAATGAGCTTTAGAAGTTGGGATATGTACGAATATCCTGCATTACCAACAGCATCTACTCAACATGTATGGACAATAAAAACTTCATCACAACTCGAAAAACCAAGATTCATAATTTTCGCTTTACAAACAAATAAAAATAACATTAAAGACAAAGATAACACATTATTCGACCATTGCAATTTAACTGATATTGAAGTACATTTGAATTCAGAGACGTATCCTTATGATGATTTAAATGTTAAATTTGTCCGCGAACGGTATGCTTTACTATATGACATGATACAAGATTTCAACATTCTTATTATGGACGAGATTCAAAACCTTTATTGAAATGGACTAAATTCAAAAATTTAGCCCCAATCATTGTTATTGATTGTTCACATCAAAGTGAAACTGTAAAAACAGGACCAATTGACGTTAAAGTAAAATTTAAAGCGTCAAGTAGTTTTCCTGCTTCAACAACAGCTTATTGTTAATTACTATGTACATGACAGAATTGTGCAATATAATGCACTTACAAATGAAGTTCGAAAATTAATATAAAAGTGTATTAAAGTATTATATTAAATCATTTTGCTCCAGTTTACTGTGTTGTCTACAACTAAAAAGTAAGAGTTTTATTTTTTCAAATAGACAAATTATCATCTATAATTATTGACGTGCATGGCTTTAGAGGATTTCAGAATAGATTCATACCTAAAGAACTGAATATTTCATACAATTCGACTGAATTCCAAAATTTTATAATTAAATCACCATATGAATTTGATGAATTACCAAAAAAACAGCAAATTCAAGCTAAATGGTTATATAATTATTATCATGGCCTAACTTGGCATGAAGGAAGTGTAGATTTTGATAGTGTAAAACAATTCTTATTGCAAAATATAAATGACGCTGTTATTTATGTAAAAGGATGTGAGAAAAAAAAGTGGATTGCCGATTTGTTTGAAAATAAAGCAGAAGTTTATTATTTTGAAGACCTCGAGTGTCCATCTTTAGCATCATTACGTGATAAATATCCATCAACTTTAAAATGTCCAACACATGATGGCTATTGTTCTCTGCAAAATGCTTTATTATTACGGAATTTTATGGAATTTGAATTAAAAAACAAAAAATGTACTTTTTAACAATAAGTTTGTTTTATTTATAATAATTTGTGTTTTAATTTATAATATATTTGTATTTATAATATTTGTATTTTATTATCTAAAATAAAAGTATATAATTAGAAAAATAAACTCAGAACTATTGTTACATAAAGATAAATTTTTTATCGAAATAATTTTTTTTTTTTTAAAAAAGGTAAATAAAGTGTTTTTTTAATTACTTTTCTTGTTTATTTTTATTTATTTTTTTTTTTTTTCAAAAAATATTTTTTTTAAAGACTTAAATAAAGTATTTTTTTTGGTTTTTCAAAGTTGTTATATTTAGTTGATTATGTTTTTTACAGCATTAAGATTTATTTGAAATAATATTTTTCAATATCTGAATGACCCCATGCTAAAGTCTTATAATTTTGATTAGGTATGAGAAATCTTTTTTCATCATTATTTTCAATGCTATTTTATTTATTGTTTGAGTAAACACGTTATGGTAACTACTCCTTATCACGAACATTTTTCTTCTTATTTGTAAAGAACTATCATTAACACATTGAACAAAATCTTCTACTGAAATGTCGTTTTTTACTATATTTTTTTTATTCCTTTGATGTTTTTAATAATATCATTAACTGTTATAAAACAATATGTTTTAGCTTTTACACCACAAAATTTCAAAATGATTTCCCCTACACATTCGTCTTTAAATTTACCCAAAATTTTCTTGTTAATAACGTGGTAAGTTGTAAATATTATTTTCGCTATAATCACTTGTATCAAATTTATCTATATTCTTTTTCATGTCTTCATAAAAATCATCAGTTTTTTTTTCATAAAAGAATAAATCTGTGTCCATAGACAACAACTGTGATCTATTATCATATGTGCTTTTGATAAAATCATAATGAAAGTCATACATAAGAATTTTTGATATCTCTAAAATACAAAAACCGGCATGGATTGGTTTATTGTACACTACTTTCAACATGTTCATGCGAATCAAAACTAAATTTTCATTGATTATTTTACTGCTATGAAAATTTGGCATTTTTATTAAACGTTCTACTGATGTTTTCTTACCCTCTTGTTCACATTTTCTGATAATTCTAATATCAATACACTTATCAATGTTTTCCATTGTCTTACCGAAAATGCTATTATTTATTAATTTGTAAAAGTCTATCAAAATTATTTTTTTAGCTAAAGTACGTAAATTGTTATTAAAATCAATGTATGGCTTTAACCATGGATTTTGAATAAATTGTAAAACACGATAAATTTTTTTTACTTTAAGCCCGTTACGTAAACATTGCTTTAAGTTTCTGTAATGTATAACGTATTTATTTTTATGATTAAGATTTGCAATTAACTTTTTGCAACCTTTTTGTCTACCAGGCGGAATAATATTTTCAACGCAAAAAGGAAGTTCATTATGAGAATCATGTAAATTTTGTGGATATTCTATGTCAACCTCAAGTATGTATCCTGTTGAGCTGTTATCATCGACATCTTTATTACTTAAATTTTCAATTTGTTCTTTATTAAGCCACTCGAAGTTTCTTAGTGGTAAATTTTGTGTCATTGCCCACCCATATAAGTTATAAGCATCTAAACATATTAAATATTTACAATCATTCAAACAATTGTAATTTTTCATGTATTTATTATTTGCTGATGGATATTTTTGTATGCATTGACATAGACCACCTCTAATATTTTTCTTTATAAGACTAACCATGTCTATATCTGTAAATAGTTTTAGTTCAACATTTGTTTTTTTTTAACATTGCATCCCAACTTAAACCAGGTAGAGTATAATAATATGCAGGTTCAAGATCATAAGTACTTATACAGACATCACGAAAGTTTTCAAAGACGTCAGCTAAAAGAAGCACATCTGTTTTTAAGTAAATATCGCTGTATTCTCCTAGGGTTTGAATGTTAAATTCATTCCAAATCTTCTGAGCACGTAAATATTCAATATCGCTAACATTTTCTGAAGTAAGAACACTAAAAAAATGAGATGTATACGGTAAATGTGTATCATTTAGTCGAATTATATCATCGACATACTTATAAGGAAATATCCCTTTTTTACGCAACAACTTAAATTGGTGGACGAGTGAAAAGAAATTTCTTAAGATTTTCAATTGCTTATCTTCTAAATTATTGACTAAACTTTCTAAACTTGCCTGCATAAATCGGAAGGAATCTATAAATCGTATAACTATTTCATTTTCATGATCAATTTGAACATATAGTATAAAAGATATATATTTCTCCACACTAATCGCGAAAACTCTCACATGTTCTTTTGAAAAATTTTTGATGATGAAGTGTGAATCATAGCCTGATAAATTATGGAATACAACAGGGATAAATTTGTAATGTTCTTTTTTGTGTTGTAGAATTTACAAGTGTGTGTGAGTGACGTAGTGGTGCGAAGTGTGCGGATAGTACAGCCTGTCCAGGGTCAATAAATTTCCCACGACGTCTGTTGTAAATGATAACGTTGTATTTATGTTTGAAAACTTAAAATTATGTTTATTAAAATGTATATGTCCTATTCTTTGACAATAATTTCCCTATGCTACGTCTTATTCTAGTTTTACAATATTTTGTTTACAATATTCTTTTAAATCTTTTATTCTCTTTTATTTTCCTTTTTATTTTCAATTCAAATTTTGTAATATATTTGCCTCTTTATATATTTCAATATAATTCTTTTCAATCAACAACCTTTATTACAAGATATCAGGGGACAAGGCAGTGGATCAATTATTCTATACAAATCGTAGTAAGGCGAATGAAAGAAAGGGATTCAGAAGTACCAATTTGCCTTTCGATGCCTATCGGTGAGCTCACCAGAAAAGGTAAATTCGACTACAAAGACCAAAACAACCTCTGTGTTTCAATTAAGAAGTCAACAAACCAAACGATGACCTTTGAGTGAGCTCTTATACTCACTCGTGCTGAAATTAACAAAACTATTCCTTTGAATAACAAAATCTCACCGTTGTAGCGAGCTCCAATACTCACTGTACAATGCCAACGTTGAACCTAAAACCTGTAAGTAAAATACAAGTAAATCCACAAATGTTTCAACCGCGATTGAAACGAATACCAACGTTGAACCTAAGACCTGAAAACCCTTCTGTTTCCTATAGATATATATATGGGCACAAATGTGCCCCGCTAAACCCTCTACTAAACCTTCTTTCTGTCCGTCAAGTCGTTGACAGTGAATATACCGTAGATTACCGTACATACACACTTATGCACTAGTCGTTGGTTCAGTGTATAAGCCGTAGATTACATACACACTTATCCACTGCGAAGCGGAGGAGTATACCGTAGATTTCAAACACATATACCCCGAAATGGAAGGAATAGGTAGTTGATAAGTATACCGTAGATTATATACACATATACTTATTTTAGGAGTTTCGTTCTATACAGTGTAGATTTCATACAAAAGTATAGAACGGGGATGGTATGTCTCGAGTGTGCACCCACCGATAATACCGACAAGGAGTGACGATTTGGGAACTGGTTGAAGTTCCGTCGTACTGTATGTCTTTGTCAGTGGATATACCGTCGATTACATACACATATATCCACAACCCTATGCCTTGGAAATGGCGATATCTGAATAATCAGATGAACCCTACAGTCAGCCTTGTAATTGTTGAGTAAAATTTATGAAGCGTATAAGCTTGTATATTACTAATGTTGAATTTTCAGTATGACAGTGAATTATATACCAGAATAAATTCCCTATGTAATATACTAAAGGTAATATTACTTAGATTTCATACATTTTCAACATATACAGGGAATGTAACTTCTTTTATTTAAACTATTAGCGCATGATATTTCAACATGAGGCCTAGCCTGAAAGGTGGGTCTCGGTCCATCATGCAGGGCCCGTGGGTTCGAACCCCGGCAGAGGCAAAAGTATTTTATCTTCTTTTTAATTTATTTTTGTTATTTCCTAGCCCAAAATGTAACTTCGTTACACCCCCCATTTCTTCCTAGAAAAAAAAAAAACTTCTTTTTTTTTCTCGTTCCTAGTCCTAACTCTGAAAGAGGCAAAGTCGCTGAATTTTCTTTTATTTTATTTGTTCATTATTTCATTATTTAGTAATTCATTATGATTTGCAGTATTTCCATATCTATTTCTATATTAATCTAGATATTCATTTATTTGCTTAACAACTAATTTATAAACATATATATATATATTTATATATGTATGTATGTATACACATTTTTTTTTCATTTCGTAATACATATTTATTTCATACACGTGTGTACATATGTACATATAATAATTTATTACACCACGATTACACGTGTTATTCAACTTTCTGTGTAATTACATTAAATATTGTATTAAGTAAATTGCAAATTAAATGTAATATTGAGTAAACTGCAAACGCATGCGTTTCCTATTTATCCATAATTAATATCAATAAGTTCAATATCAAATATGAAGTACGCGTGAGTGCGTATATAAAAAATGTCACGAATATATCGGTAGATACTAGTAATACGTAGTATATACCGAGCACGCATAAAACCTAACAAACACAAACAAAAAGTGCGTAAGTGCGTGAGAAGAAGGAAGATATCCCTAAAACTGCATTTTCTACGATGAATGGAAAGTACGATTTTACCAGACTTCCTTTTGGGCTCAAGAATGCTCCGGCCATTTTCCAGCGAATGATCGATGACGTACTCAAAGAATACATAGGCAAAATTTGCTATGTATATATAGACGACATAATAGTTTTCGGGGGCAAGTCAGAAGCAGAACACCTACGTAATGTTGAAAAAGTATTTCGAAAATTGGAAGCAGCAAATCTACGGGTAAATCTCCACAAAACCGAATTTTTGAAAACACAGACGGAGTTCTTGAGTTTTTAATAACAAATCAGGGCATTCGAACAGATCCACAAAAGGTCGAAGCTATATCAAAAATACAACCACCAGAAAACTTGAAGCAGTTAAAAGGATTTTTAGGAATAACGTCTTCCTATAGAAGATTCATCAGAGACTACGCAAAAATAGCGAAACCACTAACTAATCTCACCAGAGGAAAATGGGCACAAGTGAAATCAAATCAATCAAAAAAAGTCAAGATACAGCTGAACGAACAGGAATTAAAAAGTTTCAAGGCATTAAACGAAGCAATAAGCTCAGCAGAACTACTAGCCTTTCCAGATTTTGATAAACCCTTCATCTTGACAACAGACGCATCGAATTACACTATTGGCGTTGTACTTTCACAGGGGGAGATTGGAAAGGATCGTCCTATTGCATTCATATCACGATCATTAAATCGGACGGAAGAAAATTACGCTACCAACGAGAAAGAACTACTAGCAATAATTTGAGCCTTAGACAGCTTAAGAAACTACGTGTATGGCGCAAAAAAAAATAAAGTAGTTACTGATCACCAACCACTCACCTTTACATTAAGTAACCGAAATAATAATGCGAAACTCAAGAGATGGAAGGCGCGTCTGGAAGAATATAACTATGAATTAGTCTACAAACCTGGGTGTACCAACCAAGTTGCTGATGCTGATGCACTTTCCAGACTAGATGATGAACTTAACAATCTTACACCCTCGACATCGCAGGTAAATGCAACGAATGAACATGAGGAAAATTCATCCGACCAAAACACGGTTCATAGTGCAGAAGAGGACAGCACAAACTTGATCCCGCATTGTGAGTCACCTATCAATGTGTTCAGAAATCAACTCATCATAAGAGTGGAAAAAGACATCATTGCGTTTGAGGAACCTCATTCCAATTTCCATCGACATTATATCAGTTTTGCGAAGATGGAGAAGGAAACATTGTTAAAAGTGCTCAAAGAGAAACTTCAACCAAACATACTGAACGGCCTGAAAATTCCCGAAGAGTATATACAATTAATACAGGATTTGTACATTGAACACCTCACCAACTACAAGATACAAATTACGCAGAGGCTTGTGAAAGACGTTTCAAATGATGAAAGGTAGAGACAAATAATAGAAGAGGAGCACAAAAGAGCACACCAGAAGTGGATAGAAAACAAAGAATAGATATTGGAAAATTTTTTTTTCCTCAAATGGCGAAGTTAGTAAAAAGTTACGTTCAGAAATGCGAAACTTGTAACAGCAGCAAATATGATCGACATCCTAACAAACCGGAGCTACAAGAAACACCAGTACCAACGTATCCTTCAGAGATATTTCACACTGACATCATCAAGATGCACAAGGAAAGATTTATTACCTGTGTTGATAAGTTCTCAAAATTTGCAAAATGCTTTCGCATCTGCATTACTTCACAGTACCAGGGATGGTGGTAATGGATAATGAAACATCTTTTATCAATCCAATTGTAACGGACTATCTGAAAACACTCGGAATTGAAGTCTACTTTACCCCGAGTCAAAGAAGCGAAGTGAACGGAGCTATAGAAAGGGTTCATAGTACAGTGGTAGAAATAGTCGCTGCTTGCAAGAAGAGTATAAAGACATTACACTGAAAGAATTAATCAATATTGCTGTCGATAGATACAACAATTCCATACATTCTGTAACAAGGTATAAGCCTAGCGACATATTTTTTGGACGCACTCAACGACTCATTTACCAAAATCTTGTCAACTTCAAACAGAGGGTTAACGAAGATTTAGTTGGTAGAATCCAGAGAAATCAAAAAACCACCCTTCAAAGAGCAAATATTAAAAGAACCAAACCGAAGAAGTATCAACCAGGAGATGTTGTCTACGTGGCAATAAAACAAATCCAGGGCAAAAACAAACCAAAATTAAGAAAGAGATTGTCAAAAAAGATAATAAAGTTACAGTCATAACTGAATCTGGGAGAAGAATCCATAAAGCACAATTAAAAAATATTAAATCCTAATACAATTTGATTCTTTTACAGGGAAACGGACAAATCATAAATGGAAAATTCGAATTGGTTCACATAATCAACCTTAGCAGTTATAGTGAAATTATTAATAGAATGATGCCTACAATCAACAAAATCAAATCTACAGATCCATTCAAACAACAGATAAGTCATCAAGTTCAACACATACAAAAACTACTAGAAGAATTGAAAAATCAACATCCCAAGAATAAAAGGTCGATAGACTAGGATCTGCTTGGAAATGGATCGCTGGGAATCCTGATGCGACGGATTGGGAAAAAATCAAGTTACGACAGATTAATCGAGAAAAACAATGATCAATACAAGGTCAACGAGGCACTGATGACTACAACCAATGAAATTATTTAAGAATATAATAAGGTACTAGCGCAAGGGTCTCAAGATCCGATGAATCTAGTCATTTTCAACAAGCTAGCAATTATCAAGGAGGAAATTAAGGAGATAATCCGTGGCATTCAACTAGCAAAAGCGGGGATAATTAATACCAACTTACTACAAAGAGAAGAGATAAGGTCTGCACTTCTGGAATTAACAACTCTACCGTATTCTAATGAGATAGAAGCAATGGAATATGCCGAACCTATTATTGTCATTAAAACTCCTGTCATCCTCTATGTGGTATCAATTCCTAAAACGAGCAAAAAAGAATTTAATCATATTTCAATTCTACCAACCATAAGAAGTAATAAGCAAGTGTACTTGGAATATCAAGAATTGCTTGTTAATCAAGAAGAATTATGGGGAATTAAAGAAAAATGCCCCTCGCTTGAAGAAACCACCATCTGTGAGACCAATCAAATAAAGCAACTTAGGGATAATAACTGTATAAGCCAACTAATAAGAGGACTCAACGCTACATGTGATTACCGTTTCAACGATGAAGAAATCATAGAATCATTAAATGAAAGTGTCATTCTGTTGTTGAACTTTCGAGGATGGGTCAATAGCAAAAACACTACCAATCAACTTAAAGGGAACTTTGTGATCCATTATGTAAATGAGTCTATTGCAATAAACAACATAACCTTCGTTAACTCTGAAACTAAATCATCGCATATATTACCACCTGTTCTCCAGGCATATACCATTACCATTTATTCTATTTTGTTTCTTTATTAATACTATTCCAAATTTTCCGGACAGTATTCTGTATATTCTATTCCGAGTACGGAAAGAATAAAGAAATACACCCAGAGAATCATGGTGTGCAACCCATCAAATTAAACTTCTGATCCAAGGGACGCAGATCTTTAGGGAGGGAGAAGTTATTACACCACGATTACACGTGTCAATAGGTTATTCAACTTTCTTTGTAATTATATTAAATATTGTATTAAATAAGTTGCAAATTAAATGTAATATTGAGTAAACTGCAAACGCATGCGTTTCCTATTTATCCATAATTAATATCAATAAGTTCAATATCAAATATGCTAACGCATGCATTTCCTGTTTACCAATAATTTTTGGCCAAATGTAATTCATTGTATTTGTTACCAACTCAATTGATTTATTGTATTATGATTTGTTAAGCATTTTTGCCAACTATAGTATTTCTAGAATTAGGAAAATTCCATAATTAAGTTAAGAATATATAAATAATCATGTAAATTAGAATTAAGGGACAGTCTAATTTTGTAATTCTCGGTGTAAAGTAAAATAAATTTTTTTTAATGAAAATTGTATGTTAATTTTGATCGGTTAATGTATTTTAAATTCGAGGAACGACATACAGATGATAATGATGCTGTAAAAACAGATATACAAGAAATTGCCGCATTTTCATTTGAAACAGTTTTAATTAATCCGATATATAGGTTATTAGCAGCAAACGGAAATAAAAGTAATTTAAAAGAACTAATTACAAAATTAGAATATATAGAATTAACGGACATTCAATCTACAAGTACAGTCAAGTTTATTTCACAATTTACCAAATAAAAATACAATACATACACCACTTATACAAACAATAAATACACCTTATTGTTGTAATATTTCAATAAAAAAAAATGTATTTTAATTTACAAAATTATTTGTTATATGTAATGTACAAAAATAAAATGCGTTTATTTCACAAATTTCCAGTTGATGATAATGCAACCTCAATGTTGACGATGACCGTCAAAACGAGAAGAACGATTCATAAATTAAAATTAATAGTGTAACCATCAATTATTCAAAATGTTGTTATATGAGAATTACAATGAGATATACCATTACACCAAACTATCAAAGAGTGCATGTATGTGTATGTGTAAATGGTATTCAAACAAATCGTATGAGATTACAGTACAATGTTCAATATTTTAAGCTATGCAATGTACATAAGTTATGTTACAAATCAAGCAATATACAATTTTAGTTAGGTAGAAATTTACAATTTATCAATTATGATTAACAGGCAATATGAGAACTAAAGAGAGAATACAATAAAAAAATATGAGAAAGTAAATGTAAATATAATACAATAGCTATAATACAATATAATACTAAATAATACTAAATCCATATATGTAGTAGAATATAGTACAGTAGTATAGTACATAAGTGGTGTAGTATATAGTAGAGTAGTAAATGTAATACAATAATATAAGATCCATTTCTCAACATCCCGCCCCTCGCTGGAGAATCCAGCTAAGATATAGGTAAAGGTACAATTTTCACCGTTGGACGCTTTAATAGACCAGTTTTGGTACGAACTGTGGCCACCCGAACTAAGCCATCGTCACCCGGATGCAACTCAATCACCCGTCCCAGAACCCATGATGCTGGTGGTTGATTAGTGTCCCTTATAACTACAAGATCATCCTTCCTTAAGTTAGGTTGTTGAGTCTGCCATTTCGTTCGGTGCTGTAGAGACGTAAGGTAGTCACGATGCCATCTTTTCCAAAATCCACGGACCATGCTTTGTAGTAATTCCCAATTTTTTAAATGAGACGATGAAATATTGTAATTTGCGTCTGGTAAAGTTGTATGAGGATGTCCAACCAAGAAATGAGCAGGTGTTAGAGCGTCGATGTCATTATCAGACATGGCGCACATTGGCCGTGAATTCAACAATGCTTCAATTTGGGTTAAGACAGAATACATCTCCTCATACGTAGGTATGTTGGTTCCAATCACTCGTCTGAGGTGCTGTTTGACTGATTTCACTCCGGCTTCCCAAAGTCCGCCAAAATGTGGCGCTGCTGGAGGTATAGAGGACCAAGATATACCTTCATTGCATAAGTAATTTTCAACCTTGTTGTTATGTTCCCTTGACTGCAACAACTGATACATAGTAGAGAGTGTTCTACTGGCGCCTTTAAAATTCGTGCCATTATCTGAAAAAATATGTAAATATTTTCCCCTACGGGAGATGAATCTTTTTAATGCTAAAATAAAACAATCTGTTGATAAGTCACTAGCGAGCTCTAAATGTATCGCTTTTATAGAACAGCACACAAAGAGTACGATGTATCCCTTGACGTATTTAGGATTTCGACCGCGTGATAACCGAAGTGTTATTGGACCGGCGTAGTCACATCCGACGTTTACGAACGGGCGCGCGTATGTAACACGATGTTTTGGTGGATCAGCCATCCGTTGATGATTATGAATAGCTCTTTGTCTAAAGCATGGTATGCATGTATGAACAATCTTCTTGATCATATTTCTGCATCCTAAAATCCAGTATTCTTGACGTAGAATGAAAAACATTTCAGATATTCCAGCATGTAAATGTGTTGTGTGTGTATGCGTGATGATCAAAGTAGTTACAATGTGTCCCTTGGGTTGAATGATAGGATTTTTTGTCTGATATGAGAGTTCAGTATGTCTTAAGCGACCTCCCACACGAAGTATTTCATTCTCATCAATGAATGGTGATAACATAAACAGTTTGCTACCAGGAGAAAGGCACTTGTTTTGTTTTATAAGTCGTTTCTCAATTTGGAAAGCGCTATCTTGAACATGTCTAATACAAACAAACTTAACAAACTTAAGTTCATGGACTTGAATATTTCCAATGGTACGGAATGAAGGAGGAGAACGAGCATTATTAATAAATCGATAACAAAAAACCAAAATCCTTAAAATTGTATGCCATGAAGATCGTCGTGAGAAAGTGATATCTAACAATGGCTGTGTACTTTCAGCAAGCATAGAATTTAACACAACCTTTCTTTCTTCACTGTTAACATTTATTGAAGGCATGGATTCATGTATAGTCTTGGGCCAAGTAGTTTCCGGTTTGCTTAACCAGTCTGGTCCACACCACCAGAGTTTATGTCGAATCAATTCTTCCGGACGAATACCATATGATGCACAATCTGCTGGATTCTGCTTCGAACTTATATGATGCCAACAGTTACGAGGAAGTGTTTCGAGAATTTCACTGGTTCTATTAGCAACAAAAGGTTTCCAGTGTCGTGGAATCGATGACAACCAATGTAAAACTATTTGTGAATCAGTCCAAGCAAAAATCGGTTTATTAATAATCTTGATTGAATAGTTAACCTTTCGTATGAGGCGTGTAAGGAACACTGACGCACATAGTTCGAGACGAGGAACGTTTATTTGCTTCAACGGTGCAACCTTACTTTTTGCAGCCACGAGACGAACAGTAATATGACCATTTTGATCAATGCTTCGACAGTACAACACAGCAGCATATGCTGATTCCGATGCATCAGCAAAACCGTGGTATTCAATATGTGAGTCTGGTATCATTAGACGCGGAACCTTAATATCATTCAAATGATGCAATGTATTTCGAATATTAACCAATTTTCTTCTACCCTCTTGGGTACAGAATCATCCCAGTTTAAATTGAGCAACCAGTGTTGTTGAAACAAAATTTTTATTGATACAGTTACAGGAGTTTGGAATGCAAGTGGGTCAAATGTCTTGGAGGCGTCTGATAAAATTTGTCTTTTGGTGGTTTTAGCTGCTTGTGGCAAATTAACCTTGAATGAAAATGTATCAGCTGATGGCGACCATTGAAGACCAAGAGTTTTTATTGATTTTGATTTGTCATCAAGATCCTTAGCAGATAATTCACAAGAGGTATTTGGAATATCCTTTAACAACGTACAACAATTAGAACTCCATTTGTGCAGCTTGAATCCACCAAGGTTGAGTAGAGTGGTCAAATCTTCCTTGAGTGTTAAAAGATCATCAATTGAGTCAGCGCCAGTTAAGACATCGTCAACGTAAAACTCGTTCAAAAGGACTTGCGATGCTTTAGAAAAACGAGTCTTGTAATCCAAAGCCAATTGCTTCAAGGTGCGTGTTGCTAAAAAGGGTGCGCTAGCAGTGCCATAAGTTACTGTGCATAAACGACAATGTTCAACCGGTTTATCAAGTGATTCACACCACAATATGCGTTTCAGATCGCGATGACATTTGCTGATCCAAATTTGCCTATACATTTTCTCAATATCAGCAGAAAAAATGTACCGTGTACCTGTTTCTTCCTCTTCAAGACATAGCCTACAGTCTAGGTTATTCATATTGAAGCCTAGTTTTTGTAGGTGTACTTTAAACTTGTAATGTCCTGTTATTAGTCCAATTGCAAGTCTAATAACTTTCCTTTCACATTTCAGTGTCAGGTCTGAAATCGCTCTGTTCGGTTCTTTTATAAGACCCCCAGAGCGTCTTTTTCCTCCATCAGAAATCCAGTGAATTTTATGCTGGTTTTGTACCCAATCATTCACCTTTTTCCTAATGAAATTTTTAGTAATTCCCAGGGTGGGCTCTGGCCCCATCAGGGGTGTACTGGATCCCTTCCTGGCCAACTCGTCTGCTTTTTCGTTACCAGCTATTCCTTTATGACCTGGCACCCACTTTACCAAAATATTGTTGTGGTTGTTTGCCAGTTCATTAAGGTTTATTTTGCACTCTAGTACTACCCTAGAGTTGATTTTAACACTTTCCAGTGCTTTAATCGCCGCCTGGCTGTCCGTGAGAATTTTTTGTCGAGGAAAGTCAATAGTTCATTTACCGTTGGAAAGTCCTTGTTGATGTTCGCTTCTGCCTATTCATGTTTGGTAACTGGATCGACCTTATTGAGTATAAGAAAGATGATCCAAGGATCAGTTGCTCAGCCTTCTCTCCAAGAGCTCTCAGTCCACGTATAACCTCATCGCAGCCATCTGAAATGCGTCGTAAACCCACTGATGATGTGACCGCAATCGAAGGAAGATTCAGCAACGCCTTGATGAATGATGATACTATTGGAGCCTTTCGGTTATACCGGTTGTTCAACCTTGACCACGCTTCTTCATAATTATCTTCTGAAATGGGAATGTGGCGCAGCAAGGACTCTGCTTCTCCAGTTAATAACCCTTTCAAGTAGTCAAATTTCTGTTTTTGTCAATCTTGTATTAGCATGTATTGCTCCGTTGAACATATCACGGAAAGAAATCCATTCCTTAAAATTTCCAGAAAATGGAGGTATGTGAATTTTCGGTAATTTTGAACTAGCTTCAGGAGTATTGTTTATTCAGGTACTTGAAAATTTTTCTAAGAAGCTGGCTTGTTGTGAAACAAGTTTATCAATAACAGTAACATCGTTATCTGAGTTTGATGTAACACGTGATTTTATAGCTATGGATAATAACTCATGCACTTTAAAATATTTGTCTTCAAATTGTTCACTTTCTATGTTATGTTCACTAAATTCAGAATCAGATAATAATTCACATATATCACATTGTTTAGAAAGGAATTCAGTCCAACATTCATTGAGCTTTTGTAAACGAGCCTGTAACGCTTCGAGAGTGGTATTCGGCCCTATCGTTTCACAAAATGTACCGATACGTGTGACTGTAGCCTTAATAGTGCCACGTTTCTTTTTCAATGCGTCCATTTTTAATTATAATTACAATCAACAATGGTACAAAAAATCGGGGTAATGACAAAAATAAAGTTGATTCAAAAGGTTACAAGATTGCGATTTATGGAACACAATTTCAAATAAAGTACAATGCAAATACAATGCAGTTGAACGTTTGCGTATGTATTATAATATGAACAAATTGTCACCGGCATCAATATGTGAGGCACACCTTATGATAATCACAATCCCTGTCTTTTTCTTGAATAATTTTAAACAACTATTTTTAAGCCAATATTTAAAGGGTAAATTCACTTTCCCCCTTTTTTTTAATCTCAATAGAAGTTTATATCAAAAAATTAAAAAAAAAGTTCAACACCAATCACAGCACAATGACACGTGTTTCATACCGGCTTACAATTTTATTTCACCCTTTAGAAAGTAATTTAAAAAAAATCAAAAATATTAAAGAAAAATACTTTTCAAAAATAATATCCTGTAGATCCGGCTCGAAGGACCAAAAATTGTTGTTATATTTCAATAAAAAAAAATTTATTTTAATTTACAAAATTATTTGTTTTATGTAATGTACAAAAATAAAATGCGTTTATTTCACAAATTTCCAGTTGATGATAATGCAACCTCAATGTTGACGATGACCGTCAAAACGAGAAGAACGATTCATAAATTAAAATTAATAGTGTAACCATCAATTATTCAAAATGCTGTTAGATGAGAATTACAATGAGATATACCATTACACCAAACTATCAAAGAGTGCATGTATGTGTATGTGTAAATGGTATTCAAACAAATCGTATGAGATTACAGTACAATGTTCAATATTTTAAGCTATGCAATGTACATAAGTTATGTTACAAATCAAGCAATATACAATTTTAGTTAGGTAGAAATTTACAATTTATCAATTATGATTAACAGGCAATATGAGAACTAAAGAGAGAATACAATAAAAAATATGAGAAAGTAAATGTAAATATAATACAATAGCTATAATACAATATAATACTAAATAATACTAAATCCATACATGTAGTAGAATATAGTACAGTAGTATAGTACATAAGTGGTGTAGTATATAGTAGAGTAGTATTACTAAGATATTACTAAGAAAAATAAAACAGAATTATTAATAGACACAGGTGCAGAAATTAGCTTATTTAAAGAAAATATATTGAACAATGATGTAATTATAAATAATGATAATAAATTAAAAATTAATACGGTATGCGGACAAAGAGAAACGATAGGTACTTGTTCGGCTAAAATTCAATTTAAAAATCCCAAAAAATTTGAATTTCATATAAAAAAAGATAAGAAAAATTAAGAAGAAGACGGTATTTTAGGTTTTGATTTTTTGTCCAAAAATTGTGTAATTGATGGTCTAAATAAACAAATACATTTCCCTCGCAAGGAAATGAATGAAGAGGATTTAGTAATCGAATTACAAGATACTTCTGAACGGAAAAAGTTGGTGAAAAAACAAGATAAAAGAGAAACAGTGCGTTGAAAGTTGATAAAATCAAGAAATCAAATGTGAAAGAAAACAAATCTCAAATCATTGGTATACAACCATCGAAACAGTGTCTCGTAAATACTGATTTATCGAAGGTTGCTGATATGAAAAATATACGTTTGTCTGAAGCACAAGATTCTAATCGTAAAAATGATGTTGAAAAAGTACAGTCAAAAAAGGATTCGACTGTCTTTGCTTTTTCAAATCAGGATTAGGATAATGGTTTTGCTAACGATCTAATGCTATCTCGAAGAAAATCTGTTAAGTTAACTGACAACAAAATTGGTACAAAAGATAACACAAATTTTCAGATTCCTCCTCATATGAATAAATGTAGGGAAGTACGGGTAAAAAATAAAATACCTGCCTTAGTTTCTTCGTGCGAAACATATGTAAAGGGAGAGAGTCAAAGTGTAAAAAACGAAATCAAAACGCGTGACATAGTAATAAAGAAAATTTTTGAAATATTATGGCATCTTCTGTTTATTGAATTTATTCTAAAATTTTTCTTATATAATGACATAAGTAGACCAAAAGATATAAATGAGAAAGAATTAAATACGAGAATAAAAGTAAAAGCTCAAATACATAATGCAGAAAATAAAAAATATGCTAAAAATTTAAAACTAAAAGAAATGAAAGAAGAATATGAAAAAATTAAAAGAAGTCTAAATGAAGTTAAAGAAAATATAAGAATTGAAAAGAATAACTTAGAAATAAACAAAGAAACGTTGAAAAAGATAAAGAAAATATAATAGAAATAAATAAAAGATTAAAAAAAGAAAATGAAAATGTAGATGAAATACAAAAGAAGTTGTTGTACCCTTTATTAGATGTACCGAAAAAACCAGTTCCTTCAAGAGAGAAACGTTGGAAAGTAGTTGTAGATTTTAAAAAGTTAAATGAAATTACTGTAAAAGGTATGTACCCATTACCTAGAATTGACGAAATTTTAGATCAGTTAGGTCATTCTAAATATTTTACAACATTAGATTTAGCTAGCGATTATCATCAGGTGCTAGTTGATAAAAAAGATAGAGAAAAAACGGCTTTCAGTACATATCAAGGGCATTATGAGTTCAAAAGGATGCCTTTTGGACTTACAGGGGCACCAGCACCTTTTCAACGTTTGATGAATAATATTTTAACAGGATAGAATGGACTAAAAGCTCTAGTATACTTAGATGATGTAGTTATATACGGCAGAAATTTAGAAGATCACAATAAAAAATTAATTGAAGTTTTTCAAAGATTAAGGGAAAATAATTTGAAATTACAACCTGAAAAATGTAACTTTCTGAGAAAAGAAGTAGTTTATTTAGGTCCTAAATGTTCTGAAAAAGGAATAAAACCAGATGAAAACGTAAAATGTGTAGTTAATTTTCCCAGGCCAAAAACAGTTAAGCAAGTACAATCATTCTTAGCTCTAGCAAACTATTATAGCAAAATTTATCCCGATTTTTTCAAAATTAGCAGAACCGATAACAAAATTATTAAGAAAAGATAATAAATTTCAATGGAATAAAAAATATGAAAAATCATTTAAGGAATTGAAATTCGCATTAACGAATCCACATTAGTATATCCAGACCACGATAAACCATTTTATTTAACAACTGAAGCTAGCGGAGAAGCATTAGGTGCCATATTGTCACAGGGCGAATTAGGTAATGAAAAACCGATAGCCTATGCAAGTAGGACGTTAAATGATCCTGAAAGAAGGTATTCAACAATAGAACGAAAAATGTTAGCAATAGTTTGGGCAACAAAAAATTTTGTTATGGCCGAAATTTTACAGTATATACAGATCACAAACCATTAGTAGGTATTTTAAAATTAAAAGATACAACCACTAGATTAGCCAGATTCCAAATTAAACTAACAGATTATGATTTGAAAATTGAATATAAAGCAGGAAAATTAAATCAGAATGCAGACGCCTTAAGTAGAATACCTGAAGATAATAACCAAAATAATGACGAAAATTTAGATCAAAATAATATTTGTAACGTAATTACTAGAGCTAGGCATCGAGTTAATAATGAAAAGAAACAGGAAAATTCATCCGAAAATAGTGTTAATGAAGGTCAAAATGAAATTATACAAGATATATCAGAAAATTTACAAATAAGAAGAAAAGACAGTGCAAAAATATTAACTGATGAAAAAGAAATTAAAACAATATTAAATGAATATCATGACACTCCGTTAGGTGGACATCAAGGCTTTTTAAAAACATATAAAAGAATAAGTTCTCTTTATAAATGGAAAAATATTTTGAGGGATATGCAGATATATATTTAAAAATACGAAAAATGTCAGAAAAACAAAACAGGTAAACAGAATAAAATGCCAATGATAATCACAGATACTCCAGATCAACCATTCGAAAAAGTTTATTTAGATATTGTAGGACCTGAAATACATAAACGAAATAAATACATTTTAACCTTTCAAGATGATTTAACAAAATTTTTAGATTGCGTACCCTTACAAGATTGTGAAGCTGCAACGGTAGCAGAAAAATTTTACAAAAATATAATATTAAAATACTCGGTAATTCCTAAAAAACTGATTACAGATCAGGGTTCAAATTTTTTAAGTGAAACTATGAAAGAATTATGTAAATTCTTAAAAATTAAAAAATTACAAACAAGTGCATACCATCCCCAATCGAACGGTTCATTAGAAAGGACACATGGACCATTAGTAGAATACTTAGGAGCAATAGTTGATAACAATCCATCAGAATGGGATGAATGGTTAGCAGAAGCAATGTTGGTGCATAACCATTCGCCACACACGGGTAGCAAGTTTACACCAATAAATGCATTATACGGAATTGATAGGCCATTACCAACAGCATTAATTAAATCTCCCGAACCGATTTACAATTTCGATAAATATTGCAATCAAGTGAAATATAAAATGCAAAAAATTCGCGAAATTGTTAAGCAAAATTTAATCACTCAAAAACAAAAATCAAAAAATTATTACGATAAAAGTACTAAAGTAGAAAAATTTCATATTGGTGATCAAGTTTTAATACGAAATAATGTAAGACAACATAAATTATCACCTGTGTGAAGGGTCCATATCAAGTGATTAGGGTAAATTCAGATGTAAATACAACCATCAAAATCGGCAGAAAATTAAATGTTGTCCATAATAATCGTTTGAAAAAATTTTAGAGTTTTCATAACATCTATAAAATTAAATTAATCCGCAGAAAAATTCATTTATTTAAAAAAAAAAAAAAAAAAAATTTAATGGACTATCGCAAAAAAACAATATCATAAATGATTAAAGTCTCTTGTATTTTCTTGAAGAAAATATCAATAGAGAAAGTTAACCACTGAAAACTCAAAAAAGAAAATAATAATAATAATAAATATATAAATATATAAACAAAAATGGTAAAATATCAACGGCTAAGATTTCATAACTAGGGGTATACGGGTATAGCATTATAACCAACAAATTATAATAAATTAATTTTACAAATAACTTCAAAAACAATTTTTTTTTTATGTTGGCTAAAAACAAGGGGTACGTAAAAGGAGGCAATGATTAAAAAAAAATTATAAGACGACGTTAATAATAAAAATTTAAATTCTATCGATAGGTCCTCAATCAAACGTTTTCAAAAAGTTGCATTTACCGACGGCAAAATTAAGAAAAATTTTTTACTAATAAAATAATATACGTGCATACAAACAGTAAGTTGAACTATTCATATAAATTGGTAACACCCAAAATTAGGTCAAAATTAAAAACAATTCATGGCAATTATATTAAGAATATTAATTACTATTGGTACGTACACACATACATACATACACATAAAAAAGCATTATTACTAAGTGAAAACACGTACAATTATCATTACTCATTCAATTGTAATAGTAAAATATAATTACACACATCTCTAACACATTAGATAAGAATTACAATTAAAAATAGAGAACAAAAATAACATTGCAAAAACTTAACAAATAATAAACTAGATCATATTGCACCTGTATCTTTAAGCGCATATATATAGAGACATTATTATTAGAGAAGAGTATAATACTTAGGTACATATACATAGATAAAAAGTAAAACAAGTTCAATCTTTTTTTTTTTAGCATAAGTAAAGAAAAAAAAAATTTTTTTTTCTATTGTACGAGTAGATAAAAGAATAAAATCTAACATACATACTTAAGAACTCAGTTGCATAAATCATTAATGCATAACAGAAATAACATGACATTCATAATTTCGAAATTCTCTCATATGTTGTAACATAATTAAAATAAATAAAAATACAAGTAAAAAGAAGAAATAAAAGCATCATACAGTAATATATGTAATGAACCAAAAATAATTAAATAATAATCATACCAAAAGAATACTAATATTTAGTATGTATCATATTTTGTCAACCATAATAAATCTGAAATTAACAAAAACAATTAAAATAAAATGCATTAATGTAGTATGTAAGTTAAGTTAAGTAAAACTCAGAAATATTTTTACTTCTTGATTCGTATTTATTGAACTCCCAAATTACTCTAAACTCAAAAATTCTAAATTTTATGATTACAATTTCGGTAGCTAAGAAATAAATTAACTAAATATTGGTAGTGAATTTATGCAAATTAGCACTATTCAATTTGTACACGCGTAATTATTATTATTTTATGGAAATTGAGAAAGTTCGATTGAAGTAAACAAGTGACAAAAGTGCAAGGTGCGCAAAAATTGTTGAGACAGCAAAAGACCGGATGCGCGTGTAATTTATTGCATTGGCATGTTCTATCATGTTTAATATTGTTTGTTATCAATTATTGATAATTGTTGTTAAGAAATCCACGTGGATCAAAGATTTAGACTGATTGGCTGTAGTCCTTGATGCTGTTGATTCATCTCCTGAGGTTGAACGGTAGGAAGTAGTGTCACGTTCCCCCACTGTCCGCTTAATCTTTTGTGAAACGTAATGCACAGAACCAATACGATAATTGCGATTATACCTGCATCTGTAGTGACTGCAATTTTATGCTTCGTGAATAATTCTTTCAGCTTTTGTACGTTTTTCAGATGTAAATTATGTAAAAATTGCAGATCAAGCTTGATATCTTTCTCTGTTATATTAGGTCTTAATATTGGGGGTAAGATTTGTGTAAATTGTATTTCCTTACTTATAAAGGTTTTGTCCTTTACTTTGATGGTTTCATTATAGTAATGAAGTAGAAAATTCCCTTCGATATGTTTGCTGGAACCGTTTTACATGATGTCCCCATTGAAATTATTTAAGAAAACTGTGTTGTCATTCAAGGATTCTACTTCTTCCTTGCTGCTGACCTGGTAATCACATACAGCATGTGTGCCTTTCAATAGTTGGTAGATACAGTGTTCCTCTTTTAATTTTTCTATTTGGTTGGTCCTACATACCACAGTGTCCTTGAAAGTGTTGCACTTCTCTGTAATTCCAAACATTTCATCCTGGCTTGACAAAAGCTCTCTATACTCTAGATGTATTTTCTTGTTGTTTTGAATTGTGGATCTTATCGTGAGATAGTTATAAATTTTTTGTCCCGTTTTCGGAATAGACACCACATATAAAATCGTAGAACCCTTTTTCAATAATAGTGGTTGTGTGTATTCTATAGCCTCCACGTCGTTGGAATATGGCAGTGTTTCCATTTCTGCTATGAGGTTATTAATTTCGTTTTTATTCAATAGATTTGTGTTAATGATTCCTCGTTTGGCTAATTGTACTGCCCTTATAATTTCTTTTATTTCTTCCTTTAAGATAGCCAGTTTGTTGTATATTGTTTGTAAGTGCTCACCCCTGTTGTTTTCATCTACATGGCCAACAATCTTATTATATTCATTGAGGATTTGCTGTGTTGTTTCCATGATTTGTTGATTTATTTGATATTGCTCATTATTATTTTGTATGATTGAATCCTGGCTTTTTGTTATTTCATCCCAGTCCGTTGCATCCGGTGAATCAGCTATCCATTTCCACGCTGATCCTATCCAATTAATAGAGCGTTTGGTTCTGGTGTTAGGTCCTGTAAGTACTTCTAGCAAGTTCGAGATCTGATGTATTTGATATTCCAGCTGGGATTTAATGGTGTTCTTCGAATCGATCTGTTCAATGCTAGGCATTCTCTACTGCTTCCTCATAGCTTGTGAGGTTAATGATATGAACTAATTTAAAGTTACCGTTTGTTACTCGTCCACTTCCCTGCTTCAATGTTACTATTGGTGTATCGTAGCTGTATATCTCGAATGATGCCGCTAGTGTCCAAATTGAAGTGCTGAAAAGAGTAGTTTTACTGTGTTATATGTGTTTTATGAACCCGTCGTCCCGATGTCGTTGTAACTGTTACTCCGTTATCCTTGGCAACAGTTTCTTTCCTATATTTGGGTTTATGTTTCCCTTGAATTTGTTTAATCGCTGTGTATATTGTCTCACCGGGTTCGTACGTTTTCGGTTTTTCCCTTTTTGCATTTACCCTTTTTAGCCCCGCTTTCTGGTTTCTTTTTTATCTCTCAACTAAATGCTCATTTACTTTACGTCGAACATCCATTAATTTTTCATAGCTATTCTTTTGTGCCCTACCAAAGAAAATATCGCTAGGTTTATACCTTGTAACCGAATGGATAGTATTATTGTATCTATCTATGGCTATATTTATCAATTCCTTTAATGTTAATTCTTCGTACTCGAGCTGTAAGCAACGCACAATTTCTATAATCGTTGAATGAACTCTCTCTATTGTGCCATTAACCTCGCTTCTTTTGGGTGGTGCATAATATGTAGACTTTTATACCTAAGGTTTTCAGATAGTCAGATATAATAGGACTTATGAAACTTGTTTCGTTGTCCATCACAAGAATTTTTGGAGCTGAGAAATAGTGCAAAATCTTTATTAATTTATCTCTTAGATATAGAACTGATCTATTCTTTATATGAAAGAACTTCGCGGATTTCGAGTATTTATCTACACATGATATAAATTTCTCATTGCGCATTTCCATTATGTCAATGTGCAATATTTCAGATGGGTGCGTAGGCATTGGCGTTTCCTGAAGTTCCGGTTTGCACGGATGCCGATCATACTTACTTGTGTTACAGATGTCACAGTTCTTTGTATGTTGTTTAATTAGTTTCGACATTTTTGGAAAATAGTATTTCTGTAGTATCTGATCTTTGTTTTCCTTCCAATTTCCATGCGCTCTTTTATGTTCCTCTTGTATAATTCTAAATTTTTCCTCCTCATTACCGACATCCTTGACTATCTTTTGTGTTATACGAAGTTTGAAATTCGCAAACCTTTGAAAAATCCTTGACAAAGCATCTGCGACTTTATTGGTGTAACCTGGCTTATAAATCAGTTCATAATTAAACTCCTCTAAACGCGCTTTCCATCTAAACGTCAAAGGTTGGTAATCAGTCAGGATTCTAATTTTTTGCGCTCCGTACAGATAGTTCCTAAGATTATCTAGGGCCCAAATAATAGCCAATAGTTCCATTTCATTGGTCGCATAGTTCTCTTCAGTCTTATTCAATGTTCTCGAAATATAAGTGATAGGTCTATCCTTACCGATTTCACCCTGAGATAGAACCGCTCCAATAGCAAAATTGGACGCATCTGTTGTCAGTATAAATGGTTTCTCAAAATCAGGGAAAGCAATTATTTCTGAGGATGTCAATGTTTCTTTCAACTGATTAAATGCTTTAGATTCTTCATCGTTAAGTTTTATCTTGACCTTTTTCGATTGATTTGCTTTAACCTGTCCGTTATCTCCCCTTGTAAGGTTCATTAATGGTTTGGCTATCTTTGCATAATCCTTTATAAACCGTCTGTAATAGGAAGTTAGGCCCAAGAATGCTTTCAGTTCCTTCAGATTTTCTGGGGGTTTTATTCTTTGTACAGCTAGTACCTTTTTCGGATCTGGCTTAATCCCCTGGTTGGTTATGATGTAGCCCAAGAATTCTGTTTCTGTTTTTAGAAATTCTGTTTTATCCAGATTAACGCGCAAATAGGCTTTTTCATGTTTTTCGAAAACCTTACTTACGTTGTCTAAATGCTCTGCCTCTGTTTTACCACCGAATACTATAATATCATCAATATATACGTAGCAGATTTTTCCAATATATTCCTTAAGCACGTCGTCTATCATTCTTTGAAAGATAGCCGGTGCATTTTTTAAGCCAAACGGCAATCTTGTAAACTCATATTTCCCATTCATTGTCGAGAATGCCGTTTTTGGAATATCTGCTGCTTTCATTTTTATCTGATGAAATCCAGAGGTTAGATCAATAGTTGTAAAATACTCCGAGTTCCCCAAGCTAGCAATGGTGTTAGAAATATCAGGTATGGGGTAAGTATCCGATATCGTTACTGCATTTAATTTTTTGAAATCTATAACCATTCTATATTTTTTGACGCCTGAAGCATCCATTTTCTTCTCAACTATAAAAATGGGCGAGTTGTACGGACTCTTCGATGGTCGTATTATGCCGTCCTTTAGAAGTTTTTTAATTTGTTCTTCCACCTCACCTCTCATGTTAACTGGATACTGTGGGCGATCCTTATAAATATTTAAATAAAATATCCTTTTTAATTGTCAGGACAGGAGTCTTTATTTAATTACTTGAAAATATTATTTTATTACAACTTTTATATATGTGACCACGACTATACTTTACGACCTATCACTATGATTCTCCTACGACGACTGTACTTTTTGATTGTGACGTTACATTGCGTTATATAAACCTAATCGTACGTACTTATTATGTACTTAGGCACTAACCGGTGTCTATGTTAAATGTATTTAAAATGTGCATGTATATAAAAGAATTTTCTAGACTTGAGAACGGAATTTTATATTTATACATATTAAATCAAAACGTCAACTGCCTACAAATCGGCCAACCTGACTAGGTAATCACCTGATTACAAAAACATTTGCTAATAAACACCCGGTTAAGGGCACTTCTAATAATTCCGTCTAGTATCAAAATTTATGCATATATATACATATGTACGTATGTCTAAACTCTTACATTTTTCCATTTTGTTTTTTTTTTTTTTGTTTTTTTTTTTTTCTTTACAATAATTGCTTTTATTTCCTTATTATATCTATCAATTAAGTTCTATACTTTCGTCATCAAAATATTGGTAAAATTGTAAATATAACATTATCTTTCAAAACATCCTTCATTTTTATTACATTACCTACTAATACAATAAAAGTAACAGTTATTCAATTAATATATTCTCTAAATGTATTTTGTTCTCTTTCATTTTTATGGTTTTACAATATGTTCTTTCGTGGTCAGTTTCAAATTATTATTTACATTTCCTTTTAACTTAAATTATCTAAACATATAATAATTGTAGGGTTTTTTTCTTTTTTTTTTTTCGGTTATACGTATACTGTTTTGTTTTTTTTTGTTTTCATCAAATTGAATAACTTTATGTCACAAATTTTCGAATCGAATTTGAATTAGCACGATGGTACATCACATTCAGCTATTGCAAGATATGGTCTCATGTTTTTTTGGTGCACATACTCCTTTGTAAGGAATTCGCGTCATTTGCATCCCCTCGATGTCCTTGACCACATATCGATCGTTTGGAAGGACTTTTATAACTTCATAAGGCCCGCGATACCGTGCAAGCAATTTTTTATTAACACCCGGTGTATTTACAATATTTTTTATCATGACATAATCACCAGCTTTGTATGACGTAGGCGATTTATGGCTTTTGTCATAATATAGTTTATTATAATTTTGAATTTTAATCATATCGCTGGCTTGTTTCCTTACTGTATTTAGATCTGTTTGATTTTTTACCACATTTTGCTCCAAGAATTCTTTAACCCTGTCACAGACTTGACCTTTTTGATTCCGACCGAACAAAAGCATAGATGGAGAAAAACCTGTACTTCTGTTCAAGGTATTATTTAAAGAGAACTCAATTTTAACCAGACATGTGTCCCAATTAACCGTTGTTTTAGGTTCACATTCTTTTGATAACATAGGAATTAAAATTCTATTAACTCTTTCAACCTGACCATTAGACTGAGGACAATGAGTTGCTACCTCAATATGAACAATATTATTTTCTTTTATAAATTCCGAAAATTCTTTGGATGTAAAACAAGTTCCACGATCAGATATGATTCTATCAGGTCTTGAATAATTATCAAAATAAGATTGCAAACACAAAATAGTTTCTTTGCTTTGAGTGGATTTAACGGCATATAATTTCACGAATTTAGTGAACGCATCTATAACCACAAGTAAGTATATGCTGATTCTTCGACTTTGATTTAGCCAAAGGCCCTAAATGATCAACATGTATTGTACCGAATGGACTTTCACCCTTAGGAATGCAATGTAAAGAACCCTCAACTTTACCTGAATCAGGAGAATAGTAAATGCATTTCAGACATGATCGGATGTAGTCTTTTATTTTGCTTTTCATTTCAGGAAACCAATAGCTACGCAAAAGATATTCGTAGCATTTGTCAGTTCCCAAATGACTCAAAGCTTCATGATGTGTTCGAATAACCTGCGTCTCTAAATGTTCTGGAACATAAAACAATACTTTGTCATTAAATTTTCTATAAACAAGACCATCGACCATTTCATACACTGAGCTTTCTGACTTCTCCAATTCTAAGACAATTTCAGCTATCTTTTTATCTTGTCTTTGCATTGCGGCCAATATGAATTCAAAAGATTCATCATCGACATGTAAGATGTTGACTGCCCTACTCAAGGCATCAGCATGGAGCATTTTTTGACCACTCCTATGTTCAACCTTGTAGTTGTAACATTGGAGTTCCAAAGCCCATCTAGAGATTCTAGGATTTATGGTCTTTTTACTGAGTGTCCTTGAAAGAGATTGACAATCAGTCACGATCTTGAAATCGATTCCTAGTAAATATACTCTGAATCTTTTCAATGCATTCACTATAGCCAAAGTTTCCAATTCGTAGCTGTGGTACCGACTTTCAACATCAGTAGCTCTTTTTGAAAAATAAAATACAGGATGAAACTTATTATCTTTCTGCTTTTGTAATAATACCGCTCCATATCCTATAGAACTACCATCACAATGCAATTCTGTTTCATTATTTGGACTATATATGAATAACACTGGTGACTCAATAAGTTTTGCCTTTAATTTTTCAAAAGCTTTTAACTGTACAGGTCCAAAAATAAATGAAGCATTTTTTCTTAACATATCCTGTAAAGGCTTTGCTAGAATAACAAAATCTTTAATAAATTTGCGGAAGTATGAACAAAGACCTAAGAAGCCTTGAATATCCTTTAAACACTTTGGTACTGGAAAATCTTTAATCGCTTTTAAATGTTCATCGGTAAGACGTATACCATTAGCTTTAATTTTATACCCTAGGTAAGATATTTCTCGTTGCAAGAACGAACATTTATCAAATCTAAGCTTCATACCATTTTTCTTAATAATTTCTATTACTTCTTTAAGAATTTCTAGGTTTTCTTCTATAGTTTCGATAGGTGTAAGGATATCATCAATAAAGGTAAGTATCTTTTCAGACTTTATTAATTTCCCGAAGATATGCTTCATATAACGTTCAAAAACTGAAGGTGCGTTCTTAAGACCAAACGGCATCCTAACATACTCATATTGCCCTAACGGGGTTATAAAAGATGTATACTTTACTGAATTATTTGCTATTTTTACATGGTGAAAACCATTTTTTAAGTCCAAGACTGTAAAGTATTTTTTATCTTTTAACCTATCCAAATGATCTTCGATTAAAGGCAAAAGGTAGTTATCTCGGACGGTAAGTTTATTCAACTCGCGGTAGTCTACACACAGCCTTAGTTCTTTATTTTTTTTTTTGGACTAAAACAATAGGTGAAGTGTAGGGTGAACAACTTTCTGGAATTACCTTCTTTTCCAATAATTCATTTATAATTTTCTGTAATTCGATTTTGTGTACATATGGTAATCTATGAGGGACACTATAGAAATGTTTATCAGTCATTAATTTAATTTCCATTTCAAAATCATCGTTAAGGTAGGACACCCTGTTACTAGAAAGGAACCAAGCCGGTGCAATAATTTCTTTGATTTCTTTACTTATGCTTACCGGTAAATTATTGTTAATATTTAACGACATATCTAAATCATTATTCGTACTTACATCAATATTAAAAATTTGCTTTACAAAATTATCATCGTCATTATTTATTGTATCGTGACCATCGTCCTTTGCAATATCATCATTAGTTGGATGCGATGCACCACCTTGTACTTCGTTGACATCATTGTTATTATCTTTATTATCCGTACATTTATTATCAGTGATTCCAACACTGGCAACACCGTCATTATTTATTTTGTCTTTATTATGTAGTTGTAAGTTATTCAAATCGATGAAATTTCTACCTGAAATTACAGGGTAAACCATTGTATTATTTTTTACAACACATAATTTAAAATTTTTTAAAACATTTTCAAAATTAATATCACAATTTATACTACCAAGAACAACTAATGGGCTTTTATTAATTCCAAAATAATTATTATACTTATCTTCTCTTCCAATTATCATGCATACTGGTACATATTTTTCCTGAATAAAACTAATAGGGCTCCCTGTGTCTATTAGAGTTGATAGAGACGTTTTAGACTGCATTCCGTTGTTGAATAATACATAATCGATTTGATGTTCAAAATTATTTTTCTCCACTATACGCATTTAACATGAATCATAAGGACCAGCGTTATCATTTTTGTTTATGTTGTCATTTATATTATTATTAAGTGCATTGACTAATGTTTTCTCCGGACAGTGTGATGAGATGTTACCTTTTTTCAAACACTTAAAACAGGTTATTTCATTTCTTTTATGTTGCTTCTTTTGTTTACAATTCTTTATTGTACGACCGGCTTCTTTGCAATTGAAACATTTTAATACATTATTACTGCTTAATTTATTTTTATGTATGTTATCTTTTCTAGAGAAATTTTCATATACATTATATTTTATTTTTTCATACTTTCTTAATAAAATTTTTAACTCATTAACTGTATTGGCATTATATAATATCAGTTTATTTAAACTGTTATCCGGTATTCCATCAATTATATTTTGGATCAAATCTTGTTCATTGATTTCCACTGTAGAAGCAATTTCTTGCATAATTAAAACATATATTGTTGAAGGTTTTTTTCTTTTCGTTTTTTCCTTGTTCTTAACTCATTATGAACATCTTTAATCATAACGGTTTGAGAAAATTCTTTCAATAAAAAATGTTTTAGGTCTTGCCAAGATTTGACCGTAACACTTCTTAAAAATAGTTTTGCCGTGCCTGTTAAAAATCTTTTTCCATAAACAAGCTTCGTTTTCTGATCATATTTTAATATATCAGCTAATTCCTCAAACTGTTGTATCCATCGTTGAACCGGGTAGTTGTCGTCGCCGCTAAAGGATGGTATAGAGTCTTCTATGTCTCTAAAACTGTGGAATGATAACCCTGGATTTTCTGCTAAATCCTCCATACTCAATTCTTTAAATTCTTTTTTCAATTTAGCAATTTTCTTCTTTTTATCAACAATACTCTGTAATCGTTGTATTTCAGCATCCATTTCAGCTTCATCATCTGAAGATTTATCCCCTTCACTCTCTTGGTCCTCACTATGACCTTCATCAGAGTCAACCGGTACCAAGTTGGACAATTCTTCCTCGCTGTATCCCTGTACAGCTTCCTGCAATCGCAATCTTAAAGCTGCTTTATTGCCACTTGTTTGAAGATTTAAATCTCTTAAAATTCCTTTTAAAACCACTAGTGTAGCTTTATTCACAAAATCATTGAATTTATCGGCCATTTTTGAAGGTCACCAGGTCACACATGCAAACACGTTCACTTTAATTTTCTCATTATTTTTTTCGGAAAAATTCTTTTTTTTTTCCACTACAAACTTTTCTGAACTATACAGTTCAAATTCCGCTTCTGAATTTTATTTGTGGGCGATCCTTATAAATTTTTAAATAAAATATCCTTTTTAATTGTCAGGACAGGAGTCTTTATTTAATTACTTGAAAATATTATTTTATTACAACTTTTATATATGTGACCACGAGTACACTTTATGACCTATCACTATGACTCTCCTACGACGACTGTACTTTTTGATTGTGACGTAACATTGCGTTATATAAACCTAATCGTATGTACTTATTATGTACTTAGGCACTAACCGGTGTCTATGTTAAATGTATTTAAAATGTGCATGTATATAAAAGAATTTTCTAGACTTGAGAACGGAATTTTATATTTATACATATTAAATCAAAACGTCAACTGCCTACAATACGGATATGATTTTGCATAAATTGGCTCATCTGTCGCTGTTTTAATTTCTGCCTCAACGCTGGTATTAATTAGCTGCTGCTCATTCAGTGGTCCAAATAAGGCAACATATTTTTTAACCAACAGTTTAACTTTTTGTTTGGATTCTTCGCATAAATGCCTGTCTCTGATCTTTATATTATTTACCTGCACTGATTTCTTCTCATGTAACGGAATACATATATTCGGCGCTATTTTCAATGTATTGTTCTTTCTGTCAATTACTGCTTCTATTTCCTTCAGGGTGTCTTCTCCGATTATGCCATCAAATGTTGTTAGTCCTGGTAGTACAAAAAATTCCGTTAGTGTGTTGTTGCCAATACTTTCAAAGAATCTTCCTGTAATTTTTTTAATAATTAAAATATTACCCCCTGCGGATCTTATTTTGAATGGGGTTTTTGTAGGCTCAGCGTTTACGGCTAGTTCCAGCTTAATGAAATTTTTATTAGCACCCGTATCTATTAAGAATTTGAGAATTTTATTGTCGAGAGTCTTATACTCTAGGTATGGTATGCTAGAGAGGCTCCCGTCATAAAATGTACTTCAGGATTCTCTTCAAGCATTTCTTCACTTTCTCCTTCATAATCGCTGTATTGATGTATGTACTCCTCATATTCTATCTCTTCTCCTTGCGTTTCCAAATGATTAATTCTCTGCAATTTTCGCATTTGTCCCTCCGAGTTGTTTTCTCTCTTAATGGCTGACATGATGGAATGATTCGGGCTGTTCATATAATTCACCTGTCTGGTTCGAATCGATGGGTCCACATCCATAGGCACAGGTGGTTTCGGTTGAAGTGGCCTTGGCGGAGATCTATTGTTCAGGTTGTGTTGTATATTGTACGACATATTCTTATATTGCAGAGGCATATTGACTTGTTGGTGTGTTATTTTTCGACTTCCTAGTTTCTGACATTTTATTCACTGGACTCGTCACTGTATTATTAAAATTCTTCACATGTACAGAGAGATTTCTAAAATTTAAATTCTGGATTTCCAGACAAGATGAGTATGCCTCTGGTAATGTTTGAGGTCTTTGGATCGTTAGCATCTTATACAGTTCACCATTTAGGCCTCTAATAAACACATCTAATGCCCTATTTCTATATGTTTCAATCAACACTGTCATTGTTTCCGGAGCATAATCCTCTGTTTTTATTTTGTTCACTATAAGGGAGAACTGGTGATTGACATTTGCATAAAACTCATCAATACTCATATTCTTCTGTATCAGTATACTTAGCTGATGCTCCAAAGTGCGCAGATCTCTCTTATCTGCGTAATGAAGGGATAAACATTGCTTTATTGCACCCCAATCATCGTCAAAGATATTGTATGATATAAGAGCTGCATCCGCTTTTCCGCGTATTTTTTGTCGGATGCTCTTCAGTATAGCTCTGTATAATGGTTGCCCCGCAATATCTCATAATCTTTTAAAATTCCCTCAACGCTATGCACGTATGATATGTACTGCACTGGATTCCCTTCAAAAATTGGAATTTCTTTCACGCTATCTGGGAGTCTACTAATATCTTTTATTTCCTCTTCATTTTTCGAAGTCGGCGTCGAAGTGGGTACAACCTGAGTTGTTTTCTTTGTTTCTAATGCTGATAATCGCTTTTCTAATTCTTTAATTTGTTCAATTTGAGCATTAATTGACCCTGTCAGCTGTTTTATTGCTTCTTGCACAGCTTCAGTTGCCATTTCGTGAAAGTTTATTTGAACAGGAATGAGTAAAGGTAAATATAATATAGGAACAAAAGAGATCTACAAGGTTTTTGAAAACGTACGAAAAAATTTCAAAGAAAATGCGACCTACAGAGTTTAACAAAGATGTCGATTGCCAAATTTGCGGGCTCCATCCAAGTACACCCGGAACGCGAGGACGCATTTTTAAAAATTTTGCTTTTTTTTAATTGAAAGAGCATTAAAAAACAAAGATTTTGAGGGGCGAATTTTAAGGATACGATTACCCATATCCTTAAAAAAAGCAAAAATCCTTTTTCGTCCTACTCGTTCATACGACAAAAATAAACAATGAAATACCACTTTATATATACCAATCGAAAGCTTATGATTCGTAGATTATCCTAAAATGCATGCTTATAAAAATCATTAAGGATTAATATCCTTTTTAATCCTTTTAAATTTTGACATTTTCGAAGTTCCATCTCGTTTAACAGATGACGCAGTTAAGATCTACAAACAGTATTAGCATACCGAATTGAAGAATTTTAACAAATGTAATGGAAACGTCAAACAAATGACAACACAGTATTGGAAACGTCATATTACACTGGAATTTGTTTACATTATAAAATAAATAATACTGAATCCTGAAATTCTACAGGATTATTATTATTAATTCATTACAAACTAAAACAATTATATCTGTATACATATTATAATGTATAATACACCATTTTATCGATAGCTTTCATATGGTCATATGGTTATTGTTTGTTTAAAATTTGAATTTGAAAGATTAAGTATTAATATTATATCGATTATTTGTTTTCTTTTTTAGATATATTTAATTTATTTTTCAATGAATTAAATCACAAATTAACTTACACAATACAAATGGTATTTGTAAATCCAGATACTTGTTTCCATCCTGTAACAATAACAATTGGATCTACAATTTTATAAAACCATTCTTTTTACAAGTCCAAATTGTACAAGATCATCTACATCTTTAAGCCAATCAGATAGTATTGGTTCTAATTTAAGAAAAAATCAATACAAAATTAAATACAATATGAATGCTTAATAAAATTGTAATTAGGTGTGCATACCAGTGTAAATTAATGGCAGAATAGTTTGATAGAGATGGCGAAGAAATTTTTGTGCCAAAGCGCAGTTTCAGCTTCCTTGCATATTTTTGCCATTGTAATGGATAATTATCCTTTGCTGTTTCACCTGAAACGTAACACAATCAGCACCACCTAAGATTGCATTGGCAACATCGGAAATTTCAGCGCGAGTTAGACGTGGTTTCTTATCCATTGATTCAAGTATTTGTGTTGCACAAATCACTGGTTTTCCTTGCTGTAATTTTATTAAATAAATTAACAAAACACAGAAATTAAAAACAAACTATTTTTAGTTACTTTGTTGCAGCGAGAAAATCTTTTCTGGTGGAATTTCATTTCAAAACCGATGCTGGCCCAGTTGTACATACAAATGATGCCAGATAATCGAACATGTGGTGCAGGTAATGCAAAATCAAGTTCTCACATATATTCAAGATGATTTGGTGTTTTAGCTACTTCCATCTGGGAAACTGTTGTTATCTAAAAAGAAAACAAATAATCGATATAATATTAATACTTAATCTTTCAAATTCAAATTTTAAACAAACAATAACCATATGACCATATGAAAGCTATCGATAAAATGGTATATTATACATTATAATATGTATACAGATATAATTGTTTTCGTTTGTAATGAATTAATAATAATAATCCTGTAGAATTTCAGGATTCAGTATTATTTATTTTATAATGTAAACAAATTCCAGTGTAATATGACGTTTCCAATACTGTGTTGTCATTTGTTTGTCGTTTCCATTACATTTGTTAAAATTCTTCAATTCGGTATGCTAATACTGTTTGTGGATCTTAACTGCGCCATCTGTTAAACGAGATGGAACTTCGAAAATGTCAAAATTTAAAAGGATTAAAAAGGATATTAATCCTTAATGATTTTTATAAGCATGCATTTTAGGATAATCTACGAATCATAAGCTCTCGATTGGTATATATAAAGTGGTATTTCATTGTTTATTTTTGTCGTATGAACGAGAAGGACGAAAAAGGATTTTTGCTTTTTTTAAGGATATGGGTAATCGTATCCTTAAAATTCGCCCCACAAAATTTTTGTTTTTTAATGCTCTTTCAATTAAAAAAAGCAAAATTTTTAAAAATGCGTCCTCGCGTTCCGGGTGTACTTGGATAGAGCCTTATTTTTCAAATATACTACCTATAAGAATGATTTTATTTTGTGGCAATGACTTAAAGATTTAAAAAAAATTTTATTTATTTTCTTTTTCCTTTTGTTTTATATATATATTATTTTTTTCACAAAATACAAATAAAAAAATATTTTTGTTTTACAGAGCAAACTAAACAACAATATATGCTTTTTTTTCAAAAACTTTTATTCTTAATATAAACGAAAAAGAATTTATTTAGAGCTGTAAAAAAGATATTATTTAGCTCAAAAATATTTTCAATATCAAAAAAGAATTTTCTTTTTAAAATCGAAAGTTTGCAAAAAATTTTAATAATTTCCTGAAATTATCCTGAGTAAAACCAAATCTGTCAATAGTATTCAATATTTTATTTGTTTAGTTTCCTTGTACAATTTTATTCTTAAATTTATTTCTCTTCACCAAAAAATGTTTGTATTAAAAATTTTATAATTTTTAGTTTATTGTTTTGTTTTTAATAAAAAGGTAACATTTTGTACTGAAAAGATATTTATTTGTTTCTATGTAGGATTTAAATATTTGATTATTTATTTATTAATTTCTTGTTTAAGTTTTTACGTTTTTGTTTCAACAACCAAAAAATATTTATTTTGATCCTACGAGAAAAAGCTTGTTTTATTTAAAAGATTTGTTTAATTTTCAATGGTTTTATTTTAATTCAAAAAAAAAAAAAAAAAAAAAAAAAAAAAAAAAAAAAAAAAATTACTTACTTGTGCATAAAAAATTTATTTTATTTTTATTTATTATACTATATATATTTCTTTTTTTATGTTGTTACAAAATTCGCTGTTTATTCTTCCTATTTTATTCTTTAAAGAAGAACTTTATCACAAAAATATAGTTTCAATTTTTTTCCTTCCTTTTGCTTTGTTCTTTAATATTGTACTATTAAAACACTGTGTACTTACAGTAGAATAAGCAGGAGTTTCATCTTATTGCTGCTGACTTTCTCCTATAATTTTGCCCTAATCGAAGGAGGGTGGTACGTAAAAAATCCCTTTTAGTTAACAACGTTGAGAATTGTTATCAACCTACTCGTGGTACGTTCCAATCAACTGCTATGTAGTGTAGTTGTGTCGGTGGCTGTATCGCTGTGTTCTCATGGTAACAGTGATAAATTGCCTTAGTTGTGTTTGAAAAATTCTTTTAGTTTAGTTTAGTTTAATTCACAAGGGTGAGAAGAGGTTGGGTTGCCTCGACACTGCAGCTTAAGAAAGCTTATTGTATCCCTCACCCTTTTTTTGTCTACATAAAGGCATTTATCCTTTTGGCAAGGAGAATAACGTACTTTATGTAGTCTAGATTTGAAAGATCTTCGAGATTTCTGCCCTCAGTGGTCCCATCTCCATCTCCATCTTTCTAGTGCCACACATTCCTTCAGGATGTGTGTAGCTGTTTCTTCCTCTTCAAGACATAGCCTACAGTCTAGGTTATTCATGATGAAGCCTAGTTTTTGTAGGTGTACTTTAAACTTGTAATGTCCTGTTATTAGTCCAATTGCAAGTCTAATAACTTTCCTTTCACATTTCAGTGTCAGGTCTGAAATCGCTCTGTTCGGTTCTTTTATAAGACCCCCAGAGCGTCTTTTTCCTCCATCAGAAATCCAGTGAATTTTATGCTGGTTTTGTACCCAATCATTCACCTTTTTCCTAATGAAGTTTTTAGTAATTCCCAGGGCGGGCTCTGGCCCTATCAGGGGTGTACTGGATCCCTTCCTGGCCAACTCGTCTGCTTTTTCGTTACCAGCTATTCCTTTATGACCTGGCACCCACTTTACCAAAATATTGTTGTGGTTGTTTGCCAGTTCATTGAAGTTTTGTTTGCACTCTGGTACTACCCTAGAGTTGATTTTAACACTTTCCAGTGCTTTAATCGCCGCCTGACTGTCCGTGAGAATGAGGATCGTTTTATTTCTATATCTCCTTCTTAAATTCTCTACGACGCACAGATTTATGGCGCATACTTCAGCCTGGAGCACAGTGGCATATTCCCCGAGTGGGATTATTATATCCCTTCTAGGTCTTATCCCATGTATTCCGGCTCCCGTTCCTTCACCTGTCTTTGATCCATCCGTATACCAGATGAGATCTCCTTCCAGGTGACTGTCACGCGTTTCCTCCCAGCTTGTTATCTGGGTGAGGAATCTCTTTTCAAAGTTCATAGAAGTTTCAATGAAATCATGTCTCATTTCGAAACTTCTATCTTTGATTGTTTGTAGAATACTGGTATGCCCGGCTTCCACCAGGGGCTTCCAGTGTCTGTTCATATACAGCCTGTACGCCGCTATCCTAGCTTGCCCCTTGATAACGAATTCAAGGGGAGGTACGTTTAGTATAGCTTCTAAGGCTGCCGTCGGGGTGCTTCTGAATGCTCCCGTTGTACACAGAAGGGCCAATCTTTGAATTCGTTCCAATTCAATTTTGGCCTTTTTCTGTTCTGTTTTGGGCCACCACACCAGTGACCCGTAGCTTATCATAGGTTTTAGGATCACATCGTACATCCACAGTACCATATGTGGCCTAATTCTCCATGTATTACCGAGTGCCCTTTTAAGATTGAAAAGGGAGGTTTTTGCCTTTCTCGTAATTTCAGTCAGCTGCTCATTCCAGGTCAGTTTACTATCTAGGATAAGTCCTAGATATTTAACTTGTTTGGAAATCTCTAACTGACTGTTGAAAAAGATAAGAGGTTTTAGACCCTCCAACGTCTTTTTCCTCGTGAAGGGAACAAGGGCGGTTTTAGCTGGGTTTACCTTCAGGTTTTCCCTGCTACACCATTGCTCCACTATTTTCAGAGCCTTCTGCATTAACTCTGATATCGTATTTAGGAATTTTCCCCGGGTTATGATGACTATGTCATCCGCATAGCCCTGGGTGTAAAATCCTTTATTGTTTAGTTCGGTAATCAGGTCATCCACTACTAGATCCCACAGAAGTGGTGATAAGACACCTCCTTGTGGGGTCCCTCTGGTGACCGACATCCGTATGTCCACTCCTGTCAGAGTGGCTTGTACTATTCTGCTTCTTAACATGTGGCTTATCCACCTGCATATGGTGTTGCTTACCCCATGTTTTTGAGCAGAACTTATGATAGAGTTATAAGAGGTGTTATCAAACGCCCCCTCTATGTCAAGGAAAACCCCCAGAGTGGTTTCCTTGTTATGTAAACTATGCTCTATTTTTGCAACCAGTTGGTGCAGAGCAGTTTCACATGATTTACCTGGCTGATAGGCATGCTGATTGGAGCTCAAGGGTCTCTCAATCAGACAGGTTTCCCTGATGTGCCTTTCGACCAGTCTCTCCAACGTCTTCAAGATGAAGGACGATAGACTAATTGGTCTATACGACTTTGCCTGGAAGCAGTCCTTCCCAGGTTTGTGTGTAAATACCACATTAGCCTTCCTCCAGGCTTTGGGTATGTAGCCTAGTGCTAGGCTGCCCCTGAAAAGCCTGATTAGTTCCAGTGCTACAGCTTCTCCTCCTTTCTGTAGTAGTACTGGATAGATTCCGTCTGGACCAGGACTTTTATATGGTTCAAAAGTATTGACAGCCCATATTGTCCTGTTCAGCGTGACCACTCTTTTAGCCAACTCCCAATCTACCTTTTT
This sequence comes from Anthrax anthrax, assembly GCA_963971155.1. Lineage (NCBI taxonomy): Eukaryota > Metazoa > Arthropoda > Insecta > Diptera > Bombyliidae > Anthrax > Anthrax anthrax. Next base: position 33,768,968 of record OZ020117.1, read on the forward strand.
CGCTCTTAGATTGAGCTCATCGAAGGCAGATTGGTCATCGGTTTCCAGAAAGGTTTCACATTCTGGAAAGTGCGTATGTAACAGTACCTCCAGTGTGTCCCTTTCGTTTTTCGTGTAAATCCCATCCTTGGTCTTTAGAAGACCCAAGGGATTGGTGGGATTTTTGGCCAAAGCCCTGTGGAGTCTGGCCCCTTCTGAGATTGAAGTTATCTCCCCACAGAAGGATTTCCACGAGTTACTTTTGGCTTCACGAATCTTTTTGTTATAATGAGTCAGTGTTTGTCTATAGACATCCCACTGTCCTGTCTTCTTCGCTTTATTGAAGAATTTTCTTACTTTTGTCCTTAAGGCATCAAGTTCTTTGGTCCACCAGTTTATTGGCTTCCTGCTGGACCGCCTTGATATAGGACAGCTTTCTTGATAAGAGGCGAGAACAACCTCCGTTAGTTGTTCTGAGGCTACCTCAAAGTCAAGTGTATCCTTAATGGACTTTTTAAGGTTTTTTACCCCCTCGTTCACTTTTTCACTGAACAAGGCCCAATTTGTTCTGCGCGGGTAACGATACATAATGTTTGGTCTATCTATGCCCTCGATAGCCATCATTATGTACCTATGGTCAGAGAGAGACGGTTCTCTAGAGACCTCCCACTTACAGATATTGGGCTCTACTTTACTTGACGACAGGGTTATGTCGATTACTTCTTCGCGTATCGCGTTTATAAAAGTGGGTTCGTTACCTTTGTTGATTATACTTATATTATGAGTAATAATAAAGTCTAAAAGGTACTCACCTCTTCTATTTGTATTGGAGCTCCCCCAAATGGTGTGGTGCGCATTGGCATCTGCTCCAACAAGGTACTGGAGGTTATTGTCCTCACAGTACTCAACCAGACTCTCCAGCTCTTTGGTTGGTGGAGGGTCTGTCGAATCGTACGGAAGGTAGGCAGATGCTAGGGTAATTGTCCTACATCCTCCCTCCGTAACGATGGTCAGATTCCCTGCAATCAGGTCCCTGAAAAAGAGATTTTGCAAGGTTAAAATCTGTAAGCCATTCTTGACAAATATGCAAGACCTTGGCTTGTCTGCATGTAAGTCGTAAATAACCTTACCTGCTAGTGTTCCGAGCCCCATAACCCTGTTCTTCACTATCCAGGGTTCCTGGATTAGGGCCACGTCTATTCCCTCTGCAGTAATCAGCCTGCAGAGAGACGCTGTAGCAGCCCTACAATGCTGAAGGTTTATTTGCACAACTTTCAGCATGTGTGGGCTTTGACAGCACTCGGAAGTTTAGTTGAGAGAAACCAAGGTACGCTTTGTATCCCGTTTCTCTCAACGCTTCCGCAGACTTCTCGTCAAGGTAGAGGACCAGGTTCATGCCCTGTTCCTCTTCCCTGGAGCTGCAAATACTCCAGTCTTCTGTGTTCAGCCCCATGTTCTGGGTCTTCAGAAGCTGGAGTATTTTTTGGGGTGATTTCTCCCCCAAAAGATCCGTATTCGGGATTGTAACCAGGACTTTGGTTGTCCTTACAATCTCCTTTGCTTCCCCAACTCGGAGGATCGCGCCCTCCCATGGGGTGATCAAAGGGACTGTAAGTTTCAACCATTCCTTGGCAGCCTGGTTGGCACAGGTTATGAAAAGCACGCCCTTATCAAAGAAGCTATTCGTGAACTGAGGCCCTTTGGAGGGTTCACACCTCCAGACCTCTGCCAGAATAGCTCTCTGAACCAGGCGCGCCTTCTCCTGGTCCAACTTAGCTTCTGGGTAGCCTTCTAGGACTACCGCCATTTTCAAGGCAGACACCACCTGCCTGTAGGTGAGCCCCGTCTCCACCTCCGAGGAGGGGCCGGGTTGTCCTACCGCAGGTGGTACCTGCTTTGTCTTTTTGGCAGGGGGTTTCGGTGGTCCCCCCTGATTCGGAGAGGTAGAGCTCTCCGACCTCGCCCGCTTCAGGATTTTGCCGGTCTGTTGCTTCCCAGCACCCTGAGCGGCTTGATTTCTTTTGCGAGGTATTAAAGCCTCGCCTCTTGCCCGGGCAGCCTCTCTGGCGAGTTTTCGCCTTTGCGCCCCGGACAGTTTTTTGTCTGCTAGCTTGAGCTTGCTCAAACGGTCGCCATATGCAGTGACTCCTGTACATATGGAAGGCTAATTACTCTAGGGGGTCGCCTGGTACCCTAGAGGCTCCGTTAGCGGTATCATTTGCCCCTGATACCATTCACTCCTCGGCACGGGTCGCATAACACCTTGAGTTAGGGGTTTTTGGTTGCGTTTGGTTTCATTCCCTCCACGTTTATATCTTCCACTTTTTCAAGTAGATTAATACAAACGTCTCATTGGGAACTACTCAGCCGCCCCACCACGACAAGACGCAACCTCCGGGGGGAAAAATTCTTTTACTATGTTGCTATCACATGGCTCACGAAGAGCCTATACCGTCTCCAGAGCTGATCCAACTGGTTTCCGGCGTGGCATCAAGGAACGCCAAGCTGATAGTAGGCTGCGATGCAAACGCCAGACACACTCTGTAGGGTAGCACGGAGTGCAACGAGAGAGGTGAGTTCCTTTATGATTACATAATAAATACTAACCTAGTTGTAAGTAACAGAGGTAGCACCCCAACGTTTGTTTTCCCAAGCTCGGACAGGTTCTGTGGCTGGGAGGAGGTGCTAGATGTTACATTAACTACGGGTAATATAACTGCAGACAGGTGGAGAGTGTCCCAGTGGTTTTCTGATCATAAATGGATACTCTTCGAGTTAAACCTTGTCTGTAAGCGAGATCCTCCATATCGGAACGTTAAAAGAACCGATTGGAGGAAGTTCAGTTACATTTTTAATTCTAGATTTCCAGCACAACTGGGAAAGGAGAGGCTCGAAACCACGGAGGAGGTTGACAAGAGGGTTCGCGACATGGAGGAGGCCATGAGAACCTCCTTCGAGGCCTCCTGCCCACTGACGCGTGGCAAGAAGCGTCTCCCCAGTTGGTGGAATGAAGACCTAGCCATTCTCAGAAGAATGACTAGGGATATCTTCAATATCTGTCGGAAACAGAACTTTTGGAAACCCTATAAGGATTTTCTTAGGGAATACAAGAGATCCATTGGGGTAGCCAAAGCAACAGCATGGAAGCAGTACTGTCACTCCATCGAGACTATCGGGGAGATGACAAGGCTCGGAAAGATCCTGTCAACAGAGCGATCTTGTCCCTCGTTCCTCAAGAAGGCGAAGGAAGAGTGGACGGAGACTGAGGAAGAAACCCTCGAGCTGTTGATGGAAACTCACTTCCCGGGATGCAGCTAGAAAGCGGAAGAGCGTGCTATGGAAACTACGCAGGCATCTTGGGAAGAAGTAAGCAATATAATCACCAGGGACAGATTCTCACCGTACAAATCACCAGGACCAGATGGAGTCTACCCAGTAATGCTGCAGGAACTACGGAGTGTAGTAGTTCCTTGGCTGGTGGTGATTTTTAGAAGCTGCCTGTGGCTGGGGCATGTCCCAGACAGCTGGCAGAGGGCCCGAGTGGTCTTTATTCCGAAGGTAGGTAGAAGCGGTCACGAATCAGCTAAAGATTTCAAGCCGATCAGCTTGACCTGCTTCGCGTTAAAAACATTGGAGAGGGTGATGGATGCTCCTTTGAGAGAAAGGGTGGAAGTCACTCTCTCCAAATCCCAGCATGCATACATCAAGGGGAGATCCACTGAGACAGCTCTGCACGAGGAAGTGCGCACGGTGGAAAGGTCCCTTGAGTTTAAACAGTAGACGTTGGCAGCATTTTTGGACATAGAAAGCGCTTACAACAACGTGACAAAAGAGGCCATCATGAAAGCACTCAGCTCGGCTGGTGGAGAGGTGAGCATTAACCAATGGATTGGTAAACTGCTCAGCTCAAGGATAATCCAGACAGAGTTGGGAAATAGAAAGCTGACAAGGTTCGCTAGAAGGGGGACTCCCGAGGGAGTGGTAATGTCACCCCTCTTGTGGATCCTTGTCATGGACCGAGTACTGTGCCAGTTGGGAAGGGATGGAATCAAAACGGTTGCATACGCTGATGACCTGGTTCTGCTAGTATCGGGAATGTTTCCTGACGTGATGAGTGACATCATGAACAGGAGCCTGAGGAAAGTTGATGCTTGGGCCACAAGCTGTGGACTGAGGATCAATGCAGGCAAGACAGACCTGATGCTTTTTACAAACAGAACCAAAGTCCCCAGCTTCAACCTTCCAACTATCGGCGGAAGGCAACTCTCATTGGCTAATAGAGTCAAATACCTAGGAGTGTGTTTGAACTCTAAACTTAACTGGAAGGCCAATGTGGAAGAGAGGGCGAAGAAAGCTTGCGTGGCTTTGTACGCTAGTAAAAAGACCTTCGGCAAGAGATGGCGCGTCAAGCCGGAGATGCTGCTGTGGCTATTCACAGCAGTGATACGTCCGATCCACACTTACGGCTCACTAGTATGGTGGCGATGGAGAAGAGATACAACCAACAAAGACTAGGGAGGATACAGAGGACAGTGGGATTGGGAGCTACTGGGGTTATGAGATCATGTCCAACGGAGGCTCTCAATACCATTCTGGGTCTAATCCCCCCAGACCTTTTTGTTAAGTATACGGCGGTGTGCAGTGCACTAAGGCTCAGGGAGATAGGATGTTAGCAGCCCAGAACATATGGGCACGGCAACATCCTGAGCCTAATCCCGAAAGAGTCAATCGCCAAAAGCACAGATTACATGACCACCACAGTGCGCTTTGATAGGAATTTTGAAGCGCGATTCCCTTCCAGGGAAGAATGAAAGGATAATAGGGCCATAGGCAACTTTAGAAAAAAAAGTGAAAAAAGTGGAACAAAGTGAAAAAAATTTGAAGAAAATTGGAAAAAAGGAAATAGAAAAAAACTGGAAAGAAAATCGTAAGAAAAATTATAAAACAATTTAATAGAATCAATTTTTTTTAAATAAAGAAAGAAACAAAAAAAAAATGGTTGGGTAAAAAATATTAAAAAAAAAAAATTGCGAAAAAACCAAAAAAATTTCATCAAAACATTAAACAAACAAAATTTTAAACCGACAATTTCCATCATGAAGGATAAAATATAAAATTTTAAAGGCAAAGAAAGTGAATACGAAATTTTGAGAAAGAATAGTTCTAGAGCTGGAGGATTATTCTTTATTTCTCCCGCCATCATATTTAAATAACTTCGATGAAGATATAATAGAAGACATATAAAAAACAAAAACCTGCTACGTACAAAGAAATGGCAATGATAAATTTGTAAAATTTAAAAAAGAAGACGAATCAACCGATGATGAAGTATGTGTGATACAATACGGTCAGCCATTCATGACATCTGATGATGAGGACGTATTGAAGAAAAAAATGAAAAAAAGTAATGTAAATTAATTTCTTATTACTTTATATATTTTTTTTAAATTATACTAATTTAAATATATAATCAAGATACTGTGTATACTATACAAAATTAAACTAAATATCTATAAAATATTGTATTCAAAAAAATTATTAAGAATGTTAAAAATTTTTTAAAATAAAATTTTTATTACTTTTTGAGGGATATTTTTCAGTTTTTTTTTTCTATAAAAATATATTTTATTAATTTGATAGTTTTGTTGGTTTTTTAAAAAATATATACTATATAACATATCATAATAAAAAAAAATAATTTTTTATTACTTTTTTTGGGGTATTTTTCGGTTTGTTTTTTTAAAAAAATTATTATGTTTATGACAATAATTAAATGTTTTAATTATACTAATAAATATAATTACACTAATTAAATTAAACTAATTAAATGTTTTATTAATTTGATAGTTTTTTGGTCTTTTTTTAATATTATACTAATTATAATAATTAGTATAATAATAATTAAATTATAATAATTATTATACTAATACTTTTTATACTAAAAAACAGATGGCGCCACCCCGTATGTAACGTTTTTCAAGATTATAGAACGAATCCATCGTGTGCAATCGATTAAATAAAATTTCGAGTATCGGTTCGCACACCATGATTTTGATTGATCTTGAAAAACGTGGGTGGTCGGCCATCATGATTCATTTTTTCTTCCCTTCAAGTTTTTAACCTTGACCTGGTTAGACGTGCAATTAAAGTCGTTCGTGCGGTGCGGTTTTGTTTCAAAAGTTTTTTTTTTTTTAAATTTGAAAATTAAACGAATTAAATTTTTACATTAAAATTCGCAATGATTTCGCGCGGTGTAATTTTTACTTATTCCGTAAAAAATATAAAAATAAATAAAAATGCATAAACACAAAGAAAAAGTGATAAGGTGGACATAAAGAAAATTGTGTTAAAGGGCGCCCATAAAAAACAAAGAAATAAAATAAATCAAGATAAAATAAAAAGGACAAATTAAAAGGACGAAAGCAAAATAAAAGAAAAAGGACGAAAAGCAAAGGGTAAGTTGAAAAACAAATATAAACGGTGAAAATAAAAATAAACGTGTTTGGTGCAATTTTTTTTTTTACGAAAACCCTTTGCTTGTACAGGTGTTAAAACAAAATAAAATCATAAAATAAAAACCTCTCGGGAACCGCTAGTTGCGTTTTTTCTCCCTTGCTCGTTAATCCGTAACGAAAAATTCGCGACTTCTTTTGTGACATTTAAATTTACAAGTGCCGGTAATTTGTATCCACGTTTATTTCGGGAACGTACCCCTATACAAAAAACAAACCTGTAAATTTGTATAACAATATATACATATATTTTATTACTTTGATTGTTTTTTTGGTTTTTTGTAAAAAAAATATTTTTACTACATTTTTTGAGGTATATTTTTTGGTTTTTCTTAAGAAAATGAAATTTATCAGTTTTCTGTTTTAAATTCGAACCAATATTTTGTTTCTTTCTTCATTAAGATGTATTTGTTATATATGATATACATACATATGTGTGTATATGACATATGTGATCATATGATAAAATATATATGTATGTACAGTTTCGTCAAAAACATAATATCACCAGCATTCATAGAGATATTTTTAAAAATGAATACGAACCATCGATCAAGAAAATGAAACTAAGTGATTGTAAAAGTAAAGAGGAGAAAATTTTAAAAAAGAAATGTGAAACGTGTAATGTTGAATTAGAAATGAATAAATATGCGGGACATATAAGAAGCAATTATCACAAAGATAATTTATGCGAAAATATTGGCAAAAATATACAAAAAGTTAAATCTGCTTTATTATTATTAATATTATTATTACTATTATGGCCTTTCGACACATACACAGGTCATTTAAGGCCTAATTACATTATACATAGGTATTAGCTATTTTCTTTTTCTTTTTTTTTTTTTTTTAACAGATATGACTGTGATTTGTATTGTAATGATTGATTTGTATTTGTATTAATAAGCTTGTGTGTATTTTATTTTAAATTTGATTATAAATTTTTAAATATTTTAGATATTTTATCCTCAAGCAATAAAACCACTGAAAGTGGCGTCCCACAATGATCTGTACTCAGCACCACCCTGTTTCTTATAGGCATAAATGATATACATATCATATACTAATATAATAATAATATATACATATTGTTGCAAAATTGCTAACAGATGGCGCCACCCCGTCTGTAACGTTTTTCAAGATTATCGAACGAATCCATCGTGTGCGATCGAATAAACAAAATTTCGAATATCGATTCGCACACCATGATCTTGATTGATCTTGAAAAACGTGGGTGGTCGGCCATCATTTTTTCCTTTCTTCTTACGGTAGACCTTGACCGAGTAAGACGTGTTTTTTTATTAGTTTGTGCGGTGCGGTTATTTCGAACAAGAAAAAAAAAAAAAAAAGAATAAAAATTTAAAATTTTAAACTTAAATTCAATTCGGGACGAAAAAGAAAAATAAACAAATTAAATTTCAAAATTTAATTCGTGAAATTTCGCACGGTGAGAATTGTGATTTTCTTTTTTTTTTTTTTGATTGTGAATTTTGTGAGAAAAAATAAAAATCGATAAAGACAAAAGAAAAAGGGTGGACATAAAGAAAATTGTGTTAAAGGGCGCCCATAAAAACAAAAGAAAACAAAAGTGGATAAATAAAAAAAAAAATAAAATAAAATAAAAGGAACAAAATTAAAAGGACGATACCAAAATCAAAGAAAAGGGTAAGTTAAAAAACTAATATAAACAGTGAATGTTAAAAAACAAAAATAAACGTATTTAGTGCATTTTTTTTTCTTTTTTTTACGAACACCCCTTGCTGGTACAGGTGTTCAACCTAAATAAAATCATAAAACAAAAACAAAAAACCTCTCGGGAACCGCTAGTCGGGTTTTTTTTCCCTTGCTCGTTAATTCGTAACGAAAAAATTCGCGACTTCTTTTGTTACTTTGAAATTTACAAGTGCCAGTAGTTTGTATTCACGTTTATTTCGGGAACGTACCCCTATACAAAAACAAACAATCTCGTAAATTTTCTAACATTTGGTGTCAGGTGTGGGGTACGTTCTGTTTTAGTGATAAAACAAGTTCACGCGAAGTGAAAATTTTCACACGAAATATCACGGTTTCACGCCTGTCGTTTTAAGTTTTGTTTTTTTGCCCTTTATTCTAATTTTTATTTTTTTTTTCCTTCGAAATGGACGTTAAAAATATTTCGCATGGTCAGGCCTCACCTTTGTCTCCCCCGTTAACTGCCCCTTTCTTGCAGGTAACCGAGCACGCCGATTTACATGACCAGCTTGTGAAATTATCGGGTCAAATGAGTGTTCAAAACCGAATGTTCGCGGAGTTGTGCAACACCATGAAGTCATTCGTAGAGTCCTACGGAGCATTTAGGGAGCAACCCTGTCCTTCAGCGGAGCACTTGGTGCCACCGCCTCTCGAATATGCTTCCGTAAGTGATGTTCACGAACAAGAACACGGCCATTTTTCGAGTTCAATAGAACTGTTTGATATTCCGGCGCCTCCTGCACCATTTAATCAGCCCCTAGTGCTTGATTGTGCCGCGCCCATAGCCATCAACGACGCCCCTGTTCACGCTGAAGATGCCGTGATCAACGCGCCCCCTAAATTTTCAAACTCGTCCACTCCACGTTTCCCGCACATCCACCGACCGCTGATAGACATAAATTTTCCGGTTCGCCCTCGTCGTCTTGCACTATTATCAGTGACAACGCTGCGCCCGCCGTTTCCACGCCGCGAGTTAAAACTTCACTAAAGTTTCCTGCGGATAAAAACAAAGACCGGAAAATCGGGACGATAAAATTTCCCAATCGTAAAAAAGGTTACGGCTTTATTAAGCGGCGAGATAATGGACAAGAAGTGTTCGTGCTTCGTGGCGACTTCCGTAAGTCCAATGGTGAACGACGAGCTTTACGGAGTGGCGACGTCGTTTCATTTTTTATTGTCGCCACGGATCGTACGCCCCGAGCTCTTAAGATATGGCGCGAACCCAAGCTTGTACGGAAAAGGCCGCCAAGTACAGCGCCTCCTCATTCGCGCCCAAGATGTCCAACTGCCTCTAGTCCACCGAAACCGTTTGCCGCGTCGCCCCATCGTAGATCGCCACGGACAGCGCCTTCTCCTTCGCGCCCCAATTGTCCGCTTGCCCTTAGTCTACCTGAGTCCTCTGCCTTGTCGTCCCACCATAAACCGCCACGGACAGCGCCTCCTCCTTCGCGCCCCAATTGTCCGCTCGCCACTGGTCCACCTAAGCCCTCTACCATGTCGTCCCATCATAAACTGCCACGGACAGCGCCTCCTCCTTCGCGCCCCAACCGTCCGCCTGCCTCTGGCCCACCGAAGTCCTCCGCCGCGTCTACACGTAATATGCTATCGCGCGCAGCGCCTTCAGCGCCATATCACGCACGTGTCGCGTATACTAAGGACTGTCGGCGAAATACTTCAACTACTGGAGCGGCTTTAGTGAAGCCCTCTGCTCCAAAGGCTTCTCCCAAACATGTTGCCTGCAAACTTAGTTTGCTGAGTGCCTCTTCTACGCACACCACCTCATAATCGAACTGACGTCCACTGACCCCATTGGGCAGGAGTCAGTGGAAGTATCAGGCCCACTTGTCATCCTAATTACTGTCGTAACCGCCAGACCCTATCTTCTGGTTCAGTTAACGACACCCTATGTGGGATGATAATCCACAAAGGAGCCACGCGAAGTGTTAACACCCCTGAGTTCTGCTTGACGGCTCTTACGGTGAAAGTCTACCTTCGTCTACCTGCATTGACAGTGTCTCTTGAAAACAACGCCTGTCAAAGTAAAGGCTGTAGTTCAAATTTCGGCCGGGAATTTTCTCCTTGTTTATCCCGCCCATGTAGCCGAAATATTTGAACTTTGCAAACTGGGGATGAAGTGTTGAAGACAATCACTGCATTCTAGACTTGGTTCTGAATTGTCGCATTCTTTTGGAGCTTGGTTTCTTTGATTAAGTGGCATTGACACCCCTTGTACCGCCCTGGCCTCTGATAAAGTCGTTTGCCACTCAGCCATTTGCTTCCCTTTCTAAGCAACTGAGTGTGCTGTCGACATTGAACCAGAGTTTCCAATGGTACGGTGTTAACCACGATCAAAAATCTGACATAGGTCACTTATTATTTCGTGCCGGACATTGTCCCCTTTTAGGCCGAAATAAACCAATTGATCAATGTCATCAAGCTCAGGCAATAATGTTCGGCTTGCCTAAAGAACCGGAATAACTTTTCCAGTCTAGTAGCGCAGACGTTTTATTCCCCCTGGAAGCCCCTTTGAAACGGTTTTTTACAGAGTGTCAGTCCGCCTTTTCCCTGTCCAAGAATGACTGGGACGGACCTTATGCATTTCGGATGTCGCACATCCACATAATGACTCTCACCGTATGACTGTCGTTCGTCACGATCATTTGGCTCCTGCCTATCTATGATCCGCCAGCTTAGCGCCTTATCTGCAACCTCACACCCTAGAGTCCCGCTGATGCATTAAGCTCGGTTGGAACTTCGAGCTTTTAACGGGGGGGCAATGTTGCAAAATTGCTAACAGATGGCGCCACCCCGTCTGTAACGTTTTTCAAGATTATCGAACGAATCCATCGTGTGCGATCGATTAAACAAAATTTCGAATATCGATTCGCACACCATGATCTTGATTGATCTTGAAAAACGTGGGTGGTCGGCCATCATTTTTTCCTTTCTTCTTACGGTAGACCTTGACCGAGTAAGACGTGTTTTTTTATTAGTTTGTGCGGTGCGGTTATTTCGAACAAGAAAAAAAAAAAAAAAAGAATAAAAATTTAAAATTTTAAACTTAAATTCAATTCGGGACGAAAAAGAAAAATAAACAAATTAAATTTCAAAATTTAATTCGTGAAATTTCGCACGGTGAGAATTGTGATTTTCTTTTTTTTTTTTTTGATTGTGAATTTTGTGAGAAAAAATAAAAATCGATAAAGACAAAAGAAAAAGGGTGGACATAAAGAAAATTGTGTTAAAGGGCGCCCATAAAAACAAAAGAAAACAAAAGTGGATAAATAAAAAAAAAAATAAAATAAAATAAAAGGAACAAAATTAAAAGGACGATACCAAAATCAAAGAAAAGGGTAAGTTAAAAAACTAATATAAACAGTGAATGTTAAAAAACAAAAATAAACGTATTTAGTGCATTTTTTTTTCTTTTTTTTACGAACACCCCTTGCTGGTACAGGTGTTCAACCTAAATAAAATCATAAAACAAAAACAAAAAACCTCTCGGGAACCGCTAGTCGGGTTTTTTTTCCCTTGCTCGTTAATTCGTAACGAAAAAATTCGCGACTTCTTTTGTTACTTTGAAATTTACAAGTGCCAGTAGTTTGTATTCACGTTTATTTCGGGAACGTACCCCTATACAAAAACAAACAATCTCGTAAATTTTCTAACATTTGGTGTCAGGTGTGGGGTACGTTCTGTTTTAGTGATAAAACAAGTTCACGCGAAGTGAAAATTTTCACACGAAATATCACGGTTTCACGCCTGTCGTTTTAAGTTTTGTTTTTTTGCCCTTTATTCTAATTTTTATTTTTTTTTTCCTTCGAAATGGACGTTAAAAATATTTCGCATGGTCAGGCCTCACCTTTGTCTCCCCCGTTAACTGCCCCTTTCTTGCAGGTAACCGAGCACGCCGATTTACATGACCAGCTTGTGAAATTATCGGGTCAAATGAGTGTTCAAAACCGAATGTTCGCGGAGTTGTGCAACACCATGAAGTCATTCGTAGAGTCCTACGGAGCATTTAGGGAGCAACCCTGTCCTTCAGCGGAGCACTTGGTGCCACCGCCTCTCGAATATGCTTCCGTAAGTGATGTTCACGAACAAGAACACGGCCATTTTTCGAGTTCAATAGAACTGTTTGATATTCCGGCGCCTCCTGCACCATTTAATCAGCCCCTAGTGCTTGATTGTGCCGCGCCCATAGCCATCAACGACGCCCCTGTTCACGCTGAAGATGCCGTGATCAACGCGCCCCCTAAATTTTCAAACTCGTCCACTCCACGTTTCCCGCGCATCCACCGACCGCTGATAGACATAAATTTTCCGGTTCGCCCTCGTCGTCTTGCACTATTATCAGTGACAACGCTGCGCCCGCCGTTTCCACGCCGCGAGTTAAAACTTCACTAAAGTTTCCTGCGGATAAAAACAAAGACCGGAAAATCGGGACGATAAAATTTCCCAATCGTAAAAAAGGTTACGGCTTTATTAAGCGGCGAGATAATGGACAAGAAGTGTTCGTGCTTCGTGGCGACTTCCGTAAGTCCAATGGTGAACGACGAGCTTTACGGAGTGGCGACGTCGTTTCATTTTTTATTGTCGCCACGGATCGTACGCCCCGAGCTCTTAAGGTATGGCGCGAACCCAAGCTTGTACGGAAAAGGCCGCCAAGGACAGCGGCTCCTCATTCGCGCCCAAGATGTCCAACTGCCTCTAGTCCACCGAAACCGTTTGCCGCGTCGCCCCATCGTAGATCGCCACGGACAGCGCCTTCTCCTTCGCGCCCCAATTGTCCGCTTGCCCTTAGTCTACCTGAGTCCTCTGCCTTGTCGTCCCACCATAAACCGCCACGGACAGCGCCTCCTCCTTCGCGCCCCAATTGTCCGCTCGCCACTGGTCCACCTAAGCCCTCTACCATGTCGTCCCATCATAAACTGCCACGGACAGCGCCTCCTCCTTCGCGCCCCAACCGTCCGCCTGCCTCTGGCCCACCGAAGTCCTCCGCCGCGTCTACACGTAATATGCTATCGCGCGCAGCGCCTTCAGCGCCATATCACGCACGTGTCGCGTATACTAAGGACTGTCGGCGAAATACTTCAACTACTGGAGCGGCTTTAGTGAAGCCCTCTGCTCCAAAGGCTTCTCCCAAACATGTTGCCTGCAAACTTAGTTTGCTGAGTGCCTCTTCTACGCACACCACCTCATAATCGAACTGACGTCCACTGACCCCATTGGGCAGGAGTCAGTGGAAGTATCAGGCCCACTTGTCATCCTAATTACTGTCGTAACCGCCAGACCCTATCTTCTGGTTCAGTTAACGACACCCTATGTGGGATGATAATCCACAAAGGAGCCACGCGAAGTGTTAACACCCCTGAGTTCTGCTTGACGGCTCTTACGGTGAAAGTCTACCTTCGTCTACCTGCATTGACAGTGTCTCTTGAAAACAACGCCTGTCAAAGTAAAGGCTGTAGTTCAAATTTCGGCCGGGAATTTTCTCCTTGTTTATCCCGCCCATGTAGCCGAAATATTTGAACTTTGCAAACTGGGGATGAAGTGTTGAAGACAATCACTGCATTCTAGACTTGGTTCTGAATTGTCGCATTCTTTTGGAGCTTGGTTTCTTTGATTAAGTGGCATTGACACCCCTTGTATCGCCCTGGCCTCTGATAAAGTCGTTTGCCACTCAGCCATTTGCTTCCCTTTCTAAGCAACTGAGTGTGCTGTCGACATTGAACCAGAGTTTCCAATGGTACGGTGTTAACCACGATCAAAAATCTGACATAGGTCACTTATTATTTCGTGCCGGACATTGTCCCCTTTTAGGCCGAAATAAACCAATTGATCAATGTCATCAAGCTCAGGCAATAATGTTCGGCTTGCCTAAAGAACCGGAATAACTTTTCCAGTCTAGTAGCGCAGACGTTTTATTCCCCCTGGAAGCCCCTTTGAAACGGTTTTTTACAGAGTGTCAGTCCGCCTTTTCCCTGTCCGAGAATGACTGGGACGGACCTTATGCATTTCGGATGTCGCACATCCACATAATGACTCTCACCGTATGACTGTCGTTCGTCACGATCATTTGGCTCCTGCCTATCTATGATCCGCCAGCTTACCGCCTTATCTGCAACCTCACACCCTAGAGTCCCGCTGATGCATTAAGCTCGGTTGGAACTTCGAGCTTTTAACGGGGGGGCAATGTTGCAAAATTGCTAACAGATGGCGCCACCCCGTCTGTAACGTTTTTCAAGATTATCGAACGAATCCATCGTGTGCGATCGATTAAACAAAATTTCGAATATCGATTCGCACACCATGATCTTGATTGATCTTGAAAAACGTGGGTGGTCGGCCATCATTTTTTCCTTTCTTCTTACGGTAGACCTTGACCGAGTAAGACGTGTTTTTTTATTAGTTTGTGCGGTGCGGTTATTTCGAACAAGAAAAAAAAAAAAAAAAGAATAAAAATTTAAAATTTTAAACTTAAATTCAATTCGGGACGAAAAAGAAAAATAAACAAATTAAATTTCAAAATTTAATTCGTGAAATTTCGCACGGTGAGAATTGTGATTTTCTTTTTTTTTTTTTTGATTGTGAATTTTGTGAGAAAAAATAAAAATCGATAAAGACAAAAGAAAAAGGTGGAGTTAAAGAAAATTGTGTTAAAGGGCGCCCATAAAAACAAAAGAAAACAAAAGTGGATAAATAAAAAAAAAATAAATAAATAAAAGGAACAAAATTAAAAGGACGAGACCAAAATCAAAGAAAAGGGTAAGTTAAAAAACTAATATAAACAGTGAATTTTTTTCTTTTTGTTACGAACACCCCTTGCTGGTACAGGTGTTCAACCTAAATAAAATCATAAAATAAAAAAAAAAAAAACCTCTCGGGAACCGCTAGTCGCGTTTTTTTTCCCTTGCTCGTTAATTCGTAACGAAAAAATTCGCGACTTCTTTTGTTACTTTGAAATTTACAAGTGCCAGTAGTTTGTATTCACGTTTATTTCGGGAACGTACCCCTATACAAAAACAAACAATCTCGTAAATTTTCTAACAATATATATATTATTGCTTGAGGATGTGTTGCATATCTGTACTTGAAAAGTTCTAAAGGAAATAAAGTTTTGGATAAAAGTTAACATATTTCCCTTGATCTTCATTTGCTTGATTTCTTCTATAATCTTGTTCCTCCATAATCGGTCAAAAGCCTTCTCTAGATCACAAAAGATTGCTATCATGTACTGATTTATCAAAAAGTTGTTTACTATTTCTGATTCAAATTATTCAAGATGTACCTAAACCTCTTCAAAATCCAAACTGATATTTATTTAACATATTGTTTAATATTGAGAAGGATATTATTAAAGAGTATTGTTCTATGTTATTTACATTATTACTAGATGTAAAAAGTTCTGATAAGTCTATGTTTTGTTGAAATTCAGTCCAGTTTGCTTTTTTTGTGTTAAATGTTTGTCTTTTGTCGGTATTGTTTTGTCTGGTAGCATATTGTATTATAATGGAAAAGTGGTCGCTTCCGTGTAGGTCGTTTTCTATAAATCGATTTATATTGTGCTATATTTCGGGTGAGCAGATGCTGAGATCTATCGTAGTGAAACATTTATAAGAGAAATTGAAATGTGTAGGTCCTTTCGTATTTATAAGATTTAGGTCACTATTGTTTAAAACATTTTCTATTTCCTTACTTTTTTTGTCTGTTTTGTTAGATCCCCATAAGGTATTGTTTGCGTTAAAGTCTCCTACCATTAGGATTGATTGTGTGGTTTGGTCTTTAATGCCTTGGAGCTGTTTTTCTGTTATTACATTGTCCGAGTATATACTTATTATGGTGACGTTTATGGGTGCATATATATATATGTACTGCTATTGTCTATTAGTTAGTTTTTATAGGTATTTCTTTGCTAGCATAGCTTTTGTCTACCAAGATTGCTACTCCTCCAGAAGCGACGGTTTCTGTAAGTTTATTTTTATAATAGCAATTGTAGTTTTTAATGTATGGTTTACAAATTCAAAAAACATAAAACAAGCAACATCTGAAAAACAACATACTGTAAGCAATTTAATGAAATGGATTAAAACAAATGGAATGACATTCTCGATATAAAAAACAAAATACATTATATTTACAAGAAAAAACAAATTAATGTACCACCCAAGAATATACATGAATGACACCCAAATAAACTATTTTAAGGAACCCAAATTTTTGGGACTAATCTTTGATAATAAACTGACGTGGAAAAAAGATATAACTAGTATAAAAAACAAAGCGCATAAAGCACTAAATATCCTCAAAATACTAAATAATAATGAGTATGGATCAAACAGGGAAGTGCTGCTCCGAATACATACACAAATCATACTCTCTATAATAGAATATTGCTCCCACATTTACACCTCAGCAAAACAAACTACACTCAGATTACTTGACTCCATACATCACACAGGTATAAGACTCAGCATAGGAGCCTTCAGAACTACGCCTATACACAGTTTATTAGTAGACGCAGGACAAATTCCATTAAATTACAGAAGAAATATACAAATATACCGCGCCTTACGAATCCAATTATTGGAAAATCATCCCCTGTACAAAAATACAATGACACACATTAGTAACAGATATCAAAACTTATTTACAAGAGCATAAAACAAAATACAATACTACAAATTACAAAACAAAATCAATATTAACACATATGGACAACTCACAAATCCACCTTGGCTAATACCACCTATTAACCAAGACAAAGAAAATCAACGATACAAAAAACAAGAAACAAACACAAGAATATACAAACAACTATTTACTGAAAAATTAGCCACTGAGTATAAAGAATACATAAAAATCTTTACCGACGGATCAGTCAAGCAAGAAAGAACAGGGTGTGCATTCAAAATTGAAAAAATACAAAAGCAATTCAGACTTTACAATTTCACAAATATACATAATGCAGAATTATATGCAATCTACCAAGCCATTATGTACACCATATGCACAAAATATCAAAAAATACTAATTTGTACTGACTCTCGTAGCTCCATAGAATCTATAAACTCAACACATCCTAAAAATCCTATAGCCAGACAAATAAAAGACCTAATACACAATAACAAGAATCGCAATATTATTTTCCTGTGGGTTCCTAGTCACATAGTAATCAAAGAAAACGAAGATGTAGACAGATTAGGCAAAGAAGCTTTATTAAATGAAATAGACCCAAACTTCCAAATGCCACTTAATGATGCAAAAAAACAAACAAAGATACAAATTTATCTAGACTGGAATGAAAAATGGAAAAGGAAAACAGAAATAAACAAACTAAGACAAATCAAAGACAACACAAAACCCTGGAATACATTAAATACATTAAAAAGGAAAGATGCAACAATACTTGCCAGAATACAAACAGGACACACTGAACTTACACACAAACATCACTTAAACAAAACTACACCACCTATCTGCGAATACAATTCACAGCTTACAATAAAACATCTATTTCAAGATTGTGACCTTCTCAAAGACACACGAGAAAAATTTACAATAAACGGTATATATGATCTTGCAAGCGAAGATAAAGAAAAAATTTCGAGTGTCATAAAATATCTAAAATATTTAAAAATTTATAATCAAATTTAAAATAAAATACACACAAGCTTATTGTACAATACAAATCACAGTCATATCTGTTAAAAAAAAAAAAAAAAAGAAAAAGAAAATAGCTAATACCTATGTATAATGTAATTAGGCCTTAAATGACCTGTGTATGTGTCGAAAGGCCATAATAGTAATAATAATATTAATAATAATAAAGCAGATTTAACTTTTTGTATATTTTTGCCAATATTTTCGCATAAATTATCTTTGTGATAATTGCTTCTTATATGTCCCGCATATTTATTCATTTCTAATTCAACATTACACGTTTCACATTTCTTTTTTAAAATTTTCTCCTCTTTACTTTTACAATCACTTAGTTTCATTTTCTTGATCGATGGTTCGTATTCATTTTTAAAAATATCTCTATGAATGCTGGTGATATTATGTTTTTGACGAAACTGTACATACATATATATTTTATCATATGATCACATATGTCATATACACACATATGTATGTATATCATATATAACAAATACATCTTAATGAAGAAAGAAACAAAATATTGGTTCGAATTTAAAACAGAAAACTGATAAATTTCATTTTCTTAAGAAAAACCAAAAAATATACCTCAAAAAATGTAGTAAAAATATTTTTTTTACAAAAAACCAAAAAAACAATCAAAGTAATAAAATATATGTATATATTGTTATACAAATTTACAGGTTTGTTTTTTGTATAGGGGTACGTTCCCGAAATAAACGTGGATACAAATTACCGGCACTTGTAAATTTAAATGTCACAAAAGAAGTCGCGAATTTTTCGTAACGGATTAACGAGCAAGGGAGAAAAAACGCAACTAGCGGTTCCCGAGAGGTTTTTATTTTATGATTTTATTTTGTTTTAACACCTGTACAAGCAAAGGGTTTTCGTAAAAAAAAAAATTGCACCAAACACGTTTATTTTTATTTTCACCGTTTATATTTGTTTTTCAACTTACCCTTTGCTTTTCGTCCTTTTTCTTTTATTTTGCTTTCGTCCTTTTAATTTGTCCTTTTTATTTTATCTTGATTTATTTTATTTCTTTGTTTTTTATGGGCGCCCTTTAACACAATTTTCTTTATGTCCACCTTATCACTTTTTCTTTGTGTTTATGCATTTTTATTTATTTTTATATTTTTTACGGAATAAGTAAAAATTACACCGCGCGAAATTATTGCGAATTTTAATGTAAAAATTTAATTCGTTTAATTTTCAAATTAAAAAAAAAAAAAAATTTCGAAACAAAACCGCACCGCACGAACGACTTTAATTGCACGTCTAACCAGGTCAAGGTTAAAAATTTGAAGGGAAGAAAAAATGAATCATGATGGCCGACCACCCACGTTTTTCAAGATCAATCAAAATCATGGTGTGCGAACCGATACTCGAAATTTTATTTAATCGATCGCACACGATGGATTCGTTCTATAATCACGAAAAACGTTACAGACGGGTGGCGTCATCTGTTAGCAATTTTGCAACATTGCCCCCCCGTTAAAAGCTCGAAATTCCTACCGAGCTTAATGCATCAGTGAAACTCTAGGGCGTTGGGTCACGGATAGGGTGGAAGGCTTTTGTAACAAAGAAGGGTAAGAGCCAAACGAAC
Organism: Anthrax anthrax; assembly: GCA_963971155.1. NCBI lineage: Eukaryota > Metazoa > Arthropoda > Insecta > Diptera > Bombyliidae > Anthrax > Anthrax anthrax. The sequence goes on from OZ020117.1 coordinate 33,788,456, forward strand.
ATGACGAACGACAGTCATACGGTGAGAGTCATTATGTGGATGTACGACATCCGAAATGCATAGGGTCCATCCCAGTCATTATTAGACAGGGAGAAGCCGGACTGACACTCTGCAAATAACCGTTTCAAAGGGGCTTTCTGGGGGAGTGAAAAATCCTCGTTGCTTGACTGTAAAAGTTATTCCGGTTCTTTAGGGAAGCTGTTCATTATTGCCTGAGCTTAGTGACACTAAACAATTGGTCTGTTTCGGCCTCAAACGGAACAATGTTCGACACGAAATAAAGTGTTTCAAGTGTCAAATTATTGGTCGTGGTTAACACCGTTCCATTGAAAACTCTGGTTAAATGTCGACAGCATCCTCAGTTGCTTAAAACGGGAAGCGAAAGGCTGAGTGACAGACGTCTTTACCAGAGGCCAGGGTGGTAAAATGGGTGTCATTGCCACATGAATAAACCAAGCTTTAGTGAAGACACGGGAAAACAAATGTGCCAGTTCAGAACCAAGTCTACAACGCAGCGATTTTCTTTAAAAGTTCAACCCCAGCATGCAACAGTCAAGTATTTCGGCTATACAACCGGAATGTACACAGAGAAAATTCCCAGCCGAAATTTGAACTGCAGCATTTACTTTGACGGGCGTTGTTTTGCAAGAGACACTTATAATGCAGGTGGACAAAGGATGGACTTTCATCGTACGATTCGTCGCGCAGAACTCAGGGGTGTAAACAGTTCGCGTGGCTCCATTATGAATTATCATCCTACGCAGGGTGTCGGTAATTGAACCAGTAGAGAGGGTCTGGCAGTTACGACAGTAATTGGGATGACAAGTGGGCCTGATACTTCCACTGACTCCTGTCCAAGGGGGTCAGTGGACGTCAGTTCGATTATGAGGTGATGTGCGTAGAAGAGGCACTCAGCAAACTAAGTTTGCTGGCAAAACGTTAGGGAGGGGCCTTTGGGGTAGAGGGCTTCACTAAAACCGCTCCAGTAGTGGAAGTATTTCGCCGACAGTCCTTAGTATACGCGATACGTGCGTGATATGGCGCTGAAGGCGCTGCGCGCGGTAGCATATTACGTGAAGTTGCTGCGGAGGACTTCGTTGAGTAAGAGGCAGGAGGACGATTGTGGCGCGAAGGAGGAGTCGCTGTCCGAGGCGGTTTATGATGGGACGACACGACAGAGGGCTGAGGTGGACCAAGGGCAAGCGGACAATTGGGGCACGAATGAGGAGGCGGTGTCCGTGGCGGTCTTTTCCGCAGAAGGGTCGCTTCGCGCCGTACTTTTAGAGCTCGGGGCGTACAATCCGTGGCGACAATAAAAAATGAAACGACGTCGCCATTCCGTAAAGCTCGTCGTTCACCATTGGACTTACGGAAGTCGCCACGAAGCACGAACACTTCTTGTTCATTATCTCGTTGTCTTATGAAACCGTAGCCTTTTTCACGGTGAAAAAACTTTATCGTCCCGATTTTTCGGTCTTTGTTTTTATCTGCAGGAGGCTTCGGCGGATACTTAATTCGTGGCAACGAAGGGGCGCGCGAAGCGTTGTCACTGCAAGGGATAGAAATGCCAGGCGACAAGGGCAAACCGGAAAATTTATGTCTTTTAGCGGTCTGTGGATATGCGGGAAACAGTGGAGTAAACGGGTTTGAAAATTTAGGGGGCGCGTTGATCACGGCATCATCAGCGTAAACAGGGGCGTCGTTGATGGCTGTGGGCGCGGCACAATCAAGCACTAGGGGCTGATTAAATAGTGCCGGAGGCGCCGGAAAATCGAACTGTTCCGTTGAATTCAAAAAATGGCCGTGTTCTTGTTCGCGACCATAACTTACGGAAGCATAGTCGAGAGGCGGTGGCACCAAGTGCTCCGCTGAAGGGCAGGGTTGCTCCCTAAGTGCTCCGAAGGATTCTACGAATAATTTCATGGTGTTGCACAACTCCACGAACATTCGATTTTGGACACTCATTTGACCCGATAATTTCACAAGCTGGTTATGCAAATCGGCGTGCTCGGTTACCTGAAAGAAAGGGGCAGTTAACGGAGGAGACAGAGGCGAGGCCTGACCATGCGAAATATTAATGGCTTCCATTTCGAAGGCAGAATAAAAATAAGAAAAAAGGGCAAAAACAAAACTTAAACGACAGGCGTGAAACGTGATATTTCGCGTGAAAATCTTCACTTTGCGTGAACGTGTTTTATCACTAAAACAGAACGTACCCCACACCTGACACCAATGTTATACAAATTTACAGGTTTGTTTTTTGTATAGGGGTACGTTCCCGAAATAAACGTGGATACAAATTACCGGCACTTGTAAATTTAAATGTCACAAAAGAAGTCGCGAATTTTTCGTTACGGATTAACGAGCAAGGGAGAAAAAACGCAACTAGCGGTTCCCGAGAGGTTTTTATTTTATGATTTTATTTTGTTTTAACACCTGTACAAGCAAAGGGTTTTCGTAAAAAAAAAAATTGCACCAAACACGTTTATTTTTATTTTCACCGTTTATATTTGTTTTTCAACTTACCCTTTGCTTTTCGTCCTTTTTCTTTTATTTTGCTTTCGTCCTTTTAATTTGTCCTTTTTATTTTATCTTGATTTATTTTATTTCTTTGTTTTTTATGGGCGCCCTTTAACACAATTTTCTTTATGTCCACCTTATCACTTTTTCTTTGTGTTTATGCATTTTTATTTATTTTTATATTTTTTACGGAATAAGTAAAAATTACACCGCGCGAAATTATTGCGAATTTTAATGTAAAAATTTAATTCGTTTAATTTTCAAATTTAAAAAAAAAAAAACTTTTGAAACAAAACCGCACCGCACGAACGACTTTAATTGCACGTCTAACCAGGTCAAGGTTAAAAACTTGAAGGGAAGAAAAAATGAATCATGATGGCCGACCACCCACGTTTTTCAAGATCAATCAAAATCATGGTGTGCGAACCGATACTCGAAATTTTATTTAATCGATTGCACACGATGGATTCGTTCTATAATCTTGAAAAACGTTACAGACGGGGTGGCGCCATCTGTTTTTTAGTATAAAAAGTATTAGTATAATAATTATTATAATTTAATTATTATTATACTAATTATTATAATTAGTATAATATTAAAAAAAGACCAAAAAACTATCAAATTAATAAAACATTTAATTAGTTTAATTTAATTAGTGTAATTATATTTATTAGTATAATTAAAACATTTAATTATTGTCATAAACATAATAATTTTTTTAAAAAAACAAACCGAAAAATACCCCAAAAAAAGTAATAAAAAATTATTTTTTTTTATTATGATATGTTATATAGTATATATTTTTTAAAAAACCAACAAAACTATCAAATTAATAAAATATATTTTTATAGAAAAAAAAAACTGAAAAATATCCCTCAAAAAGTAATAAAAATTTTATTTTAAAAAATTTTTAACATTCTTAATAATTTTTTTGAATACAATATTTTATAGATATTTAGTTTAATTTTGTATAGTATACACAGTATCTTGATTATATATTTAAATTAGTATAATTTAAAAAAAATATATAAAGTAATAAGAAATTAATTTACATTACTTTTTTTCATTTTTTTCTTCAATACGTCCTCATCATCAGATGTCATGAATGGCTGACCGTATTGTATCACACATACTTCATCATCGGTTGATTCGTCTTCTTTTTTAAATTTTACAAATTTATCATTGCCATTTCTTTGTACGTAGCAGGTTTTTGTTTTTTATATGTCTTCTATTATATCTTCATCGAAGTTATTTAAATATGATGGCGGGAGAAATAAAGAATAATCCTCCAGCTCTAGAACTATTCTTTCTCAAAATTTCGTATTCACTTTCTTTGCCTTTAAAATTTTATATTTTATCCTTCATGATGGAAATTGTCGGTTTAAAATTTTGTTTGTTTAATGTTTTGATGAAATTTTTTTGGTTTTTTCGCAATTTTTTTTTTTAATATTTTTTACCCAACCATTTTTTTTTTGTTTCTTTCTTTATTTAAAAAAAATTGATTCTATTAAATTGTTTTATAATTTTTCTTACGATTTTCTTTCCAGTTTTTTTCTATTTTCTTTTTTCCAAATTTTTTTAAATTTTTTTCACTTTGTTCCACTTTTTTCACTTTTTTTTCTATTTTTTTCCTTTTTTTCACTTATTCAATTTTTTTTCTTTTCTTTTTTTTTTCACTTGTTCACTTTTTTTTTCTATTTTTTCACTTGTTTTTTTCTTTTCTTTCTTTTTTTTCATTTATTAAAGTTTTTTTTCTTATTTTGTTTTTTTCACTTGGTAACTCTTATTTCTTTCTTTTTTTCATCTGTTTTTTTATTTTCTTTTTTTTCACTTGCCGACTTTTTTTATTCTATTTTTAAATTTTTTAGAAAAAGTATATTTTATATTTCATACATATAGTATGTACATATATTCTTTTCAATTTTTTTTTTTGACTTGTTCAATTGTTCTTTTTTTCTGCTTTTTCGCTAGTTTTTTTACAAAAAATTTCAATTTAAAAAAAAAAATTTTTTTACTGAATATTTAAATAAATGTAGAATAAATCAACGGCCACATTTAAAAAGGTGGTCTTTCAAATATTGGGAAAAAATTAGGGTTTTTAATTAAAAAGATTGTGGTTCGATTTTTAACACTTTATGTCACTAATAATAGCACTAAAACTAAGTTCACAATATTAACTTTAAATTAACTGAAATATTTATAATTTATTTTATCTTAAACGTTTAACACCGAACCGAAATTCTGTAATCAACTTTGCGCCGAATTTGAAATTCTGAATACTTTTTGGGCGAATTTTACTATGTTAATCTTTTTGAAATTCTTTCCAAGGTTTATTTAATATTTATTTTCAAAAAATATTTTAAGTTGAATAATTTATTTTAAATCAAAGACGATTTCTGCGGTAATTTACTTTTACGACTTTTCTGTTTCAAATCCAAATTATAACTCTTCGATAATCGTAATTATTCTTCAATAGATACAATTATCACTTTTCCCTACTTAAATGTTGCCTTGGTTAATTGAATCCAAAGTTCGTTATTTAAATATTAATATAATTTACTACCATAAACGACTGTACCAATCGTAGGGGAAAATGGGCGGTACATTTCAATTCTTTGTTTTGAAAATGCTTAATTAATTAAAAACGTGATCGGACAATTTTCGGTGAGAATTCTTTTGCGCGTGTAAATAACTTAAATTTGATACCTTGAAAAATAGTTTCTTCTATGGAAATAATGTAGCCAAAGTTATAAGGGAAACTACGTAGCAGAATTGTATGGGAATGCAATTTTGCTGATTTAAAGAATTTCATGTGAATTTTGAAAAGAATTTTAATAATTATCAAATGTACGTATGAGAATTCAAATTTCAATTTTATAATGTTAAATTCACATTTTTAAAATAAAAGCAATAAATGCATGATTATATGTATATGTATGCAATATGTTATATTATATTATATTATTTTTATGGGCTGTTATATCTGATGTTATAACACTTAATGTAAATGAATTTCAAGGTGTTAATATATTTGTTGTCTTCTTATATTTCTGCTCTAATTATGCATTATGTACTTTGTTTAAAATTGTTAATTCTTGTTTGTGCATGTTATTTTGAAATATGAAAAATTGCTGATATAAGGTAAAATAATATGATTTTGAATTATGTTGCTAACGAAAATTCTTATGCATACTTGTCTTTTAAACAAAGGATGAAATGATTGCCCGATTGGCGAGTCATCAAAATATTTATTTTTTTTTTTTGTTAATTACATATTATTCTTTGTAAATAATTTTAAAATGTAGGAATTTTTGAATTTATCTAATGTTTTATCAAATTGCGTTACAATTTGATATTTTTTATTTTACACCTAATGGAAATTTCAAAGTTAAATTATTTTGTATTTATTATTCATCGAGTTATCATAAAATATTAGTTTGCTGCCACTAGTTCAAGTAAACAAGTTGACTTAAAAAACTTTAAAATAAAATAATACATAGAAATAAATAATAAAAATAATAATAATAAAAATGGACTTTGAAGAATTTGTGTCAGAATTTGATGATTTATTATTAGAAGAACATCGAGACGAAATTTTGCGTTACTTAGCATTTTTGAAACCTTATTGCAGTAAGGGAAAAGCAAAATCGATTTATGGTACACACTACTTATGTTGTCCATGGACAAAAAATAACACAGTAGCGGGTCCTGACACATGTGAATGTATTAATGTTATAATGACTGTCAGAAGATTATTAAAACTCATTCATTTCTATTATAGATTAAAAAATAAACAATGTATCAAGTGTGTTTTAAAAAATTGTTTTATTCAAAAATAAAGTACATTATATAATAAAACTAAATCTTTCATATCAATCCAAGAATTATATTTATTTGAAAAACCTAACCATTTAACAAAAGCTTTCTAGCTTTTTTTTTTAAAACTTTTTCTACTAAGTAAATGTCAAGATATTTTGTCCTTAATATTTCTTCATGATAAAAGCTGCCTTGAATTGGGGTTCCATTAGAGTCTTCCAAAAAATATGTAATAGGATTTGTATTGTTTACGGTTCGTATTTTGAAAATTACAGTTGTCCAATTCGGTGTATATCCTTTTTCAAATATATGTGTATATTTACTTATTCGTACAAATTCTTCGACCTTGTACTTTGGCTTTGAGTATATTTTCAAGTTGTTGTAAACTGTTTTTAATAAACGTTTTTCATTTACAGAGTTGACATCACTAAGTAGCATTTTAATAGTACGATGTTTTGTGTTGTTGTACTTATTAAGTAAGTCTTGAATATTATTCATCCATTTATAAGCGCCATTCATGCTAAATTCTTTCCACATCATATTTTTTAAAGTACGATTGAAGCGTTTAATAATTGATGCTTTTAAAGCACTAAAAGCCGAATAATGATTTATGTTATAATCTTGCATTAAATTTTGAAATTGATGATTATAAAATTCTTTTCCGTGATCACTTTGTAAATTTTTTGGTGATCTTTTTGATGTTGTAAATATTATTTTCATAGCTTTGGTTACATCTATTCCACTTTTGGTTTTTAGTGGAACAGCCCATGCAAATTTTGAAAATGTGTCAATCACTGTTAACAGAAATCGATAACCCTTGTTACTAGTAGAATACGAACCCATTTCAACCAAATCAATTTGCCACAAATCATCAATGCCTTTTATTGTTACTTTTCTACGTTTAAAATTTTTCCGCGCTGTCTTATGCAGTTCCTCAACTAATTGTCGTTTACTCATATTTATATTAATGATAATTTAAATTATGTGATCTCAGTAGGGATTATAAGTTTATTTTCAAAGTTTTTTGTTCAGTTGTAGGCTTTTCTATATACAAAGAATTTTGTAAAAGTGAAAATATTTTTTCATTGCTTGATTTACACTCGTTTAAGAATGTCTCGATTTCACGTATTTTTCGATTTATAAGTACTTTAAAATTTTCTAAATTACTCTTATTTTTGGTCATTAAATTTTCTAATTGTTTAATTTTGTTCTCGACGTTGATTTTAATTCTTTTATTTTATTCATAATTTTTTCATTTAAATTTTTAAATTGTTCAACTAAAATACTTTCAATATGTGCAGTTTTATTTGCAAAATCTTCTTCTATATCTTCTATACCTTTTTGAAAGTAATCCTTTGTAATTGCATCATATCCATCTATTGGTGTTCCTACTTTCCGTAAGCGTTTGTGTTCTATGTCAAAATGTCCATCAGGTAATACTTTAAAACCTAATACAGGATTACAGGTTGACCTGGCGGACCGCGTTCCTCTTTTATATGTCGTACTTTGATGTGTGAAACACGGCCAAACTTATCAACACTCATATTTGCAATGATTATAAAAAATAATAAACGTACTATTTAATAAATAATATTTGCTTCACGCAATTCTTCAATTATTGATACAATTTCATTATTATGATTGGAATGCCCTGCTTGTTGTGAAGCAATTAATAGTTGTAATCTTTCGGCTAATTCATTTGGATCATCTCAATGTACGTAGTTAGGTTTGTGAGTGTTTACTGGCATAGGACCTGTGCCTCTTTTTTTAATCAATTTGCTTATAATTTTTCTATATTTTTCACCACAATTTCATTTAATTCTGCTATTTTTGTCTGTAATTACTGTTCTAAAAACGTTTGTTGTGTTTAAAATGCTCTTATAGTTTTCAAGATCAGATACCGTGTACTCCTCAGGAATTTTCCTACAAATTAATTCATATAATCCTTGAGTTGTGGGGTATTCATTTTCACCCACAATTATAGTATCTTCTTTGAACTCTATTTTATGGTTACCTATTTCAAAAGCATTAAGATTTTCATTATATTTTGGTCCAAAAGCTATATCTACATTTCTACTATTATTCATATATTCTCTTGTGTAAAAAGAAGCTAGAGCTCTATTTTTATTAAAAGATTCTTGTAAAAAAGATCTGTTTTGATTTACGTTGTTATTTAAAGGCTTCTTTGTGTTAAAAATAGGAGTGCTGGAAGATTGATCAGATAAAATTGTTTTCGTCAGTGTCTTGTTGAATGAAGTGTCTATAAAATATGGTGATGATTTGAAAAATTTAGGTGACTGCTCTGTTGAGTTGTTGCTGCTTTCAAAAGTTGGAAACTTATCAGATGTAGAAAAATCCTTTATTTCTTTTTTAACTTCAGTTTTGATTTTTTAATTAATATCATTTTCTGTCATTTCCTTAAGTTCACGCAAAGGCTTACTAATAGGCATAAATGTCTCTTCAAGCATTATTTCTTTTTCATGTCTACCAGACTTTATTGCATTGTATTTCTTACGTATGGCATTTTTCGATTTTATTAAATTTTTAAGTAACTTAGATTCCATTATTTCGTACAGTTTTCTTACTAACCTACATGCATTTGTTAACAGTTTAAAAACAATTTGTTATCACTTTGTAAACGAACAGCTGACAGTAAAAGCAAGTGGTAACTACTAATTTGTGAACAACAATCTTATTACATATATGTATGACTACTTTCAAGGAAGATTTTTTCATGTATTGAGTATATATTGACATAACTTGTTCTTTATTTATATTTTTATGAATTCATCAAATCCTTTCCTATATCTTCCATTATCTGTAAAACAATCTTTATTAATTACAATAAATCCATCATTATCTTTCCAACATTCTGAACATATCTTCCTTAATTTTTCGAAAGACATATCAGTATTTACATGGTCTTTATATATACATATATTTCAAATTCATATCATCTTGTTTAAATAAAATTAAGAAATTTGCATCATCTCTTATTAAATGCTTAGGTATATGTGTATAAGTTTGACATAGATGAAAACTGTCAATATTTTTATGACGACCCATGCAAAAATAAGATCTCATATTATTTTGTTTTTCGCATGCAACGTCATCAAAAATAAATATTGAATTCTGTTTAGCTTCTTCAGGAGCTAAAACTTCATTATTCTCTGAAAATGCATAATAACCAATTCCTTTAATTGAGGTTATAATTTTTTTCAAATACTCATATTTTGGCTGGTGCAAAGATTTTGAATATAAATAAATGTTTTCAAATTTTAAACCATTCGGATGTTGAAGTAAACATAGCATAACATTAGTTTTACCGCAATTTGATGGACCTGCAATAATTGCTCTTATATTATTTGGTACAAGTACACTATGTTTCGTTTTTTTATTTGATTCAGGTTCAAAATCAATATTTTTAACTTGCAATGCATCATGTTGTTTTATTAATTTCATTTTGTATATTAGATTGTATATAATTTAAGGATAATATTTATAGAATATTTACAGAATATTTTATTCATTTCGATTAAAATTTCGGAAAGATAAGGATATAAAATGATAGATCATAAACGAAAATTGAATAGTTATCACAAAGCTTACAAGGAAAAAGGTTTAATCAATTCTGTTATTAGTAATCTACCGTTTGAATTACATTTACCAGGTCGTAATTTTTGTGGTCCTGGTACAAAGCTACAAAAACGTTTAGCCAGAGTAAACCCGCTCGATGAAGCTTGCAAAGAGCACGATATAGCCTATTCTAAGCACAAACAAACAAATGCGTGGTTAGTTACAAACGAAATGAAAACAAAAGTTAAATTCGGCATGGGTCTTGTAAAAAGAGGATCAAAAAGTAAAAAAATTAAAACATAAAAGACAAAATGGAAAACAGTTATTTAGAAAAACTTTGAACAATATAAAATCTGTGTTAAATAAAAAAAAATCAGAAGACATAGCTGACAGTATAAATTTTGCTTTAAAAGCAGCTAAAAATGGCGTTAAAGAAAAAAATTATTAATTAAAATACCTAGAATTATACCAATACCTAAAATTGGTGGTGTTTTACCTCTTTTACCAATATTTGCTGGTCTTTCTGCAATTGGCGCGCTAGCTGGCGGTACATCACAGATTGCTAAGGCTATAAATCAAGCAAAAAATGTAAAAGAGCAACTGGTTGAAAATGTAAGACATAACAAGCAAATGGAAGCTATCGCAATAGGAAAAGGACTTTATTTAAAACCGTGTAAAAAAGGATTAGGACCTTTTTTAGCTCCACATTCAAAAAACTTTTAAATCAGCTACCTAGAAGAGCCTTAAGTGAGATTGATATAATTAAATATGCAAGCTATATTCCACATTTCAGAGGTGTTTTTATGCGTTATGATTTGCCTCAATATCCTCGACTTAAGGAATGTGGAGTTATAAATTTGGATGTTTCAATAGGTGTAGGTACTCATTGGGTAGCATATTACAAAAATAATGATCATGTGGAATATTTTGACAGTTTTGGAAATTTACAACCTCCTAGTGAAGTTATCAGTTATTTAAGAAGTAATATAAGGTATTATTATTTTCAGTATCAAGATTTTAATTCGGTTGTTTGTGGAAATTTGTGTTTAAAATTTTTGTATGACTGCACAAAACTAAATAAAAGTAAATTATAAATAAAAACGTTTTAAAATTATGTTATTTTATTTTTATCACTCATCATGTCAATAACATTGACTCTAATTGGAAACTCATCCGTGTTAAATGCAGAATATTTCCCTCCTTTAGAATTAGTGACTGATAATATGTGTGGTTTAGTTGATTTCCAAACATATAATTCAATACCTAATATAGATAGTAGTAATAACATATTTTACATTAGAGATGAAAAAATTGAAATACCTGTGGGATCTTACGAAGTTGATGATATTGCGATTTACTTGCAAAAAGAATTGGAGAAAAGAAAAAAAGAGTACAAGCTCGAAATTAGAGCAAATAACAACTAAATCAATACGGAAATTAAATGTAATGAAAAAATCAACTTTAACCGAAAAGGAACTATCTGTAAACTACTAGGTTTTAGAGAAATCATATTAGAAGCAAATAAATTGCACATATCTACATTACCTGTAAACATAATAAAAGTAAATGTTATTCGCATAGAATGTAACCTCATTACAGGCTCATATATAAATAATCATGTCGCACATATTTTACATGAATTATCACCAGATGTTAGTCCTGGGTATAAAATAACCGAGGTACCAAAAAATGTTATTTATTTACCAATAAACGTCAGACAAATAAGATCCTTAGAAATAAAAATCCTTGACCAAGACGGTGATCTAGTGAATTTTAGAGGTGAAAAAATAACAATACGTCTTTATTTAAAGGCAATATAAATATGTTGTTATATAATCATAGTGATAATAAGATTTTAACTAGTAAATCACCAAGTGTGAAATATCTCGCTTCTACTGTAAAAGTATCAACACCTCGTTTAACAGAAGTTAATAAAGTTTTCCTCAAATCATTAGGATATAAAGTTCAAGAAAAATGAGTCATATACTAAATATTTCTAGTCCACCTGAATTTGATGATAGTACTGTGAAAAAAAGAATATCATAATTATACGCCAATTTCAGCATCGTATCAAAATAGTGATGAAATTAGAATATCAATACAGCATCAAGACTTATAACTGTTACCTAGTGAAAGTTGTATTTACATCGAAGATACTATAACTGACCAAGATGGAAAAAAATTAGGTGCTACCGATTCAATGCTCAATAATAATTGCATGTCTTTTCTCTTTGAAGAAATACGATATGAACTAAATGGTGTTGAAATTAATCGTACAAGAAATTTAGGATTCACAAGTACAATAAAAAATTATATTTCTCTCACAGAGGATTAAAGTAAAACATTATACAATGCAGGCTGGTCTCCGAAATCACAAACTAAAGTGAATTCTGAGGGTGCTTTTAACTTTTGCATCCCATTGAAGATGCTTTTAGGATTTGCTGAAGATTATGCTAAAATTATCGTCATGATCTTATTTTAATTCGCTCAAGGTCAGATAATAATGTTGTGCATACATCAAAAGATTATAAGCTTAGTATCCAAAAGCTGTTTTGGCGTATACAACATATAAATGTTTCTGATACTGAACGTTTATCGTTATGCAGGACACTCAATTCAAATGAGCTTTAGGAGTTGGGATATGTATGAATATCCTGTATTTTCAACAGCATCTAATCATCATGTATGGACAATAAAAACTTCATCACAACTCGAAAAACCAAGATTCATTATTTTCGCTTAACAAACAAGTAAAAGTAACTTGAAAGACAAAGATAACACATCATTTGATCATTGTAATTTAACTGATGTCAAAGTGTATTTAAATTCAGAGACATACCCCTATGATGATTTGAATATTAAATTTGATCATGAGCAATATGCTGTATTGTATGATTTTATGCAAGATTTCAGCATTCATACTATGGACGAAATTCAAAACCTCTGTTGAAATGGAATGAATTTAAAACTTTGACACCAATCTTCGTTATTGATTGTTCATATCAAAATGAAGCCATAAAAACAAGACCTGTTGATGTTAAAGTGGAATTTAAAGCATCAAATAGTTTACCAGCTTCAACAACAGCTCTTAGTTTATTGTTACATGACAGTATTGTCCAATATAACCCTCTTACAAACGAAGTACGAAAATTAATATAAAGGTGAAATATATACATTTTCTATTTGGTTATTATATATTATCCAATAAGCGTTGATCATTTTAAAAATTAATTAAAAATAATGTGTAATAAAATTTACGCTGTAATCGATCTCCAAGGCTTCAATGGTCCTCGAAATAAATTTATTGTGAAAGAAATTGCAATATCGTATAATTTGAAAGAATATCAAGTATTTTTCATAATGCCGCCATATGAATTTGAAAATTTACCATTAAAACTACAGAAACAAGCAAAGTGGTTATATAATAGTGGTTCAACTGATTTGGAAAGTGTGAAGCACTTTTTAAATATAAACTTGATTAATGCATACGTGTACGTAAAAGGAAGAGAAAAAAGAAGTTGGCTTACTACAATGCTAAACTCTGATATTAACATATCCAACCTGGAAGATTTTAACTGTCCATCTTTAGAAGATCTTCGTATAAAATACGCATGTACAACAAGGTGCCTTGCACACAGTGGTTTTTGTGCTTTACAAATGTGCTTAGTTTAAGGAATTTTATCAAGGAAACATTAAAAAGTGAATAAAAAGAAATTTTTCAAAAATTGTAATTATTATTAAAACAAGTTCTAATATACATTTTTACAATTAAGCTAATAAAAATTATAATAAAGCTAATAAAAATTATAAATTTTTGTTTTTTTTAATTTTAACAGTTTTTGTCTATAATTACATGTTTATTTTATGTTCACATAAAGTAAAATTTTCCAAGATCTTCATGCCCCCACGCTAAAGTATTTGTAGAATTAGGAACTAAAAATCTTTTATCATCGTTATTATTCAACGCTAACTTATTAACAGTTTCTGTATACATTTGATGTTTTCTACTTCTAAAAATTATCATTTGGGTTAATTTTTTCAAATTGTTATCTTTTATACATGAAATATAGTCTTCTTCACTAATATTATTTTTTACTACATTTTTTTTTTATTCCTTTTATTTTCTTCTTTATATCGTTCTCAGTAACTATACATTATGTTTAAGCTTTTAGTCCTGCAAACAATCTTACAATAGTTCCAGCACATTCATCTTTAAATTTTCCTAAAACTTTCTTATTAATTTCAAGAATGTTATGAATATTATTTTCATTATAGTCACTAGTATCAAACCGATATAAGTCTGTTTTGATATCTTCATAAATATCTTCAGTGATGAATTCATAAATAAATGAATCCGTATCCATATACAGAAGCGAAGAATTGTTTTTAAATTTATTTTTTATATAGTTATAATGGAAATCATACATTAACAGTTTCGATATCTCTAAAACAGAAAATCCTACGTAAATTGGTTTGTTATATAAAACTTTAGTTTTAGTCATTCTAATTACAACTAAATTTTCATTAATTACAGTTTTGCTATGAACGTTGATTTTACTTATAAGTGAATTAGCTGTGAGTTATTTATTTACATCATCCCAGTTAGTGATCAATTTTATATCTATTCGTTTATCTACGTTCTCCATGGTCTTACCAAAAATTGCATTATTCATAAGTTTATATATGTTTTTCTCGAATTCAGATGTTGATGTAATTCTTAAATTGTTATTAAATGCTATATAAGGTTTAAGCGATGGACTTTGTTCAAATTCTAACACACGATGGATTTTTAAAACTTTAAGTCCATGCTCTAAGCATTGTTTGAAAGTTCTATAATGTAGTACATATTTTTTTTTTTAATTAAAACTCATTACTAATTTTTGATTTTTAGAATCTTTATATGGTGGAATTTTATTTTCAGAGCAAAATGGAAGTTCATTGTGATGTGAATAAAGTTCTTTTGGATAGTCTAAATCTACTTCAAGGATATAACCTTTTTGATTTGTATCAGGTATATTTCTGAAATTCATATTGTTTATCTCATCCTCAGTTAACCATGTAAAATTTTTTATTGGTAAATATTGAGTCATTGCCCATCCATAGTGATTATTAGCATCAAAGTACATTATAAACTTACTAGGTTCTTTTCATTGTAATCGGACATGAACTTATTATTTGCTTGAGAGAACTTTTTAACACATTGACACAGACCACCTCTTATTGAATTTTTAATAAAATGTATCATATTTATGTCAGTTAAAAGTTCTAATTTAGTTACTTTAAGCATTGCATCCCATGCAACACCGGGTGCTGTGAAATAGTGTGCAGGATCAAGCCCGTAAGTTTTCATTGATACTTTTCGAAAGGTTTCAAATACGTCAGTAAGTAGAACAACATCTGATGTAAGATAAAGATCACTATATTTCTCTATATCTGTTATTTCAAATTCGTTCCAAATTTCATGCGCACGTTCATATTCAGAATCACTTACGTTTTTTGAATTAAGTTTACTAAAAAAAGCGGATTTAGGTGGTAAAGACTTTTCTTTTAATTTTTCAAAACTATCGATATATTCATATGGAAATATACCCTTCATTCTCATTAAATTAAATTTCTTTTCATTCTTAAACATTTTTCTGGTGTGTTCAAATTGATTATCTTTCACACTTTTTGCTACATTAGCAAGACTTGAAGAAAGAAAACGGAAAGAATCTATGAAGCGTAATTTCAAAGTTTCTTCATTGTCAACCGAAACATATTTTGTGAATGAAATATATTTTTCTTCAGTATTTGCAATGATATCAATGTGAGAATTATCCATTTCCAGTATTATAAAATGTGAATCATAACCAGAAAGGTTATGAAATACAACAGGAATGAATTTAGGAACGACATATTTCAAATTACAATACTGATGAGCGGCACCGCGAAAAAGACCTGTTAGGTGATCATGGTCATGGACTTTGTCTGAAATCAATTTCTCATTACATATATGACAATTATTAGTAAATTCAAAATAATGTTTTTCAGCTTTCGTAAGTGGTTTTATCGGAACTTCAGTGTTCAAAATAGGATATATACTTTGCACAATTTCTTTTAGTTTTTGAATGAATTTTTTTACAATACCATTGTAAACTACGAATTTGTCTTTGGTTGCATCACAACTGTATGGTTCATGAATTTGGTTTACTTCTGTATATGAATTTTACGCTTTTGAACAAAAACTGCACTTGAACATTTCTTATAATTTAAAAAAAAATATTTTTCGAATAACTAAAATGAAACGATTTATATCTAAAACGCGCTTCTCTTTTATAATTTGGTAAAACTAATTTTAATTATTCAAAATAATAGTTTATCTTTTGATTTGAAACCAAATATTAACAAACCAAACAATTTGTTAAATGTTTACGAATAAGCTTAAATATGAATAAAAGCGTATATCTGAAATAAATAAATAATATATGAGAAATAATAAGTAATATACGAGAACACCATCGTCAGTATCGTTATCAGTTTGTTCTTGAAACAGAATTTTATTATCTTTAGTTTTAAAGATATAAAATGTCTTCTTTGCTGACATGTATTACATAATTTCTTCCGTAAATTTATCCAAATAATTTCCACATGGAATAGGACTCTAGTTCTAGCAAAACCCGTAGTCCGTATCTATAAAATAAATAAAAATATATATGCATATGTATATGTAAGTAAATTAAAATAATAAAGAACTTTAAAATGAAAATAAAACAACACATCAAAATCTCACTTAAACATAATACAGTGTAAACTCTCTATAACGAAATTCAAGGGACCGACCATTTTTGTACGTTATAGAGAGTTTTCGTTATATGGAGAGGAGAAAAAACACACCAAAATTTCATAAATACATAATTTCATACATTATACATAATTTATTATTTTTTGTAATCGTTACATCTAGTATTAAATTACAGAACATTACCTTTTTTCAATAAAATCTGTTATTTTTTCCTCAACTTTCTTGAATGCCAATATTTTGTTCGGATTTTATCCATGTTTTGACATATAGCAAGATCATTTTCATATATAATACTGTAAAAGTTTTTCTAATAATGCTCAATTTTGCACTTTCAAATAGCATAAATTATAAGATTCATAGTTTCTTTAAAAATGTGTATGTGACAAATGAAACGTCCGAATGTTGATACCTGGACTGAATTTCAACCTATTTAAACGGTCTTAACAATGAAAAATTATCTCGTTATATAGAATGACTTTAACGTTATATAGAGTGAATCAATGCATGGGTTTTAAATCAAACTAAACAAACTCAAGTAATTTTTACGTTATAGAGAGTTTTCTCTTATAACGAGTTTCGTTATAAAGAGTTTACACTGTATATACATTTAGTACGGAACTTTTCTCGCCGTGTTTGCTGTTTTTTGATATTCAAAATTTTATATTTTTTATCTACAATCATATTTGCAATATTGATAGAAGGCTTAAATTTTTCATACGTTGTGGTTGTTGAATTTACATTGTTCAAAAACTCAACAATATTAATTGATTTTTTTACACTTCTTTTTTTTCCATCGGTTTTTACTACTTTCGACGAAGACATTTCTAGTGTTAAACCTTTGAAATTATTTTTATTAAAAATTTAAAAAAATTAAAAGTTAATTACCGAATGAAAAAGTTAAAAACTTTTAAGAGCAATCGTAAAAAAATATATACCTATTTAAAAAATGTTTTCACTTTTAAAGAAAAAAATTTAGAATAGATAATTCGTATACTATTAAACAATTAACTTTCACGTTCGCTGTTAGAATGATCTATGAATTAAACTAAATTTGAAGTCATTCTATTTTTTAAAACAATAAAGGCTAATTTTTTTGCACTTATGATGAACAAGACAGTTTCTAACACTTTCTTTTAACCTAATTTTTGCAAACTTGCAAATATTATAAACAAATTAAATCATTCAGGTGAAATGATTTTTAATTAAATTTTTTCAACACTATTCAATAAAATGTCTTTTTAATTGTTTATAATATTAATGTTAAAGCAATTATAAAATTCTAGGAATTATTTCATATTAAGAAAATTCACTTAACTTCTATAAATAAGTTAAATTAAACAGTGAAATGACTAACGATTCGAAAATTTTTAATATAAAATATCATAAACGTTGATGCAACCTTAGTATCAACCTACAAATTCAATAAATCGTTTTAAATATCAAAGTAATTCGGTTCGTTTTAATTAAAGTAATTCTGCTAATTTAAGTTTAATAATATAGTGAAATGGCTAAACGAAATGAAAACGTGTTATACCAACCAGCTATATTAGAACATCTTGTTTTAGCAGTATATTTCAATTAAGATAAATTCAGCAAACAAGATTATAAAGAGATTTCTAAGAGATATCATTTGGATGCATTTACTTTTACTGCACATCCGACACATTTAAATTTTCAAACGTATCGTCCGAACATCAATATACTTACCATTATTAAGGAAACTTTACCATGGTATTCAAGAAAAAGAAAACATTATTATTATCCTAAAATAAAACCCTTCAATATGTAAAATTAATATTGTTGATTACATATACATAAGTACATTTGTAAAACGCAAATAAAAGTAAATAAATATAAAAGCAAATAATTGTAACCATTTCTAGGTATTAGAAAAACAGAGACGGCAATACATTTTTTGGTCCTTCGAGCAATAGTGCAACCAGAATGGGACGTGACAGTAAAAAAGTGGAAGTCTCTGCCATCGTTAAGACTCAAACATCTTTGCTTGAGCAACTTACACGATCGGCAAATAACTTTGACCAAAATTCAGAAAAACAATTTACCGAATCATACTACAAAGCAAGATTAGAATGCTTTGAAGTTTTATGGAAAAAATTCCAAGCAAATCATATACTTATTTATGATAATGAAAAAGAAAATTATGAAGCTGATACATATATCAGTAGCGATTTATTCGAACAATTCGAGAATTTATAACTCGAATACATTGTAAAATGCAAAGACACATTAAAATCATTTGAATTAGACACAAAAACTGAGAATATAAATACATCTCAAATAGACCCTGAACACACAGAAAAAGACAATATCCAATTAACCCCTATTCCAATACCAAAATTTGATGGTAATTATAAAAATTGGAGATTATTTTTCGATCTATTTTCTTGTCTAATACATAAAAAAGCAAATTTTACCAGTGTTCAAAAATTACATTACCTTAAAGCTTCAGTAACTGGAGAAGCTGAAAAATTGCTTAGACAGTTTGACGTCACTGCCTCAAATTACACCAAAGCATGGGAATTACTACAAAAACGATACAATAACAAACGTGTGCTAGTAAATACCCATTTCAAAACCTTGTTTGGCCAACCAGCCATCAAAACCGAAACCTCAAATTCGATCAAACACTTGTTAGATCAAACTGAAGAAGTTCTACACGAACTCACAGCATTGGAGCTCCCAAGAAACCATTGGGATGAAATACGAGTATATACACTTGTACAAAAACTTCCTCCTGAGACTCATGCATTATGGGAACAGCAACAAGAAAATAACAGAGAGATACCCACGTACTCTCAATTCAAAGAATTTCTAGAAGTACGCTTCCGTTCTCTTGAAGCCATTCAAGAAATTAACAAACCAAGAACTTCTTTCCAAACACAGTCGACGTCAAAATATATAAGCAACTTTTTGGACACACACAAATGCAAAAAATGCAATCAAAATCACATTCTGTTCAGGTGTCCTATATTCCGAAAATTATATACCAAACAAAAACTAGAATTTGCCACACAACATAATCTTTGTAAAAATTGCTTAAATGACTCACATAGTATAGAAAAATGTCCAAGCAAAAACACTTGTGCAATATGTAACAAAAAACACAATACATTAATACATGTACAAAAAACACTTAATGAATCCAAAACAAGTACTTCTACAAATTTAACAGCACAAAGCCATAGACAGAGCACAAAACTTGCTTTACTAGCCACAGCGCTAGTAAACGTAAAGGATAACAATGGCAGAACGACTCAATTAAGAGCTTTATTGGACACGGGTTCACAGACATCTTTCAAATGTTGAAGTTTTCGTCATCAATCAGATTATTGGTAAAACACCTAATACCATAATCAACATCGAAAACTGCAAACATTTGTTAAAATTAAAACTAGCAGATGAAAGATTTTTTGAACCGGGTCCAATAGACCTCTTGTAAGGTGCTGATATCTATGCAAAAATATTACAAAATAATGTAGTAAGAGGGAACAAAACAACACCTACAACCCAATCAACCTTGTTAGGATGGATTTTATTTGGGTCTGCCATATCAGACAGCAATACAAACACGTTTCACACGGTAAAATCACCGACAGAAAATTTAAATGAACAACTACGAAAGTTCTGGGAAATAGAAGAAATTCACACTTCAAAACCACTAAAAAAGGAGGACATACTATGTGAAGACAATTTTCAAACAACACACATAAGATAAAGCGATGGAACATACGAAGTAGAACTTACCTTTAAATCCAAAGAAGGCCCTGAATTAAGATAATCAAGGTCAAAAGCTATAAGCCAACTATGCAGTCTAGAAAAAAGATTTACTAAAGACCAGCATCATTTTCATTTATACAGAGCATTTATAAATGAATACTTAACAATGGGTCACATGAGGGAAGTAAAAGAACCAAATAGTAACGACAAACAAATACAATATTACTACCTACCACACCACGCTGTCATAAAAGACAGTACAACAACCAAACTAAGAGTAGTTTTCAATGCATCTAGCAAACCCACAAATGGTAAATCCTTGAATGAACAAATGCTCACTGGTTCAAAAATACAACCCACATTATGGTCAACATTAATGAGATGAAGACAATTCCAATATGTAATGACAGCAGATATAGAAAAGATGTACAGAATGATCTGGATCTCTGAAAAACATCACAAATACTAGTAGAAGCTAAGTATTTCTCAAAAGCAGCCAAAGTCTTACCAACTTGTTTCTATGTAGATGACTGTTGTCTGGGATCCAATGATAAGAGTGAAGCATTGGAATTACAACCTCAGGTGATAGACATGTTAGAAACATGTTTTCATTTGAGAAAATGGACCTCAAACTCACAAGACTTGTTGATCAACATTCCATACGAAGATAGAGAAATGAAAACTTCATTAGAACTTACTTCACAAGAGTCATTCAAAACTTTAGGTCTCCATTGGTATCCAGGTGAAGATGTTTTCCGATTTAAAATTCAATTACACGAACAAAGAAAAAATTATACAAATGGAACTGTTCTGTCTGAAGTATTGTCTTTATTTGATCCCTTCGGGTGGTTAGCACCATGTATAATTATAGCTAAAATATTTATTCAAAAACTCTGGATATCAGGTTGTAGCTGGGATGAACATCTCAACAATCCTCTATCAGATGAATGATTAGGCTTCCGAAATCAAATAAACCAACTCCAAACAATCAAAATTCCTAGATGGACAGGATTCCACTCACACCATAGAGCAGAATTTCATGGATTCTGTGATGCATCAACACGAGCATATGCAGCAGTAGTATATTTAGTCATTTTTCAAAATAACGTCAAAACTAGCTCCCTTATAGCTACAAAAACCAAAGTTGCTCCCATCAAGCCCATTACATTATCTAGACTTGAATTATGTGCAGCAGTCTTATTGTCCAAACTAATGAAACAAATACAAATCGATATGGATCTCCAAAATATCCAAAAATACGCCTGGTCTGACTCTGAAATAACATTAGCTTGGATTAAAGGATCACCATCAAAATGGAAAACATACATAGCAAACCGTGTCGTAGAAATCCAAGATAATGTCCCACCAGAAGAATGGCGATATGTTCCATCAGCAGACAATCCAGCTGATTGTGCGTCGCGAGGAATTCCTTCGGAATTACTACCATCTCTTACATTATGGTGGTCAGGTCCCAACTGGTTAATTACCTCTCAAAATTCATGGCCAATACAGCCGAAAATTGTCGAACCTAAAATAGAAGTTAAATCATTAAAGACATTCTTAAATATACAAGAACCATCATTACTATTCAAATACTCATCCCTTTCCAAATTAATACGAGTTGTAGCCTGTTGTCTTCGATTCTTTCACAATTGCAAATACCCTAAAAACAAAAGAAACAATCATCTTACATTAGAAGAACTAAATACACAGAATTACGTATAATATCAATAATTCAACACAACAATTTCAGACAAGAAATTGAACACATTAAAAATAACAAACCTATACCAAGTAAAAGTCATATTATTAACCTTCGCCCCTTTATCTCCGAAAAGGGTATATTAAAAGTAGGTGGTCGTCTGTCCAATACCAATTTACCTTTCAATACTAAGCACCCAATCATTATCCCAAATAAACACCATGTCACAACACTAACAATTAATCATTATCACAAAATTACACTACATGGTGGAACACAATTAGTTCTAAACACTTTACGACATAAATATTGGCTACTAAATGCACGAAATACAATAAGACTACATTTGCACAAATGTATACAATGCTATAGAACACGACTAAAAATATCACAACAAATTATGGGTGACTTGCCTGAATGTAGAGTCAACATTTGATTACCATTTCAACACGTTGGAATAGATTATGCAGGGCCAATCAATATCAAAACATCAAAGATCCGAAACGCAAAAACCTTGAAAGGCTACATTGCCATATTCATTTGCATGGTTACCAAAGCCATACATATCGAGTTGGTAATTGAATTAACAACAAACGCATTCTTAGCAGCCTTCAGAAGATTTGTCAGCAGACGAGGCTTATGCACAGATGTTTACTCTGACCAAGGCACAACATTTGTAGGCGCTGACAAAGTTCTGGATAACGAATTCAAAAAATACCTAAAAGAATTCAAAGGTAGTATCAATACCATTTCAACGAATCTAAATATAAAATGGCTTTTTAACCCACCATAAGCTCCACACTTTGGCGGTTTATCGGAGGCAGGTGTAAAATCAGGAAGACACATCTGAAGCGAAGTATTCCAGCAACTAATTTAACTTATGAAGAATTAACCACTTTACTATGCCAAATAGAAGCCTGCGTTAATTCCAGACCCTTAGTACCACTGACTAATAACCCTGACGATCATTCATTAATAACTCCAGGCCATTTTTTAACAGGGCGACATCTACTGACTACTCCAGAACCATCCCATCCAGATCAAGCTTTACACATCAACAGATGGAAATATATACAACAGCTGACAAATCATTTCTGGAAAAAATGGTCAAATGAATATTTACATACATTACAACAACGTAGCAAATGGAATAAAAATAATACTCTCATTCAAGAAAATGATATCGTATTAATAAAGGATGAACGATATCCTCCCACACAATGGCCCTTAGGTAAGGTTATACAATTACATCCAGGCAATGACAATTTATGCAGAGTTGTAACCATTAAAACTTGAAATAGCATATTACAGCAAAGAAAATGTATTATAAACAAGAATTCCTGTTCATACGGCAGATTTTACCCTACTTTTAAAACCTCTGATCAAGAAACACAACCTCCAATCTAAAAATATTTTTCGTAAGGAGAATTATTCTCATGTAGATTAAAAAAAAAAAATTAAAAAAAATCGTGTACATGTACGAAATAAATACCAATTTTCATGAATGTATGTGTAAAAATATTACCACCACCTGATACTAATTAGTTGTTTAGGATTTTTTCTTTTTTCTTAAAGACTATTAGATTTTTTACGCATTTGACCGATTTTAAGCATTTTAATTTTACATATACTTCCATTTAAAATGTACGTGTTTGTATCGCAGTATATCAATTAGCACATGTTCGTACATGTATTCATTTATCTCAATATGAAATGCATGCTTTCTAATAGAAATAAAAGGTTCTTTACTTTTCGTATATGTATGTATACACATCATATACAAACATTCATATGATCATAAAAAGACCAATCACAATGATTTGCAAACTGCCATAATGTATGTACATAAGTATATAAGTAGTAAGTGGTAAGTACAGTCTCTTCGGAGGCCGGAAAATGTTTTGCCCAAAAAACAAAACATAAACTTTTTTCTTTTACACTAACACATTATTTTATTTTTATTTTCACCACTATTTCCTTTTTCACATTCTTTTTTTTCACACATTTATTATTTTTTCTCACTTTTTTCACATGTATTATTTTTTCATATTTATTATTATTCACTTTCATTTTTTTAATTAATATTTCAATATACATATATACGCAACACTACTGCACTTGTCAAATTATTTATTTTCATTATTTGACAAGTGCAATAAACATAGAATTTTTTGTTTACATTATTCTATTGTTTATACTGGGAAATAGAAATACAGTTAACCCAGACCATATATAAACGAGATGAAAATCACCAGAAATCATCATTTTTGATCAAAATTTCACGGTGAACACTTCACTAAATTCCTTGTCTGCTTAATCAGTCTCAGCGAATCTTAACTGAGAATCAAGAAGGACGAATCTTAATCCTTCGAAACGCTAGAGCCTTTTAGCGAATCTTAACTAAAAGGTACTCCCGATTTAACGAGACAGCGAATCTTAACTGAATCGTTAAATCAAATATATTTATATACTAATCCGGATTCTAGCGAATCTTAACTAGGATCCAAAGTACCTTCGTAGTGATATCTCAAGCGAATCTTAATTTGAATATCATCTACATTAAAACCGATCTTCAGCGAATCTTAACTGAAGATCCGGTATACTACATACTTAAAACCTAAACTAAATTCAGTAATTTTCATTACTAAGTCTGTACTAACACAATTGCATATATAATTTTTTAATTTTTTTCTAATTTTTTTTTTATTTTTCTTTCTTTGTTTCCTTCATAGATAGCCCTAGACGTTGAAAGGTGGAATAGGGCGAAACACTTATTTACACTTATCATTAATTTCATTTTGCTATTTAATTTCTTTTTTTTTTCATTTATTTATTTTTTATTGAATTGTTGATTTATTTAGTCATATTTTTATTATTTTGAATTTTATTTTATTATAACTTATTATTTGAATTTTTATTTATTAATAATTTGTTAATTTTGCATTGAGTTTTTATTTATTAAATTATTGCTTTCCTAATTTTTAAGTTTTTAATAAACATAAGTTTTATAACGTTAAAAACAAGACCTTTTCATTTTGCTGCCCAACTCCCTAATTCTGGTTTACGAACCAGCTGCACTTATACTTGTTATTGAAATTAGCATTGTGTTGTCAATCTCTACGATTTCTAGGTATTAGAAAAACAGAGACGGCAATACAAATTGAATTTGTTTAATAAAATATTTTTTTCATTTTCATACATTCATAAGCATGAAAAAATATTGTTTCTCTTCAAACATATTGTTTTATAATCTATATAAATCGAAAATTATTTTTTGCAGCTGGTCAATGAATATAAGTATATGCATCATGTGTTTTTCTTTTCTTTTATCGATAAATTGTTCATTCATTCAAAAACTGAAAATAATAAAAAAAAAACTGCCTATATGTGTACATATGTATATATGTATGTATCTTTAATATGTACATTTTTTATTTATCCAAAAAGAGAAAAAAGTTAAGTTTTTGCCTTCAATTGTTAATTATATATCTACAATTTGACGAATTGATCTTTATTAAGATAAAAAACATAAAAATCTAATTATTCTTGTGATAATTGATAATTCAATAGCAAAAACATATACATACCTAATTATGATATGGTAAACACAAAAATTAATAACATAACATATGCTGTATTATGCATTAATATGTAAAAGATAAGCAGAGCCATATACACTAAAGTCTGTCAAATTGCATGTGTACATATGTACATATCTAGCAACAAATGCGATACACTTATAACAGTAGCACAACTATTTGTCTGAGCCTAAACTTGTAGTTTATTGGGTTATTAGAATAGTATATTATACGTTACACAAAAAAATTATAATTCGACTATACATATACTATATAAATACCATATAATATTTTTCATAATTTTAAAATATTAGCACATCAAGTTTGAAATTTATAAACATCTTTTATTCAAGACCAATTATTTCAATAAACGAATAAAGAAATTTTACAACAACAAAATACATGCCTCCTCAATTGAGGTGCCAGAGCTCTCATAACTTATACTATTCATATGCTTAAATGTCTACTTAAATATATTAATTTACTTTTTAATCTAATTCGTATATCGGGTAATATTTTTTATTGATCGTACATAGATATCGTTTTATTTTTTTCAATCCAATTTAAAAATATGTCTTTATATACAAACAAAAAAATCCATATGTAATATAAAACAAAAATGAAAATTTAAATAAGTATATTATTTATATACGTACATATATGTATATAATATGATTTTTTTATATTTTTAATGTAAATCATAAATTAAATAAATTTAAACAAGAATTCGTTGTTATTTTGTAATCATAATAAATGCACAAAAAGAACAATCAAAAAAAAGTAAAAAATAAATAAATAAATAAATACATAAAAATAGAATAAAATGAAAAGAAAAAAAAGATATGGATTCGTTAATGAAAGAATTAGACATTAAACATCGTTATTGATTTGAATTTTCATTATTATTAACATTGAAATGAATAAAGATAATAAAAAAAAAGCTTTTTGATATTTTTCAGCACGTTCATTAGTCTCTTGTTTATTTCTTACATTTTTTTTAGAGTAATTAAAAAATAATTTTAGTATGGTTATAAATTCATGATGTTTGAATTATGGTTTGATGTTTTGGTTGGAAAGGAGGATGAGATGTGCTCGGATGTACCAACGTTGGTAGTAACATCCTCCGTATGGTAGGTATTCCTTCATCACCGAACGTTGGTTGGTGAACGTGAACCCCTCCGTAAATGCATATTCAACCCAACTTTATTATTATAAATTTTCGATTTTTTTTTACGTACTGAAGTTCAGATGATGCCAGGTTTGCACGGGGCATATGATAAATTTTTATTCATACGTTACGTTACATATTTTTTAAATAAGTACCATACATGAAACAAAACATCTTTACTACTTAACATAACAAGTTAATATAATAATAACATATTAACAATATTATTTATTGTTATTATTAACATAATAACAATAACAACATATTTTAATTTCAGTAGGTTTTAGTGTCTTCTTAGATACATCTAGCTCAGAATAATGATTTAAAAACAACAAAATTCGCATTTATTTGCTTCACTGAAAACAGATTCAGAATTTGAAGAATATTCTATGAAAAAGAAAAAACGAAAAAATTATGTACATACACATACATACATATATGCATATATGTACATATCATGGATCTTGGACTGGGACGTCTTATCAAGATCCTTTATTATTGATTTAGTCCATTTTACACAACCAATAACCATTAAAACATTTTTTAATTTTTTTGCACTTTAAACAATTGTTTCATTATTTTAAAAACTATTTACGTTTTATTGAATTAAAAATTAAACCAAATAAAAAGGAATTTTAATCCTTTTTGATTTTTAATTTCGATCCTGTTTCCTATGACACTTCCTGTAAATTTGATAAAATTGGTCTTTTTGCAATGGTAACACTTTTTGTGGATCTTAACTACGCCATCTAGCAAACAACAGTGGCAGTGTACACACTTCATACTTGCCGCCATTAAAATTTAAAATTACGTACTAATCATAGTAGAGTAGTTAAAATTAAATCAGAATTATTTTCCCTTATAAAAGTGTGATAATTTTGTGTTGTGTGTTTTATTGTTTTTATTTTAGAAGAATGATAAAGTAATACCCCTGTTTTAATTTCTTCATGTTCTGATGTCTTAAAATTTCGTGGTCCTATTGAAAAAAATCGGTAGAATGCCCTTTAGGATCTACCTCCGATTTTTCTGAATCTTTGCACATTGATTCTACTCAACGAACACAATCCAAAAATATGGTCTCAAGACGCGACAAAGGTCATTTTTAGGTAAAAAACTTGGAAGAAAACCTCAAAAATTTTCAGAGAATTTCGAATAACTCAGAATATTATTCTTCAATTTCTATGAGGTTTTAATTTATTTTTTTTTTTAAAGTTCAAAGACCTAAATACGTGACAACTTTTCCAACAATTGTTACAAAATTTTCCATATGAAAATCATACAGGGCATGGTATAAAAAGCTCTAATAAGGTAGATTTAATTTGAGCTTTTTTGACGTTAGCATATGACGGGTTTGCGCATTTGCATGGAAATTCCTATCAAGAGCTTTTTATACTATGTGGTTACTATGTTAAATTAAATTGTATTTTAAAAACAATTTTTTCATTTTATGAATTTTTTTATTTTCTTAATGTAGTTTTTTAATTTTTTTAACTTCTTATACTACATTTAACCATTTTAAAAAAATTCTTATCACTGTTATTATTATTATTACTATTTTTATTTATTATTATATTATATTAACACTACACACACTACACTACAATGTACACTACACTTTTCAATTATTTTTTTATTATGCTGTTTTATACTATTATATTTATTATTTGTTTTTAATCTTATAGTTATTGCTTTAACAATTAATTTTGTTCAATATAAATTATTTATTTACTTTTAAAATTAACTACATTAACGAATATACACAAATTTGAATGAAAAAACCGTTTTTCCCATATAAATTTATTTACAAACAATAAAAGCTATCAAATGCATACGTAAAAAAGCTTTCAATGGCGACTATGTGAAAAAATTAAATTTACCTTTAGAGTTTTTTTACCATGGTTTTAAGAAAAAAACAGTTGTAAGTATTCTTAGTATACATATATTTTGCATATTGATGATTTGAACATTACCTTATTATATATTTATAGATGCAAGAAACATAGAAAACCTTTGAAGGTGTACATATAAAGATCTAAACAGCGCACCTTATGGAAGGGTATTCCGGTGCAAGGAAGAAAATAAAAACGGTGCCGGTAAATGCAACACATCGGTGAGTCTTGCAAAAGGTAAGCATTTCAACAATGTACACATATGTATTTGTGAATTTATATTTTTTATTTTTCAAGCACATTTCTTGAAGGGTGCCGCCTGAAGGTCCATGAAAAGCTCCTGGTGATTTTCAATTAGGCCAACGGAAAGTTAATGGACATGTTTCACCAAGATTCTGGCATTTCCAAAAATACAATTTGCGACATTTACTCAAAATTACGCGAATTGTGTTCTTAGAAAATAGAACAGGATCTGGAGACATTTTGCTGAGGGTGACCTGGTTGGATGGTCGAAATTGACGAATCTCTCCTCGTGAAGAGAAAATACAATTAGGGCCATCCAACTAGACAGCTTTGGGTGTTTAATTAATGGCTTAACGCTAATATATATATCACAAAGCTAGTTCATCACATTACAAACAGAATTTTTGTTATTTTTTTTTTAAAATAAATTCTTGTTTTAAGGAGTAAGTTCTATTTATAAACTGACGAATTCCCTTTGTGAAACGTTGTATTCTTTGAGTAAAAGGATGATCCTGAAAAGCCTGACGCCCAAAATGTCTTACGAGTCTTGCGAGTGTATGTATCTCCGGCAAGTTTCATTATTATCATCATCATTATTATCATTATCATCATTTTCATTACTATAATTATCACTTTTTATTATTATCACTATTATAATTATCATTATAATCATTATTATTATTTTCATTATAGTCATTATCATTACTATTATTATTATTATTATTATCATTATCATTATAATCATTATTATCATTATCCTAATAATTATTATTATTACTATTAATATCATTACTGTAATCTGTAATTATCATAATTATTGTTATTATCATTATCATCATTTTCATTATTATCATTATCACTTTTTTCATTATTATCATTACTATTATTTTCATTATTATCATCATCATTATTATCATTATCATCATTTTCATTACTACACTTATCACTTTTTATTATTATCACTATTATTGTTATCATTATAATCATTATTATTATTTTCATTGTAGTCATTATCATTACTATTATTATAATTATCATTATCATTATAATCATTATTATCATTATCATTATAATTATTATAATCATTATCATTATAATTATTATTATTACTTTTAATATCATTACTGTTATCTGTCATCTGTAATTATCATTATTATTGTTATTATCATTATCATCATTTTCATTATTATCATTATCACTTTTTTCATTATTATCATTATCATTATTATTTTTAAATTATTTATAAAAATTTTCATTAAAAAGAAAAATAAAAAAAAATCAATTAAAAAATTAGAAATTTTGTATTATTATTTTTTTTTAAATAAAAAATTTTTGATCTTATACATTCAACGGTTTTTGATCATCTTCCTTCAACGATTTTTGGTCATCTTCTTTCAACGGTTTGTAGTCTTCTTCTTTCAACTGTTTTTAATCTTCTACTTTAAACGGTTTGAAATCTTATATCTTCAACGGTTTTTGATCTTATATCTTTAAATGATAATCGAGAAATGTGGAGTCAATCATGGTTTTCGACGATTGATCGAACAGCATACAAGTATCGAATTTCGGTATCATGGTTTTCGTTTTTCGTCGAACCCGTTCGATAAAATCGAACAGCTGGTTCGATCATCTTTTTACTGTCGAATTGTAAATTTTTACAAGAATTTGCGCGAATTGTGATGCGAAGTGTAAAGAATATGAATATTTAAATATTTAAAAAATTATATATTAAATATTTAAATAAATTTATTATTTTATAATAATTAATTTTAATATTTAATTTTTATTCTCTCTTATCTTAAATGTCTACTTAAATATATTAATTTCCTTTTTAATCTAATTCATATATCGGGTAACATTTTTTATTGATCGTACATAGATATCGTTTTATTTTTACAACCCAATTAAAAATTTGTCTTTATATACAAACAAAAAAATCCATATGTAATATAAAACAAAAATGAAAATTTAAATAAGTATATTATTTATATACGTACATATATGTATATAATATGATTTTTTTTTATTTTTAATGTAAATCATAAATTAAATAAATTTAAACAAGAATTCGTTGTTATTTTGTAATCATAATAAATGCACAAAAAGAACAATCAAAATAAAAAAGTAAAAAATAAATAAATACATAAAAATAGAATAAAATGAAAAGCAAAAAAGATATGGATTCGTTAATGAAAGAATTAGACATTAAACATCGTTATTGATTTGAATTTTCATTATTATTGACATTGAAATGAATAAAGATAATAAAAGAAAAGCTTTTTGATATTTTTCAGCACGTTCATTAGTCTCTTGTTTATTTCTTACATTTTTTTTAGAGTAATTAAAAAATAATTTTAGTATGGTTATAAATTCATGATGTTTGAATTATGGTTTGATGTTTTGGTTGGAAAGGAGGATGAGATGTGCTCGGATGTACCAACGTTGGTAGTAACATCCTCCGTATGGTAGGTATTCCTTCATCACCGAACGTTGGTTGGTGAACGTGAACCCCTCCGTAAATGCATATTCAACCCAACTTTATTAATATAAATTTTCGATTTTTTTTTACGTACTGAAGTTCAGATGATGCCAGGTGTGCACGGGGCATATGATAAATTTTTATTCATACGTTACGTTACATATTTTTCAAATAAATACCATACATGAAACAAAACATCTTTACTACCTAACATAACAAGTTAATATAATAATAACATATTAACAATATTATTTATTGTTATTATTAACATAATAACAATAACAACATATTTTAATTTCAGTAGGTTTTAGTGTCTTCTTAGATACATCTAGCTCAGAATAATGATTTAAAAACAACAAAATTCGCATTTATTTGCTCTACTGAAAACAGATTCAGAATTTGAAGAAAATTCTATGAAAAAGAAAAAACGAAAAAATTATGTACATACACATACATACATATATGCATATATGTACATATCATGGATCTTGGACTGGGACGTCTTATCAAGATCCTTTATTATTGATTCAGTCCATTTTACACAACCAATAACCATTAAAACATTTTTTAATTTTTTTGCACTTTAAACAATTGTTTCATTATTTTAAAAACTATTTACGCTTTATTGAATTAAAAATTAAACCAAGTAAAAGGAATTTTAATCCTTTTTGATTTTTAATTTCGTTTCCTGTTTCCTATGACACTTCCTGTAAATTTAATAAAATTGGTCTTTTTGCAATGGTAACACTTTTTGTGGATCTTAACTACGCCATCTAGCAAACAACAGTGGCAGTGTACACACTTCATACTTGCCGCCATTAAAATTTAAAATTACGTACTAATCATAGTAGAGTAGTTAAAATTAAATCAGAATTATTTTCCCTTATAAAAGTGTGATAATTTTGTGTTGTGTGTTTTATTGTTTTTATTTTAGAAGAATGATAAAGTAATACCCCTGTTTTAATTTCTTCATGTTCTGATGTCTTAAAATTTCGTGGTCCTATTGAAAAAAATCGGTAGAATGCCCTTTAGGATCTACCTCCGATTTTTCTGAATCTTTGCACATTGATTCTACTCAACGAACACAATCCAAAAATATGGTCTCAAGACGCGACAAAGGTCATTTTTAGGTAAAAAACTTGGAAGAAAACCTCAAAAATTTTCAGAGAATTTCGAATAACTCAGAATATTATTCTTCAATTTCTATGAGGTTTTAATTTATTTTTTTTTTTAAAGTTCAAAGACCTAAATACGTGACAACTTTTCCAACAATTGTTACAAAATTTTCCATATGAAAATCATACAGGGCATGGTATAAAAAGCTCTAATAAGGTAGATTTAATTTGAGCTTTTTTGACGTTAGCATATGACGGGTTTGCGCATTTGCATGGAAATTCCTATCAAGAGCTTTTTATACTATGTGGTTACTATGTTAAATTAAATTGTATTTTAAAAACAATTTTTTCATTTTATGAATTTTTTTATTTTCTTAATGTAGTTTTTTAATTTTTTTAACTTCTTATACTACATTTAACCATTTTAAAAAAATTCTTATCACTGTTATTATTATTATTACTATTTTTATTTATTATTATATTATATTAACACTACACACACTACACTACAATGTACACTACACTTTTCAATTATTTTTTTATTATGCTGTTTTATACTATTATATTTATTATTTGTTTTTAATCTTATAGTTATTGCTTTAACAATTAATTTTGTTCAATATAAATTATTTATTTACTTTTAAAATTAACTACATTAACGAATATACACAAATTTGAATGAAAAAACCGTTTTTCCCATATAAATTTATTTACAAACAATAAAAGCTATCAAATGCATACGTAAAAAAGCTTTCAATGGCGACTATGTGAAAAAATTAAATTTACCTTTAGAGTTTTTTTACCATGGTTTTAAGAAAAAAACAGTTGTAAGTATTCTTAGTATACATATATTTTGCATATTGATGATTTGAACATTACCTTATTATATATTTATAGATGCAAGAAACATAGAAAACCTTTGAAGGTGTACATATAAAGATCTAAACAGCGCACCTTATGGAAGGGTATTCCGGTGCAAGGAAGAAAATAAAAACGGTGCCGGTAAATGCAACACATCGGTGAGTCTTGCAAAAGGTAAGCATTTCAACAATGTACACATATGTATTTGTGAATTTATATTTTTTATTTTTCAAGCACATTTCTTGAAGGGTGCCGCCTGAAGGTCCATGAAAAGCTCCTGGTGATTTTCAATTAGGCCAACGGAAAGTTAATGGACATGTTTCACCAAGATTCTGGCATTTCCAAAAATACAATTTGCGACATTTACTCAAAATTACGCGAATTGTGTTCTTAGAAAATAGAACAGGATCTGGAGACATTTTGCTGAGGGTGACCTGGTTGGATGGTCGAAATTGACGAATCTCTCCTCGTGAAGAGAAAATACAATTAGGGCCATCCAACTAGACAGCTTTGGGTGTTTAATTAATGGCTTAACGCTAATATATATATCACAAAGCTAGTTCATCACATTACAAACAGAATTTTTGTTATTTTTTTTTTAAAATAAATTCTTGTTTTAAGGAGTAAGTTCTATTTATAAACTGACGAATTCCCTTTGTGAAACGTTGTATTCTTTGAGTAAAAGGATGATCCTGAAAAGCCTGACGCCCAAAATGTCTTACGAGTCTTGCGAGTGTATGTATCTCCGGCAAGTTTCATTATTATCATCATCATTATTATCATTATCATCATTTTCATTACTATAATTATCACTTTTTATTATTATCACTATTATAATTATCATTATAATCATTATTATTATTTTCATTATAGTCATTATCATTACTATTATTATTATTATTATTATCATTATCATTATAATCATTATTATCATTATCCTAATAATTATTATTATTACTATTAATATCATTACTGTAATCTGTAATTATCATAATTATTGTTATTATCATTATCATCATTTTCATTATTATCATTATCACTTTTTTCATTATTATCATTACTATTATTTTCATTATTATCATCATCATTATTATCATTATCATCATTTTCATTACTACACTTATCACTTTTTATTATTATCACTATTATTGTTATCATTATAATCATTATTATTATTTTCATTGTAGTCATTATCATTACTATTATTATAATTATCATTATCATTATAATCATTATTATCATTATCATTATAATTATTATAATCATTATCATTATAATTATTATTATTACTTTTAATATCATTACTGTTATCTGTCATCTGTAATTATCATTATTATTGTTATTATCATTATCATCATTTTCATTATTATCATTATCACTTTTTTCATTATTATCATTATCATTATTATTTTTAAATTATTTATAAAAATTTTCATTAAAAAGAAAAATAAAAAAAAATCAATTAAAAAATTAGAAATTTTGTATTATTATTTTTTTTTAAATAAAAAATTTTTGATCTTATACATTCAACGGTTTTTGATCATCTTCCTTCAACGATTTTTGGTCATCTTCTTTCAACGGTTTGTAGTCTTCTTCTTTCAACTGTTTTTAATCTTCTACTTTAAACGGTTTGAAATCTTATATCTTCAACGGTTTTTGATCTTATATCTTTAAATGATAATCGAGAAATGTGGAGTCAATCATGGTTTTCGACGATTGATCGAACAGCATACAAGTATCGAATTTCGGTATCATGGTTTTCGTTTTTCGTCGAACCCGTTCGATAAAATCGAACAGCTGGTTCGATCATCTTTTTACTGTCGAATTGTAAATTTTTACAAGAATTTGCGCGAATTGTGATGCGAAGTGTAAAGAATATGAATATTTAAATATTTAAAAAATTATATATTAAATATTTAAATAAATTTATTATTTTATAATAATTAATTTTAATATTTAATTTTTATTCTCTCTTATCTTAAATGTCTACTTAAATATATTAATTTCCTTTTTAATCTAATTCATATATCGGGTAACATTTTTTATTGATCGTACATAGATATCGTTTTATTTTTACAACCCAATTAAAAATTTGTCTTTATATACAAACAAAAAAATCCATATGTAATATAAAACAAAAATGAAAATTTAAATAAGTATATTATTTATATACGTACATATATGTATATAATATGATTTTTTTTTATTTTTAATGTAAATCATAAATTAAATAAATTTAAACAAGAATTCGTTGTTATTTTGTAATCATAATAAATGCACAAAAAGAACAATCAAAATAAAAAAGTAAAAAATAAATAAATACATAAAAATAGAATAAAATGAAAAGCAAAAAAGATATGGATTCGTTAATGAAAGAATTAGACATTAAACATCGTTATTGATTTGAATTTTCATTATTATTGACATTGAAATGAATAAAGATAATAAAAGAAAAGCTTTTTGATATTTTTCAGCACGTTCATTAGTCTCTTGTTTATTTCTTACATTTTTTTTAGAGTAATTAAAAAATAATTTTAGTATGGTTATAAATTCATGATGTTTGAATTATGGTTTGATGTTTTGGTTGGAAAGGAGGATGAGATGTGCTCGGATGTACCAACGTTGGTAGTAACATCCTCCGTATGGTAGGTATTCCTTCATCACCGAACGTTGGTTGGTGAACGTGAACCCCTCCGTAAATGCATATTCAACCCAACTTTATTAATATAAATTTTCGATTTTTTTTTACGTACTGAAGTTCAGATGATGCCAGGTGTGCACGGGGCATATGATAAATTTTTATTCATACGTTACGTTACATATTTTTCAAATAAATACCATACATGAAACAAAACATCTTTACTACCTAACATAACAAGTTAATATAATAATAACATATTAACAATATTATTTATTGTTATTATTAACATAATAACAATAACAACATATTTTAATTTCAGTAGGTTTTAGTGTCTTCTTAGATACATCTAGCTCAGAATAATGATTTAAAAACAACAAAATTCGCATTTATTTGCTCTACTGAAAACAGATTCAGAATTTGAAGAAAATTCTATGAAAAAGAAAAAACGAAAAAATTATGTACATACACATACATACATATATGCATATATGTACATATCATGGATCTTGGACTGGGACGTCTTATCAAGATCCTTTATTATTGATTTAGTCCATTTTACACAACCAATAACCATTAAAACATTTTTTAATTTTTTTGCACTTTAAACAATTGTTTCATTATTTTAAAAACTATTTACGCTTTATTGAATTAAAAATTAAACCAAGTAAAAGGAATTTTAATCCTTTTTGATTTTTAATTTCGTTTCCTGTTTCCTATGACACTTCCTGTAAATTTAATAAAATTGGTCTTTTTGCAATGGTAACACTTTTTGTGGATCTTAACTACGCCATCTAGCAAACAACAGTGGCAGTGTACACACTTCATACTTGCCGCCATTAAAATTTAAAATTACGTACTAATCATAGTAGAGTAGTTAAAATTAAATCAGAATTATTTTCCCTTATAAAAGTGTGATAATTTTGTGTTGTGTGTTTTATTGTTTTTATTTTAGAAGAATGATAAAGTAATACCCCTGTTTTAATTTCTTCATGTTCTGATGTCTTAAAATTTCGTGGTCCTATTGAAAAAAATCGGTAGAATGCCCTTTAGGATCTACCTCCGATTTTTCTGAATCTTTGCACATTGATTCTACTCAACGAACACAATCCAAAAATATGGTCTCAAGACGCGACAAAGGTCATTTTTAGGTAAAAAACTTGGAAGAAAACCTCAAAAATTTTTAGAGAATTTCGAATAATTCAGAATATTATTCTTCAATTTCTATGAGGTTTTAATTTATTTTTTTTTTTAAAGTTCAAAGACCTAAATACGTGACAACTTTTCCAACAATTGTTACAAAATTTTCCATATGAAAATCATACAGGGCATGGTATAAAAAGCTCTAATAAGGTAGATTTAATTTGAGCTTTTTTGACGTTAGCATATGACGGGTTTGCGCATTTGCATGGAAATTCCTATCAAGAGCTTTTTATACTATGTGGTTACTATGTTAAATTAAATTGTATTTTAAAAACAATTTTTTCATTTTATGAATTTTTTTATTTTCTTAATGTAGTTTTTTAATTTTCTTAACTTCATATACTACATTTAACCATTTTAAAATAATTCTTATCACTGTTATTATTGTCATTACTATTTTTATTTATTATTATATTATATTAACACTACACACACTACACTACAATGTACACTACACTTTTCAATTATTTTTTTATTATACTGTTTTATACTATTATATTTATTATTTGTTTTTAATCTTATAGTTATTGCTTTAACAATTAATTTTGTTCAATATAAATTATTTATTTACTTTTAAAATTAACTACATTAACGAATATACACAAATTTGTATGAAAAACCCGTTTTTCCCATATAAATTTATTTACAAACAATAAAAGCTATCAAATGCATACGTAAAAAAGCTTTCAATGACGACTATGACAAAAAATTAAATTTACCTTTAGAGATTTTTTACCATGGTTTTAAGAAGAAAACAGTTGTAAGTATTCTTAGTATACATATTGTGGGTTTGTGTGGATAAGTTAAAAATGCACGTGGTTGGATTATGCTACACTTTATTTTATAAAATATTGACACAACGTGTGAACTCTATCGCAGTCAGAACAAGAAGACTTAAAATATAAAATTATATATTAGACAATCTAATTACTAATTATTACATAGGGTTTGGTACATAGTAAATAATAAATAAGCTACCTGCTACTTATTAATAAATAATATTAAGTGTATGAGTATTGTGTGCGTAATCGTTACCAGTGTGTATGAAACTCAACTACCTCTACTGCGCATAGAGCTAGTTTGAGTGAATTGTATTAAACTTGTAATTGTTATGTACTCGAAACCATATTATGTATAGTTTCGTAGTGCAGTAAAAATACTGTAAACGATTACCGCCACACATATATTTTGCATATTGATGATTTGAACATTACCTTATTATATATTTATATATGCAAGAAACATAGAAAACCTATGAAGGTGTATAAAGATCTAAATAGCGCACCTTATGGAAGGGTATTCCGGTGCAAGGAAGAAAATAAAAACGGTGCCGGTAAATGCAACACATCGGTGAGTCTTGCAAAAGGTAAGCATTTCAACAATGTACACATTGATAACCAGTTATAATATTAATTATTTAATAACATTTATACATATGTATTTGTGAATTTATATTTTTTATTTTTCAAGCACATTTCTTGAAGGGTGCCGCCTGAAGGTCCATGAAAAGCTCCTGGTGATTTTCAATTAGGCCAACGGAAAGTTAATGGACATGTTTCACCAAGATTCTGGCATTTCCAAAAATACAATTTGCGACATTTACTCAAAATTACGCGAATTGTGTTCTTAGAAAATAGAACAGGATCTGGAGACATTTTGCTGCGGGGGACCTGGTTGGATGGTCGAAATTGACGAATCTCTCCTCGTGAAGAGAAAATACAATTAGGGCCATCCAACTAGACAGCTTTGGGTGTTTGGTATCTATGATACCAAAACTGAAAAAGGAATGGCTCTCTACGCTGAAAAGAAGGATGGCTTAACGCTAATCACTCTTATCAAAAAGACCTGCACTAATAAATTAGAAGCTTTTTGGCATACCCTGAAGGCCGACTTAAGATCAAGAAAGGTTATGCGAAGCCCATATGTCCTCGATCATATGAATGACTTTTTGTACCGGCATCACTACGGGACTCGGAATGGCAGAAATGTATTTCGAGTCATCCTAGACGACATCAAATCTAGGTACGTAGTGTAAACAACCGCCATTCTTTTTTACAGGCTTTTCAGATTAAGTTCCTTCTTTTATATAAAGGCTTCAACATATCACAAAGCTAGTTCATCACATTACAAACAGAATTTGTCGTTTTTGTTTTTTTTTTTTTTTAAATAAAATCTTATTTTAAGGAGGTAAGTTCTATTTATAAACTGACGAATTCCCTTTGTGAAACGTTGTATTCTTTGAGTAAAAGGATGATCTCAAACTGAAAAGCCTGACGCCCAAAATGTCTTACGACTCTTACGAATGTATGTAAGTTTCATTATTATCATCATCATTATTATCATTATCATCATTTTCATTACTACACTTATCACTTTTTATTATTATCACTATTATTGTTATCATTATAATCATTATTATTATTTTCATTGTAGTCATTATCATTACTATTATTATAATTATCATTATCATTATAATCATTATTATCATTATCATTATAATTATTATAATCATTATCATTATAATTATTATTATTACTATTAATATCATTACTGTTATCTGTCATCTGTAATTATCATTATTATTGTTATTATCATTATCATCATTTTCATTATTATCATTATCACTTTTTTCATTATTATCATTATCATTATTATTATTATAATATTTATAAAAGTTTTCATTAAAAAGAAAAATAAAAAAAATCTATTAAAAAATTAGAAATTTTGTATTATTATTTTTTTTAAATAAAAAATTTTTGATCTTATACATTCAACGGTTTTTGATCATCTTCCTTCAACGATTTTTAGTCATCTTCCTTCAACGGTTTGTAATCTTCTTCTTTCAACTGTTTTTAATCTTCTACTTTAAACGGTTTGAAATCTTATATCTTCAACGGTTTTTGATCTTATATTTTTAAATGATAATCGAGAAATGTGGCGTCAATCATGGTTTTCGACGATCGATCGAACAGCATACAAGTATCGAATTTCGGTATCATGGTTTTCGTTTTTCGTCGAACCCGTTCGATAAAATCGAATAGCTGGTTCGATCATCTTTTTACTGTCGAATTGTAAATTTTTACAAGAATTTGCGCGAATTGTGATGCGAAGTGTAAAGAATATGAATATTTAAATATAAACCATTAAAACATTTTTTAATTTTTTTGCACTTTAAACAATTGTTTCATTATTTTAAAAACTATTTACGCTTTATTGAATTAAAAATTAAACCAAGTAAAAGGATTTTTAATCCTTTTTGATTTTTAATTTTGTTTCCTGTTTCCTATGACACTTCTTGTAAATTTAATAAAATTGGTCTTTTTGCAATGGTAACACTTTTTGTGGATCTTAACTACGCCATCTAGCAAACAGCAGTGGCAGTGTACACACTTCATACTTGCCGCCATTAAAATTTAAAATTACGTAGTAATCATAGTAAAGTAGTTAAAATTAAATCAGAATTATTTTCTCTTATAAAAGTGTGATAATTTTGTGTTGTGTGTTTTATTGTTTTTATTTTAGAAACCAGCTGTGTAGCCTAGTTGTAGTGTGCTAGGTCTACGATCCCACCAGCCGTGGGTTCGAATCCCACCTCGGGTATGAGTCTGACACTACTTCCCCAAATAGCCGTAGACCTCTGTAGTCAGTGCTATTCCCCCCCTGTTAGGATTGTAAATTCATTTACTATTCTAACCTTTATAAATAAATAAATAAATAAAATATTTTAGAAGAATGATAAAGTAATACCCCTGTTTTGATTTCTTCATGTTCTGATGTCTTAAAATTTCGTAATCTTATTGAAAAAAATCGGTAGCAATTCCCTTTAGGATCTAAATCCGATTTTTCTGAATCTTTGCACATTGATTCTACTCAACGAACACAATCCAAAAATATGGTCTCAAGACGAGACAAATGTCATTTTTAGGTAAAAAAATTGAAAGAAAACCTCAAAAATTTTCAGAGAATTTCGAATAACTCAGGATATTATTCTTCAATTTCAATGAGGTTTTAATTTAATTTTTTTTAAAGGTTCAAAGACCTAAATACGTGACAACTTTTCCAACAATTGTTACAAAATTTTCCATATGAAAATCATACAGGGCATGGTATAAAAAGCTCTAATAAGGTAGATTTAATTTGAGCTTTTTTGACGTTAGCATATGACGAGTTTGCGCATTTGCATGGAAATTACTATCAAGAGCTTTTTATACTATGTGGTTACTATGTTAAATTAAATTGTATTTTAAAAACAATTTTTTCATTTTATGAATTTTTTTATTTTTTTAATGTAGTTTTTTAATTTTTGTAACTTCTTATACTACATTTAACCATTTTAAAAAAATTCTTATCACTGTTATTATTATTATTACTATTTTTATTTGTTATTATATTATATTAACACCACAGACACTACACTACAATGTACACTACACTTTTCAATTATTTTTTTATTATGCTGTTTAATACTATTATATTTATTATATGTTTTTAATCTTATAGTTATTGCTTTAACAATTAATTTTGTTCAATATAAATTATTTATTTACTTTTAAAATTAACTACATTAACGAATATACACAAATTTGTATGAAAAGACCGTTTTTCCCATATACATTTATTTACAAACAATAAAAGCTATCAAATGCATACGTAAATAAGCTTTCAATGGCGACTATGAGAAAAAATTAAATTTACCTTTAGAGTTTTTTTACCATGGTTTTTAGAAGAAAACAGTTGTAAGTATTCTTAGTATAAATATATTTTGCATATTGATGATTTGAACATTACCTTATAATTTATTTATAGATGCAAGAAACATAGAAAACCTATGAAGGTGTATAAAGATCTAAATAGCGCACCTTTTGGAAGGGTATTCCGGTGCAAGGAAAAAAATAAAAACGGTGCCGGTAAATGCAACACATCGGTGAGTCTTGCAAAAGGTAAGCATTTCAACAATGTACACATTGATAACCAGTTACAATATTAATTAATTAATAACATTTATACATATGTATTTGTGAATTTATATTTTTTATTTTTCAAGCACATTTCTTGAAGGGTGCCGCCTGAAGGTCCATGAAAAGCTCCTGGTGATTTTCAATTAGGCCAACGGAAAGTCAATGGACATGTATCACCAAGATTCTGGCATTTCCAAAAATACAATTTGCGACATTTACTCAAAATTACGCGAATTGTGTTCTTAGAAAATAGAACAGGATCTGGAGACATTTTGCTGCGAGGGACCTGGTTGAATGGTCGAAATTGACGAATCTCCCGACTTAAGATCAAGAAAGGTTATGCGAAGCCCATATGTCCTCGATTATATGAATGACTTTTTGTACCGGCATCACTACGGGACTCGGAATGGCAGAAATGTATTTCGAGTCATCCTAGACGACATCAAATCTAGGTACGTAGTGTAAACAACCGCCATTCTTTTTTACAGGCTTTTCAGATTAAGTTCCTTCTTTTATATAAAGACTTCAACATATCACAAAGCTAGCTCATCACATTACAAACAGAATTTTTGTTATTTTTTTTTTTTAAATAAAATCTTGTTTTAAGGAGGTAAGTTCTATTTATAAACTGACGAATTCCCTTTGTGAAACGTTGAATTCTTTGAGTAAAAGGATGATCTTAAACTGAAAAGCCTGACGCCCAAAATGTCTTACGACTCTTACGAGTGTATGTATCTCCGGCAAGTTGCATTATTATCATTATCATCATTTCATTACTATAATTATCACTTTTTATTATTATCACTATTATTATTATCATTATAATCATTATTATTATTTTCATTATAATCATTATCATTACTATTATTATTATTATTATCATTATCGTTATAATCATTATTATCATTATCATTATAATTATTATAATCATTATCATTATAATTATTATTATTACTATTAATATCATTACTGCTATCTGTAATCTGTAATTATCATTATTATAGTTATTATTATTATCATCATTTTCATAATTATCATTATCACCTTTTTCATTATTATCATTATTATCATTTTCATTATAATCATTATCACTTTTTTCATTATTATCATTATCATTATTATTATTATAATATTTATAAAAGTTTTCATTAAAAAGAAAAATAAAAAAAATCTATTAAAAAATTAGAAATTTTGTATTATTATTTTTTTTAAATAAAAAATTTTTGATCTTATACATTCAACGGTTTTTGATCATCTTCCTTCAACGATTTTTAGTCATCTTCCTTCAACGGTTTGTAATCTTCTTCTTTCAACTGTTTTTAATCTTCTACTTTAAACGGTTTGAAATCTTATATCTTCAACGGTTTTTGATCTTATATTTTTAAATGATAATCGAGAAATGTGGCGTCAATCATGGTTTTCGACGATCGATCGAACAGCATACAAGTATCGAATTTCGGTATCATGGTTTTCGTTTTTCGTCGAACCCGTTCGATAAAATCGAATAGCTGGTTCGATCATCTTTTTACTGTCGAATTGTAAATTTTTACAAGAATTTGCGCGAATAGTGATGCGAAGTGTAAAGAATATGAATATTTAAATATAAACCATTAAAACATT
Source organism: Anthrax anthrax (assembly GCA_963971155.1). Lineage (NCBI taxonomy): Eukaryota > Metazoa > Arthropoda > Insecta > Diptera > Bombyliidae > Anthrax > Anthrax anthrax. The sequence continues at coordinate 33,832,341 of OZ020117.1, forward strand.
TTTTAATTTTTTTGCACTTTAAACAATTGTTTCATTATTTTAAAAACTATTTACGCTTTATTGAATTAAAAATTAAACCAAGTAAAAGGATTTTTAATCCTTTTTGATTTTTAATTTTGTTTCCTGTTTCCTATGACACTTCTTGTAAATTTAATAAAATTGGTCTTTTTGCAATGGTAACACTTTTTGTGGATCTTAACTACGCCATCTAGCAAACAGCAGTGGCAGTGTACACACTTCATACTTGCCGCCATTAAAATTTAAAATTACGTAGTAATCATAGTAAAGTAGTTAAAATTAAATCAGAATTATTTTCTCTTATAAAAGTGTGATAATTTTGTGTTGTGTGTTTTATTGTTTTTATTTTAGAAACCAGCTGTGTAGCCTAGTTGTAGTGTGCTAGGTCTACGATCCCACCAGCCGTGGGTTCGAATCCCACCTCGGGTATGAGTCTGACACTACTTCCCCAAATAGCCGTAGACCTCTGTAGTCAGTGCTATTCCCCCCCTGTTAGGATTGTAAATTCATTTACTATTCTAACCTTTATAAATAAATAAATAAATAAAATATTTTAGAAGAATGATAAAGTAATACCCCTGTTTTGATTTCTTCATGTTCTGATGTCTTAAAATTTCGTAATCTTATTGAAAAAAATCGGTAGCAATTCCCTTTAGGATCTAAATCCGATTTTTCTGAATCTTTGCACATTGATTCTACTCAACGAACACAATCCAAAAATATGGTCTCAAGACGAGACAAATGTCATTTTTAGGTAAAAAAATTGAAAGAAAACCTCAAAAATTTTCAGAGAATTTCGAATAACTCAGGATATTATTCTTCAATTTCAATGAGGTTTTAATTTAATTTTTTTTAAAGGTTCAAAGACCTAAATACGTGACAACTTTTCCAACAATTGTTACAAAATTTTCCATATGAAAATCATACAGGGCATGGTATAAAAAGCTCTAATAAGGTAGATTTAATTTGAGCTTTTTTGACGTTAGCATATAGTATGACGAGTTTGCGCATTTGCATGGAAGTTACCATGGTATAAAAAGCTCTAATAAGGTAGATTTAATTTGAGCTTTTTTGACGTTAGCATATGACGAGTTTGCGCATTTGCATGGAAATTCCTATCAAGAGCTTTTTATACTATGTGGTTACTATGTTAAATTAAATTGTATTTTAAAAACAATTTTTTCATTTTATGAATTTTTTTATTTTTTTAATGTAGTTTTTTAATTTTTGTAACTTCTTATACTACATTTAACCATTTTAAAAAAATTCTTATCACTGTTATTATTATTATTACTATTTTTATTTATTATTATATTATATTATCACTACACACACTACACTACAATGTACACTACACTTTTCAATTATTTTTTTATTATGCTGTTTTATACTATTATATTTATTATTTGTTTTTAATCTTATAGTTATTGCTTTAACAATTAATTTTGTTCAATATAAATTATTTATTTACTTTTAAAATTAACTACATTAACGAATATACACATATTTGTATGAAAAGACCGTTTTTCCCATATACATTTATTTACAAACAATAAAAGCTATCAAATGCATACGTAAATAAGCTTTCAATGGCGACTATGAGAAAAAATTAAATTTACCTTTAGAGTTTTTTTACCATGGTTTTTAGAAGAAAACAGTTGTAAGTATTCTTAGTATAAATATATTTTGCATATTGATGATTTGAACATTACCTTATTATATATTTATAGATGCAAGAAACATAGAAAACCTATGAAGGTGTATAAAGATCTAAATAGCGCACCTTATGGAAGGGTATTTCGGTGCAAGGAAGAAAACAAAAACGGTGCCGGTAAATGCAACACATCGGTGAGTCTTGCAAAAGGTAAGCATTTCAACAATGTACACATTGATAACCAGTTACAATATTAATTAATTAATAACATTTATACATATGTATTTGTGAATTTATATTTTTTATTTTTCAAGCACATTTCTTGAAGGGTGCCGCCTGAAGGTCCATGAAAAGCTCCTGGTGATTTTCAATTAGGCCAACGGAAAGTCAATGGACATGTATCACCAAGATTCTGGCATTTCCAAAAATACAATTTGCGACATTTACTCAAAATTACGCGAATTGTGTTCTTAGAAAATAGAACAGGATCTTAGACATTTTGCTGCGGGGGACCTGGTTGGATGGTCGAAATTGACGAATCTCTCCTCGTGAAGAGAAAATACAATAAGGGCCATCCAACTAGACAGCTTTGGGTGTTTGGTATCTCACATCGGTGAGTCTTGCAAAAGGTAAGCATTTCAACAATGTACACATTGATAACCAGTTATAATATTAATTAATTAATAACATTTATACATATGTATTTGTGAATTTATATTTTTTATTTTTCAAGCACATTTCTTGAAGGGTGCCGCCTGAAGGTCCATGAAAAGCTCCTGGTGATTTTCAATTAGGCCAACGGAAAGTCAATGGACATGTATCACCAAGATTCTGGCATTTCCAAAAATACAATTTGCGACATTTACTCAAAATTACGCGAATTTTGTTCTTAGAAAATAGAACAGGATCTTAGACATTTTGCTGTGGGGGACCTGGTTGGATGGCCGAAATTGACGAATCTCTCCTCGTGAAGAGAAAATACAATAAGGGCCATCCAACTAGACAGCTTTGGGTGTTTGGTGTCTGTGATACCAAAACTGAAAAAGGAATGGCTCTCTACGCTGAAAAGAAGGATGGCTTAACGCTAATCACTCTTATCAAAAAGACCTGCACTAATAAATTAGAGGCTTTTTGGCATACCCTGAAGGCCGACTTAAGATCAAGAAAGGTTATGCGAAGCCCATATGTCCTCGATCATATGAATGACTTTTTGTACCGGCATCAATACGGGACTCGGAATGGCAGAAATGTATTTCGAGTCATCCTAGACGACATCAAATCTAGGTACGTAGTGTAAACAACCGCCATTCTTTTTTACAGGCTTTTCAGATTAAGTACCTTCTTTTATATAAAGACTTCACCATATCACAAAGCTAGTTCATCACATTACAAACAGAATTTATGTATTGCCGTCTCTGTTTTTCTAAGATCTAGAAATGGCAGAGAATGACAATACAATGTTAATAAGTAACAAGTCTGAAGTGCCGCTGTTTCGTAAACCAGAATTAGGGTGTTGGGCAGCAAAAATGGAAAAAAAGTCGTGTTTTAAATTCGTTATAAAACTTATTTTTATTTATACTTAAAAATTAGGAAAAAACAATTTACAAAATAAAAATTCAAGCAAATTAATAAAAAATAAAAAAAAATTTAAAAATTTAAGGCAAAATAAAAATAATTAAATAAATAAAGAATTCAAGCAAATAAAATTCAAATAATAAAAATAAAAAAAAATAAAATGCAATTAAATAATAAAAAAATTCAGCAAAATAAATACAAATTAAAATGATGAAATGAAATTAAAAGCAAGTAACTAACTAAAGTAGATTAGTGCTTGGATCTATCCCACCTTTCTATGTCCAAGGCGGTCTATGAAAGAAGAAGAAGAAAGAAAAAAAAATAATAATAAAAGAATTAAAAAATTATAAATTATATAAGCAATTTGTGTTAGTCAGACTTATTGAAGTTGTCTGGGTTGAAAATTATTGTACCGGATCTTCAGTTAAAATTCGCTGAAGGTCGGTTTAAATGTAGATGATATCCAAGTTAAGATTCGCTTGAGATATCACTACGAAGGTACTTTGGATTCTAGTTAAGATTCGCTAGAATCCGGATTAGTATAAAAATATTTTTTGATTTAACGATCCAGTTAAGATTCGCTGTCTCGTTAAATCGGGGGTACCTTTTAGTTAAGATTCGCTAAAAGGCTCTAGAGGTTCGAAGGATTTAGATTCGTCCTTCTTGATTCTCAGTTAAGATTCGCTGAGACTGAATAAGCAGACAAGGAATTAGTGAAGTATTCACTTGGAAAGTTTGATCAAAAATGATGATTTCTGTTGGATTTCATCTCGTTTATATACGATCTGGGTAAACTGTATTTTTATTGTTTCCCAGTGTAAACAATGGAACAATGTAAACAATAAATTCTATGTTTATTGCACTTGTCAAATGGTTTGACAAGTGCAGTAGTATTGTGTGTGTTGTAATAGTGAATTAATATTGAAATAAATAAATAAAAAAAATGATCGTGAAAAATAAAAATGTGTGAAAAATAATAAACGTGAAAAAATAATAAATATGAAAAAAGATGTGAAAAAATAATATGTGAAAAATAAATGTGAAAAGGTGGTGAAAAATAATAATAATATAATGTGTTAGTGTAAATAATAAAAAAAAGGGGTTATGTTTTGCTTTTTGGGCAAAACATTTTCCCGCCTCCGAAGAGACTGTACTTACTACTTCTTTGGATTGCAAGCGAATTTTTATTCGCCCATTACCCTTCGTGAACCGCAACCACCCTTTGTTGAATACTGGCATCCTGAATTCTTTTGTGGCTGCGGTGACTGTCAACCAAGGTATATTTATTTGTGCCAGTTCCTCTCGGCTAATGTTAGTTAATTCTACATTAGCCGGAATTTTTGAAGAAGGAACTGGCATTGGCAGTTCCGGTATGGGCGATATTGCCCTTATATTTCTGTAGTGCCGGAGTATATTGTTGACAAACCTTGATGGTGTTGGGTTGTCTTCCTCCGGCACGTCGATCTGTATTAAATGCCACGGCATGAATGTGATGACCTTTGGTGGTTGCGGCTCGTATTCGGCCTGAAGTTGTAGTGGCTGTTGTTGTTGTTGCTGTTGTTGTTGTTGCTGTTGTTGTTGTCGCTGCTGAAGTTGTTGTTGCAGTTTCTGCTGTTCTGGCAGTTTAGGTATTCTTTTGGTGGCTGATAGCGGCCTCTTAAACGTAGTTCGTAGGCTACGTTTTTTGGTAGCTATTAGCTGCTGCCTTATCCTCTCCTTCAATTTTTGTTTTAATATGTCCGCGGGTGTCTTATCCATTGTGTGTAAGTATACTTTGGTGAAAGGGTTTTGTTTATAAATATTTTGTTTTTAATTTTAATTTTTTAATTTCTTAAAATTTTTTTTTAGAATATGTACTTACTAATTGCTGATCGAAGTTTAATGATGTAAAAATTAAAATTTTGTCTTGTATTTATATGAAAAAAAAAAAAAATATAAAAAAAAAATTTTTATGGACTAAGGAAAAAAACTGTTTTAATTAACTGAAAATTTTGAAAGAAAAGAAATTTGAAAATTTGACATAACGTCTAGACTACATTTGCATTATGGCAGTTTACAAATTTTTGTGATTGGTCGCTGTAATATGTTATTTGAAGTTTTGATTGTTACAACTCTGCATAAATTGTCATTGCCTGGATGTAATTGTATAACCTTACCTAAGGGCCATTGTGTGGGAGGATATCGTTCATCCTTTATTATTACGATATCATTTTCTTGGATGTGAGTATTATTTTGATTCCATTTGCTACGTTGTTGTAATGTATGTAAATATTCATTTGACCATTTTTTCCAGAAATCATTTGTCAGCTGTTGTATATATTTCCATCTGTTGATGTGTAAAGCTTGATCTGGATGGGATGGTTCTGGAGTAGTCAGTAGATGTCGCCCTGTTAAAAAAATGGCCTGGAGTTATCAATGAATGATCGTCAGGATCATTAGTCAGTGGTATTAAAGGTCTGGAATTAACGCAGGCTTCTATTTGGCATAGTAAAGTTGTTAATTCTTCGTAAGTTAAATTGGCTGCTGGAATAATCCGCTTTAGATGTGTCTTTACTGATTTCACTCCTGCCTCCCATAAACCGCCAAAGTGTGGAGCTGATGGTGGGTTAAAATGCCATTTTATATTTAAATTTGTTGAAATTGTATTAATACTGTTTTTGAATTCTTTTAGGTATTTTTTGAATTCGTTATCCAGAACCTTGTTTGCGCCTACAAATGTTGTGCCTTGGTCAGAGTAAACATATGTGCATAAGCCTCGTCTGCTGACAAATCTTCTGAAGGCTGCTAGGAATGCGTTTGTTGTTAATTCGGTTACCAACTCGATATGTATGGCTTTGGTAACCATGCAAATGAATATGGCAATGTAGCCTTTTAAGGTTTTTGCGTTTCGGATCTTTGATGTTTTGATATTGATTGGCCCTGCATAATCTATGCCGACATGTTGAAATGGTAATGAAATGTTGACTCTACATTCAGGCAAGTCACCCATAATTTGTTGTGATGTTTTTGGTCGTGTTTTATAGCATTGTATACATTTATGCAAATGTAGTCTTATTGTATTTCGTGCATTTAGTAGCCAATATTTATGTCGTAAAGTGTTTAGAACTAATTGTGTTCCACCATGTAGTGTAATTTTGTGATAATGATTAGTTGTTAGTGTTGTGACATGGTGTTTATTTGGAATAATGATTGGGTGCTTAGTATTGAAAGGTAAATTGGTATTGGACAGACGACCACCTACTCTTAATATACCCCTTTCGCAGATAAAGGGGCGAAGGTTAATAATATGGCTTTTACTTGGTATAGGTTTGTTATTTTTAATGTGATCAATTTCTTGTCTGAAATTGTTGTGTTGTAGTATTGATATTATACGTAATTCTGCCGTATTTAGTTCTTCTAATGTAAGATGATTTTTTCTTTTGTTTTTAGGGTATTTGCAATTGTGAAAGAATCGAAGACAACTGTCTACAACTCGTATTAATTTTGAAAAGGATGAGTATTTAAATAATAATGATGGTTCTTGTATTTTTAAAAATGTCGTTAATGATTTAACTTCTATTTTAAGTTCGATAATTTTGGGCTGTATTGGCCATGAATTTAGAGTATTAACTAACCAATTAGGACCTGACCACCATAATGTAAGGGATGGTAGTAATTCCGGAGGAATTCCTCGCGACGCACAATCAGCTGGATTGTCTGCTGATGGAACATATCGCCATTCTTCTGGTGGGACATTATCTTGGATTTCTACGACACGGTTTGCTATGTATGTTTTCCATTTTGATAGTGATCCTTTAATCCAAGCTAATGTTATTTCAGAGTCAGACCAGGCGTATTTTTGGATATTATGGAGATCCATATCAGTTTGTATTTGTTTCATTAGTTTGGATAATAAGACTGCTGCATATGCTCGTGTTGATGCATCACAGAATTCATGGAGTTCTGCTCTATGGTGTGAGTGGAATTTTGTCCATCTTGGAATTTTGATTGTTTGGAGTTGGGTAATTTGATTTCGGAAGCCTAACCATTCATCTGATAGATGATTGTTGAGATGTTCATCCCAGCTACAGCCTGATATCCAGAGTTTTTGAATTAATATTTTAGCTATAATTATACATGGTGCTAACCACCCGAAGGGATCAAATAAAGACGCTACTTCAGACAGAATGGTTCTTTTTGTATAGTTTGTTTTTTGTTCGTGTAATTGAATTTTAAATTGGAAAACATCTTCACCTGGATACCAATGGAGACCTAATGTTTTGAATGACTCTTGTGACGTAAGTTCTAATGAGGTTTTCATTTCCCTATCTTCGTATGGAATGTTGGTTAACAAATCTTGTGAGTTTGAGGTCCATTTTCTCAAATGAAAACCTGCTGTTTTTAACATGTCTATTATCTGAGATTGTAATTCCAATGCTTCACTCTTATCATTGGATCCCAGACAACAGTCATCTACATAAAAACAAGTTGGTAAGACTTTGGCTGCTTTTGGAAAATTCTTAGCTTCGTCTTTTGCTAACTGTTGCAATGTTCGTATTGCAAGGAATGGTGCTGGTGTGGTTCCGAAGGTGACGGTTGTTAAAGCATAGTCTTTTATTTTATGATGGGGTGATTCTCTCCAAACAATTCGTTGGTAATTGTGATGTTTTTCAGAGATCCAGATCATCCTGTACATCTTTTCTATATCTGCTGTCATCACATATTGGAATTGTCTCCATCTCATTAATGTTGACCATAATGTTGGTTGTATTGTTGGACCAGTGAGCAGTTGTTCATTTAATGATTTACCATTTGTGGTTTTGCTAGATGCATTGAAGACTACTCTTTATTTGGTTGTTGTACTGTCTTTTATGACAGCGTGATGAGGTAAGTAGTAATGTTGTATTTGTGTCTCGTTACTGTTTGGTTCTTTTACTTCCCTCATTGTTAAGTATTCATTTATACATTCTCTGTATAAATGAAAATAATGCTGATCTTTAGCAAATCTTTTTTCTAGACTTAAAAGTTGACTTATGGCTTTTGACCTTGATTGTCCTAATTCAAGGCCTTCTTTGGATTTAAAGGGGAGTTCTACTTTGTATGTTCCATCGCTTTTCCTTGTGTGAGTTGTTTGAAAATTGTCTTCACATAGTATGTCCTCCTTTTTTAGTGGTTTTGAAGTATTGATTTCTTCTATTTCCCAGAACTTTCGTAATTGTTCATTTAAATTTTCTGTGGGTGATGTTATCGTGTGAAACGTTTTTGTCTTGCTGTCTGATATGGCAGACCCAAATAAAATCCATCCTAACAAGGTTAATTGGGCTGTAGGTGTTGTTTTATTCCCTCTTACTATATTATTTTGTAATATTTTTGCATATATATCAGCACCTAATACGAGGTCTATTGGACCCGGTTCAAAAAATCTTTCATCTGCTAGTTTTAATTCTAACAAATGTTTGCAGTTTTCGATGTTGATTATGGTGTATAATTAAAATGTTTAAAATCGGTCAAATGCGTAAAAACATTTGAAGTTCATGATATCACAAAGAAATCAACTCCACCCCATGTGTATTACAAAATAAACGATCCTCATAATAATAGTACATGTTTGTTTGTATATAGATTTAATTATCCTTAATACTTCGGTACAATATAAAAAATGATCTTCATACATTGTTTTTTTTGTTACACTTTTTATGATCATATGAATGTTTGTATATGATGTGTATACATATATATACGAAAAGTAAAGAACCTTTTATTTCTATTAGAAAGCATGCATTTCATATTGAGATAAATGAATACATGTACGAACATGTGCTAATTGATATACTGCGATACAAACACGTACATTTTAAATGGAAGTATATGTAAAATTAAAATGCTTAAAATCGGTCAAATGCGTAAAAAATCTAATAGTCTTTAAGAAAAAAGAAAAAATCCTAAACAACTAATTAGTTTTGGGTGGTGGTAATATTTTTACACATACATTCATGAAAATTGGTATTTATTTCGTACATGTACAAGATTTTTTTTTTTTTTTTGTTTTTTAATCTACATGAGAGTAATTCTCTTTACGAAAAATATTTTTAGATGGGAGGTTGTGTTTCTTGATCAGAGGTTTTAAAAGTAGGGTAAATTCTGCCGTAAGAAGTTTACTTCTTGTTTTTAATATATATTCTTTGTTAATACACTTTTTTCAAATACAAATTTTAAACAATAATAAAAAATTATTGTAACAATGACCATATGAAAGCTATCGATAAAATGGTATATTATACATTGGGTACTTGTACACTTTCGAACACGTATGAAAAATTTTCTTCATGAGTAAAATCACGAAATTGTTTTTGATTGTATATATCGTATACGAGCTGTCAAATTAATCGCCTTCTCCGTTTTATTTTATTTTTTGGTTTTTATGACCCAAAATATGATCAAAAGAATATAGCTTGAAACAAGAATGGGCACAGTATGGGAGTGAGTGCAGCCAAAATCCAAAACTAACACATATAAACAGCATAAAATTGCACCAATACTAATACAATGTTTGGGCAGGTCAGTTCATTTTGAAAGAAGTAGACCGCGTATAGAAAAAAATTATATGAAAATGGATAGTCGCGAAGTACAGAATAGACCACATGAACTACATCGTTTCATTCTAGAATCTAGCTAGAGAGTTCCGAGAATTATTTTGTTTATAAAAATACAATTTCTCGGTGAGTTCGGAGAATTCTTAAGTGTTGTTGCGATAATGTGTTATAAACAAACTTTATAATTTGTCTAATTAAATAACTTATTCTATTTTATAAATAATGTCATGCAATCATTTTAATATCTGTTAAAGTGAAAATGTTTGGATATACTGTAATATATTTTTTTTGACGAATTGAAAAGTTTTATTTAAAATATTATTGAATAAAATTTTAAATTCTATCGAAGTTTTTGTGTTTACAATTTTTGAAGAAAAATATATTTTTATCTTGTGTGATATGAATTTTAATCAATAACTATGAATATTTAGATATTGTGTTATAGTTTGCATCTAATGTCATGTGAAAATAATTTAAAAAAAGTTATAGTAATATTCATTTAAAAATCATGTACAAAAATCAAATTTTCACGTATGTGAAAACTTCGGTGAGTTCCAGAAACTTCAATTTTCGTATACGGATAGGTAAATTTTATATGATTTTAAAACTCCGGTGAGTTCCAGGAAAACGTGGTTGATGCAAATACAACAAACATGTGGTTATACATTTTTGTGTGATTGTTTTCTTCTCTTTTTTTCAAATGGGATATGTAGAACTATTACATTTTGGCATTCAAAGTGCAGTTTTTTTTTTTTTTTTTTTGTTTTTTAATGCTTTTATGTATTGTTTTTTTCTTAGAAAATATCAGCATCTCTTTTGGTTTTTTTAGTCTAATTTAAATTTCTCTTCTTGTACGTTAGTATCTATCTTCTTTTGATATGATCATGTAATATAAAAGTCATACGCTTTTAGTCACTCGATCCATTTAAAAATTTATTCAGTTGTCAAATTATCATCTATTCTCTTAATTCATTTTCGCTTTGGTTATGTTATGAAATAATGTAAAATAAATAATGGATAAAAATTCTTTTGAATTTATTATTTATTAATTACATTCGATTTATTCAATTTTTAAAATATTTTTGGTAATTTTTTCAACACTTAAATTGATGCATATTGTGATTTTATCCGATGTTTACTGCAAGGCAGCGAAAGAAAATAAAACGGAGAGGAAAATAAGAATATGGCACAAAACAGAATGTGAAAAAAAGAAGAAACTTTCTTTACGATATTCAAAACCCGCGGGTACCGGGCTACCTGATACTCTCCTCACTTTCCCTCGCCCGGTATCACGTAAGTATTTCTCTTTAATGTAAAAACAGTGAATATAATATGTATACAGAAATAATTGTTTTCGTTTGTAATGAATTAATAATCCTATAGAATTTCCGGATTATTATAATATATTTTAGAATGTAAACAAATTCCAATGTAATATGACGTTTCCATTACATTTGTTAAAATTCTTCAATTCGGTATGATAATACAGTTTGTGGATCTTAACTGCGCCATCTGTTAAACAAGACGGAACTTCGAAAATGTCAAAATTTAAAAGGATTAAAAAGGATATTAATCCTTAATGATTTTTATAAGCATGCATTTTAGGATAATCTACGAATCATAAGCTTTCGATTGGTATATATAAAGTGGTATTTCATTGTTTATTTTTGTCGTATGAACGAGTAGGACGAAAAAGGATTTTTGCTTTTTTTAAGGATACAGGCAATCGTATCCTTGAAACAAGATGTGGAAAGTACTTATTTTTTCCCCTCTTTCCATTGCAACAAGGATCAATTCTTAAAAATGCGTATCCTTCTGGCCACTACTCTGTAATATATCCTAAATCAATTATCACTGTAAATTAAGATATGTTTAATTAAATAGTTTTAATTGACACCGATTAATAATATCGTCGTATAGTGTTTAAACTGGTAAAGTTGAACAAGTATTCGATGTCTAAAATTTCGGTCCTCTACAATACAATCTGCATTACAAATGAGTATTTATGAATTAAGGACGAAAATGCCAAAAAAGAAGTACGTTGTTTCAGATGAATTGCTTGCTCAATACAAATGTTTTCAAAAAAGTCAAAGCTCGAAATATGAGGCAATATGCACTGTTTGTATGGCTGTCGTTTCAGTGGGAAATAAAGGCCGCTCTAACCGAAAATAGCACTTAGAATCAGCAAAACAAAAAAATACAATATTATTTTATCGAAATAATGTTCGACATTGGATATTATTTGTTAATATAAATCGAATTGTTTTGATTTTTTTATTCTGTTTGGTTACGTTGTCTAAATTTTGAATAAAACAATGTATTCATTTTGAAACAAATATTTTCATTAATGACTTTTTCTTGAACAACCCATCTAGCTGGTTACTACGAGCTGGCTACCAGAAAGTTTTAAAATCAAGTTTTTATATCGATTCTGTAACTGTATTTGATTATCTTGTGGTATTATCTTTGAGATTATATTTTCAAAAGATTTGCATTCGAAATTTTTGACTTTAGACGACTTCGATAATTATCAGTTGAAGCCTCCTACAAAAGAATATTGATACTAATGTACAAGAATAGAAATTTAAATTAGAATAAAAAAAACCAAAAGAGATGCTGATATTTTCTAAGAAAAAAACAATACATAAAAAGCATTAAAAAACAAAAAAAAAAAAAACTGCACTTTGAATGCCAAAATGTAATAGTTCTACATATCCCATTTGAAAAAAAGAGAAGAAAACAATCACTCAAAAATGTATAACCACATGTTTGTTGTATTTGCATCAACCACGTTTTCCTGGAACTCACCGGAGTTTTAAAATCATATAAAATTTACCTATCCGTATACGAAAATTGAAGTTTCTGGAACTCACCGAAGTTTTCACACACGTGAAAATTTGATTTTTGTACATGATTTTTAAATGAATATTACTATAACTTTTTTTTAATTATTTTCACATGACATTAGATGCAAACTATAACACAATATCTAAATATTCATAGTTATTGATTAAAATTCATATCACACAAGATAAAAATATATTTTTCTTCAAAAATTGTAAACACAAAAACTTCGATAGAATTTAAAATTTTATTCAATAATATTTTAAATAAAACTTTTCAATTCGTCAAAAAAAATATATTACAGTATATCCAAACATTTTCACTTTAACAGATATTAAAATGATTGCATGACATTATTTATAAAATAGAATAAGTTATTTAATTAGACAAATTATAAAGTTTGTTTATAACACATTATCGCAACAACACTTAAGAATTCTCCGAACTCACCGAGAAATTGTATTTTTATAAACAAAATAATTCTCGGAACTCTCTAGCTAGATTCTAGAATAAAACTATGTAGTAACATTGTATTAGTATTGGTGCAATTTTATGCTGTTTATATGTGTTAGTTTAGAATTATGGCTGCACTCACTCCCATACTGTTCCCATTCTTGTTTTAATCCATATTCTTTTGCCTCCTACTCTTAATGCACTTGGACCAGTCGTACATGTGCATAAAGTACGTACATATTCAAATAGAGTTTCAAAGTAATAAAACTGTCAAAATTCCAAACACATACTATATATGCACATATGTATATACAATGGGATTAAATGTGTTTCGAAAATATTTCGAAGACATTTCGAAGACAATTTTTACAACCATACGGACAATTGATAACTCTATATATTTAGTCTTTGACATGTGCAAATCAATAGATTTTTGAGAAGTTTCTAAAATCTACTACTATTTTGAAAAAGTTACTGCGATATTACCACGCGTGCATCTTTCATTTTGCCGGGTTTAATTTAATGTCAACTCTGTGGTGACAAAAATCATACATATATGTACATTACAGTTAATGTAAGGAAGGTAGATATTCTTTGGAGGCTGTCAGTGTCAGTTTCTGATTCAGTATTGAGTTTCAGTTTAGTTAGTTTAAGTTTTAACTTAACTCAGTTTATCGTTTGTTTACGTTATTTGTGGAAAAAAAGTATGCGGGATGTTATATTGAAAATTCGATTTAAAATCATGATTTAAATATCCATGCATACATATGTATGTAAATATAAATTGTGATGTAGTGTAGAGTGTAGTTGTGATTTTAAACACATTTGTTTTAATTGATGCCTGGTTAATGAATTTAGAAAATAAAGATAAATTAAAACTGCTAGAAAATCATAACAAATGAAATATGTACTAATAAAATGGTTGTTTCGTAAAGGTCATGAAGCTGAATTGAACACATTGAAAAAGAATCAACTTAAAATTACAAAATGTAAAATTTCTAGTATTCAGGTAAAATTTAATGCACTTATATTTTCATATTGAATTTTATTTTCTCTAATTTTCAGATGCCAAAGTGTCGTAATAAAATCGAATCACATTTACATAAAACATGCGATGAGCGCACAACAAGAAGTAATGTCAGTTCTGCAAATCGTTTTTTATTAATAGTAATAATACATGTGCAAGATACTACATCATCAGTTCAAATCGCAGAACGTCAAATTTCAATTAGTTCACAATCAGAACCATTAAGTACAATTTTAATATACAATTCAGAACTCTAATGACACCAAAAGAATTGGATATTTAGAATCCATTACACGAATTAAATACGCGTTCATCATTATTTTAGACCACCACAAGGAAAAACCATTGCATTGCATTTACCTAGAGTGAATCCAGGTATAATTCATTATAAATTCTGTTGATTCTGTTCATGCCACAAAATTAATAAATAACGAAAAAGTTCAAAGTTAACCGAACAGAAAGTGCATTATTACAGTATTATTACACTATCTCCGTTTAAAGTGCCTGGCTCTGATGGGATTCAAAATGTTCAACCTTTAATTAACGGTAAGAATGTTCAATATGTTTAATAATATGATTTTATATGTTTATGTGTTATATTTTATATGTTAAATTAATTTGTTTTTTATTTAGGGACAATAAAACTTATGTTTCGGAAATACATGACCGCTGCAATTTTGGACAAATGTTTTTAAAGTTAAAAGTATGAAAATAAAATGTATTAAAATACAGGATATTGACTTGAAGTTATAATCCATGATGTGTTTCAGTTCAAACGTATAAGGTGAGTCATTAATAAAATAATATGAAATTAGTACTAAAATTACAATTTATACAATTGTAAGTACAATACATTTTATCTCAGTATTTCCAAAAAAAAATTTAAACAAACATAACAAATTTTCCTTTAAGAAATTTTAAGTTTAAAGTCTGGCTGTATGCATACATTTTCGTTACAAGTAAATATACATCGTGATGCAATAAAATCATGGTATGGGTCACTAACTACGTAAACAGTGTAAAGTTCAATTCAATTGAATTAATTTATTAACAATGCATGTTAGTACTCTTTGCTTATTCAGTACCACTTACGTCGACTCAAAGTGTTCTTCAATGATTTTTATATTGTCGCATTCGTATAAGGATGTTGGCAACGTACCGGAATGTTAAGATAATTTTGAAGGTATGTTTTGACGTGACGTTTTCTATGTAATTAAATTAAGTATTACGATGATTAGTGAAATGTTAATCGAAAAAGTTCGCCTATATTACGATTCCTCTCGTAATTAAGTGTGTGACTAAGTAATATAAAATACCCTAAAAATGATTTTATATAAATATGTTCTACCTTATCCTAAAGCATGATATCCTCGTCAATAATTTTACTATTTATCGTTGTCCTTGTATTATATAGTTTTCGGTTTTGTTTTAATGTTTTGTGTATGCTAGCGATAATAGCCATCATAATATAACATATAATTAAAAAATGCATAGTTTGGTTCGTTGTATTAGCGTTTTTTAGGAAATCAATTTGTTTTAAATTTTCTAATTGTATTTCTTTAACATTTTCAATTTTTGTGTTTTAATGTATGGGACGTTTATTGGAGTTGTCGTCTTTTGTATCAATTCACCTGATGTTTCTCCAATTTTGCCAAAAATTAATTCATAAGGTGTCATGTCTGTTTCAGTCAGAAAAAGGAGTTGTATTGTTAAATTTTCGTTTTTGTTCCGTACTTCTTTCTTTTGCACTTAATAAAAACTCGCTGGTTTCATTGGATACTGCTTTACCCGTGGCTGAAAGGATTCATAAATTATTCGACAACATTGGGAAAATCAGTGAATGCATTGAGATCTTTGATTGTTCTATTTTGTTTCAACTCACGACTGATATATTGTTCTATATACCTCTAATAACTTGGTAATTATTGTTGCTCGTAAAGGGTGGCTCAAGTCCCAACGCTATATGGCCGAGATAGAATTGCTAAAGTCAGTAATTTCAATTAGTGATGCGATAGTCGACACTATCGATAGTTTCGATGTTCTTCAGAAAAACGATCGATACTATCAATAGTACTATCGTCCCCTATTAAGCTCTGAAAAAAAAAAAATTATATATTTTATTATTAAACAAAACAATAAACATTTTTACAGCAAGAATTCAGTTAATTTTAAACTTTTATTTTTAGTCAGACGTCTTTTGAATAGTACGTATATATTACATTCTAAAACAAAAAATAACAAAAAGACATAAAACAACAAAAAATAATTTAAAACATGAAAAAAAATATAACAAAAAGTAATACAAATAATAAAATAATATATGTATAATAAAACGTAGTAAAAAAAACACAATAAAACAATATAAATTCCTGAATTCACAGTGTAAACTCTATAACGAAGTTCAAGGGGCGGACCATTTTTGTACGTTATAAAAAGTTTTCGTTATATGGAGAGGAGAAAAAAAAAACACCAAAATTTCATAAATACATAATTTCCATACATTATACATAATTTGTTATTTTTTGTAATCGTTACATCTAATATTAAATTACAGAACATTACGTTTTTTCAATAAAATCTGCTATTTTTTCGTCAACTTTTTTGAATGCCAATATTTTGTTCGTATTTTATCCATGTTTTGGCATACTATATAGCGAGATCATTTTTATACATAATAAAATTTTTCTAATAATGCTCAATTTTGCACTTTCAAATAGCATAAATTATAAGATTCAAAGTTTCTTTAAAAATGTGTATGTGACAAATGAAACGTCCAAATGTTGATACCTGGACTGAATTGCAACCTACATAATATTTAAACGGTCTCAACAATGAAAAATTATATCGTTATTAAGAATGACTTTAACGTTATATAGAGTGTATAAATGCATGGGTTTTAAATCAAACCAAAGAATATGTATTAAAACCAAGAATTAAACTTCTTATGGCAGAAATTGTCATCGTTTGAAAACCTCCACGATAGAAATCCTACCTCCACGCTAAAAATATTTTTCGTAAAGAGAATTATTCTCACGTAGGTTAAAAACAAAAAAAAAATCGTGTACATGTACGAAAGAAATACTCATTTTCATGAATGTATGTGTAAGAATCTTACCACCACCCAAAACTAGTTATTTGTTTAGGATTTTTTCTTTTTTCTTAAAGACTACCAGCTTTTTTACGCATTTGACCGATTTTAAGCATTTTAATTTTACATGTACTTCCATTTAAAATGTACGTGTTTGTATCGCAGGATATCAATTACCACATGTTCGTACATGTATTCATTTATCTCAATATAAAATGCATGCTTTCTAATAGAAATGAAAAGTTCTTTACTTTTCATATATGTATGTATACACATCATATATATGTATATAGGTACAAACATTCATATGATCATAAAAAGTGTAACAAAAAAAACAATGCATGAAGATCATTTTTTTTACTGTACCGAAGTATTAAGGATAAATACATATGTATATATACAAGCAAACATGTATTATTATTATGATGATCGTATATTTTGTAATACACATGGGGTGGAGTTTAATTTCTTTATGATATCATGAACTTCAAATTTTCACGCATTTGACCGTTTTTAAACATTTTAATTTTACATGTACTTACATTCAAAATACACGTGTTTGTATCGCAATATATCAGTTACCTGTAATACGTATTACATCATAAAAATAGTACATGTTTGTTTGTATATATATTTATCCTTAATATATAAATACTTTCGGTGCAATAAAAAAATGATCTTCATACATTGTTTTTTTTCACACTTTTTATGATCATATGAATATTTGTATATGATGTGTAAACATACATGTATGAAAAGTAAAGAACCTTTTATTTCTATTAGAAAGCATGCATTTCATATTGAGATAAGTGAATACATGTACGAACATGTGGTAATTGATATACTGCGATACAAACACGTGTATTTTAAATGTAAGTACATGTAAAATTAAAATGTTCAAAATCGGACAAATGCGTAAAAAATTTGAAGGTCATGATATCATAAAGAAATTAAACTGCACCCCATGTGAATTACAAAATAAATGCAATACAATAGCACAGTCGGCGATTAACAAAAAACCCTTAATTGTATGAAAATATTTCTATGAAATTTGAAATTTTTTCACAATTAAAAAGAATAATGTAATGATAAATATTGGAAAAGGTAGCACATTTTCTGAGACTCCACTGTACTTTTGGGTATTTTACTTATGTGTAAATAGAATTCACATACACATTTAAAGAATGAAAAATTGAAATTTAGTGATTCTCAATGAAGAGAAATACATTTTACCCCTATCTACTCTGCCCGCACAGCATGTTTCGATCAAAATTTTGTGACTAAAATAAAAGCATTTAGGTTTAAATATATTGTAATAGTTTATATATGATCAAACCAAACAAACTGAGGTAATTTTTACGTTATAGAGTTTTCTCCTATAACGAGTTTCGTTATAAAGAGTTTACACTGTATTGTTTGATATTAATTTTAGCATCTATATTTGCTGTATTATTAATTAAATCAGTGTCAGATGAATTGGCCTTTGATTTTGGTACGTTTTTTAATACAAATAATATAAGTTGTCCTTTTTTGTTTTCTGAACGCACTTTGTTATGTAAGGATGTAAATATTGTTAGAAAATTTACAAATGTTTATTTGGGGGTACGTTCCCGAAATGAAACGTAAATGAAATTTACCGGCACTTGTAAATTTTAACTAAATGAAATAAAATAAATCGCGAATTTTTTTCTTTCGTGATGGAATAATTAACAGGAGAAAAAAAAGACGCGACTAGTGGTTCCCGAGAGGTTATTTTGTTATTGTTATTTATTTTACTTATTCTGTACACCGGCAAGGGGTGTTCATAAACTAAACATGTTTTTTTTTATATTTATTTTCACCTCTTACGTTTGTTCTTAAACTTACCCTTCTTATTTGTTTTTGGTCCTTTTTAATTTAGTTCATCGATTTTTATTTGTCCACTTTGTTATTTGATAGTTTTATTTATTTAAACTTTACTTAATGGGCGTCCTATTTTTCACTTCACTATTGTCTTTTGTCTTTTATTGTTTTTATGAATTTTTATTTTTTACCAAATAATTCAAAATCACACCGCGCGAAATTAATTTTATTTTTTCGTCCCGGATTTAATTTTAATTTTAATTAAAACAAAATTTTTTACTTTTAAAATTTTCTTTAAAAAAAACAAGCGCATCGCGCACCGACTGACTGACTGCACGACTTTTTTCCAACGACTACTGGGTTAAGGTCAACTTCTTTTTAGAAAGAAAAACTATGGCTACCCACCCACGTTTTTCAAGATCTAATCAAGATCATCGTGTGCGAACCGATGCTCGAAATTTTACGTAATCGATCGCACACGATGGATTCGTTCTATATTCTTGAAAAACGTTACAGACGGGGTGGCGCCATCTTTTAGCAATTTTGCAACAATATATACGACAACGTTGGGTGACAACCTTTCTTGGCAGTCATGGCTTTGTGACTTTAATTTTGTGACTGCTACTGGCGCATTCAAAATAGTCACAACTTGTGACTCTACATAGTTTTGTAACTGTATTTTTTGTTATGACTAGTCATTGACAGAATCAGGCTATTAACGATTAAATTTAATTTGCATATGCACAAATTTTAACGGAAAAAAACTAAAACATACACTCCCGCCCACTTGGATAGGCTCACTTATTTTTTTCATACAATTCTAAAATAAAGGTGTTTTTTCTGACCTGCACTATGTTTTGTTTTGCTTTTAACAAACAGATGTTTAAGTGCAAAAACCCAAAAATTTGAAATGCACTTTAAAATTTTTTGGGTTTTTCTAAAACTCTGCAACAAATATAAGGACACTTAAACTAGCTTCACACTACATGTTTTGTCATATACTTTTTGTTATGACTGGCAGTGGCAAATCATATAGTCTGAATTCGATCATAGATGTCCTATGATAGTTATAAGCTAAAGACATATGCTTTTTTGTTCTAATTTCCTATGACTAGTCATATGCTTTTCTACTGTTGTAGTATAACTTTTGACTTTTTTAACCTGCGTTGCCAATTTATGTTCAAAAACATATTCAAATCACACAGAAATGTCATACAGGTGTGAACCAAAACTCGAAGAATTCAATGACTTTTTGAAGCATATGAAAAAAAAAACAAAATCCTATGACTAAAGCATATGAAAAAACATGTAGTCTGATGCTATCGACACACCAAAATTTTCATTCTTCTCATCCTGGACATTCCAATATTTGACCAAAATAGTGACACACCAATTTGAGTTGGTTTAGATTTGACATATATTTGTTCACATTTGTGTGTACATATTGTGATTAGAATTTTTCTTTTCATAGTATTTTATTTTTCAAAATTTTATTGAAAATCGTTTATTTGGATTAAAGTTTACATATTTAATTGTAAGTAGTAGAAGAGTTTGAAATATTTAAGTTGCTTGGAGGATTAAGAAGAGAAGACACCAATTACAGGCGTCGCATATGCCTTGGCAAACGTGTAGCAATTGCCATGATTGTGGATCGTCTAGTGAATGTAGAACAATTGCCAATTTGTTCAGGGTAGGAAGGACCACAGTAGGGGAGATTTGTCTTGTTTAAATGCAAAGAAACAAATATTTTAATGTTTTTCTTTAGTTCAAGATTTGTTTTCTTGTTTTTTTTTTTTTTTTTTTTTTTTTTTTTTTTGTGAATCTTTTTTTTTTTTTATTTATACTGTACGCTATCAAAAATTAAAAATTGCTTACTTCAGCTGCCATAATTTTACGCATATAGTTAAGTGCGTAAGTGAGTGCATAGTATTCTCATATATAAAAAAGAAAAATTTTAAAATAAATTGGTACATTTTTGTTACATACATATCTATAAAATTTATTTTTGTAATTAAAAAAATTATATACTAGATTATACGTGGTACTATTTCAGGAGTTATAAAACATATACTCTGAGTTGGTATTTTAATTTGCAAATGAAAAGTGAATTATGCGAGTCTCGACTTTTTTTCTCGAATTTCACAGTTTGGTATTTTGATATGAATGAAAACCGAGTTTATACACTTGACAAGTGGATTCTTGTACTAAATCGAGTTTTTTGATAAAAAATATGTTAATCGGTGTTTTGATTTACGTGAAAAATGAATTTTTGAATTTTTTTTGAAAAAAATAATTCACCCACTAAAGATCGCAGGAGTTTTTTTTAAATTGGTTATTCGAATTGTAAAATGGTTGTTTTTATAAAATATATAAATAAAATAACCAAATTTTGTGAAAAATATTTAATTGCAAATAAAAATAATTAAAAATGTACAACATATTTAATTTATACAAAAACCATAAATTTATCAATTTAGCCGTGTTTTGTACCTAATATAAACTGTCATAATTAATTTTAAATTGTATGTTGCAAATATGTACGTAATTTATCAAAATACTGAATAAACAATTAACTCAATTTTTCAAAAAAATATGTCCGCGTATCGGATTAATAACAATGATACATATAATATAAACTAATTAGTTGTAATATTTAATGACTTTATTAATAATTAATTGATTATTATTAATTTCTTTATTAACGGAAACGGAAAAGGAAACGAAATTATTTGAAAATAAAAATTTAAAAATTCACGAGTCAAATGTCAAAAAGTACTAAACTCAAAATCCGAATCTCAAAATTCACTTAAAAAATTAAAATATCATTTTAGTACAAAATGAGTTTTTGGAAATGAAATTTTTGAAAACTCATTTCACTTTTCATTTTTTCTATTATAATCAAAATACCAACTCTGGTGTGTATTATGTTATATACATATGTATGTACTTATGTGTAAAAAAATAAAATATATACACAGAATATGTTTTGTGTATATTTTACTCATACATACATACCCATGTTTCATTACTTTATTCCTTACAATGGGGAACAATTTAGTGGTTGTATAAATTTTATTTTTTCTTAGTATTTTGGATCACTATTTAAATTAAAATTTTGAAAAAAAAAAATTTTTTTTCTACAGCTTTTCTAATATTTTGTAAAATAATAAACTGGAAAATTGAGACGAAAAATAATAATTGATCTTTTAGTGAAAAATTATGAAGAATATTAACTATATAATTATTCAAGAATACATACATATAAGAAGAAAATAAAACAGTTTCCTGTTGTATCTATTGATTTATTATTTAAGAAAATTGTAAAAAGCAATTACTGGAAGGATTCTAGACATGAATGAAATTATAAAGAAAAATCAGTCACATGAAACATTTCATTTTAGTTTTCTTTTATTCATTTTACTTTCATATGAATTTTTTATTACAATGTTATGTTTTTTGTTTTTTTTCTTAAGAGTAGCTAGCAACAGCTGATCGAAATCAGCTCAGTCAAAAATGTAAAAATTAAAAATCCGTTGAATCCGTTAATAATTAAAAAAAAATAAATAAATTTGTAAATATGTTACGTCTGAATTCAAATGTATATCATTTCATCCATAAGTACTAATGTACATACGTACATACATATATATGAACTATGAACTTTATTGAACACACAATTTGCGTGCAGGGTGCAGGTGTACTTCCTATCCATATATGTATCAAAATTGATATAAAGTATGTACACACATACATCTCTATTGGTCTTATTCATCATACATATGCATGTATTTATATGTATGTATATTGTATATATTGTAATACAAAACAAATGATTTATGGCTTGGTCTCTAATTTGCAAAAAAATAAAAAGTTGATAAAAAAAATTGAACAAAAAAAACTCCGAAGAAAAAAATTTACACACAAAATTTACAATTTTCACATGTATGTATGAATGTATACTCCAAAGAAATTCTGTAGAAAAAAAAAACGAATTTTTTTCTTCTAATTGCTTTTTTCTCACACTCAATGTTCTATGCGTACACATACACACATGTATATCAAATACTTATATAACACATGATTATATGCATATCGTATATACCTACGTCTACGTGCATATATAGTATATTATACATATGTACCGATGTACATGTAAAATACAAAAATCGTTTATTGATTATACAGTGCAAATTAAAACATTTGTAACCAAATTATGAATTCATTTACATTGAAAAATGAATTCATATTATTCTGAAATACACAACAATTACAATACAAACATTATTATGATTTTCAATTATTTTGTTAGTAATAATTTAAAACCAAGTATCTCGTGGATTATTTTAAAATCACTTATATTATTGGTACCACCTATCAATTTTAGCCTGAACTGTTTTTTTGAAAATTTTCAAATATAAATTGAAACAGAAATAAATATGCAATGAAAATTGAAAATTTCATACAAAAAATAGTAATTTTCATTTATTGATAAAATGTAAACTACGAAACATTTTTCATTGATTTTTGTTGCAATCAGTTAGAAAAAGTTGAAATTTTATGTCTATATCGAAAAAATTACATAAATCATACATTTAATAGCAAATAAACTAACAAAGTCAAAGTACTTTTTCAGGAAACATGCTTTCACTCTTTTTCAATTTTCTAATGAACGGAGTCCTCTATCAAAAATCTGTCCGTTTAATGACCACAATTCCCTTCAACCTATGTGTCTTCAAAATTTCATTGAAATCGGTTGGATAGTTTTTGAGCTAGAAGGTCACTTTGAACACAGATTTACCATTTTTCACACTTAAGTAAGGGAAATGGACAATTAGTGTTCATACTGACCTAGCTCAAAAACTATCCAATCAATTTCAATGAAATTTTAAACACATATAGGTTGAAGGGAATTGTGCTGCTTACGCTTTTAATAACTTTGACTTTTTTTTTGATATCTTGAGAACATTGGAAACGAGTCATCTCATGTTTTTTGAAAAAGTTCTTTGATTTTGTTACAATTTATACGCTATTAAACTTGACAGTTTTGTGAATTTTGAAATGTGAACACAAAATCTGAATACTTTCTAATCAAAAATCTAAACAAATCTAATCTAAGCAAAAATGAACAAATAAAAATATTAGGTGGTTTACATTTGATTAATAAATGAAAATTACTAATTTTTATATGAAATTTTCAATATTCTTTGGATATTTATTTCTGTTTCAATTTATATTTGAAAATGTTCAAAAAACAATTCAAACAGAAATTAATAGGTGGCATCAATAATATAACTGAATTTAAAATAATACACATATGTACAGTGCCAGATAAAATGCATATAACCATCACCGTTGGGACTCAGAATAAAGAAATGCAGTAAAAGTCTTACAAAATCGCAGTAGTTTTTAAAAAAGAGTAGATTTTGGAATTTTGTTTTACAAGTTTATTTGCGTCAAAACCAAAACCTTCTATATAAAAGCTATGTTATGGCTCGACCAAAAGAATATAGATACTAACGTACAAGAAGAGAAAATTAAATTAGACTAAAAAAACCAAAAGAGATGCTGATATTTTCTAAGAAAAAAACAATACATAAAAGCATTAAAAAACAAAAAAAAAAAAAATGCACTATGAATGCCAAAATGTAATAGTTCTACATATCCCATTTGAAAAAAAGAGAAGAAAACAATCACTCAAAAATGTATAACCACATGTTTGTTGTATTTGCATCAACCACGTTTTCCTGGAACTCACCGGAGTTTTAAAATCATATAAAATTTACCTATCCGTATACGAAAATTGAAGTTCCTGGAACTCACCGAAGTTTTCACACACGTGAAAATTTGATTTTTGTACATGATTTTTAAATGAACATTACAATATGTTTTTTTAATTATTTTCGCATGACATTAGATGCAAACTATAACACAATATCTAAATATTCATAGTTATTGATTAAAATTCATATCGCACATGATAAAAATATATTTTTCTTAAAAAATTTTAAGTACAAAAGCCTCCATACAATTTAAAATTTTACTCAATAATATTTTAAATAAATCTTATTGATTCGTCAAAAAAAATATATCACAATAATTCCAAACATTTTCACTTTAACAGATATTAAAATGATTGCATGACATTATTTATAAAATTGAATAAATTATTTAATTAGACAAATTATAAAGTTTGTTTATAACACATTAACCCAACAACACTTAAGAATTCTCCGAACTCACCGAGAAATTGTATTTTTATAAACAAAATAATTCTCGGAACTCTCTAGCTTGATTCTAGAATGAAACGATGTAGTTCATGTGGTCTATTCTGTACTTCGCGACTATCCTTTTTCATATAATTTTTTTCTATACGCGGTCTACTTCTTTCAAAATGAACTGACCTGCACCAACATTGCATTTGTATTGGTGCAATTTTATGCTGTTTATATGTGTTAGTTTTGGATTTTGGCTGCACTCACTCCCATACTGTGCCCATTCTTGTTTTAATCTCTATTCTTTTGGCTCGACACTAACCCAATCAAAAGAATGGTGGTGTTATGTCAAACTGCAAACTGTCAGTTGATAGTGTAATTTATATGGAGTTTTGGTTAGTTTAGTTTGTGAATTTGTGATTTGTGATTTAATTTTATAAAAATTGTAATAAAAATGATAATAATATTAATAATAAATAGTATTTATACTATTATTATATAATAAATAATAATTTAATTCAACATTTAAAATAATGCACCAAATGTTGCATTTCGTTTACATGTTAATGGTGAAATTGATCTTAGAGGATCACAATCAAATCAAATGAATAAACAGCAAAGGTTTCAATCATCTACAGATGAAAATCATAAATTAAAGGAATCTACTTCAACTGTACCAATTATTATGCCAGATGAAACAAATTCATCATCAAATAACATAAATAATATTCAAACAAATTCATTTGTAAGTACTATAACTGGTGGTAAAACTGATTCGATAATTGATGAAGAAATAAATCGTTTAAAAATGGAATTGGAAAAAGAGTTACCTGGTTTTGCAGAACAACAACATAACTCAGATGAATATAGAATAACAAATGAAAATAATCTCGATGAAAAAATGTTTCAAAGAGAACAACGAATACAATTTGATACAGTTATTAATTCCTCTGTAAAGGACAAACAGTCAACAACAACAACAACAGGTTGATGATGAATCTTCATTGAATAGAGATGATTTGAAACTTCAAATTGAAGATTTAATTGATTTAATTAAAGGTAAAATAAAATTTTTATCTGCTTCACAGCCAGAAGCATCAATTGTACAAGTAATGGGTATTCAATTAGAAGTAAGTATAATGGTGGTCTTCTTTTCTTTGTGTAATATAAATTTTTTATCTTATCCTTTTCTTTAGACTTTATTGACCGCGTATCGTTTATCATCGCTTGATTCAGAATATTTTTTTAAATGGTTAAAAACAATATCAGATGATTTAAATACATTAGAACGAAATGCTGCACCTGATGGTTGGGAATGCTGCTGGGATAGGTACGAAATTACAAAAATGAAAATTCATTTTGTTCTATAACTTATAATGGCTTTTAATTTTCATTATTTTGAGAAATTAAATATTCACGAAATATCTTATAAACTCCTTAAATGTTTTATTATTTCAATAAAAAAATAAAAAATATATTGTTATAGTAGAAAAATTTCGAAAAAAATACGGTTGTCTACATAATGTTTATATTAATCAAATTTAACCAAATTTCCAGTTGATGATAACATAAAAGATACTACAAGTACTAAAGAAATGAATCAAGAAAATAAAGAAAATTTAGATAGTGGTAAACAAACACAGACCGTAATTACTGACGAATCGTCATTAGGACACGCTCGTGGTGAAGACGAAAGGTATATATAAACAACACCACCGCCAAATGAATTAGAACAAATTGAATGTAAGATATTAAAAAATTATTATATGTACATGTTTGTTTAAATTTGTGAATTTTCTTTCTCTAGTTGCAGGAAAATGGGATGCTGCAAATAACGCATCATTATTATTTCATCATCATAAATTTGGTATCATAACATTCAATAAGAAATGCGTAGGGACGATTTAGTAAGAGATACATATGGTTGCAAATAAAGTGAAAAAAATGTAATTGGTGAGTAAAATTTCCAAAATGGACAAAAAAGAAAATATCTTATGAACATATGTATCACTGATAAAAAAATTGTATTTTTTTCATAGGTCGTATGTGTGTGATTCAGAGCAACAACTAACTAACGATGAGAAAAATAATGATCAACCAGAAAGATCTGTTGACACGAACGTATCTGAAGAATTGTCTTATTCAGATATTTCTTCATCTTAAGGCCCTATACCAAATGCCAGACTCAAGACTCAGGACTCATGAAGTTGACTTCAAGACTCATGATACCAAGCAATACCAAATACTTGCTTCAGGTTAACAGTACCACCAACACTATAGTTAGCTGTTAGAAATACGCTTTAAAAAATCAAATTAATTTTCATATGCTAGGATTAACTTTGAATATTGATTTCGGCATTTGGTATAGGTATAGGGCCTAACAATTGATTTTTAAAATGACCATAGCTTTTCCGTTTTAACAATAAATGATGTGAAAACGTGATTAAATAAATTGTAGTTTTTATGTCAAATATATTTTCCAACTCTTTTCTACTTTGTCCTCAATTAAAAACCTATATATGTGTATGTTTAAATTTTCAATTTAATTCATGTACATATATGTATATTTTTTATAATAATTTTATAATTCAAAATAATTTTTCATAATATTATAATTCCTAATAATTTTTTATAATAATTTCACAATTCAAAATATGTATATAATTAATAATTTACAAAAATGTATGTGTTTTAAAATTTCAATGATGCCAACCGGCCTCATGTGATAATCCACCAGCTTAGCAGTTCGTATTGCCT
Organism: Anthrax anthrax; assembly: GCA_963971155.1. Taxonomy (NCBI): domain Eukaryota; kingdom Metazoa; phylum Arthropoda; class Insecta; order Diptera; family Bombyliidae; genus Anthrax; species Anthrax anthrax. The sequence continues at coordinate 33,860,383 of OZ020117.1, forward strand.
CGAGGAAGTATATACATTTTGAAAGTAAGTATAAAAGAAATAAATAAATAAATTCAATAAAATAAATGAGAAATGAGTAAATAAATAAATTCAACAAAATAAATGAAAACAAAAGAAATAAACAAATTCAACAAAATAAATGAAAAAAAAATAAACAAATTCAACAGAATAAATCATTAAAATAATAAACTAAAGGAACATAATGTCACATAAAAAAATAAATTTAAGGAACATAATATCACATAAAATATAAACTAAAGGAACATATACAAAAAAATTAACAGGAACATTTTTTAAACAAAAATTTAAAAGTTTTTTAGTATTGCCCTTTTGATTCTTGTCGTTGATACTTTTCGCGAAATTGTTTAAAAGTATATTAGAAAACCTAAAACAAATTTTTAAATACAACGTTTTCGAAACTGTTCCACATTGGCATTCGTGGTCAAAATCTATATCGAAATTCTCCTGATCTAAACTAGCAAGGGTCAAATATGGTAATATATTTTGGTGTTGTTGATTGCTACTGAGAAACTTTTCTTTCAAAACTTCCGAATTTAATATATATAGGAAAATTGCTATCATGTGAAATAATAGGTATTTAACTGTATCATTAGATTAAACAAGTCCCCCCCTTTGTAATAAATTGAAGTATTTGATTTTTAAAGATTTCCCTTTGTTCTCAAACTGAAAGAAAAATCCACAAAAATACACGTTAACGTGACTAATTTTTAGTTACTATAGCGTCGATAAAAAGTAGTAGTGAATATGACAAAAGGTTACAAAAATTTTGTTATTATTTAACAAATTTTTTGTGTGACAGACAATGCAATATTTTTCAATGTGACAAGGTATTTTGTTAATTATAAAAAATAAAGATTTGTATTACTGACAGTACACTTAGTCAAATCGACAAAGATTTTTTGTTAAAAACAACAAAATATTTGTGAAAATGAATATGATATTTGTAGATGGCACAAAAAGTACTTTGTGATTATGACAATAATTCTGTGGAATCAACAAAAATTTATTTGTGAATTTGACAACTGGTTATTGTTTTTTTGACAAAAGTATTAGTCAGGTAGGTAGGTAGGTAGAAGTGGCCGCCCGCTCGCTTCCGAGCAAGAACACTTAGGCCAGAAAGGCCCATTGTGATACCACACCAGGAAGCTTACAGACCGAACCACCTCGAGCGCTTCAGAAAGCCCAGAAGCCTCTTGACAGAGATCTCTAAACAAGAGAGATCTTGAAAGAAGGCTGCTCCTAAAAACAATTCTCTATTTCTAGAGAGCGCCATATAGTGGCAGAGGAGATGCTCAACGCTTTCCTCCTCCTCTTCATCTTGACATGCTCTGCAGAGGTCATTAAAGGGAGCATTTAGCCTTCTGGCATGTTTGCCTATGAGGCAATGTCCCGTCAAAACTCCCACTAGAGCTCTAACAGTTCTCCTATTATGGGATAACAGTTCCCTAGAGAGGTTATTATCCATTTTAGGACACAAAGCCTTTGCTATGGAGTTACCAGAACTTGATACCCATCTTAGGTTCCAAGCTCTCGTAGACTCCTGCCGTGTTCGTAAGGCGCAGCTGGCAATTGGGATTCCAACTCCCCGATTACCCTCCAGTAATTCGAGGGTTGTACCCAGTCTGGCCAGCTCATCTGCCCTGCAATTTCCCTGGATTTCCGTATGACCAGGTACCCAAATGAGGTTAATACTGACTCCAACTCCAACTCGGCCTTCCAGCTTAGAGCCGTCTGTGTAGAGATGTACGCCATCCCTGCGCAGCGCCTCTTTATTGGCCCATTCTTCCCTAGAGGGAACACTCGTCAGGAATTTCCCTCTAAAGTTTGGCCTGGGTATTGCATAATCGATTCTTCCCGAGAATGGCAGAGAATCGATAATGCTAGAATGACCTACCCGAAGGCGCGACCACTGTCCACTAGCCATAAGCCTAGTAGCAGCGTTTTTGGCAAGTTCGGTGGCGTAAAGATCCAGAGGCATCAGATTCAATAAGGTCTCCAATGCCCCTGTAGAAGTGGTCCTGAGAGCTCCGGAGATAAGAAGCCCGGTCGCTCTCTGAACCTTCCCTAAAAGATTTCTAGTGGTGGCCGTCCGTAGGGCCGTCCACCACACAACCGACCCATACAGTAAAATAGGTCTGACCACCGCAATGTAGAGCCAGTGAACGACTCGAGGCTCGAGCCCCCACTTTCGACCAATTGCTTTCTTGCATGTGTACAAGGCTACCATAGCTTTCTTCACACGCTCCTCAGTATTCTGCTTCCAGCTGAGCTTGGAATCAAGAATTAGTCCAAGGTATTTAACTTCCTTTGAAAGCACTAGAGGAGTACCCGATAAGACCACATCGTTAAGTTGCGGCACCTTGTACCTTCTCGTGAAGAGAACAAGGTCCGTTTTTTGTGGATTTGCTTTTAATCCACTTTCACAAGCCCATTTTTCCAGCTTGTTTAGGGCGGTCTGCAAAATATCCGTCAAGGTGGACGGAAACTTGCCAGATACCGCAATTACTAGGTCGTCCGCATAGGCAATCACCTTGCAGCCACTCCCCTCCAAACGCCTCAGCAGTCTATCAACCACCACGTTCCAGAGGAGGGGTGAGAGAACACCCCCTTGAGGCGTGCCCCTACTCCCAATCTTCTGATGGTACAGCCCCTCAGCGAGGCATTGATGGTCCGCTTTCTCAGCAGACCATCAATCCATAGAACCAACGAGCTGTTTACCCCCAGATCAGTGAGTGCCGCAGTGATTGCCCACGGTACAACGTTATTAAAGGCGCCTTCTATATCTAAAAAGGTCGCCAAGGTAAATTCTTTATAAGAGAGGGATTTCTCAATCTCCCCCACCAGTTTATGTAGAGCAGTCTCAACAGACCGACCTTTAGTGTAGGCATGTTGAGACTTGGACAGAGCATTCCCGATGCTGCTCCTTAGATACAAGTCCACCAGTCTTTCCATGGTCTTTAGCATAAAAGAAGAAAGACTGATGGGTCGAAAATCGCCAGGCTTATGATGGGAACTTTTACCCGCCTTCGGTATAAAAGCCACCCTCGCCACCCTCCACCGGAAAGGAAAATAGCCCAGCGCCAATGAAGCGTCAAAGATCGCTTTTAGCCAGGGGATGATAATTTCCTCCACCTGTTGAAGTTCTGCTGGAATAATCCCATCCGGACCAGCAGATTTAAAAGGCTTGAACGAGCGTATAGCCCATTCAATCTTGCTGTAATCACAGAAGTCAACCGGAATGGGGTCAGAGGTTCCCCTTCCGGTTGACTCAGTTGTTAATGCTACCTCATCACCTATCGGAAAATGGGTATCCATGAGCAACCCCAGCACTTCCTCCCCAGTTCTCATCCAACCCCCAGCATTGTTCTGGAGAGAGGACGGAGACACCGGGTTTTTTGCCAGAATCTTTCTAAGTCTGGAGGTTTCTGCAACCTCACTAATGGAGCTGCAGAAAGTCGTCCATGAAAGTCGCTGAGACTTCCTCAGCTCCGTCTTATAGACCTTCAGCTTCCCTTTGTAAAGCTTCCAGTCAGATTCAGCCTTGGTGAATTTGGCTTTATTGAAGGCCTGCCGACTCAACTTCCTTAGCTCGGCAAGCTCAGTAGACCACCATGGAGGCTTGAACTTACCTCTTGACTTAGAGACTGGACAAGACTCGACCGTCGCTCTATTCAAGGCTTCAGTCAACCTTTCTACCGCCTTGTCCAACTGCTCGAAACAGGTAATGCCGTACGGAGGGGTACCCGGAAGCAGTCTCCTAACCACTGCCTTGTACCTCTCCCAGTCCGTCCTTTTCCTGTTCCTAAAACACTCCTCCTCAGCCACCCTTCCTATATCTAAACTAAAAAGTAAATATTTGTGGTCCGAGAAGGAAAATTCTTCACTGACCCTCCAATCGGAAACAACAACTGAATGGGCAGTGGTCAGGGTAAGATCCAACACCTCCTCCCTGTTCTTAACAACGAAGGTGGGTGTTGAACCTCTATTGCAGATAAAGAGGTTAGTACTTAAAATAAAATCTAAAAGCAACTCACCTCTTTCATTCGTATCACTGCTCCCCCACATAGAGCTGTGAGCGTTCGCATCCGCTCCTACTACAACTTTTGTTCTTCGCTGCTCCGCGTCTTCCTAAAGAGCCCGAAGCATTGGGGTAGGAGCCAGCTGATCAAAAGGCATGTAGGCTGAAACTACCCACATGCTGCGATTCTTCCCCAGGTCCAAAGCAACCGTTGTTGTGTCGTCGTTGCAGAACTGCGGAAGAATAAAGAAATTTAGATGTCTTCTAGCAAGAATGCAAGTTCTAGGTCTACTTGCATTACTTACATAGAATAAATTGAATCCAGGGATCTTTAACCCACAGATTTTTCCACCCACTAGCCATGGGTCTTGCACCAGGGCTAAGTCTTCCTTCCCCTGACTGAGTCGAAGGAAGAGATTAGCCGTGGCTGCCTTACTGTGGTGCAGATTAATCTGGATTACCTTCATGAACAGAAGGCTTCTGCACCACAAGTGACAAGGGCGGGGGGGCGCCAGGTCAACCCCGAGGCTCCGTTAGCGACTGAGCTATTTTTTATAACTGGGCCCTCAGCCAGGTTGATCCTCAGCACGGGTCGCATCACACTTTGATCCAGCCCAGGGGAAAGAAGAATCCAGGGAGGATTGCAACTGATGGGAACGTAGGAAGAGGAGGGATCGGGAGGGGATAGGGGAAAGGAAAACACGCCCGACTTTATTAGCCAGCACCAAAGCCAAGTTTACGGTCTGTTACCGGTAGCCACCACGAGGAGGTTATAGTCGAACTTCCGACCATCCAAGAGGAAGTCTCCCCCCCATTCCGTTCTACACAAAATAAGATGGAGACTCCCCCTTGGACAGCGGCACGACCACCAAAGTATTGTGACAGACAATGCAATATTTTTCAATGTGACAAGGTATTTTGTTAATTATAAAAAAAAAGATTTGTATTACTGACAATACACTTAGTCAAATCGACAAAAATTTTTTGTTAAAAACAACAAAATATTTGTGAAAATGAATATGATATTTGTAGATGGCACAAAAAGTACTTTGTGATTATGACAATAATCCTGTGGAATCAACAAAAATTTATTTGTGAATTTGACAACTGGTTATTGTTTTTATGACAAAAGTATTAGTCAAATTGATAAAGAATCTCAAAACCTAGGTAATAGAATGCAACTTATTTTATTTAAGTCGTTTTACTTATGAAATAGTTGATAGTTCAATGTATAATAATTGGAGACAAAATTTTGATCTTGGCTGGCAAGGTTTACTAAAAACACACACATTCAAAAGGAATAAAAGAACTTGCCGATGAAACTTAATTTTTAATTTTTAAATAATAACGAAAACCGTTTATTTGAATATGAACGAAAATCGTTTAGTCTTAACCAATGAAATAATTTTTGGAAAGGATTATATCTGATCATACATACATATATGCATGGTATATGAAGAATGTTAGTATATATAGTATACGTACATATATCGTAAGCGTACGTGTTATGTATATGTAATGTAATTGATATTGTACGTGGTGCTACTCATTTAATTCATATATGCATAAATATGTATGTTGGGATTTTATGATAGTTATTTTTGTTTGATACTTGTTTTTGTATTTGATCTTGTTAAGAATTAGTGATTTTTAAATTTTGAGGTAGGTAATGTTTAATGAAAGTATTAGTTTCATTTATTTTATGGGTGTGAATATGTATGAATATGTATGTACATACATACATATTTATTATTTAGTGTGTACAAAACATAGATATAACGTATATAATTAAATTTTATAAATCAAAATTTAATTATAGAAAAGAAAAAAACGAAAAGACAATTTAATTTTGTAAGTCAAAATTTAATTTTTTAAAGAAAAAACACAATTAAATTCTATAAATCAAAATTTAGTTTTTTAAAGAAAAACACAATTAAATTTTGTGAATCAAAGTTTATTTTACGTTTTTACAAAATCCGAGCTTAAAAAGAACTGATTAGAAAAATTCTTAAAAATAATTTAAATGAAAAGAAGTCAAGCAATTGGTAAAATTCCATCAATCAGTAATAATCAAAAATTATAAAAGAAAATTGCAAGTTTCGTAAAAATTATATTTCGCGTGTAAAAATTTGATTGTCTAAGTTGATTTCAAAGTTCATGTCAACGAAACTTGATACGAAAGTAAAATTTACAAATTATTTATTAAAATTGCAAATATTTATAAATTAATGGGAACGGAAGTTAATGTTGAAATTTCAGGGTATATGACTCCCCCTTTGTTAAGATTTTTGCTCTCCTGAGCAAAATCATTAGAATTTGATTTGGAGCTTGTTTGACTTCTTTTTGCAATACTATATACAACACAATTAACTTAAACATTATTATGGCTAAGGTAATTAATACTAATATACCGCTGGCTACATATGAAACTATTACAACATGCTTTCCTTTATGTTCTATTTCTTTGATTTGTTTGTTATTTTCTATTTCATTAATGTGTAAATCTTCTAATTTTAATGAAATATTAATTTTTTCCATTTTCATATATCTAGGTAAAATTATATTGTGTTTGAATTCTTTTTCTTTGTTACTGAATTCGACACTATTTAATTTTATTGTACAATTATTAAAAGAAAGTAAATAGTTTTTATTTAAGATGTATTCGATATTATTACAATTATTAATTAGCGTCATGTCTTTTCCGTTTTTAACAATAACTATTCCTATATCTATTTCTGTTACTTCTGATTTATTGTTTACAATTTTTGAACATTGATTATAAGAATTATTCATTAAATTTGAAATACAATTTGTTGTTGGTTTTAATTTTTTCCTATATCTGTCTTGATCAAAATAGTATGTTTTGTTTTCAAAGATAATTATATCTGTATTTTCTATATCTCCTTCTTCATTATCTGAATTTGGAATTGGTAAAATTTTATATTTAATAGTTTTTGATTTACTCATTTCTGGAATTAGAATCACGATTTTCTGAAAAATTTTTAAAGTTTCGTTTGATACGAGTTGGATGAATATTTCGATTCTGCTTATCTACTATATTATTGTTTATTCTCAAACATGAAATTTTTTTATATCTAGGTAAATCTTTATATCTTAAAGCAGTGGGATTTTTAATAAGAATTTCTTGACTATTTGGTGCTATAAAATCTACTCTACCTTCATTTAAATTTGTTATGAGTTTTTCTTTCTTCTCCTGCATTTTTTTCTTTATACTTTCGAAATCTGTAATTTTACCATTCAGAAAATCAACAGGTTTGACTCCTGTGGAAGAATGAATAGTTTGGTTATATTTGTCTACCGCTTTTATAATTCTATCTTTGGTATCTATTTTAGGGTCCGTCAGGTGAAGTATACGAATATGTTCATTTATCGTTCCGTGAGCTCTTTCGATATCAGAATTACCAGTATGACCTCTAGGTGAGGTAAAATGAATTTCAATGTTTTCTACGCGACAGAAATTTTTTATATTTAAACTATCAAATTCATTATCAAGTATATATTTCTTAGGTTTCCCGAACAGAGAATTTCTAAGCTTCAATGTTTGAATTATTGTCACACTATTTCTATCGCTCAATTTGAATACAGCCAGATGTTTCGTAAACCGATCGATTGTAGTCAGAAATTTCTCTTTCTTTAAATAAAATATATCAACATGAACGATTTCGTTTGGTTTAGACGGGGTTTCTGATAAGTTGTACTTATATTGTACAGGTTTTCGGTCGTATTTAGATAAATTGCAAATATCACAATTATTTATGTACTTACTATATATAGTATATGTAATCTTTTAATTTAGGAAAGAAATATTTATCTTTAGTTTCGAGAAAATTTTCTAAAATACCTCTGTGATTCGTATTCTCGTGGATATTCTGTATTATTTTAATTAACTCTTCTTCATTTTCTACATTTATAGCTATTTTATACATTTAACAAATTTAATTTTGGGCTCAACCTGTGATACCTAAAAAACTCTTGATTGCTTTCTTATTTGTAGGGAGATTCAGTGTTTTAATTATTTCAATTTTGTTAGGGTTAGGTTTATTCCCTTCGCTAGTTAATAAATGTCCAAGATATTCAGTTTCTTTTGACAAAAATACACATATATCTAACTGAATTTTTAAATTAAATTTTCGAAGCTTTTGGAAAATTTTTGTGATAGCATCAATGTGTTCTTGAAGTGAGGTACTGAAAATTAATATGTCATCAAGATATACTACGCAGTTAATATTAATGAATTCTTTTAAGACGAAATTCATCATCCTTTGGAACGTTGCAGGAACATTCTTAAGACCGAATGGCATCCTGACGTATTCAAAATGACCTTGTGGAGTAGAGAAAGCAGTCTTTTGTTGATCTTTTCCGTCTACAAGAATTTGATGAAATCCTTTACCCAGATCAAGAGTGGTAAAGTATTGGGCTCTACCCAACTTATCAAAAAGTGATTCAATATTTGGAATGGGGAACTTGTCATCCACCGTTATTTCATTAAGCTTCCTATAGTCTACGACAACTCTCCACTTCTTTTTCCCTGACTGGTCCATTGTTTTTGGAACCACCCATTTAGGAGAATTATATGGAGAATTGCTAGGCTTTATTATACCTTGGCTTAACATTTCTGATATTTGCTTCTCTACTTCCTGTTCATGAATTTTGGGAAATCTATAAATCTTTGAGTATATTGGTTGACTATGTGATAATTTGATGTTTTATTGCATCTACATGAGTCAATTGTTGACCTTCTTGATAAAATAAATCTTTATTCTTTAGGATGATGTTTTTTAAAGCATAGTATTCTTCTTTATTTAAGTGGTCGGTTTTAATATAAGTTAAAAATTTGAAATTTATAATTTTCTAAAAAAAACAAATTTTTCTTTTAACAAATTTTTATTTTAAGTTCTACATCAAATCAAATCCAAATTACAACTAACTTATTCTTAATTTTTAATTTTTAAACCTAAAATCTACGTTTGTCCAATTTGCTGCATCAGCTAACAAAATTTGTGAAAATAAGTTCTCACAACGTGTCTGTGCAACGTGACTTTATTGATTTTTACAAATTTTGCGATTTTCGTGTGAAATAATTTTTTAAAAAATGTTTATTATGAATTTTATGTTAACTCTTCCCCCTTTAGATTCGAATGTCCTCATTTGTTAAAAGAATGGTGTTTCATAAAATTTCCGTTTTGGAAGTACCTGAACCTTATTTGTTGATACGCTACTTTCTTGACTCTGGATTCTGTCAGCATCTTCGGATGTTGCGGTGTTCCTATTTTCTTCCAAATTTTGCGGTTGAACGGCATTCGTAGTATTGATAATCTTCATGACTCCTTTATTTTTATATTTCATGATTAGAAAAATTCCTATACCAATCAGTGCCAAAGAACTAAAACTGTAACTAACGTATTGATGCATTTCCTTTTCGATTTGAAGCTTTTCAATTCTTTTAGTATTATTGATGTGAATATCATTAAGCATCTGCAGTGATAAAACTTCTTTATACTGTTCCTCATTCGGGGTTGGTTGGAGAATGGCCGGAAGTATTTGAACCGATGATCTCTCCTTTAACTCTCGAATGCCGTCCTGGATGCTGATGTTACCAGTGAACTGATTTAATAGTATTAGACCCTCTTCTATTTCATCTATGGTTGGTATGTGTTGATTATTAATTCTGTTGCATTTCGACAGGCGGCTTCTAAGCAAATTGGGCAAACATGTGGTATTACTTATGTCTATAATATTATTTCTATTACAAATTGTCATGTAATTCATTGTTTTACATTCGTTTATTATTCCATAAATTTTATTTTCATCTTTTAATATTTTTTCGTACAATATTTCGTTTACAATATGATCTTTCTTTATTGGCTTAATTAACAATCTATCATAAATTTCATTGGTGGTCATGGGGATATAAACAATATAGAGCAAACATGAATCATTACTTATTATTTTTACTTTTGCAAAATTTAATGCCTCTTCAGGCGTAGAATATGGTACATTTTCCTTATCTCAAGTCTCTATAGCGAGTTTTACCTCTTCATTTGACAATATTAAGGAATTTATTATACCTATTTTTGCCCAGTGAATGGCATATTTTATATTTATCAATTCATCTTTTATAATTTGTAATTTATATTTAATATTTAAACCTAATTCATCGTTTATTACATTTTCTTTTTGTATGGAATTTATTATTTGATTTGCCATTTTTGTTATGTTATTAATTCTTTCGTTGTACAATTCATTTATTACTACTTGTTTATTGTTATTTTCTAATACATTATTTATTTTATTTTTTATGATTTCAAAATCATCATGATCTGGATTTCCTGCAATCCACTTCCATGCGCTACCAATAAAGTTTAATGATCTTTTTGACCTATGTATTTTTAAATTTGCTAATAATGATTGACTTTGTGTTAACTCGTGATTTAAATACGGATAAAGTGAATGATTATTTTTGATATGCTTGTTTAAAAATTGTTTCGTATTATCGAAAACATTTTGGTATCTGTCTATATCTATGATATGAATAAATTTGAAATTTCCATCTTGAATCTTAGCTTTCCCCAGATTTACCGAAATAATTTGAGAATTTGAATAGTCTAATATTTGGATTTCGCACAATGTAGTGCCAATTATACCCCTGTAAAAAAAAATATTTAAAGTGTTGTATTATTACCTTTTTCAATTTCTTATGTTGCTTTTATGAATTTTTTTTTCTGACTCAGTAATTACCACAGTACTTCTATTTTCTCTAACTACTTCTGGTTTGTACCTAACAGTTAATTTCGAACCTAACCTTTTGTTGTGTCTTATATAAATAATTTGACCTGGAGTATAATCTTTTAATGGTTTGCGTTTTTTATTGTGAAATTGAATATCGTTATTTTGTTTTGCTTTGAGTTTTTCTATATTTTCTAAACGGATATTTTCAAATTGTTCAGGATTTATGTTTGGGTTTCTTCCGTAGAAAAGTTCTACAGGTGGGTTTCTTTTCCAGTGGTCGAGTGAACTGAATGATTATATTAATTAGTAGCTCTTTCTACCAATTCCTCAAACGTTCTTTCTACTCCATCAGATTTTAAGCTTCTCATGGTCTCTGATAATGTCGAATGAAACCGTTCTATTGGTCCATTTACCTCACTTTTATACGATGGTGTCTTGAAAATCTGTATTCTTAAACCGTCTTCCATCATAGAAACAATAGAGGCTAAATTTAAGGATTTTTCATTGTCAATCACTACAATTTCTGGTACGCTAAAGAAAAACAAGATATCTCTTAATGGCTGTTTTATATCCTCTACAGATCTAGATTTTATTGGTTTACGATACGCGAGTTTTGTAAATTTATCTATGGCAGTTAATACTAGTTTGTTTTCTGTGGAGTAAATGTCGATGTGTAATGTATGTCCGGGATATTTTGGAATGGGAGTAGCTTTTAGTATTGGTTTATTAGGATGTCTATCATACTTGTTTTCTTTGCATGTAATGCATTTTTTCAAGTGAAAGTTAATTTTTTTTGTCATTTTGGGAAAATAATATTTCTCTAAAATTTGTATTCTATTTTCTTGTGCGCTACAGTTCACTTTCATTCGTGACATCTTGAACAATTGATTGTGTAAAACGAATCTTATAATTTCTAAAATGAATCGGATACACCCTCTGAATTTTGCCCATAATATGTTCCATTGTTTTTAGACCGTTAATTGTTTGTGGATCTAAGTATCTTTTAAGGATATCAATTATATCTGTCTCGGAGTAATCAGCTTGATTAAAAATATGTCGTCTATATCCTGAGAAGGGATTGACAAGTTGATAGCTAGTTTCTTCCCCTACATTGAGTACCAACTGATTTCGAAAAACGTTAATGGGAATTTCTTTATCCCTATAAGCCTGAACCATTACGTCTAGAGATTCTTGACTCATATCCATTGAAGATAACTTGTTCAAAATTAACGAAAGGTGGTGATACACTTCTTGATAAAATTCTGGAATCGTATTATTTTTCTGAACTAGTGTGGTCATTTGATACTCAAGGGTGCCCAAATCCCTTTTATCTGCGTAATGCAGAGTAAGACATTTAGCAATTTTATCCCAATTTAAAGGCGTATTATATGATTCTAACGCAATGTCCGCATTTCCTGTAATTTTATTGCGAATAACACTGAGTATACCGTAGTACTTTGGGGTTCCTTTAATTTGTTCATAAATTTTAAGGATACGGTCGACGCTTTTTTTCCATGATCCGAATTCGCCTGGCTGACCAGAGAATTCTCTTAAACTCTTAACCACGTCTGGAATTTTATCCATATCGTTTAAATTTCCCCTGTATTGGCTATCAATTGTTTGATCTGAATCATTTATATTATCTGAATTAGGGTTCATAAACCTATGAAGAGCCTGTTGGGTTTCATTTCTCACTATCTCAGTAATTACATCTTTCAGTTCACTAAGATTAATATTATTAGTTGGTGGATTGGAGGCTGATTGATCGTTTGACGAACTTGATGCACTAGCCATATTTGATTGAAGTAATGATGGTCTCAAAATGTTATTCTCCGCGAACATTTTATAAATAAATATTTGTCTCTAATTAATTACTTTCAATTAACCAAAAAAAATTGTATCAATGAAATAACAGAATTTAAATTTAGAATACTCCACACAAAAAATCTATAGAAATATCTCGAATATTCACTTGATTCAATTAAAAATTTTCTTGTTCAAAAAGAAGAAAGAGTATTGATTTCGCAATAATCTATATGTGGGTTTGTGTGGATAATTAATTAAAAATGCACGTGGTTAACTTATGCTAATCTTTATTTTATAAAATATTAATACAATGTGTGAACTCTATCGCAGTCAGAACAAGAAGAGATAAAATATAAAATTATATATTAGACAACCTAATTACTAATTATTACATAGGGTTTGGTACATAGTAAATAATAAATAGGCTACCTGCTACTTAATAATAAATAATATTAATTGTATGAGTATTGTGTGCGTAATCGTTACCAGTGTGTATGAAACTCAACTACCTCTAATGCGCATAGAGCTAGTTTGAGTGAATTATATTAAACTTGTAATTGTTATGTACTCGAAACCATATTATGTATAGTATCGTAGTGCAGTAAAAGTACTGTAAACGATTACCGCCACACTATAGTTCCACTTTTATTAGTTGCACATGGATATGGATTTACGATCACTTTCTTAAATTTATTTCTTTTTAAGTATTTTTCTTTTAACCTGATTTTCAAATAATTATAACACTTTCATAAATATAATTATAGCTTTCAATATAAATGTAATGAAATTTTTATAAATTCAAACAAATAATATTTAATATAAATGGCAATATAATTATAAATTTAATAAAACTTCAATAATATGTTTATAATTTTATTTTATTCAATATCTTCTGAAAATTAAAAAAAAATTCTAAAAAAATATTCAGAAAAATTTCCTATTGTTATTATTACTTTTTCTCTAATTACCTTTCTTTATAAAATTAATTAACTTACATAACAATTAACAGATGAATGGTTGTCATCTGAAGTTGCAATTTAGAAATTTGATGCTGTGTTGTTTTTATTATGGACCGCATGTGATCTTTCTCCCAACCAATTAGGCGGCTGTTGATAAATTTTTTCAGCAGGTGTGATTATCCTTTTCTTTATTTATCAACTCCGTTTTGTCCTCGTTGAGGTGACTCCGGGGCCTCGTTTCCTAACTATAGTTGAGCAGAATTGGAAAATTGTACTGCTCTTACTTATCACTTGTTGATTTTTTAAATAGTTTTCGTCAAATAACACAATTCAAATGATGAATAGCCGATAATTCACTTTTATTTTTTATTAATTTATTTTGTTATTTATTTTAACAAAACTTAGCACAAACTCACTTAAATATTTTTTATTTTATTATTATTTATTTATTATTTTTTTTTTAAAGAAAATCTTTATCTTATTTAATATAATTATTCTGATGTTTAAAATGGTTTTTATAAAATTCAAATATCAAGTAAATATTTTATTTTTATTTAGTTCATAAAATATTAAAAATATTCTTTTACGAAAATTAACCGGAAATAATTTTTAATTTTCTCTATTCTTTAATTGTTTTATTTGACTTGTAAAAAATAATTTTTATTAAATTATCTTTACTAACTATTTAAATCAATACGGTCCCTGTTCGGGCGCCAGTTAAAAATTTGAAATTTATAATTTTCTAAAAAAAACAAATTTTTCTTTTAACAAATTTTTATTTTAAGTTCTACATCAAATCAAATCCAAATTACAACTAACTTATTCTTAATTTTTAATTTTTAAACCTAAAATCTACGTTTGTCCAATTTGCTGCATCAGCTAACAAAATTTGTGAAAATAAGTTCTCACAACGTGTCTGTGCAACGTGACTTTATTGATTTTTACAAATTTTGCGATTTTCGTGTGAAATAATTTTTAAAAAAATGTTTATTATGAATTTTATGTTAACCTATACTCGAATATGTTTTTGTTTTCAATATCTAGGGGATATAATTCATCAATATCTTTACTATTAAAAGGACATGAATTCGAAAATTTAGTAATTTTGTTCATTATTTCAATAGATCCCTTTTCTAAATTTATTTTCGCCCCAACCGCTTTCAAAATATTTTGACCTAATATAGCGTCGAATGATTTATTATCAAAACGCAATACTTTCCACGTCATAGTTGCTTCATGATTAAATTCTTTTGGTACCTCAGTAATCATTTCATACAAAATTTTATTTTTTCCAAATAAACCAACAATTTCTATGGGTTTCTTTAATTTTTGAGTTTTTATATTAGGGAAAATTTTATCATTTATTAAAGAGATAGAAGCACCAGTATCTATAAGACAAGGGACTTTCTTATTGAAAATAGTGAATTCAACTATGGGTAATGTGTTTCCCGAGGCTTTAAATGAAAATTTTCATCAATTTCCATTGGTTCAGTAGGTCTACGATGGTTATGAGGTACACCTGAATTTTGATACCTATTTTGATTAAAATGATTAAAATTACCACCATTTCTAAAGTTTCCGCTATGATTTCCATAATATTTATTAGAAAAGTCATTGTTACGATTCGATTTTTGTTGATTATGCTGATTGAAATTATTGTAATTATTATTTCTTTGTTCGTTATAATTGAAATGGTTTCTTCCAAAATTAGAATTATTATGGGACTTCTTATCATTACGTTTATGACTACTACCATTTTTATAAGGGGGTGAAGGGTTATCACTAATTCCAGTTTGGAGTAATTCAAAATACGCTTCTTCTAATGTTTTAACATCTTTTGTTCTTAAAAACATACTATCTGATTTTGGTAATTTACATAGAAACTTTTCTAGTATATTTTTTTTCATTATTACTAGTGCTAAATTCTATAGGATGTTCGTCATCTAGTCTATATTTAAGATTTAACTTATCTACAATTTTTGACAAATCATTATAATATTGACTTACATTAATAAATTTTATGGAATCTGCCTCTTCCTTCAGCTTTAAATAAGACTGTTGAACACCGAACGATTTTTTAAACTGTTTTTTGATATCTCCCCCTGTTGCGTCTTCTAATCTTCGTATAGATGCTGCTGCTGGACCTTGTATCTTTGTGATCAGAATATTCAATAAATATGCTCGTAATCTTTCGTCTGTAGTTAATCCAGTGATAGTCTCCACTTCTCTGATGAAATGGCTCAATTCGAATGTATCATCTCCTCTGAAAATTGGTACAGCTCTTGCTTCGGTGATTAAATCTCTGCTGGTAAGATTGTTGCTTTCGTTGTTTACTGACATGTTGTTAAGAAGTTGTATTGAAGATAAAAGTTGATCGTATTTTTCTTCTTCTACAATAACACTGAGTTCTTTTCCTTTTCTCGTACTCGGTTTTGGGTATGGTTTCATAAATGCCAAAAAAAAAATCCTTGATAGGATCCTAGTATTCGTCGTTTCACTGATTATACTATATATAATTATATCACGTTATTATTATTAATTTTCCCTCTTTTTTTGTTTTTTTGTTTTATTGTATTGTTTTTAATTTTTCTTTGCTTATTAACACAAAGGCAATTTTCGTTAGTTTAAATTTTCAATCAATCACAAAGAAAATTAGATATAATATATATACATATATATAAAATTTTTTTTTCTTGTATAATATTTTTCACAATTCAAACTTTCAAGAAAAGAATTTGCAAAAAAAGTTTTTTTATTTTTGTTTTTCACTTTTCTGTTTTCTTATTTGTTAATTTTAATCAAACACAAAGATAAAATAAATGAACACAATTCACTTTTTCTTAATAATTTATTACAAGTTTTTTTTTTCACAGATTTTAACTTCTTATTCTTTATCTGCTAGTTTTTTTTTTTTTTTTTTTTTTTTTTTTTTAATTCACAAATTAATCACTTTTTCAGTTTTACGAAAATATTATTTATAAGTTAATTTTATGAACCCTTTTTTTTGTGTTTTATTCACGACGGTACTAGTTTGGCATCCTACCGACTGCGGCAAACATAGATATAACGTATATAATTAAATTTTATAAATCAAAATTTAATTATAGAAAAGCAAAAAAACGAAAACACAATTAAATTTTGTAAATCAAAATTTAATTTTTTAAAGAAAAAACACAATTAAATTCTGTAAATCAAAATTTATTTTACTTGTTTACAAAATCCGAGCTTAAAAAGAACTGATTAGAAAAATTCTTAAAAATAATTTAAATGAAAAGAAGTCAAGCAATTGGTAAAATTCCATCAATCAGTAATAATCAAAAATTATAAAAGAAAATTGCAAGTTTCGTAAAAATTATATTTCGCGTGTAATAATTTGATTGTCTAAGTTGATTTCAAAGTTCATGTCAACGAAACTTGATACGAAAGTAAAATTTACAAATTATTTATTAAAATTGCAAATATTTATAAATTAATGGGAACGGAAGTTAATGTTGAAATTTCAGGGTTTATGACTTACGTTCATGTAGCATAGCCTTGTTAATTCTATTTTATGTAATGTATGTTAAACAGATTATAATTGATAAAATAATTTTATATATTTTGAAAAATACTGTATACGTTTTCATTATCTTGCTTCAGCTACAGAATGGAAATTTTAAATATACATAGCTATGAAGTGAATGATAATTTTTTAACAATTAGGACAATTTTTTATACAAGAAATTAAAAGGGTGACCTGAAAACCATTTATTTTGTTGTTAATAAAATAATCTTTTTTGAGTAAAATTCGATTATCATGTTTTATTTTATGTTTTTTCCACATTACCCTTGAGGTAAAACATATAACTCGTTTTTTTATTGAGGTATCCCCAGTAGGCCTAGTCCTCACTGATTTTTGATTGCAAAACATATTTTATCAGTCAAAAATATCAATCGATCACAGATAGATGCGTTGTGGAGAATTTATTTTTATTTCATGTATGTACATATACGTAGGTGTATTAGAGCAGAATTTATGATGTAGTCAAATAAGTAGCAAAAGAAAAAAGTTGTGTTGATACACACAAAATATTTTATTGATGCAAAACGGCTTTTAATTTATTTATTTTATGTTTGGCTTTTTCCCTTATTTCAGAATCAATTTTCCGTTTGCAGTTTTTCCATAATAAAACCAAAATAAAGAAATTCATAAACTGCAAATGATGACGTACACATGCATTTTGATCGTTAAACCATGTTTGATCATATTTGTTGATATCTTCAACAGCTTTATCAATAATTAATTTCTTAATATTAACGCGTAAGGAATATCATTGATAATTTTTTCAAAAGATTGTACATTTTCCTTGCACACATTAAAGGTCAGTAGGGCAAACAAGAGCCGAATTATCTTGATATCTCTTAAATTTTATTGATGTTGTAGAGGAGTCTTCAAAATCTGAATGTTTTTGTATCATTTCTTGGTCGTATGTTATGCAAGGCTGTACTAATGATTTTGATAATTTAAAATAACAATATCCTGCAAAATATCTTATTGCTACATCATCAATTTCTTTATTGAAGTTTCCATCTTCTTCAATTTCATTTTCTAAACATTCTGATTGATCATCTTTGTCGAATGAATAGATTTCCTCTACTTCATTAATAAAATCATTATTTAAAACGACCTACCAATCAATGTTTAATATTTCCTCTTCTTTGTCATCGTATTTACAATTAGTAAGCTTGGATGCAAATAAGAACTTTAAAAGACATAATTTTTGCAAATAATGCTTGAAATTCAACAGCATAGATATTTTCACGGTCTCCATTGCTGTAATCAACATATCCCTCGATTTGGTCCTTAAAACCATGGTACACTAAACCTTTTTGGATACTCATTTCATCAAATATGAGAATGACATCCTTTTCATGTGCACCTAAATTTAAGGTTGTTTTTTCAATCTCTTTTAAAATACTGAGATGCAAACCTTTGTAAAGAAGAGACGCTTGGTAGGTGGAAACCAAGTACATCTCTCAAAAACAGATATCCCGCTGAAGACCGATAATAGATACACCGACATATCCACTTTTCGCCTTCATCAAAAATTTTTCGGTTACCGTCAAATAAAATCAATTTAGCAAAAGTTCTTGAATTTTTGTTTATTTTTTCCAACGCATCTACTTGTTCATTGAAAGAAAGCTTTTGTTTTTTCATTGTTTCTCCGTTTCATGTGGAATATATTTTTTCTTAGCCGCTCCAATTTTTTTTAAAAAGAAATTTCTTGCCGTCAATTTGCATAGTGTCTGCTGTAACTTTTTTATTTTTGATGCATAGGATTCCGTTTTTATGGAATTATTTACACAATTTGTGCATGAAAATTCTTCGTCATTGGGCTTTGAAAAATAAAAAGAAGCGCGATTTAAGTCGCCATATGAAAAAGATGGAGAAATAGTTTTCCGTTCATACGTTCTCGTGATTTTTGATTTATTGACTTCAATCACGGACACCGAATCATTCGACCCTGAATCCCAATTCTCATGTTCATCAATATTCTCATTGATGCAAAGAGTCGGCAGTGCACCTTTGAGCAAATATTTTTTGCCAACATACTTTTTTTCAAAATGAGAATCGCAAATATAGGATTTTTTCCTACATTTGATATCCTCAGGTGATTCCCCGATCGCATTGAGCCAATTTTTATATATTGGGTCATTTGATAAAGGGAGCTTGAAAAATTTTTTTCCAGGGAAATTTTTTGAATCTGCCCTACAACTTCTAACTGCACACTTATTTCTTTGCCAAGAAGACATTGGAATATTTATTTTAAAAATGAAACCTCAAGCAATAACGACAAAAACAAAATTTATGAAATTTATAAAGATATCTAGGCGCAAGTGAAAGAGTGAAAAAGAAATTCGCTAGACAGACATTCGTATATATTCACATCAATTTTTTAATTACCTTTATCTGCCAATAAAAAATGAATTGAGAAAAAAAAAAACAGTTGACACTTGAAAGAATTTTAACACAAAATAATTAAAAATATTAAACTCACAACACACCAGAAGATTTGTTATTATTAAATTAAACACAATTAACACAAATCACTAAAGTTTTCAATTTTGGATTTGTTTTTTTTTTTATTATGTCTAGTATAAGTTTAAAAATTTAAAAAAATTTAAATCAAATAATTTTAAATCGACCTAAATACCTAAATTCCTTAAATACTTTATCTCCTTAGATAATTTATTTTCAAATCTATGTACGTTTACCAATAATTGGAAAACAACTAAATTAAAAAAATTTTTGTAGAACATTGTCATGTATAAATGGTAATTAGGTCATGCAGGTGTACGGTAGTTCATCGGTGAATCGCGTACATGGTAATATTGCAATTACCAAATTAGAACACTATGACACAATAGTGAAATAATTGCGATTACGCTAATTTAGATTGAGCAATTTCCGTATATGAAGACACCTGGCTTAATATTATTATTCGTGTTCTTATAACCGCATTCTTTATGTTTTCGATAACATAAGTGGGGAACATCGAAATTAACTTTAAAAGTAAAAGTGATACGTTTGATGAGTTGAGTTTTACTGTTCAAAGAATAAAGTTGTTTTACTCTAAAAAACCTCTAACCAAAAATCCTAAAACACACAACATAATTTGACGCAGCCGGTAGGATCGACATTAGTAACATTGAAGAATTAGTTTCGGTGGGAGCTGAAAAAATCTTTCTTTTAACTAAAATTTGTCGATATTTTCCTACGAAACAAATAAAATAATTAAAGTGTAAAATTAGGTTGGTTAAATACAGAGGTAAAGTACAAATAAACAACGTACGCAAAAGTACATAAAAAGGACGCGTACTCAAGCAGTTAAAAGTGTAATAATAACAAAAATAACAACAAATAATACGTGCATAATCATAAAATCACATGTTCATAAATCAATACGACATAACATTTAAAAAAAATAAATAACATAAAAAATAATAACAATAACAATAATAAAATAAAATCAATTTGCTGAGTCGGTAAAAATAAAAAGCATTAAGGTTCCGATTTACCAGCTGATCGAAAAAATTTTCAATCTATTCAAAAAAAAGTCAAAAACATATATATGTAAAATATGTATACATTACACATCTCCATTTATCCATAATATATCCATATGTATGTACATATGTGCTTTATTCTATACAATATTCTTCAAAACCATAGCATACATATGTATGTACATACATACACCGTATGTACATACATACATACTAAACTAATCGAATTGTTTGAAATTCTAATTTTTTCCAAGAATTTTTTTACCAAATTTTTATTTTTTTATTATCGGTAAAGAAATGGAATATATATTGAATGTGCATATGTACATAGTATAGGTACACAGGTATTTTACTAATTTAAGGTATTTTACTAATTTTTTGTGTAATATTACATAATTTTAATATAAAATTTAATACAATAAAAATTAATTAAATTCAAGCAATATTTATTGAAAGGGAGGAAATAATTTTTAAAGCTGAATAAAAGTGGTTTTTGTAATAAATATAAAATAATATAATATATATGTGCATAAATAAATATTTTTTATGTGGTGTAAATTAAAAAAAAAAGTATATATATAATTTTTGAAAATAAAATTTCGAATATAAGTTAAATTATATGTCGACTGGTCAAACGAGTTCGACACCTTTAATAAATCAAAATAGAAAAGTGAGATTTGAAGAAAAAGTTGATTCTTTCACTTTTGAAAATCTAAGTCCAGTATTCAGCACAAGCGAGGCATCAGAAGAAAGTAACGATCCAGTACAACAAGAGCAACATTCATTAAGGCAAATCAACACACTGGAGACCAGTAATACAGAAATTCAATCACCAGCATCAACATCAGCAGCGGGTAAGTCACGAAAAATTATTCACCCAAGTATAGCATTAACAAGAGAAGAGGAAAAGCAAGTGTTACATTATATTCAGCTAAGATCAGGAGCAAGGGTTTATAAACCAAGAACATCTTTAGGTACTACAGGAAGCGAAGAACAACATAGTGAAAATAATATTAGTTTTTCAGAAGAATTTGTTAAGGAATTAGATAAGATATTTAAAATGGCAAATATAGAATTTGTTGAGAAATGGATCTAATATCATTGTATTACATTTGCTACTCTACTATATACTACACCACTTATGTACTATACTACTCTACTACATTGTACTACATATATGGATTTAGTATTATTTAGTATTATATTGTATTATAGCTATTGTATTATATTTACATTTACTCTCTCATATTTATTTGATTGTATTCTCTCTAGTTCTCATATTGCCTGTTAATCATAATTGATAAAGTGTAAATTTCTACCTAACTAAAATTGTATATTGCTTGATTTGTAACATAACTTATGTACATTGCATAGCTTAAAATATTGAACATTGTACTGTAATCTCATACGATTTGTTTGAATACCATTTACACATACACATACACGCACTCTTTGATAATTTGGTGTAATGGTATGGTATATCTCATTGTAATTCTCATCTAACAGCATTTTGAATAATTGATACTTGCACTATTAATTTTAATTTTTGAATCGTTCTTCTCGTTTTGACGGTCATCGGATGAGGTTGCATCAATTCAATAAAAAATTGTAAAATAAACACATTGTAATTTGTACATCATAACAATTAAAAACTTGTAAATTAAATCACATTTTTTTGTTTATTGAAATTATTACAACATTTTTTGGTCCTTCGAGCCGGATCCTACAGGATATTATTTAAGATAAGTATTTTTCTTTAATATTTTGATTTTTTTTCGAAATTACTTTCTAAAGTGTGAAATAAAATTGTAAGCCGGTAAGAAACACGTGTCATTGTGCTGTGATTGGTCTTGAACATTTTCTTTTAATTTTTTGATTTAAATCTCTATTGATATAAAAAAAAAAGGGGGAAAGTGAATTTATTTTAAATATTGGTTAAAATAATTGTTTGAAATTATACAAAAAAAAAAAAAAAAAACAGTGATTGTGATTATCATAAGGTGTACCTCACATATTGATGCCGATGACTATTTTTTCATATTGTAATACATACGCATACGTTCAACTGCATTGTATTTGCATTGTACTTTATTTGAAATTGTGTTCCATAAATTGCAATCTTGTAACCTTTTGAATCAACTTTATTTTTGTCATTACCCCGATTTTTTGTACCATTGTTGATTGTAATTATAATAAAAAATGGACGCATTGAAAAAGAAACGTGGCACTATTAAGGCTACAGTCACACGTCTCGGTACATTTTGTGAAACGATAGGGCCGAATACCACTATCGAAGCGTTACAGGCTCGTTTACAAAAGCTCAATGAATGTTGGACTGAATTCCTTTCTATACAATGTGATATATGTGAATTATTGTCTGATTCTGAATTTAGTGAACATAACATAGAAAGTGAACAATTTGAAGACAAATATTTTAAAGTGCATGAGTTGTTATCCATAGCTATAAGGTCACGTGTTACATCAAATTCAGATAACGATGTTACTGTTATTGATAAACTTGTTTCACAACAAGCCAGCTTCTTAGAGAAATTTTCAAGTACCTGCATAAACAATACTCCTGAAGCTAGTTCAAAATTACCGAAAATTCACATACCTCCATTTTCTGGAAATTTTAAAGAATGGATTTCTTTCCGTGATATGTTCAACGGAACAATACATGCAAATACAAGATTGACAAAAACTCAGAAATTTCACTACTTGAAAGGGTTATTAACTGGAGAAGCAGAGTCCTTGCTGCGCCACATTCCCATTTCAGAAGATAGTTATGAAGAAGCGTGGTCAAGGTTGAACAGCCGGTATAACCGAAAGGCTCCAATAGTATCATCATTCATCAAGGCGTTGCTGAATCTTCCTTCGATTGCGGTCACATCATCAGTGGGTTTACGACGCATTTCAGATGGCTGCGATGAGGTTATACGTGGATTGAGAGCTCTTGGAGAGAAGGCTGAGCAACGTGATCCATGGATCATCTATCTTATACTCAATAAGGTCGATCCAGTTACCAAACATGAATGGGCAGAAGCGAACATCAACAAGGACTTTCCAACGGTAAATGAACTATTGACTTTCCTCGACAATCGATGTGTTGCATTGGAAGCATCTCAACCATCACATAAATCACATGTACCAACCAAACAAATAAGGGCTAACACATCAGTTACACAATCATATCAACCGAATGTTACTACTTGCCCCAACTGTAAGGGACAACATAATCTATTTGCGTGTGAAAACTTTAAATCCTTAAACATTGAAGCTAAACGAAAATTTGTAAAAGATAACAAATTATGTTATAATTGCTTACGAAATGGTCATGTTTCTAAGTCTTGTCAATCCAAACATTCTTGTCATCATTGTAATCGTAAGCATCACACTCTTGTTCATATCGATGATGACCAAAATCAAAACCATGACGCGCAACTCAATTCAAATGCAAAACCAATGATTAACACTCATTCTATTCGTAGCGGGTCACCTAAGATCACGTCGTTATTGCCAACTGCACTTGTTCATGTTTCAGATGTTCATGGAACCATACATCCTTGTAGAGTTCTCCTTGATTCGGGCTCTCAAGCCTCATTTATTACTGAGTCGTTTGCGAAAAAACTTGGTCTTCGGCGTCGACATGCTAGACTGTCTGTCAGTGGGTTGTCAGCAACTCATACAGGAGTTACAAGGGGAGTTGTCACAGTTACCCTAAAATCAATTTATTCAGCTGATTCAATTGTCATCAACGCTTTTATTCTAAACAAATTAACATCACCACTACCTAGCGAAGAATTAGACATAAATACCAACATCATCAGTACGCTTCAATTAGCTGATCCTAAGTTTAATCAACCAAGGGAAATTGATATCTTGTTAGGTGCAGACGGAGTATTCCAATGTTTTCGAGATGGCCATATTAATACTCACCCAGTTGCACAGTTTACAATTTTTGGTTGGGTTCTTGCTGGGGAAATACCTACTAGTGAGAACATTGATGCGCATTCAACACTAATAATGTCTCATTTTACAGAGTTTGATATTGATAAAACATTGCAACGTTTTTGGGAAATTGAACACATTTGTGACCAGCCTTCACTGTCATCAGATGAGCAACAGGCTGAAGCATCATACACACACACGACCGTTCGAACAACTGATGGTAAATATGTTGTCAATTTACCTCTCAAGGAGTCTGTATTTTTAGGTGATACCTTCCATGCTGCATTACGTAGATTATATTCACTAGAACGATCACTTAATCGCAACAGAGACCTAAGGAACGCTTATATTCATTTCTTAAAGGAATATCTAGATTTAGGTCATATGAAACGCGTACCTGCCACTGAAATCAACGCCAGAAATGTTTACTATTTACCACATCATGCTGTATTTAAACCTGACAGCTCCACGACAAAGGTACGTGTAGTTTTTGATGGAAGCTCCAAATCTACAAATGGTACTTCTTTGAATGACGCATTACTTCTTGGACCTAACATTCAGCCTGATTTATTCACAATTTGTTTACGCTTTCGTTGTCATCGGTACGTTTTTTCTGCTGATATTGAGAAAATGTATAGGCAAATTTGGATCAGCAAATGTCATCGCGATCTGCAACGCATATTGTGGCGTGAATCACCTGATAAACCGGTTGAACATTATCGTTTATGCACAGTAACTTATGGCACTGCTAGCGCACCCTTTTTAGCAACACGCACCTTGAAGCAATTGGCTTTGGATTACAAGACTCGTTTTCCTAAAGCATCACAAGTCCTTTTGAACGAGTTTTACGTTGACGATGTCTTAACTGGCGCTGACTCAATTGATGATCTTTTAACACTCAAGGACGATTTGACCACTCTACTCAACCTTGGTGGATTCAAGCTGCACAAATGGAGTTCTAATTGTTGTAGGTTGTTAAAGGATATTCCAAATACCTCTTGTGAATTATCTGCTAAGGATCTTGATGACAAATCAAAATCCATAAAAACTCTTGGTCTTCAATGGTCACCATCAGCTGATACATTTTCATTCAAGGTTAATTTGCCACAAGCAGCTAAAACCACCAAAAGACAAATTTTATCAGACGCCTCCAAGACATTTGACCCACTTGGCTTCCTAACTCCTGTAACTGTATCAATAAAAATTTTGTTTCAACAACTCTGGTTGCTCAATTTAAACTGGGATGATTCTGTACCCAAGAAGGTAGAAGAAAATTGGTTACATATTCGAAATACATTGCATCATTTGAATGATATTAAGGTTCCGCGTCTAATGATACCAGACTCACATATTGAATACCATGGTTTTGCTGATGCATCAGAATCAGCATATGCTGCTGTTTTGTACTGTCGAAGCATTGATCAAAATGGTCATATTACTGTTCGTCTCGTCGCTGCAAAAAGTAAGGTTGCACCGTTGAAGCAAATAAACGTTCCTCGTCTCGAACTATGTGCGTCAGTGTTGCTTACACGCCTCATACGAAAGGTTAACAATTCAATCAAGATCAGACAAAATCATCAGACAAAACATCCTATCATTCTACCCAAGGGACACATTGTAACTACTTTGATCATCACGCATACACACACAACACATTTACATGCTGGAATATCTGAAATGTTCTTCATTCTACGTCAAGAATACTGGATTTTAGGATGCAGAAATATGATCAAAAAGATTGTTCATACATGCATACCATGCTTTAGACAAAGAGCTGTTCATAATCATCAACGGATGGCTGATCTACCAAAACATCGTGTTACATACGCGCGCCCGTTCGTAAACGTCGGATGTGACTACGCCGGTCCAATAACACTTCGGTTATCACGCGGTCGAAATCCTAAAAACGTCAAGGGATACATCGTACTTTTTGTGTGCTGTTCTATAAAAGCGATACATTTAGAGCTCGCTAGTGACTTATCAACAGATTGTTTCATTTTAGCATTAAAAAGATTCATCTCCCGTAGGGGAAAATGTTTACATATTTTTTCAGATAATGGCACGAATTTTAAAGGCGCCAGTAGAACACTCTCTACTATGTATCAGTTGTTGCAGTCAAGGGAACATAACAACAAGGTTGAAAAGTACTTATGCAATGAAGGTATATCTTGGTCCTTCATACCTCCAGCAGCGTCACATTTTGGTGGACTTTGGGAAGCCGGAGTGAAATCAGTCAAACAGCACCTCAGGCGAGTGATTGGAAACAACATACTTACGTACGAGGAGATGTATTCTGTCTTAACCCAAATTGAAGCATTGTTGAACTCACGGCCAATGTGCGCCATGTCTGATAATGACATCGACGCTCTAACACCTGCTCATTTCTTGGTTGGACATCCTCATACAACCTTACCAGACGCAAATTACAACATTTCAACGTCTCATTTAAAAAATTGGGAATTATTGCAAAGCATGGTCCGTGGATTTTGGAAAAGATGGCATCGTGACTACCTCACGTCTCTACAGCACCGAACGAAATGGCAGACTCAACAACCTAACTTAAGGAAGGATGATCTTGTAGTTATAAGAGACACTAATCAACCACCAGCATCATGGGTTCTAGGACGGGTGATTGAGTTGCATCCGGGTGACGATGGCTTAATTCGTGTGGCCACAGTTCGTACCAAATCTGGTCTATTAAAACGTCCAACGGTAAAACTTGTACCTTTACCTATATCTTAGCTGGATTCTCCAGCGAGGGGGCGGGATGTTGAGAAATGGATCTAATATCATTGTATTACATTTGCTACTCTACTATATACTACACCACTTATGTACTATACTACTCTACTACATTGTACTACATATATGGATTTAGTATTATTTAGTATTATATTGTATTATAGCTATTGTATTATATTTACATTTACTCTCTCATATTTATTTGATTGTATTCTCTCTAGTTCTCATATTGCCTGTTAATCATAATTGATAAAGTGTAAATTTCTACCTAACTAAAATTGTATATTGCTTGATTTGTAACATAACTTATGTACATTGCATAGCTTAAAATATTGAACATTGTACTGTAATCTCATACGATTTGTTTGAATACCATTTACACATACACATACACGCACTCTTTGATAATTTGGTGTAATGGTATGGTATATCTCATTGTAATTCTCATCTAACAGCATTTTGAATAATTGATACTTGCACTATTAATTTTAATTTTTGAATCGTTCTTCTCGTTTTGACGGTCATCGGATGAGGTTGCATCAATTCAATAAAAAATTGTAAAATAAACACATTGTAATTTGTACATCATAACAATTAAAAACTTGTAAATTAAATCACATTTTTTTGTTTATTGAAATTATTACAACAGAATTAGTAAATCAATTGTTAGGTAATGTTCCTGTATTGTACGCTGAAGATACAGAAGATGTTAGTATAGAAGTAAATACATTTATTAAATGTTATGAAAATATGTACAAATGTTTAATTAAACATGAAGATAAAGACCTGTTTTTTGCATTGTTACCTGTTAAATTTAGAGGTAGAGCTGCTAGATTGTTAGATGGTTTAGTATGTGATAAATTTGAAAAATTAAAAACGGTTTTGCATAACACGTTAGTCAATAATAAATCATATCTTACACTGTTAAATGAATTAAGAATGGTTAGGCAAATTCAATGTGAATCTGTTAAAACATTTGGTAATCGAGTACAAAAAATTTTAAAAATTTGTGAAAAAAAGGCTGAAGAACGTCATACAGAGGATAATGATGCAATTAAAACGGATTTGCATGATTTACGGCTAATAAATTCAACATATAGATTATTAGCGGCAAACGAAGATAAAAATAATTTAAAAGACTTAATAAATTAGAAAATATTGAATTAACAGATATTCAGTCCACTAATACAATGAATGAATATCAGAATTTAACAAATAATTTAATACACACACCACACACACATACTTATAATACACATAATAGCAATTTAATAAATTCAGCACGTATGAATATAAATAATGAAATACCATTTAATTACAATAACAATAAAAATAATAATAATAATAACGCGAAATTTAGAACACAGATGGCGCAAGTGCCACAATTTAATTATTAAAATAAATATCATAGAAATTTTAATTATAGTAATAACCGAAATTCCCTAATTCAAATCCAAGATATAATAACAACAACAATTATAACTTCCGTTACGAGAATCAAAATTTCTCTAACTTTAAGTATCCTAATAATAAGAGACAAGAATTCAAGTTTCGTAATTTCCGAGGCAAAAATAATTATACATTTGAAGAATGTCGAATAAGAAAATCGACACCTTTTTGTATCAATTGTAAAATGTATGGGCATGTGACCCAGCATTGTAAAGAAAAACTTGTTCGGCTAAAATTAAATTCAAAAAACCCTAAAAAATGTGAATTTCATATAATAAAAGATGAAAAATGTAGAACAAGATGGTATATTAGGTTTTGATGTTTTGTCACAAAATTGTGTTATTGATGGTCCGAATAAACAATTACGTTTCCCTCGCAAGGAAACTAGTGAAGAGGATTTAGTAATTAAATTACAAGATCCTTCTGAGCGAAAATCGTTAGTAAAAACACAAAATAAAAAAGAGTCAGTAGCTTTGAAAGTTAACGAAGATAAGAAATTGAAAGTAAAAGGAAACAAATTCCATATCATTGGTATACAACCATCGACACAGTGTCTCGTAAATACTGATTTATCGAAGGTTGCTGGTATGAAAAAAATACGTTTTTCTGAAGCACAAATTTCTAACTATGAGAATAATGTTGGGTAAGTACAGTCAAAAATTGATTCGACTGTCTGCTTTTTCAAATCGAAATCATGTTAATACTTCTGTTAAAAATCAAGTGCTCTCTAAAAAATTTTGTTAAAAACACTGACGACAAAATTTGTTTAGAAAATAATACAAATTTTCAGATTCATCCTCATATGAAAAAAAGTAGGGAAGTACGAGTAAAAAATAGAATACCTGTCTTAGCTTCTTTGTACGAAACATATGTAAAAGGAAAGGGTCAAAATGTTGAAAACAAAATCAAAACTATAAATACCGAAATGAATAGACAAAAAGATAAAAACAATGAAGAATTAAATACAAGAATAAAAGTAAATGTTGAAATACATAATGAAAGAATTAAAAATAAAATATATGAAAAAATATTAAAATTAACAGAAATTAAAGAAAAATATGAAAAAATTAAAAGAAGTCTAAATGAAATTGAAGAAAATATAAAAAATGAAAAGAATAACTTAAAAATAATCAAAGAAACGTTAAAAAAAGATAAAGAAAATATAATACAAATAAATAAAAGACTAAGAATAAAAAATGAAAATATGAATGAAACAAAAAAGAAAATACATAAATTGAAAATTGAAGAAGTATATAAAAATCATAAGAATAAAAATAACAAATATGAAAATAAAACAAATTACAAATATTGAACGGTTAAAACAAAATAAAAATAAAAAGTTAGAGAAATTTATCGTGAGAGATAAAAAATATATTAACAATTTTATGAATAAAGAAAAGAACAAGAATATATTAGAAATTAATGAATTAATTAGAATACCTGCGCGTACCGAAAAATTAGTAAAGATTAAAGTTAATTTTAATAAAGAAATAATTTGCGAATCTCAAAAAATTATGTCAGGTGTGTTCCTGGCAGGTTCAATAATTAAACCCTGTAATAATCAAATAGCAATAGCAATTTTAAACAATAATGAAAAAAAAGTGAACATTAAAAATTTTAACATAATTTATTACCCCTTAAAAGATTTTGAAATTTATATGTTTGAAAATAACGATTATGAATTTAATAAAATATGCAGATTTTATGCCAATGAAGGCATTAAAAATAAGAATTCAAATAATAAAAATTTTAACAATGCAAATAGTAGCAAAATACATAAACTTTCCGTAAATAAAAATAACAATTCGAATGAAAATAGGTTAAAATTATTGAATGAAAATTTAAATGATGAAGAATCTGAAAGTATACAATCAATCTGTGAATCCCTTAATGGCATTTTTCACTTACCAGGGGATAAATTAAGTTATACAACGGCAATTACACATTCTATTCCATTACAACCAGATAAAGGGCCAATTAATCAAAAAATGTATAGATTACCACAAGTACAGAAAGAAATAGTTGAAGATCAGGTTAAAGAAATGCTAGACCATTCAATTCTCCTTTATTAGTTGTACCGAAAAAACCAGGTCCTTCAGGAGAAAAACGTTGGAGGGTAGTTGTGGATTTCAGGAAATTAAATGAAATTACTGTAAAAGATATGTACCCATTATCTAGGTACATATTTTAGGAAATTTTAGATCAGTTAGGTCATTTTAGATATATTACAACGTTAGATTTAGCTAGTGGGTATCATCAAGTGCTGGTTGACAAAAAAGATAGAGAAAAAACAGCATTCAGTACATATCAAGGGCATTATGAGTTTAAAAGAATGCCATTTGGACTTACAGGGGCACCAGCAACTTTTCAATATCTTAACTGGACAGAACGGAATAAAAGTTTTAGTTTATTTAGATGATGTAGTTATATATGGCAGACATTTTGCAGATCATAATAAAAAATTATTTGAAGTATTTCAAAGATTAAGAGAAAACAATTTGAAATTACAACCTGAATAATGCAACTTTTTAAGAAAAGAAGTGGTTTATCTAGGCCATAAATGTTCAGAAAATGGAATTAAGCCAGATCCAGAAAAGGTGAAATGTGTAGTTAATTTTCCTAGACCAAAAACAGTCAAACAAGTTCAATCATTTTTAGGTCTAGCAAATTATTATAGAAAATTTATTCCAAATTTTTCAAAAATGGCTGAACCCATTACAAAATTATTAAGAAAAGACATGAAATTTCAATGGAATGAAATGTGTGAAAAAGCATTTGAAGAATTAAAATTTGCATTAACAAATCCGTCATTATTAGTGTATCCGGATAATGAAAAACCATTTTATTTAACAACTGATGCTTGCGGAGAGGCATTAGGAGCAATATTGTCACAGGGTGAGTTAGGAAATGAACATCCGATAGCCTATGCAAGTAGATCATTGAACGATGCAGAAAGAAGGTATTCAACCATAGAGAGAGAAATGTTAGCCAAAGTATGGGCTACAAAAAATTTTAAATGTTATTTATATGGTAGGCATTTTACAGTTTATACAAATCATAAGCCATTAGTAGGCATTTTAAAATTAAAAGATACAACGACAAGATTAGCTAGATTTCAAATAAAATTAGCAGATTTTGATGTGAAAATTGAGTATAAAGCAGGGAAGTTAAATCAAAATGCAGACGCCTTAAGTAGAATACCTGAAGATAATAACCAAAATAATGTCGAAAATTTAGATAAAAATAATATTTGTAACGTAATTACTAGACCTAGGCTTCGTGTTAATAATGAGAAGAAACAAGAAAATTCATCCGAAAATAGTATTAATTAAAATCAAAATGAAAATGAACAAGAAATATCAGAAAATTTACAAATAAGAAGAAAAGACAGTGCAAAAACATTGACTGATGAAAAAGATATTAAAACAATATTGCATCCGTATCATGACACTCCATTAGGTGGACATCAAGGTGTGTTAAAAACATATAAAAGAATAAGACCATTTTATAAATGGAAGAATATGTTAAGAGATATACAAAAATATATTAAGAAATGCGAAAAATGTCAAAAGAATGAAGCAGGGAAAAAGAACAAAATGCCCATGGTAATCACAGATACCGCAGATCAACCCTTTGAAAAAGTTTATTTGGTTATCGGAGGACCTTTACCCGAAACAAATAACCATAATAAATATATTTTAACCTTTCAAGATGACTTGACAAAATTTTTAGACTGCGTTCCATTACAAGATTGTGAAGCTACAACAGTAGCAGAAAAATTTTACAAAAATATAATTTTAAAATATTCAGTAATACCTGAAAAATTAATAACAGATCAGGGATCAAATTTTTTGAGTGAAACGATGAAAGAATTATGTAAATTATTAAAAATTAGGAAATTGCAAACTAGTGCATACCACCCTCAGTCAAATGGTTCATTAGAGAGAACACATGGACCATTGGTTGAATATTTAAGAACAATTGTTGATAAAAATCCGTCAGAATGGGATGAATGGTTAGCAGAAGCAATGTTAGTACATAACCATTCACCTCATACAGATAGTAATTTCACCCCAATACACGCGTTATATGGAATAGACAGACCATTACTATCCTTATTAAATAAATCATCAGAATCCATTTATAATTTTGACAAATACTGCAATCAAGTAAAATACAAAATGCAAAAATTTCGTGAAATAATAAAACAAAATTTAATTTCACAGAAGCAACAATCAAAAAATGATTATGATAAGAACACAAGAATAGAAAAGTTTCATATCGGTGATAAGGTTTTAATACGAAATAATGCAAAAAAGCATAAATTGTCGTCAATGTGGAATGGTCCATATGAGGTAATTAGAGTGAATTCTGATGTTAATACAACAATTAAAATTGGTAGAAAATTAAAAGTAGTACACAATAATCGTCTGAAAAAATTTAAAAAAAAGAAGTGTTGCACAAAAGAAGAAAATCACTATTTTTTAATATTTCCTGATGTAGTTTTATTAATATGAACTTAACCACTGATAGCTTACTAATGATAAAACTTAATTACTAATTACATTAAGTAGTATAATAATAAGTGGTAGCGGTACTCATTGCATTAGTCAAGAATATTTCTAATCTCTTGTTATATACAAGAGAGATTGAGATGATGTTGATTGTATGTATATGTACATGCATTATGTAAAGTAGTACCTATACAAGGTTATCTTGTAGGTAGACTTGTAGTGGGTGATAGTAAATGCAATGAGTGTCGCTACAAGAAGCATAAAGGAACTGCACTATAAGTCCATAGGAATAACATTTTTGTAATTAACTAAATGTGTAAATCATAACCAGGTATCAACACAAAAACAGTCTAAAAATCGGCTAATTTACATAGATATTTAGCACAGTAACTATAAAAGAAATTCGTTGAAAGAACGATTTCAAAACAAAAACAATTTCTTATTTTTAAATTTGAATTTCTGTTCTTTAGCACAATAAATAGGTATACAAAAGAAAGGAAATTTTAGCACAATAGGAAAGCGGTTAGTAACGGCATACGATGCGAAATTAGCATAACGAAATTATACCAACAACAATCTTCAAAATTGAAGGGTCAACCACCAAGGAATCTGAAACCAATAAAAACAAATAAAAAAATTTTTTTTTAAAATTATTTTATTGTTTTTTTAAAAAAAAAAAAAAACAAAGGCAGCAATGACGTACATACATACACATATTATGAGACTCCTAATAGAGTAATGGAAAAACAAAAAAAAAATAATGAAAAAAAAAATATATACTTAAAGAAAAATCTACAAAGAAAAAAAGAAGAGAAATGACCGTTCATGCAAAGTAGAATTAAATAAACAACAACAAAAAAAACCTAAATTATATAAATGAACACCTTTCCTGAACAACAGTAAACAATGGTAAACAAAAGGAAAGAAAAAAATCAAGCGAACCCAAAAAATGCATTTAATGCAAAAAAAAAAAAAATATAAAGAGAATTTTTTTTGTAAAAATCAGAAATTTAATATGTACCGTTTCAAGTATTACAGTACAATTTTATATAAAAATAAAAATAATAATTTTTTTTAAATAAAAATAATAGCGAGGAGGAAGATAGCCTCTTCTACGAAGGGACCTTAGCAGCTCTACTGCTCTATCCCTATAGCGTAACTGCACTCTATGCCCATTGACCAGACGTTCATGTTCTATCTAAGAAAAAATAATAAAAATAAAAAATAAAATAAAACAAAATTAAGCCGAATAAAGTAGATAAGTGAAAAGGTGTTAATGATAAAATAGTAATGAACAGATGGTTAGGAATAAAACAAAAGGGAGTAGTAAAATTAAGATTTAGGTACTTACTGTGCACCCCCCAGTAGTAGAACCGAGTGTGAACTCGTAATCATCATGGAACAGAGATACTGTCAATTCGAGATCAGGAACTATTGACACCAACCATTCCAGATCTTCAATGACAGTAGGCCAATCTGCCCCCATTTGTCCATGGCGAGGAACGCGAAGAATGTCAATAATGACCTCAACTATTAAATTAAATTCCTACAAAAGGGGGAAACCGAAAAAAAAAATAATAAAATAAAAAAAAATTCAATATATGAACCCTAAAAGACAAGACTAGTGATTTTTGTTTACTTACCATAATGTAAAAAAAAAAAACAACCCCGTAAATTTTCAAATAAAATTAAAATGTTTTTTTTGTTTTTCGTTTTTTTAAAATAATTCGCGATGAAATTTCTTTTAAATATATAAAATTTTTTTTGATATCACTCACAAAAACATCGACGTACAAAAAAAACCTTAGGAAAATTCTAAAAGCAGAAAATTTAAATATATTCAGACTTTCAAGTTCGGTAACCAGTATAAGAGAGTAGTGAAATAAAATTTATGAAGGGCGAAAATGCATGGTCAGCAAAAGCCACGTTATTAATTAATAAATATGGGAAAAGAAAAAAGTTAATATTGAAATTAACAAAAATTTGAATAAACTCACCTACACACTCGCAGGCATAGTATGTAATTACAATAAAAATAATAATAAAATTAAGTAAAAAAGTTAATACAAAGACAATATTATCAATAAAAATAAGCAGAAAAGGGGAATTTTGTTTTAAAAAAGAAAAGGGAGAAGACACAAAAATTAAAATCGTTATTAAAATGACAAAAATCTAAAAAATTACACTACAATGCAAAATTAAACATCCACACTAAATTTCTTTCTAGGAAATATGGCCATCAAGTTAAGAATTGTTGGTATCTTCCTTATCACAATAAATGCTCAGGTGAAAATAAACGAATTTAATTCAAATGCCATGATGTTAGAATTATTAGGATCAGCTCTAACATATCAGAGTACATGGACTATTTATACAAAACTCACATCCATACACCCAGATAAAACGTATGAGTTTGTGCGTTTTAGGATATGGCCTACAGAATATGCATACACCTAGGTAAACATAGAGAGAACTGTGGAACCTGGCATAAGGAAATAGCGGCTACAATTTCAAGAATTAAAACGCAGACAGAAGAATTGGAATACTATTTAGGCACAAATGAAAACAGGAAGAAAAGGGAATTGTTCGATGGAGTTGGCAAACTCAGTAAATATTTATTTGGCACCATTGATTCAAGTGATGCACAACAAATTTATAACAGGTTACAAAATCTAGAGAAGCATGACGAACAAAATTTTAACCTAATGAAAAAACAAATAACAGTATTAAAATCTAGTTTTGACACAACAACTTCTTATATAAAAAATTTAACCATACACCAAAATCACCAAGCAGAAGTCATAAGTAATTTTACACGAAAAGTAACCGACGACATAATGGAGGTAAAAACAAAAGTGACACATTTACAAGCACAGATAGATGTAAATCAAATCCTATTATTTTTATGGACCAAGTTTCAAATTGTCTACAATCACCTAAGTGAGCAATTTATAATAATAAATGCTTTACACGAGCATCAGTTACATCTTTTGCTAATTTCAGCTAAATTGTTTTGCAAAACTTATACTGAAATAACTGTCAATAACCCAAAATACCTTACAATGGCAAAATTTTCTTTAATAAAACAAGTAGTGAATGTCCAGTCCATAGTGGATGAAGATGGAATAATTGTGAAAATCGAAATTCCTTTAATATACAAAGAAAATAATGAATTATTTAAACTTCACTTGATACCACAATTTAAAAATACCCAGTTACCAACAATTACTAATTTAAACGCCAATTTTATAATAAATTCTACCACTAATACCTATTTAGAATATAACTATTGTTGCACAAAAGAAGAAAATCACAATATTTTACTGAATGTTTTATTGATGTGAACTTAACCACTGATAGTTTACTAATAATAAAACTTAATTACTAATTACATTAAGTAGTATGATAATAAGTGGTAGCGGTACTCATTGCATTAGTCAAGAATATTTCTAATCTCTTGTTATATACAAGAGAGATTGAGATGATGTTGATTGTATGTATATGTACATGCATTATGTAAAGTAGTACCTACACAAGGTTATCTTGTAGGTAGACTTGTAGTGGGTGATAGTAAATGCAATGAGTGTCGCTACATCACTCCCCCCTATGAAAAAGAAGTTATATAGTATATATTAACTTATTTAAAGATTCTTAAATTGAAATTGAAATTTAAAATTTGACATAAAATAATGTTTCTAGTTAAACATATGTACATTTAACATACATTTAAGATTAACAATTTAATACAATCTAAAATGAACTTTTTTGGCTTGTGTAGATCTAGTAGGTGGATAAGAATTGGAAACATCTGGGTTCAAAAGAAATGCAGGTTTTAATCTGTCTATGTTTATCATTTCTTCTTTGTCGTTAATCAGAACTTTGAAAATTTTATCATATCTTTCTAATATGTATAATTCTGTATAACTCTGAAGGTTTGTAATCACCTAATTCAACTTTATGTAAGAGTGTGTCAAGTCTACGACCTTCTGAATTTGTACTACGAGAGAGGAGATGCTTTTTCAAATTTTCATACTTTTCCTGTTGTGGTGGGTTCAGAACAATATCAGAAACAATTTCCATGGTTTCGGATGGCAAAGAAACAACAAGATAGTCGTATTTCGTACTGGAGGATGTTATACCTTTAACTCGGAACTGTGTCTCGATCTGTACAAACCACAAATCGGGTCGATTGTTCCAAAAGGGTGGTATTTTCATGCTTCCAATAAAAGTGTCATGTGTAATTAATTGCTGACTATCATGATCAGGATTCTGTAAAGGACTATTGTCTCTGGTATTAGGAGATTTTTTGGTATTAGCGTTTTCAGATCCGTCGCTTAACATCTTAAAACCAATTAATTTAAATTGAATGAACGGGTTAATACAGACTTAAACGAAAAGGTCCATTTTTAACGAGTTTAATACAAAAATGTGAAATATTTGTACTTTAACTTTAACGACAATACCTTTAACTTTTAAAATGAATTACTATGTAACGTTATAAATGATACTATATACATATATACGATCTCGAAAACAATTTACCGCGTGTACCAATATTTAGGAAAAAATATTTGTCATATATGTATGTAATATTGAATGTAAAGATAATTACACGTATTTATTACAAAGGAAGTTTGAATAAAAGTGAAATGAAACTTTACTTACTGCGATTCCGTTGTAATGTAGTCGTAAATATATGTATGTATGTACTCGTATATGTATGTTTTTTGTTTTTATGTTTAAATTGTCTGCATTTATTTAATGTCCAAATGATTCCAATTTTATGCCTTTCCTCTGTTTTGTATATATGTATGGATAATATGTTAAAGTGCTAATAACCTAAAAAATATGAATATTTATGTAAATTTAATTTTTGTTTTAAATAATTTACAAAATATAATAGTTATAGTAAGATTAATTGTATAATAAACCCATTCCAAGACAAAAATGTAATGTGTTGCGTAAGATATGTACGTAGTAACGTATGTTGATATGCCGGTACCAGGAAAATGTGGAAAAGTAATCTTGAAAAATCCGTGAAAATTTTTATCATCCGCATGCAAAATGTCCTGATTTTGATTTCCCTCGTTGTGATCCTTTTATGTTGAATAATATTTAATCATAGGATAGTTAATTTCCTCGTGGTATGATGCAAATATCTGATGAGGCACGTGAAATTAAAATTGCAAATTTTATGCAAAATATTTTCACTTTTTGGAAATAAATTTATTATTTCCAATAATTTTAATTAATTTTTTAGCAAAATTTATAATATTTATTTTAAAAAAAATTGCACTATGTAAAAATTTTAGAAAAAGGTGTGGTGCGTACTATGTGTGATATGTAACCGTGTATGTAATGTGTGTGATATGTAACCGTGTATGCAATGTGTGTGATATGATATGTGTAATAAGTGGAAAATGCACGTGTGTACTATATTATGTGATATGTGTAATTTTGAATTGTATATGATGTCTGAAAAATAGAAAACTTGCACGTGATATGTGTAAAATGTATGATGTGCACTGGGTTAATTTTCATTTTCACACGTGTTCACTGTACTTAAAAAAAAATTTATTTTTAGTAGTTAGAATAGGGGAGTTCTGGCACCACCACAAAGCTCTATGAAAGCTTTTAGAGCTTTATGCGCGGTGCATGTCTTGGGATAATCCGGATATTTGCATATTATTCCGGTGGGTGTCTTGAATGTGGCTTTTGTGTAGCTTTTGTTTTGCCTACTTTTTAGTGATCGTTTCTGTATTAATACTGATAAGTAGTTGAAATTTATTTCAGTCTTAAATGTAATTAGTTACAAGGCAGTTATAAAGAACAATAAATAATTTTTTAAAAAATGTTTTGGTCTGAAACGGTTAAAGATCGTTATAAAATTTGTACTTGTGAAGGATCGTGGAAAAACTTTCAAATTATTAATACTGATGTTATTGATGATTTATTAACTTTCAATGTAACACCAGTAGATGGCAATAAGTGTACGATATTCTCACAAAGAAAAAACGAAAGTTTACCATCAAAGTTAGATTATAATTTCGTTTTCAAACCGTTTCAACATGTTAAATTACAAGCAATTGGCGGACATGTTGTAATAGTAGGACAATCACATGAAGGAACAACAAGTAACAAAAATAACAACAGCTTCCCGTCGAATTGCCCTTTTGCGGATGAAGATGACTGGAAGAGAAGGGAGAGATTCAGACAACCAAGATCTACAGGATTAGATAATAATGCTGAATTAAAAGAAAACAAAACTGCGATAAAACTTAATAATATAAATTAGTTTTAAATATAATTGAATGTACAATACATATTCATCATTTTTAAAAACAATCTTAACCAGTTAACATCGTATTCAATACATAAAAAATGGAGAATATATTTGTGTATTTTTTTCTTCTATGTTCTGTTTTTAACATCATATACACAGGGCCGATACCAATAAAATTAGATGCTATTAAAGAAAATCAAGGAAATTTGGAATTTGCACTACAATTACCAAATAATGACACAGTTCAAATTGATTTGTCATTTAAACTTCTTACATATAGTGAACCATTAAATGAATCAACAACTGATAAAACTACATTTTCATATAATGATGAGCCGATAACTACACCGTCTACAACTATATCTACAACTGAAATTCCTGATACGAAATATGTCACAGTTCAGGAAGCTATTGAAGCATTCAGGCAAGAACTTATAAAAAAAGAAAAAGATATTGCTGGAATAATCGAGAGTGCTCAACCATTTTATATACATTTTAAACTTCAGTTCAGGATGATTTAATGATAGGAGTCCGTTGTACATATGATAGCAATTATATGAAACGATCTTTGAATATCGCTTGTTTTGAATATCGAGAATATGATGCTGAGCGGATTTTAAGTAATGGCGAAGTAGAAACGATTCGTATGGCAGATTTGGAATATAAAACAGATGTTGAACTAATTGACGCTAGAAATGTCAAACAAATTTACACAATGGAAATTTCTTAATTTTAAACTATTTACTTAATATTCAATCAATCATCGTAAATTTTAGTATGTTGCTATCAATCCAAGTGAACTAGTCGATTATAAGTGAAAAATAAACAAAAAATTTAGTATAAAATAATTACATAATAAATGAAAAATAATGGAGTTTGCAGATTTTGAGGAATTTTTATCTGAATTTAGTGAACTGTTATTAGAAGAACATCGAGATGAAATTTTGCGTTATTTAGCATTTTTGAAACCTTATTGCAGTATGGAAAAAGCAAAATCGATATATGGCGTACATTATTTGTGTTGTCCATGGTCGAAAAATACTACAGTAGCAGGTCCTGACACATGTGAATGTATAAATGTTATAATGACAACTAGAAGATTATTAAAACTTATGCATTTTTATTATAGATTAAAAAATAAAAAATGTAACAATTGTGTTTTAAAAGAATGTTTTATTTAAAAAATAAAAATATATTTTTCATAAAATTTACACTAAGTCTTTCATTTCAATCCAAGAGTTGTATTTATTTGAAAAGCCTAACCATTTAACAAAAGCTTTATTGTCTTTCTTTTTTAAAACTTTTTCTACTAAATAAATATCAGGATATTTTGTTTTCAATAATTCTTCATGATAAAAGCTACCTTGAATAAGGGTTCTATTAAAATCTTCTAATAAATATGTAGTAGGGTTTGTATTATTTACGGCTCGTATTTTGAAAATTTCAGTTGTCCAATTCGGTGTATACCCTTTTTCAAATATATGTTTATATTTACTAATTCGTACAAAATCTCCAACTTTGTACTTTGGTTTTAAGAATATTTTCAAGTTGTTGTAAACTGTTTTTAATAAATGTTTTTCATTCACAGCGTTGACATCACTAGGTCGCATTTTAATTGTACGATGTTTTTTGTTGTTGTACTTATTAAGTAATTCTTGAATATTATTTATCCATTTGTAAGATCCATTCATGCTAAACTCTTTCCACATCATGTTTTTCAAAGTACGATTAAAGCGTTCAATAATTGATGCTTTACAAGTACTATACGTCGAATAATGATTTATATTATAATCTTTCATTAAATTTTGAAAATGATGATTATAAAATTCCTTGCCGAGATCGCTTTGTAAACTTTTTGGTGATCTTTTTGATGTTGTAAATATCATTTTCAAAGCTCTAGTGACATATACTCCATTTTTAGTTTTTAAGGGTGTAGCCCATGCAAATTTCGAAAACGTATCAATCACTGTCAACAGAAACCGATAACTCTTGTTAATAGACGAATATGCACCCATTTCAACTAAATCAATCTGCCATAAATCATCAATGCCTTTCATTATTACTCTTCTACGTTTAAAATTTTTCCGTGCTGTCTTATGAAGTTCCTCAACTAATTGTCGTTCACTCATATTTAAGTTAATGATATCTCAAAAAATATATACTCAATATAGATTATACACTTAATTTCAAAGTGTTTTCTCCGTTTATAGATTGTTCTACATACAAAGAATTTTGTAAAATTGAAGATATATTTTCATTGTTTGATTTACACTCAGCTAAGAATGTATCTGTTTCACGTACTTTTCGATTTATAATTACTTTAAAGTCATCTAAATCACTCTTGTTTCTGACTATTAAATTTTCTAATTGTTTATTTCTGTTTTCAACATATGATTTTAATTCGTTCATTGAACTCATAATCTTTTCATTGAAAGTTTTAAATTGCTCAACTAAATTACTTTCAATGTATGCAATTTTATTTGAGAAATTTTCTAGACCATTTTGAAAATAATCTTTTGTAATTGCATCAAAATTGTCTAATGGTGTTCCTACTTTCCGTAAGCGTTTGTACTCTATATCAAAATGTCCGTCAGATGATATTTTAAAACCTAATCCAGGTTGGCCTGGTGGTCCTCGTTCACCTTTTATATGTCGAGCTTTATTATGCGAAAACCGTCCAAACTTATCAACACTCATCTTAACATTGAAAATAAAAAAGTATAGATGAATTATTTAAAGAATTATATTTGCTTCACGTAATTCTTCAATAATTGATATAATTTCATTGTTATGATTAGAATGCCCTGCTTGCTGTGAAGCAATAAGTAAGCGTAATCTATCAACTAATTCATTTGGGTCATCCCAGTATATGTAGTTAGGTTTACTAGTGTTTATTGTCATAAGACCTTCTCCTCTTTTTTTTATCAGTTTGCTTATAATGTTTTTATATTTTTCGCCACCATTTCCTTTAATTCTGCTGTTGTTGTCTGAACTTACTGTTCTAAAAACATTTGTTGTAATCAAAATGTTCTTATAGTTTTCAAGATCAGATGTTGTGTAATCTTCTGGATTTTTCATAAAAATTAATTCATATAGTCCTTGAGTTGCGGGATATTCATTTTCTCCTACAATTATAACATCTTCTTTGAATTCTATTTTATGACGCCCTATTTCAAAAGCATTAAGATTTTCATTGTATTTCGGTCCGAAAGCTTTATCTACACTTCTACTATTGTTCATATACTCTCTAGTGTAGAAAGTAGCTAGTGTTCAGTTTTTATTAAAAGATTCTTGCGGAAAAGGGCTATTTTTTGAAGAATATTCTGATGAAATTGTTTTCTCAGGTGTCTTGATGAATGAATTGTCTGTAAAATGTGGTGATGATTTAAAGAATTTATGTGGTTGCTGTGATGGTGAAGCACTACTATTTTCAAAAGTCAGAAACCGATCAGATGTGGAAAGCTCTTTATCTATTTCTTTTTTGATTCCAGTTTTAATTTTTTTATCAATATCATTTTCAGTTTTTTCTTTGAATTCACGTAAAGGTTTACTAACAGGCATGAACGTCTCTTCAAGCATTATTTCTTTTTCATTTTTTCCAAATTTTATCGCATTATATTTTTTGCGAATGGCATTTTTTGACTTTATTAAATTTTTAAGTAACTTAGTCTCCATTATTTTTTTATCAACGTGTGTGTGTGTGTGTGTGTGTGTGTGTGTGTGTATTATCAACAGCCTGCAAACACCTTATGAACAACTTGCAAACAACTCGCAAACGACTTGCAAACAACGCAAACAAGTAGCAAACAGTAAAAAACGGTGTTATATTTTAGTTGTAAACAGCAATATTTTTTTATAAGTATGTGTGTGTGTGTGTGTGTATGACCACTTTAGAAAGAAATGTTTAATACATTGAGAAAATTTTAAGTTGTACTTTTATTTATATTTTTTATGAATACATCAAATCCTTTCCTATATCGTCCGTCATCTATTGAGCAGTCTTTATTAATTACAACAAATCCATAATTATCTTTCCAACATTCTGAACACATATCCTTGAATTTTTCGAATGACATATCAGTATTCACATGGTCTTTATATATGTGTTTTAAATTCATATCATCTTGTTTAAATAAAATAATGAAATTTGCGTTATCTCTTATTAAATGTTTAGGTATATGTGTGTATGTTTGACATAGATAAAAACTGTAAATATTTTTATGACAACCCATGCAAAAATAAGATCTCATATTATTTTGTTTTTCGCATGCAACGTCATCAAAAATAAATATTGAATTCTGTTTAGCTTCTTCAGGAGCTAAAGCTTCATTATTCTCTGAAAATGCATAGTAACCAATTCCTTTAATTGAGGTTATAATTTTTTTCAAATATTCATATTTCGGCTGATATAAAGATTTTGAATATAAATAAATGTTCTCAAATTTTAAACCATTTGGATGTTCAAGTAAACATAGCATTACATTCGTTTTGCCACAGTTTGATGGACCTGCAATAATTGCTCTTATATTATTTGGTAGCAGTACACTATGTTTCTTTCTTTTGTTTGTATCACGATCAAAGTCAATGTTTTTAACTTGTAATGTTTCATGTTGTTTTATTAATTTCATTTTATACACTAAATTGTAAATAATTTAAAGAGAATTTTTATAGAACACTTTTAGAAAATTTTTATCACTTTGATTAGAAATTCAGAACGAAAAAAGTATAAAATGATAGATCACAAACGAAAATTAAATAGTTGCTGCAAAACTTATAAAGGAAAAGGTTTAATCAATTCTGCGATTAGTAATCTACCGTTTGAATTACATTTACCAGGTTATAATTTTTGTGGACCTGGCACAAAACTACAAAAACGATTGAATAGAGGAGATAGTGGAGTAAATCCACTTGATGAAGCTTGTAAAGAGCATGATATAGCCTATTCTAAACATAAAGACGTACATAACAGACATATATGTAGCTGATAAAATCTTAGCAGGAAAAGCTTGGGAAAGGGCTACTTCTAATAAAGCCAGTTTAGGCGAACGAACAAATGCATGGTTAGTTACAAACGCAATGAAAACGAAAGTAAAATTTGGAATGGGTGTTGTAAAAAGAAAAGTAAAGAGTAAAAAAAAAAAATAAAAGACAAAATGGAAAACAGTTATTTAGAAAAACTTTGAACAATATAAAATCTGTATTAAATAAAAATAAATCAGAAGACATGGCTGACAGTATAAATTTAGCTTTAAAAGCAGCTAAAAATGTCGTTAAAGGAAAAAAGTCATTAGTTAAAATACCTA
Organism: Anthrax anthrax; assembly: GCA_963971155.1. Taxonomy (NCBI): domain Eukaryota; kingdom Metazoa; phylum Arthropoda; class Insecta; order Diptera; family Bombyliidae; genus Anthrax; species Anthrax anthrax. Next base: position 33,905,223 of record OZ020117.1, read on the forward strand.
GAATTATACCAATACCTAAAATTGGTGGTGTTTTACCTCTTTTACCAATATTTGCTGGTCTTTCTGCAATTGGCGCGCTAGCTGGCGGTACATCACAGATTGCTAAGGCTATAAATCAAGCAAAAAATGTAAAAGAGCAACTGGCTGAAAACATAAGACATAACAAGCAAATGGAAGCTATTGCATTAGGAAAAGGTCTTTATTTAAAACCATACAAAAAAGGATTAGGACTTTTTTTAACGCCACATTCAAAAAACTTTTAAAGCAGCTACCTAATAAAGCCTTGAGTGAAATTGATATTATTAAATATGCAAAATATGTACCATATTTCAGAGGTGTTTTTATGCGTAATGAATTGCCTAAAAGTCCTCGAGTTAAAGAATGTGGTATTATAAATTTAGATGATTCGACAGGTGCAGGTACTCATTGGGTAGCGTATTATAAAAATAATGACTATGTAGAATATTTTGATAGTTTTGGAAACTTACAACCTCCACAAGAAGTCATTAATTATTTAGGAAATAATATTAGATATAATTATTACCAATATCAAGATTTTAATTCGGTTATATGTGGACATTTATGTTTAAAGTTTTTATATGATTGTACTATAATAAATAAAAATAAATTATAAATAAAAATGAAGTTTTAAAAATTTATTTATTTTGTTATTATCAGTCATCATGTCAGTAACACTGACTCTAAGTGGAAACTCGTCAGTGTTAAATGCAGAATATTTCCCTCCTTTAGAATTAACATATGATTACATGTGTGGATTAGTTGATTTTCAAACGTACAATTCAATACCTAATATAGACAGCAATAATAATTTATTTTACATCGGAAATGAAAAAATTGAAATACCTGTGGGATCTTACGAAGTTGATGATATTGCGTTTTACTTGCAAAAAGAATTGGAGAAAAGAAAAAAAGAGTACGAACTCGAAATTGGAGCAAATAACAACACACTTAAAACAGAAATTAAATGTAGCGAAAAAATCTACTTTAACCGAAAGCAAACTATCGGTAAATTATTAGGTTTTGAAGAAATCATATTAGAAGCAAATAAACCTCATATATCTACACTACCTGTAAATATTATCAAAGTAAATGTTATACGTATAGAATGTAATCTTATCACTGGCTCTTTTATAAATAACCAAATCGCACACATTTTACATGAATTTTCACCAGATGTTAGTCCAGGGTATAAAATAATTGAGGTACCAAAAAATGTAATTTATTTACCAATAAACACCAGACAAATAAGATCTATAGAAATAAGAATTCTTGATCAAGACGGTGATCTAGTGAATTTTAGAGGTGAAACAATACCAATTCGTTTACATTTAAAGGCAATATAAATATGTTGATATATAATCATAGTGATAATAAGTTTTTAACTAGTACATCATCAAGTGTGAATCTTTTAACACCAAATTTCACTGATACTATAAAAGTGTCAAAACCGCATTTAACAGAACTTAATAAAAATTTCCTTAAATCATTAGGATATATAGTACAAGAAAAATGAGTCAGATACTAAATATTTCAAATCCGCCTACATTCGATGAAAGTATTGTGAAGAAAGAATATCACAATTATACACCTTTTTCATTATCATATCAAAATAGTGATGAAATCAGAATATCAATACAACATCAAGATTTATATATTTTGCCTAGTGAAAGCTATATATATATTGAAGGAGCGATAACTGACACAGATGGAAAAAAATTGACTGCTACTGATTCAAAACTTAACAATAATTGTATGTCTTTTCTTTTTGATGAAATACGATATGAGCTAAATGGTGTTGAAATTGATCGAACAAGAAATTTAGGCTTTACAAGCACATTGAAAAATTATATTTCTTTAACAGAGACTCAAAGTAAAATATTGTATAATGCAGGCTGGTCACCGAGTTCACATATTACAGTTTCTGATGGATTTTTCAATTTTTGCATTCCATTGAAAATGCTTTTAGGATTTGCTGAAGATTATACTAAAATTATCGTTAACTCACGTCACGATCTTATTTTAATTCGAGCTAGATCAGATAATAATGTCGTTCATACATTAAAAGATTTTAAACTTAGCATTCATAAACTGCTTTGGCGTGTACCGCATATAAGCGTTTCTGATACTGAACGTTTATCTCTTCTCAAGATTATTGATAGAGGACATCCAATACAAATGAGCTTTAGAAGTTGGGATATGTACGAATATCCTGCATTACCAATAGCATCTACTCAACATGTATGGACAATAAAAACTTCATCACAACTCGAAAAACCAAGATTCATAATTTTCGCTTTACAAACAAATAAAAATAACATTAAAGACAAAGATAACACATCATTCGACCATTGCAATTTAACTGATATTAAAGTACATTTGAATTCAGAGACGTATCCTTATGATGATTTAAATGTTAAATTTGACCGCGAACGGTATGCTTTACTATATGACATGTACACAAGATTTCAACATTCTTATTATGGACGAGATTCAAAACCTTTATTGAAATGGACTGAATTCAAAAATTTAGCGCCAATCATTGTTATTGATTGTTCACATCAAAGTGAAACTGTAAAAACAGGACCAGTTGACGTTAAAGTAGAATTTAAAGCGTCAAGTAGTTTTCCTGCTTCAACAACAGCTTATTGTTTATTACTACATGACAGAATTGTGCAGTATAATCCACTTACAAATGAAGTTCGAAAATTAATATAAAAGTATATTAAAGTATTATATTGCTTCAGTTTACTGTGTTGTCTACAACTAAAAAGTAAGAACTTTTTTTTTTTTTTTTCAAATGGACAAATCATCATCTATAATTATTGACGTGCAAGGCTTTAGAGGATTTCAGAATAGATTCATACCTAAAGAACTGACAATTTCATACAATTCGACTGAATTCCAAAATTTTATAATTAAATCACCATATGAATTTGATAAATTACCAAAAAAACAGCAAATTCAAGCTAAATGGTTATATAATAATTATCATGGCCTAACTTGGCATGAAGGAAATGTAGATTTTGATAGTGTAAAACAATTCTTATTGCAAAATATAAATGACGCTGTTATTTATGTAAAAGGATGTGAGAAAAAAAAGTGGATTGCCGATTTGTTTGAAAATAAAGCAGAAGTTTATAATTTTGAATACCTCGAGTGTCCATCTTTAGCATCATTGCGTGATAAATATCCATCAACTTTAAAATGTCCAACACATGATGGCTATTGTTCTCTGCAAAATGCTTTATTATTACGGAATTTTATGGAATTTGAATTAAAAAACGAAAAATTTACTTTTTAACAATAATTTTGTTTTATTTATAATATTTTTTATTATCTAAAATAGAAATATATAATTAGAAAAATAAACTTAGAACTATTGTTACATAAAGATAAATTTTTAATCGAAATAAATTTTTTTTTAAAAAAGGTAAATAAAGTGTTTTTTTTAATTACTTTTCTTGTTTTTTTAGTTTTTTTTTTTTTTTTTCAAAAAATAATTTTTTTTCAAAGATTTAAATAAAGTATTTTTTTGGTTTTTCAAAGTTGTTATTTTTGGTTGATCATTTTTTTTACAGTAATAAGATTTATTTGAAATAATATTTTTCAATATCTGAATGACCCCATGCTAAAGTCTTATAATTTTGATTAGGTATGAGAAATCTTTTTTCATCATTATTTTCAATGCTATTTTATTTATTGTTTGAGTAAACACGTTATGGTAACTACTCCTTATCACGAACATTTTTCTTCTTATTTGTAAAGAACTATCATTAACACATTGAACAAAATCTTCTACTGAAATGTCGTTTTTTACTATATTTTTTTTATTCCTTTGATGTTTTTAATAATATCATTAACTGTTATAAAACAATATGTTTTAGCTTTTACACCACAAAATTTCAAAATGATTTCCCCTACACATTCGTCTTTAAATTTACCCAAAATTTTCTTGTTAATAACGTGGTAAGTTGTAAATATTATTTTCGCTATAATCACTTGTATCAAATTTATCTATATTCTTTTTCATGTCTTCATAAAAATCATCAGTTTTTTTTTCATAAAAGAATAAATCTGTGTCCATAGACAACAACTGTGATCTATTATCATATGTGCTTTTGATAAAATCATAATGAAAGTCATACATAAGAATTTTTGATATCTCTAAAATACAAAAACCGGCATGGATTGGTTTATTGTACACTACTTTCAACATGTTCATGCGAATCAAAACTAAGTTTTCATTGAATATTTTACTGCTATGAAAATTTGGCATTTTTATTAAACGTTCTGCTGATATTTTCTTACCCTCTTGTTCCCATTTTCTGATAATTCTAATATCAATACGCTTATCAATGTTTTCCATTGTCTTACCGAAAATGCTATTATTCATTAATTTGTAAAAGTCTTTATCAAAATTGTTTTTAGCTAAAGTACGTAAATTGTTATTAAAGTCAATGTATGGTTTTAACCATGGATTTTGAATAAATTGTAAAACACGATAAATTTTTTTTATTTTAAGCCCGTTACGTAAACATTGCTTTAAGTTTCTGTAATGTATAACGTATTTTTTTTATGATTAAGATTTGCAATTAACTTTTTGCAACCTTTTTGTCTACCAGGGGGAATAATATTTTCAGCGCAAAAAGGAAGTTCATTATGAGAATCATGTAAATTTTGTGGATATTCTATGTCAACCTCAAGTATGTATCCTGGTGAGCTGTTATCATCGATATCTTTAATACTTAAATTTTCAATTTGTTCTTTATTAAGCCACTCGAAGTTTCTTAGTGGTAAATTTTGTGTCATTGCCCAGCCATATAAGTTATTTGCATCTAAATATATTAAATATTTAGAATCTTTCAAACAATTGTAATTTTTCATATATTTATTATTTGCCGATGAATATTTTTGTATACATTGACATAGTCCGCCTCTAATATTTTTCTTTATAAAATTAACCATGTCTATATCTGTGAATAATTCTAGTTCAACATTTGTTTTTTTTAACATCGCATCCCAACTTAAACCAGGTAGAGTATAATAATGAGCAGGGTCAAGATCATAAGTACTTATACAGACATCACGAACGTTTTCAAAGACGTCAGCTAAAAGAAGCACATCTGTTTTTAAGTAAAGATCGCTGTATTCTCCTAGGGTTTGAATGTTAAATTCATTCCAAATCTTCTGAGCACGTAAATATTCAATATCGCTAACATTTTCTGAAGTAAGAACACTAAAAAAATGAGATTTATACGGTAAATGTGTATCATTTAGTCGAATTACATCATCGACATACTCATAAGGAAATATTCCTTTTTTCATAACAACTTAAATTGATGGTCGAGGGAAAAGAAATTTCTTAAAATTTTCAATTACTTATCTTCTAAATTATTGACTAAATTTTCTAAACTTGCCTGCATAAATCGGCAGGAATCTATAAATCGTATAACTATTTCATTTTCATGATCAATTTGAACATATAGTATAAAAGATATATATTTCTCCATACTAATCGCGATTACTCTTACATGTTCTTTTGAAAAATTTTTGATGATGAAGTGTGAATCATAGCCTGATAAATTATGAAATACAACAGGGATAAATTTCGGTCTTTGAAATTTTAAATTACACTTTGAATGAGCTGCACCGCGAAATTTTCCAGTAAAATGATCGTGATCACACACTTTATCATCATTTAAATCTTTCTTACATATATGACATGAAACAGCTTTTTCATACATATATTTTTCACTTTCATCTAAACACGTCAAAGGGATAGTTGAGTTAAGTATTTTAATTTTTAAGTTTTTAATTTTTTCCATGAATACTTCTATACACCTATAATGCAGTTTTCGATGTGTATGTAGACGGGTGGTGCAATATGTGCGGATAGGTCAGTCTGTCCAGGGCCAATATTAAATCCCACGTCGTCTTACTGCATGTAAATGAGAACTCCTTCGTTTATATTTTACACTTAAATACTATTTATTTTCCCAAAGCCTAAGCTTACAATATTATCCCTACTCTAAGGCTTAATCCTATGTTTACAATATTCTTAGACTATCGTACAATTTTATTTCCTATAACCGTTTTTCAATTTGCCTCTGAATTGTTACATCTAACAAGAATACACCTACGATGGAAGTCTCTAATACTTCTTACAAATCTATGTAACAACCTACACAGAACTCTAATGTTCAATAGGTGACCTCCAATAAACAGGGGTAATACCTAATATCAGATCTCTAATAGATCTTTACACAAGCGTTTTCTGTCCGATAGACCAATATATGGACAATCAGTGAGGTTCCAACAACACTCACAATTAACCTTTTCAAATCCTTCAAAAACACTCCCTCGTGAACAATCAAAATACCCAGTGAGCTCCAATACTCACTTTACCAACGATGACTTCTTTGTGATGCTGTGCACAATTGTAACCTGTAAATTAGAACTCTAATAACAGTATAAGACCTCCAATAGGTCTTTATACTAATTGACAACGTTGCAGGACCGTGAGGGCCTAAGTTCCCTAATATATGACAACGTTGCAGGACCGTGAGGGCCTAAGTTCCCTAATATATGACAACGTTGCAGGACCGTGAGGGCCTAAGTTCCCTAATATCGCTGTACAGGTTTTGGCACTGTATTGTACAGGTCTTGGCACTGTATTGTACAGGTCTTGGCACTGTATTCCACAGGTCTTGGCACTGTATTGTACAGGTCTTGGCACTGTATTGTACAGGTCTTGGCACTGTATTGTACAGGTCTTGGCACTGTATTGTACAGGTCTTGGCACTGTATTGTACAGGTCTTGGCACTGTATTCCACAGGTCTTGGCACTGTATTGCACAGGTCTTGGCACTACTTGCACAGGTCTTGGCACTGTGTCGTAGGTATGGCACTGTACTATTCAGGTTGTTGGCACTGTGTTATACGGGTATTGGCACTGTACCTTACAGGTATTGGCACTGTATTACAGGTTTGACACTGCAATATACAGGTAATGACACTGTATTTGTGTAATAAACGAGTCAGAACTTATTATGTTTGAATAACTACTTATGAAGCGTATAAGTAATATGGTTACTCAAATAAGTCACTAGACTGCCTAGGTAAATTTTCAGAGAAATAAACATTATTCCAATTTTTACCTTGGCCACGAATTACAAGCGAGATAAAATGTTACTCACAAAATATGCTTCATATAAAATGTGTTAATGTCTTATACATTTGTACGGATTTAATACAACAATAAGCCTGGTTTAATATACCTTTAAAATTACTTCTTCATGTAAGCTTTGCGATAGCTTACCGGGTAAGTGTCGACCCTATATCCCAGACTTGCAGGTTCGAACCTGCAAATTTTCTTTTGTTTGTTTTATTTTTTTATTTTTTCTTTATTTCTTCTTCTTCTTCTTTTTTTATTTTTATTATTATTATTTTATAATAAATCTTATATGGGACCATGTAACTTCGTTACATCCCCCTCTTTCTTTGCAAAAATAAAACAAACAAAAGTGGAAACTCTCTATTCTACCTACTCTTTTCCTAGGAGGCAAATAATAATTCGTTAGTTTTAGAGGCAAATTCATATTTATTTATTTATTCAAATTTTCGTTATTCCGATTTATTTCATTATATTCATATTTTTTCTTTTTCTTAATTCTACTTTTGATTTCATCATTTGCTTTTTTAATTTCAATTTTATACATTTTTGTTTTCAGTTTAAATTCATTTAATATATTTATTTTATTATCTTTTTTTCATTTATTCTTATTATCTCTTTTATTTAATTTTATATTTCTATTTTCTTAATTCCTGATGTATAATTTCTTATATCCTAAATTTTATGTATTTCATTATATATACTTTTTTTTATATATCTTATTTTGTACTTCATTTTACTTCATTCTTTATGATATTAGTTCCTGATTTTTTTGATATTAAATTCATTATACATTTTCTTAAATCTATTTACATTTTTTCTTAAATCTATTGTAGATTTCTTACCATCCTATTCGCTTGGTATCTTTGCGGTCCATCCTTGGCCTCGCACAATCATTAGTCCATCTGTTCTTCGCTTTATACGGATCGGGCGTCCTTCCTTCTTGATTACCCTAGCGCTCCCAAATGGTAGGTCTTTGAACTTGTGCCATATACTGGTTAATATGGCTATTTGATCGGCTGACATCGGGGTGGTCGACGTGTACTGCGGTGTTGATTTACTGGTTTCGGCTGGTAATACTTCCGTCTGTGTGGACGTCGTCGTGGTTTTTGATCTTTTTGCTGCGGCCAGGCTGTTGGTATCTTCTTCTGGGCTGGGCTTGGAGTTGGTTGTCTTCCGTTTTTGATTGGCTCTTCTTGGATTTGTCATAGCGCCTGTTGTTGGTACAGATGAGGTTGTAGTGCATCTGGTTTTGCCTATTGATGTTGATGCTACTGGTGTTATTGATGCGGTCGATGTTGTTGACGCTGTTGATGTTGTTGATGCTGTTGATGTTGTTGATGCGGTTGATGTTGTTGATGCTGTTGATGTTGTTGATGCTGTTGATGTTGTTGATGATGTTGATGTTGTTGATGATGTTGATGTTGTTGCAGATGGGGGCGATTTTATAACTATGGAGGGCAATCTCCGACTGACTGCTGCCTTGATAGTTTTCATGTCGGTTACGATGATGTTTGGTTTCTTGCTGAATGTTGGTGCTGGTGTTGGTGGAGGTTTGTTCATTTCGTCGTCTGAAATATTAATGACTTCTTCCTCAATACGTTGTAATTTCGTTGGCTGTTTCCCAGGTTTGTTTGGACGTGTTGCCCTTCGAATACAAGGATCTTGGCTGGGTGTTGGTGTCTCCTTGATACACCTTCGTTGTTGCTGCTGGGTTGTAACTAACTTCCTTATTTTCTTCGTTATCTCCTTGATGTCTTTCTTTGAAGAACTCATTTTAACAACTGATGATTTTGATTTTTGCTGCTGCTTTTTATAGGAAATTTTTGCGACATCACTCCACTTTTCTCGTATGTGGTACTCCTTCAGATCTTTTACATGCGCCTTTTCTGTTTTGTTATTGTTTGTATCACTGATTTCAGCTATTACTGGTGACGTCATCTTAATGATCTTGTAAGGGCCGCTGTATTTGTTACTCAGCTTGGCGTTGAAGCTTTTTATTTTGGAGGAAAGTACCCGCTCCCTTTTCATAACCAAATCTCCATGTTTCGGAGTCCAGCTTCGTCTTCTAAGGTTATAATGATGACTTTGTGTTGTCAGCGCCTTATTCATATTGATTCTGACAAGTTGAAAGACTTCTTGAAGTCGCTGACTAACTTGTTCAGCATTGTATTCTGTCCTGCTTGATGCATTTTCTTCATACAACGCGGTCGGTAATATAATTTCTCTGCCGTAATTCAGGTAAGCAGGAGTATAACCTGTTGTCTCGTTCTGACTTGTATTTAGTGCTAACATCAGCTCTGGTAAATGTTCGTCCCATTCTTTCTGGTCTTTCTGAATATATTGTGCTATCATGGTCTTTATGACTCTGTTCATTCGTTCTGTAGGATTTGCCTGAGGAGTATATGGTGGGGTCAGCTTATGTTGTATGTGGTATTCTTCCAGCATCTTCTTAAATTTGTGACTGGTATACTGATGACCATTATCACTTATGAATATTTCGGGAAACCCATTTCGTGCGATTATTCTTTCTCTGAATTGTTTCATAAGTACAGGGGTAGTTGCATGTCTTACAGCTACGAATTCTGTCCACTTAGTGAACTTGTCGTGGAATACTAGTATCATAGTATTCCCTTTCTTCGATCTGGGCAGTGGACCTATAAAATCAGAACTTATGACTTGCCAAGGTTTATTTGCAACCGTACTATACATTTTTCCCGCAGGGGCTTTCTGACTTGGTTTGTACTGTGCACAAGATTTACAAGATTGTACATATTTTGCTATATCGCGAAACATACCAGGCCAATAGTAGAGTCTAGCTATACGAGCTGTGGTTTTTCTAATGCCTAGATGTCCAGAAGTAACATTATCATGATTTTCATAAAGCACCTTTTTCATGTCATGTTTATCGATGCATCTCTTCCATTCAGGACCTGTATCATTTATACTGGATCCATGAAAGTGCCTATATAATATTCCATCCCGTATCACATAGTCTGGATGATCTTTTGGTCGCTCTTCAACGGCTTTCATCTTACGACTATACCATGTTTTAGGATCTTTACTGTTGATATTGCATAAGTCAGCTTCATTTATTTCTGGTAACGGCTGTCTTGATAAAGCATCAGCTACTACGTTGTATTTACCTTTCCGGTATTTGATTTCAAAATCATATTGCTGTAATTCAAGTGCCCATCGTGCTAGTCTTCCCGATGGATTCTCCATCGAATGTAACCATTTCAACGATTGGTGATCTGTTATCACCATAAAACGATAACCTTCCAAATAAGGTCTCATTTTCCTTATTCCCCATACGACAGCTAAACATTCCTTTTCAGTTACGCTGTACTTCCTTTCGGTGTCATTAAGAGTTCTACTCGCATAAGCGATAACTCTTTCTTGGTTTTCCAGGAGTTGATACAACACAACTCCCAACCCATCATGACTTGCATCAGTTTGCAAGATGAACATTTGGGTGAAATCTGGGCACGATAAGACTGGTGCTTCAGTCAGTTGTCTTTTGATTTCTTCAAAAGTCTGTTGTTGACTTTCTTCCCATTGCCAGTTTTTATTCTTACGTAGTAGTTTGTTTAGAGGTGCAGCTAGAGTGGAAAACGACGGAACGAATCGTCGATACCACGATACAATCCCTAAGAACCTTCTCAATTCTCTTACATTGGTTGGTGCCTTCAATTCTTGAATGGCTCGTACCTTATCCGGATCAGTGCTGATACCATCACGTGTGACTACATGTCCTAAGTATTTAATCTCGGTCTTGAAAAATTCACATTTCTCTGGATTTATTTTTAGATTTGCTGCTATCAGGCGATCAAAGACTTGCTGAAGGTGTTGAATATGTTGATTGAAACTCTTGCTGACTACTATAATGTCATCTAGATAAGCGAAGGCATGTGGGTCCATCTCAGGACCGATCACTTGATCTAGTACCCGTTGAAAAGTGGCTGGAGCAGAATGGTGACCAAATGGCATTACTTTCCATTGGAACAATCCTCTACCGGGGACAGTAAAAGCTGTATATGCCCGACTAGATGTTTCTAGAGGAATCTGCCAGTATCCATTTTTCAAATCGATCGTCGAAATGTATTGTGCGCCTTGTAGTTTATCTAGGATATAGTTGATCTGCGGTAATGGATATGCGTCTTTGATGGATTGTTCATTCAAGACTCGGTAATCTATACATAGTCGCCATCCTCCTTGTTTCTTTCGTACCAAAACAATTGGCGAACTATATGGACTATTTGACGGTTCGATGCGATCTTGGCTCAATAATTCATCTATTTCATTATTGATTATCTCCTGCATCGCTGGATTACGAGGGTAATAACGTTGCTTAAACGGTTTGTCATTCTTCATCCGTATGCTATGTTCAGTTACTTGAGTGATTCCTTTCACTGCATCAAATCTTGTTAACTGTTTACTAAGAAAACCCTTAATTCTGTCTTGTTCAGATGTTAAATAGTGGATATCCGTGAAGTCTTCATTGACTTCTTGTAGTCTTATCTCTTTTCCACTAATGATTAATTTTGCTTCCATTGCACAGAGGAAATCAATCCCCAGGATTACCTCTTCAGTTAGTTTTGGAAGATAGTATAACGTATGCTCTGTTGTTTTATCTTCCCATGTTATTTCAAATTCATAGCATTCGTTGACTAGAACTTTTTCACCATCAGCCATATAAGTCTCCAGTTGGCAGCGTTTTACTGGCTGTCTTCTGTCTTTCAACATACGACGTACTTTGTCACCGATAAACGTCAAACCGGCGCCTGTGTCTACGAGCGCAATATAATCTGTACCAAAGATGTTCACATTTAGCATGTACCTTCGTTTCGCTTTTCTTATTGAGGCGTGTTCTTCCGGGATGTAGGTCTGCCTCATTGTGCCGACATCCCTCTGGCTTTTCCCGACCGGCATTTACATGATTGCTCTTTACATCGAACACATCGGTTTCTCTTCTTCTTACAGTTTACCTGGATGTGTCCTGGCTCACCACAATTCCAACATTTCTTATTATTGATTGGAAATATATTCGTTGTTCTTGGCTTCATCTTATTTTCTGTAGGTGTCCTGCTCTTCGAGATTTTGTTGCTTTCTGCTCGCACTCGTTCATATTCTTCGCCTAATTTTATTAATTCATTCAGGTTACTGAAATCTCTTGGCCGTATATACAATTTATACTCTGGCAGAAGATTTTCATAAATTCTTTCCAGCTTTTCGTCTTTGGTGGTTTTTGCTTGCCAACGTTGTAATGCTTGTATTGCAGTCACGTAGTCTTTAACTCTTTCATTAGCCTTTTGCGTTCGATTTCTAATATCGTCATCCAATTTCACGTGATATCGTGATGGTAAATAGAAGCTTTTGAAGTCTTCAACAAATTCTTCCCAGTTGGACCAATTATGTTTATTATTCCGATACCATATGAGTGCTGTTTTGGTAAGCAACTCTGGTAAAGCTCTTAGTAACCGTGACGTCGGTATGGTGTAACATTCTGCCATTTCTTCCACTCGTTCTAAAAAAATTAGTGGTTCCTGACCTTGGTCAAACTTAAGGTTCCACTTCCTGACTTTGTCCATCACATCTGCATCTGTTAAACCTCCATTTTCTGGTTTAAACGCTGTCTGATGGTTCGCTGGTGGTGTACACGTTGTCCAGAATGGTGATGATGGAATATAATACGGTGGTGTTGTTAACGTATTGACTGGGTAAATATGTGGCAAACTGTAGTGCGGGGCACTGGTGGCTATTGGCGTACATATGTTACTTATTATACTATATTGGGGTGCTGAAGTATATACACTAAGCGTTTCGACATTCGTATAGGTGATACTATTTGTGTTTGACAAGATAGGGGCGACAATTGTATTCGCGATGGTGGGGATTTCTTGTGCGACAGTACTTATGGTTGCGTTTTCATTTCTACTTGGGTTCATGGCACTCGGGTCAGTTCTGATCGGTACACTACTTGATCTCGACAAGTATTGTTCTACGGCGGTATGTTGCTTTCTTAGGTATTCGATTAATCTTTTTCTCAACTCTTCTACAGTCCCTGTAGTAGACAACCCTCTTTTCTGTACTTCTTCAACGAGGTCTTCTTTTCTAAGTACATATATCCAACTCGTTGTACTACTTGTTGTACTAACTATTGTGCTACTAGTGGAGTTCTCCGTTGACATTTTCTTTCGCTTTAAATCTGTTGAGTCACTACTTTATCTGATAGTATTGGTGATCCTCAACTTCACGTTATCTTTTAAACTGGACTGTTGAATCACTACTCTTTCTGAGTACTGGTGATGTTCAACTTTCAGTCCCTGTTCGGGCGCCAAAATTTTATAATGCAGTTTTCGATGTGTATGTAGACGGGTGGTGCAATATGTGCGGATAGGTCAGTCTGTCCAGGGCCAATATTAAATCCCACGTCGTCTTACTGCATGTAAATGAGAACTCCTTCGTTTATATTTTACACTTAAATACTATTTATTTTCCCAAAGCCTAAGCTTACAATATTATCCCTACTCTAAGGCTTAATCCTATGTTTACAATATTCTTAGACTATCGTACAATTTTATTTCCTATAACCGTTTTTCAATTTGCCTCTGAATTGTTACATCTAACAAGAATACACCTACGATGGAAGTCTCTAATACTTCTTACAAATCTATGTAACAACCTACACAGAACTCTAATGTTCAATAGGTGACCTCCAATAAACAGGGGTAATACCTAATATCAGATTGTTATGTATATAACATTTGTGAAGCGGTCAGAGGTTGTTAAAGTATTGATTTATTTTTTGCTTTTGAACTGAAATTTAGGGAAGAAATCTGAACTGGGTTTAATTAATAACAAGTCTTGTGGTTTAATTTTAAATATTTATTTCACTATTAACACTTAAAACTATGCTCACAAAATTTACTTAAACTATATTTATTTTCTTTACAATATTTTATTTATTACCGAACCGAAACCAACTGTACGTTCGATACTTTATTTTCTATGTCCGGTTCGTTAGAATTTTACTAAGTCTAATTTACTTGTAAAAATCCTAAGTTTAAATTACTTTATATTTTCCAAACGCGATTTATAATCAAAGACGATTTGTAATTCCGCGGTAATTTACTTTTTACTGTTCTTCTTGAAATCCAAATTATAACTCTCTGATAATCGTAATTATTCTTCAATAAATACAATTATCAATTTTCCCTACTTAATTTAATTTTGTTAATTGAGTCCGAAGTTCGTTATTTTGAAATTTATTTAAATATTATTTGAATATACGTTTAACTGAAATTGTCAATCGTAGGGAGAATGGGCGTTATCATTTCATATTCTTTTTCCGTTCATTCATAATGTTAATTATATGCTTAATTGTTTACTCGACACTTTTTACCTTTGATTAATGTAATGTCACTCATATGTGTTTAGTTGTATATTTTCAACTTAACTTTTACGCATGTACTTATGTGTGTTAAGCTCAATGGCTTAACTCTCCACTTTTTGTATGTGTGCAATTATTGCATTAATTATTATTGCACTTTATACTGTTGTCGAATTTCGTTCTTTGATTTCCGCTTATTGTTACTGACCTAGTTATGAATTTTCTTTTACTTTATTTGTTTACAAGTAATTTAATATAATTTCGGTATATGAATTTAAGTATTTTAATATTATTAGGAAATCATATGGAATTTATATATTGGTAATAATATTGAAATTAGTGCATGGATATTTCCTATGTTGCATTAAATTTGGTATATTTAAAAAAGACGTTATGGACTTTAAATAAGTTCATAAAATATTTGTTCTAGGTACAATGGTGAGATTTTAGAATTTGGTTTATGGTTTTTTCCATAACTGAATATTGATATTAATTTAATCTACTTTTGAAAATTGCTTTAATGAAATTCTTTACATATATTCCATTATATTTTGCGTGTCTTTATTTGTATGAATTTTACATATAAAATGATTACCCAATTGACAAATCAATTAACAGACTATGATTCTTTTAAAAATTGTTCTACATTTAATTGTGAAATTATGTTAATTGTAGAATTGCGAAATTATATGAATTTAATTTTGTAATCAATTTTGTCTTATGTTTTATTTATTTAAAATACATGAAATAATTCTTTAATTTAAAATTTTTTAATATTTTATCAAATTGTGTTACAATTTGATATTTTATATATAACATTTCCTCCCCCCTCGAAAAAATGGGTGGTAGGGTTTATTTAAATGGTTGGTTTCAGTTTCGGATGTATTTTTCTTTTTATCAAATTTTAATTTACAATTTTTGGTTTGTTTATTTGGTTATTTCTAATAAAATTTTTATTTTTTTTTTTTTTTTAATTTTTTTTTCTTTTTTTCTTTATATATCCCCATATTTCTTAAATTATGTATGTATTTTGTATTAAACCCTATGTTTTGTATTATTACTTTTTTTTACAAAAATTTGTTTTTTTTATATTATATGTTTTCGATATAACTTATTTCTAATCCCAACCTATCCTAATTATTTTTATTAATTTTATATGTATGTGTCCATGTATATACCTATATATTTATTTATTTTTTTAATTACTTTTATTTCAAGTTCATTAACTTAATATTATATTTGAATTACATATTTTTTTTTTGTATGCATAGTACACTTTTTACATTGCATAATTCTTATAACAAGTATCTTCTTTTTTTTTTTTTATCAAACTGCCTTGACAATGACCATACATATGCTATTGTTTTTGTTGATATTAAATTTCATTTTGATAATAATTGCATTTGCATTATATTTGTACATTGACTTAATAATAATATATTTGAGATATGTATGTGTTTGCAGAACTTATAGGATTTATTTATTATTGCTTTATTAATATGACACTTTTGTATGTGTTTGCTACATTTTTATTTTTATTTTCTCTTTTTTTTTTATATATTTCATTCATTAAATTTTTATTTTTATTTCAATATATGTTTATGTACGTGTTTATGTATTTATTAATTTTTATTCTTATATGTATTTAAAAAGGTATATTTCTTATATTGGCAATTCATTTATAATTTTTTCTTATATGTCTATGTTTGTAAATATAGCGAATGTGTGTATAACTATACATTTAGGTTTGTTTTTTTTTTTTTTTTTTTTTTGAAAATTTAAATCATGGCAAAAGAAATTTTTAATTTTTTTTTTTTTTTTTTTAATATTTACTATTTTGTATATGTTTGTATATTTCCATATATATGTATCTTAAGTTCTAATATATTATATGGACAATGTTCGTATATGCATTCTGAGCCATAAGTTGTAATTTGATATGTTGTTTACATGGTTTATTATTGTTTTTTGCAATGCATTTGTTGTTGCTTAATTGTTGATATCTTATATGGTTTTATGTGTTAGAATGGATAAATTGTTTAAATATATTAAAAAGAAATTCTACTATGTATTTTTTGTTGTTGTACATAGTTATTGTATACTTATTGTACTTTTATTGTATGTATGTATGTGTGTGTGTGTTGATACACTTATATAGCAATTGTTTTAAAATTTTAATGGCCGCGAATTGTTTGAAATTTGATATAATTTTGGGTGTTAACAATTTGAATGAGTAACTTTATTATATGTTTGTATACATTTATTTGATTTCATGAGTGAAATTTTTTAGCATTTTGCCGTCGGTAAAATGTATGTCGTGATTTACTTTTATCACTTCAAGTGAAAATTTGAAGTTTATAGCTTATTATTTAATAATTAAGTACTACATATAAAAAAAATTTCTGAAATTTAGTATTTTATTTCTCATTCCTACTACTATTTTATAATGCGATACCCATGTTATTCTATTTATATTGGAGTTTTAAAAAAAAAATTTTGTATTATTAAGTTTCTTTAAAATTTTTTCAAACGATTATTGTGTACTACTTTTAATTTTCTACCAATTTTAATTGTTGTATTAACATCAGAATTCACTCTAATTACCTCATATGGACCATTCCACATTGACGACAATTTATGCTTTCTTGCATTATTTCGTATTAATACCTTATCACCGATATGAAACTTTTCTATTCTTGTGTTCTTATCATAATAATTTTTTGATTGTTGCTTCTGTGAAATTAAATTTTGTTTTATTATTTCACGAATTTTTCGCATTTTGTATTTTACTTGATTGCAGTATTTGTCAAAATTATAAATGGGTTCTGGTGATTTATTTAATACGGATAGTAATGGTCTGTCTATTCCATATAACGCGTGTATTGGGGTAAATTTACTACCTGTATGAGGTGAATGGTTATGTACTAACATTGCTTCAGCTAACCATTCATCCCATTCTGATGGATTTTTATCAACAATTGTTCTCAAATATTCAACCAATGGTCAATGTGTTCTCTCTAATGAACCATTTGACTGAGGGTGGTATGCAATAGTTTGTAATTTCTTAATTTTTAATAATTTACATAATTCTTTCATCGTTTCACTCAAAAAATTTGATCCCTGATCTGTTATTAATTTTTTAGGTATTACTGAATATTTTAAAATTATATTTTTGTAAAATTTTTGTGCTACTGTTGTAGCTTCACAATTTGTAATGGAACGCAATCTAAAAATTTTGTCAAGTCATCTTGAAAGGTTAAAATATATTTATTACGATTATTTGTTTCGGGTAAGGGTCCTACGATATCTAAATAAACTTTTTCAAAGGGTTGATCTGCGGTATCTGTGATTACCATGGGCATTTTATTCTGTTTTCCTGCTTTATTCTTTTGACATTTTTCGCATTTCTTAATATATTTTTGTATATCTCTTAACATATTCTTCCATTTATAAAATGGTCTTATTCTTTTATATGTTTTTAACACACCTTGATGTCCACCTAATGGAGTGTCATGATACTCATGCAATATTGTTTTAATGTCTTTTTCATCAGTTAATATTTTTGCACTGTCTTTTCTTCTTGTTTGTACATTTTCTGATATTTCTTGTTAATTTTCATGTTGATTTTCATTAATACTGTTTTTGGATGAATTTTCTTGTTTCTTCTCATTATTAACACGATGCCTAGCTCTAGTAATTACGTTACAAATATTATTTTTATCTAAATTTTCGACATTATTTTGGTTATTATCTTCAGGTATTCTACTTAAGCCGTCTGCATTTTGATTTAATTTTCCTGCTTTGTACTCAATTTTTACGTCATAATCTGCTAATTTTATTTGAAATCTAGCTAATCTTGACGTTGTATCTTTTAATTTTAAAATGCCTACTAATGGCTTATGATCTGTATAAACTGTAAAATGCCTACCATATAAATAACATCTAAAATTTTTTGTAGCCCATACTATGGCCAACATTTCTATCTCTATGGTTGAATACCTCCTTTCTGCATCGTTCAATGTTCTACTTGCATAGGCTATCGGTTGTTCATTTCCTAACTCACCCTGTGACAATATTGCTCCTAATGCCTCTCCGCCAGCATCAGTTGTTAAATAAAATGGTTTTCCATAATCTGGATATACTAATATTGGTGGATTTGTTAATGCAAATTTTAATTCTTCAAATGCTTTTTCACATTTTTCATTCCATTGAAATTTTATGTCTTTTCTTAATAATTTTGTAATGGGTTCAGCTATTTTTGAAAAATTTGGAATAAATTTTCTATAATAATTTGCTAGACCTAAAAATGATTGAACTTGTTTGACTGTTTTTGGTCTAGGAAAATTGACTACACATTTCACCTTTTCTGGATCTGGCTTAATTCCATTTTCTGAGCATTTATGGCCTAGATAAACCACTTCTTTTCTTAAAAAATTGCATTTTTCAGGTTGTAATTTTAAATTGTTTTCTCTTAATCTTTGAAATACTTCAATTAATTTTTTATTATGATCTTCCAAATTCCTGCCATATATAACTACATCATCTAAGTAAACTAAAACTTTTAATCCGTTTTGGCCAGTTAAAATATTGTTCATTAATCGTTGAAAAGTTGCTGGTGCCCCTGTAAGTCCGAATGGCATTCTTTTAAACTCATAATGCCCTTGATATGTACTGAATGCTGTTTTTTCTCTATCTTTTTTGTCAACCAGCACTTGATGATATCCACTAGCTAAATCTAACGTTGTAAAATATCTAGAATGTCCTAATTGATCTAAAATTTCGTCAATTCTAGGTAATGGGTACATATCTTTTACAGTAATTTCATTTAATTTCCTGAAATCCACAACTACCCTCCAACGTTTTTCTCCCGGCTTTTTCGGTACAACTAATAAAGGAGAATTGAATGGACTTTTACTTGGTGTAATTATGTC
This sequence comes from Anthrax anthrax, assembly GCA_963971155.1. Lineage (NCBI taxonomy): Eukaryota > Metazoa > Arthropoda > Insecta > Diptera > Bombyliidae > Anthrax > Anthrax anthrax. Next base: position 33,924,739 of record OZ020117.1, read on the forward strand.
ATTGTCTAGCATTTCTTTAACCTGATCTTCAACTATTTCTTTCTGTACTTGTGGTAATCTATACATTTTTTGATTAATTGGCCCTTTACCTGGTTGTAATGGAATAGAATGTGTAATAGCCGTTGTATAACTTAATTTATCCCCTGGTAGGTGAAAAATGTCATTAAAGGATTCACAGATTGATTTTATACTTTCAGATTCTTCATCATTTAAATATTCGGGTATTAATAAATTTTCATTCAATAATTTTAATCTATTTTCATTCAAATTATTATTTTTATTTACGGAAAGTTTATGTATTTTTCTACTATTTGAATTGTTAAAATTTTTATTATTTGAATTCTTATTTTTAATGTCTTCATAAAATCTGTATATTTTATTAAATTCATAATCGTTATTTTCAAACTTATAAATTTCAAAATCTTTTAAAGGGTAATAAATTAACTTAAAATTTTTAATGTTCACTTCTTTTTCATTATTGTTTAAAATTGCTATTGTTATTTGATTATTACAGGGTTTAATTATTGAACCTGCCAGGTACACTCCTGACGTAATTTCTTGAGATTCGCAAATTATTTCTTTATTAAAATTAACTTTAATCTTTACTAATTTTTCGGTACGCGCAGGTATTTTAATTGTTTCATTAATCTCTAATATATTTTTGTTCATTTCTTTACTCATAAAATTGTTAACATATTTTTTTTCTCTCTCGAAAATTTTCTCTAACTTTTTATTTTTATTTTGCTTTAAACGTTCAATATTTGTAATTTCTGTTTTATTTTTATATTTGATATTTTTATTCTTATGATTTTTATTTATTTCTTCAATTTTCAATTTATATATTTTCTTTTTTATTTCATCAATATTTTCATTTTCTTTTCTTAATCTTTTATTTATTTTTATTATACTTTCTTTATCTTTTTTTAACGTTTCTTTATTTATTTTCATATTATTCTTTTCATTTCTTAGATTTTCTTTAACTTCATTTAGATTTCTTTTAATTTTGTGATATTTTTCTTTAATTTCTTTTAAATTTAATTTTTTATCATATTCTTTATTTTTTTCATTATGTATTTGAGCTTTTACTTTTATTCTCGTATTTATTTCTTTCTCATTTATATTTTTTGGTCTACTTATGTCGTTATTTAAGAAAAATTTTAGAATAAATTCAATAAACAGAAGATTCCATAACATTTCAAAAACTTTCTTTATTACTATATCATGCGTTTTGATTTTGTTTTCTACACTTTGATTCCCTCCCTTTACATATGTTTCGTACGAAGAAGCTAAGACAGGTATTTCATTTGTTACCCGTACTTCCCTACATTTTTTCATATGAGGATGAATCTGAAAATTTGTATTATTTCCTGAACCAATTTTGTCGTCAGTGTTTTTCACAAAATTTTTTCGAGATAGCTCTTGATTTTTAACAGAAGTATTATCATGATTTTGATTTGAAAAAGCAAAGACAGTCGAATCAATTTTTGACTGTACTTTTCCAACATCATTCTCATAATTCGAAATTTGTGCTTCAGAAAAACGTATTTTTTTCATACCAGCAACCTTCGATAAATCAGTATTTACGAGACACTGTGTCGATGGTTGTATACCAATGATATGGAATTTGTTTCCTTTCACTTTAAATTTCTTATCTTCGTTAACTTTCAAAGCTACTGACTCTTTTTTATTTTGTGTTTTTACCAACATTTTTCGCTCAGAAGGATCTTGTAATTTAATTACTAAATCCTCTTCACTAGTTTCCTTGCGAGGGAAACGTAATTGTTTATTTGGACCATCAATAACACAATTTTGTGACAAAAAATCAAAACCTAATATACCATCTTCTTCTACATTTTTCATATCTTTTATTATATGAAATTCACATTTTTTCGGTTTTTTGAATTCAATTTTAGCCGAACACGTTCCTATAGTTTCGCCTTGTCCGCATACTGTATTAATTTTTAATTTATTATTTGTATTTATAATTGTATCATCTTTTAATATTTTTTCTTTTAATAGGCTTATTTCTGCACCTGTATCAACTAATAATTCTGTTTGATTTTTCTTACTAATATTTAAGGGTAATTTAACTATACATTTATCTAATTTTTTGGATATTTTTTGGGGCTGGCACTCGGTATCATTATTTGCTCTGGCTGGGTGACAGCCCTTTTCTAGTTTCCCTTATTCTTATTTTGATTGTCCCACAATCTTTTTGCGTTACAATCCTTCATTATGTGTCCTTCTCTTTGACAAAATTTACATTTTATTTCTGAATTTTTTCTATTATTTTCATTTCTATTAAAAGTATTATTATTATCATTATTATTGTTGTAACCGTTTCCTTGAATGTATGTAACCGATTTTGAATTATTATTTTTTTCTTTACAATGCTGGGTTACATGCCCATACATTTTACAATTAATACAAAAAGGTGTCGATTTTCTTAGTCGACATTCTTCAAACGTGTGATTATTTTTACCGCAGAAATTACAAATTTTGAAATCTTGTCTTTGATTATTTTGATGTTTAAAGTTAGAGAAATTCCTACTCTCGTAACGGGAGCTATAATTGTTGTTGTTGCTAAATCTTGGATTTGAGTTTGGATAATTTCGGTTATAATTATAATTAAAATTTCTATGGTCTTTATTTTGATAATTAAATTGAGGCACTTGCGCCATCTGTGTTCTAAATTTCGCGTTATTATTAGTATAATTATTTTTATTGTTATTGTAATTAAATGGTATTTCATTATTTATATTCATACGTGCTGAATTTAATAAATTGCTATTATGTGTATTATAAGTTTGTGTGTGTGGTATGTGTATTAAATTATTTGTTAAATTCTGATATTCATTTATTGTATTAGTGGACTGAATATCTGTTAATTCAATATTTTCTAATTTATTAATTAAGTCTTTTAAATTATTTTTATCTTCATTTGCCGCTAATAATCTATATGTTGAATTTATTAGCCCAGTCTTGAATGAGAATGCAGCAATTTCCTGCAAATCCGTTTTAATTGCGTCATTATCTTCTGTATGACGTTCTTCAGCCTTTTTTTCACAAATTTTTAAAATTTTTTGTACTCGATTACCAAATGTTTTAACGGATTCACCTGGAATTTGCCTGACCATTCTTAATTCATTTAATAGTGTAAGGTATGATTTATTATTGACTAACGTGTTATGTAAAACCGTTTTTAATTTTTCAAATTTATCACATACTAAACCATCTAACAATCTAGCAGCCCTACCTCTAAATTTAACAGGTAACATTGCAAAAAACAGGTCTTTATCTTCATCTTTAGTCAAACATTTGTACATATTTTCATAGCATTTTATAAAGGTATTTACTTCTATATTAACATCTTCTGTATCTTCAGCGTACAATACAGGAACATTACCTAACAATTGATTTACTAATTCTATATTTGCCATTTTAAATATCTTATCTAATTCCTTAACAAATTCTTCTGAAAAACTAATATTATTTTCACTACGTTGTTCTTCACTTTCTGTGCCTAAGGATGTTCGTGGTTTATAGACCCTTGCTCCTGATCTTAGCTGAATATAATGTAACACTTGCTTTTCCTCTTCTCTTGTTAATGCTATACTTGGATGAATAGTTTTTCGTGACTTACCCGCTGCTGATGTTGATGCTGGTGATTGAATTTCTGTATTACTGGTCTCCAGTGTGTTGATTTGCCTTAATAAATGTTGCTCTTGTTGTACTGGATCGTTGCTTTCCTCTAACGCCTCGCTTGTGCTGAATATTGGACTTAGATTTTCAAAAGTGAAAGAATCAACTTTTTCTTCAAATCTCACTTTTCTTTTTTGATTTATTAAAGGTGTCGAACTCGTTTGATCAGTCGACATATAATTCAACTTATACTCAAAATTTTATTTTCAAAAATTATATATATACTTTTTTTTTTAATTTACACCACATAAAAAATATTTATTTATGCACATACTATATACTATATATTATTTTTATTTATTACAAAAACCACTTTAATTCAGCTTTAAAAATAATTTCTTCCCTTTTAATAAATATCGCTTGAATTTAATTAATTTTTATTGTATTAAATTTTATTTTAAAAATTCTGTTATTTTTACAGAAAAATGTAAAATTTACTTTTATTTTTAATTTTTTCCAGAAAATTTTTCTAGTTTTTTACACTTTTTAATTCATTTTATTTTTAAATTAATGTTTTATTCAGCGACATCAATATTTTTGCTGAATTTTATTTTTATTTAGTTTTGAAACTTCGTTAAATTATTTTATTTATTAGTATTTATTTAAAATTTTTGCTGAATTTATTTCAAAATTTTAGTGTAATTATTTTCTGAATTTAAAATATTATTTTTTATAAATTTATTTTATTAAAATTTTTTCAAAAATGAATGGAAGCGTTTAAAATGTTTTATTTAAAACGATTACCGGCTGCGCCAAAATTGTAATGTTACGCAGCAAAATTTAAATATGAATTGGCTTCTTTTTTTTTTTTTTAAATTTATTTAATACCGAATGTTAGCGTTTAATGTGTTTATCTTGACACGGTTTACCGGCTGCGCCAAATTTTAATGTTATGTATATAACATTTGTGAAGCGGTCAGAGGTTGTTAAAGTATTGATTTATTTTTTGCTTTTGAACTGAAATTTAGGGAAGAAATCTGAACTGGGTTTAATTAATAACAAGTCTTGTGGTTTAATTTTAAATATTTATTTCACTATTAACACTTAAAACTATGCTCACAAAATTTACTTAAACTATATTTATTTTCTTTACAATATTTTATTTATTACCGAACCGAAACCAACTGTACGTTCGATACTTTATTTTCTATGTCCGGTTCGTTAGAATTTTACTAAGTCTAATTTACTTGTAAAAATCCTAAGTTTAAATTACTTTATATTTTCCAAACGCGATTTATAATCAAAGACGATTTGTAATTCCGCGGTAATTTACTTTTTACTGTTCTTCTTGAAATCCAAATTATAACTCTCTGATAATCGTAATTATTCTTCAATAAATACAATTATCAATTTTCCCTACTTAATTTAATTTTGTTAATTGAGTCCGAAGTTCGTTATTTTGAAATTTATTTAAATATTATTTGAATATACGTTTAACTGAAATTGTCAATCGTAGGGAGAATGGGCGTTATCATTTCATATTCTTTTTCCGTTCATTCATAATGTTAATTATATGCTTAATTGTTTACTCGACACTTTTTACCTTTGATTAATGTAATGTCACTCATATGTGTTTAGTTGTATATTTTCAACTTAACTTTTACGCATGTACTTATGTGTGTTAAGCTCAATGGCTTAACTCTCCACTTTTTGTATGTGTGCAATTATTGCATTAATTATTATTGCACTTTATACTGTTGTCGAATTTCGTTCTTTGATTTCCGCTTATTGTTACTGACCTAGTTATGAATTTTCTTTTACTTTATTTGTTTACAAGTAATTTAATATAATTTCGGTATATGAATTTAAGTATTTTAATATTATTAGGAAATCATATGGAATTTATATATTGGTAATAATATTGAAATTAGTGCATGGATATTTCCTATGTTGCATTAAATTTGGTATATTTAAAAAAGACGTTATGGACTTTAAATAAGTTCATAAAATATTTGTTCTAGGTACAATGGTGAGATTTTGGAATTTGGTTTATGGTTTTTTCCATAACTGAATATTGATATTAATTTAATCTACTTTTGAAAATTGCTTTAATGAAATTCTTTACATATATTCCATTATATTTTGCGTGTCTTTATTTGTATGAATTTTACATATAAAATGATTACCCAATTGACAAATCAATTAACAGACTATGATTCTTTTAAAAATTGTTCTACATTTAATTGTGAAATTATGTTAATTGTAGAATTGCGAAATTATATGAATTTAATTTTGTAATCAATTTTGTCTTATGTTTTATTTATTTAAAATACATGAAATAATTCTTTAATTTAAAATTTTTTAATATTTTATCAAATTGTGTTACAATTTGATATTTTATATATAACAAGATCTCTAATAGATCTTTACACAAGCGTTTTCTGTCCGATAGACCAATATATGGACAATCAGTGAGGTTCCAACAACACTCACAATTAACCTTTTCAAATCCTTCAAAAACACTCCCTCGTGAACAATCAAAATACCCAGTGAGCTCCAATACTCACTTTACCAACGATGACTTCTTTGTGATGCTGTGCACAATTGTAACCTGTAAATTAGAACTCTAATAACAGTATAAGACCTCCAATAGGTCTTTATACTAATTGACAACGTTGCAGGACCGTGAGGGCCTAAGTTCCCTAATATATGACAACGTTGCAGGACCGTGAGGGCCTAAGTTCCCTAATATCGCTGTACAGGTTTTGGCACTGTATTGTACAGGTCTTGGCACTGTATTGTACAGGTCTTGGCACTGTATTCCACAGGTCTTGGCACTGTATTGTACAGGTCTTGGCACTGTATTGTACAGGTCTTGGCACTGTATTGTACAGGTCTTGGCACTGTATTGTACAGGTCTTGGCACTGTATTGTACAGGTCTTGGCACTGTATTCCACAGGTCTTGGCACTGTATTGCACAGGTCTTGGCACTACTTGCACAGGTCTTGGCACTGTGTCGTAGGTATGGCACTGTACTATTCAGGTTGTTGGCACTGTGTTATACGGGTATTGGCACTGTACCTTACAGGTATTGGCACTGTATTACAGGTTTGACACTGCAATATACAGGTAATGACACTGTATTTGTGTAATAAACGAGTCAGAACTTATTATGTTTGAATAACTACTTATGAAGCGTATAAGTAATATGGTTACTCAAATAAGTCACTAGACTGCCTAGGTAAATTTTCAGAGAAATAAACATTATTCCAATTTTTACCTTGGCCACGAATTACAAGCGAGATAAAATGTTACTCACAAAATATGCTTCATATAAAATGTGTTAATGTCTTATACATTTGTACGGATTTAATACAACAATAAGCCTGGTTTAATATACCTTTAAAATTACTTCTTCATGTAAGCTTTGCGATAGCTTACCGGGTAAGTGTCGACCCTATATCCCAGACTTGCAGGTTCGAACCTGCAAATTTTCTTTTGTTTGTTTTATTTTTTTATTTTTTCTTTATTTCTTCTTCTTCTTCTTTTTTTATTTTTATTATTATTATTTTATAATAAATCTTATATGGGACCATGTAACTTCGTTACATCCCCCTCTTTCTTTGCAAAAATAAAACAAACAAAAGTGGAAACTCTCTATTCTACCTACTCTTTTCCTAGGAGGCAAATAATAATTCGTTAGTTTTAGAGGCAAATTCATATTTATTTATTTATTCAAATTTTCGTTATTCCGATTTATTTCATTATATTCATATTTTTTCTTTTTCTTAATTCTACTTTTGATTTCATCATTTGCTTTTTTAATTTCAATTTTATACATTTTTGTTTTCAGTTTAAATTCATTTAATATATTTATTTTATTATCTTTTTTTCATTTATTCTTATTATCTCTTTTATTTAATTTTATATTTCTATTTTCTTAATTCCTGATGTATAATTTCTTATATCCTAAATTTTATGTATTTCATTATATATACTTTTTTTTATATATCTTATTTTGTACTTCATTTTACTTCATTCTTTATGATATTAGTTCCTGATTTTTTTGATATTAAATTCATTATACATTTTCTTAAATCTATTTACATTTTTTCTTAAATCTATTGTAGATTTCTTACCATCCTATTCGCTTGGTATCTTTGCGGTCCATCCTTGGCCTCGCACAATCATTAGTCCATCTGTTCTTCGCTTTATACGGATCGGGCGTCCTTCCTTCTTGATTACCCTAGCGCTCCCAAATGGTAGGTCTTTGAACTTGTGCCATATACTGGTTAATATGGCTATTTGATCGGCTGACATCGGGGTGGTCGACGTGTACTGCGGTGTTGATTTACTGGTTTCGGCTGGTAATACTTCCGTCTGTGTGGACGTCGTCGTGGTTTTTGATCTTTTTGCTGCGGCCAGGCTGTTGGTATCTTCTTCTGGGCTGGGCTTGGAGTTGGTTGTCTTCCGTTTTTGATTGGCTCTTCTTGGATTTGTCATAGCGCCTGTTGTTGGTACAGATGAGGTTGTAGTGCATCTGGTTTTGCCTATTGATGTTGATGCTACTGGTGTTATTGATGCGGTCGATGTTGTTGACGCTGTTGATGTTGTTGATGCTGTTGATGTTGTTGATGCGGTTGATGTTGTTGATGCTGTTGATGTTGTTGATGCTGTTGATGTTGTTGATGATGTTGATGTTGTTGATGATGTTGATGTTGTTGCAGATGGGGGCGATTTTATAACTATGGAGGGCAATCTCCGACTGACTGCTGCCTTGATAGTTTTCATGTCGGTTACGATGATGTTTGGTTTCTTGCTGAATGTTGGTGCTGGTGTTGGTGGAGGTTTGTTCATTTCGTCGTCTGAAATATTAATGACTTCTTCCTCAATACGTTGTAATTTCGTTGGCTGTTTCCCAGGTTTGTTTGGACGTGTTGCCCTTCGAATACAAGGATCTTGGCTGGGTGTTGGTGTCTCCTTGATACACCTTCGTTGTTGCTGCTGGGTTGTAACTAACTTCCTTATTTTCTTCGTTATCTCCTTGATGTCTTTCTTTGAAGAACTCATTTTAACAACTGATGATTTTGATTTTTGCTGCTGCTTTTTATAGGAAATTTTTGCGACATCACTCCACTTTTCTCGTATGTGGTACTCCTTCAGATCTTTTACATGCGCCTTTTCTGTTTTGTTATTGTTTGTATCACTGATTTCAGCTATTACTGGTGACGTCATCTTAATGATCTTGTAAGGGCCGCTGTATTTGTTACTCAGCTTGGCGTTGAAGCTTTTTATTTTGGAGGAAAGTACCCGCTCCCTTTTCATAACCAAATCTCCATGTTTCGGAGTCCAGCTTCGTCTTCTAAGGTTATAATGATGACTTTGTGTTGTCAGCGCCTTATTCATATTGATTCTGACAAGTTGAAAGACTTCTTGAAGTCGCTGACTAACTTGTTCAGCATTGTATTCTGTCCTGCTTGATGCATTTTCTTCATACAACGCGGTCGGTAATATAATTTCTCTGCCGTAATTCAGGTAAGCAGGAGTATAACCTGTTGTCTCGTTCTGACTTGTATTTAGTGCTAACATCAGCTCTGGTAAATGTTCGTCCCATTCTTTCTGGTCTTTCTGAATATATTGTGCTATCATGGTCTTTATGACTCTGTTCATTCGTTCTGTAGGATTTGCCTGAGGAGTATATGGTGGGGTCAGCTTATGTTGTATGTGGTATTCTTCCAGCATCTTCTTAAATTTGTGACTGGTATACTGATGACCATTATCACTTATGAATATTTCGGGAAACCCATTTCGTGCGATTATTCTTTCTCTGAATTGTTTCATAAGTACAGGGGTAGTTGCATGTCTTACAGCTACGAATTCTGTCCACTTAGTGAACTTGTCGTGGAATACTAGTATCATAGTATTCCCTTTCTTCGATCTGGGCAGTGGACCTATAAAATCAGAACTTATGACTTGCCAAGGTTTATTTGCAACCGTACTATACATTTTTCCCGCAGGGGCTTTCTGACTTGGTTTGTACTGTGCACAAGATTTACAAGATTGTACATATTTTGCTATATCGCGAAACATACCAGGCCAATAGTAGAGTCTAGCTATACGAGCTGTGGTTTTTCTAATGCCTAGATGTCCAGAAGTAACATTATCATGATTTTCATAAAGCACCTTTTTCATGTCATGTTTATCGATGCATCTCTTCCATTCAGGACCTGTATCATTTATACTGGATCCATGAAAGTGCCTATATAATATTCCATCCCGTATCACATAGTCTGGATGATCTTTTGGTCGCTCTTCAACGGCTTTCATCTTACGACTATACCATGTTTTAGGATCTTTACTGTTGATATTGCATAAGTCAGCTTCATTTATTTCTGGTAACGGCTGTCTTGATAAAGCATCAGCTACTACGTTGTATTTACCTTTCCGGTATTTGATTTCAAAATCATATTGCTGTAATTCAAGTGCCCATCGTGCTAGTCTTCCCGATGGATTCTCCATCGAATGTAACCATTTCAACGATTGGTGATCTGTTATCACCATAAAACGATAACCTTCCAAATAAGGTCTCATTTTCCTTATTCCCCATACGACAGCTAAACATTCCTTTTCAGTTACGCTGTACTTCCTTTCGGTGTCATTAAGAGTTCTACTCGCATAAGCGATAACTCTTTCTTGGTTTTCCAGGAGTTGATACAACACAACTCCCAACCCATCATGACTTGCATCAGTTTGCAAGATGAACATTTGGGTGAAATCTGGGCACGATAAGACTGGTGCTTCAGTCAGTTGTCTTTTGATTTCTTCAAAAGTCTGTTGTTGACTTTCTTCCCATTGCCAGTTTTTATTCTTACGTAGTAGTTTGTTTAGAGGTGCAGCTAGAGTGGAAAACGACGGAACGAATCGTCGATACCACGATACAATCCCTAAGAACCTTCTCAATTCTCTTACATTGGTTGGTGCCTTCAATTCTTGAATGGCTCGTACCTTATCCGGATCAGTGCTGATACCATCACGTGTGACTACATGTCCTAAGTATTTAATCTCGGTCTTGAAAAATTCACATTTCTCTGGATTTATTTTTAGATTTGCTGCTATCAGGCGATCAAAGACTTGCTGAAGGTGTTGAATATGTTGATTGAAACTCTTGCTGACTACTATAATGTCATCTAGATAAGCGAAGGCATGTGGGTCCATCTCAGGACCGATCACTTGATCTAGTACCCGTTGAAAAGTGGCTGGAGCAGAATGGTGACCAAATGGCATTACTTTCCATTGGAACAATCCTCTACCGGGGACAGTAAAAGCTGTATATGCCCGACTAGATGTTTCTAGAGGAATCTGCCAGTATCCATTTTTCAAATCGATCGTCGAAATGTATTGTGCGCCTTGTAGTTTATCTAGAATATAGTTGATCTGCGGTAATGGATATGCGTCTTTGATGGATTGTTCATTCAAGACTCGGTAATCTATACATAGTCGCCATCCTCCTTGTTTCTTTCGTACCAAAACAATTGGCGAACTATATGGACTATTTGACGGTTCGATGCGATCTTGGCTCAATAATTCATCTATTTCATTATTGATTATCTCCTGCATCGCTGGATTACGAGGGTAATAACGTTGCTTAAACGGTTTGTCATTCTTCATCCGTATGCTATGTTCAGTTACTTGAGTGATTCCTTTCACTGCATCAAATCTTGTTAACTGTTTACTAAGAAAACCCTTAATTCTGTCTTGTTCAGATGTTAAATAGTGGATATCCGTGAAGTCTTCATTGACTTCTTGTAGTCTTATCTCTTTTCCACTAATGATTAATTTTGCTTCCATTGCACAGAGGAAATCAATCCCCAGGATTACCTCTTCAGTTAGTTTTGGAAGATAGTATAACGTATGCTCTGTTGTTTTATCTTCCCATGTTATTTCAAATTCATAGCATTCGTTGACTAGAACTTTTTCACCATCAGCCATATAAGTCTCCAGTTGGCAGCGTTTTACTGGCTGTCTTCTGTCTTTCAACATACGACGTACTTTGTCACCGATAAACGTCAAACCGGCGCCTGTGTCTACGAGCGCAATATAATCTGTACCAAAGATGTTCACATTTAGCATGTACCTTCGTTTCGCTTTTCTTATTGAGGCGTGTTCTTCCGGGATGTAGGTCTGCCTCATTGTGCCGACATCCCTCTGGCTTTTCCCGACCGGCATTTACATGATTGCTCTTTACATCGAACACATCGGTTTCTCTTCTTCTTACAGTTTACCTGGATGTGTCCTGGCTCACCACAATTCCAACATTTCTTATTATTGATTGGAAATATATTCGTTGTTCTTGGCTTCATCTTATTTTCTGTAGGTGTCCTGCTCTTCGAGATTTTGTTGCTTTCTGCTCGCACTCGTTCATATTCTTCGCCTAATTTTATTAATTCATTCAGGTTACTGAAATCTCTTGGCCGTATATACAATTTATACTCTGGCAGAAGATTTTCATAAATTCTTTCCAGCTTTTCGTCTTTGGTGGTTTTTGCTTGCCAACGTTGTAATGCTTGTATTGCAGTCACGTAGTCTTTAACTCTTTCATTAGCCTTTTGCGTTCGATTTCTAATATCGTCATCCAATTTCACGTGATATCGTGATGGTAAATAGAAGCTTTTGAAGTCTTCAACAAATTCTTCCCAGTTGGACCAATTATGTTTATTATTCCGATACCATATGAGTGCTGTTTTGGTAAGCAACTCTGGTAAAGCTCTTAGTAACCGTGACGTCGGTATGGTGTAACATTCTGCCATTTCTTCCACTCGTTCTAAAAAAATTAGTGGTTCCTGACCTTGGTCAAACTTAAGGTTCCACTTCCTGACTTTGTCCATCACATCTGCATCTGTTAAACCTCCATTTTCTGGTTTAAACGCTGTCTGATGGTTCGCTGGTGGTGTACACGTTGTCCAGAATGGTGATGATGGAATATAATACGGTGGTGTTGTTAACGTATTGACTGGGTAAATATGTGGCAAACTGTAGTGCGGGGCACTGGTGGCTATTGGCGTACATATGTTACTTATTATACTATATTGGGGTGCTGAAGTATATACACTAAGCGTTTCGACATTCGTATAGGTGATACTATTTGTGTTTGACAAGATAGGGGCGACAATTGTATTCGCGATGGTGGGGATTTCTTGTGCGACAGTACTTATGGTTGCGTTTTCATTTCTACTTGGGTTCATGGCACTCGGGTCAGTTCTGATCGGTACACTACTTGATCTCGACAAGTATTGTTCTACGGCGGTATGTTGCTTTCTTAGGTATTCGATTAATCTTTTTCTCAACTCTTCTACAGTCCCTGTAGTAGACAACCCTCTTTTCTGTACTTCTTCAACGAGGTCTTCTTTTCTAAGTACATATATCCAACTCGTTGTACTACTTGTTGTACTAACTATTGTGCTACTAGTGGAGTTCTCCGTTGACATTTTCTTTCGCTTTAAATCTGTTGAGTCACTACTTTATCTGATAGTATTGGTGATCCTCAACTTCACGTTATCTTTTAAACTGGACTGTTGAATCACTACTCTTTCTGAGTACTGGTGATGTTCAACTTTCAGTCCCTGTTCGGGCGCCAAAATTTTATAATGCAGTTTTCGATGTGTATGTAGACGGGTGGTGCAATATGTGCGGATAGGTCAGTCTGTCCAGGGCCAATATTAAATCCCACGTCGTCTTACTGCATGTAAATGAGAACTCCTTCGTTTATATTTTACACTTAAATACTATTTATTTTCCCAAAGCCTAAGCTTACAATATTATCCCTACTCTAAGGCTTAATCCTATGTTTACAATATTCTTAGACTATCGTACAATTTTATTTCCTATAACCGTTTTTCAATTTGCCTCTGAATTGTTACATCTAACAAGAATACACCTACGATGGAAGTCTCTAATACTTCTTACAAATCTATGTAACAACCTACACAGAACTCTAATGTTCAATAGGTGACCTCCAATAAACAGGGGTAATACCTAATATCAGATCTCTAATAGATCTTTACACAAGCGTTTTCTGTCCGATAGACCAATATATGGACAATCAGTGAGGTTCCAACAACACTCACAATTAACCTTTTCAAATCCTTCAAAAGCACTCCCTCGTGAACAATCAAAATACCCAGTGAGCTCCAATACTCACTTTACCAACGATGACTTCTTTGTGATGCTGTGCACAATTGTAACCTGTAAATTAGAACTCTAATAACAGTATAAGACCTCCAATAGGTCTTTATACTAATTGACAACGTTGCAGGACCGTGAGGGCCTAAGTTCCCTAATATATGACAACGTTGCAGGACCGTGAGGGCCTAAGTTCCCTAATATCGCTGTACAGGTTTTGGCACTGTATTGTACAGGTCTTGGCACTGTATTGTACAGGTCTTGGCACTGTATTGTACAGGTCTTGGCACTGTATTGTACAGGTCTTGGCACTGTATTGTACAGGTCTTGGCACTGTATTGTACAGGTCTTGGCACTGTATTGTACAGGTCTTGGCACTGTATTGTACAGGTCTTGGCACTGTATTGTACAGGTCTTGGCACTGTATTGTACAGGTCTTGGCACTGTATTGTACAGGTCTTGGCACTGTATTCCACAGGTCTTGGCACTGTATTGCACAGGTCTTGGCACTACTTGCACAGGTCTTGGCACTGTGTCGTAGGTATGGCACTGTACTATTCAGGTTGTTGGCACTGTGTTATACGGGTATTGGCACTGTACCTTACAGGTATTGGCACTGTATTACAGGTTTGACACTGCAATATACAGGTAATGACACTGTATTTGTGTAATAAACGAGTCAGAACTTATTATGTTTGAATAACTACTTATGAAGCGTATAAGTAATATGGTTACTCAAATAAGTCACTAGACTGCCTAGGTAAATTTTCAGAGAAATAAAAATTATTCCAATTTTTACCTTGGCCACGAATTACAAGCGAGATAAAATGTTACTCACAAAATATGCTTCATATAAAATGTGTTAATGTCTTATACATTTGTACGGATTTAATACAACAATAAGCCTGGTTTAATATACCTTTAAAATTACTTCTTCATGTAAGCTTTGCGATAGCTTACCGGGTAAGTGTCGACCCTATATCCCAGACTTGCAGGTTCGAACCTGCAAATTTTCTTTTGTTTGTTTTATTTTTTTATTTTTTCTTTATTTCTTCTTCTTCTTCTTTTTTTATTTTTATTATTATTATTTTATAATAAATCTTATATGGGACCATGTAACTTCGTTACACACCTTTCACCTCTATACAATTCAAATTTCCTTAAAGATGAATCAAAGTCACAACTAACATAATATGAAAAACTGTAAGGTTCGTGAACATGAATATCTTGAGTAAAAGAAGACTCAATATTAGACGAACACGATGCAACCGATTTTAAGATACTCTCAAAATCAGCATATATTACAAACGGCACTTTTATTTGTTTATCTATATTTGTAAAACTTAGAATATTTGCTGATTCTGATGGCATGATAGTTCTTTTCAAATTACAATCAAGAAGAGAATGTTCTTCTAAATCACTTTTATTTCTAAAATACAGTAAACAGCCATCACAAATCCATTTTGTTCCATGGTGTTTACTTAATTTACAACTGACTAACTTACTTAAATTTTTTATTAGACAATAATGACTTTTAAAATTATCTTCTAAACACAAAAGATTAATATGATTACTTTTTTTGTTGATTGAGAAATATAGAGGACCCACAATATCATTATCTTCGATACCATAAACATTAATACTTACATTGTTTTTTTTTTTCAAATTCACATATATCAGTAATTTTAATCGGGAAATTTATACCTTCAATATTTAACACATTCTTATAATGAGGATATGATGAAGTTCTTTGCGGATTAGTTTTCGCTGGATACATTGCAGCCACAACTGACCAAGCAAAGCACATTTCGTCATTATTTTGTATATTGATGATCGCCTTCTTAGATGAAATTTTTTTTGGAAGTTCGATGTATGATGATGCTTTCAAAGGATTGTATTTATTAAATCTTATTTCTAAATACAGTACGTGTTTAAGAGCCCATCCAGAATCCCTCTCTTGGAATTCTTCTGATTTTTTTTTAATATTTTCTACAAATTCTTCGAAAATATTGATTATAGTACTACCTCGTGTAATTGTTTTATTTTTTGTATTGAACGATTTAACGTTATCTATAACATTATCGTCACTTGTTTTTTTCGTATACAACGCGAATAGTTCAAAATTTAATTTGAATGATAGTAAACATTCAATTTGAACATTAATTAAATTTATTGCATCTTCTTTTATATCATGAAAAAATTTTTCAATATTTGGAGATTTCTCAGTTGCAATAATGCGAAAATTAATTATTTTTGAATTAAAAGCAGATTTAACTTTTTGTATTTTTTTTCCAATATTTTCGCATAAATTATCTTTGTGATAATTGCTTCTTAAATGTCCCGCATATTTATTCATTTCTAATTCAACATTACACGTTTCACATTTCTTTTTTAAAATTTTTTTTTCCTCTTTACTTTTACAATCACTTAGTTTCATTTTCTTGTTCGATTGTTCGTATTCATTTTTTTTAAAAATATCTTTATGAATGCTTTTCATATGTCTTAATTGAGAATCTTTCCTCGTAAAAATTTTTTTACAAATTTCACATTTAAACATTTTTTATTGTTTTTTTTAAATTTTTATGAGACAAGCACTTATAGAAAATGATAATAATGTACAATATTAACTTATTATTTAATTATATATTGTATTTAAAAAGAAAAAAAACAAGCATTTGATTATACCCTCAGTTTTTTTAAATTATTATTGACTAAACTTTTCAAAAAATTTAAAATTAAATCTCAATATTTAAAAAAATTTAAACATTATTTTTTCTGTAAATTGTTTATGAATTTTGTTATATAAAAATATTGAAATTTTAATTTTAATTTTTGAAAAAATTAACCGATAAAAAATAAAAAATGCTATGAAGCGCAGTGATTTTGTTTTTTGACGAAGCTGTATACATGTACATACTATATATATAACATATACATCTTAATAAAGAAAGAAACAAAAAATTGGTTCGAATTTAAAAACAAAAAATAATAAATTTCTTTTTCTTAAGAAAAACCAAAAAATATACCTCAAAAAAAATGTAGTAAAAAATATTTTTTACAAAAAACCAAAAAACCATTAAAGTAATAAATATTATATAAATATGTATTCTCTTTTAGAAAAAAACCAAAAAAATACCCCCAGAAAAGTAATAAACATTTTTTTTTATAATAATTTTATATATAAGCATATACATTTCTTTTTAATAATTTTTTTGATAACAATATTTTACATAATATAATTTTGTATAGTATAATTTTTTTTGATTATAATATTTTATATACTTAGTATAATTTTTAAAAAAACAAATAATTATCAAATTAATAAAACATATAATTAGTTTAATTTAATTAGTGTAATTATAATTTATTAGTATAATTAAAACATTTAATTATTGCAATTAAACATAATATATTTTTAGAAAAAAAACCGAAAAATACCCCGAAAAAATATTAAAAAATTTTTTTTTGATTATGATTGTTTATATAGCATATTTTTTTTTTTTTTTTTTTTTTTTTTTTTTAAATATAAAGTAATAAGAAATTAATTTACATTACTTTTTTTCATTTTTTTTTGCAATACTTCCTCATCATCAGATGTCATGAATGGCTGACCGTGTTGTATCATACATACTTCATCATCGGTTGATTCCTCTTCTTTTTCAAATTTTACAAATTTATCATTGCCATTTCTTTGTACGTAGTAGGTTTTTGTTTTTGATATGTCTTCTATTATATCTTCATCGAAGTTATTTAAATATGATGCTGGGAGGAATAAAGAATAATCCTCCAGCTCTAGAACTATTCTTTCTCCAAATTTTGTATTCAATTTCTTTGCCTTTAAAATTTTATATTTTTTATATGAATCCATCTTCATGATAGAAATTGTCGGTTTAAAATTCTGTTTATTTAATGTTGTTATGAAATTTTTTTGGTTTTTTTCGCATTTTTTTTTTAATATTTTTTTCCCAACCATTTTTTTGTTTCTTTCTTTATTGATTTTAAAAAAAATTGATTTTATTAAATTTTTTTATAATTTTTCTTACGATATTTTCCTTTTTTTTCAAATATTTTTTTTCACTTGTTTTTCACTTTTTCACTTCTTTGTTTTTTTTGCCTTTTTTTTTCTTCTTTTTTTTTTATTTTCACTTTTTTTCTTTTCACTTATTCAATTTTTTTCATTTCTTTTTTTTCACTTGTTCACTCTTATTTTTTTTTCTTATATTTTTTTTCACCTGTTTTTTTTCTATTTTCTTTTTTTCACTGTTGTTTTTTAAAAAAAAAAAGTATGTTTTATCTGTTATTTTCTTTTCACTTATTCAAATTTTTTTCATTTGTTCACTCTTATTTTTTTCTTATTATTTTTTATTTTCTTTTTGTATTCTATTTTTTTAATTTTTTTTTCACTTTTGTTTTTTTTTTTAAAAAAGTATGATTTATCTATTTTTCGCTTTTTTTTTTCACTTATTCAATTTTTTTTCTTATTTTTTCTTTTTCACTTGTTCACTCGTATTTTTTTCTTATTTTTATCTATTTTCTTTTTTTTATTCTATTTTTAAAATTTTTTTTTCACTTTTGTTTTTTAAAAAAAAGTCTTTTATCTATTTTTAACTTTTTTTTTCTTTTCACTTTTTCCATTTTTTTTCACTGGTTCACTCTTATTTTTTTTCTTATTTCTTCTTTTTCATTTGTTCACTCGTATTTTTTTCTTATTTTTTTTTCTATTTTCTTTTTTTTATTCTATTTTTAAAATTTTTTTTTCACTTTTGTTTTTTAAAAAAGTGTTTTATCTATTTTTAACTTTTTTTTTCTTTTCACTTATTTAATTTTTTTCACTGGGTAACTTATTTTTTTTCTTATTCTTTTCTATTTACTTTTTAAAAAGAATACTATATATTTTATTCATTTTTCACTTTTTTTTTCTTCACTTATTCAATTTTTTTTCTTTTCTTTTTTATCACTTGTTCAGTCTTTTTTTTTCACCTGTTTTTTTTCACTTACCCACTTTTTTATTCTATTTTTTTTTCACTTTCTTGTTTTTTTTTTTTAAAAAGTATATTTTTTTTATTACATGCGTATATATACTGTGTTTTTTTATAAAAGAATTTAAATATTTGAAAAAATTTCAATATATGAAAAAAATATTTCAATGTTTAAAAAAATATTTCACTATTTAAAAAAAAAAAAAATATTTATAAAAAATTTAATTTTAAAAAAAAATTCAATATTTAAAAATAATTTATTTTTTTTCACTGAATTTACAATAAATTCAACCGCTAAATTGCGAGAAATATTTTTGAAAATGTTTGTCCTTTAACGCGTTAAATAAAACCGAAAACTAAATTTCTGAAGAGGTTATATATTTTATATATACTATATATATAGAGTGAAAATTTTCTAATTCTCTTTTAATTGTAAGATATTATAAGCATAATTATGTTCACAAAAAATAGAGGAAGTAGCAAAACGTGTATATTGATTATATTTTTTAATTATTTTTATTCCAATTAAGAATAAGATTATCAAAAAGACAACAGGAAATCAAAAAGCATAAACAAGAATATACAAGTAAAATTGTGTTCTGATAAGAATATCAAAGAATGATTTATAAAGAATAATAAGAAAAAAGAAAGTGTCTTTTCGCTAGTAACAAAAATCGCAATGGATTTTATTACATATTTTATGTATAAATTATAGATTAGAAAAAAAAATTTAACCCGAAATAAAAAAAGTAAATTTCTTTCGATAGTAACAATTCTCGGTAGTAACAATGTATTTAATAATTTTTGCTTAGGAAATATAATAAAAAACAATTTTTTTGATTATAAAAATTAAATTAAAAACAGGAAGGCAGATTATTATTTTTGAATAAAAAATAAATATGTATGTACATGTACAATTGTTTTCTTTACAAACAGGAAGGCAGATTATTATTTTTGAATAAAAAAAAATATGTAAATGACAATTGTTTTTCTGTTATGAATATTAGAAGAAATTGTATGTCACATAAAAAGAATATTTTTTTTCAGTAGTAACAAAGATCATAAAATATCTACGGCATGTGTAAACTATTAACGTTTTATGCGCATGCAATATGTATTAAACATTATATATTATGTATACTTGCTAATAAATCAGATAAGAAAAAAATCAAATAAATACATTTAATGAAATATCTAAAAAAGAATTTCATTTTTCTTAATGAAAATATCTTGTCCTTATTCCTATTTATTGACGTTACAATAAAAGTTAATATATCATCATTAACATCAGTCTTAACGATTTTTAAAATTTTTCGTATGATCTTTCACAAGTTCAAATTTCATAACGATCCTTAACCGTTTAGATTCAAAACATTTTAATTCAATAATAATTATTCTTCATAACTGATTATATTTAAATCTAAAATCAATTTTAAGTACTTACCAGTTTCAACATAAACGATCGCCAAAAATCAAGCAATACGAAAGCTACATTCAAGATACCCACCAACAGACGATCACCAAAAATTAGGAAAAACAAAAGCTACATTCAAGACACCCACCGGAATAATATGCAAATATCCGGATTTTCCCAAGACATGCACCGCGCATAAAGCTCTAAAAGCTTTCATAGAGCTTTGTGGTGGTGCCAGAACTCCCCTATTCTAACTACTATTTTTTTTTTTTACATTTTTCAAGATCGCTTGTATCACAGAATTGTTTTAATTATTCAATTTTTGTTTTTTAAATTTTTTATTATTTTCTTTTTCAAAATGCACTTGAAATAATTTTTTTTTAAAATTTTAATTTTGTCCGTCGTCGGGGTCACCATTTGTTGCACAAAAAGAAGAAAAGCACAATATTTTACTGAATGTTTTATTGATGTGAACTTAACCACTGATAGTTTACTAATAATAAAACTTAATTACTAATTACATTAAGTAGTATGATAAAAAGTGGTAGCGGTACTCATTGCATTAGTCAAAAATATTTCTAATCTCGAGATGATGTTGATTGTATGTATATGTACATGCATTATGTAAAGTAGTACCTATACAAGGTTATCTTGTAGGTAGACTTGTAGTGGGTGATAGTAAATGCAATGAGTGTCGCTACAATAGTACCTATTATATATGGAAAGGAAATTTTTTTCGGCTTGTATAAAATTGAAATTTACGTTTTGTAAATCACAGCTGATATGATATCTAATATATAGAATTTCACACATTCATACATACATATGTATATATAATTTATCAGCGCATATATTACCAAACAAAAAGATTCGTGAAGCCAAAAGTAACTCGTGGAAATCCTTCTGTGGGGAGATAACTTCAATCTCAGAAGGAGCCAGACTCCACAGGGCTTTGGCCAAAAATCCCACCAATCCATTGGGCCTATTAAAGACCAAGGATGGGATTTACACGAAAAACGAAAGGGAGACACTGGAGGTACTGTTACATACGCATTTTCCAGAATGTGAAACCTTTCTGGAAACCGATGACCAATCTGCTTTCGATGAGCTCCATCTAAGGGCGAAGAAGGTAGATTGGGAGTTGGCTAAAAGAGCGGTCACGCTGAACAGGACAATATGGGCTGTCAATACTTTTGAACCATATAAAAGTCCTGGTCCAGACGGAATCTATCCAGTACTCTTACAGAAAGGAGGAGAAGCTGTAGCACTGGAACTAATCAGGCTTTTCAGGGGCAGCCTAGCACTGGGCTACATACCCAAAGCCTGGAGGAAGGCTAATGTGATATTTATACACAAACCTGGGAAGGATTGCTCCCAGGCAAAGTCGTATAGACCAATTAGTCTATCGTCCTTCATTTTGAAGACGTTGGAGAGACTGGTCGAAAGGCATATCAGGGAAACCTGTCTGATTGAGAGACCCTTGAGCTCCAATCAGCATGCCTATCAGCCAGGTTAATCATGTGAAACTGCTCTGCACCAACTGGTTGCAAAAATAGAGCACAGTTTACATAACAAGGAAACCACTCTGGGGGTTTTTCTTGATATAGAGGAGGCGTTTGATAACACCTCTTATAACACCATCATAAGTTCTGCTCAAAAACATGGGGTAAGCAACACCATATGCAGGTGGATCAGCCACATGTTAAGAAGCAGAATAGTACAAGCCACTCTGACAGGAGTGGACATACGGATGTCGGTCACCAGAGGGACCCCACAAGAAGTGGTCTTATCACCACTTCTGTGGGATCTAGTATGGGATGACCTAATTACCGAACTAAACAATGAAGGATTTTACACCCAGGGCTATGCGGATGACACAGTCATCATAACCCGGGGAAAATTCCTAAATACGATATCAGAGTTAATGCAGAAGACTCTGAAAATAGTGGAGCAATGGTGTAGCAGGGAAAACCTGAAGGTAAACCCAGCTAAAACCGCCCTTGTTCCCTTCACGAGGAAAAAGACGTTGGAGGGTCTAAAACCTCTTATCTTTTTCAACAGCCAGTTAGAGATTTCCAAACAAGTTAAATATCTAGGACTCATCCTAGATAGTAAACTGACCTGGAATGAGCAGCTGACTGAAATTACGAGAAAGGCAAAATCCTCCCTTTTCAATCTTAAAAGGGCACTCGGTAATACATGGGGAATTAGGCCACATATGGTACTTTGGATGTACGATGTGATCCTAAAACCTATGATAAGCTACGGGTCACTGGTGTGGTGGCCCAAAACAGAACAGAAAAAGGCCAAAATTGAATTGGAACGAATTCAAAGATTGGCCTTTCTGTGTACAACGGGAGCATTCAGAAGCACCCCGACGGCAGCCTTAGAAGCTATACTAAACGTACCTCCCCTTGAATTCGTCATCAAGGGGCAAGCTAGGATAGCGGCGTATAGGCTGTATATGAACAGACACTGGAAGCCCCTGGTGGAAGCCGGGCATACCAGTATTCTACAAATAATCAAAGATAGAAGTTTCGAAATGAGACATGATTTCATTGAAACTTCTACGAATTTTGAAAAGAGATTCCTCACCCAGATAACAAGCTGGGAGGAAACGCGTGACAGTCACCTGGAGGGAGATCTCATCTGGTATACGGATGGATCAAAGACAGGTGAAGGAACGGGAGCCGGAATACATGGCATAAAACCTAGAAGGGATATAATAATCCCACTCGGGGAATATGCCACTGTGTTCCAGGCTGAAGTATGCGCCATAAACCTGTGCGTCCTAGAGAATTTAAGAAGGAGATATAGAAATAAAACGATCCTCATTCTCACGGACAGCCAGGCGGCGATTAAAGCACTGGAAAGTGTTAAAATCAACTCTAGGGTAGTACTAGAGTGCAAAATAAACCTTAATGAACTGGCAAACAACCACAACAATATTTTGGTGAAGTGGGTGCCAGGTCATAAAGGAATAGCTGGTAATGAAAAAGCAGACGAGTTGGCCAGGAAGGGATCCAGTACACCCCTGATAGGGCCAGAGCCCGCCCTGGGAATCACTAAAAACTTCATTAGGAAAAAGGTGAATGATTGGGTACAAAACCAGCATAAAATTGGATTTCTGATGGAGGAAAAAGACGCTCTGGGGGTCTTATAAAAGAACCGAACAGAGCGATTTCAGACCTGACTCTGAAATGTGAAAGGAAAGTTATTAGACTTGCAATTGGACTAATAACAGGACATTACAAGTTTAAAGTACACCTACAAAAACTAGGCTTCAATATGAATAACCTAGACTGTAGGCTATGTCTTGAAGAGGAAGAAACAGCAACACACATCCTGAAGGAATGTGTGGCACTAGAAAGATAGAGATGGAATACCATTGAGGGCAGAAATCTCGAAGATCTTTCAAATCTAGACTACATAAAGTACGTTATTCTCCTTGCCAAAAGGATAAATGCCTTTATGTAGACAAACAAAGGGTGAGGGATACAATAAGCTTTCTTAAGCTGCAGTGTCGAGGCAACCCAACCTCTTCTCACCCTTGTGAATTAAACTTAAACTTAAACTTTAAAGTACCTACACAAGGTTATCTTGTAGGTAGACTTGTAGTGGGTGATAGTATATGCAATGAGTGTCGCTACAACTATAACGAATTTAAACAAAACTGCAGAAAATGTAACACAGGGATTCATTCAACAACAACAATATGCAAACAAGAACAAGCAATAATAACCAGAAAATCGGAGTCAATCAAAACTTTGTGACAAAAAAAAAAAAAATACTAACACACAATGATTAAATTGCACAAAAAAGACTCCTGGTTATTTATATTTCAACAGGAACACCAAATGAAAATACAGTGTGCATCAACCCAGTTCACGCGACAGATAAAAGGAACAGGGGTAATGTCACTGACTGAACCATGCTCATTTGAAATAGACAACAGAGAATTACCATACGAAGGTAATAAAAATACAACAGTAGCCTTCCAGAACGTTGAAATGTTGCAAGAATCCAACTTAGAGCTAGATTCTTTCCAAATAAATTTGCAACCCCACAGAACAAACCAACAGAATATAGCACATACAATAAAGCACATAATGAATGATAGCCGATTATTGGAGCAAGGGAAAGATATCGATGATTTAAAAAATGAAATACTGCTAACAGAGCAGAGAAGAAATGAGGAAAAAATAACGTTTCAAACTAATGTAAACAGTGGAGTACTAACCATGATAATAATTATAATAATGTGTGTACTAATAATAAAAATAAGTAAAAAAATCAAAGTAACACGCTGCAAAATGGGGGAACCCAAAGGGACAACCATAGAAACTTTAGCACAAGCGCATACGGAACCTACACCATTCTAGGACAGTAAGGGCAAAACAAATCCTAAAAGTGCAATAAACACAAATCACAAAAGTTTCCAATTTTGGATTTGTTTTTTTTTTTTTTTTTTTTTTTTTTTTTATGATCTCTAGTATAATTTTAAATATGTTAAAAAATTTAAATCAAATACTTTTAAATCGATCTAAATACTTAACACAACACAAGATTTATTATTATTAAATTAAACACAATTAACACAAATCACTAAAGTTTTCAATTTTGGATTTGTTTTTTTTTTTTTTTTATTATGTCTAGTATAATTTTAAAAATTTAAAAAAATTTAAATCAAATAATTTTAAATCGACCTAAATACCTAAATTCCTTAAATACCTTATCTCCTTAGATAATTTATTTTCAAATCTATGTACGTTTACCAATAATTGGAAAACAACTAAATTAAACGAATTTTTGTAGAACATTGTCATGTATAAATGGTAATTAGGTCATGCAGGTGTACGGTAGTTCATCGGTGAATCGCGTACATGGTAATATTGCAATTACCAAATTAGAACACTATGACACAATAGTGAAATAATTGCGATTACGCTAATTTAGATTGAGCAATTTCCGTATATGAAGACACCTGGCTTAATATTATTATTCGTGTTCTTATAACAGCATTCTTTATGTTTTCGATAACATAAGTGGGGAACATCGAAATTAACTTTAAAAGTAAAAGTGATACGTTTGATGAGTTGAGTTTTACTGTTCAAAGAATAAAGTTGTTTTACTCTAAAAAACCTCTAACCAAAAATCCTAAAACACACAACATAATTTGACGCAGCCGGTAGGATCGACATTAGTAACATTGAAGAATTAGTTTCGGTGGGAGCTGAAAAAATCTTTCTTTTAACTAAAATTTGTCGATATTTTCCTACGAAACAAATAAAATAATTAAAGTGTAAAATTAGGTTGGTTAAATACAGAGGTAAAGTACAAATAAACAACGTACGCAAAAGTACATAAAAAGGACGCGTACTCAAGCAGTTAAAAGTGTAATAATAACAAAAATAACAACAAATAAGACGTGCATAATCATAAAATCACATGTTCATAAATCAATACGACATAACATTTAAAAAAAATAAATAACATAAAAAATAATAACAATAACAATAATAAAATAAAATCAATTTGCTGAGTCGGTAAAAATAAAAAGCATTAAGGTTCCGATTTACCAGCTGATCGAAAAAATTTTCAATCTATTCAAAAAAAAGTCAAAAACATATATATGTAAAATATGTATACATTACACATCTCCATACATCCATAATATATCCATATGTATGTACATATGTGCTTTATTCTATACAATATTCTTCAAAACCATAGCATACATAGGTATATACTATACATACACCGTATGTACATACATACATACTAAACTTATCTAATTGTTTGAAATTCTAATTTTTTCCAAGAATTTTTTTACCGAATTTTTATTTTTTTATTATCGGTAAAGAAATGGAATATATATTGAATGTGCATATGTACATAGGTATAGGTACACAGTGTTTTATATGTATACTTAAGTACATATATCATGTGCTTATCCATACATGTGTATGTATGTGCATCAAGTCAAATGTAAAAAACAAAATTTTAAATTTTTGTATATCTGTTGAAGTAATTATAAATATAAGAAAAAATGTCTGGATGTATACACGATATACATACCGCCTGTATGTATACATACATATTTAAAATATGTACGAATGTTTTACCGTTTTGCAATGCATCTTGAACCCTGATAATATTCGTAACATAATTTAAATTATACACACGTGTGCATATTACCATCCCGTTTATTGTAATATGATGTACATATGTTGAATATGATACACGCTTATTGGTGTAAAGTTTTTATTCAATATATTAGTTATATTTTTCGCATAAAAACTTATAAAAAATTATATATGTACATATATGTATGTATATATAGCTAGAACATACGTTATACATATTTTCAATACAATTTATACTGACCAATTGTTATTTTCATTTGTTCAGTATAAATATATATTATGTTCATATATACTTCATACACATGTACATTTACATACATATACTTACATATGTATGTATGTACATTGTCTCTACCAATATTCAATAATCATTTTTTCTTCATTCAGTTACCCAAAAACTTAAAAAACATATTACGTCTAAGGTGTAAAATTTTTATTCAATATATATATATATGTATTAGCTTTTTACAAGTAAAATGTTTGTATAAAAACTCAGTTACTTTTATGAAGGTTTTTTTAAATAATCCCTTATAAAGCATAAATCATCATTGTTTTTTATACGCTATTAGTATTTTATTAGTATCATGCAAGTTTAAAAAATACTGTACCTGCTACTACCACTACCATTACTACTAAAAATATTACAAAAATCTACTATTATTTTTTTTATTAGTATTATAGGTGTTATATATAAAATATCAAATTGTAACACAATTTGATAAAATATTAGAGAATTTTAAATTAAAGTATTATTTCATATATTTCAAATAAATAAAACATAGGATAAAATTTATTTCAAAACTAAATTCATGCAAGTTCGCAATTCTACAATTAATATAATTTCACAATTAAATGTAGAACAATTTTTAAAAGAATCATAGTCCATTAATTGATTTGTCAATAATTGGGTAATCATTTTATATGTAAAATTCATACTAGTTAAGACACACAAAATATAATGGAATGTCACCTAATTAAATATATAAAGAATTTCAGTAAAGCAATTTTCAAAAGTAGATTAAATAAATATCAATATTCAGTTGTGGAAAAAACCATAAACCAAATTCCAATATTTCACCATTGTACCTAGAACAAATATTTTATGAACTTATTTAAAGTCCATAACGTCTTTTTTGAATATACCAAATTTAATGCAACATAAGAAATATCCATGCACTAAGTTCAATATTATTACCAATATAAATTCCATATGATTTCCTAATAATATTAACATACTTAAATTCATATACCGAAATTATATTAAATTACTTGTAAACAAATAAAGTAAAAGAAAATTCATAACTAGGTCAGTAACAATAAGCGGAAATCAAAGAACGAAATTCGAAAACATATAAAGTGCAATAATAATTAATGCAATAATTGCACACATACAAAAAGTGGAGAGTTAAGCCATTGAGCTTAACACACATAAGTACATGCGTAAAAGTTATGTTGAAAATATACAACTAAACACATATGAGTGACATTAATAAAAGGTAAAAATGTCGAGTAAACAATTAACCATATAATTAACATTATGAATGAACGGAAAAAGAGTATGAAATGATAACGCCCATTCTCCCTACGATTGACATTTTATGTTAAACGTATATTCAAATAATATTTAAATAAATTTCAAGATAACGAACTTCGGACTCAATTAACACAATTAAATTAAGTAGGGAAAATTGATAATTGTATTTATTGAAGAATAATTACGATTATCAGAGAGTTATAATTATAATAACTCAAAACAGTAAAAAGTAAATTACCGCGGAATTACAAATCGTCTTTGATGATAAATCGCGTTTGGATAATACAAAGTATTTTAAACTTAGAAATTTTACAAGTAAAATAAACTTAGTAAAATTCTAACGAAGCGGACATAGAAAATAAGGTAAAGAACGAACAGTTGGTTTCGGTTCAGTATCAAATTAAATATAAAAAGTAAACAAATATTTGAATTAGTTTAAGTAAATTTTGTGAACATAGTTTTAAGTGTTGAATAGTGAAATAAATATCTAAAATTAAATCACCAGTCTTCTTTTTAATTAAACCCAGTTTAGATTTCTTCCCTAAATTTTCAGTTCAAAAGTAAAAATAAAGCAATATTTATAAATAACCTCTGATCGCTTCGCAAATGTTATATACATTACATAGGCATATTACAAGTTAGTTTACATATACATATATAGTATATTTCCAAATGAAACAAAATAAGCTATACATATATTTTTACTATTGCAATGCTATTATTACTACTATTCGTTATGGGGTTCACGAATTGGCATGTTTCGAGGATAACGCGGATCTATAATTTCGAGTGACATACATTCAAAATAAAAATTTTTTAACTTCGGTACAATCTCATTCCAAAATGAATTATTGCGATAAATTTTTTCGGCGAAAAGTGGTTTTTCCGACGATGTTCACACTGCGGAATAGAAAAATTCACGACAGGTAATATTCAATTGGCCTTGTATTTGATAGTAGTAATCATGTTTCTTATTTATCAAAATTTGATTACTACTCTTACATATTTTCATAAAGTTAATTTTTTTCTGTCGAATCGCGTCTCGATGTCCATTCCAGCTGAAGAATATGGACATTGAAGTTCTACTAAATCCGTTTCACCGACTGTACCGTCATGGCTTGCACCTAAAAATTCGTACATAGAATCAATGAATAAACCGCATTTTTCAATTTCGACGTTTAATTGTCCCGCATTCTTCGTTTATTTTGCCATATTTAACTGAGCGGATGGAGGAAAGATCGGAATATAAAATTGTTTTTAGTAAATTTGCAAAAGTTTTCACGCGTCGTTTACAAACTTTTCCAAAGCACGAAGCAGTCAACAAACTTCGACGTTTTAAAAACCAAACTTGCGAGTTTGCCTGCAGACGTGTGAGTTTCTCTATTTCAACGCGATTATTTTGATTTTCTTTCAAATCCGCGATAATTTCATTTCTAACGAAAGTTTGATTTTCTGTTGTTAAGTCCGGTTTTTCGCAAGTATCCGTACCGTAATTTTTATCTTGACCCGTTTTGAAAATATTTCTTCTACATTTTCTTTTTCCCGAATTTTTATTTTTTCTGTTCACGTAAAGTTTTTTAATTCTACCTTTTGAACTTTTAATGAACACGGCTCGGCTTAGTGAAGAATACGCCTCTTTTGAATTATGTTGTACAGTGGCAGCATTGCATCGAGACGTATACGAATTAGAAAACGAAAGATTTACGCGTTTGCCACCAACAAATTTATTCACTATCGAATGAAAATTTTCGTCAACATTTGAATCGACGTCACAAATAAGGCTTTTCGCGTGCAAACTAAATATTTTACAAATCGAATATATTTCATCTAAAATCCCGTCTTCTTTCATTTTTTCAATTTGATCTGATTCAGAATCCGTATTTTTTTTACAAAAATAATACGCGCAATTTTTATGATAACCAAATACGTGGTAAGGCGTATTCTTTATATCTTTGGATAAAAACAATAATTTTTCATTAAAACTTAGCCCGTGCACGGATTTCCAATGTGATACAGCCTTTTTAATCCCTATAACGATTCTTAAATAATTTTGCTGTACCACATTGCGCATTTTTCTCGAAAATTTCTTATTTTTGTCCAAATCACGAAGTTTGCTCCGTAAAGTCCGATAAAGATGGTTTTTACACTCTATTTTTTCTACATGAGTGTTCGCGTAAGGTCGTACATCGAGTATTCTTTTATAAACCGCGCTGTCTCCATCCGCTATAAATTTGTTGTAACGCAAGCCGTACGTTACTTCGCTACTTTTGAACCCTTCAACGATTGCTGCAACTTCCATACCCGTAGACGGACCCGAATAATTTACCGTACACGCATGTTCACGTGGGACAAGATTTTTCCCTTTGGCTATCTCACAATTGAGACAGTATTTGTTTTTTACACACAAAAATAAAATTTTTCGTATATGAAAGCCGACTATTGCTACAGCACCCGAAAGCGCAGAATAATTACTGCGATACGATTGTTTAGACCAACAACCGTCGGTTATTACAGTGATTAGAGGTACACCGTCGATATCTACATCATGTTTTTCGATTGCTGCTTTCTTTTCTTCTTCAGCCGCAGTCAACATTTCGGCTTTTGCTGTAGACATCCAGTGCTCACTAATCTCCTTTCTGATATTATTGTATGTTCTTGACGACATACACGGTATATTAAGGACACTCGTAAATTCTTCTAATGTTCTGTAATTCCCTCCGGTAGAAGTGACCCCCAAGACCGCGCCGTAATTATCATCCGAAACTGAATTACAGTCTTCAGTGGTTTGTATGCAGCATTCATTCAAACACATGCTGCATTTAAACCAAATTTTCGACTGAAGACCATTTCGTATTTCATTAACAATCTCGACATTTTCTATAATACAACCGAATAACTCCATGTGTTTAAAATTTTTCAAGCCGGAAAAGAATAAATTTATATCAATTATACGTCGTCCTTCGATTTTGAAACTTTCAAAAATTTCACCGTTCTCACTTTCTACGACTATGTGTTCGCGTTTAAAATTTTGATTACTTGAGCAAGTTTCTAAAGCCGATTTATTACCGAAATACCGCTTAAAACGCTTTTTCACGCAGAACTTTAAATTTTTTGCTTTCAGAAGTTTGCCCATGATTGTAAAAAAAATGAAATTGCCCAAGCCAATAAAATTTTACAAAATAGATATAAAATAAATAATTTAAAACATATATAAAAAAAGTTCAATCAAGACATGCAAACTGACTACAAATAATATACTACAATACAAAAATAAATTTAAAAGATACACAAAAATGATGTAGATTGCATGCATATATTGTACACTCACAAAATGTAAAAAAAGAAAAATAAATCATGCAATAATTACTTAAAAAATTCACTAGTATCTACTATTATTAAAAAACACAACAAATATCTTCTATTATTAGTTTTAATTATACCAAAATAAAATCGTTAAAGAATGCAATATTGCTAAAAATTATAGTACAACCGCCTTCTACAATAATTTCAAGCAAAGTGACAAATTTCAAAAAAATATCAGTTATGAAGTTCCAATAAAATATTGGCGGCAAATTTGTAAATTAGTTATTCTTCTTTATTACAAATTAAGCTGATGTTCCATAACGGCATTGAGTTGGGCGTTGGGCGTTGTGAGCGTTGACAGTTAAGTTGAAATACGTGTATTTAAATTTAAGTTGTTCCAATGGACAACGCTGAAAACGCCGATAACGCTCATAACGCCCAAAGTAACCCAACTTTCAACTTTTTCAGCGTTACGAGCGTTTGTTGGTTATGTTATATATGAATAAATGTAAACAAACATTTTAATAAATCGTTAAAAAGGTTAGTTTGAAAGGTTTTGTTTATTTTTTATTGAAAGGACTGTTATGAAAATAAATTTATTTATATACACAGGTATTTAAATTAATTAACTATATTAATTTATAAATTAATAATTTAATTAACTAATTAAAATTAACCTTTATATCATATTCGTATGTAAATAAAGGTTTATTTATTTAAAAAAGTTTATTTGTTTACATTGTCCATTAATTT
The DNA here is from genome assembly GCA_963971155.1 of Anthrax anthrax. Taxonomy (NCBI): domain Eukaryota; kingdom Metazoa; phylum Arthropoda; class Insecta; order Diptera; family Bombyliidae; genus Anthrax; species Anthrax anthrax. Next base: position 33,956,690 of record OZ020117.1, read on the forward strand.
AAGTTCGAAAAGTTATTTAATATGTTAAAAACCAGGGTACGAATACTTTTGTGGTAAATGTATGTATTATTATGTATATATGTATGTATAGTATGTATATCCTAGAATTTCAGAAATAAGAAAAAACTAAAAAAAAAATAAAAAATAACTCTGACGATCACTTTTATTTCAATATATTAATTATTTTAGTTTAAATAGGAATGTTTTTATTAATGGTTTAATTTATTCACTTAGCATATTTCGCATTGCAAAAGCTGTTGTAGATGCATTATTCGAAGAAAATCTTTTACATTTATCAAGTGGACGAACTTCTTTCCTCCAAAGTCCTTCTATAATTTTATCTCCTTCATACCGAACGACAAATTCGGGAGGACAATATGATGATTCCGTCATTTTAATAAAATTATGAAGCACAACGGATGCTGTCACGATTTTTTCTGCTGAGTCAGGATCCATATTTAGATTATTCCTAAGAATTCTCCATCTAGCAGTTAAAATCCCAAAAGCATTTTCAATCGTGACAAACGTTTGTTGAAGTTTTCTTTTTTATCATCAAGACAAAAACCTGGATATGGTTTCATCAAGCACTTTTTTAAAGGAAAAGCTGCATCTCCAACAAAATAAAATGGATATGTTTCATCAGAGTTTCTTAATTGTTCATCCTCTGGCAAATCTAGTTCTCCTTTTACGAGCAATTTGCCGAAATTGGAGAAAGATAGCACGCCACCATCGCTCTGGCTTCCATAAGAACCAATATTTACTGCAGTAAATGTGTAGTTGGCATCACATACTGCTAATAAAATGATGCTGAAATTGCCTTTATAGTTATACCATCGACAAAGAATAAAAGAGATTTACATTTAAAGGCTTTAATTTTACCCCAAAAATTTTGATCGAAACAGGTGCTGTGCGGGCAGAGTAGATAGGGGTAAAATGTATTTCTCTTCATTGAGAATCACTAAATTTCAATTTTTCATTCTTTAAATGTATGTGTGAATTCTATTTACACATAAGGAAAATACCTAAAAGTACAGTGGAGTCTCAGAAAATGTGCTACCTTTTCCAATATTTATCATTACATCATTCTTTTTAATTATGAAAAAATTTCAAATTTCATAGAAATATTTTCATACAATTAAGGGTTTTTTGTTAATCGCCGACTGTACTATTGTATTGCATTGATTTTGTAATTCACATGGGGTGGAGTTTAATTTCTTTGTGATATCATGTTGAAGTTCATGATTTATATGATTGATATCATGAACTTCAGATGTTTTTACGCATTTTACCGATTTTAAGCATTTTAATTTTACATATACTTCCATTTAAAATGTACGTGTTTGTATCGCAGTATATCAATGAGCACATGTTCGTACATGTATTCATTTATCTCAATATGAAATGCATGCTTTCTAATAGAAATAAAAGGTTCTTTACTTTTCATATATGTATGTATACACATCATATACAAACATTCATATAATCATAAAAAGTGTGAAAAAAAAACAATGTATGAAGATCATTTTTTTTATTGTACCGAACTATTAAGAATAAATATACATATATACAAACAAACATGTACTATTTGTATGAAGTACATATAAATACGTATTACAGCTAAATGATATACTGCGATACAAACACGTGTATTTTAAATGTAAGTACATGTAAAATTAAAATGTTTAAAATCGGTCAAATGCGTAAAAACATCTGAAGTTCATGAATTTTTTTTTTATCATAGGAAATGAAACTCCACCCCATGTGTATTACAAAATATACGATCATCATAATAATAGTACATGTTTGTTTGTATATATATTTATCCTTAATACTTCGGTACAATAAAAAAAATGATCTTCTTACATTGTTTTTTTTTTTTCACACTTTTTATGATCATATGAATGTTTGTATATGATGTGTATCCATACATATATGAAAAGTAAAAAACCTTTTATTTTAAGTAGAAAACATGCATTTCATATTGAGATAAATGAATACATGTACGAACATGTGGTAATTGATGTACTGCGATACAAACACGTGTATTTTAAATGTAAGTACATGTAAAATTAAAATGTTTAAAATCGGACAAATGCGTAAAAAATTTGAAGTTCATGACATCATAAGAAATAAAACTCCACCCCATGTGTGCAATATTTATGTAACTTGTACACATTTATTTTTATTACCTATATAGTCTAACCAAAATTAAGACGTATCTGTAGTTAAGTAATACGTGTTTAGGCTTAGATTACCTAAGCACAAGTACAATGAATGTGTAATACTTTACTTTACAGCACATTATTTTATATATGGTTCTAGAATTATTCCTACAAGTGTATCGTAGCTAATTGATATACTGCGATAGAAACACGTACATTTTAAATGGAAGTACATGTAAAATTAATATGCTTAAAATCGGTCAAATGCGTAAAAAATCTAATAGTCTTTAAGAAAAAAGAAAAAATCCTAAACAAATAATTAGTTTTGGGTGGTGGTAATATTTTTACACATACACTCATGAAAATTGGTATTTATTTCGTACATGTACACGATTTTTTTTGATTTTTTTTGTTTTTTAATCTACATGAGAGTAATTCTCTTTACGAAAAACATTTTTAGATGGGAGGTTGTGTTTCTTGATCAGAGGTTTTAAAAGTAGGGTAAATTCTGCCGTAAGAAGTTTAATTCTTGGTTTTAATATATATTCTTTGGTTATAGTATAAAGAACCCGAATTCGGAGGACAAGTTATATTAATGTGCTTCCCATCAACTGCTCCAACACAGTTTGGTAAATTCCAAATATTTTCGAAATCTGCAGCTGTTCTCCTCCATTCAGTTTTATTTGGTATGGATAAATATGTATATGGAAGAAAGTTCATTCCATATTGCATCACAAGTTTCTAAAGTTATTTTTCTAATGGTTGACAATCCCATTTTAAATGACAATGAAAAGAACTGTCTACTACCTCCATGAGCCAGGTACCTACAAAATAAAAAAAATTTACATTTAAAATTATTAAATTCTTTTGGAATGTATGTGTATATATGTAGTTACACTAATGTCAAAAATAGTCTGCATTTTGCTGGTATAGAAGGTCTAATGGAATGTTTTGTTAAAGAAATTTCTATAAGATTATACAAAACATTGAAAGTATTAATGTTCATTCGAGTTGCTACTTGAAACATTTCTGGATCTCGTTCTTCAATAAGGTGAAATGTTTGATTGAAAAATCCATTTACATCTCTATCCTGATATATTTCTCTAACCCAAAAACTATGATTTCTTTTTTTTAATGCACTATAAGCACAGTACGCCACAGTAACAATATCTATTATAAACAAAATATCATCCATTATGAACAATTACAACTTTAAATTTAAATCAAAACCAATAATTTATACCACTAATTTAAATCAAAATAAAACTTTGTACATATATATGTAGTTGAATTAATTGTAAATTAGCAATTTTAAAATTAATTTAATTTAATTTAATTTAATTTAATTTATTATTTATTTGAAATTTATTCAATTTTATTATTTTATTTAAAGAAGCACTTTATTATTACTATTAATATGTACATATGTATGTAAATTATAACAACTGTCAACGCTCAACTCAACGCCGTATTGGAACATCAAATGTCAAACGCTCACAACGCCGAAAAAGTCCAAAACGCCCAACGCTCAACTCAACGCCGTAATGAAACATCAGCTTTACAATCATATTTTTTTTGTAAAATTATTATAATTTTCAATGCAATTTGTACTGACAAAAATTGTCGTTATTTTCATGTGCATTTACATACATATCTATATATCGACCGTTTATTTTCAAAGTGGTGTAAGTCCATAATTGAAAAATCACATAATTTACTTATAATTAAAAAATAAAAAAGTGGACTTACACCACTTTCAAAATAAACGATTCGTACATACATATATAGTCTTTGCACTTGCAGTATTAGTAGTTTTTTCTTGATTTGATTGCTTAAAAAATAAAAAAACATAGACTCTATAGTAATTTGAATAAACATATAATATATGTACATATACTTATGTATGTTTATATTTACGCTTGATACATCTATATGTACATATATACATATGTATGTATACGTAGCTGAGCGCATATAATTATAATAATATAATGATAATATGTATGTTCATACGTATGCCCATAGATTATTTACCTACGTATGTGTATAATTAATATATCTATATTGACGATATCTGCTGTGATTTATGAAATGTTAAAAATTTTATACGCAGCTATGTGTGTTTACATTCATTCAATGGGAATTATTGTTTCATAGAGAAAAAAATTATTTTGTTCATTGATTTTATGTATGCTATGCGTACGTATATACATATGTTTGTCTATACATAATGCACAGTGCACATACACATAGGGTACTTTCATGAATGCGTTGTTGACGTGTGTCAACGACCCGAATGCGCTGGAATGGTAATCGGAATTGTCAACTTTCCATGCACGCTTTTATTGAAATAAATAAAGACAATTCACCATTTTTAAAAAACGTCATATTTGTTTTTATAGTGTAACTTAATTGTGACATAAAGTGAATGTAAACAGAAATTTTAAAAATGAGTTTAAATGAAATGATGAATTTAGCAGAAAATGTAATTATTGAATGTGTTATAAATAACAGAAATAAAATATGGAAAAACTACGTGAAAGAAAAATTAGGAGATTGAAAATCCTTAAGTGTTTTAAAGGAAAAAATAAAATAATAAAAAATCGGAATTATGAAAGGACAATTAATAAATTTTCAGATTCAACATTCTATTCTCATTTTAGGGTGAATCGTGAATGTTTTTCTGTAAGTGTGTACTATACTAGTCAACAAATCATCAACAGTCAGATTATTTGAAAATTCTTATTTTTTTTTACAGAAACTCATTGATGAAATAAAGCCAATATGGGTTGAAAAAACAGTAGGACGTAAAGGAATAACGTTGAAACGTGCCTTGCATATGACACTTTGGTGGTTGTGTAACCAAAACTCACTCCGAGAAGTGTCGGATAGGTTCAATCATTCTCTGGGAGGAGTGTATCAGGTTGTTTTGAAAATGTGCAAAATTATTTGCAAACTTTCAAAAAAATATGTATGTTGGCCAGATAATGAAAAAATGTTAGAAATTATGAAAAATTTCGAAAATCTCAGACCTGAAAACAACTTTCCATCTGTAATTGGTTGCGTTGATGGCACACACATACAAATTCGTTCTCCTGCTGCAAATTCTTCCAGCTACTATAATAGAAAAGGATGTCATTCCTTGATTTTACAGGTAATTTATTATAATCTATTATAGATCTTAATATCTAAAAATACAATTTTCTTTTAATAAAATTTACATTTCAGGGAATATGTGACAATAATTTGTCATTTATTGATATTTTTTTCGGATGGCCAGGAAGTAGCCATGACGCAAATGTGTGGCATAATAGTCCCATCGGAAAAGCACTTGCGGGTAGGCTGTTGCAACTACCAAACGATGGGCATTTATTGGGGGATTCAGCGTATCCTTTGTTGCCATACCTGATAACTTCCTACAGAGACAATGGTCATCTCACATCTGGAGAGAAAAATTTTAATTTTAAGCATAGTTCAATAAGAGTAACAGTTGAACAAGCCTTTGGCATTTTAAAATCAAAATTTAGGATTTTAAATAACATAACATTAAATAAAATCACTAATGTTAAATTTGTAGTCTTAAGTTGTGTAATATTACATCATTTTATAAGATTGAACTCCAATTCAGGAAGTAATGTGTCCATTTTAAACTTACAAAATGCAATTGAAATTGAAGAAGAATATTTTCAGCTACCTACTGAAGAAATGAGAAACGCTGAAACAAAAAGAGATGTAATTTGTGAATGGGTTACTTCAAATAATGAATAAACTTGTATACATTTTTTAATAATTCTTTTATTTTCAGTACATATGTATGTATGTAAGATCGGAAATTAATTTGTAGGAAATTAATTGTAGAAAACATTTGTAATGTTTTCTGAAAAACTAACAACAATGTGAAATATATCAGAAATAAAAGTTTTGTTGGAAGTGTGGCGACCCGTGCGATTCGAACCTACGTCTTCTGAATTACTAAGCCACCCGCTTTACCCACTAAGCCATCCAACTGGATTTACTTTCCTCTGATATATTTCCTATTACTATTTTTCTCATTCCCACATTCGGCCATTCCTGACTATACATCTGCCCTCAGATGTATTACCATTTTTTCGTTAGTCTTCTTGTTCTGTCTGTCATCGTTTTGTCAACTTCTACTATATTCTCACTATATAGTAAAGTTTTATCACCAGTTGTACTATTCACACTCATAGTACTTCTCTCTTCTTTCTACATCCACGTATTAACTCATAATAACTCATCATAACATCATCCACGTAGCAACATCGTCGCAATTAAACTCACAAGTCTTCAGTCTGTGTCTAGGGTAAGTCCCTAAGTCTAGTTCATTCCGGTAGATGCCCCCAAATGTAAGATCGGAAATTAATATGTAGGAAATTAATTGTAGAAAACATTTGTAATGTTTTCTGAAAAACTAACAACAATGTGAAATATATCAGAAATAAAAGTTTTGTTGGAAGTGTGGCGACCCGTGAGATTCGAACCTACGTCTTCTGAATTACTAAGCCACCCGCTTTACCCACTAAGCCATCCAACTGGATTTACTTTCCTCTGATATATTTCCTATTACTATTTTTCTCATTCCCACATGTATGCATAAAATTTAAAAAAAAAACAGCATTCTTCATTGCTTCAAAAATAACAAAAAAAAAAAAAATATATAGTTTATTAAAAAAATTTTCATGAAAACATGAATTTAAAAAATAAGCATCTCTCGTGGCTTCTAAAAATTAACATAAATGACATTTTTCATCACATTATTAATCTAACAAAAAATATTAAGAAAACATAAAATTAATTCAAAATTTCAATTTTTTTTTTTTTTTTTGGCGAGTTTGTTATGTATATAACATTACAATAAAAAGGGGTGTCTTTCAAATATTGGGAAGAAAATTAAGGTGTGTTAATTAAAAGATTCGTGGTTTAGTTTCAAAGCTTTATTCACTAAAAATAGCACTAAAACTAGGTTCACAATATTAACTTTAAATTTACTGAAATATTTATTATTTATTTTATCTTAAATGTTTAACACCGAACCGAAATACTGTAATCAACTTAGCGCCGAAATAGAAAATCTTTTACTTGAAATTTTACAATTTATTCTGAATACTTTTTGGGCGAATTTTACTATGTTAAATTTAATTGAAATTTGTTCTAAGTTTTATTTAATATTTATTTTTTTAAAAAATATTTTAATTTGAATAATTTATTTTAAATCAAAGACGATTTCTGCGGTAATTTACTTTTACGACTTTACTGTTTCAAATCCAAATTATAACTCTTCCATAATCGTAATTATTCTTCAATAATTACAATTATCACTTTGCCCTACTTAAATTTTCTCTTTGTTAATTGAATCCAAAGTTCGTTATTTTTATATTAATATAATTTATTACCATAAATGACTGTACCAATCGTAGGGGAAAATGGGCGGTACATTTCAGTTCTTTGTTTGAAAATGCGTACATTAATTAAGAACGTGATCGGACAATTTTCGGTGAGAATTCTTTTGCGCGTGTAAATAACGTAAATTTGATACCATGAAAAATAGTTTCTTCTATGGAATTAATGTAGCCAAAGTTATATGGGAAATTAGGTAGCAGAATTGTATGGGAATGTAATTTTGCTGATTTAAAGAATTTCATGTGAATTTTGAAAAGAATTTTAATAATTATCAAATGTACGTATGGGAATCCAAATTTTAATTTTATAATGTTAAATTCATATTTGTAAATTAAAAGCAATAAATGCATGATTATATGTACATATATGTATGCATTATGTTATATTATATTATATTATTTTTATGGGCTGTTATGTCTGATGTTATAACGCTTAATGTTAATGAATTGCAGGTGTTAATATATTTGTTGTTTTCTTATATATCCGCTCTAAATATGCATTATGTACTTTGTTTAAAATTGTTAATTCTTGTTTGTGCATGTTATTCTGAAATATGGAAAATTGCTGATAAAAGGTAAAATAATATGATTTTGAACTATGTTGCTAACGAAAATTCTTATGCATACTTGTCTTTTAAACAAAGGATGAAATGATTGCCCAATTGGCGAGTCATCAAAATATTTATTATTTTTTTGTTAATTACATATTTTTCTTTGTTAATAATTTTAAAATTTAGGAATTTTTGAATTTATCTAATGTTTTATCAAATTGCGTTACAATTTGATATTTTTTATATAACATTTCCTCCCCCCTCGGAAAAATGGGTGGTAGGGTGTGAAAGATTGATTTCAGTTTCGGTTGGTTTACATTTTAATTTTTTTTTACGTTTGTTTAGTTCCTAATGTATAAAAAAAGATTTCATTATTTGTCTACAAATATTTATTATTCATTTATATTTTTATATTTTTTATGTATACTATATATAATCATTTATTTTATTTTTTTTTTTGTGTCTTTTTTTTTTACATTTTTTTGTATTTTTGTTTTTGGATTTTCTATATCTTATGTTTCTTACCTAACTTAATAATTGACCTACATTTTATATATGCATTTATTTTTTATTAAACCTTGACAATGATATTGAATTATTGTTTTTGTTTACATTATATATATATATTTTTGTTTTTTTTTTTTTCTATACATACTACATTAATGCATTTTGTTTAATTGTTTTTGTTAATTTCGAATTCATTATGTTTGTTAAAATATGATACATACATATCTAAGTGTTAACATTCTTTTTGTATGTTTATTATTGAATTATTTTTGGTTCATTACATATATTAATGTATGATGTTATTCTTCTCCTTTTTATTTGTATTTGTATTTACTTTAAATATTTTTATAATATATGAAAGAATTTCGAAATTATGAATGTCATGTTATTTCTTTTGTACATTAATGATTTATGCAACTGCGTTCTAAAGTATGTATATTAAATTTTATTTCTCGTCTACTCGTACAATAGAAAAAAAAATTTTTCTTCACTTATACTATTAATAATAAAAAAAAAATTGAACTTGTTTTACTTTTTATCTATATATATGTTCTTAAGTATTTGTTCTTCTCTAATAATAATGTCCCTATATAACCCCCGGATCAAAAATAATTCGGACTTGGTCAATAAAACACAAAGTACAAGTCTATTCATTAATATTTATTTTTTCCCCTTCAAAGTATTCTCCGTCTGATGCAATGCACTTGTGCCACCGTTTAATCCAATCCTGGAAACATTTTTCGTACTCACTTTTTGGGATCGCCATAAGTTCCTTCTTCGATTTGTCTTTAATTGCTTCTATGCTGTCAAAGCGGGTTCCCCGAAGTGGTTTTTTTAAGCGACTGAACAAAAAAAAGTCGCACGGTGCGAGATCCGGTGAATATGGTGGTTGATGAATAGTGTTTGTTGAGTTTTTAGTCAAAAACTCACGAATAACCACGGCTGTGTTAGAAGGTGCGTTATCGTGGTGTAAAATCCACGAATTATTTTGCCACAAATCGGGTCTTTTTAGACGAACTGCTTCTCGTAAACGCTTCATTACGCTTAAATAATAATCCTTATTAACTGTTTGACCTGTTGGTAAAAATTCATGATGCACAACACCACGATAATCGATGAAAACGGTAAGCAAAATCTTTTTCTTTGATTGAGTACGACGAATTTTTCTGGGTCTTGGTTCTTCTGAAGCGCGCCATTCACTTGATTGTTGCTTTGTTAACGCATCAAACTCGTACACCCACGTCTCATCACCAGTAATGATCCGTTGAATGAATGCAGGATCAGCATTTACTCTGGAAAGCATCTCTTCAGCAACAATAACACGTTCTTGTTTTTGTAAAAAATTCAATGATTTAGGAACCAATTTCGCTGCAAGTCGTGTCAAGCCCAAATCATCACTTAAAATGCTTTGAATTGTACCAAATGAAATTCCTGTTTCAGTAACCATCTCTCTGATCGTTAATCTTCTATTTTCCAAAACCATTGATTTAATCAGATCAACATTTTCTTTGGTTTTTGATGTTGAAGGACGCCCAGGATGAATGTCATCCTTCACTGATTTTAAAACGACTATGCCATTCAAATGTTGTTGTTTTCGATAGAGAACTATCACCATAACATTTTTGCAACATTTTTAGCGTTTCAGTAGCATTAATTTCATTTTTTACGCAAAATTTAATACAAATTCTTTGTTCAATTATTTTTTCCATCGCAAAATCGAAAGTAAGCAAAAACTTGACCTAAACAAAGTGCTGTCAAAAAACAACTGATTGACATATATAGCTCGAATTTGGAGGAAATGTAAAAAACAGGTATACAAACATAAATACTAAAAGAAATGCATCTTAAAATATTGGCGGGGGTTGTACATGAACGAGTCCGGGTTATTTTTGATCAGAGTATATGCGCTTAAAGATACAAGTCCAATATGATCTAGTTTATTATTTGTTTACTTTTTGCAATGTTAATTTTGTCGTTGTTGTTTTTGTTTTGTTTTTTATTTGTTAATTCTTATCTAATGTGTGGAAGTGTGTGTAATTATATTTTACTACTGCAATTGAATGAATTAATAACTGTACGTGTTTTTGTGTTGAGTAATGTATAATATTGCTTTTTAAGTGTATGTGTGTATCTATAGTAATTCTTAATATTTTTATTTTAATTGCCATGAATTGTTTTTAATTTTGACCTAATTCTGGGTGTTACCGATTTATACGAATAGTTCAACTAACTGTTTGTATGCACGTATATTATTTTATTAGTAAAAAATTTTTCTTAATTTTGCCGTCGGTAAATGCAACTTTTCGAAAACTTTTGATTGAGGACCTATCGATAGAGTTTAAATTTTTATTATAATTAACGTCGTCTTGTATTTACTCTTTTTCTTCTTCTTTTTTTTTTTAATTTGATGACCCTTTTGCGTACCCCTTATTTTTAGCCAATTCTATTATAGTGCAATAGTGATATTTTTCCCTTTTGGAGTCCCTCGTGGCAAGGTGGTCGGTGTTTCCCTAGTTCTTTCTTGTGTCTTTTCGTTTATTATTTGTAGTTGTACTGCCTCAATTTGTGATTGTTCTATTGGCTCTTTATTTCTTTCTTTATTTTTTATAGTCTTACAACAGGTGAACTTGATTTTCTTACTTATTTTTGCTATTATTATGCAACTTATTATGAATGCTATAATTGTTAATATTCCACTGTTTACATTAGTTTGGAGTGTCAATCTTTCAGCGGTTCTTTTTTGTTATACCATTATTATTTCATTTTGGAGTTCTTCAATATCTTTTCCTTGTTCTAGTAATGGGGCATTATCATTGGTAAGGTGTTGTATTAGATTAGTATCTAGCCCTTTGGTCATCTTTTGTGGTAGCGTGATTTTAAATGAACTCAGATTGAATTTTAAGTCGTGTTCCGTATCTATCTGCTGGAAAGCCACTGTTGTTTCTTTGTTACCATCGTAGGGCAGATCTTTTCCGTCGATTGTAAATTTGCAAGGTTCAGTTAGTGACATTACCCCGGTACCCACTAGTTGCTGTGTGAGTTGCGTAGACGTACACTGTATTTTTAATGCATGTTTGTTTTGAAATAGGAATAACCAAGAATCTTTTTCATATAATTTTACTATGGAATCTGTAAATTTTGTTAAAATTTTTTTTTGATAGTGGGACCTAATTTTTTCAGTTTTTCTTGTTAATACGGCTGTTAAACAAGTCTCATCATTTTCACCATTTACCCTTATCTGATCTTGTTTACAGATGGTTACTGTAGAATGGACCCCTGTATTGCATTTTTTACAATTTTGTTTGAATTCGTTGTTGTTGTACTCAATGTAGTTGTTATTTGTTGTGTTCAGTATAAAATTGGCATTCATATTTATTATTGTTGGTGGCTGTTCGTTTGTAAATTGTGGTAAAGGATGTATTTTGTTTAACTCGTATTTTTCTTTGAAAATTAAGGGTATTTCTATCTTTACTATTATCCCATCGGTGTCTTCTATGGATTGTACCTTTACTACTTGTTTGATTAATGGAAACTTAGCTGACGTAACGTACTTGTTGTTGTTGGCTGTTATTTCGCTGTACGTTTTGTTCAGTAATTTAGCTGAGATTAATAATGGATGCAGTTCATGCTCGTGTAAAGCATTTATTACAATGAATTGTTCTCTCAGATGGTTATAAATCATTTGCAATTTCGTCCATACGAATAACAAAATTTGGTTTACATCAATTTGTGATTGCAAATGCGTTACCTTTGTTTTTACTTCCATGATATTGTCTGTTATTTTTTCTGTGAAATTGTTTATTACGTCAGCGAGGTGATTTTGATGTATTGTTAGGTTTTGTATGTAGGCTATTGTCTTATCGAAACTGGATTTTAATACTGTCACCTGTTTTTTCATTAAATGCATATTTTCATTATCATGTTTTTCTAGGTTCTGTATTCTACTGTAGATGTTCTGTGCGTCACTAGCATCCATTGTTCCGAATAAGTATTTGCTAAGTTTGCCTACTCCATCGAATAATTCTCTTTTTTGCCGGTTATTTTGTTTCCCTAAGTAAAATTCAATTTCTTCTGTTTGTGTTTTTATTCGATTGATAATTGATGTTATTTCATTATGCCAATAATCGCAATTTTCTCGATGCTTTTCTAGATGTTTACAGGTGTTATAAGCTATTTCCTCACAATTCTTTACAAATTCTAACGTTTTTTCAGGGTGCATGGAGGTGAGTTTTGTGTATATTGTCCAGCTACTTTGATAAATAAAGGCTTTTCCTAGGGATTCCAGCATTATTCCATTTGAATTAAATTCAATTAATTTAATCTGTCCTTGTACCATGGTGGTAAAAATAATTGCAATTAATAATGTGGTAGCCATTTGTCCTACAAGAAAATGAGTAGCCGGTTAATTTTCTTTATCAGTGTACTTCTTAATATAGATGTGTTGGTGGTTATTCGTTAGTGTTGGTTTTAATACTATTATTATTTTTTATAATTCCTATTTTGGGCGGGGTTGCCAGTTCTACAATATTTTTTTTTGAAATTTTAATGTTTGTGTTTTCTCATTTTTGTAATTATTTTTTGTATCTGCAAACGGTCTGTTTTTTTTTTACATTTCTTTTTACATAACCCTTATAATACTATCTTTTCGCCTACGCTTTTCATTATTATTTTTTTTATATTTTTTTTATTTTATTATACTATATAAAACGTTATATCGTAAATTTTTTTTTACTTTTCTTTAACGGCCATACTAAATTTGAATTTTTGTTGTCTGTATGGGTGAGATACTTAGATTTTTGCCTAATAGCATTTTTTCCTATCTTTACATTAATTTCGATAACTCTCATACAAGTTTTTCGAATTTGAAATTAGGTTGCGGTAATTGTTCCTAGTTTAATTTTGGAGCAGACTCATTTCACTTTTAGTTCAGTGCAGTTAATTTCTTTAAAACATAATTTTTGAACACTCAATTGAAAAAAAAAAATTTTTTTTTGAGGACATTTTTTGTTTGCTTTTTTTTTTTTTGAAAACAAGAATTAAATTAATTTCCAAAAGGAAATAAGTGATTATAAAAATAAAATATCAAAAAACAAAGTTAAAATGGTAAGTATTGTATCAAATTGAAGTTGCTGTTTTCTTTAAAAAAATGGTTTTGTTGTTGTGGCATTTTTCGCATTTTTAAATATATTTCTGTTTATCCCTCAACATATTTTTCCATTTATAAAAAGGTCTTATTCTTTTATATGTTTTTAAGGCGCCTTGATGTCCACCTAACGGATTGTCATGATATTCATGTAATATTGTTTTAATTTCTTTTTCATCAATTAATATTTTTGCACTGTCTTTTCTTCTTATTTGCAAATTTTCTGATATTTCTTGTATAATTTCATTTTGATCTTCATTAACACTATTTTCGGATAAATTTTCCTGTTTCTTTTCATTATTAACTCGATGCCTAGCTCTAGTAATTATATTACAATTATTAATGTTATCTGAAATTTCATTGTTGTCTTCTATCTTATTTTCAGGTATTCTACTTAACGCATCTGCATTTTGATTAAGCTTCCCTGCTTTATATTCAATTTTTAAATCATAATCTGCTAATTTAATTTGGAATCTAGCTAATCTAGTGGTTGTATCTTTTAATTTTAAAATACCTACTAATGGTTAATGGTCTGTATATACTGTGAAATTTCTGCCATATAAATAACATCTAAAATTTTTTGTTGCCCAAACTACTGCTAACATTTCTCGTTCTATTGTTGAATACCTTCTTTCAGGATCATTTAACGTCCTACTTGCATAGGCTATTGGTTTCTCATTCCCTAATTCACCCTGTGACAATATGGCACCTAATGCTTCTCCGCTAGCATCAGTTGTTAAATAAAATGGTTTTTCGTAATCTGGATATACTAATAATGGTGGATTCGTTAATGCGAATTTTAATTCTTCAAATGATTTTCCACATTTTTCGTTCCATTGAAATTTATTATCTCTTCTTAATAATTTTGTTATCGGTTCTGCTATTTTTGAAAAATTCGGGATAAATTTCCTATAATAGTTTGCTAGACCTAAGAACGACTGTACTTGTTTAACTGTTTTTGGTCTAGGAAAATTTACTACACATTTTACTTTTTCGGGATCTGGTTTTATTCCTTTGTCAGAACATTTATGACCTATATAAACTACTTCTTTTCTCAGAAAGTTACATTTTTCAGGTTGTAATTTCAAATTATTTTCCCTTAATCTTTGAAAGACTTCAATTAATTTTTTATTGTGATCTTCTAAATTTCTGCCGTATATAACTACATCATCTAAGTATACTAGAACTTTTAATCCATTCTGTCCTGTTAAAATATTATTCATCAAGCGTTGGAAAGTTGCTGGTGCCCCTGTAAGTCCAAAAGGCATTCTTTTAAACTCATAATGTCCCTGATATGTACTGAAAGCAGTTTTTTCTCTATCTTTTTTATCAACTTACACTTGATGATAACCGTTAGCTAAATCTAATGTTGTAAAATATCTAGAATGACCTAATTGATCTAAAATTTCGTCAATTCTAGGTAATGGATACATATCCTTTACAGTAATTTCGTTTAACTTCCTAAAATCTACAACTACTCTCCAACGTTTTTCTCCTGAAGGACCTGGTTTTTTCGGTACAACTAATAAAGGAGAGTTAAATGGACTTTTACTTGACGTAATTTTATCATTTTCTAACATATCTTTAACCTGTTCTTCTACGATTTCTTTCTGAACCTGTGGTAGTCTATACATTTTCTGATTTATTGGTCCTTTCCCTGTTTGTAAAGGAATGGAATGTGTAATAGCTGTCGTATAACTTAATTTATCCCCTGGTAAATGAAAAATATCATTAAATGATTCACAGATTGACTTAATACTCTCAGATTCTTCATAATTTAAATTTTCTGGTATTGACAAATTTTCATTTAATAATTTTAATCTATTTTTATCTGAATTTATATTTTCACTTAATGTAAGTTTATGTATTTGTCTAATATTTCCATTGTTAAGATTTTTATTATTTGTTATTTTATTTTTTGCCGACTTCTCATTTGCATAAAAGCTATGTAATTTATTAAATTCATAATTAATATCTGTAAATTTATAAATATCAAAATCTTTTAAATGATAAAAAATTAATTCAAAATTTTCAATATAAATATCTTTTTCGTTACTACTTAAAATTGCTAAAGTTATTTCATTATTATAAGGTTTTATTATTGAACTTGCCAGGAACACTCCTGACCTAATTTCTTGTGATTCGCAAATTATATCTTCTTTAAAATTTACTTTAATTTTTACCAATTTCTCTGTACGTGCAGGTATTTTAATTATTACATTTATTTTTAATATATTTTTATTAGACTGATTATTCGTATAATTGTTAACATATTTTTTATTTTTGTCAATAAATTTCTCTAACTTACGATCATTATTTTGCTTCAAAAATTCAACATTTGTAATTTCTGATTTATTATTTTTATATTTCTTAATAACTTCTTTAATTTTCAATTTGTCTAATTCTTTACCCATTTCTTTAATATCTTCAATTTCTTTATTCAATCTTTTATTATATTTCATTACACTGTCTTTATTTGTATTTAATTTTTCTTTATTTATTTTTATATTAATTTTCTCTTCTCTTATATTTTCTTTAATTTTATTTATTCTCATTCTAATTTTTTCATATTTTTCTTTTATTTCTTCTAAATTTAATTTTTCTATTATTTCTTTCTTTTCAATTTTTTCTTTATGTTCTTGAACTTGTACCTTTATTTTTGAATCTTCTTTTTTGTTTTCGTTATATTTTTGTTTATTAATTTCAGTAGTTAACGTTTTGATTTGATTTTCTGCCTTCTGACCCTCTCCCTGTACATATTTTTCATATAAAGAAGCTAAGACAGGAATTTTATTTTTTACCCGTACTTCCCTACATTTATTCATATAAGGAGGAATCTGAAAATTTGTGTTATCTTTTGTACCAGTTTTGTTGTTAGTGAACTTAACAGATTTTCTTCGAGATAGCATTTAATCGCTAACGAAACCATTATCATAATCCTGATTCGAAAAAGCAAAGACAGTCGAATCCTTTTTTGACTGTACTTTTTCGACATCATTTTTACGATCAGAATCTTGTGCTTCAGAAAAACGTATTTTTTTCATATCAGCAACCTTCAATAAATCAGTATTTACGAGACACTGTTTCGATGGTTGTATACCAATGATATGAGATTTGTTTTCTTTCACATTCGATTTCTTAAATTTATCAACTTTCAATGCTACTGTCTCTTTTTTAACTCGTTTGTTCACCAACATTTTTCGTTCAAAAGGATCTTGTAATTCGATTATTAAATCCTCTTCATTTGTTTCCTTGCGAGGAAAACGTATTTGTTTATTTGGACCATCAATAACACAATTTTTGGACAAAAAATCAAAACCTAATATACCGTCTTCGTCTACATTTTTCATATCTTTTAATATATGAAATTCACATTTTTTGGGATTCTTAAATTGAATTTTAGCCGAACAAGTACCTATCGTTTCTCCTTGTCCGCATACCGTATTAATTTTTAATTTATTATCATTATTTATAATTACATCATTTTTCAATATATTTTCTTTTAATAAGCTAATTTCTGCACCTGTGTCTATTAATAATTCTGTTTTATTTTTCTTACTAATGTCTATGGGTAATTTTACTATAAATTTATCAAAATTTTTGCATACGTTTTGGGGCTGGCACTCGTTGTATTCATTTTCTCTGGCTGGGTGACAGCCCTTTTCTAGTTTCCCTTATTTTTATTTTGATTGTCCCACAATCTCTTTGCGTTACAATCCTTCATCATATGCCCTATTCTTTGACAAAAATTACATTTTATTTCAGAATTTTTATTTTTATTTTCGTACTTTGTATTATCATTGTAGGCATTGATATTATTCAACCCATTTCTTTGAACATACGTAACTGATCTTGAATTATTATATTTCTCTCTACAATTTTGTGTTACGTGCCCGTACATTTTACAATTTATACAAAAGGGTGTAGACTTTCTAATTCGACATTCTTCAAAGGTATGATAATTCTTACCGCAGAAATTACAAATCTTGAATTCTTGTCTTTGATTATTAGGATGTTTATGGTTAGAGAAATTTCGATTTTCGTAACGGAAGTTATAATTGTTGTTGTTAAATCTTGGATTTGAATTAGGAAAATTTCGGTTATTGTTATAATTAAAATTTCTTTGTTCCTTATTTTGGTAATTATACTGTGGCACTTGCGCCATCTGTGTTCTAAATTTCGTGTTATTATTGTTATAATAATTTTTTTTGTTTTTGTAATTAAATGGCATTTCATTTATAATATTTTTACGTGTTGAATTACTATAAGGTGTATTTATTGTTTGTATAAATGGTGTATTTAATGTATTATTATTTGGTAAATTTTGAAATTCATTGATTGTATTTGTAGATTGAATGTCCGTTAATTCTATATTTTCTAATTTTGTAATTATTTCTTTTAAATTACTTTTATCTTCGTTTGCTGCTAATAACCTATATGTCGGATTAATTAAACCTGTTCTAAATGAAAATGCGGCAATTTCTTGTAAATCTGTTTTCACAGCATCATTATCCTCTGTATGCCGTTCCTCAGCTTTCTTTTCACAAGATTTTAACATTTTTTGAACTCTAGTGCCAAATGTTTTAACAGATTCTCCCGGAAATTGCCGTACCATTCTTAATTCGTTTAATAATGTGAGATATGTTTTATTGTTTACTAGTGTATTGTGTAAAATTGTTTTTAACTGATCTAGTTTAGGACAAATTATACCATCTAATAACGTAGCAGCTCTACCCCTAAATTTAACCGGTAACATTGCAAAAAATAAATCTTTATCTTCGTCTCTTGTTAAACATTCATACATATTTTCATAAAATTTTATAAACGTATTAACTTCTACGCTGACGTCATCTGTATCTTCAGCGCTCAATATAGGTACATTATTTAACAATTGATTAACTAATTCAATATTTGCCATTCTGAATATTTTATCTAATTCTTTAGTAAATTCTTCTGAAAAACTAAAACTATTTTCTTCACCTTGATTTTCTTCACTTCCTGTTGTACCTAACGATGTTCTTGGTTTGTAAACTCGTGTACCTGATCTCAGCTGAATATAGTGTAATACGTGTTTTTCCTCTTCTCTTGTTAATGTTACACTTGGGTGGATGATTTTTCGTGACTTACCCGTTGGTGTGGATGCTGCTGGTGAATTAGCCGTGTTGCTGTTATCCTCCAGTACGATATCTTCACTTGTTGATTGTTGTTGTTCTAATGGCACTAAATCGTTGCTTTCTTCTGATGTACTGAATACTGGACTTAAATTTTCGAATGTGAAGGAATTAACTTTTTCTTCGAATCTCACTTTCCTTTTTGGATCTTTGAATGGAGTTGAACTTGTTTGTTCACTCGACATATAATTTAAATTATTTTAAACTTTCTTTTCAAAAAAAAAAAAAAATTTTTTTTTTTAAATTATACTTCAATAAAAATATATTTTTATCTTTTTTAAAACCACTTTTTATTTTGCTTTTATAATAATTTCTTCCCAATTAATAAATGTTACTTGTATTTAATAAAATTTTTATTATATTAAATATTATTTCAAACAATTAACGATTTGCACAGAAAAATACACAATTTTTGTATTTATTTTAATAGAAAAAATTTTCAGATTTTTCACATTTTTCTTTTATTCAATTATTGAGTTAATGTTTCGTTCAACGGATTAAATATATTTGCTGAATTTAATTTTTATTCTAGATTTATTTCTGAACAAATTTATAAATTTTTTTGTTTATTATTAATTGAATTTTTATTGTAAAACCGAGTTGAAGCGTTTTAAGTGTTTTCAATTAACACGGTTTATCGGCTGCGCCAAAATTTAATGTTACGCAGCAAAATTTTATTATAAAAAATTTATATAACTAAATATAAAATTTTTTTTAACCCAAATTTTAATTGTATGTTGCACAAATTTGTTAGATTAAAACGGAAGCATTTATAATGTTTTCATGAAAACGTTTACCGGCTGCGCCAAAATTATAATGTTATGTATATAACATTACAATAAAAAGGGGTGTCTTTCAAATATTGGGAAGAAAATTAAGGTTTGTTAATTAAAAGATTCGTGGTTTAGTTTCAAAGCTTTATTCACTAAAAATAGCACTAAAACTAGGTTCACAATATTAACTTTAAATTTACTGAAATATTTATTATTTATTTTATCTTAAATGTTTAACACCGAACCGAAATACTGTAATCAACTTAGCGCCGAAATAGAAAATCTTTTACTTGAAATTTTACAATTTATTCTGAATACTTTTTGGGCGAATTTTACTATGTTAAATTTAATTGAAATTTGTTCTAAGTTTTATTTAATATTTATTTTTTTAAAAAATATTTTAATTTGAATAATTTATTTTAAATCAAAGACGATTTCTGCGGTAATTTACTTTTACGACTTTACTGTTTCAAATCCAAATTATAACTCTTCCATAATCGTAATTATTCTTCAATAATTACAATTATCACTTTGCCCTACTTAAATTTTCTCTTTGTTAATTGAATCCAAAGTTCGTTATTTTTATATTAATACATATAATTTATTACCATAAATGACTGTACCAATCGTAGGGGAAAATGGGCGGTACATTTCAGTTCTTTGTTTGAAAATGCGTACATTAATTAAGAACGTGATCGGACAATTTTCGGTGAGAATTCTTTTGCGCGTGTAAATAACGTAAATTTGATACCATGAAAAATAGTTTCTTCTATGGAATTAATGTAGCCAAAGTTATATGGGAAATTAGGTAGCAGAATTGTATGGGAATGTAATTTTGCTGATTTAAAGAATTTCATGTGAATTTTGAAAAGAATTTTAATAATTATCAAATGTACGTATGGGAATCCAAATTTTAATTTTATAATGTTAAATTCATATTTGTAAATTAAAAGCAATAAATGCATGATTATATGTACATATATGTATGCATTATGTTATATTATATTATATTATTTTTATGGGCTGTTATGTCTGATGTTATAACGCTTAATGTTAATGAATTGCAGGTGTTAATATATTTGTTGTTTTCTTATATATCCGCTCTAAATATGCATTATGTACTTTGTTTAAAATTGTTAATTCTTGTTTGTGCATGTTATTCTGAAATATGGAAAATTGCTGATAAAAGGTAAAATAATATGATTTTGAACTATGTTGCTAACGAAAATTCTTATGCATACTTGTCTTTTAAACAAAGGATGAAATGATTGCCCAATTGGCGAGTCATCAAAATATTTATTATTTTTTTGTTAATTAAAATATTCTTTTGCGTGTTGGCTTTTTATTGCAAGTATTTTCGTTCTCTTTGGATGTTTCACTGTTTTCGTCATGAAATTCACTGTCTATATTAGGAGTTACGGATTCTTCACTTTGATTAATTTCAAGTGTACTTACAAGTATACTCTTTGGAGGTTTAATTGAATGTTTACATCCATATACTTCATCGAAATGTTTATAAAAAGGCCACAGAGTTCTTGCTGCTCCTGATGACGAGTGCCTTTGTTTAATTCGTTTGTACGTTGACATTAAATTATTAAATTTTAATCTCAAATCTTGAACTGAATATCCAATTTCAGAATCTATCTTTTTCATATCTTAAAATGAGATTCCATAAAACGGATCTGCTTCTTTTTCCTTCTTTAAACAGTTTTTCATACTTCAATCGAATATTTATTAGAAGTTTTATTTTTATTGCATCCCAGTGCGATGTATGATATATTTCAGATTCATTTTCATTATTTCTAAAAATGCAAATTAATGAAAAATTTTATTATTCATAATTCATAATTAATATATGGTTAATACTCCAACTTACTCCAAATTGATTTCTAGAATTTGAGAACCGCATTCTCACACTGCTGTGGATGAAGTTACGTTCATCATCATCATCATCACCAAAGAACCTTCAGAAAATAAAAGACAATGCATATGTATTAAAATTGAAATTTTCAGAATTAAGTTCAATACTTATTCAATACTCATTTTATTTATTTTAATTAATATTATTTAATTAATTTTATTTTAATTTTAATAATTTTTTTATTATTTATTTTAATTATTGCAAATATTGCACCCATTCAACAAACAAAACAACGCAAGAGTGAAATGACAGATAATTCTTCTTCTTGAAAATTCAGTACTGCAGTTGTTTGAAAGCGATTGAGTAATTTGAGTAAACTTTGCAGACTACTTGAATTATTGAAGCTGATACATTTCCACGATTGCATTGGAAAGACATTTATGAAGTTGATTTGTTTGCCGTCAGCGTCGACGACGCATTTATGAAAGTACCCATATACTACGTACATAAATTCATTCGCGCTGATATACATACATATGTATGTAGGTATACTACATCTCCATGTACAGTTTATAAATTGATGCACATGTTTACATAATTATTATGATTTTTCCCTTGCATCATATATTGTATCTTGATATATTGGTAATACATGCGCTGATAAATTATATATACATATGTATGTATGAATGTGTGAAATTCTATATATTAGATATCATATCAGCTGTGATTTACAAAACGTAAATTTCAATTTTATACAAGCCAAAAAAAATTTCCTTTCCATATATAATAGGTACTATTGTAGCGACACTCATTGCATGTACTATCACCCACTACAAGTCTACCTACAAGATAACCTTGTGTAGATACTACTTTACATAATGCATGTACATATACATACAATCAACATCATCTCAATCTCTCTTGTATATAACAAGAGATTTGAAATATTCTTGACTAATGCAATGAGTACCGCTACCACTTATTATCATACTACTTAATGTAATTAGTAATTAAGTTTTATTATTAGTAAACTATCAGTGGTTAAGTTCACATCAATAAAACATTCAGTAAAATATTGTGATTTTCTTCTTTTGTGCAGCAAATGGTAACCCCGACGACGGACAAAATTAAAATTTTTTTAAAAAAATTAAAAAAATTATTTCAAGTGCATTTTGAAAAAGAAAATAATAAAAAATTTAAAAACAAAAATTGATTAATTAAAACAATTCTGTGATACAAGTGATCGTGAAAAATTTAAAAAAAAAAAAATTTTTTTTAAGTACAGTGAACACGTGTGAAAGTGAAAATTAACCTAGTGCACATCATATATATTACACATATCACGTGCAAGTTTTCTATTTTTCAGACATCATATACAATTCAAAATTACACATATCACATAATATAGTACACACGTGCATTTTCCACATATTACACATATTGTTATGTAAGGACGTGATGCGATGTAAGGCAGGCACCCTAAAACATATACGACACCGTTGGGCGCCATATATGTTATGTAAGGATGCCGCCCAGATGTTATGTCTCATGTGTGTTCGTAGATTATGAAATTAAACGGAAATTTGTCGATGAAATTTAATAACATGAATGAACCATGTATTCGCGAAACTAAATAAAATGAAATTAAACACGACTTGCTGATCATTATCGGTTATACCTCAGCATGCTTGTACCGGCCTGCTTTGCTCAGTCGAGGGGGGGGATCTTTAACCAATAATGATCGAAACGTACACACACATGATCAAAACATCCTCGCATAACACATAAAAAAAATCATGCCGAGGATTTGATGAAGTTCATACGAAGAAAGAGAAACAAAAAAAAAATTAATACTGAAATGTGAATGACGTATCTACCCGCGAAGTGATTGTATACATAAATCGTATAGAATCACTTTATATGAGACGGTTCTCATATAATATATGAACGTACAGGTATAAACCGAACGAACCTGTTATTGAACGAACTTCATGATATCAAATTTAAAATAATCATCAAAACGAATTTATGATAAAGGACCGGGTTGAATATGCAAGAAGAGAGAGGTCCACGAACCAACGTTCAGTGATGATAGGGATACTCACCAAGCGGAGGATGTTACAGCCATCGTTGGTGCACACGAGCACGTCTCATCCTCCTTTACAATTACGACGTTATGTTATTCAAACAGAAAAAAATTCATAACTTATCTCCAAGTTCACCATATTCATGCCATAGGAATATTTAAATTGGTTTTTTTTTTTTTTCTTTTTTTAATAAAAAAAAAAATTCCATGTAAAAACGTTATATACAGTAGCGGTCATAGCCCTAGTCCCACAATCCTTGAAAATTCATTAGAAAGTCGTCAGATCTTGTCTTGTCCCATGTTTTGTGTCTTAGGACATTTCTTTAGAAATTCTGCAGGCTTTTACAGGATTGTCCTGGGCTAAGTGCGACACTGTCTTAGGAATGTGTCAAAGGTACTACTTACTACAATCGCAAGAAAATTTCAATCGAAGTTCTTTTGATAATATTTCAGGAAAGTCTTAAGATATTTTATTAAGAAAAATGTAAGAAAACTTCATGGACCTTTCTTTAGAATTTATCGTCGAGTAGTATTGCGAATTTGTCATTGGAAATTCTGCACTATTTATCCTCAACATTTCTGCAGAATATATACCTGTTTATTCTTTAGAATTTTTCGAGACTTTTATAGATGAAATATGGTTTAGATATATTTTGACATAAACAAATATTTAAATTCAATAAAATGTAAAATATTTTTTGCCTTTATTAATGTTTATTGAAAAAAAAGTTAAATTCATTTTTGGCAATTCTTACAAAATTTTCCTTATTGCTAACTCAATATTTCATACTTGTTTTGGTACATTGCTTTCTTTAGTTTGTATAATATTAATTCAAATATTTAAATCTTAAAAATAAAAACTAGACAAAGAGCAATAAAATCTAGTTCAAAAGAAAAATGTCGAAAAAAAAAACAATTTAAAAAAATAAAATAAATTGAAATGAAATTTTATATGTATATGTACATATAAATATATTTCTACTTTTCATTTTTTCCGTAATTCTCTAAGTTACTATTTTCTCCAGCATTTTTATGTTTTTGCATTTTCCTATTTTCTTGTTTTTTTAGTGCATCTTTTAATTTGACCAGTGTAGATTTAAATGACTTCTGAATATTTGTCATTATTTTATTTCCGAAAATTTCAACGCATATACCTAAAATTAAGAGAAAATTTTTGAGAAAATACATGAAAAATATGTACATGTATATTATTTTTTGAAGTCTTAAATCAAAATGCTTAATATAACAACAAGACAGTCTTTTACACGTTTAAGTAAAATGTTACTTAATAAATATACCAATGAAAACTTCATTTGATATTATAATAACATGTAAAATTTGCTTTCCTAATATGTGCTCGTGAATTTGGAAATTAAAAAATAAATCAGTTAAAAGTTACCTATAAATGACTGTGTACTGGAATTAACCATATTGACAGATTGAGAGGGCTGGTCTCCATATGATGCACCAGTATTCTGTGTAGTCGACTGGTCTACATTTGATGCGACACTGCCCTGTACTAGAAAACTTTGAGGATTGTTTTTTCCGGGTGTAGTAAAAAGAGGTGAGAGTTCACTTATATTCAATTCACTTGGGTCCGCAACAGAACTTTGCATGCAACTGTATTGTTTTTCATTTCCAATCAGTGTAAATATGTATTGCTCTTGAGTAGTACTGGTGTTCTGTTCTGAATTATGGAGTGGTTGTTGATTATCTGGATCTTCTTCGGCACTTGACTGCCAAAGAGCCCTGTCGCATTTTTTATTTGCATCGTCAAAGGAATCTGTGCAAAGATCATTTTTGAAAATTGTTCTTAAAAATATTTAAAAAAAAATAAAAGTCACCTGCATAAAAAAGTACTCGACATTCCACTTGTTTCCAATTCTCCTTGGGTATAACACTGTTTATTTGTAATTTTTTAATGTTTTTATTAGGTGGCCAAAAACAATGACATTTGTCTTCTGTTAGCCAATTTATTGGTATAACTTCGCATGCCTCCTCATCATCAAACGCGACAATGCAGTAACTATGAAAATACGTTTATATGTTAGGTATAAAAAGTAATGTGTAAAATATTATATAACAAAAGTTCGTATAACATATGTATGTACTACTAAAAATGAATTACATACCTCATTTTTTCAATATATCTTCTTGTGGTTATTGCTGCTGATGTGAATTGACGAATATATTTTAAATTTTGTGTAGTCCTAAAAAATAGTACGAATTATTTAAAGTTAGGAAGGCAACTTTTCTCTGAATTCGATTTTGTTCAAAAACAAATGTTCGTCCATACGTTATGTTAGAAGAAGTGAATATATTGAGGTAACGAGATTGGATAGGATAGTCATATAAATCTTTCAAAGCAAGAATTTCTCTTCCTGTAAATAATGTTTGTTTTTCCTGTTTTTCTATTTGCAAAATTTGCACAATAATGTATTTGTCTAGCATACAGTAATTGTCTGGTGAGTTTTTAGATAATTTTGTAGTTCCAATAGTAATTGTTTCGGCTACACCGTTTAGAATTTTCTCATTGTTTCTCAAATACTGTACGTGGCTGAAGTTATTTTCTTCTGTTATTCTGTTGTGCAACTGTTCTAGCACCTTATGCCCTGACCTACAACATTTTTTTATAAATTGCATGAAATTTTCAAATTTAAAAGCACTGAAGCTTTCTAGACAAGCACCAATATCTCGTACATCTTTACTTAAATGTAACAGACTGTGTACATTGAACGACATGGTGTGAATTCCATATAATTCACTGAAGTCTTTAACGAAATCCTTCAGGAGATTTTCAGCTAATTCATTGTTTGCAAGACATATTTCGTCTGAACATAGAATTTTGAGTCCACAGTGTAATTTAAGATAATGGTCATAATAGAGTTTTTGCACCTTGCCTTTTATCAAAAATGGCAGAGTGTATAAGAGCAATTGTCGCAATTCAGTTGCCTTATATCGTCTTAGCATCGAAAGTGGCCTGGGTGTGCGACTAAATTCTGCAGGCATTTGTCTGGATATAGACATAATATCTTCTGAAATTTTTAAAATTACTCTGTTAGGTAAACTGTACAATCTTAAACGACATTCAATCCACAGAGAAAGTATTTGTTTTACAACACCCAGACAAACAGCATGCATATAATCTATTGGAACTTGTGAAACACAACCAATTCCAAGGTGCTCGATTGTTGTTGTATTTTTACTTAAATGAAAATTTTCGTCTACTTTGTCCCTAAAACTTAAATTTGTCCGTAGTGCGTATACACCATAAGGAAATGTTACTTTATGTAGAACATATAAGCCTCGAATTTCACATTTAGAGCAGCTGCTGTATCCCGTGTGTGTTGTTACGTTCAAAACAAATGCTCTAGCAGGGGCGTCACAAATAATGGATCTAATTTTAATTTCATAAAAACGGCCATTCCAAACAAAGCCGTTTTGTAAAATTTCTTTCATTTCAGAAACAAATGGCTCAAGAAATATATCTACATCTGCCGGTTTTGATGTGCCGAAGTAAGTGCCTACCATTTCCACCCTTGATTGACCAACTATACTTATAAGAATTGGCCATAATGTGCTCGTAGAACTGTTACTTACGCCTACTCCATCTATTCCGACATCTAGTAGAACGGTATTCGTTGGACCAATAAAGAATTTCAATAAACGGTTCAAACATGTTTTAAACCCAACATGCAAATATTGGCCTTCCATCATATTAGAAATTTCATGTTTTTTAGGTGTGCGTAGAAGTTTTCTACCATCAAATGGTAAAAATGGAAAGTGTGGTCTTAGCACCTTGAGTAAACTATTAACGTGCATTATTGGACATTTGGAAAATGTTACCCAATTTGCTAATTTTTCTTCTAACGTTGGAATATTATTGCTTTCGATTGTGCTTTCATCAGAAGAACTGTGATAATCCGTGTTTGATAAATTGTTCATTCCATTCTTCATTGTTACCACATTGTTAGTTGTATCATTGTCGCCTGTAGCTCTATGTGTACTTTGAGTCGGATTAAGCAAAGGTGGAAATTCAGAGTGAACGGCTTGATTACCATTATTCTGATGTTTGTTAGAATTATCCTGGTAAAAGGTGCTTGATGATAGCTTGTCCTTAATAGCTTTCGTACTACGAAAATAATTACGAACAAAGTGTTGGGCTTCTCTTTTTACAAGACGATATTTTTTACGTCTATCAGCCATACCATTACAATATAAATTTTACATATGTTGCAAGTCGAACAAATACTGCAATAATACAATCACAATATGATTGCCGTTAGAAAATAAAACACTATCTACGCTTCATCACGATTAGAACAAAAAGGAAAAAATGCAGAGAAAATCAAATTACGTTTCTTGCTATGCATAGTGAAGTAAAAGCGATATAGGAAGGCGTATTTTTGTAATTAAAACATAATAACAATTTAAGCACAAACAGACTAATTTATAAACTGTATACCCACCAAATTTTATTTCCAAAAAATTGTTATATATTTTTTAAATTTATTTATTAAAAATATATTTAAATTACTAAAAATTCTTAAAAACACTGAAAACTAATAAAACACAAAACAATATGTTTACCGCACTGAGAACAAATCTATTATGACGAAATCAAATTATATACAAGGTAATTTACATTATTCGGAACCGCGGACAATTTCTAATCTTTTTCTTGACTTTTAGTATCCAGTAGATTAACCTGAGAGAATATCCGATGAACTTCATAAAAGTACACAAGAGAGGTATCAGACAATTTCTTGTTTTTTTCTTAACTTTTATTAGCAGATAAAATTCAGATAAAGTCGGTTTTGTTTTGCAAAAGCAAAGACAAGTGTAAGACAAATTCTTGCCTTGTTCTTCACCTATTTCTTCACTTCACACACCAAGGATAAAGCTTCGAAAAAATCCGAAGAAATATTCTAACACATGTCTGTCGTTTTTCATAAGAATAATGAATTAAAAAATCTGTATTTTGTCCTGATAATAACTTTTTTCAGATATTGTAAAGAAAATTGTTGGATTTCTCATCCTAACGAGAAATAGAAGATATTGCGACATTAAAATCCAATGAAAATTTGTGGACATTTTCGATATATCAAAACCTAAGATAAAAGCTCAGACTTAAATCGTGACTTTTTTTTAAAACACTAGACAAATATAAGACATCAGACAGCGCGGGACTAGGGAGAAATCGCATCACCTGCAATTTTTCGAAAATTGTTAAATAAAAAAATTCGTGTTATATTAGAATAACCCAATACAACTTTATTTGATACAATAAAGTCCTAGGATTTTGAAGCTATTTAATTACGGTCGTCAAGGATGTTTTGTACGAATAACAGGACATAATGCAAAAAAATGCATTTTTTTTACTTTTTAAATATAAAATTTATTGTTGAATTTTTTATTTTTTTTATTTTTTACATACGTTTTTCTTGCTTATATTTAAATATTTATTAATCTACTTATTTCTACAATAGAATTGATTAAAAATTATAATTTAGTTGGCCCTCCTTTTGCAATTATCCTCGCTGGCATTGATTCTACTAAACTTTTTCGTAAATCTGGCGACATTTCATCATTCCACACCCTTTCCAAAGTTAAAATTAATTTTTATTTTGTTGTTGACTTGTGTTCTACCACTCTGCGCTTTATTATGTGCCAGAAATTGTCTATAGGCTTAAGGTCAGGGGAATTTCCTGGCCAATCCAGTCTTAAATCCCCAGGCCTGAGAAAAGGACATTAAGCTGAAACAATAAAAACGAATAATTAGAGATTATTTCTTCAGGATTTTAAAGGTAACAATGTGGCACGTTCATAGTGAAACGTATTTTCAGATCGGAGGCGATGACAGGGAGCAGGGTCATCTTGAAAAATAACTTTATTACTGTGAAAAAGGTGTTTTTCTACTGATGGCACCAAATAATCCCTGAGGATGGTTTTGTAGTATTCCGCGTTAACGATGCCTTCGACAAGGTGGAGCTCTTCCATATTGTAAAAGAAAAAGCAATCCCAAACCATCTGGCTGGCAGAACCCCCCACATTTGGCAGTACACCGATTTCTTTGCATCTTTAGCCAATTTTACGTCAAACTTTCGGCGGAGGGTCTGATGAGAACAGGTTGAACCCAATTCCATCGGACAATATAACAGATCTCCAATCTTTAACCGTCCAATTTTTGTATTTATGCGCCCTTTCTAGACGCGCAGCTGTCATTTTTGTCGTCAAAAGCGATTTTTTTGCAGGTCTTCTGCCAAATAAACCACTTTCACGAAGTCGTTGCCTAACGATTTCGTCACTTATTCCCACGTTATAATCTTCCTGTAGTTCAGTTCTAATTTGAACCTCAGTTTTAAATTTGTCCTGCATGTCTATCCTGCGCAGGATGCGATTTTCTCGATCGTTTGTCTTTTTTTTGCGGCCAGTTCCTTTTTTCCTCTCCAAAGGATCCTGATTTTCCTTTTTACGTACTAGGCGGCTGACAGTAGATTGTGAACATCCTTTCGTACGCGATATCTCTCTGTGTGAGAGTCCTTTTTCGATTGAAGTAAAAATTTGCACCTTTTGATCGCGATTTAACTGTTGATAATTTATTGCCATTTTGCACACACTAATTTGTATTATCCTTTTACACGACACAGAAAAAACTAATAAAAAAAATTTTCACTGCACATAGACAGGTAGGCACGCAGGAACACCGACAAGATGTTATTTTTGTATTAGGATAAAAAAGGATGGGGTAAAACATACAAGACGCGATTAAGAAACTAAAATATGCAGGTGATGCGATTTCTATGACCGCTACTGTATATATAATATATTATGACATAAATAAAAAGATAACCCATTAGGTTTAGAAAAAAAAAAATTAACATTATTATCGAAATACAATTTTTGTTTCTTATTATTATTATTAATAAAAAACAATCTTATTTTTATTTATTTTTATTACTTTTTATTTTTTTTTTTCTTTGAATATTTAAGTAGTAAATTGAACCGTATCTTACCCGAGCTCAGGTATGTCCTCGTTGGCATGCGTACCGCTGTATCTGATGATGATGATGACGATGATGTCTCTGGAAATTTTTCCTGTTTTATTTATGTTGCCTAATTTCTCGTATTTCTTTTATTTATTATTATATTTTTTTTTGTTTTATTTTTTTTTTATTTTTGTTTAAATTTTATTTATATTACATTTTGCGTATTAGATTTATCTGAACGTTTATTATTATAAGCAAAAAAAAAAAGAGAACTTATTTACTTTTTCTTTTTTTTTTTTGAATTCCTAAAATTTATATTATGTGTATAATTGTTATATTGCATAAATAGCAATCTTTGATTGAATCGAACTTTTTTAATCTTGTTTTTATCCTTTTTCTTTCAATTACTATATCATATATTTTTCTTATTTACTACAATAATTATTAATTTTTTTTTTTTTTTTTTTTATAATTTTATTTTTCCTATACACCACCAATTACAATCATTTTTCTTTATTTCATTTTTCATTTTATATCTATAATATCGTATTCTGTTTATTTATTTATTTATTTCTTTGTAAATTCATATAAAAAGTAAATTTTATAATTAAGATATATTGAGTATTCAAAATTAAAAAAAAATTTTTTTTTTTCTTTCTTTTATTTTTTTAATTTATGTATTTCATATAGTTTATCAGTTATTGTTACTATAACACTTTTGATTTTATATATATTTTTTTTTTTTTTTTTTTATTATTTAATTATAATTTTTGTTGCTATTTTTACTTTTAAATAATTTTACATAAGGTTTCGATATATTTTCCAATTCCAACACTACCTATTTTAATTTTATTTTTATTTTGTTAATTTTTTTTTTTTTCTTTCACATGTCATTAATACATCATATATTACACCCGGTGTTTTTTTGTTTTTTTTTTTTTATTTTTTTTTTCTTCTCATAGTGAACCAAGTTTTTTTACAGATCACAAAAATTTCTCATTTTTCAATTTAATTTTATTTTCTATTGACCAATTTTCATAAATTAAATTTATTGTTTTACTTCAATAAAAAAAAATTTCAAAAAAAAGGAAACCTCAAAAAAAAAATCACTCTGTTTTATATATATTTTCCTTTCCACGCCACATTTTACTTTATTTAATTTTTTTTTTCTTCTTTTTTCTTTTCATCTTAAATTTTTACTACTTTTCTATGCAAATTTTAATCCCCGACTGAACGACTGATTAACTTCTGACTTTCCTGTGTGTGACTCTTTTTTTTTTGCATTTCATCATCTCCCCTTTTATATAGTTTCTTATTTTCGAAAAAAGATCCAGAATGTTCTGGATTATCTCTTCTCTCGCTTTTTCACATACAAAATGTATGTGAGAAAATCACCTGATCTTTTGAAACAATGAAATTAGCGGTAACCGATCCGGCCTTATTTCATTATTTCAAAAGACAAGTGCCTTATCTAAAATGATTGTGTAATGTGAGTGAAACAGAAATATACATCATTTCCATTTCAACCTTGGTTTTATTCGAAAATGGCAGATCACGGTAATGCCAGATCTGCCCTTTTTGAATAGCACCAATGGCTTACATTACACCACAAGGCCTTCCTCGAGTCCTACCGAGAAGAAGGGCTTGAAAGAGGAAGCCGAAAATGATTTTCGTCCGTAAAGGACTGCCCTAGAAGCGATAAGTCCCACAATGGAAAGGTACTCTAAAGTGAAAAGGTGAGCAGGGTTGTCAAAACAACACGTGGGGCTCGTCCACACCCTGAGATCGAGTCTCATACCTGAACAAGTAGGCTAGCCGGGCTGGACTAAAAGAATAATGATGGAGGCCGGGCTCTAATGATACATGTGAGCAGAGAGAAGAGAGAACGGAGAAACGAGGAACGACAATATACGTCATAGCATGTGCAACGTGTCC
The DNA here is from genome assembly GCA_963971155.1 of Anthrax anthrax. NCBI lineage: Eukaryota > Metazoa > Arthropoda > Insecta > Diptera > Bombyliidae > Anthrax > Anthrax anthrax. Next base: position 33,989,291 of record OZ020117.1, read on the forward strand.
AATCAATAGATGGATTATGAAAACTGATTAACCTGATGTGAAATGAATCGCCTAGATAGATGTAATACAGTATGAATCATATATGTCCCAATTGGATAAAACTAGTGAACGTATCCATTATGGAAAAAAAATCAGCGCTGATATGACTTGCAGAGATAGTAAACACAGTGAGTGGAATGTGCCAACAGATCAATGGTTCAGTTAGTTTTCATCAAAAATACGACCACGGCACTCGTTGTAGCACTTCAATTTTTCAGCGTAACGCTTAGTCAGATCCATCTCGGAATCACATCTGATGGTCGACATCAATGGACTACGCTGAAGAATTTGTATTGGCCTACTCTGTACGTTATCATCATTATTTCGATCAACTAAGCTTATACCAGTTTCACATAAGTTTTCCTTGATGTTTTGATTCATATATGACATGTTATTTAAAGTTGTCGTCCGGCTCCAAGTGCTTAGGATCCATGTTACCTGTTTACGGTTTTAACGACTTTCCGAAATAAATATGACTTTTGAGAATACAAAAAAAAATAAATACGATAATCTGAAAAGGGCTTATTATAATTTGAATAAATTTCAAAAATGAGAACGTAAATCTGAAAGGTTTAAGAAGTTCACGACTATCTGAAACAATATCAAAATAATCACATCAAATTGAGAGAATGTCACACATGCTATTTCGCTGATCAAATAGGGAAGAAAGAACAAATTATTATGTTAATGACGATTCGTTTATTTACGACACGTGTATTAAATTTGCGAATTCTAAACGTCTTTTTGTAATACTGAAATTATTAAATGATGATTGATTTATATTTATTAATATATATATCTGACTCAAAATGAATAAAATAAAATAAAATGAAATAAAATGTATATCTTTATGTTTGGTTGCTCCAGAGGAGAGACATGTCGAATACACCAAGCTAAAAACACGATTCAGATTCAAAAAGAACTAATTCCATCTGAACGTATATACTTGAACAATTACAAAACATCTCCACCAAGCAAACATCCCATCATCACCAAAACTCAACTAATGATGTTAAGAAAAATTTTGTTGTGTATTTAAAATCGTATTTTATTAACGCGAAAAAGTTGGATTGTTGATGATTCACATGCTACGCTCGTTTTGCTGAAGTAACCCATTTACAGGTGGCAACAGACGTACTCGCGAATATGTCCACAAGCACCTGGACAACACCAGAAATGAATTACAACCGCGGTGATCAAAGACATCAACAAGCAGCAACAGACGTTCTCGCGAATATGTCCACAAGAACCCGGACAATACTTGTCAACGTTGTACTGACATTGCACACGAAACGAAGAACAAAGTGTGTTTAGAAACGGAAGCTCCCACTATACTCAACGTCAAAGTTCCACAAATCAAATAATTCCGTAATTCCACGTCGAAATTTTATCATTATATAAAAAAAATATGTATATACGTTATACTGTCGATTCAGCATTTATGAAAAATAATATAAAAAAAATCAATTAATAATTTAATTATATATTTGATTATCATATAATCAATCATTTGTTTACATATCCGTTAATCAAGCGATTTCAGACGGTGCTTAGCGAGGTCGCGAACCACGTCAACAGTCCAGCGACACGAGACCGAGCCACACCGAGTATGCACTCCACCGTGGTACAGAACACTGACGGTGCTCAGTGTCGAGGCCACGCACAAAAATGTTCCGTGCCCACTGACATAACTCACAATGCACAGTATCTTCACCTGCCCTGATCAATCCAAGTCAAGTTGGTACGAGTGTCGGCACATTTAATCTATCACTTATTCAGTGATATGTGACCGACACCGCATTGCAACCAATGGATCGATGCTGTCAAGTTACAATACCGACATTGATCGTTAAGCCAGCAAACACCAAACATTAATGCGCGTTTACCAGGTCGTACCATGTGTCGGCGACGTGAAGGCATCGTGAGACTCGGAAGGCTCAATGTTCGTCGTGACTCGTGACCAGCTGACAAGGAGAGCGATGCTGAGTATTGATGCCAACGTCATGAAGCATATACCTTGCTTTCATTTAGAACGCAAGATATATACATCACCACTAGCATCAATGGCCCACATCGTCCCGATATCTACGTCACGAGCCGGGTCGTCTCGACAACGAACAGAGCTGTCATGAAACATCGAAGTCTCTCGACCACCTTTCACGCACCAGCACACGACGCGAACCTGCGTCACGACACCGAATTCCTCGCGACATCACCCGCTCCACCACCCACGATGCATGCTGTGATTGGGCGCCATGTCTTCACCGTGACTTGAACCAAGGTTAGTGAGGGTGACTATGTAGTGTGTCCAGGGCATATTGCCCCTTTCGGTTCCCACCCATAGCACCGACACTGACGTCCAAGCCGGGTCGTCTCGACAGTGAAGACGCGCCATGTCATCACACAGACAACATGCACGCGGTCAACGAAACAAGCGACGTCCACGCGTGTCCGACACAATTTCAAATTTTCCCACGGCCGATATGCACACACGATGCAACACGAGCCCGCACCACCGAACCGATCCGCAGTTACGGCGACCTACACCTAAGCCCGTGTAATATCACCAATTTAACTTCGTCGTCATTTCGCGTTATAGCGATTTTATAATCAAAAAAAATAAATCCGAAAAATCAAATAAAATCTCATACCGGAGATTGCTCACAATTTTTATATGTTATAATTTATACGCCGCAAAAAAAAAAATATACTTAACGCAACCATTTAAAAACATACACTTGTCACTCGCGCACTCGCGTATCACACGACCATCAACTACCAAATCAAAAATACTACACGTCGTAGTATGTAAACGAAAAAGTAAAAACTATTGCAAATTACAGCCTGGTTCGTGGATCTCTCGATGTTAAACGATCCCACAAACAATGCATATTCAGTTTAAAGCAGTTAGAAAGGAGCAAGTCATCAAATTTGGGATTGTACTGTCCTACATCAAGACCGAAGTCTGATGTAACATCATAAAGATGAGTACAACCCTGTTCTTGCCTCTTACGTTGGGCGCCATATATGTTATGTAAGGACGTGATGCGATGTAAGGCAGGCACCCTAAAACATATACGACACCGTTTGGCGCCATATATGTTATGTAAGGATGCCGCCCAGATGTTATGTCTCATGTGTGTTCGTAGATTATGAAATTAAACGGAAATTTGTCGATGAAATTTAATAACATGAATGAACCATGTATTCGCGAAACTAAATAAAATGAAATTAAACACGACTTGCTGATCATTATCGGTTATACCTCAGCATGCTTGTACCGGCCTGCTTTGCTCAGTCGAGGGGGGGGATCTTTAACCAATAATGATCGAAGCGTACACACACATGATCAAAACATCCTCGCATAACACATAAAAAAAATCATGCCGAGGATTTGATGAAGTTCATACGAAGAAAGAGAAACAAAAAAAAAATTAATACTGAAATGTGAATGACGTATCTACCCGCGAAGTGATTGTATACATAAATCGTATAGAATCACTTTATATGAGACGGTTCTCATATAATATATGAACGTACAGGTATAAACCGAACGAACCTGTTATTGAACGAACTTCATGATATCAAATTTAAAATAATCATCAAAACGAATTTATGATAAAGGACCGGGTTGAATATGCAAGAAGAGAGAGGTCCACGAACCAACGTTCAGTGATGATAGGGATACTCACCAAGCGGAGGATGTTACAGCCATCGTTGGTGCACACGAGCACGTCTCATCCTCCTTTACAATTACGACGTTATGTTATTCAAACAGAAAAAAATTCATAACTTATCTCCAAGTTCACCATATTCATGCCATAGGAATATTTAAATTGGTTTTTTTTTTTTTCTTTTTTTAATAAAAAAAAAAATTCCATGTAAAAACGTTATATATATAGTATATAATATATTATGACATAAATAAAAAGATAACCCATTAGGTTTAGAAAAAAAAAAATTAACATTATTATCGAAATACAATTTTTGTTTCTTATTATTATTATTAATAAAAAACAATCTTATTTTTATTTATTTTTATTACTTTTTATTTTTTTTTTTCTTTGAATATTTAAGTAGTAAATTGAACCGTATCTTACCCGAGCTCAGGTATGTCCTCGTTGGCATGCGTACCGCTGTATCTGATGATGATGATGACGATGATGTCTCTGGAAATTTTTCCTGTTTTATTTATGTTGCCTAATTTCTCGTATTTCTTTTATTTATTATTATATTTTTTTTTGTTTTATTTTTTTTTTATTTTTGTTTAAATTTTATTTATATTACATTTTGCGTATTAGATTTATCTGAACGTTTATTATTATAAGCAAAAAAAAAAAGAGAACTTATTTACTTTTTCTTTTTTTTTTTTGAATTCCTAAAATTTATATTATGTGTATAATTGTTATATTGCATAAATAGCAATCTTTGATTGAATCGAACTTTTTTAATCTTGTTTTTATCCTTTTTCTTTCAATTACTATATCATATATTTTTCTTATTTACTACAATAATTATTAATTTTTTTTTTTTTTTTTTTTATAATTTTATTTTTCCTATACACCACCAATTACAATCATTTTTCTTTATTTCATTTTTCATTTTATATCTATAATATCGTATTCTGTTTATTTATTTATTTATTTCTTTGTAAATTCATATAAAAAGTAAATTTTATAATTAAGATATATTGAGTATTCAAAATTAAAAAAAAAATTTTTTTTTTTCTTTCTTTTATTTTTTTAATTTATGTATTTCATATAATTTATCAGTTATTGTTACTATAACACTTTTGATTTTATATATATATATTTTTTTTTTTTTTTATTATTTAATTATAATTTTTGTTGCTATTTTTACTTTTAAATAATTTTACATAAGGTTTCGATATATTTTCCAATTCCAACACTACCTATTTTAATTTTATTTTTATTTTGTTAATTTTTTTTTTTTTTTCTTTCACATGTCATTAATACATCATATATTACACCCGGTGTTTTTTTGTTTTTTTTTTTTTTATTTTTTTTTTCTTCTCATAGTGAACCAAGTTTTTTTACAGATCACAAAAATTTCTCATTTTTCAATTTAATTTTATTTTCTATTGACCAATTTTCATAAATTAAATTTATTGTTTTACTTCAATAAAAAAAAATTTCAAAAAAAAGGAAACCTCAAAAAAAAAATCACTCTGTTTTATATATATTTTCCTTTCCACGCCACATTTTACTTTATTTAATTTTTTTTTTCTTCTTTTTTCTTTTCATCTTAAATTTTTACTACTTTTCTATGCAAATTTTAATCCCCGACTGAACGACTGATTAACTTCTGACTTTCCTGTGTGTGACTCTTTTTTTTTTGCATTTCATCATCTCCCCTTTTATATAGTTTCTTATTTTCGAAAAAAGATCCAGAATGTTCTGGATTATCTCTTCTCTCGCTTTTTCACATACAAAATGTATGTGAGAAAATCACCTGATCTTTTGAAACAATGAAATTAGCGGTAACCGATCACGCCATATTTCATTATTTCAAAAGACAAGTGCCTTATCTAAAATGATTGTGTAATGTGAGTGAAACAGAAATATACATCATTTCCATTTCAACCTTGGTTTTATTCGAAAATGGCAGATCACGGTAATGCCAGATCTGCCCTTTTTGAATAGCACCAATGGCTTACATTACAATATCATATCACACACATTGCATACACGGTTACATATCACACACATTACATACACGGTTACATATCACACATAGTACGCACCACACCTTTTTCTAAAATTTTTACATAGTGCAATTTTTTTTAAAATAAATATTATAAATTTTGCTAAAAAATTAATTAAAAACATTGGAAATAATAAATTTATTTCCAAAAAGTGAAAATATTTTGCATAAAATTTGCAATTTTAATTTCACGTGCCTCATCAGATATTTGCATCATACCACGAGGAAATTAACTATCCTATGATTAAATATTATTCAACATAAAAGGATCACAACGAAGGAAATCAAAATCAGGACATTTTGCATGCGGATGATAAAAATTTTCACGGATTTTTCAAGATTACTTTTCCACATTTTCCTGGTACCGGCATATCAACATACGTTACTACGTACATATCTTACGCAACACATTACATTTTTGTCTTGGAATGGGTTTATTATACAATTAATCTTACTATAACTATTATATTTTGTAAATTATTTAAAACAAAAATTAAATTTACATAAATATTCATATTTTTTAGGTTATTAGCACTTTAACATATTATCCATACATATATACAAAACAGAGGAAAGGCATAAAATTGGAATCATTTGGACATTAAATAAATGCAGACAATTTAAACATAAAAACAAAAAACATACATATACGAGTACATACATACATATATTTACGACTACATTACAACGGAATCGCAGTAAGTAAAGTTTCATTTCACTTTTATTCAAACTTCCTTTGTAATAAATACGTGTAATTATCTTTACATTCAATATTACATACATATATGACAAATATTTTTTCCTAAATATCGGTACATGCGGTAAATTGTTTTCGAGATCGTATAGTTTATCAAGTAAAACATTTTCTAATAATGTACTCTGAACTAAAAAAGCTCCACAGCACAACTTTTGTACTCAAGTCATTAATTCGAACCATGTATAACCATGTTACATTCCATATATATATCATGTTGTTTAATATTTTCCAAATATGTGTTAATCCTTTCATTTCGTTTAAATTAAGTGATTTCACGTTGCTAAAAGACGACACAGAAAATCTAAATGCCAAGAATTATTCCAACACTAGAAAAAACTGTCTTTCACTGAACTCTAGTTATGATTATCAGCAGTCAATTACACATGACGCTTTTATCGGTTGCATGAAAATACCACCCTTCTGGAAAAATCGACCCGATTTATGGTTTATACAGGTCGAGACACAGTTCCGAATAAAAGGTATAACGTCTTCTAATACAAAATACGACTATCTTGTTGCTTCTTTGCCACTCGAAACTATGGAAATTGTTTCTGATATTTTTCTGAACCCACCACAACAGGAAATGTATGAAAATTTGAAAAAGCATCTCCTCTCTCGTAGTACAAATTCAGAAGGTCGTAGACTTGACACACTCTTACATAAAGTTGAATTAGGTGATTACAAACCTTCAGAGTTATACAGGCACATGGAATTTTTAATCAATGGAAACAGTTTGGTTAGCCCTTCTTTGCTAAAACAACTTTGGATAAGTAAACTCCCTTCTTCTCTACAAGCCTACATCATAGTTATAGAGAATTTTCATACGTTAAATGACATTCTCACTATAGCTGACAAAATTCATGATTCAACGACCTCTACCAATATTTCTGCTCTTCACTACGACAAAAATTTTTCTAGTAACATTTATGATACTATTTCAGAATTGACTGAACGTACTAAACGATTGGAAACTCGAAACTTCAATCGTCGATTAAGACAGCGTTCCAGATCAAATACCTGTTTGTCATCCAAAAGTCCTGCACGTACCACTGGAAAGAAAAAGCTATGCTGGTATCATAAACGTTATGGTTCCATGGCTCGAAAATGCATCTCTTCTTGTTCTTATGTTGCAAAAGAAAATCCACAAAAAAAACTGAATGTATCTGTTGCGCCTGCGGCAGCGAACACACGCAAGCTACCACGCAACCTTTGGTCCAAAACTTGCATCTCTTGTCAAAAAGCTAAAATCGTACGAAACATAGTGTCACCTCATGGTAATTACAAAGTACCTGCCGGAAAATTTGAACACATTCACTTGGACATCGTTGGTCCCTTGCCTCCATCCAATGGTCATAGTTATATCTTAACTATTAAAGATCGTTTTTCACACTGGCCTGAAGCAATTCCCTTGCGAAACATTGAAGCTAAGACCGTATGCAACGCTTTCATCCACAACTGGATCGCGCGAATTATATATTTTGTAATATCGGGGTAAGAAAAAAAACAATATTATCACTGTTTATTTCATTTATTGAAGTATACCTTCACAAATTTTATAATATGATTAACACTATTTATTTGACAATGTTTTTTATTGTTTCATACAATTCTATTTTTAAAATTGGCCACTACTTATTTCTCAACCGATTACTTTGACGACTACTCAACAACTCCCTAATCAATCTCTATTCTTAATTTTTAATTCTATTTTTTTATCATAATGTCTATGGAAATTTCCATAGACAGTTTTTGTTTTATCAGCATTTTTTATATATACTATATATAAGAACTGAAAGGTTGAAATAATATATATGTATTTATATATAATATATTTGATATGGAATTTAGACATGTTTATTCCTGTCGCAAATATTTTACCAAGACAAAGGTTTTGGTTTCGTATTACTTTGTATGATTTCCGCTGTTTTTGCAGCTTCATCATTTTTCATTTCAATATATGTAACTCGCGTTATGGCATCTGTCAAACACTCACGACTGATCAAGGAACTCAGTTCGAATTCGCACTTTTTCGAATTCACTCCCCGGTTTGAATCAGAAGCCTCCGGCTTCATATTATTTATTATTTCAATCTTTCCGTTCTTATTTTTATATCGTAAATACAATATTATGCCAATTACAATTATAATTACGATTGTAGTTATACTAATATTTGTGCCATACATTATTTGTTTTTGGTATTTTAATTCTTTTATTTCTTTAATATTTTTCTCATAATCGATTTGTATTTTTTCAAAATCTAGTTTATTTTCATCTATGTTTTGTACATTTTCTGATTGTTAATAATATTTATCTAATGTTAATATTTTACTGTTATAAAATTTCATGTCTTTAATTTCTATACTGCAATTATTAAAATTAATCATATAATGTCCATTTAGAGTATATTTTCTTTTATTACAATTTTGTATTAAGCTTTCATTATACATATTTTTCACAAAAATAGTTTCTCCATCTATTTCTTCTATACTGGTTACATTATTATATTTGAATGAACATATTTTACTTACTATACAATGTCTACTTGTTTTTAAATTCTTTAAACTGTTAGTTTCATCATAACTATATATCTGATTATTTATTTCAACTATTAATTCATCTTTTTCATTAACTTTAACTTATTTTTATTTGGCACTGCTTTTATCATTTGCAATTCAGTTACAATATAATCTTTAGGAATTTTTATAGCGAAAACTAATAACTTATTTTTATATTCCATTACTCCTGCTTTTAAAAGCTTTAATTTATGTACATCTACTTTATATAAATCTAACTCTTTTGATGTTAACATACTTGGATGTATAATATTATTTTTTGTAGATACAATATTATCGAGAATTTGATCAATCTTATTTTCTAATCGACTTAATTTTGTTTCTTGATCTAAAAATGTAATTTTATCATTTATTTCTTTTATATGTATATTTGATTTATTTAAAGATTGCAAAATTAATTTTCTATCATCTTCTATTATTTCTTTAAGATAAAAAAATGTTTTATTAAAATGATCATTAATTTTTATTTGTCTGTTTAAGTTCTGTATACTGTTATGATTGTTTTCGTCTATTACTTTTAAGTGTTCTAGTATTTCTTCTCTATCATCATTATCCATAGTCCCGAATAACCATTTAGATACAGTTCCTGCTATGTTTATTAAACCTCTTTTTTGTCGATTTGGATTCTGTATTGTTCTAAGTTTACTTCTAATTATATTTATTTCAGTATCTAATATTTGTCTGTCTCTTATATTTGATTGTTTTATATTTTCAGCCAGTTATTCTAATATTTGTCCTATTTCCTTTGGGTCAATCATATGCAAAATTATGTCTGTATTATTGGCTATTTCTACATCCTTTATTCGTATTTTTACGTACCCACTGTCTTCCTGTATTTGATGTACTTGCAATAGCCCTTGTACTGCACTGGTCATCATTAACATTACCATTATTAAGGCAACCTGATAATTTATAAGGTCTTGTAATATTAGAAACATGAATATTTTCTAACCTATATTTTCTATAATATGGAGCATCTTTGTGTCTAACTCTCCAATAATTTTTTATGAACCCTTCCCTTCTTTTCTCTACATACTCTTCTCTTTTTGTATTTAATTTCTGAATGTACCTGGCTTTTTTGTCTTTTATTCTGTTAATTATTGGTGTCATATCACTTAAATGGCTGGCCTGCATTGGTGTCATTCCAATCGTTGAATGATATCGATTGTTGTAAATGCCTATAACTTTATATAATTTTTGTTCAACTGTTATGTCTTCCTCTATTGCTTGCATTCTTTCGATAATAGTTGAATGTAGCCTTTCTACATCTGCATTTCCGGTATGACTGTTAGGTTTTGTCCAATATATCTCTATATCTTTTTCTTGTTAAAATTTTTTCATTTGTTCAGATTTAAACTCATTATCCATAATATTTTTTCTTGGCTTTCCAAAGGGTGATATTGTTAGAAAATTTACAAGTTTATTTGTTTTTGTATAGGGGTACGTTCCCGAAATAAACGTGAATACAAACTACCGGCACTTGTAAATTTCAAAGTAACAAAAGAAGTCGCGAATTTTTTCGTTACGAATTAACGAGCAAGGAAAAAAAACGCGACTAGCGGTTCCCGAAAGGTTTTTTTTTTTTTTTTTTATTTTATGATTTTATTTAGGTTGAACACCTGTACCAGCAAGGGGTGTTCGTAAAAAAAAGAAAAAAAATGCACTAAACACGTTTATTAATTTTTTTTTTTTAACATTCACTGTTTATATTAGTTTTTTAACTTACCGTTTTCTTTGATTTTGGTCTCGTCCTTTTAATTTCGTTCCTTTTATTTTATTTTATTTTTTTTTTTTATTTATCCACTTTTGTTTTCTTTTGTTTTTATGGGCGCCCTTTGACACAATTTTCTTTATGTCCACCTTTTTCTTTTGTCTTTATCGATTTTTATTTTTTCTCACAAAATTCACAATCAAAAAAAAAAAAAGAAAATCACAATTCTCACCGTGCGAAATTTCACGAATTAAATTTTGAAATTTAATTTGTTGATTTTTCTTTTTCGTCCCGAATTGAATTTAAGTTTAAAATTTTAAATTTTTATTCTTTTTTTTTTTTTTATTTTTCTTGTTCGAAATAACCGCACCGCACAAACTAATAAAAAACACGTCTTACTCGGTCAAGGTCTACCGTAAGAAGGAAGGAAAAAATGATGGCCGACCACCCACGTTTTTCAAGATCACTCAAGATCATGGTGTGCGAATCGATATTCGAAAATTTGTTGAATCGATCGCACACGATGGATTCGTTCGATAATCTTGAAAAACGTTACAGACGGGGTGGCGCCATCTGTTAGCAATTTTGCAACATTGCCCCCCCGTTAAAAGCTCGAAGTTCCAACCGAGCTTAATGCATCAGCGGGACTATAGGGTGTGAGGTTGCAGATAAGGCGGTAAGCTGGCGGATCATAGATAGGCAGGAGCCAGTCGATCGCGGTGAACAACGGTCGTACGGCGAGAATCCTGGTGTCTGATACGGTATACGACATCAGAAATACACTCTATAATCCTGTAAGGGCCATCCCAGTCTCTTTGCAGCTTAGGACAACGACCTTTCCTTCGCTTGGGATTATACAACCAGACCAAGTCGCCAGGTTTAAAAGGGTTGGCCTTGGCAGAGAGATCGTAACGATCTTTCATCGCGCGGCTCGCTTCAGAAAGCTGCCTACGATTGAAGTCGTGGACGGAGGCCAGCCGGTCTTGCAGGGTCTGGATGTACTCAGGGACTGTAGTGGGGTGACGGTCCGTAGGTTCGCCAGTCAACAACTCCACAGGCAAACGGAGTTCGCGGCCGAGATTCAACAGGGCAGGGGTGTTCTAAGTGGACTTCTGGACAGAAGAACGGTAGGACAACAAAAGGAAGGGAAGGTAACTGTCCCAGTCCCCTTGGTGTTCCGACACGAACTTCGCCAGATAGTCAAGAATCGTCCTGTTGAATCTCTCCACAAGTCCGTCACTCTGTGGGTGTAACGGAGTTGTGCGTGTTTTCTCGATTCGGAACCGTTTCAACACTTCCGTGAACACTTCGGACTCAAAATTGCGCCCTTGGTCGGAGTGTAACTGTCGACACAGTCCGAATCGAGAGAACACATTGGCTATCAATGCATCCGCCACCGATTCAGCGGTCTGGTCTTTAAGAGGAATCGCCTCTGGCCACTTGGTAAAGTAATCGACCATCACCAAAATGTATTTGTGGCCGTGGTGCGATTCAGGCAGTGGTCCCAAAATGTCGACAGCTATTCGCTCGAAAGGTGCACCAGAATTTTGAATTTGCAATGGTGCCCTTTTCCGGGGGACAGGACCTTTTCTTTGTTGACAAATTTGGCAACGAAGACAATAGTTACGGACATCGGCTGAAAGTCCCACCCAGTAATACTTAGCGCTGGGAAATTTTTGCCAACGTCTTATCAACACCCAAATGTCCACCGGCAGGGCAATCGTGCATTTGTCGCAACAATTCGGACTGCAGACATTTGGGGGCCAGAACCTGAAGGCAAGAGGGGGTACCAACGCGTCGACGACAGGCAATTCCATCTTCCAAGGAGAGGGAAGAGAACATGGACCAGTACGCCTTCAGGTCAGGATGATCCGCACTAATCGAATCTAAAGAAGGTCGTTCACCTTGTTCCAACCATCGTCGTACCACACTTAATAAAGGGTCGTTTATGTATATTTTCTTTTATTACAATTTTGTATTAAGCTTTCATTATACATATTTTTCACAAAAATAGTTTCTCCATCTATTTCTTCTATACTGGTTACATTATTATATTTGAATGAACATATTTTACTTACTATACAATGTCTACTTGTTTTTAAATTCTTTAAACTGTTAGTTTCATCATAACTATATATCTGATTATTTATTTCAACTATTAATTCATCTTTTTCATTAACTTTAACTTATTTTTATTTGGCACTGCTTTTATCATTTGCAATTCAGTTACAATATAATCTTTAGGAATTTTTATAGCGAAAACTAATAATTTATTTTTATATTCCATTACTCCTGCTTTTAAAAGCTTTAATTTATGTACATCTACTTTATATAAATCTAACTCTTTTGATGTTAACATACTTGGATGTATAATATTATTTTTTGTAGATACAATATTATCGAGAATTTGATCAATCTTATTTTCTAATCGACTTAATTTTGTTTCTTGATCTAAAAATGTAATTTTATCATTTATTTCTTTTATATGTATATTTGATTTATTTAAAGATTGCAAAATTAATTTTCTATCATCTTCTATTATTTCTTTAAGATAAAAAAATGTTTTATTAAAATGATCATTAATTTTTATTTGTCTGTTTAAGTTCTGTATACTGTTATGATTGTTTTCGTCTATTACTTTTAAGTGTTCTAGTATTTCTTCTCTATCATCATTATCCATAGTCCCGAATAACCATTTAGATACAGTTCCTGCTATGTTTATTAAACCTCTTTTTTGTCGATTTGGATTCTGTATTGTTCTAAGTTTACTTCTAATTATATTTATTTCAGTATCTAATATTTGTCTGTCTCTTATATTTGATTGTTTTATATTTTCAGCCAGTTATTCTAATATTTGTCCTATTTCCTTTGGGTCAATCATATGCAAAATTATGTCTGTATTATTGGCTATTTCTACATCCTTTATTCGTATTTTTACGTACCCACTGTCTTCCTGTATTTGATGTACTTGCAATAGCCCTTGTACTGCACTGGTCATCATTAACATTACCATTATTAAGGCAACCTGATAATTTATAAGGTCTTTTAATATTAGAAACATGAATATTTTCTAACCTATATTTTCTATAATATGGAGCATCTTTGTGTCTAACTCTCCAATAATTTTTTATGAACCCTTCCCTTCTTTTCTCTACATACTCTTCTCTTTTTGTATTTAATTTCTGAATGTACCTGGCTTTTTTGTCTTTTATTCTGTTAATTATTGGTGTCATATCACTTAAATGGCTGGCCTGCATTGGTGTCATTCCAATCGTTGAATGATATCGATTGTTGTAATTGCCTATAACTTTATATAATTTTTGTTCAACTGTTATGTCTTCCTCTATTGCTTGCATTCTTTCGATAATAGTTGAATGAAGCCTTTCTACATCTGCATTTCCGGTATGACTGTTAGGTTTTGTCCAATATATCTCTATATCTTTTTCTTGTTAAAATTTTTTCATTTGTTCAGATTTAAACTCATTATCCATAATATTTTTTCTTGGCTTTCCAAAGGGTGATATTGTTAGAAAATTTACAAGTTTATTTGTTTTTGTATAGGGGTACGTTCCCGAAATAAACGTGAATACAAACTACCGGCACTTGTAAATTTCAAAGTAACAAAAGAAGTCGCGAATTTTTTCGTTACGAATTAACGAGCAAGGGAAAAAAAACGCGACTAGCGGTTCCCGAAAGGTTCTTTTTTTTTTTTTTTATTTTATGATTTTATTTAGGTTGCACACCTGTACCAGCAAGGGGTGTTCGTAAAAAAAAGAAAAAAAAATGCACTAAACACGTTTATTAATTTTTTTTTTTTTTAACATTCACTGTTTATATTAGTTTTTTAACTTACCGTTTTCTTTGATTTTGGTCTCGTCCTTTTAATTTCGTTCCTTTTATTTTATTTTATTTTTTATTTTTATTTATCCACTTTTGTTTTCTTTTGTTTTTATGGGCGCCCTTTGACACAATTTTCTTTATGTCCACCTTTTTCTTTTGTCTTTATCGATTTTTATTTTTTCTCACAAAATTCACAATCAAAAAAAAAAAAAAAAATCACAATTCTCACCGTGCGAAATTTCACGAATTAAATTTTGAAATTTAATTTGTTGATTTTTCTTTTTCGTCCCGAATTGAATTTAAGTTTAAAATTTTAAATTTTTATTCTTTTTTTTTTTTTTTTTTCTTGTTCGAAATAACCACACCGCACAAACTAATAAAAAACACGTCTTACTCGGTCAAGGTCTACCGTAAGAAGGAAGGAAAAAATGATGGCCGACCACCCACGTTTTTCAAGATCACTCAAGATCATGGTGTGCGAATCGATATTCGAAAAATTGTTGAATCGATCGCACACGATGGATTCGTTCGATAATCTTGAAAAACGTTACAGACGGGGTGGCGCCATCTGTTAGCAATTTTGCAACATTGCCCCCCCGTTAAAAGCTCGAAGTTCCAACCGAGCTTAATGCATCAGCGGGACTATAGGGTGTGAGGTTGCAGATAAGGCGGTAAGCTGGCGGATCATAGATAGGCAGGAGCCAGTCGATCGCGGTGAACAACGGTCGTACGGCGAGAATCCTGGTGTCTGATACGGTATACGACATCAGAAATACACTCTATAATCCTGTAAGGGCCATCCCAGTCTCTTTGCAGCTTAGGACAACGACCTTTCCTTCGCTTGGGATTATACAACCAGACCAAGTCGCCAGGTTTGAAAGGGTTGGCCTTGGCAGAGAGATCGTAACGATCTTTCATCGCGCGGCTCGCTTCAGAAAGCTGCCTACGATTGAAGTCGTGGACGGAGGCCAGCCGGTCTTGCAGGGTCTGGATGTACTCAGGGACTGTAGTGGGGTGACGGTCCGTAGGTTCGCCAGTCAACAACTCCACAGGCAAACGGAGTTCGCGGCCGAGATTCAACAGGGCAGGGGTGTTCTAAGTGGACTTCTGGACAGAAGAACGGTAGGACAACAAAAGGAAGGGAAGGTAACTGTCCCAGTCCCCTTGGTGTTCTGACACGAACTTCGCCAGATAGTCAAGAATCGTCCTGTTGAATCTCTCCACAAGTCCGTCACTCTGTGGGTGTAACGGAGTTGTGCGTGTTTTCTCGACTCGGAACCGTTTCAACACTTCCGTGAACACTTCGGACTCAAAATTGCGCCCTTGGTCGGAGTGTAACTGTCGACACAGTCCGAATCGAGAGAACACATTGGCTATCAATGCATCCGCCACCGATTCAGCGGTCTGGTCTTTAAGAGGAATCGCCTCTGGCCACTTGGTAAAGTAATCGACCATCACCAAAATGTATTTGTGGCCGTGGTGCGATTCAGGCAGTGGTCCCAAAATGTCGACAGCTATTCGCTCGAAAGGTGCACCAGAATTTCGAATTTGCAATGGTGCCCTTTTCCGGGGGACAGGACCTTTTCTTTGTTGACAAATTTGGCAACGAAGACAATAGTTACGGACGTCGGCTGAAAGTCCCACCCAGTAATACTTAGCGCTGGGAAATTTTTGCCAACGTCTTATCAACACCCAAATGTCCACCGGCAGGGCAATCGTGCATTTGTCGCAACAATTCGGACTGCAGACATTTGGGGGCCAGAACCTGAAAGCAAGAGGGGGTACCAACGCGTTGGCGACAGGCAATTCCATCTTCCAAGGAGAGGGAAGAGAACATGGACCAGTACGCCTTCAGGTCAGGATGATCCGCACTAATCGAATCTAAAGGAGGTCGTTCACCTTGTTCCAACCATCGTCGTACCACACTTAATAAAGGGTCGTTTCCCTGAAGCTCTTGGATATCTTCACCATGTATGGTGGAAAGGCGGACTACCAGAGTGTTCCTTTCATCGAGCCTACTACAGTAAGAACACGACGTGGCCTCGCATGGCCTTCTGGACAGACCATCGGCATTTCCATGGAGTTTGCCGGCACGGTGTTGGATTTCGAAATCAAACTCCTGTAGTCTTTCAATCCAACGTGCAATTTGACCTTCTGGCTCGCGAAAATTCATCAACCAGCGCAGAGACGCATGGTCGGTGCGAAGAAGAAAATGGCGTCCCAAAAGGTAAGGCTGGAAATGGGCGATAGCTTTAACAACTGCCAGAAGTTCCTTACGAGTGACGCAGTAATTTCTTTCTGGTCGACTCAGGGTCACTGTAGTATTCGATCACTCTTTCTTGGCCATCCTGGAGCTGTGACAGGATCGCTCCCCAAGCGTATTGGCTTGCGTCAGTGTCCAAAATAAACATGCCATCTTCAGAAGGTTGAGCGAGTATAGGCGCGGTTGTCAACTTGTCCTTTAACGCTTGAAAAGCAGCTTGACAGGCCTCTGACCACTTAAATGTGGCACCTTTCTCTGTCAAACTGGTTAAAGGTTTTGCTATGGAAGAAAAGTTGAAAACAAAGCGCCTATAGTACGCGCACAGGCCCAGAAAAGATTGAACGTCCCTTTTACTGGCGGGAAGAGGCCAGTTCTTGACAGCTTCAATCTTTTCTGGATCAGTAGCTAAACCCCGTTCTGAAATGACATGTCCCAAGAATTTGACTTCTCGGCGACAAAGGTGACACTTCTTAGGCGACAACTTCAAACCAGCTTGTTCGAGCCGTTGGAACACGACGCTTAGGTTGACCAGGAGACCTTCGAAGGACTCGGAATGAACGAGTAGATCATTCAGATAACCCAGGGTGACTGTGTAAGGGATGTCATGAAGGACAAGCTCCATGAGCCGCTGAAAAGTGGCAGGAGCATTGGTCAATCCAAAAGGCATGACATTGAATTCGTACAGTCCCGAACCAATACTAAAGGCGGTCTTTTCTTTGTCCGAAGGGTGCATTTCCACTTGGAAATAGCCAGACAGGAGATCAAGGGAGGCGAACCACTTAGATTTACCTAAGGCTTCTAAAGTCATATCGATCCTAGGTAAAGGGTAGGAATCCTTTTTAGTGACTTCATTTAGCCGCCGGTAATCAACACAAAACCGCAAGGAGCCATCTTTCTTTTTAACAAGAACAACAGGGGAGCTCCAAGGGCTAGTGGAAGGCTGAATAAGACCTTGATCTTTCATTTCAGACACCATATTAGTTATACTAATATTTGTGCCATACATTATTTGTTTTTGGTATTTTAATTCTTTTATTTCTTTAATATTTTTCTCATAATCGATTTGTATTTTTTCAAAATCTAGTTTATTTTCATCTATGTTTTGTACATTTTCTGATTGTTAATAATATTTATCTAATGTTAATATTTTACTGTTATAAAATTTCATGTCTTTAATTTCTATACTGCAATTATTAAAATTAATCATATAATGTCCATTTAGAGTATATTTTCTTTTATTACAATTTTGTATTAAGCTTTCATTATACATATTTTTCACAAAAATAGTTTCTCCATCTATTTCTTCTATACTGGTTACATTATTATATTTGAATGAACATATTTTACTTACTATACAATGTCTACTTGTTTTTAAATTCTTTAAACTGTTAGTTTCATCATAACTATATATCTGATTATTTATTTCAACTATTAATTCATCTTTTTCATTAACTTTAACTTATTTTTATTTGGCACTGCTTTTATCATTTGCAATTCAGTTACAATATAATCTTTAGGAATTTTTATAGCGAAAACTAATAACTTATTTTTATATTCCATTACTCCTGCTTTTAAAAGCTTTAATTTATGTACATCTACTTTATATAAATCTAACTCTTTTGATGTTAACATACTTGGATGTATAATATTATTTTTTGTAGATACAATATTATCGAGAATTTGATCAATCTTATTTTCTAATCGACTTAATTTTGTTTCTTGATCTAAAAATGTAATTTTATCATTTATTTCTTTTATATGTATATTTGATTTATTTAAAGATTGCAAAATTAATTTTCTATCATCTTCTATTATTTCTTTAAGATAAAAAAATGTTTTATTAAAATGATCATTAATTTTTATTTGTCTGTTTAAGTTCTGTATACTGTTATGATTGTTTTCGTCTATTACTTTTAAGTGTTCTAGTATTTCTTCTCTATCATCATTATCCATAGTCCCGAATAACCATTTAGATACAGTTCCTGCTATGTTTATTAAACCTCTTTTTTGTCGATTTGGATTCTGTATTGTTCTAAGTTTACTTCTAATTATATTTATTTCAGTATCTAATATTTGTCTGTCTCTTATATTTGATTGTTTTATATTTTCAGCCAGTTATTCTAATATTTGTCCTATTTCCTTTGGGTCAATCATATGCAAAATTATGTCTGTATTATTGGCTATTTCTACATCCTTTATTCGTATTTTTACGTACCCACTGTCTTCCTGTATTTGATGTACTTGCAATAGCCCTTGTACTGCACTGGTCATCATTAACATTACCATTATTAAGGCAACCTGATAATTTATAAGGTCTTTTAATATTAGAAACATGAATATTTTCTAACCTATATTTTCTATAATATGGAGCATCTTTGTGTCTAACTCTCCAATAATTTTTTATGAACCCTTCCCTTCTTTTCTCTACATACTCTTCTCTTTTTGTATTTAATTTCTGAATGTACCTGGCTTTTTTGTCTTTTATTCTGTTAATTATTGGTGTCATATCACTTAAATGGCTGGCCTGCATTGGTGTCATTCCAATCGTTGAATGATATCGATTGTTGTAATTGCCTATAACTTTATATAATTTTTGTTCAACTGTTATGTCTTCCTCTATTGCTTGCATTCTTTCGATAATAGTTGAATGAAGCCTTTCTACATCTGCATTTCCGGTATGACTGTTAGGTTTTGTCCAATATATCTCTATATCTTTTTCTTGTTAAAATTTTTTCATTTGTTCAGATTTAAACTCATTATCCATAATATTTTTTCTTGGCTTTCCAAAGGGTGATATTGTTAGAAAATTTACAAGTTTATTTGTTTTTGTATAGGGGTACGTTCCCGAAATAAACGTGAATACAAACTACCGGCACTTGTAAATTTCAAAGTAACAAAAGAAGTCGCGAATTTTTTCGTTACGAATTAACGAGCAAGGGAAAAAAAACGCGACTAGCGGTTCCCGAAAGGTTCTTTTTTTTTTTTTTATTTTATGATTTTATTTAGGTTGCACACCTGTACCAGCAAGGGGTGTTCGTAAAAAAAAGAAAAAAAAATGCACTAAACACGTTTATTAATTTTTTTTTTTTTTAACATTCACTGTTTATATTAGTTTTTTAACTTACCGTTTTCTTTGATTTTGGTCTCGTCCTTTTAATTTCGTTCCTTTTATTTTATTTTATTTTTTTTTTTTATTTATCCACTTTTGTTTTCTTTTGTTTTTATGGGCGCCCTTTGACACAATTTTCTTTATGTCCACCTTTTTCTTTTGTCTTTATCGATTTTTATTTTTTCTCACAAAATTCACAATCAAAAAAAAAAAAAAAATCACAATTCTCACCGTGCGAAATTTCACGAATTAAATTTTGAAATTTAATTTGTTGATTTTTCTTTTTCGTCCCGAATTGAATTTAAGTTTAAAATTTTAAATTTTTATTCTTTTTTTTTTTTTTTTTTTTCTTGTTCGAAATAACCACACCGCACAAACTAATAAAAAACACGTCTTACTCGGTCAAGGTCTACCGTAAGAAGGAAGGAAAAAATGATGGCCGACCACCCACGTTTTTCAAGATCACTCAAGATCATGGTGTGCGAATCGATATTCGAAAATTTGTTGAATCGATCGCACACGATGGATTCGTTCGATAATCTTGAAAAACGTTACAGACGGGGTGGCGCCATCTGTTAGCAATTTTGCAACATTGCCCCCCCGTTAAAAGCTCGAAGTTCCAACCGAGCTTAATGCATCAGCGGGACTATAGGGTGTGAGGTTGCAGATAAGGCGGTAAGCTGGCGGATCATAGATAGGCAGGAGCCAGTCGATCGCGGTGAACAACGGTCGTACGGCGAGAATCCTGGTGTCTGATACGGTATACGACATCAGAAATACACTCTATAATCCTGTAAGGGCCATCCCAGTCTCTTTGCAGCTTAGGACAACGACCTTTCCTTCGCTTGGGATTATACAACCAGACCAAGTCGCCAGGTTTGAAAGGGTTGGCCTTGGCAGAGAGATCGTAACGATCTTTCATCGCGCGGCTCGCTTCAGAAAGCTGCCTACGATTGAAGTCGTGGACGGAGGCCAGCCGGTCTTGCAGGGTCTGGATGTACTCAGGGACTGTAGTGGGGTGACGGTCCGTAGGTTCGCCAGTCAACAACTCCACAGGCAAACGGAGTTCGCGGCCGAGATTCAACAGGGCAGGGGTGTTCTAAGTGGACTTCTGGACAGAAGAACGGTAGGACAACAAAAGGAAGGGAAGGTAACTGTCCCAGTCCCCTTGGTGTTCTGACACGAACTTCGCCAGATAGTCAAGAATCGTCCTGTTGAATCTCTCCACAAGTCCGTCACTCTGTGGGTGTAACGGAGTTGTGCGTGTTTTCTCGACTCGGAACCGTTTCAACACTTCCGTGAACACTTCGGACTCAAAATTGCGCCCTTGGTCGGAGTGTAACTGTCGACACAGTCCGAATCGAGAGAACACATTGGCTATCAATGCATCCGCCACCGATTCAGCGGTCTGGTCTTTAAGAGGAATCGCCTCTGGCCACTTGGTAAAGTAATCGACCATCACCAAAATGTATTTGTGGCCGTGGTGCGATTCAGGCAGTGGTCCCAAAATGTCGACAGCTATTCGCTCGAAAGGTGCACCAGAATTTCGAATTTGCAATGGTGCCCTTTTCCGGGGGACAGGACCTTTTCTTTGTTGACAAATTTGGCAACGAAGACAATAGTTACGGACGTCGGCTGAAAGTCCCACCCAGTAATACTTAGCGCTGGGAAATTTTTGCCAACGTCTTATCAACACCCAAATGTCCACCGGCAGGGCAATCGTGCATTTGTCGCAACAATTCGGACTGCAGACATTTGGGGGCCAGAACCTGAAAGCAAGAGGGGGTACCAACGCGTTGGCGACAGGCAATTCCATCTTCCAAGGAGAGGGAAGAGAACATGGACCAGTACGCCTTCAGGTCAGGATGATCCGCACTAATCGAATCTAAAGGAGGTCGTTCACCTTGTTCCAACCATCGTCGTACCACACTTAATAAAGGGTCGTTTCCCTGAAGCTCTTGGATATCTTCACCATGTATGGTGGAAAGGCGGACTACCAGAGTGTTCCTTTCATCGAGCCTACTACAGTAAGAACACGACGTGGCCTCGCATGGCCTTCTGGACAGACCATCGGCATTTCCATGGAGTTTGCCGGCACGGTGTTGGATTTCGAAATCAAACTCCTGTAGTCTTTCAATCCAACGTGCAATTTGACCTTCTGGCTCGCGAAAATTCATCAACCAGCGCAGAGACGCATGGTCGGTGCGAAGAAGAAAATGGCGTCCCAAAAGGTAAGGCTGGAAATGGGCGATAGCTTTAACAACTGCCAGAAGTTCCTTACGAGTGACGCAGTAATTTCTTTCTGGTCGACTCAGGGTCACTGTAGTATTCGATCACTCTTTCTTGGCCATCCTGGAGCTGTGACAGGATCGCTCCCCAAGCGTATTGGCTTGCGTCAGTGTCCAAAATAAACATGCCATCTTCAGAAGGTTGAGCGAGTATAGGCGCGGTTGTCAACTTGTCCTTTAACGCTTGAAAAGCAGCTTGACAGGCCTCTGACCACTTAAATGTGGCACCTTTCTCTGTCAAACTGGTTAAAGGTTTTGCTATGGAAGAAAAGTTGAAAACAAAGCGCCTATAGTACGCGCACAGGCCCAGAAAAGATTGAACGTCCCTTTTACTGGCGGGAAGAGGCCAGTTCTTGACAGCTTCAATCTTTTCTGGATCAGTAGCTAAACCCCGTTCTGAAATGACATGTCCCAAGAATTTGACTTCTCGGCGACAAAGGTGACACTTCTTAGGCGACAACTTCAAACCAGCTTGTTCGAGCCGTTGGAACACGACGCTTAGGTTGACCAGGAGACCTTCGAAGGACTCGGAATGAACGAGTAGATCATTCAGATAACCCAGGGTGACTGTGTAAGGGATGTCATGAAGGACAAGCTCCATGAGCCGCTGAAAAGTGGCAGGAGCATTGGTCAATCCAAAAGGCATGACATTGA
The DNA here is from genome assembly GCA_963971155.1 of Anthrax anthrax. Lineage (NCBI taxonomy): Eukaryota > Metazoa > Arthropoda > Insecta > Diptera > Bombyliidae > Anthrax > Anthrax anthrax. The sequence continues at coordinate 34,012,249 of OZ020117.1, forward strand.
ATTCGTACAGTCCCGAACCAATACTAAAGGCGGTCTTTTCTTTGTCCGAAGGGTGCATTTCCACTTGGAAATAGCCAGACAGGAGATCAAGGGAGGCGAACCACTTAGATTTACCTAAGGCTTCTAAAGTCATATCGATCCTAGGTAAAGGGTAGGAATCCTTTTTAGTGACTTCATTTAGCCGCCGGTAATCAACACAAAACCGCAAGGAGCCATCTTTCTTTTTAACAAGAACAACAGGGGAGCTCCAAGGGCTAGTGGAAGGCTGAATAAGACCTTGATCTTTCATTTCAGACACCATATTAGTTATACTAATATTTGTGCCATACATTATTTGTTTTTGGTATTTTAATTCTTTTATTTCTTTAATATTTTTCTCATAATCGATTTGTATTTTTTCAAAATCTAGTTTATTTTCATCTATGTTTTGTACATTTTCTGATTGTTAATAATATTTATCTAATGTTAATATTTTACTGTTATAAAATTTCATGTCTTTAATTTCTATACTGCAATTATTAAAATTAATCATATAATGTCCATTTAGAGTATATTTTCTTTTATTACAATTTTGTATTAAGCTTTCATTATACATATTTTTCACAAAAATAGTTTCTCCATCTATTTCTTCTATACTGGTTACATTATTATATTTGAATGAACATATTTTACTTACTATACAATGTCTACTTGTTTTTAAATTCTTTAAACTGTTAGTTTCATCATAACTATATATCTGATTATTTATTTCAACTATTAATTCATCTTTTTCATTAACTTTAACTTATTTTTATTTGGCACTGCTTTTATCATTTGCAATTCAGTTACAATATAATCTTTAGGAATTTTTATAGCGAAAACTAATAACTTATTTTTATATTCCATTACTCCTGCTTTTAAAAGCTTTAATTTATGTACATCTACTTTATATAAATCTAACTCTTTTGATGTTAACATACTTGGATGTATAATATTATTTTTTGTAGATACAATATTATCGAGAATTTGATCAATCTTATTTTCTAATCGACTTAATTTTGTTTCTTGATCTAAAAATGTAATTTTATCATTTATTTCTTTTATATGTATATTTGATTTATTTAAAGATTGCAAAATTAATTTTCTATCATCTTCTATTATTTCTTTAAGATAAAAAAATGTTTTATTAAAATGATCATTAATTTTTATTTGTCTGTTTAAGTTCTGTATACTGTTATGATTGTTTTCGTCTATTACTTTTAAGTGTTCTAGTATTTCTTCTCTATCATCATTATCCATAGTCCCGAATAACCATTTAGATACAGTTCCTGCTATGTTTATTAAACCTCTTTTTTGTCGATTTGGATTCTGTATTGTTCTAAGTTTACTTCTAATTATATTTATTTCAGTATCTAATATTTGTCTGTCTCTTATATTTGATTGTTTTATATTTTCAGCCAGTTATTCTAATATTTGTCCTATTTCCTTTGGGTCAATCATATGCAAAATTATGTCTGTATTATTGGCTATTTCTACATCCTTTATTCGTATTTTTACGTACCCACTGTCTTCCTGTATTTGATGTACTTGCAATAGCCCTTGTACTGCACTGGTCATCATTAACATTACCATTATTAAGGCAACCTGATAATTTATAAGGTCTTTTAATATTAGAAACATGAATATTTTCTAACCTATATTTTCTATAATATGGAGCATCTTTGTGTCTAACTCTCCAATAATTTTTTATGAACCCTTCCCTTCTTTTCTCTACATACTCTTCTCTTTTTGTATTTAATTTCTGAATGTACCTGGCTTTTTTGTCTTTTATTCTGTTAATTATTGGTGTCATATCACTTAAATGGCTGGCCTGCATTGGTGTCATTCCAATCGTTGAATGATATCGATTGTTGTAATTGCCTATAACTTTATATAATTTTTGTTCAACTGTTATGTCTTCCTCTATTGCTTGCATTCTTTCGATAATAGTTGAATGAAGCCTTTCTACATCTGCATTTCCGGTATGACTGTTAGGTTTTGTCCAATATATCTCTATATCTTTTTCTTGTTAAAATTTTTTCATTTGTTCAGATTTAAACTCATTATCCATAATATTTTTTCTTGGCTTTCCAAAGGGTGATATTGTTAGAAAATTTACAAGTTTATTTGTTTTTGTATAGGGGTACGTTCCCGAAATAAACGTGAATACAAACTACCGGCACTTGTAAATTTCAAAGTAACAAAAGAAGTCGCGAATTTTTTCGTTACGAATTAACGAGCAAGGGAAAAAAAACGCGACTAGCGGTTCCCGAAAGGTTCTTTTTTTTTTTTTTTATTTTATGATTTTATTTAGGTTGCACACCTGTACCAGCAAGGGGTGTTCGTAAAAAAAAGAAAAAAAAATGCACTAAACACGTTTATTAATTTTTTTTTTTTTTAACATTCACTGTTTATATTAGTTTTTTAACTTACCGTTTTCTTTGATTTTGGTCTCGTCCTTTTAATTTCGTTCCTTTTATTTTATTTTATTTTATTTTTTTATTTATCCACTTTTGTTTTCTTTTGTTTTTATGGGCGCCCTTTGACACAATTTTCTTTATGTCCACCTTTTTCTTTTGTCTTTATCGATTTTTATTTTTTCTCACAAAATTCACAATCAAAAAAAAAAAAAAAATCACAATTCTCACCGTGCGAAATTTCACGAATTAAATTTTGAAATTTAATTTGTTGATTTTTCTTTTTCGTCCCGAATTGAATTTAAGTTTAAAATTTTAAATTTTTATTCTTTTTTTTTTTTTATTTTTCTTGTTCGAAATAACCACACCGCACAAACTAATAAAAAACACGTCTTACTCGGTCAAGGTCTACCGTAAGAAGGAAGGAAAAAATGATGGCCGACCACCCACGTTTTTCAAGATCACTCAAGATCATGGTGTGCGAATCGATATTCGAAAAATTGTTGAATCGATCGCACACGATGGATTCGTTCGATAATCTTGAAAAACGTTACAGACGGGGTGGCGCCATCTGTTAGCAATTTTGCAACATTGCCCCCCCGTTAAAAGCTCGAAGTTCCAACCGAGCTTAATGCATCAGCGGGACTATAGGGTGTGAGGTTGCAGATAAGGCGGTAAGCTGGCGGATCATAGATAGGCAGGAGCCAGTCGATCGCGGTGAACAACGGTCGTACGGCGAGAATCCTGGTGTCTGATACGGTATACGACATCAGAAATACACTCTATAATCCTGTAAGGGCCATCCCAGTCTCTTTGCAGCTTAGGACAACGACCTTTCCTTCGCTTGGGATTATACAACCAGACCAAGTCGCCAGGTTTGAAAGGGTTGGCCTTGGCAGAGAGATCGTAACGATCTTTCATCGCGCGGCTCGCTTCAGAAAGCTGCCTACGATTGAAGTCGTGGACGGAGGCCAGCCGGTCTTGCAGGGTCTGGATGTACTCAGGGACTGTAGTGGGGTGACGGTCCGTAGGTTCGCCAGTCAACAACTCCACAGGCAAACGGAGTTCGCGGCCGAGATTCAACAGGGCAGGGGTGTTCTAAGTGGACTTCTGGACAGAAGAACGGTAGGACAACAAAAGGAAGGGAAGGTAACTGTCCCAGTCCCCTTGGTGTTCTGACACGAACTTCGCCAGATAGTCAAGAATCGTCCTGTTGAATCTCTCCACAAGTCCGTCACTCTGTGGGTGTAACGGAGTTGTGCGTGTTTTCTCGACTCGGAACCGTTTCAACACTTCCGTGAACACTTCGGACTCAAAATTGCGCCCTTGGTCGGAGTGTAACTGTCGACACAGTCCGAATCGAGAGAACACATTGGCTATCAATGCATCCGCCACCGATTCAGCGGTCTGGTCTTTAAGAGGAATCGCCTCTGGCCACTTGGTAAAGTAATCGACCATCACCAAAATGTATTTGTGGCCGTGGTGCGATTCAGGCAGTGGTCCCAAAATGTCGACAGCTATTCGCTCGAAAGGTGCACCAGAATTTCGAATTTGCAATGGTGCCCTTTTCCGGGGGACAGGACCTTTTCTTTGTTGACAAATTTGGCAACGAAGACAATAGTTACGGACGTCGGCTGAAAGTCCCACCCAGTAATACTTAGCGCTGGGAAATTTTTGCCAACGTCTTATCAACACCCAAATGTCCACCGGCAGGGCAATCGTGCATTTGTCGCAACAATTCGGACTGCAGACATTTGGGGGCCAGAACCTGAAAGCAAGAGGGGGTACCAACGCGTTGGCGACAGGCAATTCCATCTTCCAAGGAGAGGGAAGAGAACATGGACCAGTACGCCTTCAGGTCAGGATGATCCGCACTAATCGAATCTAAAGGAGGTCGTTCACCTTGTTCCAACCATCGTCGTACCACACTTAATAAAGGGTCGTTTCCCTGAAGCTCTTGGATATCTTCACCATGTATGGTGGAAAGGCGGACTACCAGAGTGTTCCTTTCATCGAGCCTACTACAGTAAGAACACGACGTGGCCTCGCATGGCCTTCTGGACAGACCATCGGCATTTCCATGGAGTTTGCCGGCACGGTGTTGGATTTCGAAATCAAACTCCTGTAGTCTTTCAATCCAACGTGCAATTTGACCTTCTGGCTCGCGAAAATTCATCAACCAGCGCAGAGACGCATGGTCGGTGCGAAGAAGAAAATGGCGTCCCAAAAGGTAAGGCTGGAAATGGGCGATAGCTTTAACAACTGCCAGAAGTTCCTTACGAGTGACGCAGTAATTTCTTTCTGGTCGACTCAGGGTCACTGTAGTATTCGATCACTCTTTCTTGGCCATCCTGGAGCTGTGACAGGATCGCTCCCCAAGCGTATTGGCTTGCGTCAGTGTCCAAAATAAACATGCCATCTTCAGAAGGTTGAGCGAGTATAGGCGCGGTTGTCAACTTGTCCTTTAACGCTTGAAAAGCAGCTTGACAGGCCTCTGACCACTTAAATGTGGCACCTTTCTCTGTCAAACTGGTTAAAGGTTTTGCTATGGAAGAAAAGTTGAAAACAAAGCGCCTATAGTACGCGCACAGGCCCAGAAAAGATTGAACGTCCCTTTTACTGGCGGGAAGAGGCCAGTTCTTGACAGCTTCAATCTTTTCTGGATCAGTAGCTAAACCCCGTTCTGAAATGACATGTCCCAAGAATTTGACTTCTCGGCGACAAAGGTGACACTTCTTAGGCGACAACTTCAAACCAGCTTGTTCGAGCCGTTGGAACACGACGCTTAGGTTGACCAGGAGACCTTCGAAGGACTCGGAATGAACGAGTAGATCATTCAGATAACCCAGGGTGACTGTGTAAGGGATGTCATGAAGGACAAGCTCCATGAGCCGCTGAAAAGTGGCAGGAGCATTGGTCAATCCAAAAGGCATGACATTGAATTCGTACAGTCCCGAACCAATACTAAAGGCGGTCTTTTCTTTGTCCGAAGGGTGCATTTCCACTTGGAAATAGCCAGACAGGAGATCAAGGGAGGCGAACCACTTAGATTTACCTAAGGCTTCTAAAGTCATATCGATCCTAGGTAAAGGGTAGGAATCCTTTTTAGTGACTTCATTTAGCCGCCGGTAATCAACACAAAACCGCAAGGAGCCATCTTTCTTTTTAACAAGAACAACAGGGGAGCTCCAAGGGCTAGTGGAAGGCTGAATAAGACCTTGATCTTTCATTTCAGACACCATATTAGTTATACTAATATTTGTGCCATACATTATTTGTTTTTGGTATTTTAATTCTTTTATTTCTTTAATATTTTTCTCATAATCGATTTGTATTTTTTCAAAATCTAGTTTATTTTCATCTATGTTTTGTACATTTTCTGATTGTTAATAATATTTATCTAATGTTAATATTTTACTGTTATAAAATTTCATGTCTTTAATTTCTATACTGCAATTATTAAAATTAATCATATAATGTCCATTTAGAGTATATTTTCTTTTATTACAATTTTGTATTAAGCTTTCATTATACATATTTTTCACAAAAATAGTTTCTCCATCTATTTCTTCTATACTGGTTACATTATTATATTTGAATGAACATATTTTACTTACTATACAATGTCTACTTGTTTTTAAATTCTTTTAACTGTTAGTTTCATCATAACTATATATCTGATTATTTATTTCAACTATTAATTCATCTTTTTCATTAACTTTAACTTATTTTTATTTGGCACTGCTTTTATCATTTGCAATTCAGTTACAATATAATCTTTAGGAATTTTTATAGCGAAAACTAATAACTTATTTTTATATTCCATTACTCCTGCTTTTAAAAGCTTTAATTTATGTACATCTACTTTATATAAATCTAACTCTTTTGATGTTAACATACTTGGATGTATAATATTATTTTTTGTAGATACAATATTATCGAGAATTTGATCAATCTTATTTTCTAATCGACTTAATTTTGTTTCTTGATCTAAAAATGTAATTTTATCATTTATTTCTTTTATATGTATATTTGATTTATTTAAAGATTGCAAAATTAATTTTCTATCATCTTCTATTATTTCTTTAAGATAAAAAAATGTTTTATTAAAATGATCATTAATTTTTATTTGTCTGTTTAAGTTCTGTATACTGTTATGATTGTTTTCGTCTATTACTTTTAAGTGTTCTAGTATTTCTTCTCTATCATCATTATCCATAGTCCCGAATAACCATTTAGATACAGTTCCTGCTATGTTTATTAAACCTCTTTTTTGTCGATTTGGATTCTGTATTGTTCTAAGTTTACTTCTAATTATATTTATTTCAGTATCTAATATTTGTCTGTCTCTTATATTTGATTGTTTTATATTTTCAGCCAGTTATTCTAATATTTGTCCTATTTCCTTTGGGTCAATCATATGCAAAATTATGTCTGTATTATTGGCTATTTCTACATCCTTTATTCGTATTTTTACGTACCCACTGTCTTCCTGTATTTGATGTACTTGCAATAGCCCTTGTACTGCACTGGTCATCATTAACATTACCATTATTAAGGCAACCTGATAATTTATAAGGTCTTTTAATATTAGAAACATGAATATTTTCTAACCTATATTTTCTATAATATGGAGCATCTTTGTGTCTAACTCTCCAATAATTTTTTATGAACCCTTCCCTTCTTTTCTCTACATACTCTTCTCTTTTTGTATTTAATTTCTGAATGTACCTGGCTTTTTTGTCTTTTATTCTGTTAATTATTGGTGTCATATCACTTAAATGGCTGGCCTGCATTGGTGTCATTCCAATCGTTGAATGATATCGATTGTTGTAATTGCCTATAACTTTATATAATTTTTGTTCAACTGTTATGTCTTCCTCTATTGCTTGCATTCTTTCGATAATAGTTGAATGAAGCCTTTCTACATCTGCATTTCCGGTATGACTGTTAGGTTTTGTCCAATATATCTCTATATCTTTTTCTTGTTAAAATTTTTTCATTTGTTCAGATTTAAACTCATTATCCATAATATTTTTTCTTGGCTTTCCAAAGGGTGATATTGTTAGAAAATTTACAAGTTTATTTGTTTTTGTATAGGGGTACGTTCCCGAAATAAACGTGAATACAAACTACCGGCACTTGTAAATTTCAAAGTAACAAAAGAAGTCGCGAATTTTTTCGTTACGAATTAACGAGCAAGGGAAAAAAAACGCGACTAGCGGTTCCCGAAAGGTTCTTTTTTTTTTTTTTTTATTTTATGATTTTATTTAGGTTGCACACCTGTACCAGCAAGGGGTGTTCGTAAAAAAAAGAAAAAAAAATGCACTAAACACGTTTATTAATTTTTTTTTTTTTTAACATTCACTGTTTATATTAGTTTTTTAACTTACCGTTTTCTTTGATTTTGGTCTCGTCCTTTTAATTTCGTTCCTTTTATTTTATTTTATTTTTTTTTTTTTATTTATCCACTTTTGTTTTCTTTTGTTTTTATGGGCGCCCTTTGACACAATTTTCTTTATGTCCACCTTTTTCTTTTGTCTTTATCGATTTTTATTTTTTCTCACAAAATTCACAATCAAAAAAAAAAAAAAAATCACAATTCTCACCGTGCGAAATTTCACGAATTAAATTTTGAAATTTAATTTGTTGATTTTTCTTTTTCGTCCCGAATTGAATTTAAGTTTAAAATTTTAAATTTTTATTCTTTTTTTTTTTTTTATTTTTCTTGTTCGAAATAACCACACCGCACAAACTAATAAAAAACACGTCTTACTCGGTCAAGGTCTACCGTAAGAAGGAAGGAAAAAATGATGGCCGACCACCCACGTTTTTCAAGATCACTCAAGATCATGGTGTGCGAATCGATATTCGAAAATTTGTTGAATCGATCGCACACGATGGATTCGTTCGATAATCTTGAAAAACGTTACAGACGGGGTGGCGCCATCTGTTAGCAATTTTGCAACATTGCCCCCCCGTTAAAAGCTCGAAGTTCCAACCGAGCTTAATGCATCAGCGGGACTATAGGGTGTGAGGTTGCAGATAAGGCGGTAAGCTGGCGGATCATAGATAGGCAGGAGCCAGTCGATCGCGGTGAACAACGGTCGTACGGCGAGAATCCTGGTGTCTGATACGGTATACGACATCAGAAATACACTCTATAATCCTGTAAGGGCCATCCCAGTCTCTTTGCAGCTTAGGACAACGACCTTTCCTTCGCTTGGGATTATACAACCAGACCAAGTCGCCAGGTTTGAAAGGGTTGGCCTTGGCAGAGAGATCGTAACGATCTTTCATCGCGCGGCTCGCTTCAGAAAGCTGCCTACGATTGAAGTCGTGGACGGAGGCCAGCCGGTCTTGCAGGGTCTGGATGTACTCAGGGACTGTAGTGGGGTGACGGTCCGTAGGTTCGCCAGTCAACAACTCCACAGGCAAACGGAGTTCGCGGCCGAGATTCAACAGGGCAGGGGTGTTCTAAGTGGACTTCTGGACAGAAGAACGGTAGGACAACAAAAGGAAGGGAAGGTAACTGTCCCAGTCCCCTTGGTGTTCTGACACGAACTTCGCCAGATAGTCAAGAATCGTCCTGTTGAATCTCTCCACAAGTCCGTCACTCTGTGGGTGTAACGGAGTTGTGCGTGTTTTCTCGACTCGGAACCGTTTCAACACTTCCGTGAACACTTCGGACTCAAAATTGCGCCCTTGGTCGGAGTGTAACTGTCGACACAGTCCGAATCGAAAGAACACATTGGCTATCAATGCATCCGCCACCGATTCAGCGGTCTGGTCTTTAAGAGGAATCGCCTCTGGCCACTTGGTAAAGTAATCGACCATCACCAAAATGTATTTGTGGCCGTGGTGCGATTCAGGCAGTGGTCCCAAAATGTCGACAGCTATTCGCTCGAAAGGTGCACCAGAATTTCGAATTTGCAATGGTGCCCTTTTCCGGGGGACAGGACCTTTTCTTTGTTGACAAATTTGGCAACGAAGACAATAGTTACGGACGTCGGCTGAAAGTCCCACCCAGTAATACTTAGCGCTGGGAAATTTTTGCCAACGTCTTATCAACACCCAAATGTCCACCGGCAGGGCAATCGTGCATTTGTCGCAACAATTCGGACTGCAGACATTTGGGGGCCAGAACCTGAAAGCAAGAGGGGGTACCAACGCGTTGGTGACAGGCAATTCCATCTTCCAAGGAGAGGGAAGAGAACATGGACCAGTACGCCTTCAGGTCAGGATGATCCGCACTAATCGAATCTAAAGGAGGTCGTTCACCTTGTTCCAACCATCGTCGTACCACACTTAATAAAGGGTCGTTTCCCTGAAGCTCTTGGATATCTTCACCATGTATGGTGGAAAGGCGGACTACCAGAGTGTTCCTTTCATCGAGCCTACTACAGTAAGAACACGACGTGGCCTCGCATGGCCTTCTGGACAGACCATCGGCATTTCCATGGAGTTTGCCGGCACGGTGTTGGATTTCGAAATCAAACTCCTGTAGTCTTTCAATCCAACGTGCAATTTGACCTTCTGGCTCGCGAAAATTCATCAACCAGCGCAGAGACGCATGGTCGGTGCGAAGAAGAAAATGGCGTCCCAAAAGGTAAGGCTGGAAATGGGCGATAGCTTTAACAACTGCCAGAAGTTCCTTACGAGTGACGCAGTAATTTCTTTCTGGTCGACTCAGGGTCACTGTAGTATTCGATCACTCTTTCTTGGCCATCCTGGAGCTGTGACAGGATCGCTCCCCAAGCGTATTGGCTTGCGTCAGTGTCCAAAATAAACATGCCATCTTCAGAAGGTTGAGCGAGTATAGGCGCGGTTGTCAACTTGTCCTTTAACGCTTGAAAAGCAGCTTGACAGGCCTCTGACCACTTAAATGTGGCACCTTTCTCTGTCAAACTGGTTAAAGGTTTTGCTATGGAAGAAAAGTTGAAAACAAAGCGCCTATAGTACGCGCACAGGCCCAGAAAAGATTGAACGTCCCTTTTACTGGCGGGAAGAGGCCAGTTCTTGACAGCTTCAATCTTTTCTGGATCAGTAGCTAAACCCCGTTCTGAAATGACATGTCCCAAGAATTTGACTTCTCGGCGACAAAGGTGACACTTCTTAGGCGACAACTTCAAACCAGCTTGTTCGAGCCGTTGGAACACGACGCTTAGGTTGACCAGGAGACCTTCGAAGGACTCGGAATGAACGAGTAGATCATTCAGATAACCCAGGGTGACTGTGTAAGGGATGTCATGAAGGACAAGCTCCATGAGCCGCTGAAAAGTGGCAGGAGCATTGGTCAATCCAAAAGGCATGACATTGAATTCGTACAGTCCCGAACCAATACTAAAGGCGGTCTTTTCTTTGTCCGAAGGGTGCATTTCCACTTGGAAATAGCCAGACAGGAGATCAAGGGAGGCGAACCACTTAGATTTACCTAAGGCTTCTAAAGTCATATCGATCCTAGGTAAAGGGTAGGAATCCTTTTTAGTGACTTCATTTAGCCGCCGGTAATCAACACAAAACCGCAAGGAGCCATCTTTCTTTTTAACAAGAACAACAGGGGAGCTCCAAGGGCTAGTGGAAGGCTGAATAAGACCTTGATCTTTCATTTCAGACACCATATTAGTTATACTAATATTTGTGCCATACATTATTTGTTTTTGGTATTTTAATTCTTTTATTTCTTTAATATTTTTCTCATAATCGATTTGTATTTTTTCAAAATCTAGTTTATTTTCATCTATGTTTTGTACATTTTCTGATTGTTAATAATATTTATCTAATGTTAATATTTTACTGTTATAAAATTTCATGTCTTTAATTTCTATACTGCAATTATTAAAATTAATCATATAATGTCCATTTAGAGTATATTTTCTTTTATTACAATTTTGTATTAAGCTTTCATTATACATATTTTTCACAAAAATAGTTTCTCCATCTATTTCTTCTATACTGGTTACATTATTATATTTGAATGAACATATTTTACTTACTATACAATGTCTACTTGTTTTTAAATTCTTTAAACTGTTAGTTTCATCATAACTATATATCTGATTATTTATTTCAAATATTAATTCATCTTTTTCATTAACTTTAACTTATTTTTATTTGGCACTGCTTTTATCATTTGCAATTCAGTTACAATATAATCTTTAGGAATTTTTATAGCGAAAACTAATAACTTATTTTTATATTCCATTACTCCTGCTTTTAAAAGCTTTAATTTATGTACATCTACTTTATATAAATCTAACTCTTTTGATGTTAACATACTTGGATGTATAATATTATTTTTTGTAGATACAATATTATCGAGAATTTGATCAATCTTAATCTCTAATCGACTTAATTTTGTTTCTTGATCTAAAAATGTAATTTTATCATTTATTTCTTTTATATGTATATTTGATTTATTTAAAGATTGCAAAATTAATTTTCTATCATCTTCTATTATTTCTTTAAGATAAAAAAATGTTTTATTAAAATGATCATTAATTTTTATTTGTCTGTTTAAGTTCTGTATACTGTTATGATTGTTTTCGTCTATTACTTTTAAGTGTTCTAGTATTTCTTCTCTATCATCATTATCCATAGTCCCGAATAACCATTTAGATACAGTTCCTGCTATGTTTATTAAACCTCTTTTTTGTCGATTCGGATTCTGTATTGTTCTAAGTTTACTTCTAATTATATTTATTTCAGTATCTAATATTTGTCTGTCTCTTATATTTGATTGTTTTATATTTTCAGCCAGTTATTCTAATATTTGTCCTATTTCCTTTGGGTCAATCATATGCAAAATTATGTCTGTATTATTGGCTATTTCTACATCCTTTATTCGTATTTTTACGTACCCACTGTCTTCCTGTATTTGATGTACTTGCAATAGCCCTTGTACTGCACTGGTCATCATTAACATTACCATTATTAAGGCAACCTGATAATTTATAAGGTCTTTTAATATTAGAAACATGAATATTTTCTAACCTATATTTTCTATAATATGGAGCATCTTTGTGTCTAACTCTCCAATAATTTTTTATGAACCCTTCCCTTCTTTTCTCTACATACTCTTCTCTTTTTGTATTTAATTTCTGAATGTACCTGGCTTTTTTGTCTTTTATTCTGTTAATTATTGGTGTCATATCACTTAAATGGCTGGCCTGCATTGGTGTCATTCCAATCGTTGAATGATATCGATTGTTGTAATTGCCTATAACTTTATATAATTTTTGTTCAACTGTTATGTCTTCCTCTATTGCTTGCATTCTTTCGATAATAGTTGAATGTAGCCTTTCTACATCTGCATTTCCGGTATGACTGTTAGGTTTTGTCCAATATATCTCTATATCTTTTTCTTGTTAAAATTTTTTCATTTGTTTAGATTTAAACTCATTATCCATAATATTTTTTCTTGGCTTTCCAAAGAGTGATATTGTTAGAAAATTTACAAGTTTATTTGTTTTTGTATAGGGGTACGTTCCCGAAATAAACGTGAATACAAACTACCGGCACTTGTAAATTTCAAAGTAACAAAAGAAGTCGCGAATTTTTTCGTTACGAATTAACGAGCAAGGGAAAAAACGCGACTAGCGGTTCCCGAAAGGTTCTTTTTTTTTTTTTTTTATTTTATGATTTTATTTAGGTTGAACACCTGTACCAGCAAGGGGTGTTCGTAAAAAAAAGAAAAAAAAATGCACTAAACACGTTTATTAATTTTTTTTTTTTTTTTTAACATTCACTGTTTATATTAGTTTTTTAACTTACCCTTTTCTTTGATTTTGGTCTCGTCCTTTTAATTTCGTTCCTTTTATTTTATTTTATTTTTTTTTTTTATTTATCCACTTTTGTTTTCTTTTGTTTTTATGGGCGCCCTTTGACACAATTTTCTTTATGTCCACCTTTTTCTTTTGTCTTTATCGATTTTTATTTTTTCTCACAAAATTCACAATCAAAAAAAAAAAAAAAAAAATCACAATTCTCACCGTGCGAAATTTCACGAATTAAATTTTGAAATTTAATTTGTTGATTTTTCTTTTTCGTCCCGAATTGAATTTAAGTTTAAAATTTTAAATTTTTATTCTTTTTTTTTTTTTTATTTTTCTTGTTCGAAATAACCGCACCGCACAAACTAATAAAAAACACGTCTTACTCGGTCAAGGTCTACCGTAAGAAGGAAGGAAAAAATGATGGCCGACCACCCACGTTTTTCAAGATCACTCAAGATCATGGTGTGCGAATCGATATTCGAAAATTTGTTGAATCGATCGCACACGATGGATTCGTTCGATAATCTTGAAAAACGTTACAGACGGGGTGGCGCCATCTGTTAGCAATTTTGCAACATTGCCCCCCCCCCCGTTAAAAGCTCGAAGTTCCAACCGAGCCTAATGCATCAGCGGGACTATAGGGTGTGAGGTTGCAGATAAGGCGGTAAGCTGGCGGATCATAGATAGGCAGGAGCCAGGAGTTGTGCGTGTTTTCTCGATTCGGAACCGTTTCAACACTTCCGTGAACACTTCGGACTCAAAATTGCGCCCTTGGTCGGAGTGTAACTGTCGACACAGTCCGAATCGAGAGAACACATTGGCTATCAATGCATCCGCCACCGATTCAGCGGTCTGGTCTTTAAGAGGAATCGCCTCTGGCCACTTGGTAAAGTAATCGACCATCACCAAAATGTATTTGTGGCCGTGGTGCGATTCAGGCAGCGGTCCCAAAATGTCGACAGCTATTCGCTCGAAAGGTGGACCAGAATTTCGAATTTGCAATGGTGCCCTTTTCCGGGGGACAGGACCTTTTCTTTGTTGACAAATTTGGCAACGAAGACAATAGTTACGGACGTCGGCTGAAAGTCCCACCCAGTAATACTTAGCGCTGGGAAATTTTTGCCAACGTCTTATCAACACCCAAATGTCCACCGGCAGGGCAATCGTGCATTTGTCGCAACAATTCGGACTGCAGACATTTGTGGGCCAGAACCTGATGGCAAGAGGGGGTACCAACGCGTCGGCGACAGGCAATTCCATCTTCCAAGGAGAGGGAAGAGAACATGGACCAGTACGCCTTCAGGTCAGGATGATCCGCACTAATCGAATCTAAAGGAGGTCGTTCACCTTGTTCCAACCATCGTCGTACCACACTTAATAAAGGGTCGTTTCCCTGAAGCTCTTGGATATCATCACCATGTATGGTGGAAAGGCGGACTACCAGAGTGTTCCTTTCATCGAGCCTACTACAGTAAGAACACGACGTGGCCTCGCATGGCCTTCTGGACAGACCATCGGCATTTCCATGGAGTTTGCCGGCACGGTGTTGGATTTCGAAATCAAACTCCTGTAGTCTTTCAATCCAACGTGCAATTTGACCTTCTGGCTCGCGAAAATTCATCAACCAGCGCAGAGACGCATGGTCGGTGCGAAGAAGAAAATGGCGTCCCAAAAGGTAAGGCTGGAAATGGGCGATAGCTTTAACAACTGCCAGAAGTTCCTTACGAGTGACGCAGTAATTTCTTTCTGGTCGACTCAGGGTCACTGTAGTATTCGATCACTCTTTCTTGGCCATCCTGGAGCTGTGACAGGATCGCTCCCCAAGCGTATTGGCTTGCGTCAGTGTCCAAAATAAACATGCCATCTTCAGAAGGTTGAGCGAGTATAGGCGCGGTTGTCAACTTGTCCTTTAACGCTTGAAAAGCAGCTTGACAGGCCTCTGACCACTTAAATGTGGCACCTTTCTCTGTCAAACTGGTTAAAGGTTTTGCTATGGAAGAAAAGTTGAAAACAAAGCGCCTATAGTACGCGCACAGGCCCAGAAAAGATTGAACGTCCCTTTTACTGGCGGGAAGAGGCCAGTTCTTGACAGCTTCGATCTTTTCTGGATCAGTAGCTAAACCCCGTTCTGAAATGACATGTCCCAAGAATTTGACTTCTCGGCGACAAAGGTGACACTTCTTAGGCGACAACTTCAAACCAGCTTGTTCGAGCCGTTGGAACACGACGCTTAGGTTGACCAGGAGACCTTCGAAGGACTCGGAATGAACGAGTAGATCATTCAGATAACCCAGGGTGACTGTGTAAGGGATGTCATGAAGGACAAGCTCCATGAGCCGCTGAAAAGTGGCAGGAGCATTGGTCAATCCAAAAGGCATGACATTGAATTCGTACAGTCCCGAACCAATACTAAAGGCGGTCTTTTCTTTTTCCGAAGGGTGCATTTCCTCTTGGAAATAGCCAGACAGGAGATCAAGGGAGGCGAACCACTTAGATTTACCTAAGGCTTCTAAAGTCATATCGATCCTAGGTAAAGGGTAGGAATCCTTTTTAGTGACTTCATTTAGCCGCCGGTAATCAACACAAAACCGCAAGGAGCCATCTTTCTTTTTAACAAGAACAACAGGGGAGCTCCAAGGGCTAGTGGAAGGCTGAATAAGACCTTGATCTTTCATTTCAGACACCATATTAGTTATACTAATATTTGTGCCATACATTATTTGTTTTTGGTATTTTAATTCTTTTATTTCTTTAATATTTTTCTCATAATCGATTTGTATTTTTTCAAAATCTAGTTTATTTTCATCTATGTTTTGTACATTTTCTGATTGTTAATAATATTTATCTAATGTTAATATTTTACTGTTATAAAATTTCATGTCTTTAATTTCTATACTGCAATTATTAAAATTAATCATATAATGTCCATTTAGAGTATATTTTCTTTTATTACAATTTTGTATTAAGCTTTCATTATACATATTTTTCACAAAAATAGTTTCTCCATCTATTTCTTCTATACTGGTTACATTATTATATTTGAATGAACATATTTTACTTACTATACAATGTCTACTTGTTTTTAAATTCTTTAAACTGTTAGTTTCATCATAACTATATATCTGATTATTTATTTCAACTATTAATTCATCTTTTTCATTAACTTTAACTTATTTTTATTTGGCACTGCTTTTATCATTTGCAATTCAGTTACAATATAATCTTTAGGAATTTTTATAGCGAAAACTAATAACTTATTTTTATATTCCATTACTCCTGCTTTTAAAAGCTTTAATTTATGTACATCTACTTTATATAAATCTAACTCTTTTGATGTTAACATACTTGGATGTATAATATTATTTTTTGTAGATACAATATTATCGAGAATTTGATCAATCTTATTTTCTAATCGACTTAATTTTGTTTCTTGATCTAAAAATGTAATTTTATCATTTATTTCTTTTATATGTATATTTGATTTATTTAAAGATTGCAAAATTAATTTTCTATCATCTTCTATTATTTCTTTAAGATAAAAAAATGTTTTATTAAAATGATCATTAATTTTTATTTGTCTGTTTAAGTTCTGTATACTGTTATGATTGTTTTCGTCTATTACTTTTAAGTGTTCTAGTATTTCTTCTCTATCATCATTATCCATAGTCCCGAATAACCATTTAGATACAGTTCCTGCTATGTTTATTAAACCTCTTTTTTGTCGATTTGGATTCTGTATTGTTCTAAGTTTACTTCTAATTATATTTATTTCAGTATCTAATATTTGTCTGTCTCTTATATTTGATTGTTTTATATTTTCAGCCAGTTATTCTAATATTTGTCCTATTTCCTTTGGGTCAATCATATGCAAAATTATGTCTGTATTATTGGCTATTTCTACATCCTTTATTCGTATTTTTACGTACCCACTGTCTTCCTGTATTTGATGTACTTGCAATAGCCCTTGTACTGCACTGGTCATCATTAACATTACCATTATTAAGGCAACCTGATAATTTATAAGGTCTTTTAATATTAGAAACATGAATATTTTCTAACCTATATTTTCTATAATATGGAGCATCTTTGTGTCTAACTCTCCAATAATTTTTTATGAACCCTTCCCTTCTTTTCTCTACATACTCTTCTCTTTTTGTATTTAATTTCTGAATGTACCTGGCTTTTTTGTCTTTTATTCTGTTAATTATTGGTGTCATATCACTTAAATGGCTGGCCTGCATTGGTGTCATTCCAATCGTTGAATGATATCGATTGTTGTAATTGCCTATAACTTTATATAATTTTTGTTCAACTGTTATGTCTTCCTCTATTGCTTGCATTCTTTCGATAATAGTTGAATGTAGCCTTTCTACATCTGCATTTCCGGTATGACTGTTAGGTTTTGTCCAATATATCTCTATATCTTTTTCTTGTTAAAATTTTTTCATTTGTTCAGATTTAAACTCATTATCCATAATATTTTTTCTTGGCTTTCCAAAGGGTGATATTGTTAGAAAATTTACAAGTTTATTTGTTTTTGTATAGGGGTACGTTCCCGAAATAAACGTGAATACAAACTACCGGCACTTGTAAATTTCAAAGTAACAAAAGAAGTCGCGAATTTTTTCGTTACGAATTAACGAGCAAGGGAAAAAAAACGCGACTAGCGGTTCCCGAAAGGTTTTTTTTTTTTTTTTTTATTTTATGATTTTATTTAGGTTGAACACCTGTACCAGCAAGGGGTGTTCGTAAAAAAAAGAAAAAAAAAATGCACTAAACACGTTTATTAATTTTTGTTTTTTTAACATTCACTGTTTATATTAGTTTTTTAACTTACCCTTTTCTTTGACTTTGGTCTCGTCCTTTTAATTTCGTTCCTTTTATTTTATTTTATTTTTTTTTTTATTTATCCACTTTTGTTTTCTTTTGTTTTTATGGGCGCCCTTTGACACAATTTTCTTTATGTCCACCTTTTTCTTTTGTCTTTATCGATTTTTATTTTTTCTCACAAAATTCACAATCAAAAAAAAAAAAAAAAAAATCACAATTCTCACCGTGCGAAATTTCACGAATTAAATTTTGAAATTTAATTTGTTGATTTTTCTTTTTCGTCCCGAATTGAATTTAAGTTTAAAATTTGAAATTTTTATTCTTTTTTTTTTTTTTTATTTTTCTTGTTCGAAATAACCGCACCGCACAAACTAATAAAAAACACGTCTTACTCGGTCAAGGTCTACCGTAAGAAGGAAGGAAAAAATGATGGCCGACCACCCACGTTTTTCAAGATCACTCAAGATCATGGTATGCGAATCGATATTCGAAAATTTGTTGAATCGATCGCACACGATGGATTCGTTCGATAATCTTGAAAAACGTTACAGACGGGGTGGCGCCATCTGTTAGCATTTTTGCAACATTGCCCCCCCGTTAAAAGCTCGAAGTTCCAACCGAGCTTAATGCATCAGCGGGACTATAGGGTGTGAGGTTGCAGATAAGGCGGTAAGCTGGCGGATCATAGATAGGTAGGAGCCAGTCGATCGCGGTGAACAACGGTCGTACGGCGAGAATCCTGGTGTCTGATACGGTATACGACATCAGAAATACACTCTATAATCCTGTAAGGGCCATCCCAGTCTCTTTGCAGCTTAGGACAACGACCTTTCCTTCGCTTGGGATTATACAACCAGACCAAGTCGCCAGGTTTAAAAGGGTTGGCCTTGGCAGAGAGATCGTAACGATCTTTCATCGCGCGGCTCGCTTCAGAAAGCTGCCTACGATTGAAGTCGTGGACGGAGGCCAGCCGGTCTTGCAGGGTCTGGATGTACTCAGGGACTGTAGTGGGGTGACGGTCCGTAGGTTCGCCAGTCAACAACTCCACAGGCAAACGGAGTTCGCGGCCGAGATTCAACAGGGCAGGGGTGTTCTAAGTGAACTTCTGGACAGAAGAACGGTAGGACAACAAAAGGAAGGGAAGGTAACTGTCCCAGTCCCCTTGGTGTTCTGACACGAACTTCGCCAGATAGTCAAGAATCGTCCTGTTGAATCTCTCCACAAGTCCGTCACTCTGTGGGTGTAACGGAGTTGTGCGTGTTTTCTCGATTCGGAACCGTTTCAACACTTCCGTGAACACTTCGGACTCAAAATTGCGCCCTTGGTCGGAGTGTAACTGTCGACACAGTCCGAATCGAGAGAACGCATTGGCTATCAATGCATCCGCCACCGATTCAGCGGTCTGGTCTTTAAGAGGAATCGCCTCTGGCCACTTGGTAAAGTAATCGACCATCACCAAAATGTATTTGTGGCCGTGGTGCGATTCAGGCAGTGGTCCCAAAATGTCGACAGCTATTCGCTCGAAAGGTGCACCAGAATTTCGAATTTGCAATGGTGCCCTTTTCCGGGGGACAGGACCTTTTCTTTGTTGACAAATTTGGCAACGAAGACAATAGTTACGGACGTCGGCTGAAAGTCCCACCCAGTAATACTTAGCGCTGGGAAATTTTTGCCAACGTCTTATCAACACCCAAATGTCCACCGGCAGGGCAATCGTGCATTTGTCGCAACAATTCGGACTGCAGACATTTGTGGGCCAGAACCTGATGGCAAGAGGGGGTACCAACGCGTCGGCGACAGGCAATTCCATCTTCCAAGGAGAGGGAAGAGAATATGGACCAGTACGCCTTCAGGTCAGGATGATCCGCACTAATCGAATCTAAAGGAGGTCGTTCACCTTGTTCCAACCATCGTCGTACCACACTTAATAAAGGGTCGTTTCCCTGAAGCTCTTGGATATCTTCACCATGTATGGTGGAAAGGCGGACTACCAGAGTGTTCCTTTCATCGAGCCTACTACAGTAAGAACACGACGTGGCCTCGCATGGCCTTCTGGACAGACCATCGGCATTTCCATGGAGTTTGCCGGCACGGTGTTGGATTTCGAAATCAAACTCCTGTAGTCTTTCAATCCAACGTGCAATTTGACCTTCTGGCTCGCGAAAATTCATCAACCAGCGCAGAGACGCATGGTCGGTGCGAAGAAGAAAATGGCGTCCCAAAAGGTAAGGCTGGAAATGGGCGATAGCTTTAACAACTGCCAGAAGTTCCTTACGAGTGACGCAGTAATTTCTTTCTGGTCGACTCAGGGTCACTGTAGTATTCGATCACTCTTTCTTGGCCATCCTGGAGCTGTGACAGGATCGCTCCCCAAGCGTATTGGCTTGCGTCAGTGTCCAAAATAAATATGCCATCTTCAGAAGGTTGAGCGAGTATAGGCGCGGTTGTCAACTTGTCCTTTAACGCTTGAAAAGCAGCTTGACAGGCCTCTGACCACTTAAATGTGGCACCTTTCTCTGTCAAACTGGTTAAAGGTTTTGCTATGGAAGAAAAGTTGAAAACAAAGCGCCTATAGTACGCGCACAGGCCCAGAAAAGATTGAACGTCCCTTTTACTGGCGGGAAGAGGCCAGTTCTTGACAGCTTCGATCTTTTCTGGATCAGTAGCTAAACCCCGTTCTGAAATGACATGTCCCAAGAATTTGACTTCTCGGCGACAAAGGTGACACTTCTTAGGCGACAACTTCAAACCAGCTTGTTCGAGCCGTTGGAACACGACGCTTAGGTTGACCAGGAGACCTTCGAAGGACTCGGAATGAACGAGTAGATCATTCAGATAACCCAGGGTGACTGTGTAAGGGATGTCATGAAGGACAAGCTCCATGAGCCGCTGAAAAGTGGCAGGAGCATTGGTCAATCCAAAAGGCATGACATTGAATTCGTACAGTCCCGAACCAATACTAAAGGCGGTCTTTTCTTTGTCCGAAGGGTGCATTTCCACTTGGAAATAGCCAGACAGGAGATCAAGGGAGGCGAACCACTTAGATTTACCTAAGGCTTCTAAAGTCATATCGATCCTAGGTAAAGGGTAGGAATCCTTTTTAGTGACTTCATTTAGCCGCCGGTAATCAACACAAAACCGCAAGGAGCCATCTTTCTTTTTAACAAGAACAACAGGGGAGCTCCAAGGGCTAGTGGAAGGCTGAATAAGACCTTGATCTTTCATTTCAGACACCATATTAGTTATACTAATATTTGTGCCATACATTATTTGTTTTTGGTATTTTAATTCTTTTATTTCTTTAATATTTTTCTCATAATCGATTTGTATTTTTTCAAAATCTAGTTTATTTTCATCTATGTTTTGTACATTTTCTGATTGTTAATAATATTTATCTAATGTTAATATTTTACTGTTATAAAATTTCATGTCTTTAATTTCTATACTGCAATTATTAAAATTAATCATATAATGTCCATTTAGAGTATATTTTCTTTTATTACAATTTTGTATTAAGCTTTCATTATACATATTTTTCACAAAAATAGTTTCTCCATCTATTTCTTCTATACTGGTTACATTATTATATTTGAATGAACATATTTTACTTACTATACAATGTCTACTTGTTTTTAAATTCTTTAAACTGTTAGTTTCATCATAACTATATATCTGATTATTTATTTCAACTATTAATTCATCTTTTTCATTAACTTTAACTTATTTTTATTTGGCACTGCTTTTATCATTTGCAATTCAGTTACAATATAATCTTTAGGAATTTTTATAGCGAAAACTAATAACTTATTTTTATATTCCATTACTCCTGCTTTTAAAAGCTTTAATTTATGTACATCTACTTTATATAAATCTAACTCTTTTGATGTTAACATACTTGGATGTATAATATTATTTTTTGTAGATACAATATTATCGAGAATTTGATCAATCTTATTTTCTAATCGACTTAATTTTGTTTCTTGATCTAAAAATGTAATTTTATCATTTATTTCTTTTATATGTATATTTGATTTATTTAAAGATTGCAAAATTAATTTTCTATCATCTTCTATTATTTCTTTAAGATAAAAAAATGTTTTATTAAAATGATCATTAATTTTTATTTGTCTGTTTAAGTTCTGTATACTGTTATGATTGTTTTCGTCTATTACTTTTAAGTGTTCTAGTATTTCTTCTCTATCATCATTATCCATAGTCCCGAATAACCATTTAGATACAGTTCCTGCTATGTTTATTAAACCTCTTTTTGGTCGATTTGGATTCTGTATTGTTCTAAGTTTACTTCTAATTATATTTATTTCAGTATCTAATATTTGTCTGTCTCTTATATTTGATTGTTTTATATTTTCAGCCAGTTATTCTAATATTTGTCCTATTTCCTTTGGGTCAATCATATGCAAAATTATGTCTGTATTATTGGCTATTTCTACATCCTTTATTCGTATTTTTACGTACCCACTGTCTTCCTGTATTTGATGTACTTGCAATAGCCCTTGTACTGCACTGGTCATCATTAACATTACCATTATTAAGGCAACCTGATAATTTATAAGGTCTTTTAATATTAGAAACATGAATATTTTCTAACCTATATTTTCTATAATATGGAGCATCTTTGTGTCTAACTCTCCAATAATTTTTTATGAACCCTTCCCTTCTTTTCTCTACATACTCTTCTCTTTTTGTATTTAATTTCTGAATGTACCTGGCTTTTTTGTCTTTTATTCTGTTAATTATTGGTGTCATATCACTTAAATGGCTGGCCTGCATTGGTGTCATTCCAATCGTTGAATGATATCGATTGTTGTAATTGCCTATAACTTTATATAATTTTTGTTCAACTGTTATGTCTTCCTCTATTGCTTGCATTCTTTCGATAATAGTTGAATGTAGCCTTTCTACATCTGCATTTCCGGTATGACTGTTAGGTTTTGTCCAATATATCTCTATATCTTTTTCTTGTTAAAATTTTTTCATTTGTTCAGATTTAAACTCATTATCCATAATATTTTTTCTTGGCTTTCCAAAGGGTGATATTGTTAGAAAATTTACAAGTTTATTTGTTTTTGTATAGGGGTACGTTCCCGAAATAAACGTGAATACAAACTACCGGCACTTGTAAATTTCAAAGTAACAAAAGAAGTCGCGAATTTTTTCGTTACGAATCAACGAGCAAGGGAAAAAAAACGCGACTAGCGGTTCCCGAAAGGTTTTTTTTTTTTTTTTTATTTTATGATTTTATTTAGGTTGAACACCTGTACCAGCAAGGGGTGTTCGTAAAAAAAAGAAAAAAAAAATGCACTAAACACGTTTATTAATTTTTGTTTTTTTAACATTCACTGTTTATATTAGTTTTTTAACTTACCCTTTTCTTTGACTTTGGTCTCGTCCTTTTAATTTCGTTCCTTTTATTTTATTTTATTTTTTTTTTTATTTATCCACTTTTGTTTTCTTTTGTTTTTATGGGCGCCCTTTGACACAATTTTCTTTATGTCCACCTTTTTCTTTTGTCTTTATCGATTTTTATTTTTTCTCACAAAATTCACAATCAAAAAAAAAAAAAAAAAATCACAATTCTCACCGTGCGAAATTTCACGAATTAAATTTTGAAATTTAATTTGTTGATTTTTCTTTTTCGTCCCGAATTGAATTTAAGTTTAAAATTTGAAATTTTTATTCTTTTTTTTTTTTTTTATTTTTCTTGTTCGAAATAACCGCACCGCACAAACTAATAAAAAACACGTCTTACTCGGTCAAGGTCTACCGTAAGAAGGAAGGAAAAAATGATGGCCGACCACCCACGTTTTTCAAGATCACTCAAGATCATGGTGTGCGAATCGATATTCGAAAATTTGTTGAATCGATCGCACACGATGGATTCGTTCGATAATCTTGAAAAACGTTACAGACGGGGTGGCGCCATCTGTTAGCAATTTTGCAACATTGCCCCCCCGTTAAAAGCTCGAAATTCCAACCGAGCTTAATGCATCAGCGGGACTATAGGGTGTGAGGTTGCAGATAAGGCGGTAAGCTGGCGGATCATAGATAGGTAGGAGCCAGTCGATCGCGGTGAACAACGGTCGTACGGCGAGAATCCTGGTGTCTGATACGGTATACGACATCAGAAATACACTCTATAATCCTGTAAGGGCCATCCCAGTCTCTTTGCAGCTTAGGACAACGACCTTTCCTTCGCTTGGGATTATACAACCAGACCAAGTCGCCAGGTTTGAAAGGGTTGGCCTTGGCAGAGAGATCGTAACGATCTTTCATCGCGCGGCTCGCTTCAGAAAGCTGCCTACGATTGAAGTCGTGGACGGAGGCCAGCCGGTCTTGCAGGGTCTGGATGTACTCAGGGACTGTAGTGGGGTGACGGTCCGTAGGTTCGCCAGTCAACAACTCCACAGGCAAACGGAGTTCGCGGCCGAGATTCAACAGGGCAGGGGTGTTCTAAGTGGACTTCTGGACAGAAGAACGGTAGGACAACAAAAGGAAGGGAAGGTAACTGTCCCAGTCCCCTTGGTGTTCTGACACGAACTTCGCCAGATAGTCAAGAATCGTCCTGTTGAATCTCTCCACAAGTCCGTCACTCTGTGGGTGTAACGGAGTTGTGCGTGTTTTCTCGATTCGGAACCGTTTCAACACTTCCGTGAACACTTCGGACTCAAAATTGCGCCCTTGGTCGGAGTGTAACTGTCGACACAGTCCGAATCGAGAGAACACATTGGCTATCAATGCATCCGCCACCGATTCAGCGGTCTGGTCTTTAAGAGGAATCGCCTCTGGCCACTTGGTAAAGTAATCGACCATCACCAAAATGTATTTGTGGCCGTGGTGCGATTCAGGCAGTGGTCCCAAAATGTCGACAGCTATTCGCTCGAAAGGTGCACCAGAATTTCGAATTTGCAATGGTGCCCTTTTCCGGGGGACAGGACCTTTTCTTTGTTGACAAATTTGGCAACGAAGACAATAGTTACGGACGTCGGTTGAAAGTCCCACCCAGTAATACTTAGCGCTGGGAAATTTTTGCCAACGTCTTATCAACACCCAAATGTCCACCGGCAGGGCAATCGTGCATTTGTCGCAACAATTCGAACTGCAGACATTTGGGGGCCAGAACCTGAAGGCAAGAGGGGGTACCAACGCGTCGGCGACAGGCAATTCCATCTTCCAAGGAGAGGGAAGAGAACATGGACCAGTACGCCTTCAGGTCAGGATGATCCGCACTAATCGAATCTAAAGGAGGTCGTTCACCTTGTTCCAACCATCGTCGTACCACACTTAATAAAGGGTCGTTTCCCTGAAGCTCTTGGATATCTTCACCATGTATGGTGGAAAGGCGGACTACCAGAGTGTTCCTTTCATCGAGCCTACTACAGTAAGAACACGACGTGGCCTCGCATGGCCTTCTGGACAGACCATCGGCATTTCCATGGAGTTTGCCGGCACGGTGTTGGATTTCGAAATCAAACTCCTGTAGTCTTTCAATCCAACGTGCAATTTGACCTTCTGGCTCGCGAAAATTCATCAACCAGCGCAGAGACGCATGGTCGGTGCGAAGAAGAAAATGGCGTCCCAAAAGGTAAGGCTGGAAATGGGCGATAGCTTTAACAACTGCCAGAAGTTCCTTACGAGTGACGCAGTAATTTCTTTCTGGTCGACTCAGGGTCACTGTAGTATTCGATCACTCTTTCTTGGCCATCCTGGAGCTGTGACAGGATCGCTCCCCAAGCGTATTGGCTTGCGTCAGTGTCCAAAATAAACATGCCATCTTCAGAAGGTTGAGCGAGTATAGGCGCGGTTGTCAACTTGTCCTTTAACGCTTGAAAAGCAGCTTGACAGGCCTCTGACCACTTAAATGTGGCACCTTTCTCTGTCAAACTGGTTAAAGGTTTTGCTATGGAAGAAAAGTTGAAAACAAAGCGCCTATAGTACGCGCACAGGCCCAGAAAAGATTGAACGTCCCTTTTACTGGCGGGAAGAGGCCAGTTCTTGACAGCTTCGATCTTTTCTGGATCAGTAGCTAAACCCCGTTCTGAAATGACATGTCCCAAGAATTTGACTTCTCGGCGACAAAGGTGACACTTCTTAGGCGACAACTTCAAACCAGCTTGTTCGAGCCGTTGGAACACGACGCTTAGGTTGACCAGGAGACCTTCGAAGGACTCGGAATGAACGAGTAGATCATTCAGATAACCCAGGGTGACTGTGTAAGGGATGTCATGAAGGACAAGCTCCATGAGCCGCTGAAAAGTGGCAGGAGCATTGGTCAATCCAAAAGGCATGACATTGAATTCGTACAGTCCCGAACCAATACTAAAGGCGGTCTTTTCTTTGTCCGAAGGGTGCATTTCCACTTGGAAATAGCCAGACAGGAGATCAAGGGAGGCGAACCACTTAGATTTACCTAAGGCTTCTAAAGTCATATCGATCCTAGGTAAAGGGTAGGAATCCTTTTTAGTGACTTCATTTAGCCGCCGGTAATCAACACAAAACCGCAAGGAGCCATCTTTCTTTTTAACAAGAACAACAGGGGAGCTCCAAGGGCTAGTGGAAGGCTGAATAAGACCTTGATCTTTCATTTCAGACACCATATTAGTTATACTAATATTTGTGCCATACATTATTTGTTTTTGGTATTTTAATTCTTTTATTTCTTTAATATTTTTCTCATAATCGATTTGTATTTTTTCAAAATCTAGTTTATTTTCATCTATGTTTTGTACATTTTCTGATTGTTAATAATATTTATCTAATGTTAATATTTTACTGTTATAAAATTTCATGTCTTTAATTTCTATACTGCAATTATTAAAATTAATCATATAATGTCCATTTAGAGTATATTTTCTTTTATTACAATTTTGTATTAAGCTTTCATTATACATATTTTTCACAAAAATAGTTTCTCCATCTATTTCTTCTATACTGGTTACATTATTATATTTGAATGAACATATTTTACTTACTATACAATGTCTACTTGTTTTTAAATTCTTTAAACTGTTAGTTTCATCATAACTGTATATCTGATTATTTATTTCAACTATTAATTCATCTTTTTCATTAACTTTAACTTATTTTTATTTGGCACTGCTTTTATCATTTGCAATTCAGTTACAATATAATCTTTAGGAATTTTTATAGCGAAAACTAATAACTTATTTTTATATTCCATTACTCCTGCTTTTAAAAGCTTTAATTTATGTACATCTACTTTATATAAATCTAACTCTTTTGATGTTAACATACTTGGATGTATAATATTATTTTTTGTAGATACAATATTATCGAGAATTTGATCAATCTTATTTTCTAATCGACTTAATTTTGTTTCTTGATCTAAAAATGTAATTTTATCATTTATTTCTTTTATATGTATATTTGATTTATTTAAAGATTGCAAAATTAATTTTCTATCATCTTCTATTATTTCTTTAAGATAAAAAAATGTTTTATTAAAATGATCATTAATTTTTATTTGTCTGTTTAAGTTCTGTATACTGTTATGATTGTTTTCGTCTATTACTTTTAAGTGTTCTAGTATTTCTTCTCTATCATCATTATCCATAGTCCCGAATAACCATTTAGATACAGTTCCTGCTATGTTTATTAAACCTCTTTTTTGTCGATTTGGATTCTGTATTGTTCTAAGTTTACTTCTAATTATATTTATTTCAGTATCTAATATTTGTCTGTCTCTTATATTTGATTGTTTTATATTTTCAGCCAGTTATTCTAATATTTGTCCTATTTCCTTTGGGTCAATTATATGCAAAATTATGTCTGTATTATTGGCTATTTCTACATCCTTTATTCGTATTTTTACGTACCCACTGTCTTCCTGTATTTGATGTACTTGCAATAGCCCTTGTACTGCACTGGTCATCATTAACATTACCATTATTAAGGCAACCTGATAATTTATAAGGTCTTTTAATATTAGAAACATGAATATTTTCTAACCTATATTTTCTATAATATGGAGCATCTTTGTGTCTAACTCTCCAATAATTTTTTATGAACCCTTCCCTTCTTTTCTCTACATACTCTTCTCTTTTTGTATTTAATTTCTGAATGTACCTGGCTTTTTTGTCTTTTATTCTGTTAATTATTGGTGTCATATCACTTAAATGGCTGGCCTGCATTGGTGTCATTCCAATCGTTGAATGATATCGATTGTTGTAATTGCCTATAACTTTATATAATTTTTGTTCAACTGTTATGTCTTCCTCTATTGCTTGCATTCTTTCGATAATAGTTGAATGAAGCCTTTCTACATCTGCATTTCCGGTATGACTGTTAGGTTTTGTCCAATATATCTCTATATCTTTTTCTTGTTAAAATTTTTTCATTTGTTCAGATTTAAACTCATTATCCATAATATTTTTTCTTGGCTTTCCAAAGGGTGATATTGTTAGAAAATTTACAAATTTATTTGTTTTTGTATAGGGGTACGTTCCCGAAATAAACGTGAATACAAACTACCGGCACTTGTAAATTTCAAAGTAACAAAAGAAGTCGCGAATTTTTTCGTTACGAATTAACGAGCAAGGGAAAAAAAACGCGACTAGCGGTTCCCGAAAGGTTTTTTTTTTTTTTTTATTTTATGATTTTATTTAGGTTGAACACCTGTACCAGCGAGGGGTGTTCGTAAAAAAAAGAAAAAAAAATGCACTAAACACGTTTATTAATTTTTTTTTTTAACATTCACTGTTTATATTAGTTTTTTAACTTACCCTTTTCTTTGATTTTGGTCTCGTCCTTTTAATTTCGTTCCTTTTATTTTATTTTATTTTATTTTTTTTATTTATCCACTTTTGTTTTCTTTTGTTTTTATGGGCGCCCTTCGACACAATTTTCTTTATGTCCACCTTTTTCTTTTGTCTTTATCGATTTTTATTTTTTCTCACAAAATTCACAATCAAAAAAAAAAAAAAAGAAAATCACAATTCTCACCGTGCGAAATTTCACGAATTAAATTTTGAAATTTAATTTGTTTATTTTTCTTTTTCGTCCCGAATTGAATTTAAGTTTAAAATTTTAAATTTTTATTCTTTTTTTTTATTTTATTTTTCTTGTTCGAAATAACCGCACCGCACAAACTAATAAAAAACACGTCTTACTCGGTCAAGGTCTACCGTAAGAAGGAAGGAAAAAATGATGGCCGACCACCCACGTTTTTCAAGATCACTCAAGATCATGGTGTGCGAATCGATATTCGAAAATTTGTTGAATCGATCGCACACGATGGATTCGTTCGATAATCTTGAAAAACGTTACACACGGGGTGGCGCCATCTGTTAGCAATTTTGCAACATTGCCCCCCCCCGTTAAAAGCTCGAAGTTCCAACCGAGCTTAATGAATCAGCGGGACTATAGGGTGTGAGGTTGCAGATAAGGCGGTAAGCTGGCGGATCATAAATAGGCAGGAGCCAGTCGATCGCGGTGAACAACGGTCGTACGGCGAGAATCCTGGTGTCTGATACGGTATACGACATCAGAAATACACTCTATAATCCTGTAAGGGCCATCCCAGTCTCTTTGCAGCTTAGGACAACGACCTTTCCTTCGCTTGGGATTATACAACCAGACCAAGTCGCCAGGTTTGAAAGGGTTGGCCTTGGCAGAGAGATCGTAACGATCTTTCATCGCGCGGCTCGCTTCAGAAAGCTGCCTACGATTGAAGTCGTGGACGGAGGCCAGCCGGTCTTGCAGGGTCTGGATGTACTCAGGGACTGTAGTGGGGTGACGGTCCGTAGGTTCGCCAGTCAACAACTCCACAGGCAAACGGAGTTCGCGGCCGAGATTCAACAGGGCAGGGGTGTTCTAAGTGGACTTCTGGACAGAAGAACGGTAGGACAACAAAAGGAAGGGAAGGTAACTGTCCCAGTCCCCTTGGTGTTCTGACACGAACTTCGCCAGATAGTCAAGAATCGTCCTGTTGAATCTCTCCACAAGTCCGTCACTCTGTGGGTGTAACGGAGTTGTGCGTGTTTTCTCGATTCGGAACCGTTTCAACACTTCCGTGAACACTTCGGACTCAAAATTGCGCCCTTGGTCGGAGTGTAACTGTCGACACAGTCCGAATCGAGAGAACACATTGGCTATCAATGCATCCACCACCGATTCAGCGGTCTGGTCTTTAAGAGGAATCGCCTCTGGCCACTTGGTAAAGTAATCGACCATCACCAAAATGTATTTGTGGCCGTGGTGCGATTCAGGCAGTGGTCCCAAAATGTCGACAGCTATTCGCTCGAAAGGTGCACCAGAATTTCGAATTTGCAATGGTGCCCTTTTCCGGGGGACAGGACCTTTTGTTTGTTGACAAATTTGGCAACGAAGACAATAGTTACGGACGTCGGCTGAAAGTCCCACCCAGTAATACTTAGCGCTGGGAAATTTTTGCCAACGTCTTATCAACACCCAAATGTCCACCGGCAGGGCAATCGTGCATTTGTCGCAACAATTCGGACTGCAGACATTTGGGGGCCAGAACCTGAAGGCAAGAGGGGGTACCAACGCGTCGGCGACAGGCAATTCCATCTTCCAAGGAGAGGGAAGAGAACATGGACCAGTACGCCTTCAGGTCAGGATGATCCGCACTAATCGAATCTAAAGGAGGTCGTTCACCTTGTTCCAACCATCGTCGTACCACACTTAATAAAGGGTCGTTTCCCTGAAGCTCTTGGATATCTTCACCATGTATGGTGGAAAGGCGGACTACCAGAGTGTTCCTTTCATCGAGCCTACTACAGTAAGAACACGACGTGGCCTCGCATGGCCTTCTGGACAGACCATCGGCATTTCCATGGAGTTTGCCGGCACGGTGTTGGATTTCGAAATCAAACTCCTGTAGTCTTTCAATCCAACGTGCAATTTGACCTTCTGGCTCGCGAAAATTCATCAACCAGCGCAGAGACGCATGGTCGGTGCGAAGAAGAAAATGGCGTCCCAAAAGGTAAGGCTGGAAATGGGCGATAGCTTTAACAACTGCCAGAAGTTCCTTACGAGTGACGCAGTAATTTCTTTCTGGTCGACTCAGGGTCACTGTAGTATTCGATCACTCTTTCTTGGCCATCCTGGAGCTGTGACAGGATCGCTCCCCAAGCGTATTGGCTTGCGTCAGTGTCCAAAATAAACATGCCATCTTCAGAAGGTTGAGCGAGTATAGGCGCGGTTGTCAACTTGTCCTTTAACGCTTGAAAAGCAGCTTGACAGGCCTCTGACCACTTAAATGTGGCACCTTTCTCTGTCAAACTGGTTAAAGGTTTTGCTATGGAAGAAAAGTTGAAAACAAAGCGCCTATAGTACGCGCACAGGCCCAGAAAAGATTGAACGTCCCTTTTACTGGCGGGAAGAGGCCAGTTCTTGACAGCTTCGATCTTTTCTGGATCAGTAGCTAAACCCCGTTCTGAAATGACATGTCCCAAGAATTTGACTTCTCGGCGACAAAGGTGACACTTCTTAGGCGACAACTTCAAACCAGCTTGTTCGAGCCGTTGGAACACGACGCTTAGGTTGACCAGGAGACCTTCGAAGGACTCGGAATGAACGAGTAGATCATTCAGATAACCCAGGGTGACTGTGTAAGGGATGTCATGAAGGACAAGCTCCATGAGCCGCTGAAAAGTGGCAGGAGCATTGGTCAATCCAAAAGGCATGACATTGAATTCGTACAGTCCCGAACCAATACTAAAGGCGGTCTTTTCTTTGTCCGAAGGGTGCATTTCCACTTGGAAATAGCCAGACAGGAGATCAAGGGAGGCGAACCACTTAGATTTACCTAAGGCTTCTAAAGTCATATCGATCCTAGGTAAAGGGTAGGAATCCTTTTTAGTGACTTCATTTAGCCGCCGGTAATCAACACAAAACCGCAAGGAGCCATCTTTCTTTTTAACAAGAACAACAGGGGAGCTCCAAGGGCTAGTGGAAGGCTGAATAAGACCTTGATCTTTCATTTCAGACACCATATTAGTTATACTAATATTTGTGCCATACATTATTTGTTTTTGGTATTTTAATTCTTTTATTTCTTTAATATTTTTCTCATAATCGATTTGTATTTTTTCAAAATCTAGTTTATTTTCATCTATGTTTTGTACATTTTCTGATTGTTAATAATATTTATCTAATGTTAATATTTTACTGTTATAAAATTTCATGTCTTTAATTTCTATACTGCAATTATTAAAATTAATCATATAATGTCCATTTAGAGTATATTTTCTTTTATTACAATTTTGTATTAAGCTTTCATTATACATATTTTTCACAAAAATAGTTTCTCCATCTATTTCTTCTATACTGGTTACATTATTATATTTGAATGAACATATTTTACTTACTATACAATGTCTACTTGTTTTTAAATTCTTTAAACTGTTAGTTTCATCATAACTATATATCTGATTATTTATTTCAACTATTAATTCATCTTTTTCATTAACTTTAACTTATTTTTATTTGGCACTGCTTTTATCATTTGCAATTCAGTTACAATATAATCTTTAGGAATTTTTATAGCGAAAACTAATAACTTATTTTTATATTCCATTACTCCTGCTTTTAAAAGCTTTAATTTATGTACATCTACTTTATATAAATCTAACTCTTTTGATGTTAACATACTTGGATGTATAATATTATTTTTTGTAGATACAATATTATCGAGAATTTGATCAATCTTATTTTCTAATCGACTTAATTTTGTTTCTTGATCTAAAAATGTAATTTTATCATTTATTTCTTTTATATGTATATTTGATTTATTTAAAGATTGCAAAATTAATTTTCTATCATCTTCTATTATTTCTTTAAGATAAAAAAATGTTTTATTAAAATGATCATTAATTTTTATTTGTCTGTTTAAGTTCTGTATACTGTTATGATTGTTTTCGTCTATTACTTTTAAGTGTTCTAGTATTTCTTCTCTATCATCATTATCCATAGTCCCGAATAACCATTTAGATACAGTTCCTGCTATGTTTATTAAACCTCTTTTTTGTCGATTTGGATTCTGTATTGTTCTAAGTTTACTTCTAATTATATTTATTTCAGTATCTAATATTTGTCTGTCTCTTATATTTGATTGTTTTATATTTTCAGCCAGTTATTCTAATATTTGTCCTATTTCCTTTGGGTCAATTATATGCAAAATTATGTCTGTATTATTGGCTATTTCTACATCCTTTATTCGTATTTTTACGTACCCACTGTCTTCCTGTATTTGATGTACTTGCAATAGCCCTTGTACTGCACTGGTCATCATTAACATTACCATTATTAAGGCAACCTGATAATTTATAAGGTCTTTTAATATTAGAAACATGAATATTTTCTAACCTATATTTTCTATAATATGGAGCATCTTTGTGTCTAACTCTCCAATAATTTTTTATGAACCCTTCCCTTCTTTTCTCTACATACTCTTCTCTTTTTGTATTTAATTTCTGAATGTACCTGGCTTTTTTGTCTTTTATTCTGTTAATTATTGGTGTCATATCACTTAAATGGCTGGCCTGCATTGGTGTCATTCCAATCGTTGAATGATATCGATTGTTGTAATTGCCTATAACTTTATATAATTTTTGTTCAACTGTTATGTCTTCCTCTATTGCTTGCATTCTTTCGATAATAGTTGAATGAAGCCTTTCTACATCTGCATTTCCGGTATGACTGTTAGGTTTTGTCCAATATATCTCTATATCTTTTTCTTGTTAAAATTTTTTCATTTGTTCAGATTTAAACTCATTATCCATAATATTTTTTCTTGGCTTTCCAAAGGGTGATATTGTTAGAAAATTTACAAATTTATTTGTTTTTGTATAGGGGTACGTTCCCGAAATAAACGTGAATACAAACTACCGGCACTTGTAAATTTCAAAGTAACAAAAGAAGTCGCGAATTTTTTCGTTACGAATTAACGAGCAAGGGAAAAAAAACGCGACTAGCGGTTCCCGAAAGGTTTTTTTTTTTTTTTTATTTTATGATTTTATTTAGGTTGAACACCTGTACCAGCGAGGGGTGTTCGTAAAAAAAAGAAAAAAAAATGCACTAAACACGTTTATTAATTTTTTTTTTTAACATTCACTGTTTATA
The DNA here is from genome assembly GCA_963971155.1 of Anthrax anthrax. Lineage (NCBI taxonomy): Eukaryota > Metazoa > Arthropoda > Insecta > Diptera > Bombyliidae > Anthrax > Anthrax anthrax. The sequence goes on from OZ020117.1 coordinate 34,046,411, forward strand.
TTAGTTTTTTAACTTACCCTTTTCTTTGATTTTGGTCTCGTCCTTTTAATTTCGTTCCTTTTATTTTATTTTATTTTATTTTTTTTATTTATCCACTTTTGTTTTCTTTTGTTTTTATGGGCGCCCTTCGACACAATTTTCTTTATGTCCACCTTTTTCTTTTGTCTTTATCGATTTTTATTTTTTCTCACAAAATTCACAATCAAAAAAAAAAAAAAAGAAAATCACAATTCTCACCGTGCGAAATTTCACGAATTAAATTTTGAAATTTAATTTGTTTATTTTTCTTTTTCGTCCCGAATTGAATTTAAGTTTAAAATTTTAAATTTTTATTCTTTTTTTTTATTTTATTTTTCTTGTTCGAAATAACCGCACCGCACAAACTAATAAAAAACACGTCTTACTCGGTCAAGGTCTACCGTAAGAAGGAAGGAAAAAATGATGGCCGACCACCCACGTTTTTCAAGATCACTCAAGATCATGGTGTGCGAATCGATATTCGAAAATTTGTTGAATCGATCGCACACGATGGATTCGTTCGATAATCTTGAAAAACGTTACACACGGGGTGGCGCCATCTGTTAGCAATTTTGCAACATTGCCCCCCCCCGTTAAAAGCTCGAAGTTCCAACCGAGCTTAATGAATCAGCGGGACTATAGGGTGTGAGGTTGCAGATAAGGCGGTAAGCTGGCGGATCATAAATAGGCAGGAGCCAGTCGATCGCGGTGAACAACGGTCGTACGGCGAGAATCCTGGTGTCTGATACGGTATACGACATCAGAAATACACTCTATAATCCTGTAAGGGCCATCCCAGTCTCTTTGCAGCTTAGGACAACGACCTTTCCTTCGCTTGGGATTATACAACCAGACCAAGTCGCCAGGTTTGAAAGGGTTGGCCTTGGCAGAGAGATCGTAACGATCTTTCATCGCGCGGCTCGCTTCAGAAAGCTGCCTACGATTGAAGTCGTGGACGGAGGCCAGCCGGTCTTGCAGGGTCTGGATGTACTCAGGGACTGTAGTGGGGTGACGGTCCGTAGGTTCGCCAGTCAACAACTCCACAGGCAAACGGAGTTCGCGGCCGAGATTCAACAGGGCAGGGGTGTTCTAAGTGGACTTCTGGACAGAAGAACGGTAGGACAACAAAAGGAAGGGAAGGTAACTGTCCCAGTCCCCTTGGTGTTCTGACACGAACTTCGCCAGATAGTCAAGAATCGTCCTGTTGAATCTCTCCACAAGTCCGTCACTCTGTGGGTGTAACGGAGTTGTGCGTGTTTTCTCGATTCGGAACCGTTTCAACACTTCCGTGAACACTTCGGACTCAAAATTGCGCCCTTGGTCGGAGTGTAACTGTCGACACAGTCCGAATCGAGAGAACACATTGGCTATCAATGCATCCGCCACCGATTCAGCGGTCTGGTCTTTAAGAGGAATCGCCTCTGGCCACTTGGTAAAGTAATCGACCATCACCAAAATGTATTTGTGGCCGTGGTGCGATTCAGGCAGTGGTCCCAAAATGTCGACAGCTATTCGCTCGAAAGGTGCACCAGAATTTCGAATTTGCAATGGTGCCCTTTTCCGGGGGACAGGACCTTTTGTTTGTTGACAAATTTGGCAACGAAGACAATAGTTACGGACGTCGGCTGAAAGTCCCACCCAGTAATACTTAGCGCTGGGAAATTTTTGCCAACGTCTTATCAACACCCAAATGTCCACCGGCAGGGCAATCGTGCATTTGTCGCAACAATTCGGACTGCAGACATTTGGTGGCCAGAACCTGAAGGCAAGAGGGGGTACCAACGCGTCGGCGACAGGCAATTCCATCTTCCAAGGAGAGGGAAGAGAACATGGACCAGTACGCCTTCAGGTCAGGATGATCCGCACTAATCGAATCTAAAGGAGGTCGTTCACCTTGTTCCAACCATCGTCGTACCACACTTAATAAAGGGTCGTTTCCCTGAAGCTCTTGGATATCTTCACCATGTATGGTGGAAAGGCGGACTACCAGAGTGTTCCTTTCATCGAGCCTACTACAGTAAGAACACGACGTGGCCTCGCATGGCCTTCTGGACAGACCATCGGCATTTCCATGGAGTTTGCCGGCACGGTGTTGGATTTCGAAATCAAACTCCTGTAGTCTTTCAATCCAACGTGCAATTTGACCTTCTGGCTCGCGAAAATTCATCAACCAGCGCAGAGACGCATGGTCGGTGCGAAGAAGAAAATGGCGTCCCAAAAGGTAAGGCTGGAAATGGGCGATAGCTTTAACAACTGCCAGAAGTTCCTTACGAGTGACGCAGTAATTTCTTTCTGGTCGACTCAGGGTCACTGTAGTATTCGATCACTCTTTCTTGGCCATCCTGGAGCTGTGACAGGATCGCTCCCCAAGCGTATTGGCTTGCGTCAGTGTCCAAAATAAACATGCCATCTTCAGAAGGTTGAGCGAGTATAGGCGCGGTTGTCAACTTGTCCTTTAACGCTTGAAAAGCAGCTTGACAGGCCTCTGACCACTTAAATGTGGCACCTTTCTCTGTCAAACTGGTTAAAGGTTTTGCTATGGAAGAAAAGTTGAAAACAAAGCGCCTATAGTACGCGCACAGGCCCAGAAAAGATTGAACGTCCCTTTTACTGGCGGGAAGAGGCCAGTTCTTGACAGCTTCGATCTTTTCTGGATCAGTAGCTAAACCCCGTTCTGAAATGACATGTCCCAAGAATTTGACTTCTCGGCGACAAAGGTGACACTTCTTAGGCGACAACTTCAAACCAGCTTGTTCGAGCCGTTGGAACACGACGCTTAGGTTGACCAGGAGACCTTCGAAGGACTCGGAATGAACGAGTAGATCATTCAGATAACCCAGGGTGACTGTGTAAGGGATGTCATGAAGGACAAGCTCCATGAGCCGCTGAAAAGTGGCAGGAGCATTGGTCAATCCAAAAGGCATGACATTGAATTCGTACAGTCCCGAACCAATACTAAAGGCGGTCTTTTCTTTGTCCGAAGGGTGCATTTCCACTTGGAAATAGCCAGACAGGAGATCAAGGGAGGCGAACCACTTAGATTTACCTAAGGCTTCTAAAGTCATATCGATCCTAGGTAAAGGGTAGGAATCCTTTTTAGTGACTTCATTTAGCCGCCGGTAATCAACACAAAACCGCAAGGAGCCATCTTTCTTTTTAACAAGAACAACAGGGGAGCTCCAAGGGCTAGTGGAAGGCTGAATAAGACCTTGATCTTTCATTTCAGACACCATATTAGTTATACTAATATTTGTGCCATACATTATTTGTTTTTGGTATTTTAATTCTTTTATTTCTTTAATATTTTTCTCATAATCGATTTGTATTTTTTCAAAATCTAGTTTATTTTCATCTATGTTTTGTACATTTTCTGATTGTTAATAATATTTATCTAATGTTAATATTTTACTGTTATAAAATTTCATGTCTTTAATTTCTATACTGCAATTATTAAAATTAATCATATAATGTCCATTTAGAGTATATTTTCTTTTATTACAATTTTGTATTAAGCTTTCATTATACATATTTTTCACAAAAATAGTTTCTCCATCTATTTCTTCTATACTGGTTACATTATTATATTTGAATGAACATATTTTACTTACTATACAATGTCTACTTGTTTTTAAATTCTTTAAACTGTTAGTTTCATCATAACTATATATCTGATTATTTATTTCAACTATTAATTCATCTTTTTCATTAACTTTAACTTATTTTTATTTGGCACTGCTTTTATCATTTGCAATTCAGTTACAATATAATCTTTAGGAATTTTTATAGCGAAAACTAATAACTTATTTTTATATTCCATTACTCCTGCTTTTAAAAGCTTTAATTTATGTACATCTACTTTATATAAATCTAACTCTTTTGATGTTAACATACTTGGATGTATAATATTATTTTTTGTAGATACAATATTATCGAGAATTTGATCAATCTTATTTTCTAATCGACTTAATTTTGTTTCTTGATCTAAAAATGTAATTTTATCATTTATTTCTTTTATATGTATATTTGATTTATTTAAAGATTGCAAAATTAATTTTCTATCATCTTCTATTATTTCTTTAAGATAAAAAAATGTTTTATTAAAATGATCATTAATTTTTATTTGTCTGTTTAAGTTCTGTATACTGTTATGATTGTTTTCGTCTATTACTTTTAAGTGTTCTAGTATTTCTTCTCTATCATCATTATCCATAGTCCCGAATAACCATTTAGATACAGTTCCTGCTATGTTTATTAAACCTCTTTTTTGTCGATTTGGATTCTGTATTGTTCTAAGTTTACTTCTAATTATATTTATTTCAGTATCTAATATTTGTCTGTCTCTTATATTTGATTGTTTTATATTTTCAGCCAGTTATTCTAATATTTGTCCTATTTCCTTTGGGTCAATTATATGCAAAATTATGTCTGTATTATTGGCTATTTCTACATCCTTTATTCGTATTTTTACGTACCCACTGTCTTCCTGTATTTGATGTACTTGCAATAGCCCTTGTACTGCACTGGTCATCATTAACATTACCATTATTAAGGCAACCTGATAATTTATAAGGTCTTTTAATATTAGAAACATGAATATTTTCTAACCTATATTTTCTATAATATGGAGCATCTTTGTGTCTAACTCTCCAATAATTTTTTATGAACCCTTCCCTTCTTTTCTCTACATACTCTTCTCTTTTTGTATTTAATTTCTGAATGTACCTGGCTTTTTTGTCTTTTATTCTGTTAATTATTGGTGTCATATCACTTAAATGGCTGGCCTGCATTGGTGTCATTCCAATCGTTGAATGATATCGATTGTTGTAATTGCCTATAACTTTATATAATTTTTGTTCAACTGTTATGTCTTCCTCTATTGCTTGCATTCTTTCGATAATAGTTGAATGAAGCCTTTCTACATCTGCATTTCCGGTATGACTGTTAGGTTTTGTCCAATATATCTCTATATCTTTTTCTTGTTAAAATTTTTTCATTTGTTCAGATTTAAACTCATTATCCATAATATTTTTTCTTGGCTTTCCAAAGGGTGATATTGTTAGAAAATTTACAAGTTTATTTGTTTTTGTATAGGGGTACGTTCCCGAAATAAACGTGAATACAAACTACCGGCACTTGTAAATTTCAAAGTAACAAAAGAAGTCGCGAATTTTTTCGTTACGAATTAACGAGCAAGGAAAAAAAAACGCGACTAGCGGTTCCCGAAAGGTTTTTTTTTTTTTTTTATTTTATGATTTTATTTAGGTTGAACACCTGTACCAGCAAGGGGTGTTCGTAAAAAAAAGAAAAAAAAATGCACTAAACACGTTTATTAATTTTTTTTTTTTTAACATTCACTGTTTATATTAGTTTTTTAACTTACCCTTTTCTTTGATTTTGGTCTCGTCCTTTTAATTTCGTTCCTTTTATTTTATTTTATTTTTTTTTTTTTTATTTATCCACTTTTGTTTTCTTTTGTTTTTATGGGCGCCCTTCGACACAATTTTCTTTATGTCCACCTTTTTCTTTTGTCTTTATCGATTTTTATTTTTTCTCACAAAATTCACAATCAAAAAAAAAAAAAAAGAAAATCACAATTCTCACCGTGCGAAATTTCACGAATTAAATTTTGAAATTTAATTTGTTTATTTTTCTTTTTCGTCCCGAATTGAATTTAAGTTTAAAATTTTAAATTTTTATTCTTTTTTTTTTTTTATTTTTCTTGTTCGAAATAACCGCACCGCACAAACTAATAAAAAACACGTCTTACTCGGTCAAGGTCTACCGTAAGAAGGAAGGAAAAAATGATGGCCGACCACCCACGTTTTTCAAGATCACTCAAGATCATGGTGTGCGAATCGATATTCGAAAATTTGTTGAATCGATCGCACACGATGGATTCGTTCGATAATCTTGAAAAACGTTACAGACGGGGTGGCGCCATCTGTTAGCAATTTTGCAACATTGCCCCCCCGTTAAAAGCTCGAAGTTCCAACCGAGCTTAATGCATCAGCGGGACTATAGGGTGTGAGGTTGCAGATAAGGCGGTAAGCTGGCGGATCATAGATAGGCAGGAGCCAGTCGATCGCGGTGAACAACGGTCGTACGGCGAGAATCCTGGTGTCTGACACGGTATACGACATCAGAAATACACTCTATAATCCTGTAAGGGCCATCCCAGTCTCTTTGCAGCTTAGGACAACGACCTTTCCTTCGCTTGGGATTATACAACCAGACCAAGTCGACAGGTTTGAAAGGGTTGGCCTTGGCAGAGAGATCGTAACGATCTTTCATCGCGCGGCTCGCTTCAGAAAGCTGCCTACGATTGAAGTCGTGGACGGAGGCCAGCCGGTCTTGCAGGGTCTGGATGTACTCAGGGACTGTAGTGGGGTGACGGTCCGTAGGTTCGCCAGTCAACAACTCCACAGGCAAACGGAGTTCGCGGCCGAGATTCAACAGGGCAGGGGTGTTCTAAGTGGACTTCTGGACAGAAGAACGGTAGGACAACAAAAGGAAGGGAAGGTAACTGTCCCAGTCCCCTTGGTGTTCTGACACGAACTTCGCCAGATAGTCAAGAATCGTCCTGTTGAATCTCTCCACAAGTCCGTCACTCTGTGGGTGTAACGGAGTTGTGCGTGTTTTCTCGATTCGGAACCGTTTCAACACTTCCGTGAACACTTCGGACTCAAAATTGCGCCCTTGGTCGGAGTGTAACTGTCGACACAGTCCGAATCGAGAGAACACATTGGCTATCAATGCATCCGCCACCGATTCAGCGGTCTGGTCTTTAAGAGGAATCGCCTCTGGCCACTTGGTAAAGTAATCGACCATCACCAAAATGTATTTGTGGCCGTGGTGCGATTCAGGCAGTGGTCCCAAAATGTCGACAGCTATTCGCTCGAAAGGTGCACCAGAATTTCGAATTTGCAATGGTGCCCTTTTCCGGGGGACAGGACCTTTTGTTTGTTGACAAATTTGGCAACGAAGACAATAGTTACGGACGTCGGCTGAAAGTCCCACCCAGTAATACTTAGCGCTGGGAAATTTTTGCCAACGTCTTATCAACACCCAAATGTCCACCGGCAGGGCAATCGTGCATTTGTCGCAACAATTCGGACTGCAGACATTTGGGGGCCAGAACCTGAAGGCAAGAGGGGGTACCAACGCGTCGGCGACAGGCAATTCCATCTTCCAAGGAGAGGGAAGAGAACATGGACCAGTACGCCTTCAGGTCAGGATGATCCGCACTAATCGAATCTAAAGGAGGTCGTTCACCTTGTTCCAACCATCGTCGTACCACACTTAATAAAGGGTCGTTTCCCTGAAGCTCTTGGATATCTTCACCATGTATGGTGGAAAGGCGGACTACCAGAGTGTTCCTTTCATCGAGCCTACTACAGTAAGAACACGACGTGGCCTCGCATGGCCTTCTGGACAGACCATCGGCATTTCCATGGAGTTTGCCGGCACGGTGTTGGATTTCGAAATCAAACTCCTGTAGTCTTTCAATCCAACGTGCAATTTGACCTTCTGGCTCGCGAAAATTCATCAACCAGCGCAGAGACGCATGGTCGGTGCGAAGAAGAAAATGGCGTCCCAAAAGGTAAGGCTGGAAATGGGCGATAGCTTTAACAACTGCCAGAAGTTCCTTACGAGTGACGCAGTAATTTCTTTCTGGTCGACTCAGGGTCACTGTAGTATTCGATCACTCTTTCTTGGCCATCCTGGAGCTGTGACAGGATCGCTCCCCAAGCGTATTGGCTTGCGTCAGTGTCCAAAATAAACATGCCATCTTCAGAAGGTTGAGCGAGTATAGGCGCGGTTGTCAACTTGTCCTTTAACGCTTGAAAAGCAGCTTGACAGGCCTCTGACCACTTAAATGTGGCACCTTTCTCTGTCAAACTGGTTAAAGGTTTTGCTATGGAAGAAAAGTTGAAAACAAAGCGCCTATAGTACGCGCACAGGCCCAGAAAAGATTGAACGTCCCTTTTACTGGCGGGAAGAGGCCAGTTCTTGACAGCTTCGATCTTTTCTGGATCAGTAGCTAAACCCCGTTCTGAAATGACATGTCCTAAGAATTTGACTTCTCGGCGACAAAGGTGACACTTCTTAGGCGACAACTTCAAACCAGCTTGTTCGAGCCGTTGGAACACGACGCTTAGGTTGACCAGGAGACCTTCGAAGGACTCGGAATGAACGAGTAGATCATTCAGATAACCCAGGGTGACTGTGTAAGGGATGTCATGAAGGACAAGCTCCATGAGCCGCTGAAAAGTGGCAGGAGCATTGGTCAATCCAAAAGGCATGACATTGAATTCGTACAGTCCCGAACCAATACTAAAGGCGGTCTTTTCTTTGTCCGAAGGGTGCATTTCCACTTGGAAATAGCCAGACAGGAGATCAAGGGAGGCGAACCACTTAGATTTACCTAAGGCTTCTAAAGTCATATCGATCCTAGGTAAAGGGTAGGAATCCTTTTTAGTGACTTCATTTAGCCGCCGGTAATCAACACAAAACCGCAAGGAGCCATCTTTCTTTTTAACAAGAACAACAGGGGAGCTCCAAGAGCTAGTGGAAGGCTGAATAAGACCTTGATCTTTCATTTCAGACACCATATTAGTTATACTAATATTTGTGCCATACATTATTTGTTTTTGGTATTTTAATTCTTTTATTTCTTTAATATTTTTCTCATAATCGATTTGTATTTTTTCAAAATCTAGTTTATTTTCATCTATGTTTTGTACATTTTCTGATTGTTAATAATATTTATCTAATGTTAATATTTTACTGTTATAAAATTTCATGTCTTTAATTTCTATACTGCAATTATTAAAATTAATCATATAATGTCCATTTAGAGTATATTTTCTTTTATTACAATTTTGTATTAAGCTTTCATTATACATATTTTTCACAAAAATAGTTTCTCCATCTATTTCTTCTATACTGGTTACATTATTATATTTGAATGAATATATTTTACTTACTATACAATGTCTACTTGTTTTTAAATTCTTTAAACTGTTAGTTTCATCATAACTATATATCTGATTATTTATTTCAACTATTAATTCATCTTTTTCATTAACTTTAACTTATTTTTATTTGGCACTGCTTTTATCATTTGCAATTCAGTTACAATATAATCTTTAGGAATTTTTATAGCGAAAACTAATAACTTATTTTTATATTCCATTACTCCTGCTTTTAAAAGCTTTAATTTATGTACATCTACTTTATATAAATCTAACTCTTTTGATGTTAACATACTTGGATGTATAATATTATTTTTTGTAGATACAATATTATCGAGAATTTGATCAATCTTATTTTCTAATCGACTTAATTTTGTTTCTTGATCTAAAAATGTAATTTTATCATTTATTTCTTTTATATGTATATTTGATTTATTTAAAGATTGCAAAATTAATTTTCTATCATCTTCTATTATTTCTTTAAGATAAAAAAATGTTTTATTAAAATGATCATTAATTTTTATTTGTCTGTTTAAGTTCTGTATACTGTTATGATTGTTTTCGTCTATTACTTTTAAGTGTTCTAGTATTTCTTCTCTATCATCATTATCCATAGTCCCGAATAACCATTTAGATACAGTTCCTGCTATGTTTATTAAACCTCTTTTTTGTCGATTTGGATTCTGTATTGTTCTAAGTTTACTTCTAATTATATTTATTTCAGTATCTAATATTTGTCTGTCTCTTATATTTGATTGTTTTATATTTTCAGCCAGTTATTCTAATATTTGTCCTATTTCCTTTGGGTCAATTATATGCAAAATTATGTCTGTATTATTGGCTATTTCTACATCCTTTATTCGTATTTTTACGTACCCACTGTCTTCCTGTATTTGATGTACTTGCAATAGCCCTTGTACTGCACTGGTCATCATTAACATTACCATTATTAAGGCAACCTGATAATTTATAAGGTCTTTTAATATTAGAAACATGAATATTTTCTAACCTATATTTTCTATAATATGGAGCATCTTTGTGTCTAACTCTCCAATAATTTTTTATGAACCCTTCCCTTCTTTTCTCTACATACTCTTCTCTTTTTGTATTTAATTTCTGAATGTACCTGGCTTTTTTGTCTTTTATTCTGTTAATTATTGGTGTCATATCACTTAAATGGCTGGCCTGCATTGGTGTCATTCCAATCGTTGAATGATATCGATTGTTGTAATTGCCTATAACTTTATATAATTTTTGTTCAACTGTTATGTCTTCCTCTATTGCTTGCATTCTTTCGATAATAGTTGAATGAAGCCTTTCTACATCTGCATTTCCGGTATGACTGTTAGGTTTTGTCCAATATATCTCTATATCTTTTTCTTGTTAAAATTTTTTCATTTGTTCAGATTTAAACTCATTATCCATAATATTTTTTCTTGGCTTTCCAAAGGGTGATATTGTTAGAAAATTTACAAGTTTATTTGTTTTTGTATAGGGGTACGTTCCCGAAATAAACGTGAATACAAACTACCGGCACTTGTAAATTTCAAAGTAACAAAAGAAGTCGCGAATTTTTTCGTTACGAATTAACGAGCAAGGAAAAAAAAAACGCGACTAGCGGTTCCCGAAAGGTTTTTTTTTTTTTTTTATTTTATGATTTTATTTAGGTTGAACACCTGTACCAGCAAGGGGTGTTCGTAAAAAAAAGAAAAAAAAATGCACTAAACACGTTTATTAATTTTTTTTTTTTTAACATTCACTGTTTATATTAGTTTTTTAACTTACCCTTTTCTTTGATTTTGGTCTCGTCCTTTTAATTTCGTTCCTTTTATTTTATTTTATTTTTTTTTTTTTATTTATCCACTTTTGTTTTCTTTTGTTTTTATGGGCGCCCTTCGACACAATTTTCTTTATGTCCACCTTTTTCTTTTGTCTTTATCGATTTTTATTTTTTCTCACAAAATTCACAATCAAAAAAAAAAAAAAAAGAAAATCACAATTCTCACCGTGCGAAATTTCACGAATTAAATTTTGAAATTTAATTTGTTTATTTTTCTTTTTCGTCCCGAATTGAATTTAAGTTTAAAATTTTAAATTTTTATTCTTTTTTTTTTTTTATTTTTCTTGTTCGAAATAACCGCACCGCACAAACTAATAAAAAACACGTCTTACTCGGTCAAGGTCTACCGTAAGAAGGAAGGAAAAAATGATGGCCGACCACCCACGTTTTTCAAGATCACTCAAGATCATGGTGTGCGAATCGATATTCGAAAATTTGTTGAATCGATCGCACACGATGGATTCGTTCGATAATCTTGAAAAACGTTACAGACGGGGTGGCGCCATCTGTTAGCAATTTTGCAACATTGCCCCCCCGTTAAAAGCTCGAAGTTCCAACCGAGCTTAATGCAACAGCGGGACTATAGGGTGTGAGGTTGCAGATAAGGCGGTAAGCTGGCGGATCATAGATAGGCAGGAGCCAGTCGATCGCGGTGAACAACGGTCGTACGGCGAGAATCCTGGTGTCTGACATGGTATACGACATCAGAAATACACTCTATAATCCTGTAAGGGCCATCCCAGTCTCTTTGCAGCTTAGGACAACGACCTTTCCTTCGCTTGGGATTATACAACCAGACCAAGTCGCCAGGTTTGAAAGGGTTGGCCTTGGCAGAGAGATCGTAACGATCTTTCATCGCGCGGCTCGCTTCAGAAAGCTGCCTACGATTGAAGTCGTGGACGGAGGCCAGCCGGTCTTGCAGGGTCTGGATGTACTCAGGGACTGTAGTGGGGTGACGGTCCGTAGGTTCGCCAGTCAACAACTCCACAGGCAAACGGAGTTCGCGGCCGAGATTCAACAGGGCAGGGGTGTTCTAAGTGGACTTCTGGACAGAAGAACGGTAGGACAACAAAAGGAAGGGAAGGTAACTGTCCCAGTCCCCTTGGTGTTCTGACACGAACTTCGCCAGATAGTCAAGAATCGTCCTGTTGAATCTCTCCACAAGTCCGTCACTCTGTGGGTGTAACGGAGTTGTGCGTGTTTTCTCGATTCGGAACCGTTTCAACACTTCCGTGAACACTTCGGACTCAAAATTGCGCCCTTGGTCGGAGTGTAACTGTCGACACAGTCCGAATCGAGAGAACACATTGGCTATCAATGCATCCGCCACCGATTCAGCGGTCTGGTCTTTAAGAGGAATCGCCTCTGGCCACTTGGTAAAGTAATCGACCATCACCAAAATGTATTTGTGGCCGTGGTGCGATTCAGGCAGTGGTCCCAAAATGTCGACAGCTATTCGCTCGAAAGGTGCACCAGAATTTCGAATTTGCAATGGTGCCCTTTTCCGGGGGACAGGACCTTTTGTTTGTTGACAAATTTGGCAACGAAGACAATAGTTACGGACGTCGGCTGAAAGTCCCACCCAGTAATACTTAGCGCTGGGAAATTTTTGCCAACGTCTTATCAACACCCAAATGTCCACCGGCAGGGCAATCGTGCATTTGTCGCAACAATTCGGACTGCAGACATTTGGGGGCCAGAACCTGAAGGCAAGAGGGGGTACCAACGCGTCGGCGACAGGCAATTCCATCTTCCAAGGAGAGGGAAGAGAACATGGACCAGTACGCCTTCAGGTCAGGATGATCCGCACTAATCGAATCTAAAGGAGGTCGTTCACCTTGTTCCAACCATCGTCGTACCACACTTAATAAAGGGTCGTTTCCCTGAAGCTCTTGGATATCTTCACCATGTATGGTGGAAAGGCGGACTACCAGAGTGTTCCTTTCATCGAGCCTACTACAGTAAGAACACGACGTGGCCTCGCATGGCCTTCTGGACAGACCATCGGCATTTCCATGGAGTTTGCCGGCACGGTGTTGGATTTCGAAATCAAACTCCTGTAGTCTTTCAATCCAACGTGCAATTTGACCTTCTGGCTCGCGAAAATTCATCAACCAGCGCAGAGACGCATGGTCGGTGCGAAGAAGAAAATGGCGTCCCAAAAGGTAAGGCTGGAAATGGGCGATAGCTTTAACAACTGCCAGAAGTTCCTTACGAGTGACGCAGTAATTTCTTTCTGGTCGACTCAGGGTCACTGTAGTATTCGATCACTCTTTCTTGGCCATCCTGGAGCTGTGACAGGATCGCTCCCCAAGCGTATTGGCTTGCGTCAGTGTCCAAAATAAACATGCCATCTTCAGAAGGTTGAGCGAGTATAGGCGCGGTTGTCAACTTGTCCTTTAACGCTTGAAAAGCAGCTTGACAGGCCTCTGACCACTTAAATGTGGCACCTTTCTCTGTCAAACTGGTTAAAGGTTTTGCTATGGAAGAAAAGTTGAAAACAAAGCGCCTATAGTACGCGCACAGGCCCAGAAAAGATTGAACGTCCCTTTTACTGGCGGGAAGAGGCCAGTTCTTGACAGCTTCGATCTTTTCTGGATCAGTAGCTAAACCCCGTTCTGAAATGACATGTCCTAAGAATTTGACTTCTCGGCGACAAAGGTGACACTTCTTAGGCGACAACTTCAAACCAGCTTGTTCGAGCCGTTGGAACACGACGCTTAGGTTGACCAGGAGACCTTCGAAGGACTCGGAATGAACGAGTAGATCATTCAGATAACCCAGGGTGACTGTGTAAGGGATGTCATGAAGGACAAGCTCCATGAGCCGCTGAAAAGTGGCAGGAGCATTGGTCAATCCAAAAGGCATGACATTGAATTCGTACAGTCCCGAACCAATACTAAAGGCGGTCTTTTCTTTGTCCGAAGGGTGCATTTCCACTTGGAAATAGCCAGACAGGAGATCAAGGGAGGCGAACCACTTAGATTTACCTAAGGCTTCTAAAGTCATATTGATCCTAGGTAAAGGGTAGGAATCCTTTTTAGTGACTTCATTTAGCCGCCGGTAATCAACACAAAACCGCAAGGAGCCATCTTTCTTTTTAACAAGAACAACAGGGGAGCTCCAAGGGCTAGTGGAAGGCTGAATAAGACCTTGATCTTTCATTTCAGACACCATATTAGTTATACTAATATTTGTGCCATACATTATTTGTTTTTGGTATTTTAATTCTTTTATTTCTTTAATATTTTTCTCATAATTGATTTGTATTTTTTCAAAATCTAGTTTATTTTCATCTATGTTTTGTACATTTTCTGATTGTTAATAATATTTATCTAATGTTAATATTTTACTGTTATAAAATTTCATGTCTTTAATTTCTATACTGCAATTATTAAAATTAATCATATAATGTCCATTTAGAGTATATTTTCTTTTATTACAATTTTGTATTAAGCTTTCATTATACATATTTTTCACAAAAATAGTTTCTCCATCTATTTCTTCTATACTGGTTACATTATTATATTTGAATGAACATATTTTACTTACTATACAATGTCTACTTGTTTTTAAATTCTTTAAACTGTTAGTTTCATCATAACTATATATCTGATTATTTATTTCAACTATTAATTCATCTTTTTCATTAACTTTAACTTATTTTTATTTGGCACTGCTTTTATCATTTGCAATTCAGTTACAATATAATCTTTAGGAATTTTTATAGCGAAAACTAATAACTTATTTTTATATTCCATTACTCCTGCTTTTAAAAGCTTTAATTTATGTACATCTACTTTATATAAATCTAACTCTTTTGATGTTAACATACTTGGATGTATAATATTATTTTTTGTAGATACAATATTATCGAGAATTTGATCAATCTTATTTTCTAATCGACTTAATTTTGTTTCTTGATCTAAAAATGTAATTTTATCATTTATTTCTTTTATATGTATATTTGATTTATTTAAAGATTGCAAAATTAATTTTCTATCATCTTCTATTATTTCTTTAAGATAAAAAAATGTTTTATTAAAATGATCATTAATTTTTATTTGTCTGTTTAAGTTCTGTATACTGTTATGATTGTTTTCGTCTATTACTTTTAAGTGTTCTAGTATTTCTTCTCTATCATCATTATCCATAGTCCCGAATAACCATTTAGATACAGTTCCTGCTATGTTTATTAAACCTCTTTTTTGTCGATTTGGATTCTGTATTGTTCTAAGTTTACTTCTAATTATATTTATTTCAGTATCTAATATTTGTCTGTCTCTTATATTTGATTGTTTTATATTTTCAGCCAGTTATTCTAATATTTGTCCTATTTCCTTTGGGTCAATTATATGCAAAATTATGTCTGTATTATTGGCTATTTCTACATCCTTTATTCGTATTTTTACGTACCCACTGTCTTCCTGTATTTGATGTACTTGCAATAGCCCTTGTACTGCACTGGTCATCATTAACATTACCATTATTAAGGCAACCTGATAATTTATAAGGTCTTTTAATATTAGAAACATGAATATTTTCTAACCTATATTTTCTATAATATGGAGCATCTTTGTGTCTAACTCTCCAATAATTTTTTATGAACCCTTCCCTTCTTTTCTCTACATACTCTTCTCTTTTTGTATTTAATTTCTGAATGTACCTGGCTTTTTTGTCTTTTATTCTGTTAATTATTGGTGTCATATCACTTAAATGGCTGGCCTGCATTGGTGTCATTCCAATCGTTGAATGATATCGATTGTTGTAATTGCCTATAACTTTATATAATTTTTGTTCAACTGTTATGTCTTCCTCTATTGCTTGCATTCTTTCGATAATAGTTGAATGAAGCCTTTCTACATCTGCATTTCCGGTATGACTGTTAGGTTTTGTCCAATATATCTCTATATCTTTTTCTTGTTAAAATTTTTTCATTTGTTCAGATTTAAACTCATTATCCATAATATTTTTTCTTGGCTTTCCAAAGGGTGATATTGTTAGAAAATTTACAAGTTTATTTGTTTTTGTATAGGGGTACGTTCCCGAAATAAACGTGAATACAAACTACCGGCACTTGTAAATTTCAAAGTAACAAAAGAAGTCGCGAATTTTTTCGTTACGAATTAACGAGCAAGGAAAAAAAAAACGCGACTAGCGGTTCCCGAAAGGTTTTTTTTTTTTTTTTTTATTTTATGATTTTATTTAGGTTGAACACCTGTACCAGCAAGGGGTGTTCGTAAAAAAAAGAAAAAAAAATGCACTAAACACGTTTATTAATTTTTTTTTTTTAACATTCACTGTTTATATTAGTTTTTTAACTTACCCTTTTCTTTGATTTTGGTCTCGTCCTTTTAATTTCGTTCCTTTTATTTTATTTTATTTTTTTTTTTTTATGTATCCACTTTTGTTTTCTTTTGTTTTTATGGGCGCCCTTCGACACAATTTTCTTTATGTCCACCTTTTTCTTTTGTCTTTATCGATTTTTATTTTTTCTCACAAAATTCACAATCAAAAAAAAAAAAAAAGAAAATCACAATTCTCACCGTGCGAAATTTCACGAATTAAATTTTGAAATTTAATTTGTTTATTTTTCTTTTTCGTCCCGAATTGAATTTAAGTTTAAAATTTTAAATTTTTATTCTTTTTTTTTTTATTTTTCTTGTTCGAAATAACCGCACCGCACAAACTAATAAAAAACACGTCTTACTCGGTCAAGGTCTACCGTAAGAAGGAAGGAAAAAATGATGGCCGACCACCCACGTTTTTCAAGATCACTCAAGATCATGGTGTGCGAATCGATATTCGAAAATTTGTTGAATCGATCGCACACGATGGATTCGTTCGATAATCTTGAAAAACGTTACAGACGGGGTGGCGCCATCTGTTAGCAATTTTGCAACATTGCCCCCCCGTTAAAAGCTCGAAGTTCCAACCGAGCTTAATGCATCAGCGGGACTATAGGGTGTGAGGTTGCAGATAAGGCGGTAAGCTGGCGGATCATAGATAGGCAGGAGCCAGTCGATCGCGGTGAACAACGGTCGTACGGCGAGAATCCTGGTGTCTGACACGGTATACGACATCAGAAATACACTCTATAATCCTGTAAGGGCCATCCCAGTCTCTTTGCAGCTTAGGACAACGACCTTTCCTTCGCTTGGGATTATACAACCAGACCAAGTCGCCAGGTTTGAAAGGGTTGGCCTTGGCAGAGAGATCGTAACGATCTTTCATCGCGCGGCTCGCTTCAGAAAGCTGCCTACGATTGAAGTCGTGGACGGAGGCCAGCCGGTCTTGCAGGGTCTGGATGTACTCAGGGACTGTAGTGGGGTGACGGTCCGTAGGTTCGCCAGTCAACAACTCCACAGGCAAACGGAGTTCGCGGCCGAGATTCAACAGGGCAGGGGTGTTCTAAGTGGACTTCTGGACAGAAGAACGGTAGGACAACAAAAGGAAGGGAAGGTAACTGTCCCAGTCCCCTTGGTGTTCTGACACGAACTTCGCCAGATAGTCAAGAATCGTCCTGTTGAATCTCTCCACAAGTCCGTCACTCTGTGGGTGTAACGGAGTTGTGCGTGTTTTCTCGATTCGGAACCGTTTCAACACTTCCGTGAACACTTCGGACTCAAAATTGCGCCCTTGGTCGGAGTGTAACTGCCGACACAGTCCGAATCGAGAGAACACATTGGCTATCAATGCATCCGCCACCGATTCAGCGGTCTGGTCTTTAAGAGGAATCGCCTCTGGCCACTTGGTAAAGTAATCGACCATCACCAAAATGTATTTGTGGCCGTGGTGCGATTCAGGCAGTGGTCCCAAAATGTCGACAGCTATTCGCTCGAAAGGTGCACCAGAATTTCGAATTTGCAATGGTGCCCTTTTCCGGGGGACAGGACCTTTTGTTTGTTGACAAATTTGGCAACGAAGACAATAGTTACGGACGTCGGCTTAAAGTCCCACCCAGTAATACTTAGCGCTGGGAAATTTTTGCCAACGTCTTATCAACACCCAAATGTCCACCGGCAGGGCAATCGTGCATTTGTCGCAACAATTCGGACTGCAGACATTTGGGGGCCAGAACCTGAAGGCAAGAGGGGGTACCAACGCGTCGGCGACAGGCAATTCCATCTTCCAAGGAGAGGGAAGAGAACATGGACCAGTACGCCTTCAGGTCAGGATGATCCGCACTAATCGAATCTAAAGGAGGTCGTTCACCTTGTTCCAACCATCGTCGTACCACACTTAATAAAGGGTCGTTTCCCTGAAGCTCTTGGATATCTTCACCATGTATGGTGGAAAGGCGGACTACCAGAGTGTTCCTTTCATCGAGCCTACTACAGTAAGAACACGACGTGGCCTCGCATGGCCTTCTGGACAGACCATCGGCATTTCCATGGAGTTTGCCGGCACGGTGTTGGATTTCGAAATCAAACTCCTGTAGTCTTTCAATCCAACGTGCAATTTGACCTTCTGGCTCGCGAAAATTCATCAACCAGCGCAGAGACGCATGGTCGGTGCGAAGAAGAAAATGGCGTCCCAAAAGGTAAGGCTGGAAATGGGCGATAGCTTTAACAACTGCCAGAAGTTCCTTACGAGTGACGCAGTAATTTCTTTCTGGTCGACTCAGGGTCACTGTAGTATTCGATCACTCTTTCTTGGCCATCCTGGAGCTGTGACAGGATCGCTCCCCAAGCGTATTGGCTTGCGTCAGTGTCCAAAATAAACATGCCATCTTCAGAAGGTTGAGCGAGTATAGGCGCGGTTGTCAACTTGTCCTTTAACGCTTGAAAAGCAGCTTGACAGGCCTCTGACCACTTAAATGTGGCACCTTTCTCTGTCAAACTGGTTAAAGGTTTTGCTATGGAAGAAAAGTTGAAAACAAAGCGCCTATAGTACGCGCACAGGCCCAGAAAAGATTGAACGTCCCTTTTACTGGCGGGAAGAGGCCAGTTCTTGACAGCTTCGATCTTTTCTGGATCAGTAGCTAAACCCCGTTCTGAAATGACATGTCCTAAGAATTTGACTTCTCGGCGACAAAGGTGACACTTCTTAGGCGACAACTTCAAACCAGCTTGTTCGAGCCGTTGGAACACGACGCTTAGGTTGACCAGGAGACCTTCGAAGGACTCGGAATGAACGAGTAGATCATTCAGATAACCCAGGGTGACTGTGTAAGGGATGTCATGAAGGACAAGCTCCATGAGCCGCTGAAAAGTGGCAGGAGCATTGGTCAATCCAAAAGGCATGACATTGAATTCGTACAGTCCCGAACCAATACTAAAGGCGGTCTTTTCTTTGTCCGAAGGGTGCATTTCCACTTGGAAATAGCCAGACAGGAGATCAAGGGAGGCGAACCACTTAGATTTACCTAAGGCTTCTAAAGTCATATTGATCCTAGGTAAAGGGTAGGAATCCTTTTTAGTGACTTCATTTAGCCGCCGGTAATCAACACAAAACCGCAAGGAGCCATCTTTCTTTTTAACAAGAACAACAGGGGAGCTCCAAGGGCTAGTGGAAGGCTGAATAAGACCTTGATCTTTCATTTCAGACACCCTATTAGTTATACTAATATTTGTGCCATACATTATTTGTTTTTGGTATTTTAATTCTTTTATTTCTTTAATATTTTTCTCATAATTGATTTGTATTTTTTCAAAATCTAGTTTATTTTCATCTATGTTTTGTACATTTTCTGATTGTTAATAATATTTATCTAATGTTAATATTTTACTGTTATAAAATTTCATGTCTTTAATTTCTATACTGCAATTATTAAAATTAATCATATAATGTCCATTTAGAGTATATTTTCTTTTATTACAATTTTGTATTAAGCTTTCATTATACATATTTTTCACAAAAATAATTTCTCCATCTATTTCTTCTATACTGGTTACATTATTATATTTGAATGAACATATTTTACTTACTATACAATGTCTACTTGTTTTTAAATTCTTTAAACTGTTAGTTTCATCATAACTATATATCTGATTATTTATTTCAACTATTAATTCATCTTTTTCATTAACTTTAACTTATTTTTATTTGGCACTGCTTTTATCATTTGCAATTCAGTTACAATATAATCTTTAGGAATTTTTATAGCGAAAACTAATAACTTATTTTTATATTCCATTACTCCTGCTTTTAAAAGCTTTAATTTATGTACATCTACTTTATATAAATCTAACTCTTTTGATGTTAACATACTTGGATGTATAATATTATTTTTTGTAGATACAATATTATCGAGAATTTGATCAATCTTATTTTCTAATCGACTTAATTTTGTTTCTTGATCTAAAAATGTAATTTTATCATTTATTTCTTTTATATGTATATTTGATTTATTTAAAGATTGCAAAATTAATTTTCTATCATCTTCTATTATTTCTTTAAGATAAAAAAATGTTTTATTAAAATGATCATTAATTTTTATTTGTCTGTTTAAGTTCTGTATACTGTTATGATTGTTTTCGTCTATTACTTTTAAGTGTTCTAGTATTTCTTCTCTATCATCATTATCCATAGTCCCGAATAACCATTTAGATACAGTTCCTGCTATGTTTATTAAACCTCTTTTTTGTCGATTTGGATTCTGTATTGTTCTAAGTTTACTTCTAATTATATTTATTTCAGTATCTAATATTTGTCTGTCTCTTATATTTGATTGTTTTATATTTTCAGCCAGTTATTCTAATATTTGTCCTATTTCCTTTGGGTCAATTATATGCAAAATTATGTCTGTATTATTGGCTATTTCTACATCCTTTATTCGTATTTTTACGTACCCACTGTCTTCCTGTATTTGATGTACTTGCAATAGCCCTTGTACTGCACTGGTCATCATTAACATTACCATTATTAAGGCAACCTGATAATTTATAAGGTCTTTTAATATTAGAAACATGAATATTTTCTAACCTATATTTTCTATAATATGGAGCATCTTTGTGTCTAACTCTCCAATAATTTTTTATGAACCCTTCCCTTCTTTTCTCTACATACTCTTCTCTTTTTGTATTTAATTTCTGAATGTACCTGGCTTTTTTGTCTTTTATTCTGTTAATTATTGGTGTCATATCACTTAAATGGCTGGCCTGCATTGGTGTCATTCCAATCGTTGAATGATATCGATTGTTGTAATTGCCTATAACTTTATATAATTTTTGTTCAACTGTTATGTCTTCCTCTATTGCTTGCATTCTTTCGATAATAGTTGAATGAAGCCTTTCTACATCTGCATTTCCGGTATGACTGTTAGGTTTTGTCCAATATATCTCTATATCTTTTTCTTGTTAAAATTTTTTCATTTGTTCAGATTTAAACTCATTATCCATAATATTTTTTCTTGGCTTTCCAAAGGGTGATATTGTTAGAAAATTTACAAGTTTATTTGTTTTTGTATAGGGGTACGTTCCCGAAATAAACGTGAATACAAACTACCGGCACTTGTAAATTTCAAAGTAACAAAAGAAGTCGCGAATTTTTTCGTTACGAATTAACGAGCAAGGGAAAAAAACGCGACTAGCGGTTCCCGAAAGGTTTTTTTTTTTTTTTTATTGTATGATTTTATTTAGGTTGAACACCTGTACCAGCAAGGGGTGTTCGTAAAAAAAAGAAAAAAAAATGCACTAAACACGTTTATTAATTTTTTTTTTTTAACATTCACTGTTTATATTAGTTTTTTAACTTACCCTTTTCTTTGATTTTGGTCTCGTCCTTTTAATTTCGTTCCTTTTATTTTATTTTATTTTTTTTTTTTATTTATCCACTTTTGTTTTCTTTTGTTTTTATGGGCGCCCTTTGACACAATTTTCTTTATGTCCACCTTTTTCTTTTGTCTTTATCGATTTTTATTTTTTCTCACAAAATTCACAATCAAAAAAAAAAAAAAAGAAAATCACAATTCTCACCGTGCGAAATTTCACGAATTAAATTTTGAAATTTAATTTGTTTATTTTTCTTTTTCGTCCCGAATTGAATTTAAGTTTAAAATTTTAAATTTTTATTCTTTTTTTTTTTTTTTTTTCTTGTTCGAAATAACCGCACCGCACAAACTAATAAAAAACACGTCTTACTCGGTCAAGGTCTACCGTAAGAAGGAAGGAAAAAATGATGGCCGACCACCCACGTTTTTCAAGATCACTCAAGATCATGGTGTGTGAATCGATATTCGAAAATTTGTTGAATCGATCGCACACGATGGATTCGTTCGATAATCTTGAAAAACGTTACAGACGGGGTGGCGCCATCTGTTAGCAATTTTGCAACATTGCCCCCCCGTTAAAAGCTCGAAGTTCCAACCGAGCTTAATGCATCAGCGGGACTATAGGGTGTGAGGTTGCAGATAAGGCGGTAAGCTGGCGGATCATAGATAGGCAGGAGCCAGTCGATCGCGGTGAACAACGGTCGTACGGCGAGAATCCTGGTGTCTGATACGGTATACGACATCAGAAATACACTCTATAATCCTGTAAGGGCCATCCCAGTCTCTTTGCAGCTTAGGACAACGACCTTTCCTTCGCTTGGGATTATACAACCAGACCAAGTCGACAGGTTTGAAAGGGTTGGCCTTGGCAGAGAGATCGTAACGATCTTTCATCGCGCGGCTCGCTTCAGAAAGCTGCCTACGATTGAAGTCGTGGACGGAGGCCAGCCGGTCTTGCAGGGTCTGGATGTACTCAGGGACTGTAGTGGGGTGACGGTCCGTAGGTTCGCCAGTCAACAACTCCACAGGCAAACGGAGTTCGCGGCCGAGATTCAACAGGGCAGGGGTGTTCTAAGTGGACTTCTGGACAGAAGAACGGTAGGACAACAAAAGGAAGGGAAGGTAACTGTCCCAGTCCCCTTGGTGTTCTGACACGAACTTCGCCAGATAGTCAAGAATCGTCCTGTTGAATCTCTCCACAAGTCCGTCACTCTGTGGGTGTAACGGAGTTGTGCGTGTTTTCTCGATTCGGAACCGTTTCAACACTTCCGTGAACACTTCGGACTCAAAATTGCGCCCTTGGTCGGAGTGTAACTGTCGACACAGTCCGAATCGAGAGAACACATTGGCTATCAATGCATCCGCCACCGATTCAGCGGTCTGGTCTCTAAGAGGAATCGCCTCTGGCCACTTGGTAAAGTAATCGACCATCACCAAAATGTATTTGTGGCCGTGGTGCGATTCAGGCAGTGGTCCCAAAATGTCGACAGCTATTCGCTCGAAAGGTGCACCAGAATTTCGAATTTGCAATGGTGCCCTTTTCCGGGGGACAGGACCTTTTGTTTGTTGACAAATTTGGCAACGAAGACAATAGTTACGGACGTCGGCTGAAAGTCCCACCCAGTAATACTTAGCGCTGGGAAATTTTTGCCAACGTCTTATCAACACCCAAATGTCCACCGGCAGGGCAATCGTGCATTTGTCGCAACAATTCGGACTGCAGACATTTAGGGGCCAGAACCTGAAGGCAAGAGGGGGTACCAACGCGTCGGCGACAGGCAATTCCATCTTCCAAGGAGAGGGAAGAGAACATGGACCAGTACGCCTTCAGGTCAGGATGATCCACACTAATCGAATCTAAAGGAGGTCGTTCACCTTGTTCCAACCATCGTCGTACCACACTTAATAAAGGGTCGTTTCCCTGAAGCTCTTGGATATCTTCACCATGTATGGTGGAAAGGCGGACTACCAGAGTGTTCCTTTCATCGAGCCTACTACAGTAAGAACACGACGTGGCCTCGCATGGCCTTCTGGACAGACCATCGGCATTTCCATGGAGTTTGCCGGCACGGTGTTGGATTTCGAAATCAAACTCCTGTAGTCTTTCAATCCAACGTGCAATTTGACCTTCTGGCTCGCGAAAATTCATCAACCGGCGCAGAGACGCATGGTCGGTGCGAAGAAGAAAATGGCGTCCCAAAAGGTAAGGCTGGAAATGGGCGATAGCTTTAACAACTGCCAGAAGTTCCTTACGAGTGACGCAGTAATTTCTTTCTGGTCGACTCAGGGTCACTGTAGTATTCGATCACTCTTTCTTGGCCATCCTGGAGCTGTGACAGGATCGCTCCCCAAGCGTATTAGCTTGCGTCAGTGTCCAAAATAAACATGCCATCTTCAGAAGGTTGAGCGAGTATAGGCGCGGTTGTCAACTTGTCCTTTAACGCTTGAAAAGCAGCTTGACAGGCCTCTGACCACTTAAATGTGGCACCTTTCTCTGTCAAACTGGTTAAAGGTTTTGCTATGGAAGAAAAGTTGAAAACAAAGCGCCTATAGTACGCGCACAGGCCCAGAAAAGATTGAACGTCCCTTTTACTGGCGGGAAGAGGCCAGTTCTTGACAGCTTCGATCTTTTCTGGATCAGTAGCTAAACCCCGTTCTGAAATGACATGTCCCAAGAATACGACTTCTCGGCGACAAAGGTGACACTTCTTAGGCGACAACTTCAAACCAGCTTGTTCGAGCCGTTGGAACACGACGCTTAGGTTGACCAGGAGACCTTCGAAGGACTCGGAATGAACGAGTAGATCATTCAGATAACCCAGGGTGACTGTGTAAGGGATGTCATGAAGGACAAGCTCCATGAGCCGCTGAAAAGTGGCAGGAGCATTGGTCAATCCAAAAGGCATGACATTGAATTCGTACAGTCCCGAACCAATACTAAAGGCGGTCTTTTCTTTGTCCGAAGGGTGCATTTCCACTTGGAAATAGCCAGACAGGAGATCAAGGGAGGCGAACCACTTAGATTTACCTAAGGCTTCTAAAGTCATATCGATCCTAGGTAAAGGGTAGGAATCCTTTTTAGTGACTTCATTTAGCCGCCGGTAATCAACACAAAACCGCAAGGAGCCATCTTTCTTTTTAACAAGAACAACAGGGGAGCTCCAAGGGCTAGTGGAAGGCTGAATAAGACCTTGATCTTTCATTTCAGACACCATATTAGTTATACTAATATTTGTGCCATACATTATTTGTTTTTGGTATTTTAATTCTTTTATTTCTTTAATATTTTTCTCATAATCGATTTGTATTTTTTCAAAATCTAGTTTATTTTCATCTATGTTTTGTACATTTTCTGATTGTTAATAATATTTATCTAATGTTAATATTTTACTGTTATAAAATTTCATGTCTTTAATTTCTATACTGCAATTATTAAAATTAATCATATAATGTCCATTTAGAGTATATTTTCTTTTATTACAATTTTGTATTAAGCTTTCATTATACATATTTTTCACAAAAATAGTTTCTCCATCTATTTCTTCTATACTGGTTACATTATTATATTTGAATGAACATATTTTACTTACTATACAATGTCTACTTGTTTTTAAATTCTTTAAACTGTTAGTTTCATCATAACTATATATCTGATTATTTATTTCAACTATTAATTCATCTTTTTCATTAACTTTAACTTATTTTTATTTGGCACTGCTTTTATCATTTGCAATTCAGTTACAATATAATCTTTAGGAATTTTTATAGCGAAAACTAATAACTTATTTTTATATTCCATTACTCCTGCTTTTAAAAGCTTTAATTTATGTACATCTACTTTATATAAATCTAACTCTTTTGATGTTAACATACTTGGATGTATAATATTATTTTTTGTAGATACAATATTATCGAGAATTTGATCAATCTTATTTTCTAATCGACTTAATTTTGTTTCTTGATCTAAAAATGTAATTTTATCATTTATTTCTTTTATATGTATATTTGATTTATTTAAAGATTGCAAAATTAATTTTCTATCATCTTCTATTATTTCTTTAAGATAAAAAAATGTTTTATTAAAATGATCATTAATTTTTATTTGTCTGTTTAAGTTCTGTATACTGTTATGATTGTTTTCGTCTATTACTTTTAAGTGTTCTAGTATTTCTTCTCTATCATCATTATCCATAGTCCCGAATAACCATTTAGATACAGTTCCTGCTATGTTTATTAAACCTCTTTTTTGTCGATTTGGATTCTGTATTGTTCTAAGTTTACTTCTAATTATATTTATTTCAGTATCTAATATTTGTCTGTCTCTTATATTTGATTGTTTTATATTTTCAGCCAGTTATTCTAATATTTGTCCTATTTCCTTTGAGTCAATCATATGCAAAATTATGTCTGTATTATTGGCTATTTCTACATCCTTTATTCGTATTTTTACGTACCCACTGTCTTCCTGTATTTGATGTACTTGCAATAGCCCTTGTACTGCACTGGTCATCATTAACATTACCATTATTAAGGCAACCTGATAATTTATAAGGTCTTTTAATATTAGAAACATGAATATTTTCTAACCTATATTTTCTATAATATGGAGCATCTTTGTGTCTAACTCTCCAATAATTTTTTATGAACCCTTCCCTTCTTTTCTCTACATACTCTTCTCTTTTTGTATTTAATTTCTGAATGTACCTGGCTTTTTTGTCTTTTATTCTGTTAATTATTGGTGTCATATCACTTAAATGGCTGGCCTGCATTGGTGTCATTCCAATCGTTGAATGATATCGATTGTTGTAATTGCCTATAACTTTATATAATTTTTGTTCAACTGTTATGTCTTCCTCTATTGCTTGCATTCTTTCGATAATAGTTGAATGAAGCCTTTCTACATCTGCATTTCCGGTATGACTGTTTAAATTTACAAGTTTATTTGTTTTTGTATAGGGGTACGTTCCCGAAATAAACGTGAATACAAACTACCGGCACTTGTAAATTTCAAAGTAACAAAATAAGTCGCGAATTTTTTCGTTACGAATTAACGAGCAAGGGAAAAAAAACGCGACTAGCGGTTCCCGAAAGGTTTTTTTTTTATTTTATGATTTTATTTAGGTTGAACACCTGTACCAGCAAGGGGTGTTCGTAAAAAAAAGAAAAAAAAATGCACTAAACACGTTTATTAATTTTTTTTTTTTTTAACATTCACTGTTTATATTAGTTTTTTAACTTACCCTTTTCTTTGATTTTGGTCTCGTCCTTTTAATTTCGTTCCTTTTATTTTATTTATTTTTTTTTTTATTTATCCACTTTTGTTTTCTTTTGTTTTTATGGGCGCCCTTTGACACAATTTTCTTTATGTCCACCTTTTTCTTTTGTCTTTATCGATTTTTATTTTTTCTCACAAAATTCACAATCAAAAAAAAAAAAGAAAATCACAATTCTCACCGTGCGAAATTTCACGAATTAAATTTTGAAATTTAATTTGTTTATTTTTCTTTTTCGTCCCGAATTGAATTTAAGTTTAAAATTTTAAATTTTTATTCTTTTTTTTTTTTTATTTTTCTTGTTCGAAATAACCGCACCGCACAAACTAATAAAAAACACGTCTTACTCGGTCAAGGTCTACCGTAAGAAGGAAGGAAAAAATGATGGCCGACCACCCACGTTTTTCAAGATCACTCAAGATCATGGTGTGCGAATCGATATTCGAAAATTTGTTGAATCGATCGCACACGATGGATTCGTTCGATAATCTTGAAAAACGTTACAGACGGGGTGGCGCCATCTGTTAGCAATTTTGCAACAATATATATATATCCCTCAATTATTGCTATTTTCTTTGTCCAATTTCTATCATTTATTAAATATGCTATAGCTAATTTTGTTAATTTATCTATGATAGTCACAAAAGTTTGTTTTCTATAGTGGAAAATATCTAAATGTATGATATCATTCTTACAACTTGATGTTTCGGACATATTTAATTTAGGCTTTATAGGGTTCCTATCATACTTTATCGCTTGGCACTTCGAACAATTATTTATTATTAGTTGTATATGTTCTAATAATTTGGGATAGTAAATTTTATTTTTTAGTGTTTGATAGCTTTCGTTGATACCGCTATGTAATGATTCTCTAGTGTGGTATAAGGAGATTTGCTTATGACATTCTTCCTCTGTTTTTTTTTCTTGTGCTCTTTTCGTAGCTTTAATAAATTTTATCGCTTTATTGTTAGAAAATAATTCTATAATACTTTGCTTTAGTTTATTATAATCCCTGTCATTTACTTCTGAGTATATACTTATACGCCCTGTTTTAATGTATCTTTTTAATATATCTTTTATTATTTCTTTGTCACTTTGTGGGTTTATTTGTATGATTTGTCGTTTATGTATTGTTTCGACTTCGTCAGTGGGGTTATAAGTCAATATTATTTGCGTTTTGTATTTGTTCACAATTTCTTCTCTAATTCCTATATGGTCAAGTAACTGTTCATCTACCGAATGCATTGTGTCAGACAGGTCCATATTGGATTCACTGCTGTTTTCTTTATTTATTGGTGGGCTATTATCTAATCTACTCATAAAGTCTGCCACTTTATTTTCTTTTCCTTGTGCATATTCTATTTCAAAATTATATTCTTGTAATTTTAAGATCCACCTCTGATTTCTTGGCGAAAACTCTTTGCCCTTATATTTAGAATTTAAATATTTTATTGGTGCATGGTCCGTTATTATTTTAAACTTTCTCCCATATACATATGGTCTTAAATAGTTTACCGAGTAAACTATAGCGAGAAATTCTTTGTCAGTTACGCTGTAATTTCTTTCATGATTATTTAATGTTCGTGAAACATAGCATACTGGTTGACCGTCTTGTGAAAGAACAGCTCCAATAGCATATTCGCTAGCATCCGTTGTTATTACGAACGGCTTCTCATAATCCGGAAATTTTAAAATAGGATGTGCACCAATCATTAATTTTAGTTTTTCAAAAGCTTCTACATATTGTGGATTATTAACATTTATTTTTGTATCTTTCTTCAAGTACTTTATTAGGGGTTGTGCAACTTTGGCATAATCCTTAATAAATTTACGATAAAATCCTGTCATTCCCAGGAAACTTTTAAGTTGCTTTTCTGTTCTAGGCAACTCGACTCTTTTTATATCTTCTATCTTGTTTGGATTAGGTTTTATACCGTCTTTTGTTAACAAATGGCCTAAAAATTCTGTCTCTCTTTTCATAAAACTACATTTATCTGCTTGTATTTTTAAATTATGTTCGACTAATATTTTAAAGATTTTTTCTAGAGAAATTATATGCTCTTCTAAAGTAGTTGAAAAGACCAAGATATCGTCCAAATAAACTACGCAAATTTTGTTAATATATTCTCTCAAGATTTCGTTTATTAGACGTTGAAAAGTAGCAGGAGCATTCTTAAGTCCGAATGGCATCCTGACATACTCATACAAACCTGATGGAGTAACAAACGCTGTTTTCTCTATGTCCTGCTCTTTAACTAAAATTTGATGATACCCTTTTGCTAAGTCTAATGAACTGAAATATTGTGCTTTCCCTAACTTGTCCAGTATACTGTCAATATTTGGCAATGGGTATTTATCGTCAATGGTTACTTGATTTAATTTTCTGTAGTCTACTACAATTCTAAACTTTTGTTTTCCTGAATTATCTTTTTTCTTTGGGATAATTATAATAGGGGAACTATACCTACTTCTGCTTTTTCTAATTATTCCCTGTGCCTCCATTTCTTTCATTTGCTGTAACTTCTTCTTCATGCTGGGGTGGGTATCGATATAATTTGGAATTTATTTGTTCATTTGTTGTAGTTCTAATTTCATGTACTATACTATTAGTGTTAGTCAATGTATCTCCTTCTTTGAAAAACAATTTTTGATATTTTTTCAACAATTGTGAGATAGCAAATTTTTCATTTTCCGGTAAATGATCTAGTTTTATATTAGATAATTTACTTTCTTCTAGCACATTTACTTCTTCTTCTATTATTTTATTATAAAATGGAATTTTGAATTTATTATTCAAAACTATTTCTTTATTTTCCATATCTATTAATTTTACGTTATTTTCAATCCAATCCATTCCGATTAATAGATCGTATGGCTTATCTAATGCTATTTTTACCCACTTCATTCTAGCATTTTGTGGTAATTTAAACTTCTCAGGGCATTCTGTTTTGACATATTCTGTACATTTTCTCACTTGCCCTTCAATTGTATTAATCTTAATTTTATTGCCCGATATTTTTTCGTATATTTTATTTGTAACTTTATTTGAGTTTAATAGACTAATCGTTGCACCGGTGTCTATTATAGCAACTAATTTTTCATTTTGGATGGTTAATATAACATAGATTTTTCTGTTTGTATCCGAGGCTAATTTATAAAAAACTCGGAACCACTTAATTGATTTACTTAACTTTTATTACTTAAATTATCAATTTCCATGGGCTGGACTCGCCTAGAATTTGTACTTTGGGATTGATTTTTGAATTGTTCACTTCTATTATGATAATTGTTATTTTGGGAATTATTATTATTACGGTATTGTCGAGAATTATTGTTAGTAAGGTTATTTTGTCGTAACTGTTCTGAATTGTTAGAATGTCTGTAATAACTTGATTGTTGTTTTGGTATATATTTATGTGTTTTTATATGTTTATCCCTAACGAAATTATTTGTTTTTGCAATCTTTAAATTATATTCGTCTTGACCTAGAAACTTGTTTATCACTATTCTTATTTCTTCTAAACTATATTTGTTATTAATTTCTGCAGCTAAAGCTCCTGCAGTTATTTCTTTTATTTTTAAAACTAATACACTGCTTAAATTATTTATGATTTGGTTCTGATAATTACTAAACAATGCACATTCAGATATATCATCTACTATCACCCTTATTTTATCTAATAATTCGGCAATAGTACTCACCCTTAAATGACTAATTTCCTGTACGATCCGTCCCTGGTCCTTCGTTGGTTTATATTGTAGAAAAAAAAAACAATATTATCACTGTTTATTTCATTTATTGAAGTATACCTTCACAAACTTTATAATATGATTAACACTATTTATTTGACAATGTTTTTTATTGTTTCATACAATTCTATTTTTGAAATTGGCCACTACTTATTTCTCAACCGATTACTTTGGCAACTACTCAACAACTCCCTAATCAATCTTTATTCTTAATTTTTAATTCTATTTTTTTATCATAATGTCTATGGAAATTTCCATAGACAGTTTTTGTTTTATCAGCATTTTTTATATCTATATAAGAACTGAAAGGTTGAAATAATATATACATACATATTATATAATATATTTGATATGGAATTTCGACATGTTTATTCCTGTCGCAAATATTTTACCAAGACAAAGGTTTTGGTTTCTTATTACTTTGTATGATTTCCGCTGTTTTTGCAGCTTCATCATTTTTCATTTCAATATATGTAACTCGCGTTATGGCATCTGTCAAACACTCACGACTAATCAAGGAACTCAGTTCGAATTCGCACTTTTCAAAGAGCTTTCACAAATCTTAGGTAGTCATCGCATTCGAACCACCACCTATTACCCACAGTCAAACGGTTCCGTAGAGAGATTTCACAGACAACTCAAAGTAGCTATTAGAGCTTCCACTAACCCTAAGGATTGGTATAATACTTTACCCTGGATACTCTTAGGAATTAGGTTAGGTCTTTCTCCAGCTTACCTTATGTATGGACAACCTCTTCGCTTACCAGGAGAATTTATCATACAGCACGTACTACCTGATTCCAAAGTTGATAATCCTACGGCTCAAGAAATTCAACGTAACATAGCAAACATATTACCACATACTCAACGATCTAGAAAACAATGTCATATTTTCGTACCACAAGATATTCAAAAATGTACGCATGTATTTATCAAAGACGCAATATACAAAGGTAGTTTGAATCCACCGTACAGTGGACCGTATAAAGTATTAGAAAGAAATGATAAAATTTTCAAAGTTCTGATTAACGACAAAGAAGAAATGATAAACATAGACAGATTAAAACCTGCATTTCTTTTGAACCCAGATGTTTCCAATTCTTATCCACCTACTAGATCTTCACAAGCCAAAAAAGTTCATTTTAGATTGTAATAAATTGTTAATCTTAAATGTAAGTTAAATGTACATATGTTTAACTAGAAACATTATTTTATGTCAAATTTTAAATTTCAATTTCAATTTAAGAATTTTTAAATAAGTTAATATATATAACTTCTTTTTCATAGGGGGGAGTGATGTAGCGACACTCATTGCATTTACTATCACCCACTACAAGTCTACCTACAAGATAACCTTGTGTAGGTACTACTTTACATAATGCATGTACATATACATACAATCAACATCATCTCAATCTCTCTTGTATATAACAAGAGATTAGAAATATTCTTGACTAATGCAATGAGTGCCGCTACTACTCATTATTATACTACTTAATGTAATTAGTAATTAAGTTTTATCATTAGTAAGCTATTAGTGGTTAAGTTCACATCAATAAAACTTTCAGTAAAATATTGTGATTTTCTTCTTTTGTGCAACAAATAAATTAATTCGCGCTGATATACATACATATGAATGTAGGTATACTACATCTCCATGTATAGTTTATAAATTGATGCACATGTTTACATAATTATTATGATTTTTCCCTTGCATCATATATTGTATCTTGATATATTGGTAATATATGTGCTGATAAATTATATATACATATGTATGTATGAATGTGTGAAATTCTATATATTAGATATCATATCAGCTGTGATTTACAAAACGTAAATTTCAATTTTATACAAGCCAAAAAAATTTTCCTTTCCATATATAGTACGTACTATATTAGATATACTGTACGTAAATGTACTATATGTACATACATATGTATGTACGTATACATCTGTAGATGCAGATCATATTATACGTGAAAATTTATATTCTCTACTAACATGTAGTACGTTTGTGTACCAATACATAGAGTGAATTAGGCAGAGACATCTGCCCCAATTTGCCTGAACCCTTTTAATAGATTTCACAGGAAAAAAAATTTAAAATAAAAAAAAAGCAAAAATTCGAAAATTTCAATGAAAAAAATGTAATTTTCTTTTGCTTATAAAATCCAAACCACATTAATTTTTCACTTGTTTTTTAAATGAATGGTCAAGGAGAGTTCAAATTTTGTTTTTCCATTTTAAAAATCTCAAAAATGTACTGTCTAATAAGAGATATATTGAAGCAAAATCAAAGGACTTTTTCATAAAACATGCTTTGACTTTTTTTTAATTTCTAAGGACTACAAGCGGAAATTTGAAAATATTTTCCACTTATAGAAAATAATTTAGTTTGGACTAGGTTTATATAAAATTTGTCAACTTTGAGTCCTTATAACACAGAAACGGAGTCCTTTTTCAAAACTTTTTTCTACTTAAAGAACATTTCGTGGAAATCGGTCCATAAATGGCTGAGAAACAAGGTATCGAAGTCCTCAATTTACGGAAAAGGCAATCTTAAAGAAATTAAAAAAAAAAAAGAAAGCAATAACTTAATAGCAGAAAAAAAATTATTATATAAAAATAATATCAACGAAAAAAAAAATAAATAAATATATTAAAAAATAAAAGGTGAAAAAAAAGTAAATTTGCAGTGTCAAAACAAAAACAAAGAAGAGAAATCACAGGGCAAGAAGTGAAGAAAAAACATCAACAGTCATCTGTATAAAAATATCAACGATCAAAAATCAAGACAACAATCGTCGCAAACGAGCGACAACAACAAAAACAATAGAGTCATCATACATTTACTGGAACGACAGTGAAGGCATATTGAGAAACAACAGCAGCAGAAATTAGCGAGGAAAAAACCGTAAGTTGAAATTATATTACAACAAATAAAAAAAAATTCAAACTTAAAAAATTAAAAAAATTACAAATTTAAAAAAAAATTTTAAGTGAAAATTTTCAGTATTCAACAAAACAAAAAAGAATAGTCTGAAAATAAGATAATTTTTCTTGAGTTTACGCGAATTAAAATTCATATAAAATTTATATTCATAATTCAAGTGTGAGAATTTTCTTTCTGTGTCTGGTTAATTTTGATTATGGATTAACGTTTATTTTATACAAATTCATGAAACCGTTCGCTAAACCGTCAAAAACCGAAAAATCTTAAGAATCGAAGACGTAGTGAACCATTTTACAGTGAAACGAAAAATTTGGCTAGGTTGTTAGAGGAATTTTCTTTTGAAAATACTAGTCCACATAACATTTCAAATATTGTACCATCAACGTCGCAACCAGAAATTTCAAGACCAAAAGAAAGCAGATTTAGTGATTCTAATTTAAGGTCAGGTGCAGTCTACCAAAGAAGTCTGCGGAATCAATTGAAAAATAATACACAATCTTCTCCACTTACTTCTCCCAGTAATTTTAATAAAAATATTCAAGAAACAATGTCTGAAACATTAGATTCTGTCTCAAAATTGGTTAGTCGAATTGTACCTATTTTTTCTGCTGATAATAAATTTAACATCGATAATGATTTACAAATTTTCCTTGATTGTTGTAAACAAGTTAACGCGTCTTTAGTAACTACAGAGGGTAAAAATAATTTATTATCAATTTTAAAATCTAGACTTCGCGGAGAAGCCTATGATTTGGTAAAAAATATTAAAATAGAAAAATTTTCAGATTTTGAAAGTTTGCTTTCAGAAACATTTAGTTCTTCAAAAACAATTAATGATGTATTGAATGAAATACGATATTGTATGCAATCACCGAATAAGAGCGTTAACACATATGGCACTAAATTGCATAAGCTTGTAGTAGAATGCAAAAAAGCAATTATAAATATATATCCACAAAATAACGAGGCCTTAAGTAAAGAAATAGAAGAAGAGGCATGCTACACTTTTAAATCAGGTGTACGTAGTCCCCTCATACGACAAATACTTCTAAGTCAGATTGATAAATCTTTATCTGAATTAATTGAAATGGCTAAACAAGTAGAAAAAACTGAAGATAGACAATTAAAAAATAAAATCTTAAATCAAAATGCAATTAATTTATTAGTTAACGACACATCTGGTATAAACAATATGGTATCAGATTACAATCAAAATACTTTTATGAATGAACAAATTATTTCACCAAGTAATATACAACATAATAAAGTACAAATTACAAGACCGACTCACATATCAAATACACATTCGACTCCACATACATATCAACCCAATTTAATGAATTATGCACAGACTAGCACTTTTCATAACAAAACGTATGGCAGATATAATAATAATTATGGGAATAATAATATCAAATGTACGTTTTGTAATAGAAATGGACATGATTTTGAAAACTGCAGAACAAGAAAGAATACACCGTTCTGTACATCATGTAGGTCTTATGGTCATTTGAGACAAGCGTGTGCTCAAAATAAGAACCAAAATAAACAAAATATTGCACAACGTAATTCAGGTACTTTCAATTATCGTAATAATTTTAAATGTGAATGGTGTGAACGAAATACACATTCTACGCAGGAATGTAGGGCCAAACAAAATTATGAAAAGAAAAATAGGGTGTCGGGACACTAAATCGGGCTGAATCATTGCACTCGTGTATTCAACCCGGTAATAATTAGTGCCACAAATTATATATTAATAATAAAAAGATTACAACTACACTACATAATAAATCCAATGTCAACACAAAACAAAATAAGACATTGTCGTCTCAAATTTCTTTAAAACAAAATTATTATGTAGCACAATGTTATAATGAACATGACACTGAAAAACAAAAACAAAACAAAAATAACATTAAAAAAAAAGAATGGATTTTAAATAGTAATATTTGTCAAATAAATAAAAATAAAGGCGACTTAATGTCTAGCAAAAGTGCAATTAAAATAAATGACAGTGGTACAAAATTAAAAATTTTAGAAAATAAATCTCGTTAGAATGAAAATGTTAATAGCTTAAGACAAATTAGCTTATCTTTTCCTACAACTACAGCAAATTGTAAAGCAGTGGTTGAATTGCCATTTTACTGCGCACATAATGGTTTTGCGAAACTATTGGTAGATACAGGTGTAGAAGTTAGTATTATTAAGAAAAATGCACTCCGTGAAGATGTTCAAATTAACACTTCAAATAGAATTAAAATTAATGGATTGTACGGAGGCAGTGCATTAACACTAGGTTCTTGTTAGGTTAAATTATTAATCGGACATGGGATAGATTGTTTATTTCATATAGTAGAAAATTCTGAATCCGTTCCTTTTGATGGGTTATTAGGAAGAGATTTTTTGTGGAATAAAACAAATATTTGTGGTACAGAGAGAATATTACATTTTCCAATAAGTAATACAAATCCTGTAGACATTTATGTAAAATTTTTAAACATTAAAGAAAAGTCAGGCCTTAACTACATTCAAGAAAATAAGAAAACACAACAAACCCCTTTAAAACAAAACAAACGTGTAAAGGACGAACTAATGAAAATACAAAATAAAATCCCTTTAACACAAAACAAACGCGTAAAGGACGAACTAATGAAAATACAAAATAAAATCCCCTTAATACAAAACAAACGTGTAAAGGACGAACAAACAAAAATACAAAGCAAACACCCTTTAACAAAAAACAAACGTATATAGGACGAACATACAAAAATACAAAATAAAAATAAGATTTTTTCAAATACCAATGTAATGAGTCTACCTCCGCGTTGTAATGTAATACGTAAAGTAACCGTGTCAAAGTACGAAAATGAGGTATTGTTCTATGCAGAAGAAATTAAAACATGCAAACAAAATAAATATATGAAATTAGAAAAAAATGATGAAATAAATAATACAGAAGTTGATAATGTTAAAAGTAAGACAAAAGTAAACGATTTTAAAAATATAACAAAGAATGTAAATATTGTTAATATTCACAAAAAATTGAAAATACCCGCACGTACTGAGAAAAAAAAAATAAAAAAAGGTAGAAAGAAAAATCACACACCACGGTAATACAATTAAAGAATCGTATCAAAATATTTTACAAATATAGAACAAAAACAAAGAAAAATTATCTTATCTTATCTGTAAAGTGCAACAAAATAAAATAAAATAACATTATATAATTCAAAAGATAAAATATATGTATGTATAAAAATAAATGAAAAAATTAATAAATAAAATATTATAATGAATTTATCTAATACAGTAAATAAAATACTACGAATAAAAAAAAAGAACATAAGTATATTCTATATAGGTACATATATATTTATACATAGGTAATTGAATAATTGTATAAAAATAATACAAGAATCATTGCATAAAATAATATAATAATTAAGTACTAAGAAAGAAAAAGTTATTTGAAAATAATTTTTAATATATTAATTGTAACTTATAACATATACATATATACAGATGACTTATATAAAACTGTATTTTAAATTAAGTGAGTATTATATGGAAAATAAAATATTCACTCTAAAAATCAAATTTATCACTTAACAGAACAAAGTAAATAAAAAATCCATGGCAAGAAATAATTCTTTTTGAGGAAAGAATTTATTACCTAAATCCTTTAAGGATGTCCTTTTTTTCAAAGGCGGGAGGTAATTGTCATGTACAAATGGTAATTAGGTCATGCAGGTGTACGGTAGTTCATAGGTGAATCGTGTACATGGTAATATTGCAATTACCAAATTAGCACACTATGACACAATAATGAAATAATTGCGATTACTCTAATTGAGATTGAACAATTTCCGTATATGAAGACACCTGGCTTAATATTATTATTCGCGTTCTTATAACCGCATTCTTTATGTTTTCGATAACATAAGTGGGGAACATCGAAATTAACTTTAAAAGTAAAAGTGATAAGTTTGGTGAGTTGAGTTTTACTGTTCAAAGAATAAAGTTGTTTTACTTTTACTTAAGTTGTTTTTTACTTTAAAAAACCTCTAACCAAAAATCCTAAAACACACAACAACATTATTTGTTCTAAAAACATAATATTTTTGTGATAAGATGATAAAGTTATTAAATTGAAAAGGACATTTTATGATATGAAATAATATTATTCAGTTAACAATGAACGAAATATCTGAAAGTCATAAAGTCATTTAAACACCTTTTGCCGTCATATACGTATAAAACAATACAAAACGCCTTTGAATTTAAAATTTTGTTTGGTGTCAATATTTAATATTTCGAAAATTTTAAAAGGTGTCTTTTTCTGTAAAATTTTTAAATGTTATTAGGGGTCAAATTCATAATATATATATAACCCGGACTCGTTCATGTACAACCCCCGCCAATATTTTAAGATGCATTTCTTTTAGTATTTATGTTTGTATACCTGTTTTTTACATTTCCTCCAAATTCGAGTCAATCAGTTGTTTTTTGACAGCACTTTGTTTAGGTCAAGTTTTTGCTTACTTTCGATTTTGCGATGGAAAAAATAATTGAACAAAGAATTTGTATTAAATTTTGCGTAAAAAATGAAATTAATGCTACTGAAACGCTAAAAATGTTGCAAAAATGTTATGGTGATAGTTCTCTATCGAAAACAACAACATTTGAATGGCATAGTCGTTTTAAAAATGGTCGTGAATCAGTGAAGGATGACATTCATCCTGGGCGTCCTTCAACATCAAAAACCAAAGAAAATGTTGATCTGATTAAATCAATGGTTTTGGAATATAGAAGATTAACGATCAGAGAGATGGTTACTGAAACAGGAATTTCATTTGGTACAATTCAAAGCATTTTAAGTGATGATTTGGGCTTGACACGACTTGCAGCGAAATTGGTTCCTAAATCATTGAATTTTTTACAAAAACAAGAACGTGTTATTGTTGCTGAAGAGATGCTTTCCAGAGTAAATGCTGATCCTGCATTCATTTAACGGATCATTACTAGTGATGAGACGTGGGTGTACGAGTTTGATGCGTTAACAAAGCAACAATCAAGTGAATGGCGCGCTTCAGAAGAACCAAGACCCAGAAAAATTCGTCGTACTCAATCAAAGAAAAAGATTTTGCTTACCGTTTTCATCGATTATCGTGGTGTTGTGCATCATGAATTTTTACCAACAGGTCAAACAGTTAATAAGGATTATTATTTAAGCGTAATGAAGCGTTTACGAGAAGCAGTTCGTCTAAAAAGACCCGATTTGTGGCAAAATAATTCGTGGATTTTACACCACGATAACGCACCTTCTCACACAGCCGTGGTTATTCGTGAGTTTTTGACTAAAAACTCAACAAACACTATTCATCAACCACCATATTCACCGGATCTCGCACCGTGCGACTTTTTTTTGTTCAGTCGCTTAAAAAAACCACTTCGGGGAACCCGCTTTGACAGCATAGAAGCAATTAAAGACAAATCGAAGAAGGAACTTATGGCGATCCCAAAAAGTGAGTACGAAAAATGTTTCCAGGATTGGATTAAACGGTGGCACAAGTGCATTGCATCAGACGGAGAATACTTTGAAGGGGAAAAAATAAATATTAATGAATAGACTTGTACTTTGTGTTTTATTGACCAAGCCCGGGTTATTTTTGATCAGAGTAGTATTTCACTAATTAACAATTGGTGCCAAATTTATGAAAAAGACAAGAATTTCAAAAAATATCCAAGAGTACATACATATGTATGTATTCAGTTATTTTAAAATTGGTCAGGTTATTAAGGGTTTTATTGCGAATTTGGTTAAAGCAACTTTTAACTGAATGTTTGGGAAATAGATCAAGAGAAGTCATAAAAATCGATTTAAAATTACAAAATTACATACATATGTATAAAAGAAATAACAAATTTTCATATTACAGGTACAAATTTTAATTTATTTTATTATTGCATTTTATCTCATAATTAGGTCTTGTTATGGGCATGTAAGGAAGTAAAAATATTATTTTTGGTATTTTTTACTTTGCCAGCCAAGATCATCATATCAACACACTGTGTGCATAATACGCATGTGCATAAAAATACTGTGTATACCTATCATATCAAGATTACATATTCATATACGTAATTCATACATATACGTATATTTTTCCGTAAAATTTTAAGTATTCATAAGTATAAGTATAAGTAAAAAAAATTATTAAATTATAAGTACATATGTGAAAGTTAGTATAATAAAAAAAAAATGAATAATTCATAATATTGTGAAAAAAATTATTTTAGCTGATTAATTAGTAGAGTGATTGCGGGACTTGTTTTATCAAATTTGGTCCTTATATAATAAAAATGTTATTGTAAAAATGTCCAAACTAAAATAGATGCAGAAGGATATTTTAAATTGAAAAGGTGGAAAATTTTAAAACATGTGTCTACAGCCTTTATAATAGAAAAAAATTTAAATTTTATCCCGTCAAAATAGAGTATTATACTTATCTTTTGGATCGAACAAATTCCCAATTAATTAAACCAGTGGTTGGATAGCCTTTTGCTCCTCTTTGAGTTTCAAAATATGCAACTCGATTTCTTGCGCGTTGTCTTTCGCTATAATAAAAGAGTTCTGAGAATCTTTTATGGAATACTATATCTTATATGAATCGTCTTATCATTCTCACGTCTCACCTCGACACTTGAAGGAATTAATATGGCATGCAGTAAATATAACACCAAAGCATGCCGCCCATCTACATAGAGAAAAAGAATATTATACACAATATATATAAATAAAAGAATATTATCTACATAGAGAAAAAGAATATTATAGAATGTATAACACAATATTCAAATAAAAAATTTTAAGATGATAATGCTCACATTCAGGTAAGTTTTTCATTGATATCAGTTCATCAAGCAATAAAATACTATTCGGGTCTCTTATTTTTTCTGAATATATAGATAGTAACTTTTCACATGCATCTGGGAAAGTTTCCATGAATTTCCCGGCATCCGGAAAAGCTGTTTCGAAGTCTATGTTAATCTGAAAAAAATTTTAATTATACAATTATGTAAGATTTTGTTAATTTGATATAAAATGTGCAGCTTGTGTACTAACCAGTTTGTATCCGAGTAGTTGTTTATATTGTTCATATTTATGAATTATGTCTTCTGTCGAAGATACTGTTCTAATAAATATAATTCTATGTTTACTTGTTATTTTCCAATGATGTTCCAACTCTGCCCAAGAACAGCTGTTGTCTTCAATGGCTTTAAGGTTTTCTGCTATATCACTTTCTGAAACACTATTTTCTGAATCTAAAAAATAATAATAATATAATTTTAATAATATAGAACAGTATTTAATAATATAGAACAGCTTTTTTAATAATATAGAACAGCAGTTCATGACAGTTAGTGATTACCTAATAACAATTCACTATTCTTTGTATTTTTTTCCTTTGTTGACATTGGTATTTTCTTTTTAAATAATCCACTATTTTTCAGAGTTCTCAATTAATTATAGTACATACTTGTAATACAATTTACCCATCGGAGGTTTTCCAATTTACTTCAAATAAAACACTTCCTGGAATAAAAATATTGTCTCTTACATTGAATTTTGTTGAAATGTATAGGTATACTTCGATTTCAGTAGGAAACAAAGTAATAATTTGTTTTGCCAAACTCTCGGCTAATTTTACGGTCATTTTTAAATTGTTTTGAATGAGGCAGTTGATTATTAAATCAACTAAAACATTCCTGTGTCCATCCGTCATTGTCTGAAAATACCTGTATTTCTCAAGGAGAGGCTTTCCATGGTGGGATTTTTGCAGTAAATCCTGAATATTAACGGTTTTAATACAATTATCGTTAATTTTTTTGCAATTTTGAGCGCTTAGGCTATCGGACGTCTGTGAAATTTCTGTATCTTTTTCTTCACATTGCCATTTTAATAAATAATGTTGAAATTTTATTTGAACGCCTAATTTAAATGTTTTTGTTAGAAGTTCACAATGTTGAGGTGTCATGAATTTTAATATTTCCATTGTAATAGCATCCTCTAATAATAATATTAATAATAAAATTAATTTACCAGTGAAAAAAATTTGAAACAATTACTAAGACATTTTTCGTATAGTATTTCTAATCCCCAGTTCGTTAAAAGCTTCAACAATTCTGGATCTGCAGTAGTTTGACTTGTAGACGGAGAAAAAATGTCACGAGTCACTGTAGTTTGACTAGATTCGTATTGTTGTTGTTGAAAATGAACCAAACTTTGATCAATTGGTAATTGTGAAACTAACGTATTTGTTGAATCCAATGTAAGAAAAGAGCTGTTCTTCATCATTGTAGTATTGAATATTAGTATAATTGTGTGGTCATATCCACAAACCGCTTAAGTCTGAAAATGTACTTTTGAGAAAAATCTATTTGAATGTTCGATTTCATTTTTTAAAAATCTTTGGGGTGTTTTTCAGTTTATTTTTATCTGATAAGTAAGAAGGGTTATTTACACGTTTATTTGGTTATTATTTATGTGATCGCTACGTATTATTATTATTATTATTATTATTAAACCAAAATCTAGGCGGTTTTTCCAAACTGATAATTTAACTTCCCGAAGTCGTATCTTACTTAAGACTTTGTTCCAAACTCCTACATAACTTTAATTCACGCTTAAATTAAATTAAGCTCTTTTGGCTGCAGGAGGATGCGTAAAAAGTTATACATAGTAAAAAATGTACAAAATAATATTGAATAAAAGTGAAAAAGAGCAACACAAGTTTCATAAAAACTAAAACCAATTTCAAATTTATTTCATTAGAATAAAAAATTACAATCACTTCCATCCTTAGAAAGTAAAAAAGTATATGTACATAAAATATAATAAAAAATAAAAAATAAGCAATAATAACAAAAATACCTGCAACAAGTCTACATATTCATTACAATATTAAGAAAATTTATTAGGAAAAACTTCGTGAATATTAATCATCGTTATCGTCGTCCTCTACTATGTCTGGATGTATATCTGGTTTTTCTTCGCTTTTAAGGTTTATATAAAACGAATGAAGATATGGAGGAATAAACTGCAATAAATCCAATAAATCTTTTTTCGTTTCTTTAGTTATTTTCACCTCGTTTTCAATTTCTGGTATGTCTGATAAGTTCACGGTGTTAAAACCTCGCTTTCTTATGTTTAATACCTTAAATGGTTCATTATTTTCAAATGACGTTTTATAATGAATTTGGCCAAATTCATTTTTTGTATATATCAACCACCTCACATTCCTCCATTGAAATTGTTGTCCATCTTCATTTTTAAACCTCCACTGAAATTTACTTTTTAAGAAGAAAAGTTTTTGAAATCCCCCGGCTCCATTTCATCGTATATATCTGCCTTGATTCAACTGTTCTGACGAAATTATACCAATCTTGAGGATAATAGATTTTAATTTGTGTTTTCTTTTTTTTTTCGTTCAATGATAGAATGGTCATCGTCGCACTCCATGTGAGTGTGGCCTGGTATTAAAAATTTATGTTCAATAGATATATTGTTTTTTAAAAAAGTCATGAGCGTGGTACAGAGAAATGAGTTCTTATTTTGCCCTACACAGCAATCACTATAATTACTCTCTTTGTTTTCCCATCCTTTGAAAGATATTCTAAATGCTTCCATAAACACGAGCTGATTTCGTTGGCACCACGTTTCGCCATGCCTTCATGCCACATAAAGCAGAAAGGCTTTCCACTTGCACAATCGTGAACAGTCAAATTATATGTCCATAATTTTCTTTTGTAAAAACTTATAGAGGAATGAAGTAGAGGCGTTGGCAGACATTGCTGCAAGTCAAACGTATATGTTTTTAGAGTTTTATCGTCTTTTGCGAAATTTTTTCACTAACCTTGGCTTTGTATGCTGAATCTGCGGCTAAATGATGTTCTTCTTGCTCTTTTTTGAATATTTTAAGCGTTTCGTTATCGTTGTCACTTTTAGCTATTTTTATTTTAGCTTTAAGGGCATCGCATGTGCTACAGGTGTCAACTTTTGGTGATTTAAATTTAATGTTCATTGCTGTAAATTAGCACAAAACGGAATATACTATATAAATATTTCAATCTGATTTTTTGTGCAAGTTATACATACTTTTAAAAATCTGAGAATATTTTGTAATACTAATTGGGTTTTCACGATTTTCACAATATAATTTGTACATAGAACTGAGTGTCAGATCAGCATGGAAATATTTTTGAGAAGTATCACGTCTTGTGTAGTGGCTTTCATAGCTTGGAAAGCTGTTGATATGAGCCTTAACAACTTCAATGGTTTTTTCGTCACATTTACTTGATTAACCCACGTCGATCGCTGAAGTCCACTTTTAAGAAAACTGTCAGTTTCTGCGAAACATTGTTGGAAACATTTTTGACAAACACGGACTATGTTATTTTCAAGTAGTACAAAATATTCAATACTTTTGTTTCTGTTACGAGGCCTTTGTTTGTTTTTTTCTATTTTTTGCATCTTTTTGTCTACTATGTCCATCCGTGATGCAATAAAAGTAATTCTTTGCTTATGCGATCCTAAATTCCAATATACTTTAAACATCTGTTCTTGTTCTGAAAGCGAAATTTTTTCTTGACATTGATTTCTGAAATTATTTTTTAATGGTATAACCTTCTTTAACCAACACTTTTTCCTTTACGAGTTATGTACGCCTTTCCTGTATTACGTTTCTTGAAAGCGGTTTTTTTTTTAATATGATTCAGTTACAGTTTCTTTTTCCATTTCAAGTAAATTATTTTCATCATGTGCATAGTATCTTCATCAGCCTCATTATCAGACTTGCAAGTATGATTTTCTTCAGAAATAACGAAATCTGGGTCTTTATGAAAATCATCTAAACTAAAATCTTCATCGAATAATGTTGGACTTGGACACAAGTTTTGTGGAGTTGTTAGGGGTTGGTTCATACTAACTGTATTGTCATCATTATTTTTGGAAATTCTGGTTACACAAATCCATTAAAAGATAATTCAATGTTTTTTCAAGGAAAGTGGAAAAAGTTATGGCCAGAAAAATTTGTTATTATAATAAAAATCAAAATAAAATAAACGTTTTCATTAAAAAAAAATTACCTTTGGTGTTTTTGATTCCTTTTGCTTTCATTCTCTTTAGTGTCCCCGTTAACTGTAGATAACAATAATTCTAAAAAATGGAAATATTCAACCGTTACAAGTATCAGAAACACAAGCATTAGTAATAACAAACACTATTTACCGTTTTTATTTTCAGAAATAGTATTGGAGTATTGTTCTTTAGCCAACCTGAGCATTCTCTGAGTTCTTGATGTTTTCAAATTTCAAGTTATTTTTATATCTATGCACTTCACTCACTAACTAACATGTTAATAATAAAATTTAAT
The DNA here is from genome assembly GCA_963971155.1 of Anthrax anthrax. Classification (NCBI taxonomy): domain Eukaryota; kingdom Metazoa; phylum Arthropoda; class Insecta; order Diptera; family Bombyliidae; genus Anthrax; species Anthrax anthrax. The sequence goes on from OZ020117.1 coordinate 34,091,375, forward strand.
TTACAAAAGACAATCGTTGTGTACCGTTGATATTCATTCACGTCTAACAAACGAATGGAAAATTTTCAACAGGTTATTAAAATAATTGTAATAACATACACACTAACAACTTAAGTACTTATAGTGGCAGTTCTTACTTTCAGACAAGTAGCCTATGTACAGATAATATTATACATTTGTAATAACTTACTTAGGAAGAACAGCCTAAGTAACTTTGTATTGTGAAATGCTGAAAACTAATTAGGGAAACATAGCTTATATCAGCGTTGGCGACAAAAGCATATATTTATTATTCAGGAATAAAGGCTTAATTCGAGTTAATGCTTTTAATAATTCGGTATTAAATTATTTTTAATTTTATAATTTTAAATTAGAAAAAAAACCTAATTCTATCTAAGCTATTAGAACACAACAGTAATATATGTAGTAAGTTATAATATACATATATTTAAGTTGTTTTTCCAAAAGTAAAGGAGAACCAATATGACTTAGGCTGTTATGTTTTTCGTGCATAACTTTCAAACGAAAAAACGCACAACAACCAAATTTTGGGAGAATATGGAATAAAGCACAAGGAAGACCTTGGTGGTGTTAACTCAATTTTCGCTTATGTCAACTTAAGCGGTTTGTGGTTGTGACCACAGAGTTGTTTGTATTCATATTTACTTAACTACCTACAAATATAATCCCTAAATCTAATACGCTGATTTTCATTCAAATTCTACTTCGTTAGTATTAAGTTAATTTAATTAAGTTTTAACTAAGTTTAAGTTTAAGTAATTAATTTAATGAGAATTTAAGTCTGGTTTAGGTCTAATCATTATTTTTCCATTTACAATTTTACAACAATTAACAGGTGGTTCAAAAAATTTTCATATCCATAAATTACTTTTTCTTGAATAACTGTTTGTTTCATGTCAATTTCGAATGATAAATAATGACTATCGAAACCAAATACTAGATTTTCATTTAGAAACAAGAAAAAACACATTGTTCTTTTCGACAACAAAAATTTCGATAATATCAAAAAGTTCCATATTCTCTTCAGTTCTGGATAAAAAGTACCCTATTTTATACAGAGTACCTTTAATTTTAATTTGACTATAACACAAAACAGTGTGATTATAAGTAATACCCAATTTTTTCAAAAGAAGATTAATGTTTTCGCTAGCAATTTCATATCGTTCGTTTATTTGAACATGCTCTTTTTCAGGAGTTAAAAGAAAGTTTGAAAATTTTGTTTGATACTTTTTTGCTAATGATAATGTAATATTTTTTCTTGATGTCATAGAACCCGCATAAGTTTTAAATTCTTTATGCTTAGCCTCAAATTGGAAGTACCAAAAACATTTTGGTTGTCCTGATTGAGCTATTATACTAGGATAATGAACTAACATATGGTGTTTAGGTTTTAACGTGTCTTTAAAGAACAGAAGATATTTTTGATGATGTTACGAAGTGCAGACAATGTTTTAGTAGAGAAAGAATTCAAAAATAACATATCAATTATTTTATAAATTTGATGTACATTTTTTAAAATCATTTTCTTGTAAAATGAAATTCAGACATGATTCTACAGGCTTTGTTATTTTCTCTTTTACATAGCTTTGAATTTTTATGAAATCTTTTGTGTTGAAATTATTTAGATCATGAAGACCTAAAATGAATTAGACGCGGCCCTACGTTTGGGGCAAACAGGGCTATGCCCTACCAAGATTGTCTGAGAATATATTAAATTAATCCCTATTTTTGACCGCAATTTAATAGGAAATTTTTTTTTCTCACCAAAATTCCTAAATAAAGTATCAATATTTGTATACTTTACCCTATTATTTATATTTATTTGTCATAATCATTTTATTATTTGCCCCTTTAAACTTATTTTAAGAATGCCTTTGTAAAAACTACCTATCAATATTCGATATAATAATAACAAAGTCCCAAGCAATATGTATACAATGTGCGTGTAAACATGAAGAATATAAGAATTTATCAACATCCAATACAACGGGCTAATCGCTTATAGCCCTAGCAATATTTATTCAATGTGCATATAAACATATAGAATAAAAAAGTTTATCAATATTCAATACAAGGGACTAATTTATTTACAGTCCCAAAAAAGAGAATTCTCTTTGTATTTTCAATACAATTTCGTTCATACTTAATTTTTTTATTTTTTTATTTATATGGGCTATCGAGTTGTAGCCCCGTACGATTGTGTTTTGTTGCATATTGCAAGAGTTTATTCACCTCAGCAACAAAAGGAGTATACACTGTATTAGCATATACATACTTAAAGTTATAGTTATACAGTGATAATGCAACGATCTAGTTTGATGATACTCATAGGGGCAGAAATGTTGTAGATCTGTGAATTTTCTCTCACGGTTAGGAGAAAAAATCATACAGTGTGAATGAGAAAATGTTTTTTACTAACATGTGTAATGTGTGATGTTTAACTCAGGGGCTAAATAAATCGCAGTCCCTAGGGTTTGTTTTTGTTGTATATATTTTATACACAACACGATCAAACCGAAAATTAATACAAAATATAATATATGTATTATCATTTGTACATATAATATATACGTTCATACATATATATATCAACAAGATATAAAAACTTTATCATATGGTATGTATTTAATTAAAAATACATGCTATATTATATATGCAACATTTGAGTAGAATTATGTCCTTTTATGTTGTTACTTTTTTGTCAATTTTCAGTTATAATTTCACAAAACTGAAATTTTTTTTATATATGTAAATGAATAGTTCAATTCATAAAAAAATTTAAATTTCTCATTAACATTGTGAGTTAGAAACAGACCTTTTTGCTATAGAAATTTTAGTACCTTCTTTAAATTAAGAAGAATTTTGATTTGTTTCTGAAAAACTTTGCTTTGAAAAGAAAATCTATTTGTCGGTTAATTAATATTTAGTTTGAAATAATTGTGAAATAAAGATATAAATGAATGAAAAACGGAATTTGAATAAATATTTGAAAAAAAATTACAAAAATACAGTCTGAGTCAAATATATTTAAACATGAAGTCAAATTTTACTTTTGTAAAAATAACTTCTTCTCTAACACAAGATTTTTAAAAACAATAGGATATTTCGGATTTTTATTAAAGTATGATATATATAGAAACAGTTTGATGCAACACTTGAACAAGTTCGATGTTGTTGTTAGAAAAAAAACGGTATTTCATTTGCAAGTACATGAGGCAGAAGTAATTAAACAGCAGCATAAGTATTTGAACACCTGCAAAATGCAATGCACAGATCAGTTTAAAGCAAATTTTTGAATGCTAAACTTCTGAGCTATATTGTATATAAATTTTTTAGTTATTTTATAAAAATTATTTTGAATTAAAGTGTGTAAAAATAGTGAACTTATTAGAAAAAATGCCAAAAACGAGAGAAATAAGTACAGAAGTCTGTGCAGTAATTGTTGAAAATTTTATGTCAGGATCTCATACGGCTATTGAAATTGTAAAAATGTTTGGGATATTTCGGTATACTGTATATAATTTAGTAAAAAAGAAAAATACATTGGGCACTTTGAATAATTTAAAAAGAAATGGCCGAAAACGAAAAACAACTGAAAGAGAAGATCGTTTGTTATTAAACTTCATCGCTAAAAATCCTGATTTAAGTTATAGAAATGTTGAAAATTGTGCTAAAAAATTAATAAACAATTCTGTCAGTGAACGTACTGTTCGAAGACGATGCAAAGAAGTTGGCATAAAAACTTATTTTGTACGAAAAGTTCCCAAAATATCAGCAGTAAATAAAATGAAACGTATCAGTTTTGCTCATGAGTACATCAAGAAGCCATTAGATTTTTGGAAGAACATTCTGTGGACAGATGAAAGTGCCTTCAACGTCCATGGATATTATGGTAAACGTTTTACCCATTTGTCAAAAAACTCTCTAAAAAATAAGATTGTGCAACCATCTGAAAGTTATGCAGGAGGTTCAGTTATGTTTTGGGGGAGTATTTGTTACTACGGCGTTGGTGACTTAGTCCCAATTAATAATGGAAAACTGGACCAAAATAAATATACCGATATATTAAATAACCATCCTTTTCCTTTTGGTGATAAATTATTTCCGAACAACAATTGGATTTTACAACAAGACAATGCTCCATGTCACAAAGGCTGGATGACTCAAAAGTTTCTTGAAGGCACTGGATGTCCAGTCTTAGAGTGGCCACCTCAAAGTCTCGACTTGAACGTTATTGAGAACATATGGGCATATGTAAAAGAAAAACGAACATATGACTCCAAAAAAACAAAATTTGAGTGTATTCAAGAAATTAAAGATATTTGGAAAACAATACCCATTGATACTCTACAAACTTTGGTTGAATCTATACCTAACAGATTACAGGCTGTTATAAAGGCCAATGGAGGAAATACCAAATATTAATGACATGTAACTTGAAAAAAATTATAAGCTTTAATTTGTGAATTTTTGAAACTGTAAATTTTTTTTGCAAAATTAATAAAAATTTGAATTTATTCCTATGTTTAAATACTTATGCCGCTGTTTAATTACTTCTGCCTCATGTACTTGCAAATGAAATACCGTTTTTTTTCTAACAACAACATCGAACTTGTTCAAGTGTTGCATCAAACTGTTTCTATATATATCATACTTTAATAAAAATCCGAAATATCCTATTGTTTTTAAAAATCTTGTGTTAGAGAAGAAGTTATTTTTACAAAAGTAAAATTTGACTTCATGTTTAAATATATATGACTCAGACTGTAGACAAAAAAAATTATATATTTTTAAAATAAATTTTAAAGGTTCTAATTCTAAAATAAATGTGTATTTGTACTTTTTAAAGAGAACGACGTGAAAATGAAAAAGTAATCATTTTATGTTATTTCATTTTTAAGGTTTATTATTAGTCAGTCGAATTTTTTTTTTGCAGTTTTTTGAAGAGTTTTATTTATTTCTTATTTATTACACCTGGATACACTTTACTGTCGTACGTAGAAAACGATTTTTGATTGTATTTGCAAACCCCAAAAAATTGAAAAATTGTCAAATAGGCACTTTTCTAGATGGACAAAAACAAAGACACTCAGATTTTAATATAAAAGTCAATGATAAAAAGGCTTTTCAACAATGTTTAACATCTAGTTAGTTTTTGACGTGCTACTTCTTTTAATCGGTTTGAAATTTACTAGACCAATTTATGAGCAATATCTTGGTCTATTATTTTCCATTCTTTCAATAATGCAGGACTCAACTAAAACATGACTCAAAACTGTATTATTGAAAGAATGAGAAAAAATAGGCATTGCTCATAAATTGGTCCAGTTAACTCCAAACTGAAAGAAGTAATACGTCAGAAAGGATACCTAACTAGATGTTAAACATTGGTAAAAACATCTTTTTTATCATAGATTTTTATATTAAAATCTATGTGCCTATGCTTTTGTTCATCTAGAAAAGTGCCTATTTGACAATTTTTCAATATTTTTGTAGTTTCTAAATACAATCAAAAATCCTTTTCTATGTACGATAGTTAAGTTTATTCAGATGTAATAATACTTTTTTATTTCGAGTTGAAATTTTCATTAAGTCATAAAATATTGTCATTTTTCTTTCAAAAATACAACTGTGCCTTAACTTTTACTCAGCCTTGTATATATGTATGTACATATATGATACTTTTGCATAATGTAAATCCATATCCTGTTTAGCCCCTCTGACCAAATCAGCCTAGAGCCGCCGCTGAAATGAATTCAGATGCAGCCGTGAATATTTTGTCTTCAATCTGTTCAATATTAAAGACAGATTTTACATGATAAGAATTAGTAATGATAACATTTTCTTCATTTGATGTTCTTATTGTTTCGTTTTTTAAAAATTGAATTTCGGGTTTACTTTTTTGAAAACTTTTGTATAAATGTTTTCGAGTAATATGATTTTTAAAACTTTTAAGGTTACCGGTATAGGTACTTGCCGAATGTAAGGAATGAAAAATTTTCAAATGAATAATCAGCGATTTATAAGATAAATTTTTAGTTTTACAAATAAAACAAATCATTACTAACTAAATCAATTATTTTTAATCACTGAGAGTATTTTTGTTTTCTATGTATTATTTGTTATCCTGTAAATGAATGATTATTTAGTAGTCTTCCTTAATAAAAACTAGTTTATTTTACTAATTACCTGAATTCTTTGCCAAGTAGAAATCCTTGTTTCAAGTAAAATTAGTATGCCAAGTGGTACATATTTTATATTTCGAGAAAAATATGTCCAAATGTTTACGAGTGACATAAATTAGCGACTCCTTGTCTATTTCGCAATCTGAAATAATGTAAATACTTCCATTAAATATGTTTTTCAAAATTTTACTCAGAAGTTATTAGATTACGCTTGTTAGGTTACTTAGTTGAGAAATAAAGAAAAAAGCAGATAAGCAGTGCACTAATAATAATCATTGAGTTACCCAATTAATGGTTGTTCATAACACATTAGAAAATATCTAATAGGTAAAAAAACAGCACCCAATATTCAATTACTCTTTCTTAATTTCTCAACTACATTAACTATTAATAATTTTCAAAATTATTATCATATTACGATTAATATGAATACATGTACGAACATGTAATTGATATACTGCGATACAAACACGTGTATTCTAAATGTAAGTACATGTAAAATTAAAATGTTCAAAAACGGACAACTACGTAAAAAATTTGAAGTTCATGATATCATATGAAATTAAACTCCACCCCATGTGTATTACAAAATATACGATCATTATAATAATAGTACATGTTTGTTTGTATATATATTTATCCCTAATACTTCGGTACAATAAAAAAAATGATCTTCATACATTGTATTTTTTTCACACTTCTTATGATCATATGAATGTTTGTACCTATATACATATATATGATGTGTATACATACATATATGAAAAGTAAAGAACCATTTATTTCTATTAGAAAGCATGCATTTCATATTGATATAAATGAATATATATACGAACATGTGGTAATTGATATACTGCGATACAAACACGTGTATTTTAAATGGAAGTATTAAAATTAAAATGCTTAAAATCGGTCAAATGCGTAAAAAATCTGGTAGTCTTTAAGAAAAAAGAAAAAATCCTAAACAAATAACAAGTTTTGGGTGGTGGTAATATTTTTACACATACATTCATGAAAATGAGTATTTATTTCGTACATGTACACGATTTTTTTTGATTTTTTTTTTTTTTTTTTAATCTATATGAGAATAATTCTCTTTACGAAAAATATTTTTAGATTGGAGGTTGTGTTTCTTGATCAGAGGTCTTAAAAGTAGGGTAAAATCCGCCGTAAGAAGTTTAATTCTTGATTTTAATACATATTCTTTGGTTTAAGTTCGCTTCTGTATAATGGCGCAATATTTTTTTTAAACTTCAACATTAATTCATTTAAAGTGTGCATTTTATCTTCGAATATTTTAAAGCCACCAATAACAGTAAAATTATTTTGTCTATATACCATTAAAATATACAATAGTTCTTTCACTAATTCGAAATCTTTTTCTATTTTAATTACGTAGCAGTTTAAGTCTCTTAATAACATTTGGTCGTGGTAAAAATATTCATATGTACCTTCCAGCATATCAATAACAGCATAAATTTTGAAAATTTCCATTTTTTAATTACGATCACTATGTAATAATTTAGTAGTATATAAATTAATAATTATAAGTACACATTGCATATAAAGAATTATACTGGTACTTAATTACTGACCACAATTCACATTTCATTAAATTTATTTCAATAAGTAAATATTTTTAGAAATAACCAAAACTGACTTACCTCTCAAGTATTCTATTAAGTTATATTTTTGAATAATGTCTTCATTAATTTCTATTTCTTTTAAAACTTCTTTTAATTCACACATAACTTTAATTATAAAAAATTTATTGAAACACTCGTAAATGACTTAATAATCTAACTTAATCCAACTTAAGAATACAACTGATTTACATGCGTAATATGTAAATCAAACAAAAATTTTTTCATTTAACAAAATAGGTTTGTTATAATGACAAAACGTGTGTCAGTATGATAAAACATTGTCAATTATACTCAATATGCGTAGTGAAATGAACTAATATTTTGACAAAAATTTTGTCAATTATCAATTAGGCATTGTAAAACCATTTTTGTGATCATGACTCAAGTTTTATCAAAATAACAAAAAATTATACTCTATAACTACAAAAAAATCAGTATAAACTACAAATTTATATGTAATATCCTAACAACAAATAATTTTTTTCAAATTGACAATTTTTTAGAGTACACAACAATGTGTTTTGGTTTTTTTGACTAAATTCTGTTCAAATTGCCAAAAAACCACTGTTGAGGATACACAAAAATATTTTTGTAAATATTACATCAAATTATTCATTCAGTGCATAAATCAATTGTCTACCTGTACTACAGTCTATTCCTTTCGAAACTGCGTTTACAGCATACCCAGAAAAATATTCATTGGAAGATTCATCAATGATAGCATCGTGTAGAGAACCTGATTCTAATATATTTTCGAATTCAGAAATATCAAGACTTGGATTATTTTGTGATTGTACAAATAATTTTTTATAATCACTTGAATTATGTGTGAATACGTTATGCACTGTAATTTTTTTTTTTTTTTCGCATTCAACAACTTCTGCAAATGAAACTTTGTAGCTGGAACCAGCCAAAGAACGATATTAATCTAGCTTGGAGATCATTGGTTCGGAATTTTCCTATCAAAACATATTTTACATATTGAAAACTGAAACCTTGTTTGATTTTTTATTAGATGAAATATAGTTTGATTTGCAACCGGGTACACAACAACAAGAAGGCATTTTTAATATTTAAATAATTTTTAAATCACATAAAAATAAAAAACAAATTATTAAAAATTAATAAAAAAACAAACTAATAATTTGTATGTAATAGTTATCAAAACACTATACTTGCCTGTACTATGCCTAAATAAAATTTTTTTCTGGTTCCCGCTGTCCTTCGTTTTTACGCTGAAAATATTAAAATTACTATTTTTTAAACTGAAATTAAATATTAAAATATAGTACTTAACCTATATCTCACAATTTTGTTGTATTCCTGTAAAATCTGTTCTGTTGTGTTGGTTAGTGCCTGATTAATTTTGTACTGTTGATTATTATTCTCAACTATTTCATTTTGGCTTTTAAGAACTTCTTCCCAATCTGTCGCGTCTGGGTTACCAGCAATCCATTTCCATGCTGAACCTATCCAGTTTATTGATCGTTTGTTCTTTGAAGGTTGTGCTTTGAGTTCTGTTATCAGTTTTTTAATTTGTTGTGCCAGATATAACGACTGTGATTTAATGGAGTTTTGTGCGTCTATCGGTTGAAGTTTTGATAGAATAGCGGTTATTGCTTCCTCGTAATCCTTTAGTTTGATGAGGTGAACTAGTTTAAAATTTCCATTGATAATTTTCCCATTTCCCTGTTTTAGCAATATTATCGGTGTGTTATAGGTGTATACGTTGAAGGACGATGTTGCAGTCCATAGTAAAGAGCTATATCAAAGAGAAGAAAAAATTATGTTAAGTTTTTTATGTGCGACTTGTGTATCCTTCTTCCTGATGACGTCACAACAGTGACTTTGTTGTTTCTAGCGACTGTTTCTTTCTTAAATTTTGGCTTGTCCTTTCCTTTGATTTGTTTAATAGCTGTGTAAATTGTGTCTCCCGGTTGATATATAGTACTTTGGTCTCATTCTTCTTAGAATTTTCTTTATTTATCCTATTCTTTTGATTTCTTTTTATTCGTTCCATAACGTCTTCATTTACCCTATTCTTATATTCAAGAAGACTTTGATAGTTGATTTTTTGAGCCCTATCAAGAAAAATGTCAGAAGGCTTTAGTTTCGTAACCGAATGGATGCTATTGTTGCACCTATCTACTGCTATATTTATGAGTTCTTTTAAGGTGAGGTCTTTGTATTCATTTTGAATACAACGGACATTCTCAATGATCGTTGAATGAACTCTTTCGACTGTACCATTAACCTCACTCTTCTGGGATGGTGCAAGATAGATATCAATTCCAAGAGTTTTTATATAGTCAGTAATGATCGGACTAATAAAACTTCTTTCATTATCCATTACGACTAAACGAGGAGTTGTGAAATAATGCAATATTTTGATTATTTTCTCACGTAAGTGTAAAACAGACCGATTTTTAATATGGAAAAATTTGGCGAATTTTGAAAATTTGTCTACACAGGAAATAAATTTCTCATTTTTCATTTCAAAGATATCAATATGGATTATTTCAGAAGGGTAGGAAGGTATAGGGGTTTCTTGTAACTTTGGTTTGTTTGGGTGCCTATCATACTTACTTTCGTTGCAAACGTCACAATTACGAGTATAATTCCTTGTAAGTTTGGCTATTTGTGGGAAGTAATATTTCTCTAGGATTTGTTCTTTATTTACTTTCCAGTTCCTATGAGCTCTCCTATGTTCTTCCTGAATGATTTTAAATTTGTCCTCCTCATTATTTATATCCTTTACAATTTTTTGCGCTATTCGTATTTTGAAATGTTTAAGATGATCTCTGTAAATGCTTTGCAACAGTTGTATACGGTGTTCAGGAATTTTTATACCATTCACCACGTTCGGTTGCAATCTCTTCAGTAATAATTTCAGTAATTCTGTTCCATTTATTTCTGGAAGATTAACGTAGTACCTGAAGTGTGATTGATGTGGTTGTTCCTTAATTATAAAAGTAGGCGATGATTTCTTTTCGTTTATTATAATCTAATTTTTGAATACATTAAGAGGTGCCTCACAATGCGGGATTAGGTCTGTGCTGTTTTCTTCTGCACTGTGTGCTGTTACTGTTAATGAGTCTGATGTTAAAGCATTGATTTCTGTTTCCAGTCGTGATAATGCATCCGCCACTTTATTTGTGCATCCAGGTTTGTATATCAATTCATAATTGTATTCTTCAATTCCTGCTTTCCACCTCTTCAATTTGGCGTTGTTATTTTTATTGCTAAGTGTGTATGTCAGCGGTTGGTGGTCCGTGATGATTTTGACCTTTTTTGCGCCGTATAAATAATTCCTGAATTTATCCAGAGCCCATACGATGGCTAACATCTCCTTTTTATTCGCAGCATAATTTTCCTCAGTTTTATTCAATGACCGCGATATGTAGGCGATTGGTTTGTCCTTACCTATTTCTCCTTGAGAAAGAACTGCTCCAATGGCTTGATTTGAAGCGTCAGTTGTTAATAGAAAAGGCTTCTCTAGATCTGGATATATAAGGATCTCTGATGATGTTAATAATTCCTTTAAATGATTGAACGCTTGGAGTTCCTTTTCCTTCAATTTGATTTTGATCTTCTTAGACTGGTTGGCTCCAATTTGAGCATTCTCTCCCCGTGTAAGGTTTGTCAGCGGCTTAGCTACTTTGGCATAGTCTTTGACGAATTTCCTATAGTACGATGTTAATCCGAGAAATCCTTTCAAATCCTTCAAGTTCTCAGGAGCTTTTATGCGTTGGATCGCAGCAATCTTCTTCGGATCTGGCCTGATACCCTTATTTGTTATAATGTGCCCTAAAAATTCTGTTTCTGTTTTGAGGAATGCCGTTTTATCTAAATTTACTCTTAAATTTGCTTCCTTTAATCGTGAAAATATTTTCTCGACATTTTGCAAATGTTCATCTTCAGTTTTGCCATCAAATATAATGATGACATCTATGTAAACGTAGCAAATCTTACCGATGTATTGTTTTAAGACGTCATCGATCATTCGTTGAAATATGGCCGGTGCGTTTTTTAGACCAAATGGTAACCTTAGGAACTCATACTTACCATTCATGGTTGAAAAAGCGGTTTTTGGTGTATCTTTTTCCATCATCCTTATCTGATGGAAACCTGACGTTAAATCGATGGCAGTGAAATATTTGGAATTTCCCAGATTTGCAATGGTATCTGTTATATCCGGTATTGGATAAGTGTCTGCTACAGTCACGGCATTTAATCTCTTGTAATCGACAACCATTCTGTATTTTTTTATTCCTGATGAGTCCATTTTTTTGTCCACTATCCATATTGGTGAATTATAGGGACTTTTTGATGGTCTTATAATACTATCTTCTAGCAGTTTTTTTATCTGCTTTTCGACTTCGTCGCGCATGTTGACTGGATATGGGTATGATTTCGAGTATATAGGTTCTCTTTTGTGGTTTTTATTTCGGCTTTAATATTGGTGTCAATAAGTTCCTGGTCGTTTAATGGTCCAAATAATGGTTCAAATTTGTTCACTAATGTTTTAATTTTATTCTTTATTTCTGCATCTAAATGATTGTTTCTGATTTCAATTGAATTTACTTGGATTGATTGCTTTTCCTTTAATGGAATTTCTATGTTTGGTGAGATGTTCAAAATGTTGTTCTTTCTGTCAATGACGGCCTCCAAATGTTTCAATGTATCATCACCAATAATGCCGTCGAACGTTTTAAGTCCAGGTAGCACGAAAAATTCTATTGTTATATTATTTCCTTCACTTTTGAAAAATTTACCTTCAACTTTATGTGTAATTTGGATGTCACCTCCGGCCGATCTAATTTTAAAAGGTCTTGTAGTGGGTTTTGCATTTGTGGCTAATTCTGGTTTGATGAAATTTTTATTTGCTCCGGTGTCCACCAGAAACTTTAAGATCTTCTTATATCTGGTCCTATACTCTAGGTATGGTACGCTAGAGAGGCTCCCGTCATAAAATTTATTTCAAGATCCTCCTCATCTAGCGACTCGTTTCCGTCTTCGTATTCACTATATGTTTGTACATACTCTTCATATTCAGGGTCATCTTGCTGCGTTTCAATATGATACATTCTTTGTTGTTTCCTGACATGACCTTCCGAATTATTTTCTCTTTTTATTGCTACAGGATCATTTTGGGTTGGCCGATTCATGTAGTTAATGTGTTTTGTTCGAATTGATTCATCAACATCCATTGGTACTGCTAGTTTAGGATGGACAGGTCTCGGTGGTGGTTTGTTATGCAAGTTATGCTGGATATTGTAAACTGCATTCTTCTGTTGTAACGGAACGTTTTTCAATGGATTTACACCTGTGGTAGGTTTTCTTCGTGTAACAGCCGTTTCGCGCCGATTTGCAAAAATATTGTTAATTGGTGCCGTTACTGAAATATTAAAATTTTTCGTATGCAACGAAAGATTCCTGTAATTAAGATTCTGTATCTCTAAACAAGAGCCGTAGGCTTCAGGAAGGGTTTGGGGTCTTTGGATAGTGAGGATTTTGGACAGTTCGCCATTTAGACCTCTAATGAAAACATCTAACGCCCTATTCCTATATGTTTCAATAAGAACGTTCATTGTGTCTTGACTGTAGTCTTCAGTCCTAATTTTGTTTACTAAGAGCGAAAATTGGTGATTTACGTTCGCGTAAAATTCGTCAATTGTCAAGTTTTTTTGTGTCAAGTTCCCTAATTGGTATTCTAAGGTCCTTAAGTCTCTTTTGTCTGCGTAATGTAAAGATAGACATTTTTTTATGGCTTGCCAGTCATCGTCAAAAATGTTATATGCTATCAAAGCTGAATCTGCTTTGTCCCTTATTTTCTGCCGTATACTCTGCAATATTGCCATGTAAATGGGTTTCGTACGGACTATTTCGTAGTCCTTGAGGATGTTTTCAACACTGTGTATCCACGATTTATATTGAACTGGATTGCCATCAAACGGTTGCAACTCTTTTACGCAGTCTGGTAACTTTGATATTTCCTGTAAATCTTGTTCACTTCTTGGAGGAGTCAGTGTAGTCTGTACTGTATCTTGTACTGTTTTTATAGTCTCTAATTGTGTGAGTCTCATCTCTATACTTTTAGTTTGCTCTATTTGAGCATTTACTGCACCTGTTAACTGTTTAATGGCTTCTTGAATAGTCTCCATTTGTGACATTTTGCAAAAATTAAAAACAAAAATGCGATAATGAGAGTCAAAACAAAAAATTCAACAAATGCACCGCACCGTAAAAATTAAAAAAACCTTAATTTCTTCACTTTTTTTTTTTTTTAAATGGAATAAAAATAAATGCTGACTTTCAAACACCTTCCTTTACAAGACAGATTTTGTTTGACAATTTTATTTTATTTTATTTATATATTTCTAAATTCGTAATTAATTAAATAAAACACAAGTTTTCCCTACTTATTTCACATAAATAGGAGATTTATTTTATTTTACATGAAAATAATATTTTATTTTGTATCTTTTCTTTTTTTTTTTTTAGTAAAAAAAAATTAAACCAAAAATAATTTAAACAACAGAAAACTTTTCTTTCTTTCTTTTTACTAAACAAATTCACGCTATTTACTTGAAAAAAACTTATCTGATTTATCACTGTGAAATAACACAGTGATAAATAAAATTAAATTTACATAAAAATATTATATGAATCTTTTATAAATTTTTGGTAAATTTCTTATAACTTTTTGTAAATCTTTTATAATTTTTTGTAAATTTTTCATAAATCTTTGTAGATTTTTCATAAATTTTTTGTAAATTTTTCATAATTTTTTTGTAAATTTTTCATAAATTTTTCGTAACTTTTTCATAAATTTCTTGTAAATTTTTCTTAATTTTTATAAAGATATTTGATAAAAAAAAAAAAATTTTTTAATATTTCTTATAATTTTTTATTTATTTATTTTTTTTTTTAAATCAAAAATTTCTCTAAATATTCTTTGTATATCTTTTTAATTTATTTATTTATTACTTTTTTTTCATTGATATTTAGTACTTACAGTTGGATGAACAAAATTTTCATTTCTGCTTTCCTTCTGTACGTGGTTGAAAATTACGATGCACAGGGGGGTCCGTATTTTTCCTTTTTGACCAAAAACGTTGAAAATTGCTCCTTTCCTACTGGGGTGCGCTCCTCTTCCACAGCTGCACGTTATAGCATTGTATCGTTGAAAGAAGACTATTATTTCTGTGTTCCCACGGTGACAGCAATAATTTTATTGTCACTATGTTCTTATGTTGATAATGCCAATTATCGTCTTATTAATTCAACTAGCTCAATTTTTCCTTTATTTTTTATTTTATTTTTGTCACTATGTTCCTATGGTTATAGTGACCGTTTTTTCTTTTTCTCACTGTATAGTGTATATGTATATCGCTATGTTCTTATGTAGATAGCGATATTTGATTTATTCACTAATAAATTCGCTATATTCTTATGTAAATAGTGATTTACTTAAAACAATTCACCTTTTTGATAAAGTTTATACCACTATATTTTTTATAAGTAGTGATATTAATTTTTTCTTTATAAAACGTTCACTATATTTTTGAAGAATGATGTTCGATTTGATTTTTTTATAATAAGTAATATAATATTTATCAAAAAACAAACTTTAAACAATGAATGTCACTATTTCACGTAAAAACTTTTTTCCAAAATTTCTTTTTTATTAAAAAAACTTTTACACTGTACATATATTAATATAATGCAATATATATGTACTTCACACTGCACAGTACTTGAGCTATATACAATACTTTTTCAACCACTCACTGCTCGGGCGCCAGTTAAGGTAATTGGGAAATTGAAAGACGAAAATTCTTTCTGCTTTCTTTATTCGCGTCTAAATTTACAATGAATGAAAATTTTTACTTAATTCTATCATTACAATTTTGATTTAGGAAAATTATTGAAGTGTCAGCGATTTTACCTATGTAATGTTAATATTATATTTGTTGCTATAATTTACCTTTGATTATTTGTAATAATAAGTAATTAATAAATTGATTGACAAAACATGTTTAGACGTGTCTTAATTAGACCGGATGCGTGTGCAAATATAGAATTTGATGATTATTATGTTTAAAAGGATGCGCGTGCATAGGTGAATTGGCTTGCATTAACTTGGAACTTATTAAAAACAGATAGATACTTATAAAAAACAATTAGAAAATATATAAATGTGTATTATATAATGTAAATTATAATCAAAGCGGAAAGACAAGAGTAAATAAAGTTTATGCATACATACTTATTAAAATCAATTTTAGTTTTAAAGACAATTAAGCAAAGGACCGAGTATTTTCTATTCCGGGCAATTTTAATATAAATTTAAATATTCTTTTTATTTTTTTGTTTAATGAAATATGATTTCAGAAAACAGAAAATTCGGATTTCAAATTTTGTAGTTCACCTAACAGAAATTCAAATATATCTTCACTTGTTAATAAATTTGGGTCTTGTCTACCTTAAGTTTCGGCTGCTAATTTTATCGGACCTTAAACTTTAAGGAGTTCTACAACTTTGTAATATTCTTCTTCATCTTCATTCCACATATGAAAAGCATTGAGGTCATTCAGAATTAAAACAACACATTCTTTTAGGTGTACAAATCTTTCTAACATGGCCTCTAAACTATTCCATCTTGTTTTACAATCAAGAATAAGATTATATTCTTTCTCGTATTTCCGTTTCACGTGATTCTGAAGAATGCTATTTTTGACAGGGGATTTTCTAAAATATTTGCAAATTTTCCTTACTTTACAAATAATATTTTCATAATCATCCAATAATTCAGGAACAGGTAATTTATAATTGTTTATGTCAAGAGAATCTAATTCTTCAAAGTCATTATCAGATTCGTCATTTTCAGAGTCCTCACTTGTAGGATTTAAATCTGTTTCCAATGGACTTTTATTTTTATTATATAATATATCAGTAACTGCTAAGTGTATGGTATGTGAATAACACAGATGATTAATCGCTGGTGATATGTGGCCAAATTTTTTCATATCAGCAGCACTATCATTTGTTGATGGCTTTCCGGAAAAACCCGGTTTTCGAATTTCATAATTTACTCCAAACCGACAAACCATTATTATATATATACGTACAGTTTCCAACTTCTTTACTGTCCTGTCCTTTAAATGTAATTTTTAAGTGATGTTGTTTTGCAATAACCTACAAAAATCATAAAATTATTTAATTAAATGCTAATTACATAAATTTAAAATATTATAATTAAATTAATACAAAAAATACTTTAATACATAAAATAAATCTGTAATCCAGTTCTATTTACCTTGCCAACAGTAGTATTTTGACAGTTGAGTAAAAATATAGACAAAACATATAACACCTCTAACTAATACATAAACCCGACGTGTAGGAATAGAAGGTTTTCCAATATACACACAAAACATATTGAGTGTGAGAACAAACAATTTAAAAAAAAAAAAAATCGTTTCTCTATAGAATTTTTTTTAAGTATTCTTTTTTACACGACACTATTAGTACTACTGTATTCTTTGGACTATATTGAAACCAAAATTGTATGGCGTCAATTTTAACTGAAGCCTTATTTCGACGCGAGAGGGCGTAGAAGATTTTAGGATTTAAATAAAGACGCTACTTCAGACAGAACAGTTCTTTTTGTATAATTTTTTCTTTGTTCGTGTAATTAAATTTTAAATTGGAAAACATCTTCACCTGGATACCAATGGAGAACTAAAGTTTTGAATGACTCTTGTGAAGTAAGTTCTAATGAGGTTTTCATTTCCCTATCTTCGTATGGAATGTTGATTAACAAATCTTGTGAGTTTGAGGTCCATTTTCTCAAATGAAAACCTGCTGTTTTTAACATGTCTGTCATCTGAGATTGTAATTCCAATGCTTCACTCTTATCATTGGATCCCAGAGAACAGTCATCTACATAGAAACAAGTTGGTAAGACTTTGGCTGCTTTTGGAAAATTCTTAGCTTCGTCTTTTGCTAATTGTTGCAATGTTCGTATTGCAAGGAATGGTGCTGGTGTGGTTCCGAAGGTGACAGTTGTTAAAGCATAGTCTTTTTTTTTATGATGGGGTGATTCTCTCCAAACAAATTGTTGGTGATTGTGATGTTTTTCAGAGATCCAGATCATCCTGTACATCTTTTCTATATCTGCTGTCATCACATATTGGAATTGTCTTCATCTCATTAATGTTGACCATCATGTTGGTTGTATTGTTGGACCAGTGAGCATTTGTTCATTCAAGGATTTACCATTTATGGTTTTGCTAGATGCATTGAAAACTACTCAAAGTTTGGTTGTTGCACTGTATTTTATGACAGCGTGATGTGGTAGGTAGTAATATTGTATTTGTTTGTCGTTATTGTTTGGTTCTTTTACTTCCCTCATGTGACCCATTGTTAAGTATTCATTTATACATTCTCTGTATAAATGAAAATAATGCTGGTCTTTAGTAAATCTTTTTTCTAGACTTAATAGTTGACTTATAGCTTTTGACCTTGATTGTCCTAATTCAGAGCCTTCTTTTAATTTAAAGGGGAGTTCTACTTCGTATGTTCCATCGCTTTTTCTTACGTGTGTTGTTTGAAAATTGTCTTCACATAGTATGTCCTCCTTTTTTAGTGGTTTTGAAGTATGGATTTCTTCTATGTGGGTTCGTGTGGATAAATTATTAAAACGCACGTGGTAAACTTATGCTACACTTTATTTTACATAATATTAACAAAATGTGTGAACTCTATCGCAGTCAGAACAAGAAGAGATATAAATATAAAATTATATATTAGACAACCTAATTACTAATTATTACATAGGGTTTGGTACATAGTAAATAATAATAAGCTACCTGCTACTTATTAATAAATAATATTAAGTGTATGAGTACTGTGTGCGTAATCGTTACCAGTGTGTATGAAACTCAACTACCTCTAATGCGCATAGACCTAGTTTGAGTGAATTGCATTAAACTTGTAATTGTTATGTACTCGAAACCATATTATGTCTAGTTTCGTAGTGCAGTAAAAGTACTGATAACGATTACCGCCACATTCTATTTCCCAGAACTTTCGTAATTGTTCATTTAAATTTTCTGTCGGTGATGTTACCGTGTGAAACGTTTTTGTATTGCTGTCTGATATGGCAGATCCAAATAAAATCCATCCTAACAATTCCCTCTTATTACATTATTTTGTAATATTTTCGCATAGATATCAGCACCTAATAAGAGGTCTATTGTACCCGGTGCCAAAAATCCTTCATCTGCTAGTTTTAATTCTAACAAATGTTTGCAGTTTTCGATGTTGATTATGGTATTAATTGTTTTACCAGTAATCTGATTGATGACGAAAACTTCAACATTTGTTTTGAAATTGGTATGAATTGATTTCATACATACTTTTGTTTTATATTGTACATGTGCTGTTTGTGTTTTTCCTAAACCTGATATTTGTGTATCAGTTGGAATGCAATTTAATTTTAATTTTTTACATGCAGTCTTTGAGATGAAAGATGTCTGTGAACCCGTGTCCAATAATGCTCTTGATTGAGTCGTTCTGCCATTGTTATCTTTTACGTAACTAGCGCTGCGGCTAGTAAAGGAAGTTTTGTGCTCTGTCTATGGCTTTGTGCTGTTAAATTTGTAGAAGTACTTGTTGTGGATTCATTTGGTGTTTTTTGTACATGTAATAATGTATTGTGTTTTTTGTTACATATTGCACAAGTGTTTTTGCTTGGACATTTTTCTATACTATGTGAGTCATTTAAGTAATTTTTACAAAGATTATGTTGTGTGGCAAACTCTAGTTTTTGTTTGGTAGATAATTTTCTGAATATAGGACACCTGAACAGAATGTGATTTTGATTGCATTTTTTGCATTTTTGTGTGTTCAAAAAGTTGTTTGTATTTTTTGACGTCGACTGTGTTTGGAAAGAAGTTCTTGGTTTGTTAATTTCTTGAATGGCTTCAAGAGAACGGAAGCGCACTTCTAGAAATTCTTTGAATTGAGAGCACGTAGGTATCTCTATGTTATTTCCTTGTTGCTGTTCCCATAATGCATGAGTCTCAGGCGGAAGTTTTTGTACAAGTGTATGTACTAGTATGGCGTCCCAATGGTTTGTTGGGAGCTCTAATGCTGTGAGTTCGTGTAGAACTTCTTCAGTTTGATCTAACAAGTGTTTGATCGAATTTGAGGTTTCTAATTTGATGGCTGGTTGGCCACACAAGGTTTTGAGATGGGTATTTACTAGCACACGAATTACGTATTTACGAACTTCGGTTAGTAAATAACTTAAACTTTGTTTTTTTTTTTTTTTAAAACAAACTGAATTCCGAACTTAGGTTGGAATAATAATAAGACCGTAAATTCTTTTTAGAATTTGTTCTTTATTATTTGAGTTGAATCCTAAGACCAACTTTTACATTTGCTTTCACCTTATTTATATACCTTTTTAAAGAATGGAACATTCTAGTCAAAACAATATATAACATTACAGAAAAATATTCTTATTACAGAAAAATGTACATTAATTTTATTAAAGTAAATTATACTAAAGAATGCAGACACATTATTTTATAATTGCAACCTTTAGTTTTGCATTACGTCTTATACTTAGTTGTATGATAAATGCAACCTTTGGTTTCGTATTACATCTTTAACTTGTTTACTAGTCTAAAGTCTAGACTATGTATTTATGAAAATGTTGCTGATGAGGAGTTGATGAGGAGTTTGGTTTACAGACATAACACTTCCCCCCTTTGATTGAAGACTCTCCTGAGTCATCATATTAATTCTAACTTTTAATTCTTTATGTTTTTGATAAAATATTACAATTATTATATTTATTAATAATAATATTGAACTTAAAATACTTCCATATATATAATTTGTTTTCTTTTGATATCTTATTTCATTAATTTCTTGAATATTCTCTATTTGTTTTAAAACTGTATTATCAAATACTAATTCCTTATTTAAATCTTCAATTTTCTTGAAATAATGTGGAATAGTAAAACTTTGTTTAGACTCTTTTTGATTATTTTGTATTGTATTATTATTGATTTTTATAGAACAATTATTAAAATTTATTAAATAATTTCCATTCATAGCAAATTTACGTTCATCACAAGTACTATTAAAGTTTACATTATGTTGATTTTTTGCTATTACTATTCCTTTTTTCAAATCTATAATTTCAGATACATTATTAAGTATTCTTATACAATTTCCCTTTATTGTACAATTATTGAACAGTTTTAGATTTTTTAAATCCTTAGTTCTAACAAAATTATAAGTTTGATTTTTATATTTAATTATTTCTTGTGGATTAAACATTTATTCTTTATTATTTCTATCACCTGTTGGTATTAATAAAGTTTTTTGAACATTGCTAATGTCTTTTGGCATTCTTATTATAAATATAATGTTTCGTTTATTGTCAATTATTGTGCCTAATTTTATATTTTGTAATTTTTGAAAATCTACATTATATTCTTCAATTTCTTCATTTGTTAATACGTTACTGTGTATAATACTAAGTCTAGCAAATGATATGTTGTCTTGTATTTGCTCTACACTGTCTTCTAGTATTTTCAGTTTTAGTAAAAAGTCTGTATACATTGTTTGTCTGTATAAAATATTATTTTTATCTCTAATTTCACTTAAATTTTCTTATATTATATCTCTATCTTTTTCTATTACTTCTTTTAATTTCATAAATGTATCATTAAAATTTCGATTAATTTTGACTTGGGAATTTACATTTTATATAATCTTATGGTTATTAACATCAATTATTTTAAGATGTTCATCGATTTCTTGTCGATCAATATCATCCATTGTTCTTCAAAGCCATTTATGTATAGTACCTACAAAATTTACTAAACCTCGTTTTTGTTTATGTGGAATTAATGTTCGAATTTTGTTTCTTATTGTCTTAATTTGGTGCTCTAAAGTTATAGTATTTTCTACTAATTTTGGTTGTTTTATATTTTCTTCTATATCATTTAGTATATTTTCTATTTCTGCCGGATTGATTATATGTAATATTGTGTCATAATTTTTAACAATATTTACTTCCTCTAATCTGATTTCAGAATAACCAAAATCAGTTTCAATTTTTTCAATTACGAGATGAGTTTGAGTCATTGTAATCATCCATGTTTACTGTATTAATTTATTCTTTTACTGTATTAATTTATTCTTTTACTGTATCTATTTTATTCTTTATAAATTTTGGTTCTTCTTTGTGTCTAACAGTTTTATAATTTCTAATGTAACCTGTTATTCTATTCTCAGAATAATTTTCTTTGTTCTTGTTAAATTTCTTAATATACTTATTCTTTTCTTTGTGTACATTTTTTAAAATATCACTTTTATTACATTTTCCCTCTTGTATATTATTTGGTTTTTCTTTAGTAACACTGTGATAACTATTATTATACCATTCTATTGCTTTACACATTTTTTCTTTAATGCTTAAATGTTTATTCTCAATACCAAGTGTTCCTATTTTTGCACTACGTGTACTATGTAATCGTTCTATATCTGAATTTCCCGTATGACTATTAGATTTAACTAAATGAAGTTCAATTTTTTCATTTCTCAGATAATCTTTAATATATATACTTCTAAATTCATTATCTGTAATTAATTTTTTGAAATACCCTCTCTGTGATTTATATTCCCTCAATTTTTCAATTATAGTTTGATTGTTCCTATCTTCTAGGTAATATGCTGTAGCGTATTTAGAAAATCTATCTATAAATGTGAGAAATTCTGCTTTAGAGTTTATATAAATATCCATATGTACTATTTGTTTGATATCAGTAGGGGTTTCAGTAAATTTAAATTTTTTTTTAATGTGTTTGCTATCATATTTCACTCTATTACAAGTATCACAATTATTGATATATTTTTGTATTAACATTTTTAAGTTTGGGAAATAAATTAATTTTTTTAAACCATCATAATTTTCATTTATCCCAGTGTGTCCTGTTTCATATTTTTGGTATTTCTGAATATATTTAAACGTTCCTTCTTCATCTATCATTTTTTTTTTGCATGTTAAGAACAACGGAAAAATTTTATATTATGTATATTATCAAATAATTCAATAATTTTTTGTTGTAACATATTGTACTTCTTATTATCTAATTCAGAATATATTCCTATACGACCTGAATGAATATGTCGCCGAAGAATGTCTGACAAATTGTTTTCCAAATCATTTGAATTGATAAATATTTTTTTATTTCCGAATTTTATATCTATTTCTTTTACTTTATCATCAGTTAGGATGATTTGAGTTTTGAATCTATTCACAACGGTATCCAGTATTGGAATGTGATTATTCAAATTTTCTTCTTGAGAATGTATTGTTTTAATACTTTCATCATCTATATTATTGTACATTGAACATTCAGATAATTCTTCAGAATTTTCTGTTTCATTATTCACTTCATTATTATTAACGATCATATTTATTTCATTATTATTTGTATCAATTCTACTGAGAAAATCGGCTATTTTATTTTCTTTGCCTTTTATATAATCTATATTGAAATTGTATTCTACCAGTTTAAGCAACCATCTATAAAGTCTAGGATTGACATCTTTCCCTTTTGTTTCGGTATGAAGCCATTTTAGTGGTTCGTGATCAGTTAAAAGATCAAATTGTGTACCATAAAGATACCGCCTAAAAAAATTAATGGACCAGACAATAGCTAAAAGTTCTTTTTCAGTTGTCGAATAATTTCTTTCCTTTTCCTTTAATGTTCTACTAGCATAGCAGATTGGATGGTTATCTTGTTGAAGAACAGATCCTATTGCAAATGTACTAGCATCAGTTGTTAATTAAAATTTTCTTTTGAAATCGGGATATTTTAAAACAGGACCTTCTGTTACGATTTTCTTAAGTTTTTCAAAAGCATTTATATAATTAGGATCATTTATATTAACTTTTTGATTTTTCTTTAAATATTTCGGCATTGGTTGTACAACTTTTGCATAATCTTTTATGAATTTTCGATAAAATCCTGTTATTCCTAGAAATGATTTTATCTGTTTTTGTGTTTCTGGTAACTTAAGTTGCAGAATGTCTTCTATTTTTTTTTGGATTTGGTTTAACGCCTTCAGGTGTTAAAATATGAGCTAGATATTCTGTTTCTGTAGCAAAAAATTTGCACTTATCTATTTGAGTTTTAAGATTATGAAATTGCAATCTATCAAATATTTTGCGTATATTATCAACATGTTCATCTAAGGATGTACTAAATATTAAAATGTCATCCAAGTAAACAACACAAATTTTATTTATATAATCTCTTAATACAAAGTTCATTTAACGTTGAAACGTTGCTGGAGCATTTTTAAGTCCAAAAGGCATTCTTACATACTCATAATGACCTAGAGGCGTAGAAAGCGGTCTTTTTTCGATCTTCTTCTTTCACTAAGATCTGATGGAAACCTTTTGCTAAGTCTAGAGTGGTAAAGTATTGTGCCCTTCCCAATTTATCTAAGATATTATTAATATTTGAAATTGGGAACTTGTCATTGACAGTTACTTCGTTTAGTTTTCTATAGTACATAATTATTCGCCATTTTTTAATTCCTGAATTGTCCATTTTCTTTGAAACAATCCATAAAGGACTATTATAAGGTGAATTACTTTCTCTGATAATTCCCTGTTTTAACATATCTTTTATTTGTGTCGAAATTTCCTTTTCATGAATTTGAGGATATCTACAGATTTTTGAATATATGGGATTATTAGTTGTAGTTATTATTTGATGTTGAATATCAAATGTATTTGTTAAGTTATTTCCCTCTTTAAAAAATAAATCTTTATAAGATTTTAATAATTTATTTAAATGTTTACCTTCTTCAGAATTTAAACCTTTAAATAGGCTTTGATATTTTTGTTCATCTTTAAATTCTTACTGATGAATTTCATTTGGTTTATATGGACACCCATTGACAAATTTTATATCATTATTATTAACTTTCAAAACTTCATTTTCCATATCTATTATAGCACCCAAAGGTCTAAGCAAATTTTGACCTATTATTGCATTAAAATTTTTATTATGAAATTTTGTTAACTTCCAAATCATAAATGCATCTATTTTAAATTCATTAGGTAAATTAGTTTTTATTTCTTTATTTACAAACGTTTTTGTATTTAACGTATTAAACTTAATAGGTTTTTTTAAGAATTTTCTTTTATGATAGGGTAATTTATTTTTATCTAAAAGGGAAGTTGAAGAACCGGTATCAATTAAACATTTTATTTTATTATTGTCTATTGTTAATTCTACTATTGGTAAGTAAACTTGTGAAGCATTAACCGAAAATTTGCCTCATGTTGAACATGATCAACGTCCATTGGTTCAATATTATTTCGAACATTATACTTCGGATTACTGTCCTGTTATTTGTATTGTCCAGAATTTTGTCTAAAGTTTTGTTTGTAATTATTTTGAAAAACATTATTCGTTTTATACTTGTAATTTTTTCCACTTATTTTGTTATCAAATATATTATTTGTTTTAATCTTATTTTTTATTAATCCTAAATTTTCTAAGACATTATAAGCTTCACGTAAATTTTTTATATTTTTATTTATAACTACAGAAGCTAAATTAGTATCAATATTATTTAAAAATTTACTTAATATTATTGATTCGTTTACTGTAGGGCTGAATTCTGCTGGTTTATTATTGTCGTACTCATATTTTTCATTTAATTTAGACAATATATCTCTTAAAGCTATATAATATTCTCTTACTTGAAAATTTCTTAGGGAAAGCTTTTTGATATAGTTGATGGTATGTTTCCTTTACTCCAAAATTAATGATCAATGCTGTTTTTATTTCATTCCAAGAAGCTGCATTTCCTAATGTCCTGGCTACGCCCAATGCTTGTCCTTGAATTTTATTTATGATTATTCGTTGATAGATATACATTTTCGCTTGAGGGCAGTTGTCCAGAAAAAGCAATATTGTGTCCACTTCTTTGAAGAACGAGGTTAATGCATAATTACCATCTCCTCGGAATTCATGAATCCTCTGTGCATCCTTGATAATGTCATTCACTGTCATTGTGAATGCCAGGTGTTGAACAGTAATATTTGTTTCGTTATTCATGTTTTCTTCCCCTTCTTTAAAATTTTCTTTATAGAAAGGTTCTGTTTTCAAACGTTGATTTTTTCTTTTGGCATCAACTCTCTTTTTGTTTTTTTTTTTTTTCACGTATGCAAATCTTTGTGTATATTATTAACACAGAAATCTTTGTGTATTTTATAAACACAATCACTTTTTCAAAAACAAAAATTCACTTAAAAATTTTGTACAAATTTGTTTATTCAAATATTTTCTTTTGAAAATAATGAACATATACATATATATGTATATATACTATATACATTGTTTTGCCCAAACAGCAAAACATAACCTTTTTTTATTATTTATACTAACACATTATTATTTTTATCACCACCTTTCCACATTTATTTTTAAGTTAAATAAAACATAAGTTTTATAACGAATTAAAACACGACTTTTTTTTCATTTTTGCTGCCCAACACCCTAATTCTGGTTTACGAAACAGCGGCACTTCAAACTTGTTACTTATTAACATTGTATTGTCATTCTCTGCCATTTCTAGGTATTAGAAAAACAGAGACGGCAACACATACATATATATATATATATATATATATTTTTTTTTTTTTTGTTTTTTGTTTTTTGTTTTAATTAAACACAAAAAACTTAGACATATATTTTTTTATGTTTTTTTTTCTTATTTGCTTCTATCTCTTTTGTTAATTGTAGAATCTTATTTTGCATCAGTAACATAGATTAATAAGAAACTGTTTCATCTTCCTCTGAAGCATTAAAATAAATTTTCTTATACTTATCTTGGAGATTTTTCCTTTTCCTTTCGAATTCCCTGACGATGACTCTGCTACACCTTGTTGACGGCATTAACAAAATTTTTAAGAGTTGAATTTTTTTTTTTTTTTTTTTTTAGATGATCGAGCTGCGGTTCGATTTGTATATTTAACAAGGATTGCAATACTTTAGAAAGCAATCCTACCGACTGCGCCAATTGCGTATTTACGAACTTCGGTTAGTAAATAACTTAAGCTTTGTTTTTTTTAAAACAAACTGAATTCCGAACTTAGGTTGGAATAATAATAAGACCGTAAATTCTTTTTAGAATTTGTTCTTTATTATTTGAGTTGAATCCTAAGACCAACTTTTACATTTGCTTTCACCTTATTTATATATCTTTTTAAAGAATGGAATTTTCTATAATTAAAGTTAAATACATTCTAGTCAAAACAATATATAACATTACAGAAAAATATTCTTATTACAGAAAAATGTACATTAACTTTATTAAAGTAAATTATACTAAAGAATGCAGACACATTATTTTATAATTGCAACCTTTAGTTTTGCATTACGTCTTATACTTAGTTGTATGATAAATGCAACCTTTGGTTTCGTATTACATCTTTAACTTGTTTACTAGTCTAAAGTCTAGACTATGTATTTATGAAAATGTTGCTGATGAGGAGTTGATGAGGAGTTTGGTTTACAGACATAACACACGTTTGTTATTGTCTCGTTTTTGTAGTAATTCCCATGCTTTGGTGTAATTTGAGGCAGTGACGTCAAACTGTCTAAGCAATTTTTCAGCTTCAACAGTTACTAAAGCTTTAAGGTAATGTAATTTTTGAACACTTTCAAGATTTGCTTTTTTATGTATTAAGCAAGAAAATAGACCGAAAAATGATCTCCAATTTTTATAATTACCATCAAATTTTAGTATTAGAGTAGGGGTTAATCGAATATTGTCTCTTCTGTTTGTTCAGGGTCTATTTGAGATGTATTTATATTCTCAGTCTTTGTTTCTAATTCAAATGATTTTAATGCGTCTTTGCATTTTACAATGTATTCGAGATATAAATTCTCGAATTGTTCGTATAAATCGCTGCTGATATATGTATCAGCTACATCGTTTTCTTCTTCATTATCATAGATAAGTATATGGTTTGCTTGGAATTTTTTCCATAAAACTTCAAAGCATTCTAATCTTGCTTAGAATGTAATTGTTTTTTTCTTTTTTGTCTTAATTGTTTCTTGTATTTTTATCAAAATTGTTTGCCGATCGTGTAAGTTGCTCAAGCAAAGATGTTTGAGTCTTAACGATGGCAGAGACTTCCACTTTTTTACTGCCACGTCCCGTTCTGGTTGCACTATTGCTCGAAGGACCAAAAAATGTATTGCCGTCTCTGTTTTTCTAATACCTAGAAATGGCAGAGATTGACAATACAATGTTAATTTTATTAACATGTATAAAGTGCAGCTGATTCGTAAACCAGAATTAGGGAGTTGGGCAGCAAAATGAAAAAGTCTTGTTTTAAACGTTATAAAACTTATATTTATTAAAACTTTAAAATTAGGAAAACAATAATTTTAAAAATAAAAATTCAAGCAAATAAATAAATTAATAAAAAATTTAATTAATAAAATAAAATTCAAAATAAATAAAAAAATTCAAGGAAATAAATTGTAAAAAAATTCAAATAATAAATTATAATTCAATAAGAAAAAAAAAATAAATAAATACAAATTAAAATGAATTAAATAATAAAGGAATGAAATTAACGTCTGGCCCAATTCCACCTTTCGACTTGTAGGGTGGTCTATGAAAAAAGAGACGAAGAAAAAGAAAAAAAAAATATATAGAATTCAAAAATTAAAAATTATATATGTAATTGTGTTAGTACAGACTTAGTAAAAATTACTGAAGTTGTTTTTGGTTTAAATGTAATATACCGGATCTTCAGTTAAGAATCGCTGAAGATCGGTTTAAATGTTGATGATATTCAAGTTAAGATTCGCTTGAGATATCACTACGAAGGTACTTTAGATCCTAGTTAAGATTCGCTAGAATCCGGATTAGTATAAAAATATTTTTGATTTAACGATCCAGTTAAGATTCTCTGTCTCGTTAAATCGGGGGTACCTTTTAGTTAAGATTCGCTAAAAGGCTCTAGAGGTTCGAAGGATTAAGATTCGTCCTTCTTGATTCTCAGTTAAGATTCGCTGAGACTGAATAAGCAGACAAGGAATTAGTGAAATTTTGATCAAAAATGATGATTTTTTGTTGAATTTCATGTTGTTTATAAATGATCTGAGTAAACTGTATTTCTATTGTTTCCCAGTGTAAACAATGGAACAATGTAAACAATAAATTCTATGTTTATTGCACTTGTCAAGTAATGAAAATAAATAGTTTGACAAGTGCACTAGTGTTGTGTGTGTAGTAAATAAATAGTGAAATAAATATTGAAATAAATATTTAAATAAATATTGAAATAAAAAATAACCGTGACAAAAAATGTGAAAAAATAATAAATGTGAAAAGTGTGAAAACTAATATTGTTGTAATATTTCAATAAAAAAAAAATGTATTTTAATTTACAAAATTATTTGTTATAATGTACAAAAATAAAATGCGTTTATTTCACAAATTTCAAGTTGATGATAATGCAACCTCATCCGATGACCGTCAAAACGAGAAGAACGATTCATAAATTAAAATTAATAATGTAACCATCAATTATTCAAAATGCTGTTAGATGAGAATTACAATGAGATATACCATTACACCAAACAATCAAAGAGTGCGTGTATGTGTATGTGTAAATGGTATTCAAACAAATCGGATGAGATTACAGTACAATGTTCAATATTTTAAGCTATGCAATGTACATAAATTATGTTACAAATCAAGCAATATACAATTTTAGTTAGGTAGAACTTTACAATTTATCAATTATGATTAACAGGCAATATGAGAACTAAAGAGAGAATACAATCAAAAAATATGAGAAAGTAAATGTAAATATAATACAATAGCTATAATACAATATAATACTAAATAATACTAAATCCATATATGTAGTAGAATATAGTACAGTAGTATAGTACATAAGTGGTGTAGTATATAGTAGAGTAGTAAATGTAATACAATAATATTAGATCCATTTCTCAACATCCCGCCCCTCGCTGGAGAATCCAGCTAAGATATAGGTAAAGGTACAAGTTTCACCGTTGGACGCTTTAATAGACCAGTTTTGATACGAACTGTGACCACCCGAATTAAGCCATCGTCACCCGGATGCAACTCAATCACCCGTCCCAGAACCCATGATGCTGGTGGTTGATTAGTGTCCCTTATAACTACAAGATCATCCTTCCTTAAGTTAGGTTGTTGAGTCTGCCATTTCGTTCGGTGCTGTAGAGACGTGAGGTAGTCACGATGCCATCTTTTCCAAAATCCACGAATTTTTTAAATAAAACGAAGAAATGTTGTAATTTGCGTCTGGTAAAGTTGTATGAGGATGTCCAACCAAAAAATGAGCAGGGGTTAGAGCGTCGATGTCATTATCAGACATGGCGCACATTGGCCGTGAATTCAACAATGCTTCAATTTGGGTTAAGACAGCATACATCTCTTCATACGTAAGTATGTTGGTTCCAATCACTCGTCTGAGGTGCTGTTTAACTGATTTCACTCCGGCTTCCCAAAGTCCGCCAAAATGTGGCGCTGCTGGAGGTATAAAGGACCAAGATATACCTTCATTGCGTAAGTAATTTTCAACCTTGTTGTTATGTTCCCTTGACTGCAACAACTGATACATGGTAGAGAGTGTTTTACTGGCGCCTTTAAAATTCGTGCCATTATCTGAAAAAATATGTAAACATTTTCCCCTACGGGAGATGAATCTTTTTAATGCTAAAATAAAACAATCTGTTGATAAGTCACTAGCGAGCTCTAAATGTATCGCTTTTATAAAACAGCACACAAAGAGTACGATGTATCCCTTGACGTATTTAGGATTTCGACCGCGTGATAACCGAAGTGTTATTGGACCGGCGTAGTCACATCCGACGTTTACGAACGGGCGCGCGTATGTAACACGATGTGTTGGTAGATCAGCCATCCGTTGATGATTATGAACAGCTCTTTGTCTAAAGCATGGTATGCATGTATGAACAATCTTCTTGATCATATTTCTGCATCCTAAAATCCAGTATTCTTGACGTAGAATGAAGAACATTTCAGATATTCCAGCATGTAAATGTGTTGTGTGTGTATGAGTGATGATCAAAGTAGTTACAATGTGTCCCTTGGGTAGAATGATAGGATGTTTTGTCTGATATGAGAGTTCAGTATGTCTTAAGCGACCTCCCACACGAAGTATTTCATTCTCATCAATTATGAATGGTGATAACATAAACAGTTTGCTACTAGGAGCAAGGCACTTGTTTTGTTTTATAAGTCGTTTCTCAAATTGGAAAGCGGTATCTTGAGAATGTCTAATACAAACAAACTTAACAAACTTAAGTTCATGAACTTGAATATTTCCAATGATAGGGGATGAAGGAGGAGAACGAGCATTATTAATAAATCGATAACAAAAAGCCAAAATCCTTAAAATTGTATGCCATGAAGATCTTCGTGAGAAAATGATGTCTAACAATGGCTGTGTACTTTCAACAAGCATAGATTTTAACACAACCTTTCTTTCTTCACTGTTAACATTTATTGAAGGCATGAATTCATGTACAGTCTTGGGCCAAGTGGTTTCCGGTTTGCTTAACCAATCTGGTCCACACCACCAGGGTTTATGTCGAATCAATTCTTCCGGACGAATACCACGTGATGCACAATCTGCAGGATTCTGCTTCGAACTTATATGATGCCAACAATTACGAGGAAGTGTTTCGAGAATTTCACTGGTTCTATTAGCAACAAAAGGTTTCCAGCGTCGTGGAATCGATGACAACCAATGTAAAACTATTTGTGAATCAGTCCAAGCAAAAATCGGTTTATTAATAATCTTGATTGAATAGTTAACCTTTCGTATGAGACGTAAGCAACACTGACGCACATAGTTCGAGACGAGGAACGTTTATTTGCTTCAACGGTGCAACCTTACTTTTTGCAGCCACGAGACGAACAGTAATATGACCATTTTGATCAATGCTTCGACAGTACAAAACAGCAGCATATGCTGATTCCGATGCATCAGCAAAACCGTGGTATTCAATATGTGAGTCTGGTATCATTAGACGCGGAACCTTAATATCATTCAAATGATGCAATGTATTTCGAATATGTAACCAATTTTCTTCTACCCTCTTGGGTACAGAATCAACACAGTTTAAATTGAGCAACCAGAGTTGTTGAAACAAAATTTTTATTGATACAGTTACAGGAGTTAGAAAGCCAAGTGGGTCAAATGTCTTGGAGGCGTCTGATAAAATTTGTCTTTTGATGGTTTTAGCTGCTTGTGGCAAATTAACCTTGAATGAAAATGTATCAGCTGATGGCGACCATTGAAGACCAAGAGTTTTTATTGATTTTGATTTGTCTTCAAGATCCTTAGCACATAATTCACATGAGGTATTTGGAATATCCTTTAACAACGTACAACAATTAGAACTCCATTTGTGCAGCTTGAATCCACCAAGGTTGAGTAGAGTGGTCAAATCTTCCTTGAGTGTTAAATGATCATCAATTGAGTCAGCGCCAGTTAAGACATCGTCAACGTAAAACTCGTTCAAAAGGACTTGCGATGCTTTAGGAAAACGAGTCTTGTGTATAACACAATGCCATAAGTTACTGTGTATAAACGATAATGTTCAACCGGTTTATCAGGTGATTCACGCCACAATATGCGTTGCAGATCGCGATGACATTTGCTGATCCAAATTTGCCTATACATTTTCTCAATATCAGCAGAAAAAACGTTAGGTTATGTTAGGTCCATGAATGTCCTGAATGTTAGGTCCTGAATGTTAGGTCCAAGAAGTAATGCGTCATTCAATGAAGTACCATTTGTAGATTTGGAGCTTCCATCAAAAACTACATGTACCTTTGTCGTGGAGCTGTCAGGTTTAAATACAGCATGATGTGGTAAATAGTAAACATTTTTGGCGTTGATTTCAGTGGCAGGTACGCGTTCCATATGACCCAGATCTAAATATTCCTTTAAGAAATAAATATAAGCGTTCTTTAGGTCTCTGTTGCGATTAAGTGATCGTTCTAGTGAATATAATCTACGTAGTGCAGTATGGAAGGTATCACATAAAAGTACAGACTCTTTGAGAGGTAAATTGACAACTTATTTACCATCAGTTGTTCCAACGGTCGTGTGTGAATATGATGCTTCAGCCTGTTGCTCATCTGATGACAGTGAAGGCTTGTCACAAATGTGTTCAATTTCCCAAAAGCGTTGCAATGTTTTATCAATATCAATCTCTGTAAAATGAGACATTATTAGTGTTGAATACGCATCAATGTTCTCACTAGTTGGTATTTCCCCAGCAAGAACCCAACCAAAAATTGTAAACTGTGCAACTGGGTTAGTATTAATATGGCCATCTCGAAAACATTGGAATACCCCGTCTGCACCTAACAAGATATCAATTTCCTTTGGTTGATTAAACTTAGGATCAGCTAATTGAAGCGTACTGATGATGTCGGTATTTATGTCTAATTCTTCGCTAGGTAGTGGTGATGTTAACTTGTTTAGAATAAAAGCGTTGATGACAAGTGAATCAGCTGAATGAATTGATTTTAGGGTAACTGTGACAACTCCCCTTGTAACTCCTGTATGAGTTGCTGACGACGAAGTCGACGCCGAAGACCAAGTTGTTTCGCAAACGACTCAGTAATAAACGAGGCTTGAGAGCCTGAATCAAGGAGAACTCTACAAGGATGTATGGTTCCATGAACATCTGAAACATGAACAAGTGCAGTTGGCAATAACGACGTGATCTTAGGTGACCCACTACGAATAGAATGAGTGTTAATCATTGGTTTTGCATTTGAATTGAGTTGCGCGTCGTGGTTTTGATTTTGGTCATCATCGACATGAACAAGAGTGTGATGCTTACGATTACAATGATGACAAGAATGTTTGGATTGACAAGACTTCGAAACATGACCATTTCGTAAGCAATTATAACATAATTTGTTATCTTTTACAAATTTTCGTTTAGCTTCAGTGTTTAAAGATTTAAAGTTTTCACACGCAAATAGATGATGTTGTCCCTTACAGTTGGGGCAAGTAGTAACATTCGGTTGATATGATTGCGTAACTGATGTGTTAGCCCTAATTTGTTTGGTTTGTACATGTGATTTATGTGATGGTTGAGATGCTTCCAATGCAACACATCGGTTGAAGAGGAAAGTCAATAGTTCATTTACCGTTGGAAAGTCCTTGTTGATGTTCGCTTCTGCCCATTCATGTTTGGTAACTGGATTGACCTTATTGAGTATAAGAAAGATGATCCAAGGATCACGTTGCTCAGCCTCCTCTCCAAGAGCTCTCAGTCCACGTATAACCTCATTGCAGCCATCTGAAATGCGTCGTAAACACACTGATGATGTGACCGCAATCGAAGGAAGATTCAGCAACGCCTTGATGAATGATGATACTATTGGAGCCTTTCGTTTATACCGGCTGTTCAACCTTGACCACGCTTCTTCATAATTATCTTCTGATGTTATGTTCTATGTTTATAGGTTTAGGATTAAGAAATCTTGATCTTATCTTGATAAAGTTAGATTTTATTCTGTATCAAACTTAAAATTATAAAATCTTAAGTCTAGCTTATAAAGTATAACAATGCATTGTTTAAATATAATATGCGACGTGGCATTCCTTAACATTATCTATGTACTCATATGTCATATCATACGAGGGACAAATGTGTTGAGATCAGCATTATTGTACTTTTATGTTTTAATAAAGTGCTTGATTTAAAGCACAAAAATAATTTTGATTTAAATTTTATTTTCAAGTACAGGGTGCTTTTCTCACACTACACCTCCCCCTTTTTTGAAAAAAAAAAAAAAATAATAATAATAATAATAATAATTATAATTATTATTAAACATATGCATGTATTTGGTTTTACTTTATTAACATATACTATATATATTTTTCCTTTTTTTATAATTATTTTTTTTTCTTTTGTGTACATATTATATATTTTTGTTCTGTTTTTTTTTTCTTTTTTATTCATTTATTTATTTATTTGGTTATTATAATTATCGTTTTTCAAATATTTGCTTACATAATACATATATTAATAAGAATATATGATGTGCGCACATACATATAGTTAATAAAAAAAAAAATTACATAAGTATATTAGCTTAATATTATTATTATCTATATATGTATATATATTTATTTTGTTTATTATTTATGTTTTGTTTTTATTTTTATTTTTTGTATTTTGTTGTTTTGTTTTTGTTTTTTGTATATATTTATGTGTTTGTTTACATTTTTTTTTTTTTTTTATTACATATGTATTTAGAAAGTTTAATTATAATTTCTTAACCTATCTTTATGTACTACAATTTGTTTTTGATTTTCTACTTCTATTATGCAATTTGGATCTTCAATTTTTACTACTTTATATGGACCTTTATACATTGGTTCAAATTTATGTCTTGGTGCGCGTTCTAAACAAACGAGATCTCCAATCCTTAAGTTTAACGGTTTTGCTTTTTGATCATGCAATAATTTTTTATCATGTTTTGATTTTTCTAAAAGTTTCTGAGCACGCGAATTCGAAATTTGTAGTCTGTATTTAATTTCATTGTAATATGAATCTATATTATATATAGGATCAATTTTTTGATTAGAAAGAAAATCAAAGTTATTTGGTATTTTGCCAAATATCAGTTGAAATGGACAATACTCATGAACTGTTGATGGACTTGTATTGAAACAGTATACAAAATATTTCAACCAATCGTCCCAATCTGTTTTATCAGTATTTATACAGGATCTTAAATATTCATTAAAAGTTCTATGAGATCTTTCAACTGTTCCTAAACTTTGATGATGGTATGGTGTTGAGGTTCGATGTTGAATTTTGAGTTTTTCGAGCAATTCTTCAATAATTTTATTTACGAATTCTGTGCCTAAATCTGTAACTATTTGTTTCATAGGACCATAAATCAAAATACAGTGTTCAAAAATGGCTTTTGCTACAGTTTTTGCGCTTTTGTCTGGAATAGGTATTGCAACTAAATATTTGGTTAAATCACATACAATTGTGAGTGCATATTCATTACCATAATTGGATCTCAATAATGGACCTATTGTATCTATCAATACTACGTCAAATGGTTTTTGTGGTGTAGGTGTAAGCGTCAAATTTTGTATGGGTTTCTCAATCGGTTTATTCAACTTACATATATTGCAGTTTTTGACATAATTTTTTATATCTTGCGACATTTTTTTCCAAAAATATCGAGTTTTAATTTTATCTAATAATCTTTTTCTTCCGGGGTGGCCACCTAATATAGGATTATCATGATAGTCTTTGATTATGTTTTTTCTATCTATCTTAGAGTGTACGTAAGTCAGTCTAGGAGTAAGCACTATTTGTAAATTTTTCAATGATTTTTCCCCTAATTCTTTGAATTTTTGTATATTTATTTTTTCAAATAATTCATCATTCAATGAAAACTGCAGTTTTTTTTATACATAGCGCAATAGCTTTTCTTTCCATTCTACGGATGCACTGACCTAAGTCAAGTACTCCATTTGTTACGTACTGAACTAGTTCAATATATTTTAGAGTCTTTTTACCCTTTTTAAAGGCACATCTAATTGTATCCTCGGTAAAATAAAACTTTAATTTAATTAAATTTTTTACTTCTTTAGCGGAATTCACTTCAAGAATTTTTACTTGGTTTTTGCTTTGCCTGCTAACAATCTGATTGTTTTGTTGTACGCTTTGTATTTCTTTTTGTTTAGTGCTTGATCTAGTCTGTACTCTGAAAACGGTTTTGAGTGTAGTGCTGTCGATTCTGGACAGGGCATCTGCTCCACTATTCTCAGAACCTTTAATATATTCAACTTCAAAGTCGTATTCTTCAAGATCGAGACGCATTCGTGTTAATTTTGATGAAGGATTTTTCAGCGAAAATAAATATGTGAGAGGGCGATGGTCTGTTCGAATAAGAAATTTAGTGCCATATATATAAGGTTTGAAATATAGAATGGCCCAATGTATAGCAGTCAATTCTCATTCAATTACTGATTTGTTTTGTTCACCTTTTGTGAAAGTACGAGACGCATATGCTACAGGAAGTTGTATACCATTATAATCTTGACTCAAAATTGCACCACAAGAAATATTACTTGCATCTGTAGTTATACAGAATTGTTTCTCAAAATTAGGATATTGCAAAATTGGTGCATTAACCAAAGAATTTTTTAAGTACTGAGAAGCATTTTCGCATGACTCTGTCCAATTGAATTTGGATTTTTTTCTAGTTAAATTATTCAGATGGTAAGCGTATTCCGAAAAATTTGGGATGAATCGTCTGTAATAATTACAGAAAGCTACAAAACGTCGAACGCTGTCCGCATCTGTAGGTCGGGGATAATTTTGAACAATACTAAATTTTGTATTATCCGGAAGGATGCCTTTGTTTGTGCACTTATGTCCAAGATATGTTACTTCGTGGTTGAAAAATGTGCATTTATCTGGATGCAATTTAAGATTTTACTGACGGCATATTTCGAAAACATCTCTTAGATTTTTAATCATTTGATTTTCAGAGCATGCTATTACAACTAAATCATCCATAAATAGGAAAGCTTGTGAAGGCGACAGGCCAGCAAATGCTAAGGACATCATTCTTTGGAATGAATTGGGAGCAATTTTCAAACCATACGGTAAACGTATAAACTGAAAAGTGCCTTTGTCTGTAGTAAACGAGGTTATTTCACGGGATTTTTCATCCAGTTCAATCTGATGAAAACCTGACACCAAATCTAAGCACGAAAAATATTTTGCTCGACCTAATTGGTCAAGAATATCGTCTATTCTTGGTAGTGGAAATTTATCTGCTATTAATTTTTTATTTACCTGACGATAATCAATTACTAATCGCCATCGTTTTTCAGGGTTACCAGGCAAGGGCTTTTTGGGTACTAAAAGAACTGGGCTATTGTATTCTGAAATTGAAGGTTCGACTATAACTTTTTCAATAAGTTTATTGACTTCGTTTTCAATAATCTCTTTATGTGCATGGGGAATTCTATAATTTTTTATATAAACTGGGCTATTGTCTCTCAGTCTTATGGTTTGTTTATAAAAATTATTAGGTTTAAGAATATTATTTTCTAACGCAACTGTGTCTACATACTCGGAACACAATTGAAATAGTTTATCAAAGGCTGCTTTAGGAAAGTTTTTGGAAAGACGAGTCAAAATTTCTTTTGAATTTTGTTTATTATTTGAGGTTATACTATAAATGTTATAATGTGAAAGGCTTTCAGTTTTAATTTGAACATTTTGAATAAGTTTATTTTCTTGTGAAGTGTTTAAAATTCGTACCAGTGGATTTGCTTTTTGAATTATACACCTGGCCACATATACATCTTTTGCCAGTTCTTGTTCAGGGACAAATACATAGTCTTCATTAGACTGAACATAAATATGCCTTATTGTTTCACATCTGGCTGGTATCGATAAACTATTGTATTCTGGAGCTTCTTGCATAGGAACTGTTATATCTTTGTATATACTCGGGATTACCAATAAATTACTATTATAGTTTAGTATACATTTGTATTTTTGTATAAAATCTAAACCTATAATGCCTGCTGCTGGTATGGGAAAATCATCACTGACAATTTGAAAAGTATGGGGAAATGAATATTGCCCAAAATATAAAAGACAATTTACACTACCTTGTGTTTGTATTGAACCTTCTCCAATACCATTTATATGTGAGAAACAAGAGTAATTAATTCGAATATTTGTATTTAAATTTCCAATTTTGAATAGTGAAATATCAGCCCCTGTGTCTAAAAGAAAAGTATTGTATGTATTACTTAGGTTATTTTTAATCGAAACGTAGCTATTTAGATTTAAATTTATATAAAAAGGATTTGGTTTTTTTGTGATATCCCCCAGTTTGAACTGCATTTACTGGGGGTTCCCCAAGTTTTCCGAAGCAGTATTAGTTAGTGTTCTGACATATCTAAAATTTCTTTGACCTTGGTTATTGAATGGTCTATTATTTTGGTTTACGTTGCTATAATTTCGTTTATATTTATATCGATTATTAGTTCGGTTAAAATTAGTATTGAAATATTTATTATTTCCGTTATATCTGTTTCTGTAAGTGTTTCTGTTGTAACGTTTGTCTGTTTTGTAGTAAAATATTTTATTATCATTAACACAGTCGGTTGATGTGTTCACAAATTTAGAAACAGCTTCATTCATGTTGTTGAATTGACCTGATTGCATTATTAATTTTACTTTATCATTGGATGCGTTTAATGATAAAGCTTTTACTGCCGTTTGTGTTGAATATTTTTCAGCTAAATCATTTGGAACACCATCTTTTATATAAGCATTTTCTAATGCTTTTGTCAATTCTTCTATTTCTTTGGTAAAATGATTTGCTGTTTTATTGTTTTGCTTGACATTTAATATATTTGCTGTAATAAGCTCAGTGGATTCTCTCTTTACTTTAGTTTTTAAAGAGCTTATGATTTGTTCAATGGTATTTTCACTACCTATTAGATTTCTGGAAGAGCCTACCAATTTCGTTTTAATCAATTCTATGAGGATATGTTCATGTCCGGTCGCTTGTGTTTTGATTAAAGCAATTGCATCTAAAAATCGTTGTAAATTTTCAGAGTTCCCGTCAAAATCTGGTAATATTTTCGTCGCGAGACTTAGAAAATCTGTTACTGTCATAGACATGGTTGTGTTGGTTATTATACTACGTTTAGTTGGATTGTGATTGAAATTTTCTTTTACTAATTCTGTGTCACTTTCAGAATCACTTCCTTCTTCAACCAGAATTTCTCCTACTGATTGATTAAGTTCCTGTGGTATGGTTAAACAAAGTCTATATTTACCACATAACCTAATAAGTTTGTCTCTAAATTCTGTGAATATTATTTTCGCACGTTTTTTATGTTGTGGACTTAATTTTTCGTAGTACCCGTTTAATAACCCTCTTATTGAATTATACTCTTGAAGAACAATAGTGAAATCTCTATCTTTAGCAATCTCTAGTGATAGCGGTTTTTTATTTAATTGTTCAAATGAAATTTCAAATTTATTTCTATGTATTTCAATTAGTGCCAAAATTTTTTCCCAATTTGTCTTCCCTTCCATTACTATTTACAAGGACACTATTAACTCTCATATCTTTAGAGTATACACAATAACACACACAACCAAAACTTAGTTCGCACATACATATATGTATATTTAAAAAAAGGAATAGACATACAAATATAGGAATATTATGACGTATTAAAAAAATAATCGTAAAATTAATCGGAATGGAGAACTCAAAAGAAAATTGATTTATCTAGTTCGCAAGTTATAATTCAAATTAATACGAAAAGATTCAAATGCATACATAGAATATATATATATATATATTTTTTTTTAAATTTCAATTAAGTATACTAATTTAATTTAATAATTATTCAAAAAGAAAAGATATATGTGTATATACATATGAGTACTTAGAATATAGACATACATATATGCTTTTAAAATTTTACTCTATTTAAATTGTATTATTTATTCAAATTTATTTATTTATTTTTCCACATTTTTATTTTTATTTCTTTTATAATTATTTAATATGTTATTTAATGTATCTTTCATTATTATTTTTATTTATTTATTTTTTTTTTGTTTTGTTTTTGTAATTGTACTTACAGATATTTTTGCTTTATTCTTAAATTTTTTAAAGAATACTTTTTGCATCTATAATTCCCAGTTTTTCATGTCATCCAGTTGCCGGTTTTAGATTTGATGAATTGATGCTGCTCGTTGCGTATACTTTTTCTTGAGATTTCTCTGCCACATTTTAAAGACGTTCAACATAAAATTAGCGAGAACTGTAAAACAAATTATATAAAAAATTATTATAAGATCATTATTTTGTATTGTTGTTGGTTGTATTGTGATTTCATTTACGACGGCTCCGTCATTTGATTTTGATTCCTTCGATCCCATTTTAGTTTAGTTCAGATGATGAATATATTTTCAATAAACACGTTTTTCTTTTCAATATCATTTGCCAAACAAAATCTGCTACTTGTCCGCCAGTTGGGTCAGTTACCCTATATACATTTTTTTTTTTAATTTTAATTTTTTAATTTTTGTCTTTAAAATTTTTTATTGTTTAATTGTAAATAAATTTATTGAGCATTAATTTAGCTCATCGTGTATATGTAATATATAAATTAGCAAGAAAAAAAAAATGATAATGCATAATCAAATGCGTTATAAAAACAACACAATACAAAAAAGAAAACATATCTTTTGACTTCTTTTTGTTTTTCTTTTGTTTTGAATTAAAACTTATTTTAATTAGTTTTATTTTATTTAATTTATCTTTTAAATGCACTTATTATCACTTATTTTTCACTTTCACTGTCACGGTCGCCATGTTATGTTCTTTTATATGTTTAGGATTAAGAAATGAACGCGACGTCTTATCTTGACAAAGTTAGATTTTATTCTGTATCAAACTTAAAATTATAAAATCTTAAGTCTAGCTTATAAAGTATAACAATGCATTGTTTAAATATACTACTCTGATCAAAAATAACCCGGACTCGTTCATGTACAACCCCCGCCAATATTTTAAGATGCATTTCTTTTAGTATTTATGTTTGTATACCTGTTTTTTACATTTCCTCCAAATTCGAGCTATATATGTCAATCAGTTGTTTTTTGACAGCACTTTGTTTAGGTCAAGTTTTTGCTTACTTTCGATTTTGCGATGGAAAAAATAATTGAACAAAGAATTTGTATTAAATTTTGCGTAAAAAATGAAATTAATGCTACTGAAACGCTAAAAATGTTGCAAAAATGTTATGGTGATAGTTCTCTATCGAAAACAACAACATTTGAATGGCATAGTCGTTTTAAAAATGGTCGTGAATCAGTGAAGGATGACATTCATCCTGGGCGTCCTTCAACATCAAAAACCAAAGAAAATGTTGATCTGATTAAATCAATGGTTTTGGAAAATAGAAGATTAACGATCAGAGAGATGGTTACTGAAACAGGAATTTCATTTGGTACAATTCAAAGCATTTTAAGTGATGATTTGGGCTTGACACGACTTGCAGCGAAATTGGTTCCTAAATCATTGAATTTTTTACAAAAACAAGAACGTGTTATTGTTGCTGAAGAGATGCTTTCCAGAGTAAATGCTGATCCTGCATTCATTCAACGGATCATTACTAGTGATGAGACGTGGGTGTACGAGTTTGATGCGTTAACAAAGCAACAATCAAGTGAATGGCGCGCTTCAGAAGAACCAAGACCCAGAAAAATTCGTCGTACTCAATCAAAGAAAAAGATTTTGCTTACCGTTTTCATCGATTATCGTGGTGTTGTGCATCATGAATTTTTACCAACAGGTCAAACAGTTAATAAGGATTATTATTTAAGCGTAATGAAGCGTTTACGAGAAGCAGTTCGTCTAAAAATACCCGATTTGTGGCAAAATAATTCGTGGATTTTACACCACGATAACGCACCTTCTAACACAGCCGTGGTTATTCGTGAGTTTTTGACTAAAAACTCAACAAACACTATTCATCAACCACCATATTCACCGGATCTCGCACCGTGCGACTTTTTTTTGTTCAGTCGCTTAAAAAAACCACTTCGGGGAACCCGCTTTGACAGCATAGAAGCAATTAAAGACAAATCGAAGAAGGAACTTATGGCGATCCCAAAAAGTGAGTACGAAAAATGTTTCCAGGATTGGATTAAACGGTGACACAAGTGCATTGCATCAGACGGAGAATACTTTGAAGGGGAAAAAATAAATATTAATGAATAGACTTGTACTTTGTGTTTTATTGACCAAGTCCGAATTATTTTTGATCCGGGGGTTAATATGTGACGTGGCATTCCTTAACATTATCTATGTACTCATATGTCATATCATACGAGGGACAAATGTGTTGAGATCAGCATTATTGTACTTTTATGTTTTAATAAAGTGCTTGATTTAAAGCACAAAAATAATTTTGATTTAAATTTTATTTTCAAGTACAGGATGCTTTTCTCACACTACATTGACAATGGCAATGATTCTATCCAGAGTGTCTTGCAAAATTGTAGATTTTGCGCAAAGATTTTGCTGATGCAAAATGCAGTGAAATGATATCAAATTTTTTCAAGTTTAAGTTTTCCTTTTTTAACATAGCAACGAGTCCTTCTTTTTTGCCTCTCATGGAAGGTGCGCCATCGGTGCAGACACTGACTAAATTACTGACATTCAATTGTAATTTATTACATACTTCTTTGAAGTTTTTGAAAATATCGGCTCCGCGAGTTCTCCCAGTTAGTGTACCCAACGCAAGTAGTTCTTCGTAACATTGAAAATCTTTAGTTATAGCACGAATAAAATATAAACCTTGTGCCGAATCTGTTTTATCAGTGCTTTCATCTAAAGCAATTGAAAAATAAACATCTTCATTTTGTATAATTGTATAAAGTTGCTCTGTTACATTTTGCGCTAATTCGTGCTGTCGATCTTTTACAGTTCTTCTTGAGAGAGGTAATTGTTTGTATTTGTTAACATTTCTTGGATCTAACATACTCACTGCTTCAACAATACATTCTTTAATTATTTCAATGTCACTAAATGGTTTGCCCTTTTTCCAAGTATATGTGCTATTTTATACGTAACAGCAACTGCAGCGGAATTTTGATTTACAAAGGCACTAAAAGATGCCTGCTGATGATGCTTCTCATTTTTCAACTTTTGAAGTGCAGCTTTATGTGATTCACCTTCTAAAGCGAAATATTTATGTTCTTTATGAGTCATATAGTGTTTATTTGCATTCGCTTTTTTTAAAGTATTTAAAACTGTATTGCTCAACAAACACATCATTTTATCTTTCTCAGCAGTAAAGAAAAAAACTAACTCCCATTCTACATTAAATGTTCTGTTTTCATCGCCTAATTTTCTTCTCTTACTATTTGACATAATGGATAAAAAAACGAGTATTAACTAATATCTTTAACAAAGTGTATACTTTCTAGAAATACAATAAAACCGTGTAACTGTTATAAGCACGCACTGTTGACTACAGTTTGCTGAAGATCGCAATTTTTTAATTCCCAATATTCCTTCTAAATAAAAAAATAAAAAACACATATATACACACATAGGCCGGCTTTTTTTTTCGTTTAGTTCATTCTTATTTCAGACTAGTATTCTGACGTCATGTTACAACATGACTGTCTTTGGCGGGATTTTTCACGCAACTGTCATGGCGTTGATGTACAATAGTTGTTTGAAACGAACTCTACCATTTTGTACTAGATGGCAAAGGGCCGCACAAGAACCTCACTGAGGCCGCAGGTTCCCCACCTATGTGCTATACCTTACTCTAATTCTTATGTTCTATTTTAGCTGTTCAGCCTGGTCCCTTTATGACGACATGGTTTGCTCTTCTCCTTACTCGGATTGGTTTATTGTTGATGAAGAATACTCCCGCTCTAATTGGCCCGTGAAAATTGATCTTCTGCCAAACTGCTCTTATTTCTTCTTTTTCTGGTTTTGTTGATGGTGTTGGTGTTGTATATGGTGGGAGTACTTCTGGTTGTATTGTTGTGTTTTTTTACTTTTGACGGCTTGGTTGTTGGTGTTGTTTCGGGTTGCCTTTTCCTAGTCTGCGGGGTTTGGATGGACGGTGGTTTTACTTGTTTGTTCTCCAGTTTGATGATCTTTGGTTCTTTTGTTGGTGTTGCTATGGGTGTTGTTGCTGGTGTTGTGATTGGTGCTATTTTGGTGTGGTCGTTGGTGCTATTTCTGATGTTGTTATTTGTGGTATCGTCGGTGTCGATGTTGACATCATCATTGGTGCTGTTGTT
This sequence comes from Anthrax anthrax, assembly GCA_963971155.1. NCBI lineage: Eukaryota > Metazoa > Arthropoda > Insecta > Diptera > Bombyliidae > Anthrax > Anthrax anthrax. The sequence continues at coordinate 34,136,264 of OZ020117.1, forward strand.
GTTGTCGTTCGTTTTTTTGTTTTTGTTTTCGACGCGGGACTGCGGTTGTGGTTGTTCTTGTGTTGCTCGTAGTTGCTGACGTGATTGAGTTGTCTTAATTCTATTGATTTTCTTAGCATCTATCGTTTTCGGTGGTGCTATTTTCATTCGCTTCTTCTCAGCTGTCTTGATTATTAGTAACTTCGTTGGGCTGTTTGGAAGTTTTTTATACCAACGTGGTTTTACCCCGCGCCAGTCCGTCATAATAATGATAGCCTGTTGGCTGGTAGATGGTATGGCTATGCTGCCTGGTGATTCGATCTGAACTTGAGTAAGTGCTGCTTTAAAAACTCCAGGTCTTATGGGCCTAGTCCTTTTTCTGATACACGGGTTGTTTGAAGGTGGTAAAATCAGGATACTATTACGCCTCGGATTTCGCTTTTTTTCTTCTGCTGTCATTTCCCTTATTTTCCTGGTAATTTGTTCGAGCTTCTTATTTGAATTCATCTTTACGACTGATAATTTTTTTGAGGATCGTCCTTTTATAGCAAATTTTGGTGGAGTGCATTAAATTTATACGAGTATGATATTCCTTTATGTCTTTTACGTGTACCCTCTCTATTTTGTTATAATGCTGATTTTGAATTTCAACTATAACGGGCGATATCACTCTTATGACTTTATGCGGACCGCTGAATTTGTTGCTGAGTTTGGCGTTGAAGTTTTTCGTTTTCGATGAAAGTGCTCCTTCCCTTTTCATAACTTGGTATCCTTCCTTAGGTATCCAATCCTTGCGTCTAAGATTATAATGATGGCTTTGCGTTGTTAGTGCTTTGCTCATATTAATGCGGACTAAATCAAAAACTTCACGAAGTCGTTGGCGACTTTGTTCAGCATCATGTTCAGCATTTGTGGTTGTAACTTTTCTGTACGCAGACGTTGGTAATATGATTTCTAAGCCAAAGTTTATATAAGCTGGTGTGTATCCCGTAGATTCATTTTGACTTGTATTTAATGCTAGCATAAGCTCTGGAAGGTTTTCATCCCATTCTCGTTGATCTTGCTTTATATATTGTGCTACCATTGTCTTAACCCTAGTAACCAAATCCGTGAGATTTGTTAAGAATATCCTGGGACTTTATCGTGTCCTAGTCCATGCGTCCGAGGAATTTTGTCTTGAATTTCCACAGAATTTTGTTGGATTTTCCTATGGAGAGTGTAACGTTGTCAAAAAAAAAGATAAAATGAACTCTATATTGGAAGAAATAAAGACAAAGTCCGATATTTAAGTCAGACGTAAGCTGGAAACTGTCCTATGTTGGACAGCTTGGTTACTAGGGAATAACTCGGTTCATCCGTTCTGTTGGATTAGCTTGCGGAGTATACGGGGGTGTTAGTTTGTGTTGGATACCATATTCTTCTAGCATTTTCACGAATTTGTGGCTTGTATATTGATGACCATTGTCTATCATCAAGATTTCGGGAAATCCATTTCTAGCCATGATTCTTTCCTTGAATTGTTTAATCAATATAGGCGTTGTTGCATCTCTGACTGCTTCAAATTCAGTCCATTTTGAAAACTTATCATGAAATACTAATATCACAGTATTTCCTTTCTTCGATCTAGGTAATGGTCCGATTAAATCTGAACTAATGACTTGCCAAAGTCGGCTCGCGATTGTACTAAACATTTTACCAGCTGGAGCTTTCTGACTCGTCTTATGTTGTGCACATGAAATGCATGAGCTTACGTACTTCACAATGTCTCTAAACATTCCTTGCCAGTAGTATAATTTAACTATTCTTGCTAGCGTCTAATTTAACTATATCGGCGTCTCTCATTAATGGTAATGGTTGCCGTGAAAGTGCATCTGCTACTACATTGTATTTTCCTTTTCTGTATTTAATCTCGAAATCGTATTTCTGTAACTCAAGCGCCCATCGTGCTAATCTGCCTGATGGATTCTCCATCGTATTCAACCATTTCAATGACTGGTGATCAGTCACTACCATGAAATGATAGTCTTCTAAATAAGGTCTCATCTTCCTTATTGCCCATACAACAGCGAGACATTCTTTTTCTGTCACACTATTGTCAAGGATGGATTTCCAAAATACAAACTCATTGATTTGAAATACGTTATAAAATATCTTTATTAAGGATATTCGAATTAATTACAATAATTAATTTATTAATCTTTTTAAATAAACCGGCTGAAGCGTCAGCTAATATATTATATATATCATACGTCGGCATTACACGGCAGTTGATATACGTCTCTTCTTCGTCAGTCTGTTCGTCGGTGTTATACGTCTGCAAAACGTCAGTATCATATTGCGTCATATGATCAGATCTGCCAAGTCATGACAGTGCAGACAACGGCTATGTTCAGAAATTAGTTTTAGGGTTGACACTATATTTCTTTTCGGTATCGTTGAGCGTTCTGCTCGCATATGCGATAACCTTTTCTTTGTTATCTTGAATCTGGTATAACACTACCCCAAGTCCATCTTGACTTGCATCTGTTTGAAAAATAAACGTATTCTTAAAATTTGGGCATGCTAATACTGGTTCTTGAGTCAGCTGTCTCTTGATATCTTCAAAAGCATGCCGTTGTGTTTCTTGCCATTGTTAAGGCTTGTTCTTGTGTAGCAATTTATTCAGTGGTGCGGCTAACACAGAAAATGAAGGGACAAATCTTCTATATCATGATGCAATTCCCAGGAATCTTCTTAGTTCCTTAATATTTGTTGGAGCTTTTAATTCTTCAATAGCCCGTACTTTGTCTGGATCTGTGACCTAAATACTTGATTCTGGTTTTAAAGAATTCACACTTCTTAGGATTTATCTTTAGATTTGCTGCTATTAAACGATCAAATACTTTGGTCAGGTGTTCGATGTGTTGATCTTCACTTTTACTAACCACTATAATATCATCAAGATATGCGAAAGCATGTGATTCTATTTCAGGACCGATTACTTGGTCTAATACTCGTTGAAAGGTTGCTGGTGCAGAATGATGACCGAAAGGCATTACCATCCACTGAAATAGCCCTCTTCCAGGGACTGTAAAAGCAGTACATGGTCTACTCGTTTTTTCGAGAGGTACTTGCCAGTAACCATTCTTTAAATCTATTGTTGATATATATTGAGTTCCTTGGAGTTTATCAAGTATATGGTTAATTTGCGGCAAGGGATACGCATCTCTTATCGAATTTTCATTTAAGACTCTATAGTCTATGCAGAGTCTCCACCCTCCCTGTTTCTTGCGGACCAATACCTTTGGTGAGCTATAGGGGCTGCTGGATGGTTCAATTCTGTCTTGCTGGATCAGATCATCAATTCTATGTTGATAATTTTTTGCATTGCTGGGTTACGTGGATAATAGCGTTGTTTTTCAGTTTTCATTCTGATGCTGTGTTTCGTCAATTGAGTGACCCCTTGGATTTAATCAAAGCGTTTCAATTGGTTTGAAAGAAAACTTCGGATCTTATCTTGCTCAGTCTGAATATGGTTTATATCTGCGTATTCTTCTGGTATTTCTTTTAGCGTTATTTTCTTGTCACCGATGATAAATTTGGCCCTCATAGCATACAGGAAATCTATTCCTATTATTATTTCTTCAGTGAGGTTAGGTAGGTAATACAACCTGTGACTGATAGTTCTATTTTCCCATGAAATGTTGAAATCAAAACATTCTTTCACTCTAATGTTTTTCCCATCGGCCAAATATGTTTCTATTCCACATCGTTTTATCGGGTGTTTTCTTTTAACAACATATTTCTTACTTTATCACCAATAAAGGTTAGTCCAGCACGAGTGTCTATTAGGACTTGGTAGTCATTACCAAAGATGTTTACATTCAAGACATATCGTCTTTTGGTGCTGATAGTTGAGGGTATTTTCCTGGGATGTAAGGCTGCCTCTCTATGCCTTCATCCTGTTGTCTTTTCCCGATTGACATTTGCATCTTTGATTTTTACATCTGTTACACCTGCTTTGTGTTTTACATGCAGCTTGGACGTAACCTGGTTGTCCATATTACCAACACTTCTTGTGGTTAATTGGAAATATATTTAATGGGTTTGACTTTATTTTTGCTTCCTGTTGGTTCTTGTTTTTCTGTTTTTGTACTTTATTCTCGTTGCGTACTCGTTCGTATTCTTCAGCCAATTTCACTAGCTCGTTCAGATTTATGAAATCCCTTGGCTTGATGTACAGGCAATATTCGGGTAGTAAATTTTCGTAGATTCGCTCTAATTTTACTGCTGATGTATTTTTTGTTTGCCAGCGTTGTAACGCTTGAATCGCTGTCACAAGTTAGGCTTTTGGTTCTCGAAGGTTCATTAGCACCCTTTTTCGGATACCATCATCCAGCTTGACGTGATATCGTGGTGGCAGAAAGAAATCTTGAAAGTCATTTACGAATTCATCCCATGTTGACCAGCTATGCTTATTATTTGTATACCATATTAATGCAGTCTTAGTTAGTAGTTCAGGCAAAGCCTTTAAAAATCTTGATATGGTATAGTACAGCATTCTGCTAATTCTTCAATGCGTTCTAGGAAGTTTAATGGATCTCGTCCTTGATCAAACTTCACTTTCCATTTTCTTACTTTATGCATAATTTTGGCATCACTCATTCTGTGTATATCATTTTGTACTTTTTCCTCTGGTGAAAGATGTGATGTTGTTATTGCAGGAAAGGTACTTGTAGCTGGTAGATTCATGTTTGATGTAGTATATGATGTTATGGGTGATGTCCAGAAAGATAGTATCGGTGGATAGTATAGATGATGTGGTGGTGAACACATTGTTGTGAAAGGGATGGAATACGGCATAGTTGCTATCGATGTATTGGTAGTTAAACATGTGCTTGTTACTGTCGTATGTACTGGTCGATTGATGAGCAATGTGCTAGGGACTGCGTTGATGTTTGCTGTTGTTTGCGATTCTTGTGTGGTTGTAGTTTCACGACTTAGAGTTGCGTTATCTGTATTAGTACGATTTATCTCGGATACATTACAAGATCTTGATAAGTATTCCTGTACAGCAGTGTGTTGCTGTCGAAAGTGATCAATCAGTCGCTTCCGTAATTCTTCTACAGTACCAGTTGTTGGTAGTCCTCGATCTTCTTTACGTAACACGTAGATCCAACTTGTAGTAGTTGTCGTAGTATTTTCAGTAGCCATTTTCAATTATTTGTTTTCTGACTTTCTCTGTCTTTTTAATTGTTTCCGGACTTATAGTTCCTGTTCGAGCGCCAAAATTTTGTAATGGTGTTTACCAACCAAAATTAATGTTCGACGTGGTGGTGCTTAATGTGCGGATAGTACAGCCTGTACAGGGTCGATGTGTGTTTCCACGACGTCTGTTGTGTATAAATAATAACGCTGATTTGTCTTGAACTTAAATTTATGTTTTATTATGACTATATCCTGATCGTAACAATTCGTTTCCCTATTCTAAGCCTTAAGCTATACTTATGATATGTTTACAATATTTATTTCCTACAATAATTGTTTATAAACCTTTTGTTCTTTCTTTCGTTTATTTGCCTCTTTGGTAGTAAGGTATACTAGTCTTTTAAATAAGGGTCTAATGAGACAAATGATATGGAAAGTATCACTCTTGAAAGAGAAAGGAAAAGAGTCAGAAAAAGCCTGTATGTATTAAGAATGAATGAATGCTACTTGCAACCAAATAAATAGTAAACAAAACAATCGTGGTAACCTCCAGTGAGCTCTAATACTCACTAGTGTTAACAAATACTGTTGAACCCAGTAAACCAATTGTTACAACCTTCAGTGAGCTCTAATACTCACTAGTATTGACAAATACTGTCGAACCCAATAATAACTTCCTTCTACCACTGTGTACAATCCCAACCTGTAAATAAAATCTCCAATACCAGTATAAGACCTCCAATAGATCTTTATACCAAATATCAAACGTTGCAGGACCGTGAGGGCCTAAGTTCGCTATTAAATATCTTGCCTAGTGAATATACAGTGGAGGTACCACACAGTATATAGCCACTCTGTCCAACGGGACGGTGTATAAGGCGTAGAAATCATCGTACTCACTTGTAAACCGGGGAGCGGAGGAGTATACTGTAGAAATAACCTTACACAGTATGCTCCGATATGGTAAGATAAAGGTTACTCGCACAAGTCGATCTGACTGCCGATGTTACAATCGACGAAAACGTATCAAATCCTAATTTTAAATATGGTAGCGAATTATATGTCAGGTTAAATTTCTCATAAATAGGGTTATTAATTGTTTTTCTTATATAGCTTGTATAATGAACTTAAGTTTTTCGAATGAGCTATCAATTAAAAGTTCCTAGCGCATGGTTACTTAACATAGGGTCTAGCTTGAAAGCTGGGCTTTGGTCTACCATGCAAGGTGACTGGGTTCGAACACCGTCGCAGGCACACATTTTCCTATTTTTATTTGTATATTTATTTTTCCTTCTTTTTATTCTTTTTTCCTTTATTCTAATTTATACTCCAGAGGTGGTAAAATATAACTTCGTTGTAATATTATATAAAAAAAAAAATTTTTTTTGCTATATATACCGAAGTCTAAGACTGTAGAACGCGGTGAAAGAGTTGAGGTACTTTTAGGAGAATCTGTGCGTGCACGTGATCACCTTCTTTTAATTCCAGATGAAGCTAGTTTAGTACGGTAGTTGCCGTATGCATCCCAAAGTTTACCACTCGCTAGTTTTCCTTCACAGTATTTCTTGTAGTATGTTGATTCGGTTTTAGACGAAAAATTTGTACGATATTACTGGCCAAGGCTTCAAATTGAGGTAGTGAAAGTCTAAAATTATTACTACCAGTTAAAAATATCATTCAAATGATCACGTTGTAATGTTTATTTTACAGTGGGGCTACATGTGTATTTACTTATGTTTGTTGAGGGTCTAGATCTAAAGTATGTTTCACAATTGTTTTAGCTAGAGTCATCTTTTCGAAATTAGTTGAACTTCCGCTTTCTTTATATGATTTTAAAATAGGCTTTAGGTAATTTTCGACAAACTGCAATAATTCCTATCGAAAAAAATAAATAACAAGTGGTTCTAATTCAAATAATAATGATTTTCACCTCTTTGGTATCCAGACTGTTAAAAATTTGAAACTTTAATGCGTGGTCGGCAACATTCGGATTTACATATGTTGTTAACAATAGTCCGATTTGTTTGAATAGTGCTTATAGTAGGCATTATTAAAGCTGTGTTTTCTCCTGCATTTAAAAACAAGTTTTCTTGAATTGCGTCATCAGACAACACATTTTTTCCTTGACTTAAGTCATCTTAAATGTTAAAAACATCAAACATTTGTTTTTAGCAAGATTAAAGTTTTAACCCGAGATGAAAATAATAACCAGTTGATACCTTTGATGTACAAAATAAATTCCAAGTTGGATGAATATTGTTTAATACAGTCAAGGACGGCATCTTCTTCTATTTTTAAGTCTGAATGAGCTGTCAAAACAGGATCTTTATTAAGTGAGAACACCGTTATTAACGTTGTCTTTAGAAGTTCATAACTCATTTCGTCATCATACAAAACTTTAACAAGCTTTTTACAAGATTGTGTTATGTAAGAATATTATGACATAACACATACGACAGCGTTGGGCACTATCTATGTTATGTAAGGATGTTATGACATAACACATACGACACCGTTGGATGCCATATATGCTATGTAAGGATACCGCAGATGTTCTGTCTCGTGTGATTCAGATCTCAAAAAATGTAACGTCAAAAATTCGAAAAAAAACGAACGATAAAATTTCAAACATGAATTAATACATGTGATCGCGAATCGCAAAAAAAATTGAACTTAATATATTAACTGCTGTCGTTATTCGTCATACCTCAGCATGATTGAACCGACCTGCTTTTCTCAGTCGAGGGGGGGGGGGATCTTTGACAAATAACGAACGGACGCGTACACACACATGATATAACATCCTCGCATAACACATAAAATCATGCCGAGGATTTGATGAAGTTCATGAATAAAAAACTAATGACATTGTAAACAACGTGTTTCATCGCGAAATGATTGTATGATTAAAAAACTTTACATACACTTTATATGAGACGGTTCTCATATAATGTCAAAAAATTCAGGTATGAACCGATCAAACCTGTCATCGAGTGAACTTCAAGATACCAAATTCAAAAATAAATCATACATAGATGAGAGACAACCGGGCTAAATATGCAACGTAGAGGGGTCCACGAACCAACGTTCGGAGATCAAAGGACACTCACCAAATGGAGGATGTTACCGCCAACGTTAGTCCATTCGAGCACGTCTCATCCTCCTTTACGACCATAAAGCAATAACTAAAGTCGCTACATGTCACAGTAAGATTTATCACTACCTTATAAACACAATATCACTATAACTAAACGCTTTTTAATGCGAGTGAAAGAAGAAGAGAAAAGAAGAAAAACTTATTTTATCTTATTGTTCCTTTACAATTTATTTCAAATCTAGAATTTATTTCAAAATTTCCAGTTTTGGTTGTTTGTTTGTTTAATCAGTTTTTTAATTCAATATTGTCAGTATATATTATCATTTATTTATTACATATCTTATTTATTTATTTCTTTAATATTATTTTTATAGGCCTTTTCTTTTTTTTGTTTATATAATATCTTATATATGGATTCATGTATTCGCATATACATATATGTATATGTGTAGATCATCTGAATTAGTTAAAGATTTTGTGCTAAATTGGTTACATAAGTATATACATACATGTATAAATTTTATGTATGAATTTGATTGACTCAGAACTTTTTATATATTTTCCTTTTCTATATTATTCTATTATAATTGATCTATACAACACACACATATACATACACAAACGTATTCCATGTATCAAAAAAAGAAAATCGAAAACAAAAATTATAAATCATTTACAATAATAAAAAAATTAATTTATTAATTTGTAGAAAATTTAATTTATTTCTTTATAAAAATATATTTTTTATTATTTAATTTAAAACAAAATAAGTCTTCTCCACTTTTAATTCATAATGATCTTCCTTTCTTAATACTAATGATCTTCTTCTTCTTAATCTATTTATATTTTTTACATTACTCATTTTACATTACTCATTTTACATTACTAATTTTACATTTCTAATCTTATCTTATTTAAATGACAGCTAGAATGTCAAAACAGTTGTCATTTCCCACAACTCGGTCATCCTACACATTGTTTCACCCCCAATCAATTCATCCAGGACTTCATGTTTTCGGAGCAGGAAGAAGTTTGCTGCGGCCCTTCATGCATTTCGATCTTCTTAACATCGTATGTATTATTTTGTTTCACCTTTAAAACTTGATAAGGTCCTAAAAATCTCGGCCTCAATTTCATGCCAGGACCCAATTGGACTCTTTTTATAGCCACTAGGTCTCCTACTTTGTAACACCTTGTAGGTTTTCTTCCTTTATCATAGAATTTTTTATTTTCATCTTGCATTTTCTGGATAGTCTTCTTTGCTTCTTCTCGGAATTTTCTCTTTTCTCACAAAACATTTTTCTTATTTCTTCTTCAATTAACTCTTTTATTTTTATATCTTCCTTACATCTTAATTTTATACCGAATAGTAATTCACCAGGCGTCGTATTTATACTTCTTTGATAAGTTGAGTTTATTATTCTCCGAACTTCATCAACATGCTTATACCACTTAGTTGGTTGATCTAGCGACAATTTCGATAACAAAGATATTATTATGCTATTGATTCTTTCTACCTGGCCGTTTGCTCGAGGTAAACCAGTCGTTACGGTGTGATGCATAATTCCTTCTTTTACACAGTATGATTTGAATTCTTCACTGGTGATTGCAGTTCCTTTATCTGTCACAATTTGACAAGGATTACCGAAAGTTTTCTTTTGAATGTCTAATTTACTAATTACCTCAGCTGTTGTTGTGCTTTTGGTTGGATAAATCCACACAAATTTTGTAAAATCATCTATTATTACAAGAATGTGCTTGTAATTCTTGTTGGTACTTTCAAGAGGACCCATGTGATCTATATGATATGTGAATAATGGCTGTTCACCTTTTACTCTAGGATGTAAATATCCTTCTTTTTTACCGTTTTTTCTGTTAACTAAAATGCACTGCAAACAATTTTTTATAATTTTTTCGACTTTCACAGATAATCTAGGTATATAATATTCTTGCGTTATTTCTTTTATAGTTCTTGATGTACTAAAATGACCCTTGTCATGTGCATTCTTGATAATTTCTTCTTGCATTATCTCTGGAATTACTATTAAATCGAAGCCATTTTCAAATTTATATAGCACATCATTTTTTACATAGTAGTTTTGATAAGGTTATTTTGATAGAATATCTCGAATTGTTTTAAGATGTTCATCTGCTTTTTGAGATTCCTTTATTCTAGCATAAATACTTTCTTCGCTTATCATCATGATGGGATATCTACTAAGAGCGTCAACATGTTGCATATTAGCTCCACTGCGATGTATAACATCGAAATCGAACTCACTTAATGACATAGCCCATCTAGCTACACGTGGTAATAAATCTGGCTTGTATATCGTTTGCTTGCGTATCGATAAGATAAATGCGAAATTTCTTCAAAGATTTCACGACAGCCAATGCTTCTAACTCATAGCTCGAGTATTTCTCTTCGGCTTCTAATGTCTTCTTACTAAAGTAATATACTGGATGGAATTTATCGTCTTCTGATGATTTCTGTAACAGGATTCCGCCAAATCCCAATTTACTAGCATCGGTATGTACTTGAATTTCAGCACCTTGTTCAAAGATAGACAAAACAGGTTTCGTTGCTAGAATTTTTTTTAACGTTTCAAAACATTTTCTTTCGTCAGAATTAAACTGGAAACTTTTATCTTTCTTTAGTTGTTCACTCAGAGGTCGTGCGATAATAGAGAAATTTCGAATAAACTTTCGAAAATAACTGGCCAACCCTAAAAAGCTTTGGATATCTTTGATAGTTTTTGGTTCTGGAAAATTTACCACAGCTCCTATCTTCTCATCTGATGGAAATATCTGATTACCTTCGATGATATGACCTAGATATTCAATTCTTCTTTTAAAAAATTGACTTTTTTTAAAATTAATCTGCAAACCATATTCTTTTGCTACATTCAGTACTAGCTTTAATCTTTCTACAGCTTGTTCGTCATCTTTTGCTTGAATAATGACGTCATCCATGTATAATAACACAATCCCTTTATTTTGCAATTCTCTAAATATGCTATTTGTTTTGTATGCCTTTGGAAACATGCAGGTGATTTGCAGAAACCGAAGGGCACTTTTTTGAACTGATAGTGGCCCTTGTGTGTCACAAATGCTGTGTATTTTCTACTAGATTTTTCTACGTCTACGTGAAAAAACCCATTCTTCAAGTCGGTAGTACTACAGATAAAAGAATTTCGTAGACAATCAAGCTGGTCCTCCAAATCTGGCATTGGATATCTATCTTTTACAGCCACTTGATTTAGTCTTCTGTAGTCAACGCATACACGTGACGAGCCGTCCTTCTTTTTCACCAACACCACTTGGCTAGCGAATTCAGATGAGCATGGTTCTATAATATCATCAGCTAACCATTCATCTATTTGGTTGTTTAAAACATCCCTTTCACTATATGGTAATCTACGAGGACTACTATAAATTGGAGTTTCATCTTTTAAAATTATTTTCATTTCCATGTCTATTGATTTCGTTTTCTCAGGTTTGTAATTGCATATCATATTTTTAATTTCATCTTTAACTGTTTCGTTAGTTATATTCAGTAAATCAATCTTATTTAAATCATCACTCACCTCAACATTCATAATCGGTAATTCTTCATTTAATCTCTTTATGACGACTTTATCTTTCGAAATAACAACTTCAGCTTGATCTGAAAAAGGACTACCAATGATTACTTCACTGGGCATGGCATTACACGGAACAATTTGAAAAATAACATTATATTCATCATCGTCCAAAATGATATCTTGTTGAACACTGCCAATTGAATCTATTTTCTTTCCTCCGAAGCCATTAATGCTTAACTTTGACTCTTTTATATTTTTCAACTTTGCCTTTTCTACTACATCTGGACGTATAATATTGACAGCACTACCAGTATCTATTAACGCTGGCAATTTTACGTCGTTTATTGATATACTTTTGAGCATTTTATTTGTCAAAACTGTTGCTACTACATCATTAGCAAAATTTCTATCCATTTTCTCAAATTTTCTAGCTTTGACCTCTCTACATTGTGGTGCCTTATGACCAAAAGCATTACATTTAAAACATTTGGTACCTCTTTCTTTTAATGCACAATCCACTACTCTGTGACCTAACTCACCGCAACTAAAACATCGTGGCATTTTTTTATCTTCTTTTTCGATCTTTTTTTTTAAATCTTTATTAATTGCATTTTTTTCAAACTTATTTCTTTTATTTGCTATGTATTCATTTCTGTAAGCAGCATAATGCTGTAATTTTTCTTTAAATTCTTTTAAATCTCTACAGCCATACAACATTATCTTATTAGCTGGAGAATCTTCGATACCCTCTATAACATACTGCATTAAAGATTTATCATCTATCTTACCTCTGCTAGCTACTTCTTTCATAATTAAATAGTATTCATACACACTTTCACTGCCATTAATTTTTCGTTTTGTTAATTCTTTATGTAAATGAATTTTCGTGAGAATTCTTCTAATAACGCCTTCTTTAAACCAACCCATGAATTAATATTTCTTTCAGAAAGTACAAACAGTTTAGCTAAGCCTCTCAAAGATTTTTTGGTAAAAATAAATTTTTGCAGGCTATTCCACCCTACTAATGTCGCTAACTCTTCAAAATCTTTCCCCATCTTTCTACTGAATAATTACTTTCACCGTCGAACGTTCGTATAGCATCTTCTACGTCTCTGAAATTCAATGAAAGTCTTTCACAGTTTGACCTTAACTCACTACAACTATCTCCGTCTCTTTCTTTCCCAAAATTTTCATCTTTATCATAATCTTCATCTTCACAACTTCAATTAGCTTCTTCATCTTCATCATCATCATCATGTTCATCATCATTATTTAATAATAAATAAAGGTCGCACAAATATTTCATAATTTCATCAATCAAATCATCTTTCGTTTTCTCGGTATCTATTCTTAGCACATTTGACACTGAGAACAAATCTCTATCAGTAAAATTGCTCTTAATAAAAGCTTATTTCTTAACCTAAAATTTAATTTGATCTTATTGATTTATATTTGTATACGTTATATATGCCTAATATATATTTTTTCCATTTATTCATATATAATAAATATTCGTTATGATATTTAACTTCTAATCGTCTTCATATATTTTCTTATTATCTAGTCTTCTTAATATTACACAATCAATAAAACTGTATACTGAAAATGTAAATCTAATATATTTAATTTTTAATTTAAAAATTTCTTTTTTACCAAAACAAATAATTATATATATGTATATATTTCACTTATCTCCTTAATTTGAAGTCTTAACATTCGAAATTAATATTTCAATATATTCAATATTCGATATCGCCGGCCATGATGATTTTCTGCTGCCTCGCTGCACCAAAACCAACATCAATAATAAGCCTCACAATCCCTCGCTGAAAAAACTCGATATTAATAACAATCCCTTGCTGAGCCCCCATTTTGTAGAAAATTTAATTTATTTCTTTATAAAAATATATTTTTTATTATTTAATTTAAAACCAAAATAAGTCTTCTCCACTTTTAATTCATAATGATCTTCCTTTCTTAATACTAATGATCTTCTTCTTCTTAATCTATTTATATTTTTTACATTACTCATTTTACATTACTAATCTTACATTACTAATCTTATCTTAATTAAATGACAGCTAGAATGTCAAAACAGTTGTCATTTCCCACAAATCTGACTATTTATTTAAACTTTGTTTTTTCATACATATGTATGTATATGTATTTACTTTCGCCTCCTTCCCTTTTGATTGTTTTTGTATTGTGTTTTTATATTTCGCTCCTTAGCTGGGCTCAGAGTTTCCTCGGTGACATGCTTCTTCTGCCGAAAATAAGGTAGATTGAAGATTTATTTTATTTTATGTATTCTCTTTTTATTTATTTGTAGTTCGTTAATCCACAAATAAAATAACAATACAGATGGGTATTGTAAATGGACTGATATGTTATTCAGTGATATTAAAGAAGAAGAACAAATAATTTTTATGTTTGTATTTTAACTATAGCTTTAGTTAAGTCACAGACCACATATTACACAAACTTTTTTATGCGAGCTTTTCAAAAAATTAATACAACAACAAAACAAATAACTTTAAAATTTTCAAATTTGTTGTTTTTTATCTTTATAGAATTTATACATGTACATTCATACATACATATGTATGTACAGATTTAGAAAATGAAATCGTTAATCGATCATTAGGATCGTTTTCGACTTTTTTCATTCTGACTACATCAATCATCCGTCAACACAATGCTACACATTAATGATAAACTCACGTACATATATGTGATATATGTATGTTTATGTATATAGTATACTATATATGCATGTATTTGATACAGGTGCACATACTCTATGAGATGGCATTTATATTATTCATGTGCGTACATACATACATGTACGTATTATACATGTGTGTGTAATATAATACATACTATTCTAAATCTAATATAGTATCCATATGTATGTGTATATTCTATTATAATTACGGGTTGAAATTTATGAATGAATAAATTAGTAAATCCAATATAATTGTTTTTATTAGTTCAATCTCTAAGGTTACGAACATGCCGAGGGTGGAAGATTTTTGTGGCTTTTGTTTTGATTAGATGAAAATAAAATCGGATCTTGATTGAGTTTTTTAAGATAAAAGTAAAACATATTATTGTGGCACATAAATATGTCCTATTAGGTTTAATGTCTGCAATATAAGACTTAACTTTTTTCAAAAATTCTACCACTTCTGCAGAATTCCTTTTAATTGGTAGTTGGTCATTAAGAAAATCGAAAAGTTTGTTTATTTTTTCAATAAAGCTTGCAGTTGAAGAAACAAATTTAGATATTTCATCGGGAAATATGTTTAGTGCTAACAAAGTTCTAATTCCTGCTGCAACACTATGACTTAAAATTTGCACAGCCCGTTTCACATTCATTCTTTCAAAATTAGTGGGATGAATGTGAGTAAGTTAATTTTGGACAAATTTTTGTATTTTCATATAATATTTCTTTAATTTCTTATTTTTCATATTTTATTGGGTTTTTTTTCTATCGTTTATTTTGATTTATTTTCCATATTTTTAATTCATGAATAATTTAATTTCACATTTTTTTTTTTTATTTTTAATGTATTTATATACTTAAAAAATATCGACTTTAACTTTTAATTTTTGCCGCCACATTTTCCCTTTTGTTTCTTTTTTCTATCTTACAAAAATAAATCGCTTTTACCAGTATCCTGCATGCCAGTATCTTGCAAACAATCAAAGATAGAAGTTTCAAAATGAGACATGATTTCATTGAAACTTCTATGAACTTTGAAAAGAGATTCCTCACCCAGATAACAAGCAGATAACAGATCTCATCTGGTACACGGATGAATCAAAGACAGGTGAAGGAATGGGAGCCGGAATACATGGCATAAAACCTAGAAGGGATATAATAATCCCACATGGGGAATATGCCACTGTGTTTCAGGCTGAAGTATGCGCCATAAACCTGTGCGTCCTAGAGAATTTAAGAAAGAGATATAGAAAAAATTGTTCTTTCACCTTCTTTTGTCTCCTATGACAAACAAGCTTCTAATTGAAATTTTTCCTGATTTTTATAGACTGTGTTACAATTCATATGGACTTTTAATATAATTCGTCAATTCGAGAAACTAACAGCCATATTGTATAAAATGCAAATTAGTTTTATAATTGTTTTACTGGGAAACAATTATTGCGTTTATACTAAAAAAAATGAAATATTTTGTTCTTTTCCATCTTATATTCATAATTTTCATTTTCTTTCATTAACAGATATCCCTCGGAGTTGGAATGTATAACAGGACAAAAGAATCATACTCACCATCATATTATTTCTATTATTTCGTTTCACCTTTTTCAATTTTATATCAATTTTTTGTTTCTTAATTTTTTTTACTGTATTGTAATTTCAATTTTTCTTTATTTACATATTTTAATGTTATTGTTTTGGATTTTTTTTCCCAATACTTTTTAAATTATTTATTAATTATGGCAAAGAATTATAATAGGAATTCAGGCCAAAAATTTAGTTAGTCATATTTTAGGGCTAGAATAGAATGCTTTGAATGATTATAAAAACTATTCCAAAACAATTATATTCTCATTTATGACAATGAAGAGAAACGTTCAGTCTAATACATACCTATATTAGTGTTGATTGATATGAACTTGAATAATAATTCCTTGAAATTTGAATACTACGTTAAACGCAAAGAAGAATTACAGTTATTTGAAAAAGAAACTAAACATAAAAATTGAAGTACATCGCAAATTAAATCTGATCTCATTGAAAAGGACAGTATTCAGTTACTCCTAATTTCAAAACTGAAATTTAATGGTGATTATAAAAATTGTAGATAACTTTTTGATATGCTTGCTTATTTAGTACACAAAAAAGCGAATCTTACATGTTTTCTTTTTCACAATAAAATATAATAAAATAAATCAATTATTAAACTATTATCTTGTTATTGATTTATTTATTATTATTTTTCTTTGTTTAATTTCTTTAATACAAAAGAAAGAATTCCACAATTCACTGACAATAAAGAAATAATTCACAATTAATTTTTATTTTATTTTTTTTTATTACTTTCTTTTAAGCTACAATTAATTATTACAGTTTTTTTTTATTTTTTTCATATTACAATTTAATTATTTCTTTATACTCAATAATTCACAATTTCGTTATTCTGTTGCTTTTTGAACGTTACCTTATTTTTCGACGACTCAAGAATATCTGACTCTAGAAAAATTCTTTTCTTATCAAGCTACTTAAAATTTTTAACCTTTAAAAACAACCTTCTCACGATTTACTTAGAAGATAAAAATGTGCTGATTAATTATTATTAGCTTATTAATTATTATTTGAATTTGTGGGAACGTTAAGGAATTTTTGGATAAGTCACATTGAAACAAACAACGCCTACGCGTGACGAAGGGATTATACTACAGTAATATTATTATATTACTCCTCCACTGCTTAAGTCTTTTGCTCCTGCAAAAGGATCTTGATCGTTATTATAACCTCCTCTTTTTTTTTGAATTACCATTTAATTCGATATTCGTTACAGTTACATTTTTTCTTCCAAGTTTATAATAAATAGTAATTGCTATAGCTATTATTATAATTACAGAACTTATTCCAAAAGATGTATAGCTCGTTACATTGTTTTTAAATTCTATGTATTTTATTGTTTCCCTATTTTTTATGTTATCTGCATGGAGCTCTGTTAAATTTAATTTATTATCGAAAAGTTTTGTAAAATTGACATGACTGATTGGTATAAAAGCACTATCTCTAAAACTATTGACTCTATTTATGAACGTTGTATTATCTATTGTAATTTTGCAATTACAAATTTTATTATGTTATTGTCTTTGATGGTAAGCTTAAAATGGATATAGTTTTGAGTTACGTACGTTATAGGTAAATTTTTAGTAAATATGAGCCCTTCATCAATTTCTACGATGGAGGTAGTATTGTTTGGTTTTAGTTTACAAACATTGTGTTTTTCTAATGCATTCCTGATGCAATTATTTTTGTGTTCTTTTAATTCTTTTATTGAAATCACGTTTTCATCATACGAGTAAATGTTCCTGTTGTTTACCATCACCCGTGTAATATCATTATCTAACTCTTCATAGTTATTGTAACAACAATACATTACAGAGATTTCCACTTCTTACGGCAGATATTACCCTAACTAGAAAACCTTCACGCTAAAAATATTTGTCGTAAAGAGAATTATTCTCATGTAGATTAAAAGAGATTACTTAACTGTAGCTACGTCCTAATTTTGGTCAGGCTACTATATAATGAAAATAAATGTTAATACAAGTAATAATAATACAAGTTACATACATATTGCACTTATCGTATATTTTGTAATACACATGGGGTGGAATTTTGTTAGATATTTCTATAACGTAAATAATAATCATAATAAAGTAATACATGAATTTTGTACCCCAGTAAGCATGACATACAAAGAGAAACATTAAACGTACAGTACAATATCGATAATTTCAACTTAAACGAGTTATTAAAATAGTACATAAGCTTTGTAATAACGTATTGTAAAGAATCGTATTGAGATTGCTTTTTGCTTCAGTCCACTTATGTATACATTTACTAAGTAGGAACTACTAAGCCTCTTCACCACGACAAGGTGACAATCGTAGTACTACACGTAGTACAAGTAGTACTACAAGTACTACTAAAGTTCTTAAGTTACAGTTTTACCTAATTCTACAGAAATTTATTTTTATGTTTTTTAATTTTGCGGCATAACAAAATTTTATGATTTATTTAATTATGACTTTGAAACCGATTTTTTTATAGCAATTATTCTCTCAAAATTCTTAATCTTTGTGCGCAAATTTTTCTTTTTTTTTAATCTCTGGTCGAATTATCTGACATTTTTTCTGTTTCAACATCAGATTCTGATTTTATTAATTCGTCGTCGTCTTCCTCACAGTTAGTAAATTTGGAAGTATATAGTATATGGATTGATACTATTCTTCCTATAATTTGATTAAATTCAAAAATTGATGGATTTCGTTTTTTAGCACGAATATGGCCAAACAAATTTTCGATTGGATCTTGATTTAATTTATTTATGCAGAGATAAAACCAATCATCGGAAGTATCAAAAAGTTGCTCTGTAATACCCAATATTGCATTAATGGCCGTTGAGGCAATTTATATTTACTCTCTTATTTATGTGAAAAAAGAAAGAAAATATATAAATTCTTTCATTTCCAATAAATAATTCCACGTGAATTTGTATTTTTCAATTGCTCGATTATATGGATTTCTACAAAACTTTGACTTACTATTTAAACAGTCAAATAAATTGTTTAATTTTTGAAATAAAGTGGCTGTATTTTCAGCATCGAGCTTCAAATTTTCATCAAAAACGTCTAACTTTGCAGCTATTCTTATACCTGCAGCTGAAGAATTACTAATAGCTTGCACAGCTAACCTAACATTCATTTTTTGGAATGTACTTGAATGCAAATGTTTTTGAGGTAAACGAGGACAGATTCTTGTACTTGACAAAGAATCTATCCTGTACACTTCTTCCAGAACTTTCCATCGTGCAAAGCCCGTGTCACCAATCTTCAATGGGCAAGAAATAAGATTATTTCCAATCGATTTAAATAAATGTGGTACGTCGAAGATAGTGAAAATCTTTTAATTTTCAGAAATAAAAAATGGATTATTTTGATCGGTCTTTAATCTTTTAAAAGGCCATCGGTTAGTAGTTAAGATATGTATGTTCTGGCCCAGTGGTGGGAGCCAGAGCCATGGGATCAAAGAAGTCTGAAGTCATTAGTTTTATGACGTAATAATTGGTTTGTGTGCAAGAAGCGTTGACGGCGTTATAGATATAGGTTGAAATTGTGTGTGTGTGTATGCCTGCATGATATCAGATTGTATATATTAGTATATATTTGTATGTGTGTGTGTTTTGAAGCCGTGTGTAGCCAAGATGTGCAAAAATTGATGAGTCAGCAAAAGACCAGATGCGTGTTCAACTTAATAGATATTGAACTTGTTCAAACATGTTTAATATTGTTTACATGTCAATTTAAAAAAATCAGTTAAGTTCGAATTGTGATTGTGATGTTTAAAAAAAAAAATCCCTTCCTTTTGAAAAAAAATTTAAAAACGAATAATAATATATGAATATATACTATATGTATGTTTTATTAGTAAAATATCCTACAAACATACATCAGTACAATATTCTGTATACATCTTTTAATCGTATATAAAACAAATTTAAAAAAAAATCTGTTAGGGAGGTATCCTCTGACACTTAGTTCTTTTAAAAATTCACTTTCGTCATCTTTCCATTGAATTTCCACTCTGTGCCCATTACTTATAACTTCGGTATTTATCTGAAAATGAATACAGACATTAATGTATGAAATATTAAATGCGTAAAACAAATACTTAACATACACGAAAAAATATAAAAATGAGTTAATAAACATAAAACTTACCAAGTTACCTTCCAAAGGAAGGCCAAAATCTATTGAGTATTGTTCTCTATCAGGGAAGAATTTCATTTTAAGTCCCTGTGTAATAGAGGTCAACCGCTCTAAGTCATCTTCTATGGAAGGCCATGTTACATTCGCGATTTGTCAATAACGGGGGGCGTCGAGGATATCTTTCACAATTTCTAATATTAGAAGGAATTTCTAGAGTAAAAACAACAAAATAAAAATAATTGATGTTAACGAATTTTGAAAAATATATGACCTATATGAGTAAAAAATAAAACGAAATTCAAAAAATTGCTTTAAAAAATGCTCTAAAAAATTCACTCCGTGAAATATTATTAAAAACTATAAGAACAACTAAATTTAACTTTCATTTAATTTTTAATTGTATTTGATTTTTAATCAAGAAAAACTATTTATAAAAGGAAAGTGTTCATTTTGTTATATTTTGTGGGTTAATTTTAATGAAGAAGAATATTTTGTTATTGTTCTTAATTAAATTTTGTGACATCAAGTTATGAATAAAATAAATACACTACACGAATTTTTAAATATACTTAAGTGTATATAATAATATAACACTACTTTATAAACAATAATTGAGGCTTTTCCTATTTTTTTCTCATTTTATAAAATGTTTTATTTATTTAATGTTTTGTATTTTCATTCCATAAATAATAAAAAATAAAAAACGAGATTCAAAGAGAAAAAAAATGTATAAATCACACTTTCACTACACACATTTTCACAACCACATTTTCACTAAACTTTTTTCCACATTGTCAATTTTCACTAAATTTTTTTCTACGCTGTAAGTTTTTTGTATAAACTGTTTTTAATTGTTTTTTTCAATTTGTTTTAATAAAATTATGAAATTTTTTTTTGTTTTGTATATACATATGTAGGTAAAATTTTTTCATTACATAAATTCGACTAGAAATTTATTGTCTTTACATATATTTTTTAAAAAATATACTTAACTATTAAAAAAGAAAGGAGAAAGAAAAAATATACTTTGCAGGTACGTACCATTTTTTTGTATTCTTTTTAAATTTATTTTTTAATTTACGAAATAAAAAAATTCGCTTTTTTGATCAAACTCACTCTTTCCACGTTAGAAACTAAAATAACTGTACTATCGAATCGAAATCAAAAACTTATAAAATCAATTAAAAAAATGTTCTTAAAAATTACGAATATTGCAATCTATACCTAGACAAAAATTCTAACAAAACCATAATTAGTTTTGTATTTGAGAAATATATACAGATGTATATGTACTTTTTGAATAACGTACAATGATGTTTATATACATATATTACAAGTAAAAATTCTTTTCTTAGAATTTTTAGGCTGAAAAGGTTTTCATCGTATCAATACTAATTTTTTGCATATCATCAAATTTCATTCGCAGTTTGAACAGTTTTTAAAGCAACAAGTTTAAATCTAAACAAAGGAAAAAACTATTGAATAGCTATTTAAATATGATATACTCAGTTTTTATCTAGTTTTATTTGTATACATATGCATATATTTTTGAATTAGAAAAGTATTCTTAAATAATGACTTCTTATACTTATTGCTAATTAAAACAAATGTCTTGTTTATGCTAGCATTTCATTCCGTATTGAACTCATTACGGGTTGAAAAGCTTTATGTTTATGTTAAAATTTCATCTCGGTATCAGCATAAAGCAACGACAATATGTATATATATACACATATTTAAAAAATTTTCAAACCGATAAATAATAAGAAATTGTAATGTGTAAATATGTATAGGGGTATAATACGACGTTTTATGTTATACATAATTAGTCATTATAATACCTGTTAAGTAGAATATATATTATATTAACCATGATATTAACCATATTGGCATATTAAAACATTTGAAAGTTTTTCCCTTTGTTAATTATTATCATCGTAATGCCCAATGATATTATGATATATAATTATGCGTGTGTGTAATGCTAATGCCATTTGAAATTTAGAACATACATACATATGTATATTAATTTTTCTTGTAAGGAATAAATAGATTTTGAATATGAATTATAAACACACATATGTATGTATATAAACGATGGTATACTATATAGTCTGTGTATACATATGTATGTATGACGCACATAATATAAGTACATTATATATTCATATGTCCAAGATTCGGTTTACGAAAAATTTTCAAAATAATTCATGTGTACTTCATTCCTACCACATATTTATGTATTCATGAAAATAGTTTAAAAGTACGGGTAATCACCGTATAACTAGGGAGTTGCATTCCAAAAAAATTGCCGTGTTATACAAAACAAAAAACTAGTACAAAAAGAAGGGGTAGGTTCGAAATATTTAAAAACATGCTATAATTTTTTCATAACTACATATATTGTCGCTTCATTTGTATCCAATAATTTGACGACATATGATACATATATTTTCGCCCTTTTTGAACCGATCTAAACTTTGTAGCACTGCTTAGACATATGTACGTCTATTCAATGTTTTTACCAAGGTTTTACTCACTTCCCGAACCGTGTTAAAGTGAGTCCGTGCCATAGAAGTGTCATGTTACACGGAGATTATTTGTACAACCATTGGAAATGTATTATACAGACTACAGACAAGAATTTTACAACAAGCGTAAAATAATGTATATATTATATTTAACATAAATAATATATCAAAGTGGCAACGATGCTGCTATACTTCATAAACTAATTCGATGCAGTTAAAGTCTTATGGAAATGGCAAAAAGAAGTACCACTTTACATCGCTGTATATTGATATTTTAAAAAAATCATCTCGTATTATATGATAACTTTACAGATCGTGGTAACAGTATTCGTGGGATGATCTTACTAGAAATTACGAGAAAAGAAAAAAGAACACATATACTCCCATAAGACCTTAATTACATTGAATTAGTGTATGGAGTATACATATGAATTATAGAATGTGTAATGTATTTAAATTTTTATGTTAACATAAATACAACACCATATTCGTACATAAATTTAAAGCGTATTACCGACATAAGTGGCAATTAATTTCAGTTATATATGCAACATACATATGTACTTTCATCGCCCAAACCACTCAATCGCCTAAATAATTTTTAAAATCTCAATAAGAATTTTTTTTGTAAATTCTTTGCTATGATAAATTTGATTTTTTTCATAAAAAGTTATTTTAAACTTTAAGAAGAATAAATGGTTTTTTGGTAAAAAAAATACCTATTACATAAAAAGAAATGTTATACAGTTTTTCTTTATTTTAATGTTAAAATAGTATCATAGTGTTATACACATGTATGTGTATGTTATAGTTTTAATTTATAAGTTTAAATTGTGGTTATTTCATGTATGTATTTGAGACAAATTTAAAAAGAATATGTTGGGAAGGTATTCTCGGACACTTAGTTCTTTTAAACATTCGTTTTCTTCGTCATTCCATTGAAGTTTTACTCTGTGCCCATTACTTACAATTTCAGTGTTAATCTGAAAATGAATACAGACATTTATGTATGAAATATTAAATGCGTAAAACAAATACTTAACATACATGAAAAAATATAAAAATAAGTAAATAAACATAAAACATACAAGGTTATTTTCTAAAGGAAGGCCAAAATCTATCGAATATTGTTCTCTATATTGTTCCTGTGTAATAGAGGTCAGCCACTCTAAGTCATCGTACATATGTACATATATATGTATATATACGCCTAAGAAAACATACATGACTGACATATACATATATTGAATTAATATTTAAATGTGCCTATGTACGTATATATAAATAGGAGAAAAGCATATGATAAGACAATATTCATATATAACACAACACAACACCACAAGTCTATATGGATATCAATTCATATGATCTACGAACGTCATATCACGTATTATCATACATATATACGTATATCATACTATCATGTATACAAAATATAAAGAATGTGTAAAGAATACATAATAACATCCCAGCAAGACAAAAATCGGTTTTGCATTTATTCTAAATCAATTTTTGTAATCGCAAAAATCAATTCTTTTGCATTATTTTTTTGCATTTTTTTGTTTATTATTGTATTTCGTATCGAAACTTTGTGTAAAAAGGCGGAGTTATTATTAAATAAATTCTGATCATCGATCCTAAACTGATTTTAAAGTTATTTACTTCATTAAAATTGTTTTTTAGAATTTCTGATTACATTTTAGTTATAGTATAACCATATAAAATCGATAACATTTTCGATATCGATGTAACCGGTTACCAATATCTTGCTGGGATATGATTATACTTATATATTTGCTCAGAGCTTTATGGTATCAGTCAATTCGATATAAAAATCAAAGTAAACCGAATTGAAATTTCATACCGAATTGAAATTTTCATTACGAGTGTATTTCTTTATTCGTACCGTACGATCGGTATATTCCATATGCATTTCTTTATTCAAAAAGTATATTCCGAACGTTCTTTTCCGTGTTTCTTTATTCATTCGGAATATACAGAACGTATTCTCTTTAATCCTAGACTGATGATGGTATAAATGGAATAAACCCTACTTTTAATTTGTAAGCTGTCAAATATATGATAGTGAAAGGGGAAATAGGGTTATGTCATAAAAAAATAAATAAATTACATTATTTTATTTTATTTTTCATTTTTTATTATTTTTTAAAAACAAAAATTTCCAACCTGCAAAAATCTTTTTTTTTTTTTATAACTAAAATAATTAAATTATTTTTTATCCAGCCATTTTAATATACCATTTATTCTATTTTGTATTTTAAGAAATACACCGTAAATAAAATTAAAGTTAGAACAATTATTTAAAAAAATTCACTTAATTTTTTAAAGGAATGAGTGTTAAAATATAGGTAACGAGTAACGAATAAAAAGTTACAAGTACTTTTTTAAAAAGTAACGAATAGTGACGAATACCTAAACGTAACGAAATTCTACATGACTAGTCATGGAAGAATTGTGTAAATTAAAAGTGAAATGAATTTATTTCATTATTTGAAAAATTTACATGTATAAAACATTACAAGAAAAAAATTAAGTGAATGATTTTCTCAGTAAAATATTTAAATGTGAAAATGAAAGTGATACGTGCATACATTTGAATTTAATCGAATTCATATAAATATGTACATACGTTGTAGTAGGAGAAGATCATCCCTCTCTATTTGATGGTGTATAAACATTAGATTATCATCATAATTAAATTATGTAACATAAGTTTTATAATTTCTAACTTTTTGTTTCTATGCTATTAGTTATTACTATTCTCTATGATTAGGATTTTTCTTATTAGGGCTCTTATAAATAAAAATTAAGTGTGTTAGGATCTCTACCCGATGTGCAGCTTGCCAACCTAATAATTATCTTACTTTTTTCTTGTACCTTGTTAGCTAATTCCTTTATGTGTTCTGCAAATGTTAGTCTCCTATCTAAAACCATACCTAGTTACTTCGTTTTATCTGTTCTATATATATGGCTATATTATTTATCGTAATTTCTAAATCTGGTACTTGATGTTTTAATGTAAATATTTGATAAATAAGTTTGTATGTATTTATGTATATACATGCATGTTATTATTTTTTAACCCAAATCCAAATTATATTTATTATATATTATATTAAATTATTTATCCAAATAATTTATTTTAAACAGCTTTTAAACCGGATCCTCACTCCTCCTCACTCCTCCCCCTCCTCCTCACTCTTCACTCCTTCAGCATATATTCACAATTTGGCTGTGACTTTTCAGGATTGATTTAGAGTAATAAAGGTAAGAAGTAAAAATAAATATATGGAGGGTGAGAAGATATAAAATGAATAATCATAACAAGAAATGTTTCAGTCGATGTTCAACACGTAAAGGAAAAGGATTTTTAAATTATTTAATAAAAACCCTCTGCTCGAATTACATAGACAACTCGTTACTTGTACACTTTAAATCAATATTCAGTAATCTTGTATACATTTTTTGTTTGCCTTTTGAAAACTACATACATATATTCGTTGTTTGTAAATTTCATATTATGAATTCAAACAAGTATAGTGACACTAGAAATCTTTTAAATGGAGAAGAAAATAAAAGTAAAAATGTTCACTATAAAATGCAATCAACTAGTGTGAAAGTAGCTTTGTCCTCTTCTAATTCTTCAAAATATGAAACAAAAAGAGGACAAAAGTATGAAAAATTAAAGTAAAACGGCGAACAAAATGTCAAATGTATAAAATGTCTAGTACATAAACATGTATGGATTTATGTAAACATGAATGATAATATATTTATCATTTTGGCGACTTTAACGTGGTTCATTTAGGTAATAGCTGAAAATAGCAACAATCAACATCTTAGGAAGAGATTAAAAAAGTATAAAGAAGAAAAAATATGTTGACTTTTCTTTATTCTATTATTTTCATTAAATTGATAAACATGTCGAAGTGTACAATATGTGATAAAGATTTTACTCGCAGCGATAACCTTCTAAGACATATGAAACGTATACATAGAACAGAGCTACCAAATTCCTCACGAAATGTGAACCGTCAACATTTTGAAGAAAAAGAAAATGTTTTTCATGTAATAATACCGACCAAAATATACACGATGTAAGAAACATAATAAAATCTAAATTAAATGCGTTGAAAGACTACTCATTAAAAGAAAAGAAAATTGAACCTTGCGTAGGAGATCTACCGAATGAAATTGAGTCTGATGAATGTGAAGGAGAAAATAATAACAGCAATAAAAATCTGGGTAACATGCAACAAGAGAGATTAAATTCTGAATATCAGCTTGATAAAGAAACAGTTGATTTTTACGGAGCAGAAAAATCTGATGCAATAGAGCATCGCTACCTATGTGAAAAGAAAAAGCCCCTGAATAATAATAATTGCAATATAGAAGGCGATATTTACAAATGTTTATACCATGACACAGAAATGAAAGAAGAAGAATTAGTTCACAACAACAAAACCAAAATGCAGTTATTCGATGCTGATCCCAATGTAATTGTGGAATATTTGAGAAAGTTAACAGAAACAAATGAAGGAAAGGAAATATTTTTAATAATTGAAGAATTGAGAAAAAAAGACATAATAATATAGTTCGAATCTGTATACTTTACGTCAAAAAACAACGATGCATTACTCATAATGGTTTAAATACAAAATTAAACGAAACAGTGTAATTGTATTTTGTTTTTAATAAAATTTATTAAAGTTTTTAAAACTACAACTTTTTTAATTTACATCCATATCCATATCTAATTTAAACAATTTGTAATGTCCCCAAGCTAAGGTGCTAACACCATCTTTTACAAATCTCTTATCATCTCAAAAACTGAAGGCTATTTTATAAACCATTTGTGTATAAATTGTATGAATATTCGATCTAAATATATACATTTTATTACTATACAATAATTTTTTCTTATATAAACAGTCTCTGTAATTTTCTAAACTTAAACTATTTACATTTGTTTTCTTAATACCTTTAATTTTCCAAATGTCTTTTGAATTTTCAACACGTAATGAATACATTTTTGCTCTGAGACCTATAAATTCTGTTATTTTTTTACCGTTATTTTCGTCTTTCATCATACCCAGTACTTTTTTATTTTTCAAAGGCAACCCATAAGGATTAACAAGAGGGTATTCAGAGGCATCAAAGTAGGTATCAATATCGTTCGTTATATCATTATAAAAATCTTTAGTCTGAATTGTGTATTTAAAACAATCTGTATCCATATAATTCAGTGTGATATTTTCATTATATTTTGGTTTCATATAATCATAATGGAAACTAGACATTTTTAATTTAGATAATTCGAGAACACAAAATCCGAGATATATAGGTTTATTATAAAAAGTATGCATTCGATTCATTTAAATAGCAATCATATCGGTTGTAAATTGAGTTGAATTATGGAAATTCGTTTTAGCAATCAAAGCCCGAGCGCCTTGCTTTTTATCTATATTCTCCCATTCTGTTAAAATTTTTACATCTTTTCTTTTATCAACATTTCCCATTTGTTGTAATATTTCAATAAACAAAAATGTAATTTAATTTACAAGTTTTTTAATTGATATAATGTACAAAATATAAGCGTTTATTTCACAATTAATTTACAAGATGATTGATGCAACCTCATCCGATGACCGTCAAAACGAGAAGAACGATTCATAAATTAAAATTAATAGTGCAAGTATCAATTATTCAAAATGCTGTTAGATGAGAATTACAATGAGATATACCATTACATCAAACTATCAAAGAGTGCGTTTATGTGTATGTGTAAATGGTATTCAAACAAATCGTATGAGATTACAGTACAATGTTCAATATTTTAAGCTATGCAATGTACATAAGTTATGTTACAAATCAAGCAATATACAATTTTAGTTAGGTAGAAATTTACACTTTATCAATTATGATTAACAGGCAATATGAGAACTAGAGAGAGAATACAATCAAAAAATATGAGAAAGTAAATGTAAATATAATACAATAGCTATAATACAATATAATACTAAATAATACTAAATCCATATATGTAGTACAATATAGTACAGTAGTATAGTACATAAGTGGTGTAGTATATAGTAGAGTAGTAAATGTAATACAATAATATTAGATCCATTTCTCAATATCCCGCCCCCTCGCTGGAGAATTCAGCTAAGATATAGGTAAAGGTACAAGTTTCACCGTTGGACGTTTTAATAGACCAGATTTGGTACGAACTGTGGCCACACGAGTTAAGCCATCGTCACCCGGATGCAACTCAATCACCCGTCCTAGAACCCATGATGCTGGTGGTTGATTAGTGTCTCTTATAACTACAAGATCATCCTTCCTTAAGTTAGGTTGTTGAGTCTGCCATTTCGTTCGGTGCTGTAGAGACGTGAGGTAGTCACGATGCCATCTTTTCCAAAATCCACGCACGATGCTTTGTAATAATTCCCAATTTTTTAAATGAGACGTTGAAATGTTATAGTTTGCGTCTGGTAAGGTTGTATGAGGATGTCCAACTAAGAAATGAGCAGGTGTTAGGGCGTCGATGTCATTATCAGACATGGCGCACATTGGCCGTGAATTCAACAATGCTTCAATTTGGGTTAAGACAGAATACATCTCCTCATACGTAAGTATGTTGTTTCCAATCACTCGCCTGAGGTGCTGTTTGACTGATTTCACTCCGGCTTCCCAAAGTCCGCCAAAATGTGGCGCTGCTGGAGGTATAAAGGACCAAGATATACCTTCATTGCATAAGTAATTTTCAACCTTGTTGTTATGTTCCCTTGACTGCAACAACTGATACATGGTAGAGAGTGTTCTACTGGCGCCTTTAAAATTCGTGCCATTATCTGAAAAAATATGTAAACATTTTCCCCTACGGGAGATGAATCTTTTTAATGCTAAAATAAAACAATCTGTTGATAAGTCACTAGCGAGCTCTAAATGTATCGCTTTTATAGAACAGCACACAAAGAGTACGATGTATCCCTTGACGTATTTAGGATTTCGACCGCGTGATAAACGAAGTGTTATTGGACCGGCGTAGTCACATCCGACGTTTACGAACGGGTGCGAGTTAAATTGTATCTGTTTTAAAAGTAAAAAAAAAATATATCTACGTTATGAGATTTTATTTTAATTGCCTTTTTTTTTCAAATAAAAAACTTATTTAATTTCTCTTTATTTTTAATATTTATTTATTTAAATTTCAGATTTTTAAATTGTACTTAACAAACTGAAAATGTATTTTATTATTAAATAATTAAATTCTAACTTCACAAATTCTGGCAATTTCTAAAATGCAACTTCACTCTGTTATTTCAAAAATGCAACTTCTTAATTATTTAATTTTAAAAAATCAATTTTACTTGAAGAGAAAAAGAAGAAGAAGTGCTTAAAAAAAATTCACATTGAATTAATGTCACATTTCTGCAACATATCTTTCTTTTTTTGAAAGGTATGTGAGAATTCATAAGTTAGAATCATATTTCTATCACATATTTTTCTTGAGGAAAAATATGTGAGAACTCATTATTAAGCAAAATTTAAAATTTGTGACTTCTTCTTTTTTTTTTTTCTTTTATGTCTGGCCAAAATGTATTGTATTACTTATTTTGCATAATTTTCAGAAAAATTAGTTATTTCAGACCATTTATTTAATTTGATATTTTTTCATTAAATTCTCTAAGTTAAAAACCTGAGAATTTTCATCATGTATATGGTCTGATATAACTCGCGCGTATGTAACACGATGTTTTGGTAGATCAGCCATCCGTTGATGATTATGAACAGCTCTTTGTCTAAAGCATGGTATGCATGTATGAACAATCTTCTTGATCATATTTCTGCATCCTAAAATCCAGTATTCTTGACGTAGAATGAAGAACATTTCTGATATTCAAGCATGTAAATGTGTTGTGTGTGTATGCGTGATGATCAAAGTAGTTACAATGTGTCCCTTGGGTAGAATGATAGGATGTTTTGTCTGATATGAGAGTTCAGTATGTCTTAAGCGACCTCCCACACGAAGTATTTCGTTCTCATCAATGAATGGTGATAACATAAACAGTTTGCTACTAGGAGAAAGGCACTTGTTTTGTTTTATAAGTCGTTTTTCAAATTGGA
Source organism: Anthrax anthrax (assembly GCA_963971155.1). NCBI lineage: Eukaryota > Metazoa > Arthropoda > Insecta > Diptera > Bombyliidae > Anthrax > Anthrax anthrax. The sequence goes on from OZ020117.1 coordinate 34,167,268, forward strand.
AAGCGCTATCTTGAGCATGTCTAATACAAATAAACTTAACAAACTTAAGTTCATGAACTTGAATATTTCCAATGGTACGGGATGAAGGAGGAGAACGAGCATTATTAATAAATCGATAACAAAAAGCCAAGATCCTTAAAATTGTATGCCATGAAGATCTTCGTGAGAAAATGATATCTAACAATGGCTGTGTACTTTCAACAAGCATAGATTTTAACACAACCTTTCTTTCTTCACTGTTAACATTTATTGAAGGCATGAATTCATGTACAGTCTTGGGCCAAGTGGTTTCCGGTTTGCCTAACCAATCTGGTCCACACCACCAGAGTTTATGTCGAATCAATTCTTCCGGACGAATACCACGTGATGCACAATCTGCAGGATTCTGCTTCGAACTTATATGATGCCAACAATTACGAGGAAGTGTTTCGAGAATTTCACTGGTTCTATTAGCAACAAAAGGTTTCCAGCGTCGTGGAATCGATGACAACCAATGTAAAACTATTTGTGAATCAGTCCAAGCAAAAATCGGTTTATCAATAATCTTGATTGAATAGTTAACCTTTCGTATGAGACGTAAGCAACACTGACGCACATAGTTCGAGACGAGGAACGTTTATTTGCTTCAACGGTGCAACCTTACTTTTTGCAGCCACGAGACGAACAGTAATATGACCATTTTGATCAATGCTTCGACAGTTCAAAACAGCAGCATATGCTGATTCCGATGCATCAGTAAAACCGTGGTATTCAATATGTGAGTCTGGTATCATTAGACGCGGAGCCTTAATATCATTCAATTGATGCAATGTATTTCGAATATGTAACCAATTTTTTTCTACCTTCTTGGGTACAGAATCATCCCAGTTTAAATTGAGCAACCAGAGTTGTTGAAACAAAATTTTTATTGATACAGTTACAGGAGTTAGGAAGCCAAGTGGGGCAAATGTCTTGGAGGCGTCTGATAAAATTTGTCTTTTGATGGTTTTAGCTGCTTGTGGCAAATTAACCTTGAATGAAAATGTATCAGCTGATGGCGACCATTGAAGACCAAGAGTTTTTATTGATTTTGATTTGTCTTCAAGATCCTTAGCACATAATTCACATGAGGTATTTGGAATATCCTTTAACAACGTACAACAATTAGAACTCCATTTGTGCAGCTTGAATCCACCAAGGTTGAGTAGAGTGGTCAAATCTTCCTTGAGTGTTAAAAGATCATCAATTTTGTGTGTTAAAAGATCATACTCCCTTAATATTGAGTTCATTAATCTTTGGAATGTGGATGGTCCGTTTTTCAGGCCAAAAGGCATTCGAACGTATTCGTAATGCCCGAGGGGTGTTGAGAACGCTGTTTTCTTCGTGTCTTCGGGTTTCACCAAAATTTGGTGAAAACCTTTAGCCAGATCTAAAGTCGAAAAATATTGAGATCTACCCAACTTGTCCAATATTCCATCTATATTGGGTATCGGAAATTTATCTGTTACCGTCACCTCATTTAGTTTACGGTAGTCTATGACTATCCTCCATTTTTGTTGCCCAGAATTATCTTACTTTTTAGGCACTATCCAAAGTGGGCTGTTATAGGGAGAGCTACTTTCTTTAATTATACCCTGTTCTAACATTTCTCTTATCTGTTTTTCAATTTCTCTTTCATGGGCTTGAGGGTACCTATAAATTTTTGAAAATATGGGAGCATTTGTGGTGGTTACAATTTCATGCTGTATTTCAGGAGTTGAGGTGAGTATATCACCTTCTTTAAAAAATTAACTTTTGTAATCTTTTAACAAATTCAATATTGATTCTCTTTCCTCGTTGTGTAAATGGTGAAGGTTAAGGTTATCTTCAAGTGACTTATCGCTAGGTTCTAGATTCTGTACACTATTTATATCAAATGGATATTCACTGTCGCAAAACACTATTTTATTCTCTTTAACTTGAATGTAATTATATTCTAAATTTATCTTTGCCTTCAATGCTTTTAGCACATTTTGCCCTACAATAGCGTCATATTTTCTATCTAATAAATCTATTACCTTCCATGATATAGTACCGAAAGTATTAAATTCGTTAGGTATCGGAGTAATCAATTTACTTATAGTTCTATTCGTACCATTAATTGTAGTGTAATATACCGGTTTTTCTAATTTTTCTTCGGAAAAATTGTTTAACACATTTGGTCTAATAATACTTGTGGTAGAACCCGTATCTACCAAACATTTTATAGTTTGATTACCTATAGTTAAAAATATTAAGGGTAGATTATTCTCCGAGGCTGTTCTATAAAATTTACAGCCTCTTGTACATTTTCAATTTCCATAGGCTCTGCATTATTGTTAGGACTATTGCAAGTGTTAGTATACTGTGGTTTATTATGTATAAATCGTCTAAAGTTATTGTTAAAATTCGTTTGCTGTCTCAATTGTCCCGAATTGTTATTGTCATAATTTTGTCGTCTAAACTGACCAGAATTATTATTTCTATTAAAATTATTATGTGATTTAAAATCAGAAAATTTTTTTGAGTGATTATGTGGATTCGTTGAATTAGGTTCACTTTTATTTAACTTAACATTTTGATTTTTATTTAATGATTTGTTTACAGAAATGTTATCATTATATTTAAAATTTCTTAATTTTCTATGACTTAAATCTATAGTTCTACTGTCATCTAATAGTTTTAGTCTGGCATATTTATTATAAATGTCTATCATGGTAGCATCCTCAGGAATATGAGCTCTTATATTTCCGTCTATTTTTTCAATTAAAATTTCAACTAAATCTCGATCAATATTTTCCGGTCTATATATTTCAGGTTTTCTCTCGTCAAAATCATAGAGTTCATTTAACTGATACCTAATATTTTTAAATTCATCGAATAATTCTCTTAAAGTACTTACTTTAACATATCGGCAATAATTAAATAACTCAGCATAACTTCGATGTGGTTGAAAATGTTGTCGCAGTTTTTCCTTTACCTTTTGCCAAGTGAGGTCATTACCCAATTGACGAATGCAATCTTGAGCAGGACCTTGAAGTTTTTCATTATAAACAATTTGCATACAATAATTCAGAAGTCCTTGATTTCCTTCACATAATAAAATCGTTGTCTCCACTGATTTAATAAATGACGATAAACTGCTTTTTTCACTACCATCATATTCTTTCAAACGTTTAAATTGATTTAGGACTCCTTCTGGACTTAATTTAAATTGATTTGCGTCACCATTTTGAAGATTATTTTGTTCATTAATTTCCTGTCGCCTTTGGGCTGATGCTTGTCTAAATTGGGCGAGTGGCATTTCTTGTTGTTGAACCAGTAATTCTTGTTGTAATTGAGTGGCATTTCAATTTGTTGTTGCAGTTGCTGAACTTGTTCCATCTCAGTATCTTGTTTTATTTTTCGATTTAAATCTTGTGAGTTGCGCGTCGTGGTTTTGATTTTGGTCATCATCGACATGAACAAGAGTGTGATGCTTACGATTACAATGATGACAAGAATGTTTGGATTGACAAGACTTAGAAACATGACCATTTCGTAAGCAATTATAACATAATTTGTTATCTTTTACAAATTTTCGTTTAGCTTCAGTGTTTAAAGATTTAAAGTTTTCACACGCAAATAGATTATGTTGTCCCTTACAGTTGGGGCAAGTAGTAACATTCGGCTGATATGATTGAGTAACTGATGTGTTAGCCCTTATTTGTTTGGTTTGTACATGTGACTTATGTGATGGTTGAGATGCTTCCAATGCAACACGTCGATTGTCGAGGAAAGTCAATAGTTCATTTACCGTTGGAAAGTCCTTGTTGATGTTCGCTTCTGCCCATTCATGTTTGGTAACTGGATCGACCTTATTGAGTATAAGATAGATGATCCATGGATCACGTTGCTCAGCTTCCTCTCCAAGAGCTCTCAATGCACGTATAACCTCATCGCAGCCATCTGAAATGCGTCGTAAACCCACTGATGATGTGACCGCAATCGAAGGAAGATTCAGCAACGCCTTGATGAATGATGATACTATTGGAGCCTTTCGGTTATACCGGTTGTTCAACCTTGACCACGCTTCTTCATAATTATCTTCTGAAATGGGAATGTGGCGCAGCAAGGACTCTGCTTCTCCAGTTAATAATCCTTTCAAGTAGTGAAATTTCTGAGTTTTTGTCAATCTTGTATTTGCATGTATTGTTCCGTTGAACATATCACGGAAAGAAGTCCATTCTTTAAAATTTCCAGAAAATGGAGGTATGTGAATTTTTGGTAATTTTGAACTAGCTTCAGGAGTATTGTTTATGCAGGTATGTACTTGAAAATTTCTCTTAGAAGCTGGCTTGTTGTGAAACAAGTTTATCAATAACAGTAACATCGTTATCTGAATTTGATGTAACACGTGACTTTATAGCTATGGATAACAACTCATGCACTTTAAAATATTTGTCTTCAAATTGTTCACTTTCTATGTTATGTTCACTAAATTCAGAATCAGATAATAATTCACATATATCACATTGTATAGAAAGGAATTCAGTCCAACATTCATTGAGGTTTTGTAAACGAGCCTGTAACGCTTCGAGAGTGGTATTCGGCCCTATCGTTTCACAAAATGTACCGAGACGTGTGACTGTAGCCTTAATAGTGCCACGTTTCTTTTTCAATGCGTCCATTTTTTTTATTATAATTACAATCAACAATGGTACAAAAAATCGGGGTAATGACAAAAATAAAGTTGATTCAAAAGGTTACAAGATTGCAATTTATGGAACACAATTTCAAATAAAGTACAATGCAAATACAATGCAGTTGTATTGTATGTATTATAATATGAAAAAATAGTCACCGGCATCAATATGTGAGGCACACCTTATGATAATCACAATCACTGTCTTTTTCTTGTATGATTTTAAACAATTATTTTAACCAATATTTAAAAAATAAATTCACTTTCCCCCTTTTTTTATATCAATAGAAATTTATATCAAAAAATTAAAAAAAAAATGTTCAAGACCAATCACAGCACAATGACACGTGTTTCTTACCGGCTTACAATTTAATTTCACCCTTTAGAAAGTAATTTCAAAAAAAATCAAAAATATTAAAGAAAAATACTTATCTAAAATAATATCCTGTGGGATCCGGCTCGAAGGACCAAAAAATGTTGTAATATTTCAATAAACAAAAATGTAATTTAATTTACAAGTTTTTTAATTGATATAATGTACAAAATACAAGCGTTTATTTCACAATTAATTTACAAGATGATTGATGCAACCTCATCCGATGACCGTCAAAACGAGAAGAACGATTCATAAATTAAAATTAATAGTGCAAGTATCAATTATTCAAAATGCTGTTCGATGAGAATTACAATGAGATATACCATTACACCAAACTATCAAAGAGTGCGTTTATGTGTATGTGTAAATGGTATTCAAACAAATCGTATGAGATTACAGTACAATGTTCAATATTTTAAGCTATGCAATGTACATAAGTTATGTTACAAATCAAGCAATATACAATTTTAGTTAGGTAGAAATTTACACTTTATCAATTATGATTAACAGGCAATATGAGAACTAGAGAGAGAATACAATCAAAAAATATGAGAAAGTAAATGTAAATATAATACAATAGCTATAATACAATATAATACTAAATAATACTAAATCCACATATGTAGTACAATATAGTACAGTAGTATAGTACATAAGTGGTGTAGTATATAGTAGAGTAGTAAATGTAATACAATAATATTAGATCCATTTCTCAACACCATTGTTTTACCGTATGTTGCGTTATTAAGTAACTTAAAAAAATTCTTTTCAAATGTGTTTTTTGCAATTGTTCGATAGTGATTATTTAAATCTATATATATTTTTAACCAAGCTGATGGTTTAAATTGTAATATTCGATCAATTTGTATAAGTTTTAGTCCATGTTTAATACATTGCTGAAGGTTTCTATAATGAATAACGTATCGCTTTTTGTTTATTAGATCTGTTATTAATTTTGAATGTTTCGCATTTACCGTTATTTTATTCTCAGCACAAAATGGTAAATCATTATGTACATCATGTATTGACTCAGGATATTCTAAATCTACTTCTAATATATATCCAATTTCTAAATCTTCAGGAATATTCATTATATCAATGTTTTCAATTTGTTCTACCCATTTAAAATCTCCATAAGGAAGATATTGAGACATTGCCCATCCATATAAATTGTTTGCATCTAAATACATAAGATATGTTGATGGTTTTTCTTCATCATATCCTTTCATATACATATTATTAGCTATAGAATGTCTATGACAACACTGAGTGATACCTCCTCTGATACTTCGTTTAATAAATGTATGCATATTAATATCTGTTAAAAGTTCAAGTTCGATTTTTGTTACTTTTAACATTGCATCCCATGATAATCCTGGAGCGGTATAATATTGACAAGGATCTAGAGAATAAATATTTTGACAAACACTTTTAAAATTTTCAAATACATCTGTTTTGCCCAAAAAGTAAAACATAACCCCTTTTTTCTATTTACACTAACACATTATTTTTTTTCACCACCTTTTCACATTTATTTTCACATATTATTTTTTCACATCTTTTTTCATATTTATTATTTTTTCACATTTATTATTTTTCACACATTTTTATTTTTCACGATCATTTTTTTATTTATTTAAATATTTATTTCAATATTCATTCACTATTACAACACACACAACACTACTGCACTTGTCAAACCATTTGACAAGTGCAATAAACATAGAATTTATTGTTTACATTGTTCCATTGTTTACACTGGGAAACAATAAAAATACAGTTTACCCAGATCGTATATAAACGAGATGAAATCCAACAGAAATCATCATTTTTGATCAAACTTTCAAAGTGAATACTTCACTAATTCCTTGTCTGCTTATTCAGTCTCAGCGAATCTTAACTGAGAATCAAGAAGGACGAATCTTAATCCTTCGAACCTCTAGAGCCTTTTAGCGAATCTTAACTAAAAGGTACCCCCGATTTAACGAGACAGCGAATCTTAACTGGATCGTTAAATCAAAAAATATTTTTATACTAATCCGGATTCTAGCGAATCTTAACTAGAATCCAAAGTACTTTCGTAGTGATATCTCAAGCGAATCTGAACTTGGATATCATCTACATTTAAACCGATCTTCAGCGAATTTTAACTGAAGATCCGGTACAATAATTTTCAACCCAGACATCTTCAGAAATTCTACTAAGTCTGACTAACACAAATTGCACATATAATTTATAATTTTTTTTAATTCTTTTATTATTTTTTTTCTTCTTTCATAGACCGCCTTGGACATAGAAAGGTGGGATAGGTCCAAGCATTAATCTGCTTTAGTTATTTACTTGCTTTTAATTTAATTTCATCATTTAATTCATTTTTATTTATTTTTTTTTTATTGTTTATTCATCTTTTTTTTGAGTTTTTTCAATTATAATTTACTATTAATTTGCTTGAATTTTTTTAATTTTATTAATTGAATTTTTTATTAATTTATTTGCTTGAATTTTTATTTTGTAAATTGTTTTTTCCTAATTTTTAAGTTAAATAAAACATAAGTTTTATAACGAATTAAATACACGACTTTTTTTTTCATTTTTGCTGCCCAACACCCTAATTCTGGTTTACGAAACAGCGGCACTTCAAACTTATTATTAATTAACATTGTATTGTCATTCTCTGCTATTTCTAGATATTAAAAAAACAGAGACGGCAATACAACATCTGTTAGCAATAAAACATCAGTTATTAAATACAGTTCTAAATAATTCCAAATATTTTGACAATTAAATTTCTGCCAATTTTTTCTAGCATGTTGATAATCTTCATCTGAACAATTGCTATTTGTTAATTTACTATCAAATTTCTCTTGTGGAGGTAAAGATGTCTCTTCCAGACGTTCCCACGAATTAATGTATTCGTAAGGAAACACACCTTTTCTAGTAATCAAATTAAATTCTTCATCATTTGTAAAAACTGAACGAACTGTCTTGAACATGTCAATAGATAAATTTGCATAAACCTGTTCGAATCTAAGAATCGTAATTCAACTGTATCATTTTCAATAACACAAATTCATTTTGAAAGTGATACATATAGTTCCTTATTCAAAGGAATAACATTTATATCACCCTCGAAAGAGGATAATTCTTTCACGAACAAATGACAATCGTAACCAGAAAAGTTATGAAAAAATATCGGAAAAAATTTAGGCACTCTAAACAATAAACTGCATTCATTATGTGCTGGTCCCCTATATTTTCCTGTTAAATGACAATGATCTGCAACTCTATCATCGCCTAAATATTTCTTACATATATGATATTCTCAACTCAAAATTTGGTGTTCGAATTCATTGGCATATTGTTAAACTATTCATTGTCATAGGTTTTGAAATATAATTATTATATAATTTACGAATATCGTTAATTACAAATTCAACAAATTTTTTAGCACAATCTTCTCCTTTATAAATTGTAAGTTCACTTAAACTATCATTAAAACTACATTTTATATAATAAGAAAATGCACACGGCACATGTTTTTGAACATCTGTTGCTGATGGTCCTGATTGATCTGGAAAACAGGTACTTATATTCTTGAGAATGCATTCGAAATCAGCATAAATGACAAACGGGACATCAAATTGTCGATTATAATGTTCAAACTACAAAATACATTTTTCCAGTGCTGTCATTTTAGTTACTAATTTATTGCACTCTCCTTTGTGAATGTTTAAGGCGTCCACGGTATAAAAATGTAACAAACACCAATTACATATATAAATTTGACGGGTAGATTTCGTTATTTGACTTTTGATTAATCTGTAAATAATATAATTGAAATCTATTAAAATACTTGGTAAAAAAGTATAAATCAAAATATTAAGTAAATTACCTTGATAGATTTTTTATCCAGACATAATGATATTTATCTCCTTCCTGTAATAGTAGCAAATTAATATGGCTACTTTTTTCCTCCTGTGTACTGTAATATGGACCAACAATTTTGCATTTCTTTTCTATTTCGTGTTCATATGCAAATATGTTAACGCTAATTGTAGGATTTAATATTTCAAATTTTGTGCAATCGTTCACTTTAAATGGAAAATGTAAATCACCGAATTCAATTTTAATTCTATTTTTTAATATTGTTACTTTTGATTTTATATCTTCAATTTGATATGATGTAATTCTTTCACTATGATTCTCAACTGGATCGAAAGCAGATATGATAGCCCATCTAAAACAGTATTCATCATTATTTTGCACATTGACACAAGCTTTTTTATCTGCTAAAAACTTTGGTAAAGGGATGTACTGAGATCCTTTTAAAGGTTTCCATTGATTAATATTAATTTCAATGTGTATGATTCTAATTAATGTCCAACCACTGTCTTTTTCTTGAAATTCTTCCATTTTTGTATAAATTTTACTACTCATATCCAAATACGCTTCTTCTAAATCATCTTTTTTTAGATGCAATTGGCGCATCAATGTTCACTGTATGTACCGTTTTTAAATGTCTTAGTAAACTATCGTACCTTTAAAATTCTTTATGACAAATTGCACAAGCCTTTTCAATAGTATGATATGTTCTTTTATGCTCTAACAATTTATCCCTTCCACTAAATTGTTTTCCACAAATATCACACACTACACGTTTACCATGAGCGCTTTGAATGTGTCTATTTAAATTTTTTTTAAACGTAAATGTTTTTTCACATAATTCACAAAGAAATTTCATCTTTACTTTTAATATAAACCAATATAACTTTTGAATAAAAATTTATATATACATATATTAGTTAACAATGTTGTAACAATGTATATATTATTTAATAATTTATTACATATTAGTTAAACAATGTTTAAACTAATGCTTTAATGATGCTTTAATTTGAAATGATCCAAACCTTATTTAATTTGTTCCTTTTATAATTAATTTCACGCACATCCGGTCGTTTGATGACACATAAATTTTTGCATATATTCTTATATATCAGTTATCGCACAGTAATTTTTTCTTAATTTCACAACGTAGCTAAATTCTTCTAACAACAAAAATAAGAACTATTTGTAAACAATATTAAATATGTTTTGAACAATTTCAAACCAATAAGTTAAACGCGCATCTGGTCTTTTGATGACTCACCAATTTTTTGCACATCTTGGCTACACACGGCGTCAAAACGCACACACATACAAATATATATATACAATCTGATATCATGCAGGCACACACACACACGCAATTTCAACCTATATCTATAACGCCGTCAACGCTTCTTGCACACAAACCAATTATTACGTCATAAAACTAATGACTTCAGACTTCTTTGATCCCATGGCTCTGGCTCCCACCACTGGACCAGAACATACATATCCTAACTACTTCGGTTTATTGTCGATTGATCGCAAACAATGGCTTTGACATCAAGAGAAAGGTTACTACATATTTGAAGGTTTTCAAACAAATTTAATTCAAGCTTTTCTACAGGTAAACTTTTTTCAGAAACAGCGTAACTGATGATCTGTCTCCATCGTCCGTACAAACTACGTACTAAAAAAAGGCACACCGACTTAGCCAACTTATTTTCTCGTGCTTGAGATCCGAAACCATAATCGACAAATCCGTCACTTTTATCAAATTTTTATCAATTTAATTACGAATAAATATACATTATTACACATTAAATATATTTAATTACGAATAAATATACATTATTACACATTAAATATATTTAATTGCGAATAAATATAAGTTTTAAGTTTTAAGTTTAATTCACAAGGGTGAGAAGAGGTTGGGTTGCCTCGACACTGCAGCTTAAGAAAGCTTATTGTATCCCTCACCCTTTGTTTGTCTACATAAAGGCATTTATCCTTTTAGCAAGGAGAATAACGTACTTTATGTAGTCTAGATTTGAAAGATCTTCGAGACTTCCGCCCTCAGTGGTCTTCCATCTCCATCTTTCTAGCGCCACACATTCCTTCAGGATGTGTGTTGCTGTTTCTTCCTCTTCAAGACATAGCCTACAGTCTAGGTTATTCATATTGAAACCTAGTTTTTGTAGGTGTACTTTAAACTTGTAATGTCCTGTTATTAGTCCAATTGCAAGTCTAATAACTTTCCTTTCACATTTCAGTGTCAGGTCTGAAATCGCTCTGTTCGGTTCTTTTATAAGACCCCCAGAGCGTCTTTTTCCTCCATCAGAAATCCAGTGAATTTTATGCTGGTTTTGTACCCAATCATTCACCTTTTTCCTAATGAAGTTTTTAGTGATTCCCAGGGCGGGCTCTGGCCCCATCAGGGGTGTACTGGATCCCTTTATGGCCAACTCGTCTGCTTTTTCATTACCAGCTATTCCTTTATGACCTGGCACCCACTTCACCAAAATATTGTTGTGGTTGTTTGCCAGTTCATTAAGGTTTATTTTGCACTCTAGTACTACCCTAGAGTTGATTTTAACACTTTCCAGTGCTTTAATCGCCGCCTGACTGTCCGTGAGAATGAGGATCGTTTTATTTCTATATCTCCTTCTTAAATTCTCTAGGACGCACAGGTTTATGGCGCATACTACAGCCTGGAACACAGTGGCATATTCCCCGAGTGGGATTATTATATCCCTTCTAGGTCTTATCCCATGTATTCCGGCTCCCGTTCCTTCACCTGTCTTTGATCCATCCGTATACCAGATGAGATCTCCCTCTAGGTGACTGTCACGCGATTCCTCCCAGCTTGTTATCTGGGTGAGGAATTTCTTTTCAAAGTTCATAGAAGTTTCAATGAAATCATGTCTCATTTCGAAACTTCTATCTTTGATTATTTGTAGAAAACTGGCATGCCCGGCTTCCACCAGGGGCTTCCAGTGTCTGTTCATATACAGCCTATACGCCGCTATCCTAGCTTGCCCCTTGATGACGAATTCAAGGGGAGGTACGTTTAGTATAGCTTCTAAGGCTGCCGTCGGGGTGCTTCTGAATGCTCCCGTTGTTCACAGAAGGGCCAATCTTTGAATTCGTTCCAATTAAATTTTGGCCTTTTTCTGTTCTGTTTTGGGCCACCACACCAGTGACCCGTAGCTTATCATAGGTTTTAGGATCACATCGTACATCCAAAGTATCATATGTGGCCTAATTCCCCATGTATTACCGAGTGCCCTTTTAAGATTGAAAAGGGAGGTTTTTGCCTTTCTCGTAATTTCAGTCAGCTGCTCATTCCAGGTCAGGTTACTATCTAGGATGAGTCCTAGATATTTAACTTGTTTGGAAATCTCTAACTGGCTGTTGAAAAAGACAAGAGGTTTTAGACCCTCCAACGTCTTTTTCCTCGTGAAGGGAACAAGGGCGGTTTTAGCTGGGTTTACCTTCAGGTTTTCCCTGCTACACCATTGCTCCACTATTTTCAGAGCCTTCTGCATTAACTCTGATATCTTATTTAGGAATTTTCCCCGGGTTATGATGACTATGTCATCCGCATAGCCCTGGGTGTAAAATCCTTCATTGTTTAGTTCGGTAATCAGGTCATCCACTACTAGATCCCACAGAAGTGGTGATAAGACACCTCCTTGTGGTGTCCCTCTGGTGACCGACATCCGTATGTCCACTCCTGTCAGAGTGGCTTGTACTATTCTGCTTCTTAACATGTGGCTGATCCACCTGCATATGGTGTTGCTTACCCCATGTTTTTGAGCAGAACTTATGATGGAGTTATAAGAGGTGTTATCAAACGCCCCCTCTATATCAAGATAAACCCCCAGAATGGTTTCCTTGATATGTAAACTATGCATTATTTTTGCAACCAGGTGGTGCAGAGCAGTTTCACATGATTTACCTGGCTGATAGGCATGCTGATTGGAGCTCAAGGGTCTCTCAATCAGACAGGTTTCCCTGATATGCCTTTCGACCAGTCTCTCCAACGTCTTCAAAATGAAGGACGATAGACTAATTGGTCTATACGACTTTGCCTGGGAGCAATCCTTCCCAGGTTTGTGTATAAATACCACATTAGCCTTCCTCCAGGCTTTGGGTATGTAGCCTAGTGCTAGGCTGCCCCTGAAAAGCCTGATTAGTTCCAGTGCTACAGCTTCTCCTCCTTTCTGTAGTAGTACTGGATAGATTCCGTCTGGACCAGGACTTTTATATGGTTCAAAAGTATTGACAGCCCATATTGTCCTGTTCAGCGTGACCACTCTTTTAGCCAACTCCCAATCTACCTTCTTCGCCCTTAGATGGAGCTCATCGAAAGCAGAAAGGTTTTACATTTTGGAAAGTGCGTATGTTACAGTACCTCCTGTGTCCCTTTCGTTTTTCGTGTAAATCCCATCCTTGGTCTTTAATAGGCCCAAGGGATTGGTGGGATTTTTGGCCAAAGCCCTATGGAGTCTGGCTCCTTCTGAGATTGAAGTTATCTCCCCACAGAAGGATTTCCACGAGTTACTTTTGGCTTCACGAATCTTTTTATTATAATGAGTCAGTGTTTGTCTATAGACATCCCACTGTCCTGTCTTCTTCGCTTTATTGAAGAATTTTCTTACTTTTGTCCTTAAGGCATCAAGTTCTTTGGTCCACCAGTTTATTGGCTTCCTGCTGGACCGCCTTGATATAGGACAGCTTTCTTGATAAGAGGCGAGAACAACCTCCGTTAGTTGTTCTGAGGCTACCTCTAAGTCAAGTGTATCCTTAATGGACTTTTTAAGGTTTTTTACCCCCTCGTTCACTTTTTCACTGTACAAGGCCCAATTTGTTCTGCGCGGGTTACGATACATAATGTTTGGTCTATCTATGCCCTCGATAGCCATCATTATGTACCTATGGTCAGAGAGAGACGGTTTTCTAGAGACCTCCCACTTACAGATATTGGGCTCTACTTTACTTGACGACAGGGTTATGTCGATTACTTCTTCGCGTATCGCGTTTATAAAAGTAGGTTCGTTACCTTTGTTAATTATACTTGTATTATGAGTAATAATAAAGTCTAAAAGGTACTCACCTCTTCTATTTGTATTGGAGCTCCCCCAAATGGTGTGGTTCGCATTGGCATCTGCTCCAATCAGGTACTGGAGGTTATTGTCCTCACAGTACTCAACCAGACTCTCCAGCTCTTTGGTTGGTGGGTGGTCTGTCGAATCGTACGGAAGGTAGGCGGATGCTAGGGTAATTGTCCTACATCCTCCCTCCGTAACGATGGTCAGATTCCCTGCAATCAGGTCCCTGTAAAAGAGATTTTGCAAAGTTAAAATACAAATGTCTCGTTAGGAACTACTCAGCCGTCCCACCACGACAAGGCGCAACCTCCGGGGGGACGAATAAATATACATTATTACACATTAAATATATTTAATTACGAATAAATATACATTATTACACATTAAATATATTTAATTACGAATAAATATACATTATTACACATTAAATATATTTATTCGTAATTAAATTGATTTTGTGTGTAATCATGTATATTTATTCGTAATTATATTGATTTTGTATGTAATCATGTATATTTATTCGTAATTAAATTGATTTTGTATGTAATCATGTATATTTATTCGTAATTAAATTGATTTTGTATGTGATCATGTATATTAAATTTATTTGAGATTGTTCATCAAATGAGTTACTTTGTATGTGTGCAATAGGTGTGCTTATAGCTGATAGAGATTCTGTTTGTATAATTGTATTTTGTGGCGTTTGAAATGTAGAGTTAAAAAAATATGGAGATTTTTTTAACTGGCGAGAAGCTTTTGGAGTTTGAAATGATTCATTATTTTCAAATTTTAGAAATGATTGTTCAGCAGATGACAATTCTTTTTTTATTTCATTCCTAATCTTTTTCTCAATTTCATCTTCTGATTTTTCTTTGAGTTGTTTAAGTGGTTTACTGATAGGTTTAAAAGTCTCTTCAAGAAAGACGCTTTTATCAATTTTACCTGTTTTAATAGCTTTGAATTTTCTACGTACATCATTTGTTGATTTTATTAAGTTTTTCAATATTTTAGCTTTAGTATCCATTTCAATAATTTGTTTATGAAGTGCTCAGCAACGAATTGATAACTGCTTATAAAATGTGTAATAACTGCTTTATAATTGCTTATAAACTGCATAATAACTGCTTTATAACTGCTTTACAACTGCTTATCTAGTTAATAACTGCTTTAGACTTTTATAAAGGGCTATATTGGTATAAATGTATCAAATCTTTTTCTATAACGACCTTGATTAATTGAAAAATCTTTATTAACTACTAGAAATCCATAATCATCTTTCCAGCACTCACCACACAAACTACGAAATTTTTCAAAAGACATATCTGTGTTAACATGATCATTGTATACATGTTTCAAATTCAAATCGTCTTGTTTAAATAATATTATGAAATTTTTTTATCTCTAATTAAATGTTTTGGTATGTGTGTATATGTCTACATCTTTGTGACGTCCCATGCAAAAATACTCTCGCACATTATTTTGTTTCTCACAGGCGACATCATCGAATATGAAAATGGAATTTTTTTTAGCTTTTTCAAGAGGTATAACATCATTGTTTTCAGAAAATGTATAAAAACCTAATCCTTTTATTGGTTCTAAAATACGTTTCAATAAATTTTGGTTGATTTATTGATTTTGAATAAAGATATATATTTTTGAACTTTAATCCATTAGAATGTTCAAGTAAACTTAACTTTACATTAGTTTTACCACAATTTGAAGGACCAACGATAATACCTCTTATACTATTTGGTAATAAATCACTGTGTTTTCTTTTATTTGTTGAACTAATATTAAAATCATAATTTTTAACTGGTAATATATAATGTTGTTTAGTCAGTTTCATTTTGACCGTCGAAATTCTTATAAATACTAAGTGTATATATTAAGCACTTTATTCTTATTAAACACTGCGATCGAAAAGATATAAAATGATTAATCATAAAAATAAATCAATCAGTTTACATAAAACTAGTAGAGGTAAAGGTTTGGTAAATAATTTAATTAATAAACTACCGTTTGAACTACATCTGCCTGGATATAATTGTGGACCTGGTACATGATATAAGAACATGATATAGCGTACTTAAAATTTAAAGATACATAACGAAGACATATAGCTGATAGAATATTAGAAGAGAAAGCGTGACAACGAGTTCGGTCAAATAACGCTTATTTAAGTGAACGTACAAACGCTTGGTTAGTAACAAACGCAATGAAAACTAAAGTAAAATTCGGAATGATGTTAACTATTAAAACTAAAAGAAAACGTAAACAAAAAAAAAATAAACTCTCTAGTGAAAAATTGTTTAGAAAAACTCTTCAAAGTGTTAAAAGTATACTTAAAAAGAATAAACCAGAAAGTATGCCAAGTGCTATAAATCTTGCACTTAAAGCAGGAAAACGTATAGTTAAGAAGAAAAAAAATAAAGTTGACATACCAAAAATAATTCCAATTCCTAAAACAGGAGGTGTATTACCACTTTTACCTATTTTTGCTGGTGTATCAGCTATTGGCGCTTTAACAGGAGATGCTTCACAAGTTGAAAAAGCTATCAATAATGCTAAAAACACTAAAGAACAGCTGATTGAAAGTGTTAGACATAATAAACAAATAGAAGCGATCGCTATGGGTGAAGGTTTACATTTAAAACCATATAGAAAAGGATTAGGACTTTATTTATCGCCTGAACATAAAAAAAATTTTTAAAACAGCTACCCAATAGACGTCTTACGTAATACGATAATAATACGTAATTTACGATATACTTAAATTTTCAAAATATATACCGTATTTTAGAGGTGTATTTATGCGAAATGGATTACCAAAAAACCGAAACGTATTGAATGTGGAATTATCAATTTAGATACTTCATCTGGACTACGAACTCATTGGGTAGCTTATTATAAAAATTTTATCATATTGAATATTTTGATAGTTATGGAAATCTTAAGCCTCCTGTAGAAGTAATAAATTAATTGATAGTAATATTAAATATAATTATAATAGATATCAGAAATTCAACTCAGTTAATTGTGGACATTTATGTTTAAAGTTTTTATATAACTATATGAAAAAATAAAAAATATATATATATACAATGAGAAAAAAAGTACATTTTGATTTTAATCAACAAAGTCGTGTTGAAATATGGGAAACATGTGCAAGAGATCGTGAAAGATTTCGTAAACGAATATCTTATTCTAGTACATATTTAGATCCTATTTTAACACCTCATCATCGCTATGAAATATTTAATGAACGTTTCAAATAAATTGATATATTTATCAATTTATATCAATAACATTATTCATGTTTAAAACAATATTGATATATAAATAAAATGCTTATTGTGTTTTGAAGTTTCATTATGTCAATAACATTAACGTTGTCTGGAAATTCTTCAGTACTTAGTTCTGAATATTTTCCATCATTAGATTTGTCTACAGACTACGTTTGTGGTGTAGTCGATTTGCAAACATATAATTCAATTCCAAATGTAGATGAAGGAAATAATTTATTTTATATTGGAAATGAAACTATTGAAATACCTGTGGGATCTTATGAAATCGATGATATTGAGCAATACTTGCAAAAAGGACTGGAGAAAAGAGAGCAAAAATATTCACTTAAAATTAAAGCTAACAACAATACACTCAAAACAGAAATTAAAAGTGATAAAGAAATCTACTTTGACAGAAAGAGAACTATCGGTCCTTTGTTAGGATTTAATCCGAAAAAGTTGGTATCAAACAAAATTCATGAATCAGACTCACCTGTAAATATAATTAAAGTGAATGTTATTCGTTTAGAGTGTAATATAATTACAGGGTCATACATAAATAATAAAAAAGTACACACACTACATGAATTTTCACCAGATGTTGGTCCTGGGTAAAAAATAATAGAAGTTCCAAGAAATGTTATTTATTTGCCTGTGAACACAAGACAGATAACATCTGTACAAATTAAAAGTGTTGATCAAGACGGTGATTTAACAAATTTTAGAGGTGAAACTATCACAGTCAGACTTCATTTAAAGCCTCAATAATTATGTTTCTTTATAATAGTAATAACAATAATAGTGATAGTAAAAATAAAAGTTCAGTTTTATCTGAAAAGTTTGATATCAACAAAAAAACTATCTGCAGTATTAACAAAACCTAATCAACAATTTTTACAATCACTTGGATTTGTATTAAAATAATTGTGAAATACGAACAATGAGTGAAATATTAGAAATCACTAAACATCCTATTTTCGGTGAAAGTATTATAAAAAAAGAATATCATAGTTACGCACCTTACTCAACAACTTTTCAAAGCAATGATGAAATACGAATATCAATTCAACATCAAGATTTAATTTTATTGCCTAGTGAAAGTTTTCTTTACATTGAAGGATCTCTAACTGCCCCTGATAGTAAAACGTTAGATGCAGCTCAATTGAATAATAATGCTATGGCATTTCTATTTGGAGAAATTCGTTATGAATTAAATGGAGTAGAAATTGATCATTCTCGAAATACTGGATACACAAGTACTTTAAAAAATTATGTATCACTGAACGATGATGAAAGCAAATTATTACTCAATGCTAGTTGGTTCCCATTACATGTAATTTCGTTAGAAAATTACTTCAATTTTTGTATTCCTTTAAAAACCCTACTAGGATTTGCTGGATATTTTCTAGGAAACCAGAAATAATAAATTATATCAAAATGAATACAAATATTACAATTGACATACAAGGATTCAGAGGACTACGAAATAAATTCATAATAAAAGAACTTGCAATTTCTTAAAATTTAAATGAGTTTCAACATTTTTTAATAAAACCACAATACATTTTTATAACTTTACCTAAAAAACGACAAGATATAAATAATTGGTTATGTACAAATTATCATGGACAATTGTGGGATGAAGGATCAATCAGTTTCGAAAGCGTTAAAGATTTTCTAAATAATAATGTAAAAAATATAGTCGTTTATGTTAAAGGAGAAGAAAAGAAAAAAATTATTGAAAAATTTTTAAAAAACGATGTAATTATTCATAATATAGATGACTTTAGTGCATCAACTTTTTTAAACCTTTATGAAAAATATCCGAATGTATTGAGATGTCCAACACATAACTGTATTTGTGCACTACATAATGTATTAGTTTTAAGAAATTTTGATCATACATTAAAAGATTTAAAATGAAGAAAAAAAGCAAAAATTTGTATTATAATATGTTAAAATTTATTAATAAAATTTTGTTGTGTAATATAAACAATATTATGTCTTTTAATCTATATCTATATCCATACAAAAAAATCTAATATATAATGACTCCAAGCATATGTATTAATACCATTTTCTGCTATATATCGTTTATCATCTAAAAAACTTAAGGCTAATTTATTGATAACTTGAATATAAAATGTATGAATCTTTGATCTAAATATATATGTACATATCATTACTATAAAATATTTCTGTTTATATAAACAATCTCTATAATTCTGTAAACTAATATTATTCACATTAGTTTTCTTAATACCTTTAATTTTTTTAACATATTTTGAATTTTCAACACTTAATGAATACATTTTTGCTCTAAGTCCATGAATTCTGTCATTATTTTACCATTGTTTTCATACTTCATCATACCCAGCACTTTCTAACTTTTCAAAAGAATACCGTATACCTTATCAACAGCATACTCTGAAGTATCAAAGTTGTTATCAATATCATTTTTCATATCTTCATAAAAGTCTTCAATTTGAACTGTATAAACAAAAGAATCTGTGTCCATATAATTTAGACTAACATTTTCACCATAATTTACTTTCATATAATCGTAATGAAAATTATACATTTTTAATTTGGATAGCTCAAGAACGCAAAATCCGAGATATATTGGTTTATCGTAATAAGTATGCATTCGATTCATTTGTATTGTAACCATATTTTTTTTTAAAATGAGTTGCGCTGTGAAAGTTAGGCCAAAGAATATGTATTAAAATCAAAAATTAAACTTCTTACGGCAGATTTTACCCTACTTTTAAAACCTCTGATCAAGAAACACAACTTCCAATCTAAAAATATTTTTCGTAAAGAGAATTATTCTCATTAAAAAAAAAAAAACCAAAAAAAATCGTGTACATGTACGAAATAAATACCAATTTTCATGAATGTATGTGTAAAAATATTACCACCACCCAAAACTAATTATTTGTTTAGGATTTTTTCTTTTTTCTTAAAGACTATTAGATTTTTTACGCATTTGACCGATTTTAAGCATTTTAATTTTACATATACTTCCATTTAAAATACACGTGTTTGTATCACAGTATATCAATTAGCACATGTTCGTATATATATTCATTTATCTCAATATGAAATGCATGCTTTCTAATAGAAATAAACGGTTCTTTACTTTTCGTATATGTATGTATACACATCATATACAAACATTAATATAATCATAAAAAGTGTAAAAAAAAACAATGAAATTTTTTCACAATTAAAAAGAATTATGTAATGATAAATATTGGAAAAGGTAGCACATTTTCTGAGACTCCACTGTACTTTTAGGTATTTTCTTTATGTGTAAATAGAATTCACACATAAATTTAAAGAATGAAAAATTGAAATTTAGTGATTCTCAATGAAGAGAAATACATTTTAATCTATCTACTCTGCCCGCACAGCACCTGTTTTGATCAAAATTTTTGGGGTAAAATAAAAGCCTTTGACTTTAAATCTCCCTTATTCTTCATCGATGGTTAGGCTTTGCAAATAAATCTCGACCGTCCAATTTTTTACCTTTATTTTTCCATTCTGTTAAAATTTTAACATCTTTTCTTTTGTCAACATTTTCCATAGTTTTACCATACGCAGCGTTATTGAGTAACTTAAAAACAATTTTTTCGAATGCATTTGTTGCTAACGTTCGATAATGATTATTTAAATCTATATAATTTTTTAACCAATTTGATTGTTTAAATTGTAAAATTCGATGAATTATTTATCATTTGGCGAAAAAG
This sequence comes from Anthrax anthrax, assembly GCA_963971155.1. Classification (NCBI taxonomy): domain Eukaryota; kingdom Metazoa; phylum Arthropoda; class Insecta; order Diptera; family Bombyliidae; genus Anthrax; species Anthrax anthrax. The sequence continues at coordinate 34,188,342 of OZ020117.1, forward strand.
GTGTGTTTTAATCCTCAAGTACAATATTTTTTTTACCTAAGTGGAACTACGCTTATCGTCAAAATCGCAAAATATATTGGGAAATAATAGCATGCGATTGCGAAAGGATTAATAGACGAATTGTTCAAACTAGCGAAGTTCTCAATCCAATTCTTACGTCTGCTCATCGACAAAAAGTATATGATCAATGGTTTAAATAGAAGGTTCACAACACAAAAGTAATCACTCAACTGACATCTTTCAAAATGTCAATTACATTAACTCTTACTGGAAATACTTCAGTTCTTACCTCAAAATATTTCCCTCCTATAGATTTACCAATCAACTATGTTTGCGGACTAGTTGACTTTCATACTTATAATTCAATTCCCAACGTTGATCGTAACAATAATTTATTTCATATAGGCAATGAAGTTATTACAATACCTGTGGGGTCTTATGAAGTTGAAGACATTGCCAATTACTTGCAGAAAGAGCTGGCAAAAACAGAAAGTAAACCTGCAGTGAACAGTACAGTACAGAAAACATTTACTTCAACAGGAAGCGATCTATTGGTCAACTTCTAGGATTTACTAAAACAGAATTACCTGCAAATGTATTACATGCATCTGATTTACCAGTAAACATCACTAAAGTATATGCTATACGAATTGAATGTAATTTAGTAACAGGTTCGTACTGTAATAATATACCTGTGCATACTCTTCATAAGTTTTCATCGGATGTTGGTCCAGGGTATAAAATAACAGAGGTTCCTAAAAATGTCATTTATTTACCAGTTAACGTTAAACAAATCAGATCGATCGTAATTAGAATTGTTGATCAAGACGGAAATTTAATAAATTTCAGAGACGAAAATATTACAGTCAGATTACATTTAAAACCAGAATAAAAAAAAGAAATGATTCTTTATAACAAAAATATAAATATAAATCCAATACATCGCAGAAATGTTGCTAGTTCTAGTTCAACTCTTAAAGGAGTAACATCGAAATCGAGAGCTAAATTAACTGTTGAAAACAGAAAGTTTCTTGAATCTCTGGGATTTGTTTTAAAAACTCATAATAAGTGATATACTGAATATTTCACAACAACCTTATTTTGATGAACGAATAACAAAAAAGAAGTATCGTACTTATTCTCCTTTTGTAGACTCTTTTAAAAATAATGATGAAATACGGATTTCAATACAAAATCAAGATCTTTATGTACTTCCAAGTGAAAGCATTATTTACATTGACAGTACACTGAAAAAAACTGATGGTACAGATTTAGCTGACTATAAACTTAACAATAATTGTATATAATATTTATTTGATAAAATACGTTATGAGTTAAATGGTGTCGAAATTGATCGTACTAAAAATGTTGGAATTACTACTTTATTAAAAAATTATATATCATTAAATCAAAACGAAAGTTCTATGCTTCATAATGCAGGATGGTCACCAAACGAAACAATAAATCCTACATCTGGAAATTTTAGTTTTTGTATTCCTCTGAAAATGATATTAGGTTTCGCAGAAGATTATAAAAAAATCATCACAAATGCAAGACATGACTTGATTTTAATTCGTGCAAGAACAGACTTAAATGCAATTCAAACAACAGTCGAGGGTTCTAAACTTACAGTTACAAAAGTGATGTGGAAAATACCACATGTTAGTGTATCAGATGAAGAAAGACTTCGTTTACTTAAATTTGTTCAAAATGGAAAATCATCTCGTATAAGTTTTCGAAGCTGGGACTTGCATGAATATCCTAGCGCACCGCAAACAGATCATCTTGTTTGGACTGTTAAGACTACACCACAATTAGAAAAAGCCCGATTTGTGATTGTTGCTCTACAAACAGACAAACAAAATAGAAAAGACAAGGATGCTAGTAAATTCGATCATTGTAAACTTACTAACATAAAAGTTTATTTAAATTCTGAAACATATCCGTATGATAATTTAAATATTATGTATGACCGTAATCGGTATGATTTACTGTATGATATGTACATGAAATTCCAAGAATCATACTATGGTAAAGAAAACCATGCATTATTAAAATGGAGTGAATTTAAAGAAATAGCACCAATTGCTGTTATTAACTGTTCACATCAAAATGAAATTGTTAAATCTGGTCCAGTAGATGTGAGAATAGAACTGCAAACAGATGGTAATATTCCAGCAAAAACAAATGCATACTGTTTACTTTTACATGATATAATAATTATATACAACCCACTTTGTATAGTGTATAATGCTTTGCACATGATCTGTATAATGTCAACAGACACTTCACACATGATCTCTTTGATCTTTTACAATTTTAAGTTCAAAATTCATAATGTAATTTAACGTAGATTCAAATTTAAAATGTATCATATGTTTAACCTATTACAATTTTAATTGATTGGTTTTAACTTTTTTTGTACAGTAAAATGACAGGGTTAGAGTTGAGAAAGAGTTTGAGCAGTAAAGACATTCTTTATACAGTTGTTAGTTTTGTTAAATTGAAAATTTAATAGAGATAATATTTTGGTTAATAATCATAAAATTTGATAGCAAACGCATTATAATTAACATATATTCAGATTTCCAATTTGTTAAGTGAACATTGTATTTAATAATGATATATTAATAAAAAGTCAGTTTTGTAATTAACATTCAATTGAACCGGTGTACCTTATTTTTGTATAAAAGAAGAAAACAAAATTCATCATCCATAATTTTTTGGTCCTTCGATCCAGATATTTCAAATACAATTTAAATTTAATTTAATTTTGAAATAAATTCATAACAATTGAGCATAACGCCATATTAACAAAAAAAAAATCAGTAGTGAAATAAGTGATGTAGAAAAAGTGACGCCATCCGCCATATTTGAAAGCTATTAAATTAAAAAACTATCAGTGATATACATTACAAATTACAGTCGAGGACATAATTTAGTGACAGTACATTAATTTTTTTAGATAATCTGTAAAAAATTAAAAGTGAATTAATAATATTTACAAGTGTTAAATTTTTCTTTAAAAACAAAATTCTGAATACAAATTATATACAAACATCAAACAAAGTCACAAGTGTTCAAGGTAAGTCATTTTATCAGTGTATTAATTCATAAACAAAATGGACGAATTTAAAAAAAAAAGAGCACTACATAAGGCAGCATTAACACGTGCAGAAACTTATTTAACTACATTAAGTCCCAGTGTTATTGATTTGGTGCAAATACAACTCCGGTATGAACGTCTTGAACAAATATGGGAAGATTTTAATTCCACTCAACTACAGATAGAATTAATTTCCACCACAGAACAAAGTGACATTGAAGAACAATATAGAACCGAGTTTGAAGACAAATTCTTTATGGTTAAAAGCAATTATCTAAAAATCATACAACAAAATCCAACAACTTCTGCTCAATCGTCAACTCCAAATCAAGGAATACAAAACATTAATGACAATTTCAACACTACTCTTCAAAGTTTGGCCGAAAATCAAACCACGTTGTCTTCTATTCTCGATAAGTTAAGCTCTACTCAAACGAGTCAGACAAACAATTTATCAAATACGCAGACAACTGCTGAAATACGATTACCAAGATTGAACTTATCTACTTTCTCTGGTGATTATCAAGATTGGCCATCTTTCAAAGATTTGTTTAACGCATCTGTGCATTCAAACACAACATTAACAAATTCTCAAAAACTACAATATTTAAAAATGAGTTTGCGATGTGAAGCAGCATCCATGATAAAACATTTGTCGATTACTGACGATAATTACGAGTAAGCATATAACGAACTATTAGCTAAATACGATAAAGACCTTTGCATTATTGATTCTTTTATAAAACTGATACTTGATCAACCTAAATTTAGTGTAGCTTCTGTACATGAGCTTAAAAATTATTATAACAATATTAATGAAGCTATAGGGGGTTTAAAAGCATTGAAATTACCAGTAGATCAGTGGGATACATTGTTAATATACATAATCACCAACAAATTAGATCATGAATCAAATCAATTATGGATTAGACAAAAATCAACAGATAAACGTCCGAAATTTATTGAACTAAAAAGTTTCATTGAAAAACGATTATATGAATTAGAAGCAATCCAAAATGCATCCAAGAAAAAAGTCCAAACCATTACGAATGTCAATGTCAGAAACAATAACTATCGTGTACCACAAAAAGCTGTTCACTCCACTGCAATGATTTCATGTTCCAAATGTAAAAATAATCATTTTTTGTACAACTGTGCTTTATTTAGAAATTTAGATGTCAAACAAAGAAAAGAATTCGTAGTCAAAAACAAATTGTGTGTAAATTGTCTTAAAAATAATCATGCATACTCTATGTGTAAATCAGGTTCTTGCAAAATTTGTAATCAAAAACATCATTCCTTATTCATGAAAATACGCAAGAATCAAGCGAGTTTCCGTCAGTTTCAGTAGCATCGTCTGTAGTATCTATAAAATCAGTATTATTGCCGACTGCCATAGTCATGGTTGAAAATAATTGTGGACAATTGGTACCATTCAGATCAATGTTTGACACTGGTTCTCAAATAAACATGATTACAGAATCTTGTATCCAAAAACTGAATTTGAGAAAAGAAAATTCAAGAGTATTGATATCTGGGGTAGGTTCATCAAAACCAATTGTTAGTAGAGGTTCAGTCCAGTTGAAAATACATTCACGTTTTAATGATTTTTCTATTTCCACAACTGCAATAGTCCTTAGCAAATTGACAAAGAATCTATCATACGGGTTTATATCAAAAGCTTCGATAGAAGAATTTGTATCCAAATTGAATTTAGCAGATCCAAATTTTTATCAATCTTGCAAAATAGATATCATTCTAGGTGCTGATATATTTTTTGAATGCCTTGAGAAAGAAAAAATAATTCATACAGAAAATCAATTAACAGCAGTCAAAACAACAGTTGGTTGGATAGTAACAGGTTCATCTAATCAAAACTTCAAACATGTAAATTCATTTCATACCTGTGTAGACATTGAACAAACATTAAAACTATTTTGGGAAATAGAAAGCTTACCTGAAACTCAATCAGACAATTTCACAAAACAAGAATTGGAATGTGAACAACATTTTAAAAATAATTACACAAGACAAGAAGATGGTAGATACAAAGTGAGACTTCCATTCAAGTGTGACAATATTCATTTAGGTGACTCAAAAACAAATGCATTGCGAAGTTTATTTTATTTAGAAAAAAGATTTGATAAAAATTTAGAATTACGAAAGGAATATACTAATTTCATAAAAGAATATGAGCTTCTGGGACATATGAGAAAAATCGATTCATCAGCAACTAATGATACAAATAATTTCTACATGCCACACCATGCCGTCATTAAAGATTCTAGTTTAACAACACGTCTAAGGGTGGTATTCAATGCCTCACGTAAGAGTTCAATCAATATAGCATTAAATGACGTTCTAATGGTTGGACCGATTGTACAAAGAGACTTATTTTCTATCTTAATCAATTTTCGCAAATACTATGTTGCATTCTCGGCAGACATAGCTAAAATGTATCGCCAAGTTAGAATGCATGAATCTGACACGAAATTTCAAAGAATTTTATGGAGATGGTCGCCTGAAGAACCAGTTTCAGAATACGAATTGTTGACTGTGACGTATGGTACAGCTTCAGCACCTTTTCTCGCAACACGAGTTCTGAAACAGTTGGCAATTGATGAACATGAAAGTCATCCACAAGCATCTAATACAATCAATAATTCATTTTATGTGGACGATGTATTATGTGGTGAAAATGATCTGCATTCAGCTATACAACTAAAGAATGAATTAATTACATTGTTAAACAAAGCTGGGTACGAGTTACGAAAATGGAGTTCAAATTCAAGTGAATTTTTGTCCTAATTTCATCATTTACAATCTACCACGACTGATGCTTGTGTAATTGATAAATCACCAATCAAAACGCTCGGTATACAATGGCACACAGATACTGATACACTAGCTTATGATAATCAGCAATGGGTTCTATCAAAAGACAAATTAACAAAACGAACATTATTATCTGAAATCTCAAAAATATATGATCCTCTTGGTCTCATAGCACCTTGTGTCATACTTGTCAAAATTTTGATACAACAACTATGGTTATCAGGTATTGACTGGGATGATGAGATTCCAGAGCACATCGCAACACAATACATAAAAATTCGATATACATTATCCTCAATCAATCAACTTCGTATTCCTCGCTGGTTGCATTATAAAAGCCAGTACGTGCTGCAGCTTCATGTATTTTCAGATGCATCTGAAAAAGCATATGCAGGTGCTATATATTTACGAACCATTAGTGACATGGGAGATATATCAGTTAACCTCATTGCATCAAAAACGCGAGTTGCACTAATAAAACAAATCACATTGCCAAGACTCGAATTGTGCGGGGCTGCGTTGGCAACTAAATTACTCAACAAATGTAAAACTGCACTAGAATTTGAAAACATTGAAATTTTCGGTTGGACTGATTCCACCATCGTTTTAGCATGGTTATCTGATTGTCCAAGAAAATGGAAAAGTTTCATTGCAAACAGAACGTCAGAAATTCTGCAAACAATTCCATCGAATAAATAGTTTCATGTAACTTCAAAAGACAACCCTGCTGACTGCGCTTCAAGAGGTTTGTTTCCAGATGATTTAATTCACCACACGCTTTGGTGGAATGGGCCAAGGTTCTTACATAATGAAAAAGAATTTCAAGCAGTGAAACTCAAACGTATTGTAAATACTAATGAAGAAATTAGATCTACTTATGTAAATGTAGCTTCAATTGAAACAAACGAATCATCAGCAGACAATATCTTAACTCGATATTCAACATTGCAAAAGTTAATAAGAGTTAATGCTTATTGCTTACGGTGGAAAAAGCCTAAAGAATCAAGAGCATCACATCTACTCAGTACTGCAGAACTAAGTGATTCATTGAGAGTCTTAATAATTTATGCACAAAAACAAACATTAAGTGACGAAATAAGACATATTCAGAAGCATAAAACATTATCATCCAGAAGTCCGTTGCAAAATCTAAATCCTTTTTTGGATAACGATAACATATTAAGAGTGGGTGGAAGAATTGAAGCCGCTTTATTGAGTTATGAAAGAAAACATCCAATTATCTTATCGAACAAATGCCAATTAGCTCAATTAATTATAGCAGAAACTCATTTAAAATACTTGCACGCAGGCAAACAATCCTTGCACGCAGGCAAAAATATTGGATCCTGCATTGCAGAAGTTTGGTGAACAAATATATCCATTCATGTGTCACATGTGTAAGACAGAAAGGTAGAGTTTGTCAACAATTAATGGGTGAACTACCATCGTGTCGTCTACAGCCGTCGCCACCATTCTTCAATACTGGAGTGGATTACGCTGGACCAGTATTTATTCGTTCATGGAAAGGAAGAGGTTGCAAAATCTACAAAGGGTACGTCGCATTATTCATATGTCTGACTACAAGAGCTACACATTTGGAACTAGTATCAGATATGACTACAGAAGCATTTCTTGCTGTATTGAGAAGATTTACAGCTAGACGAGGTCATCCTAAAGTTATTCATAGCGACAATGGTACTAATTTCATTGGAGCAAAAAATCAACTTATTGAACTTTATAAATTGTTCAAAACAAACAAACATCATGAATTGATTCAAAACGAATTAAGTAAATCATTGACAACATGGAAATTTATTCCTCCGTCAGCACCACAGTTTGGAGGTAATTGGGAATCTACAGTGCGTCAAATGAAACATCACCTAATTCGAGCTGTTGGTAACAATCACCTAACATTTGAAGAATTTTCTACAGTTTTATGCCAAATCGAAGCATGTCTAAACTCACGGCCACTTATTCCTGAATCAGACGATATCAACTCTCTTGATGTTCTCACTCCTGGGCATTTTTTGATTAGGCGTAGAATTGTGTCGCATCCAGATACATCCTTCGAAGAAGCTGAAGTCAATAATTTGAATCGCTGGAATTTCGTTCAACACTTACATCAATCGTTTTGGAAAAAATGGAACCATGATTATTTAACTCAACTCCAGCAACGACAGAAATGGCATAAACAATTCAGTAACTTAAAAATTGACGATCTAGTTGTTGTAAAAGAAGATAATCTACCACCAGGTAGATGGCTACTAGGTCGAGTTGTCAACGTGCATCCTGGGAAAGACAAATTAGTGCGAGTAGCAACAGTTAAGACAAAATCTGGTGATATTCTCAGACCTATCCACAAGCTTTGTTTGTTGATTGAAGAAGATGTTCAGAAAGGTTCCTTTCAGGGCGGCCAAGATGTATAGTGTATAATGCTTTGCACATGATCTGTATAATGTCAACAGACACTTCACACATGATCTCTTTGATCTTTTACAATTTTAAGTTCAAAATTCATAATGTAATTTAACGTAGATTCAAATTTAAAATGTATCATATGTTTAACCTATTACAATTTTAATTGATTGGTTTTAACTTTTTTTGTACAGTAAAATGACAGGGTTAGAGTTGAGAAAGAGTTTGAGCAGTAAAGACATTCTTTATACAGTTGTTAGTTTTGTTAAATTGAAAATTTAATAGAGATAATATTTTTGTTAATAATCATAAAATTTGATAGCAAACGCATTATAATTAACATATATTCAGATTTCCAATTTGTTAAGTGAACATTGTATTTAATAATGATATATTAATAAAAAGTCAGTTTTGTAATTAACATTCAATTGAACCGGTGTACCTTATTTTTGTATAAAAGAAGAAAACAAAATTCATCATCCACACTTAATGGTGATGTACGAAAATTAGTATAATAAAAGAAGAAGCATGAGCATTTGCAAGTTAGTTATTAGTTTGTCAACGGAGATAAAACATCTTATAAAATGAAAAATATTGTCATCATAGATATACAAGGATTTAAAACTCAAAATAATAAATTCATTGTAAAAGAATTAGCAATATCATATAATGTACGAGAGTTTCAACATTTTTTAATTAAACCGCCATACGAGTATTCATCTTTAACCGTAAAAGAACAAAAACAAGTTAATTGCTTAGCAAGAAATTATCACGGAATAAATTGGGATGAAGGTTCAATTTCTTTTAGAAGTTTGATATTTTTTTTATTAAAAAACCTGAAAGACGAAATAATTTACGTTAAGGGTAAAGCAAAAAGATTATTTATAAGGGAAACACTTAAGAAAAAAATTATAGTTCATGATTTAGATGAATTAGGATACCCAAGTTTACATACTTTACATCAAAACCATCCTAATGTTCTACGATGTGTTATGCATGGCGGTCGTTGTGCTTTGCAAAATATATTTATTTTAAGACATTATGTAGATGCAAATTTAAATGAAACATTGTATTTCTTTTTGTTTTCAATAAAATTTATTAAAATTATATATAAACTTATACTACTCTTTTTTATTTTTCACTTAACCTATAATGACCCCAAGCATAAGTACTTATACCATCTTCATTCACATGTTGCTTATCATCAATATAACTTAATGATACCTTATGTACATTTTGAGTGTATAACGTATGTATATGAGACCTAAAAACTAACATGCTACCATAAAATATTTTTTTTCTGTATAAAAAGCCCCTACATTACTATTTTCTACATCTATTGAATACATTTTTGCCTTAAGACCTATAAATTCTTTCATTATTCTACCATTATTTTCATCTTTCATTAATCCTAATACTTTTTTGTTTTTTAATGGGATATTATATGGATTATCTGGAGCATATTCTGATGTATCAAATCTGCCATCAATGTCGCCTTTAATATCGTTATAGAAATCTTCAGTTTGTATAGTTTAAACAAAAGAGTCTGTGTCCATGTAGTTTAACAAAATGTTCTTGTCATATTTAGGTTTCGTATAATTGTAGTGAAATTCGTACATTTTCCATTTTGATAATTCTAATACAGTAGATCCTAAATAAATCGGTTTGTTGTAATACTTTTGTACTCGGTTCATTTGAATAGCTACCATGTTTTGTGTAAATTGAGCTAAACTATGAAAATTTGGTTTTGATACTAATGCACGAACGCCTAAACGTTTACCGCAGTTTTCCCAGTTAGTTACAATTTTTACATCCTTACGCTCATCAACATTTTCCATTGTTTTTCCGTACACTGCATTATATAACAACTTGAAAAAGTTCTTCTCAAAAGCATTCTTAGCTAGTGTACGGTGATGAGTGTTTAGGTCAATATATGTTTTTAGCCAGCATGATTGCTTAAACTGTAAGGCTCTATGAATTTTAACTATTTTTAATCCATGTTGAACACATTGTTGTAAATTTCTATAATGTATTGTGTAATTTTGTTTGTTGGTTACATCTGTTATCAATTTTGAGAATTTAGATCCCGGACTCTTTTTATTTTCTGCACAAAATGGTAGATCATTGTGTTCATCATGTATTTCTTTTGGATATTCCAAATCAACTTCAAGAATGTATCCAATGTTAGAATTGTCTGGTATTGATGTAAGATTTATTTCTTCTGGATTTTCAACCCATTTAAAGTCAGAATAAGGTAAAGCTTGAGACATGGCCCATCCATACAAGTTGTTTGCATCCACGTATGCCAAGTACTTTGAAGGTTTAGTATTATCAAAGCCTTGCATATACTTATTGTTTGCCACTGAATGTCTATGTGAACATTGTGTTATACCTCCTCTAATACCTTTCTTGATAAAGTTATACATATTAATGTCTGTTGAAGATTTATTCCTGTTAGTTTAAGCATAGCGTCCCACGATAATCCAGGTGTTCTATAGTATTGACAAGGGTGTAATGAATATATATTTTTGCATACTTTTCTAAAGTTTTCGAAAACATCGCTTAAAAGTAGCACATCTGTTATCAAATAAAGCTCTAAATAATCCCAAAGACTTTTGCAGTTGAATTTTTTCCAAATCGTCAAAGCATGTAAATAATCTGCGTCATTACATTTGCTGTTTGTCAACTTATTGTTGAAATTTTCTCGTGGAGGTAAAGAAGTCTCATCCAAATGTTCCCACGAGTTAATGTAGTCATATGGAAATACTCCTTTTCTTGTTATCATCTTAAATGCTTCCTCTTCTGGATACATTGATTTGACAACTTCAAAATCTTGTGGTGTTAAATTTTTAACTAAAGAATCTAAGCTAGATTGCATGAACCTGGCAGAATCTAAAAATCTGAACTCAATTGTATCCGTATCATTCACGTAAATACATTTTGATAAGGATACATATAATTCTTTATTTAGTGGTATTAAATATTTATATATATGGACACATTTGAAAAAGTTGAATTTATATGAAGAAGAGAGTGACTTAAACTAGACCGTACTAAAATACCAACTCCCTGTGAATCAGTCGAGGAATCATTGTTAGAGAAATAACAACAGAAACCTTCGTGAGAAATTTGGTAGCTCTGTTGTGTGTATACGTTTGCAAGAATGCAAGAAGGAGATAAATGCCATTATGTCTTAATTAAAAATATATCTAGGTAATTTATTTATTTATTTTCTATCCTGTTTAGTTTTAACAAAATGTATGTACTTTATTTACAGATTAATCAAAAGTCAAATCACATTTTGTAAGCGTCAAATTTACGTATGTAATTGGTGTTTGATTCAGTTTTACACAGAAGACGCTTTAAATATTCACAGAGGAGAATGTAATAAATTAGTAACTAAAATGCCAGCACTGGAAAAATCTACTTTGAAATTCGAACGCTATGAACGACAACTTGATGTCCCTTTTGTCATTTATGCTGATTTTGAATGCATTCTTAAGAATGTAAGTACTTGTTTTCCAGATCAATCAGGTCCATCAGCAACAGATATTCAAGAACATGTACCATGTGCAGTTTCTTATTATGTGAAATGTAATTTTAATGATAGTTTAAGTCAACTTGTTTGTACTTAAGGAGAAGATTGTGCCGGGAATTTTATTGAAAATTTAGTTGAAGATATTCGTAATTTATATAATAATTATACCTGTAAACCTGTACCTATGAATAGCTTAACGTTAGATGAATTTGAATGTCAAATTTTAAGTCGTGAATGTCATATATGTAAGAAATATTTAGGTGATGATAGAGTTGCAGATCACTGTCATTTAACAGGAAAATATAGAGGGCCAGCTCATAATGAATGTAATGTATTGTTTAGAGTATCTAAATTTTTTCCAATATTTTTTCCTAACTTTTCTGGTTACGATTGTCATTTATTTGTTAAGGAATTATCTTCTTTTGAAGGTGGCATTAATGTCATTCCTTTAAATAAAGAATTATATGTATCACTTTCAAAAAGAATTTTTGTTAACGAAAATTATACAGTCGAGTTAAGATTTTTGGATTCAAGCAGGTTTATGCAGTCAAGTTTAGATTCTTTAGCCAAAAATTTATCTATTGGCATGTTTAAGACATTTCGTTCAGTTTTTAAAAATGAAGAAGAATTTAATTAAGCTACCAGAAAAGGTGTTTTTCCATATGAATACATTAATTCATTTAAACGACTAAATGAAAATTGTCTTCTAACACAAGAGAATTTTCATAGGAAATTAACAAATAGTGATTGTTCAGATGAAGATTATGAAGATGCTAGAAAAGTTTGGGAGAAATTTAATTGTCAAAATATTTGGAATTATTTAGAGATTTATTTAATAACTGATGTATTACTGTTAACAGATGTATTTGAAAATTTTAGATGTATTTGAAAACTATTTATTCATTAGATGCTTGTCAATATTATACAGCTCCAGGATTATCGTGGGATGCAATGTTAAAAGTAACAAAAATCGAACTTGAACTTTTAACAGATATTAATATGCATACATTTATTAAACGAAGTATCAGAGGACGTATCACTCAGTGTTGTCATAGACATTCTATAGCTAATAATAAGTATATGAAAGGATATGACGAAGAAAAACCATTAACATATCTCATGTATGTAGATGCAAACAATTCATATGGGTGGGCAATGTCTCAATATCTCCCTTATGGAGATTTTAAATGGGTAGAAGAAATTGAAAATATTGATGTAATGTTTAGTTTAGTTTAGTTTAGTTTAGTTCACAAGGGTGAGAAGAGATTGGGTTGCCTCGACACTGCAGCTTAAGAAAGCTTATTGTATCCCTCACCCTTTGTTTGTCTACATAAAGGCATTTATCCTTTTAGCAAGGAGAATAACGTACTTTATGTAGTCTAGATTTGAAAGATCTTCGAGACTTCCGCCCTCAGTGGTCTTCCATCTCCATCTTTCTAGCGCCACACATTCCTTCAGGATGTGTGTTGCTGTTTCTTCCTCTTCAAGACATAGCCTACAGTCTAGGTTATTCATATTGAAACCTAGTTTTTGTAGGTGTACTTTAAACTTGTAATGTCCTGTTATTAGTCCAATTGCAAGTCTAATAACTTTCCTTTCACATTTCAGAGTCAGGTCTGAAATCGCTCTGTTCGGTTCTTTTATAAGACCCCCAGAGCGTCTTTTTCCTCCATCAGAAATCCAGTGAATTTTATGCTGGTTTTGTACCCAATCATTCACCTTTTTCCTAATGAAGTTTTTAGTGATTCCCAGGGCGGGCTCTGGCCCTATCAGGGGTGTACTGGATCCCTTCCTGGCCAACTCGTCTGCTTTTTCATTACCAGCTATTCCTTTATGACCTGGCACCCACTTCACCAAAATATTGTTGTGGTTGTTTGCCAGTTCATTAAGGTTTATTTTGCACTCTAGTACTACCCTAGAGTTGATTTTAACACTTTCCAGTGCTTTAATCACCGCCTGGCTGTCCGTGAGAATGAGGATCGTTTTATTTCTATATCTCCTTCTTAAATTCTCTAGGACGCACAGGTTTATGGCGCATACTTCAGCCTGGAACACAGTGGCATATTCCCCGAGTGGGATTATTATATCCCTTCTAGGTTTTATGCCATGTATTCCGGCTCCCGTTCCTTCACCTGTCTTTGATCCATCCGTATACCAGATGAGATCTCCCTCCAGGTGACTGTCACGCGATTCCTCCCAGCTTGTTATCTGGATGAGGAATATCTTTTCAAAGTTCATAGAAGTTTCAATGAAATCATGTCCCATTTCGAAACTTCTATCTTTGATTATTTGTAGAAAACTGGCATGCCCGGCTTCCACCAGGGGCTTCCAGTGTCTGTTCATATACAGCCTATACGCCGCTATCCTAGCTTGCCCCTTGATGACGAATTCAAGGGGAGGTACGTTTAGTATAGCTTCTAAAGCTGCCGTCGGGGTGCTTCTGAATGCTCCCGTTGTTCACAGAAGGGCCAATCTTTGAATTCGTTCCAATTAAATTTTGGCCTTTTTCTGTTCTGTTTTGGGCCACCACACCAGTGACCCGTAGCTTATCATAGGTTTTAGGATCACATCGTACATCCAAAGTACCATATGTGGCCTAATTTACCATGTATTACCGAGTGCCCTTTTAAGATTGAAAAGGGAGGTTTTTGCCTTTCTCGTAATTTCAGTCAGCTGCTCATTCCAGGTCAGTTTACTATCTAGGATGAGTCCTAGATATTTAACTTGTTTGGAAATCTCTAACTGGCTGTTGAAAAAGACAAGAGGTTTTAGACCCTCCAACGTTTTTTTCCTCGTGAAGGGAACAAGGGTGGTTTTAGCTGGGTTTACCTTCAGGTTTTCCCTGCTACACCATTGCTCCACTATTTTCAGAGCCTTCTGCATTAAATCTGATATCGTATTTAGGAATTTGCCCCGGGTTATGATGACTATGTCATCCGCATAGCCCTGGGTGTAAAATCCTTCATTGTTTAGTTCGGTAATCAGGTCATCCACTACTAGATCCCACAGAAGTGGTGATAAGACACCTCCTTGTGGGGTCCCTCTGGTGACCGACATCCGTATGTCCACTCCTGTCAGAGTGGCTTGTACTATTCTGCTTCTTAACATGTGGCTTATCCACCTGCATATGGTGTTGCTTACCCCATGTTTTTGAGCAGAACTTATGATAGAGTTATAAGAGGTGTTATCAAACGCCTCCTCTATATCAAGAAAAACCCCCAGAGTGGTTTCCTTGTTATGTAAACTGTGCTCTATTTTTGCAACCAGTTGGTGCAGAGCAGTTTCACATGATTTACCTGGCTGATAGGCATGCTGATTGGAGCTCAAGGGTCTCTCAATCAGACAGGTTTCCCTGATGTGCCTTTCGACCAGTCTCTCCAACGTCTTCAAAATGAAGGACGATAGACTAATTGGTCTATACGACTTTGCCTGGGAGCAATCCTTACCAGGTTTGTGTATAAATACCACATTAGCCTTCCTCCAGGCTTTGGGTATGTAGCCTAGTGCTAGGCTGCCCCTGAAAAGCCTGATTAGTTCCAGTGCTACAGCTTCTCCTCCTTTCTGTAGTAGTACTGGATAGATTCCGTCTGGACCAGGACTTTTATATGGTTCAAAAGTATTGACAGCCCATATTGTCCTGTTCAGCGTGACCACTCTTTTAGCCAACTCCCAATCTACCTTCTTCGCCCTTAGATGGAGCTCATCGAAAGCAGAAAGGTTTTACATTTTGGAAAGTGCGTATGTTACAGTACCTCCTGTGTCCCTTTCGTTTTTCGTGTAAATCCCATCCTTGGTCTTTAATAGGCCCAAGGGATTGGTGGGATTTTTGGCCAAAGCCCTATGGAGTCTGGCTCCTTCTGAGATTGAAGTTATCTCCCCACAGAAGGATTTCCACGAGTTACTTTTGGCTTCACGAATCTTTTTATTATAATGAGTCAGTGTTTGTCTATAGACATCCCACTGTCCTGTCTTCTTCGCTTTATTGAAGAATTTTCTTACTTTTGTCCTTAAGGCATCAAGTTCTTTGGTCCACCAGTTTATTGGCTTCCTGCTGGACCGCCTTGATATAGGACAGCTTTCTTGATAAGAGGCGAGAACAACCTCCGTTAGTTGTTCTGAGGCTACCTCTAAGTCAAGTGTATCCTTAATGGACTTTTTAAGGTTTTTTACCCCCTCGTTCACTTTTTCATTGTACAAGGCCCAATTTGTTCTGCGCGGGTTACGATACATAATGTTTGGTCTATCTATGCCCTCGATAGCCATCATTATGTACCTATGGTCAGAGAGAGACGGTTTTCTAGAGACCTCCCACTTACAGATATTGGGCTCTACTTTACTTGACGACAGGGTTATGTCGATTACTTCTTCGCGTATCGCGTTTATAAAAGTAGGTTCGTTACCTTTGTTTATTATACTTGTATTATGAGTAATAATAAAGTCTAAAAGGTACTCACCTCTTCTATTTGTATTGGAGCTCCCCCAAATGGTGTGGTTCGCATTGGCATCTGCTCCAATCAGGTACTGGAGGTTATTGTCCTCACAGTACTCAACCAGACTCTCCAGCTCTTTGGTTGGTGGGTGGTCTGTCGAATCGTACGGAAGGTAGGCGGATGCTAGGGTAATTGTCCTACATCCTCCCTCCGTAACGATGGTCAGATTCCCTGCAATCAGGTCCCTGTAAAAGAGATTTTGCAAAGTTAAAATCTGTAAGCCATTCTTGACAAATATGCAAGACCTTGGCTTGTCTGCATGTAAGTCGAAAATAACCTTACCTGCTAGTGTTCCGAGCCCCATAACCCTGTTCTTCACTATCCAGGGTTCCTGGATTAGGGCCACGTCTATTCCCTCTGCAGTAATCAGCCTGCAGAGAGACGCTGTAGCAGCCCTACTATGCTGAAGGTTTATTTGCACAACCTTCAACATGTGCAGGATTCGACAGCACTCGGAAGTTCAGTTGAGAGAAACCGAGGTACGCTTTGTATCCCGTTTCTCTCAACGCTTCCGCAGACTTCTCGTCAAGGTAGAGGACCAGGTTCACGCCCTGTTCCTCTTCCCTGGAGCTGCAAATGCTCCAATCTTCCGTGTTCAGCCCCATGTTCTGGGTCTTCAGAAGCTGGAGTATTTTCTGGGGTGATTTCTCCCCCAGAAGATCCGTATTCGGAATTGTTACCAGGACTTTGGTTGTCCTTACAATCTCCTTTGCTTCCCCAACTCGGAGGATCGCGCCCTCCCATGGGGTGATCAAAGGGACTGTAAGTTTCAACCAGTCCTTGGCAGCCTGGTTGGCACAGGTTACGAATAGCACGCCCTTATCAAAGAAGCTATTCGTAAACTGAGGCCCTTTGGAGGGTTCACACCTCCAGACCTCTGCCAGAATAGCTCTCTAAACCAGGCGCGCCTTCTCCTGATCCAACATAGCCTCTGGGTAGCCTTCTAAGACTACCGCCATTTTCAAACCAGACACCACCTGCCTGTAGGTGAGCCCCGTCTCCACCTCCGAGGAGGGGACGGGTTGTCCTACCGCAGGTGGAGCCTGCTTTGTCTTTTTGACAGGGGGTTTCGGTGGTCCCCCCTGATTCGCTTCAGGATTTTGCCGGTCTCGCCTCTTGCCCGGGCAGCCTCTCTGGCGAGTTTTCGCCTTTGCGCGCCGGACAGTTTTTTGTCTGCTAGCTTGAGCTTGCTCAAGCCAGCAGTAGTCGTTTGTACATCGGAAACTTCTGGTCGTGTGGGTGATCCACTTCCCTGTAGACCCGATGTACTCGCGATCACCTGATTTGTTTTAGGGGTGTGATCAGGTTCTCCCCCTTTAATTGTTTTGTTTTTGTTTTTATTGGTATCCATTTTTGGTCCCACGAGTTTGGAGTAAAAAACGGTCGCCATATGCAGTGACTCCTGTACATATGGAAGGCTAATTACTCTAGGGAGTCGCCTGGTACCCTAGAGGCTCCGTAAGCGGTATCATTTGCCCCTGATACCATTCACTCCTCGGCACGGGTCGAATAACACCTTGAGTTAGGGGTTTTTGGTTGCGTTTGGTTTCATTTCCTCCACGTTTATATCTTCCACTTTTTCAAGTAGATTAATTCAAACGTCTCATTGGGAACTACTCAGCCGCCCCACCACGACAAGGCGCAACCTCCGGAGGGATTGATGTAATGAATATTCTTGAAAATTCTGAAATTGGATATATATTAAAAGTGGATTTAGAATATCCTGAGTCAATATAATCATTATGTGCGATTTACCATTTTGTGCTGAGAATAAAATAACTGCAAACGCGAAACATGTAAAATTAATTACAGATCTAACAAATAAGAAGCGATACGTTATTCATTATAGAAATCTTCAGCAATGTATCAAACATGGTTTAAGTCTTGTACAAATTCATCGAATATTACAATTTAAACAATCAGCTTGGTTAAAAACATATACATATTTAAATAATCATTATCGGACACTTGCAAATGCATTTGAAAAGAATTTTTTTAAGTTACTTAATAACGCAACATACGGTAAAACAATGGAAAATGTTGATAAAAGAAAAGATGTAAAAATTTTAACAGAATGGGAGAACATAGGCAAAAAATTAGGTGCTCGAGCTTTAATTGCTAAACCAAATTTCCATAGTTCAACTCAATTTACAAGCGATATGATTGCTATACAATTGAACCGAACGCATACTTTTTATAACAAACCAATATATCTCGGATTTTGCGTTCTTGATTTATCCAAATTTAAAATGTACAGTTTCCATTATGATTATATGAAACCAAAATATAATGAAAATATTATACTTAATTATATGGATACGGATTCTTTTGTATACTCAATTCAAATTGAAGATTTTTATAATGACATAAGAAATGATATTGTTACCAATTTTGATACTTCTGAATATCCTGCTGATAATCTTTATAAACTACCCTTGAAAAATAAGAAAGTTTTGGTTATGATGAAAGACGAAAATAATGAAAAATAATGACGGAATTCATAGGTTTAAGAGCTAAGATGTATTCAATAAGTATTGAAAATTCAAAAGACATTTGGAAAATTAAAGGTATTAAGAAAACAAATGTAAATAGCTTAAGTTTAGAAAATTATAGAGATTGTTTATATAAGAAGAAATTATTTTATAGTAATGATGTGTATATATTTAGGTCATAAATTCATACAATTTATACAAAAGTAATTAATAAAATAGCGTTAAGTTTTCTAGATGATAAGCGGTGTGTTCAAGAAGATGGTGTTAGTACTTTAGCTTGGGGACATTATAAATTGTTTAATTTAAATATGGATATGAATTAGAAACTTGTATTGTTTTGAAATTTTAATAAAGTATTTATTTGTTTCAAATATATATGAATAACATGTGTTTTACTTTATAAGGTTTGAACAAAATTTCTTAAAACTAATACATTTTGAAGGGCACAAATGCCATTACGAGTTGAGCATCTTAATATATGCAGATCTTTCTCATAAAGATAGACTTGTTTTGGTGCTCCAAGGTCGTTTATGTTGATAACAGACACATTTCCATTCAATAATTTTTCAAAAATTTTTTTCTTTTCACATCATTTAACATATACTGTTTTATTATTAATATTTGAATTTAAAAAGTTTTTAACACTTTTAAAATCAATTGATCCTTCATCCCATATAAGCCCATGATGATTTTTATGTAATCAATTAGCTGTATCTTGTTGTTTTTTAGGTAAAGTTATAAAAGTATATGGCGGTTTTATTAAAAAATGTTGAAATTCATTTAAATTGTAAGACACTGCTAATTTTTTAATTATAAATTTATTTCTTAATCCTCTAAATCCTTGTTGATCTGTTATAATATTCGTATTCATTTTTTAATATTTACTTTTTCCTGCTCGTATGTCTTCAATGCAAATTACTTCAATGTACTGAAAAATTATTAAATCTCTTACTTTTTTTATACAAGTTTTCGAACTTCGCTTGTAAGAGGATTATATTCTACTATACGATCATGTAAAAGTAAACAAAAAGCACTTGTTTTTTCTGGAAAATTAGCTGATGCTTTAAATTCAACTTTTATATCTACTGATCCAGTTTTGATAGCTTCGTTCTGATGTGAGCAATCAATAACAATAATAGTCACTGAATCATTAAAGTTTGCTAAATTCAACAATGGTTGAGGTTTCTGATCGTAGTATGACTTTTATAATGCAGCGTACATATTATACAATAAAGCAAATCGATTTTGATCAAATTTAATACTCAAATCATCATAAGGATAAGTTTCTGAATTTAAATGAACTTTAATATCTGGTAAATTACAATTATCAAATAATGTATTGTCTTTATTGGATTCATTATTTTTATCTGTCTGAAGAGCAAATATAACGAATCTAGGCTTTTCTAATTGTGACAATGTTTTTTCTGTCCATATATGATGGTTTGTATTTGATGGTAATACAGGATATTCATGTAGATCCCAACTTCGAAAAGACATTTGAATTGGTTTACTATTAATAATAACTTTTAATAATGAAAGACGAACAGTATCAGCAACATTTATGTGAGGTACTCTCCATAAAAGTTTATGAATTTGAATTTGAAATTTTTTATCTATCTTCACTACATTATTATCAGATCGAGATAGAATTAAAATAAATCATGGCGTGCATTCACTATAACTTTCGTGTAATCCTCAGCAAATCCTAGTAGGGTTTTTAAAGATATACAAAAATTGAAGTAATTTTCTAACGAAATTACATTTAATGGGAACCAACTAGCATTAAGTAATAATTTGCTTTCATCATCGTTCAGTGATACATAATTTTTTAAAGTACTTGTGTATCCAGTATTTCGAGAATGATCAATTTCTACTCCATTTAATTCATAACGAATTTCTCCAAATAGAAATGCCATAGCATTATTATTCAATTGAGCTGCATCTAACGTTTTACTATCAGGGGCAGTTAGAGATCCTTCAATGTAAAGAAAACTTTCACTAGGCAATAAAATTAAATCTTGATGTTGAATTGATATTCGTATTTCATCATTGCTTTGAAAAGATGTTGAGTAAAGTGCGTAACTATGATTTTCTTTTTTTATAATACTTTCACCGAAAATAGGATGTTTGGTGATTTCTAATATTTCACTCATTGTTATTATTATTTCAATTTAAATCCAAGTGACTCTAAAAACTTTTTATTTAAATTTGTTAGTATAGCAGAGGCCGTTTTCCTTGTTGTTTGTTTGAATGCGGATGATATACTATTAAATTTTCTATTTTCAGTTGAACTTTTATTATTATTCGTATTATCGCTGTTATAAAGTAAAATAATTATTGGGATTTCAAATGAAGTCTGATTGTAATTGTTTCACCTCTAAAGTTTATTAAATCACCGTCTTGATCTATAATTCTTACTTGTATAGATGTTATTTATCTTGTATTCAAAGGCAAATAAATGACATTTCTTGGAACCTCTATTATTTTATACCCAGGAGTAACATCTGGTGCGAACTCGTGAAGTGTATGTACTTTTTCATTATTTATAAATGATCCTGTAATTACATACATACATTACATTCTAAGCGAATGACATTCACTTTGACTATACTATATGTATCTACAGGGGAATCTGATACATTCACTTTGTTTGGTAATAATTTCTTTTGTGATTTAAATCCTAACAATGGACCGATAGTTCCTTTTTTGTCAAAGCAGATTTCTTTACCACTCTTAATTTCTGTCTTGAGTGTGTTGTTGTTTGCTTTAGTTGTGAGTGTATATTTCTTTTCTCTTTTTTCAGTTCTTTTTGCAAATACAGCTCAATATCATCGATTTCATAAGATCACACAGGTATTTCAATACTTTCATTTCCTATGTAAAACAAATTATTTCCTTTATCTATACTTGGAATTGAGTTATATGTTTGCAAATCGACTACACCACACACATAGTCAGTAGGTAAATCAATTGGAGGAAAATATTCAGAAGTTAGTACTGAAGAATTTCCAGACAATGATAATGTTATTGACATATTGAAAGTTCAAAACACAATAAGTAATTATTTTTTATTAATGTTTTACATACAATTTATTTTACAATATTAGATAAAAATTTTAAACATAAATGTCAACACATAAGCGAAATATAATTTTGTTGTCAATATGGTTATTTTTTTGGTATGAAATATTCAATATGATTATTTTTTTTATAATAAGTTACCCAATGTGTTCCTGGTCCAAAAGAATTATCCAAATTAACAATACCGCATTCTATACGATGTGAGTTTTTTGGTAATTCATCTCTCATAAAAACGTCTCTAACGTATGGTATATATCAAAAGAATATAGATTAAAACAAGAATGGGCACAGTATGGGAGTGAGTGCAGCCAAAATCCAAAACTAACACATATAAGCAACATAAAATTGCACCAATACTAATACAATGTTTGGGCAGGTCAGTTCATTTTGAAAGAAGTAGACCGCGTATAGAAAAAAATTATATGAAAATGGATAGTCGCGAAGTACAGAATAGACCACATGAACTACATCGTTTCATTCTAGAATCTAGCTAGAGAGTTCCGAGAATTATTTTGTTTATAAAAATACAATTTCTCGGTGAGTTCGGAGAATTCTTAAGTGTTGTTGCGATAATGTGTTATAAACAAACTTTATAATTTGTCTAATTAAATAACTTATTCTATTTTATAAATAATGTCATGCAATCATTTTAATATCTGTTAAAGTGAAAATGTTTGGATATACTGTAATATATTTTTTTTGACGAATTGAAAAGTTTTATTTAAAATATTATTGAATAAAATTTTAAATTCTATGGAAGTTTTTGTGTTTACAATTTTTGAAGAAAAATATATTTTTATTGTGTTTGATATGGATTTCGATAATTATGAATATTTAGATATTGCGTTATAGTTTGCATCTAATGTCATGTGAAAATAATTAAAAAAAGTTATAGTAATATTCATTTAAAAATCATGTACGAAAATCAAATTTTCACGTGTGTGAAAACTTCGGTGAGTTCCAGGAACTTCAATTTTCGTATACGGATAGGTAAATTTTATATGATTTTAAAACTCCGGTGAGTTCCAAGAAAACGTGGTTGATGCAAATACAACAAACATGTGGTTATACATTTTTGAGTGATTGTTTTCTTCTCTTTTTTTCAAATGGGATAGGTAGAACTATTACATTTTGGCATTCATAGTGCATTTTTTTTTTGTTTTTTAATGCTTTCATGTATTGTTTTTTTCTTAGAAAATATCAGCATCTCTTTTGGTTTTTTTAGTCTAATTTAAATTTCTCTTCTTGTACGTTAGTATCTATATTCTTTTGGTACATATTTTGAAAATTTAAGTATATCGTTCTCATTAAGACGTCTATTGGGTAGCTGTTTTAAAAATTTCCTTTATGTTCAGGCGATAAATCCTTTTCTATATGGTTTTAAATGTAAACCTTTACCCATAGCGATTGCTTCCATTTTTTTATTATTTCTAGTACTTTCTATCAACTGTTCTTTAGCATTTTTAGCATTATTGATAGCTTTTGCTACTTGTAAACCACCTCCTGTTAAAGCACCATTAGCTGATAAACGAGAAAAAATAGGTCAAAGTGGTAATATACCTCCTGTTTTAGGAATTGGAATTATTCTTCGTATTTCAACTTTATTTTTTTTCCGTTTTAACTGCCATTTTGCTGCTTTAAAAGCAAGAATTATGCCACTTGGTATACTTTCTAATTGATTCTTTTTAAGCATCCTTTTAACCCTTTCAAGAGTTTTTTAAATAATTTTTTTCCAGAAAGTTTCTTCTTTTATTTGAGTTTTCTTTTAGTTTTAGTAGATAACCCCATTCCGAATTTTAGTTTAGTTTTCATTGCGTTTGTTACTAACCAAGCGTTTGTACGTTCACTTAAATTAGCGTTATTTGATCGAACTCGTTGCCACGCTTTTTCTTCTAATATTTTATCAGCTATATGTCTTCGTTCTGTATCTTTATATCTTGAATACACTATATCGTGATCTGTACAAGCTTCATCTAATGGATGATCTATTTCCTCTTTCTAAACGTTTTTGTAATTTTGTGCCTGGTCCGCAAAAATTATATCCAGGCAAATGTAACTCAAACGGTAATTTATTTATAAAATTGTTAACTAAACCTTTACCTTTACGAGTTTTATGTGAACTGATTAATTTCTTTTTATGATTAATCATTTTATATCTTTTTATTCAAAGTGTTAAATAAGAATGAAATATTTTATACATAAACTAACCGTTTTATAGAAAAAATCCGTAGCAATAATGAATTTCATTAAACAACGTAATACATTAAAAGTTAAAATTTATGATCTTAGTACTGAATCAGAAAGTGAAAGAAAACATAGTGATTTATTTCAAGTACAGAAAACTACTGTTGGCTTGAACAAGCTCAAGCTTACAGAAAAGAAACTGTCCGGTGCCGGTTCAGGGTGCCGGGGTGAATAAAACCGGTAAAGTCCTAAAAAGGGTGAGATCGGAGAGTGCTACTCCTCGGAAACAAGGGGGACAAAGGAAACCTGAAAAGAGAACAAGGCAGGTACCACTTGCTATGGTACAACCCGGCCCCTTTTCGGAGGCGGATGCGGGGCTCACCTTTAAGCAGGTGGTGTCTGCCTTGAAAATGGCGGTGGTCCTGCAGGGCTACCCTCAAGAAAAACTGAATCATTTTGATTCAGTTGCAGCCAATCTGAATACCGGCATGGAAGGGAGATGCAGGACTATTACCCTGGCATCCGTTTACCCTCCATACGACAGTGCAGAACCTCCGCCGACTAAGGAAATGGAGAACCTGATCGAATACTGTGAGGGCAACAACCTCCAGTATGTAATTGGAGCTGATGCGAATGCGCATCACACTATGTGGGGCAGCTCCAATACGAATAGAAGAGGTGAGTACCTTTTGGATTATATTTTAACACATAACATAAATTTAAATAAAGGAAACGACCCTACTTGTATAAATGCGGTACGCGAAGAAGTTATCTACGTCACCCTATCGTCAAACGAAGTAGAACCCAATATCTGCCGGTGGGAGGTCTTAAGGGAGCCATCACTCTCAGACCATAGATACATAATGATGGTAATCAATGGTATTGATAAACCAAACATTGTGTATCGTAACCCACGCAGAACAAATTGGGCTGTGTTTTGTAAAAAAGTGAACGAAGGGTTAAACCATCTTAATAGAAATATTAAGAACACAATCGATCCAGAGGTAGCCTCACAACAACTGAAGGAGGTTGTTCTCGCCTCTTATCGAGAAAGTTATCCTTTATCAAGGCGGTCCACTAGGAAGCCAAACAACTGGTGGACCAAGGAACTAGATAATTTAAGAACAAACGTACGCAAGCTTTTTAACAAAGCTAAAAAGACAGAACAGTAGGATGCCTACAGGCAAACACTGACACTGTACAATAAAACAATTCGTGTAGCCACACGCAAGGCGTGGAGGTCGTTCTGTGAAGAGATAACATCAATCTCAGAGAGAGCTAGATTCCACAAAGCATTGACAAAAAGTCCCACAAATCCTCTGGGTATTCTTAAAACCAAGAATGGGACGAAAGCCGAGAGGGATACTCTGGAAACTCTGCTTCATACGCACTTTCTAGATTGTAGACCCCACCTAGAAACCGACGACCAGTCTGCTCTAAACGAACTCCAAGTGAGAGCGAAAAAAGTAGACTGGGAGTTGGCAAAGAATGTTGTCACTCTGAACAGGACAAGATGGGCAATTAACACTTTTAAACCCTACAAAAGTCCTGGTCCAGATGGAATTTATCCAGTCCTACTGCAAAAGGGAGGTGAGGCGGCAGCACTGGTTTTAAACAGGCTTTATAGGGGCAGTATAGCCCTAGGGTATATACCCAAAGCCTGGAGGAAGGCTAATATGGTCTTTATCAACAAACCTGGGAAAGACTGCACCCAGGCGAAGTCGTATAGACCAATTAGCTTATCATCCTTTATTCTAAAGGCTCTGGAACGACTGGTTGAAAGATTTATTAGAGAAAAATGCTAGATTGAGAGACCGTTGAGCTCCAATCAACATGCTTATCAACCAGGTAAATCATGCGAGACAGCTCTTCACCACTTGGTAACAAGGATAGAGCATAGTCGAATATAGAAGGTGTATTATCGTGTATACAAGGATAGAAGAAGGTGTATTATCACCACTCCTGTGGGACCTAGTAGTGAACGACCTAATCATTGAACTAAATAACAGAGGATTTTACACCGAGGATTATGCTGACGACATACTCAGTATAATCCGGGGCAAATTTCTGTGTACTATTTCAGAGCTGATGCAGAACGCTCTGAAATTTGTGGTGGAATGGTGTGGCAGGGAAAACTTGAGGGCACAGTTGGGCATTTACGCGTAAACAGCCGGAGTTTACGTTTACTTGGTAAAGAGAGTAAAGAGTGTAAATACCGTAAAGACTGCGTAAATAGCGTAAATAGACGTAAATGCATAAAGATAAAACAGCTGTGTGTAAATTTTCTGTCACTTTTAAAAATTAACAGATTAAAAAAACATAAGTCGGGTAATTTTTATCTTTGAAAATACCAAACATATGTACAGTTTTTATAATTTTTATTCACAAAATAAATATTGAAGTTAATGTTAAACAACATATTTTGTGTTGTTTTATTTTTATGAATAAAATTTAATTTTTAATAAATTTGTTTACGTTTACACTCTTCTTCAAATTTGATATACTTCTACAAATTTGATATTATTTTGAAATAAAAGAGAATTTGATACTGTATATTATAGGGCAGAATAAGGTTGTCAAATTTCGCATGATTTAAACTTGCAATAAGAACATTAAACCACTATTATCACATTACTCAGTACGTTAAAAACTTCTATGTATATTCATGAAATAATATTTACTTTTGTTTTTTTTTTTTTAATTTGTCTCTACTTTTATTTATTCAAGTAATATTCATATCATACATACATTCATTCACGAATATTATTTTCTTGGAAATAATTATGTCTATAATATCAATAATGTGAGTGTATTGAAGTCATAGAGAATCAAACAAAAATAAAAAAACCATAAATCAAATATTTAATTAGATATAATAAAATTTAAAAAAATTATCATAATGATTATAGTTAAACCATTTTAATTAAGCAATGTTTAACAAAAGTATGATTTTATTGCATTTCTCAATTTACATATCAATTTGTTTATGTTCATAAGTACAGCCTGGTTATTCGTTTGTTCAACCTTATCAACATCCTAAAAACATAAACAAACGAAAATAGTATTACGCAATAAGTCCTAACATTATTCTATACTATTCTATATTTACATTATATCAGAAAATACTATGTTTGAGAACCACTATCTGGTGGAAAAGACACATTCAAAAATTTTCTTCTGGGGTCTATCCAACACGACCCCATTTCACTCAAATAACAACGCACTCAATATTATTTTTCTTTTACTAGTATGAAGAAAAATATATGAAAATAAAGAAAAATTTTTTATAAGAAATGAGTCAGAACCCAATGCAACCCCATATACATTTTACTCAAAGCAAAACCGGTTCAAATGTGTATATCGTTAAACATGCCTGCGAATATTGAAGTGTACGTACTTAAATGTAATACGTGTTGTTGGAATATTTTGTAATGTGCGTATTTATCGTATATATGCGTGTGTAATACAACTGTCCTAAACAAACAAATTATCGTCCTAAACTAATATAATTTTTTTTATTTCATTAGAATACTACTTGGTAATTGTACGATCATATGAAGGTTCATAAATTTTATCACATCAGAAACGAGGATAGTAAATTCAAATTGTAATGTATTGTATAAGAAAAACAATATATTTTGAATATGATCGGTTTAACATTAAATTTTGATTTTTGGTACTTAATATTCATACTTTTTTGGTAATGATATATATAAATATGATCGTATGAATGCATTATATATCGTATACGTAAGTATGTAACTTAAGTATACAGTCCACGTGGAGTCATATATGTCCCTGTACAAATATTATACCAGAAACTTAATGACTTGATTTTGTTAATTATAAATACAATATATACATACATACGTGCAATATTCTGTACACATCTTTCGACCGTATACAAATTTATGTGTTTATAGATCGTACTTGTATATATTTTTTTGTCTGATATAAAAAGTAAAAGAAAAGTGTGAAATATGAACCAAAATCGACGTGAAAAAGAAAAAGTAATGTAGGTATATGAAATATTGTACGATATATGTATGTACATATGTATGTTAATCTGAAATTACACATTTTTTACTACTATCCAAGTCTCTGATCTTTATTTCACGTTCATATATATGATCGAACCATTACAAAATTGTGTTCTAATGTTCTTATGAAAGAAAATTATGTTTGTTTAAGATACCAAAGTCGTATGAAAATATTTACAAACACACATATTACATACATACATTATTACATATACCTATATGCATATACATATGAACATATATAATAAGTATTCGGCTCAAAATTTGTAGAGTTCATTTTGTACGTTAATATACGATAAAATTATTTCACGTTTCTATACACTCAGCTACTGACTCAATTACACAGTCCCCTCTTTCATCGCCCGAACCATTCTATCGACTAAATGATGTTTAGAAAACTGATGTTAACTCTTTAAGATTACAATTCTTTTTGGTACTACGCAATAAGTCCTAACATTATTCTATACTATTCTATATTTACATTATATGTACATATAATATGAAATATAATACTACACTTGATATTATGTAAATACATACATATGTTA
This sequence comes from Anthrax anthrax, assembly GCA_963971155.1. NCBI lineage: Eukaryota > Metazoa > Arthropoda > Insecta > Diptera > Bombyliidae > Anthrax > Anthrax anthrax. The sequence continues at coordinate 34,217,071 of OZ020117.1, forward strand.
TGTATATAACATTTAAAAGGGTCTTTCGAATGTTGGGAAGAAATTAAGGTTTTTTTTTTCAATTGAAAAGATTGTGGTTTAGTTTTTAAAACTTTATTCACTAAAAGTATCACTAATATTCACAATATTAACTTAAATTAACTGAAATATTAACTATTTATTTTATATCAATAATTTATACCGAACCGAAATACTGTAATACTGAGATCAACGCCGAATAGAAAATACGGCGACCGAAAGTATTAGTAACTTTACGGTTTATTTTGAATAATTTTCGGGCTAATTCTGCTATAATAAATTTAATTTAACTGAACTTTTTGCAAGTTTAAATTTATTAATTATTTTCAAAAAATATTTTATGTTAAATTATTTATTTTAGATCAAGGCGATTTGTAATTCCGCGGTAATTTACTTTTACGATTTTTCTGTTTCAAATCCAAATTATAACTTCGATAATCGTAACTATTTTATCAATAATTACAATTATCAATTTTCCCTACTTAAATTTTGTTTTTGCTAATTAAATCCAAAGTTCGTTATTTTAATATTAATATAATTTACCATAAATGACTGTACCAATCGTATTATTATTTTTAGTAATTAATTTGGTTTTGTTGTTCGTTTTTCTTTTAAGCTTTTTTTAATGTACGCAAGTTTATTGCACTTATTAGCTGGTATACAATTATGTGCAATATGAACTTTGTATGCCGTGCAATGCACTTATCAATATATACAATTGTTACTATGAGCTTAATGTAAATGAATTTGCATATATTAATATATTTGTTGTTTTTTATATTTCCGTCCTAATTATGATTTACCTGTGTACTTTGGTTAAAATCGTTAATTTGCTAGTTCTTGTCTTTGTATTACATATGAATTTTTTCATGTTATTTTGCAATATGGAAAATTACTGATAAAAAGGGTTAAATATAATTTTGAACTATGTTGCTAAGGAATTTATATTGAAACATATTGGCTTATATACTTTTGCGTACTTTATTTTTTTGAAACGAATTATGAACTTTAATAATGAATGAAATGATTGCCGAATTGGCGAGTCATCGTAATATTTATTTTTTGTTAATTATTTTTCTTTGTTAATACAATTAACGGATATGAGTTGAATGCCCGAATTTCCTTTTAATTGAAATGTTTGAAAGAATTAATCAATATATGAAATAAATTTTGAATTATTTAAATAATTTTAAAATGTATGAAATTATTGAATTTAACTAATGTTTTATCAAATTGTGTTACAATTTGATATTTTTTTATATAGCATTTCCTCCCCCCTCGGAAAAATAGTTGGTAGGATGGGTAGGGTTGATTTCAGTTTCGGTTGGTTTACATTTTTGGTTTTTTATTTTTATTTTTTAGCTTTACTTATTTTATACGTATATTTTTATTCCCCAGTATATCTAAAAAAAAATTTCATTATTTATCCACATATATTCAATATTCATTTATTTTTGTTTTTATTCCTAATTCGTACATATATATTATATATATTATTATTTTTTTTTATTGCATTTTTATTTATTTATTTTTTTTTTTGTTTTTTAATTATTTTTTTTTTTAATTTTTCTACATCTTATGTTTCTGACCTAGCTTAATAATTGACCTACATATATTTCATATATGCAATCAATTGTTATACAACCTTGACAATGAAATTGAATTACTGTTTATGTTTACATTATCTTTATTATTATACATATTACATTATTGCAATTTGTTTTAATTGTCTTTGTTAATTTCGAATTCATTATATGGTTGTCAATACATGTTACCTATGATATCTAAGTATTAGTGTTCTATTCGTGTGTTTACTATTTAATTATTTTTGATTCATTACATATATTACTGTATTATACTTTTCTTTTTTTTTTTTATTTGCATTTGCTTATTTATTTAATAACATATGAGAGAATTATGAATATCGAAATTATTCGAAATTAGGATTATGAATATTAATGATTTATGTAACTGTGTTCTAAAGTATTAAATTTTATTCTTTCTCTACAATTATGACTTGTTTATATAAAAAAATTTGTGTACATATACTAGAAAAAGAAAAAAAAAAATTTTATATTGTACTTGCTATATTTTTCACTTATGTATATGTATGTAACTTAATGTATTATATTGTTCCCTAATAATAATGTCTTTATATATATATATATATGCTAAAGATACAGGTGCAATATGATCTATACTTCGTGTTCACATCATTGTTTATTGTTTGCATACTTTTTGCAATGTTATTTTTGTTGTTATTCTTTTGATATGTTAATTTTATGTGTAAAGTGTATGTAATTGTAATTTATTTTAATTGAATGAATTTATTGTTGTATATTTTGATACTGGTTATTCTACTAATATGTTTTTTGTGTATGTATGTGTGTGTGTGTACCTATAGTAATTCTTAATATTTTAATTCTAATGGCCGTGATTTGTTTTGAAACTTGACCTGATTCTGGGTGTTAACAATTTATATGAATAATTCAACTATTTGTTTGTATGCACGTATATTATTTTATTAGTAAAAATTTTTCTTGATTTTGTAAAATAAATGATTTAGTAAAATGCATTTTTTGAAAATTTTTCATATTTGCTTAAAATTATTAATTATTTTTAATATTATTTTATAATTAAGTTATTTTATAATTTTATTGATTATTGCTTTTCTTTGCGTACCCTTTATTTTAGTCTGAAAAATCAAAAAAAAATTTTTTTGGGTTGTTTGGTCAATTTTATTCTTTAGTGCATGTTAAAGAGCAATATTCGTTCTATCCCCTATTGAGGTCATAAGCGACGAGGTGGTTGGTGTTTGTTTAGTTTTTTGTTGGTTTTTTTCATTTAAAAAAAAAAACCAATTTTCGTAATTGTACTGCTTCAATTTGTGATGGCACTATGGGTTTTATATTTCTTTCGGTCGTTTTGGCGATCTTACAGCAGGTGACTTTGATTTTCTTACCTATTTTTGTTATTATTATGCAACAGATTATTAATGCTATGAGGGTCAATACTCCACTATTTACATTGGTTTGAAGCGTCATTCTGTCGGCGATTCTTTTTTGTTCTGCTATTAATATTTCATTTTGGAGTTCTTCTATATCTTTCCCTTGTTCTAGTAATGGTTCATTATCATTTGTGAGGTGTTGTATCAAATTGGTGTCTAGCTCCTTGGTCGCCTCCTGGGGCAACTCGATTTTGAATGAACTTAGGTTGAATTTTAATTCATGCTGCGTATCTATCTGCTGGAAGGCCACTGTGGTCTCTTTGTTTCCGTCGTAGGGTAGGTCTTTTCCGTCAATTGTAAATTTACAGGGTTCAGCTAGTGACACGACCCCGGTACCCACCATCTGCTGTGTGAATTGTGTAGATGTGTACTGTATTCTTAATACATGTTTGTTTTGAAATAGGAATAGCCAAGAATCTTTTTCGTATAATTTTACTAGGGAATCTGTGAATTTAGTTAAAATTTTTTGTTGGCAGTTTGATTTAATTTTTTCAACTTTTCTTGTTATTACAGCTGTTAAACATGTTTCGTAGTTTTCACCGTTTACCCTTATTTGATCTTGTTTGCATATCGTTAAAGTTGCATTTTTTACAACTTTGTTTGAACTCGTTGTTGTTGTACTCAATGTAGTTGTTATTTGTGGTGGTTAATACGAAATTGGCATTTACATTTAATATTGTGGGTGGTTGTTTGTTTATAAATTGTGGTAACAGATGGATTTTGTTTAATTCGTAGTATTCCTTAAAAATTAAGGGAATTTCAATCTTTACTATTATTCCATCGGTGTCTTCTACTGATTGTACCTTTACCACATGTTTAATTAATGGAAACTTAGCTGTCGTCATGTATTTGTTGTTGTTGGCTGTTATTTCATTGTACGTTTTGTTTAGTAGTTTGGCTGAGATTAATAATGGATGTAACTCATGTTCGTGTAACGCGTTTATTACAATAAATTGTTCGCTTAAGTGGTTATAAATCATTTCCTATTTTGTCCATACGAATAGTAAAATTTGGTTTAAGTCAATTTGTGATTGCAAATGCGTTACTCTTGTTTTCACTTCCATGATGTTATCTGTTATTTTACGAGTGAAATTGTTGACTACTTCAGCGAGGTGATTTTGATGTATTGTCAGGTTTCGTATGTAAGCCGTTGTCTTATTGAAACTGGATTTTAATATTGTCACCTGTTTTTTCATTAGATGCATGTTTTCATCATCGTGTTTTTCTAGGTTCTGTATTCTATTGTAGATGTTTTCTGCGTCACTAGCATCCATTGTTCCAAATAAGTATTTGCTAAGCTTGCCTACGCCATCTAATAATTCTCTTTTTTGTCGGTTATTTTGTTTTCCCAAGTAAAATTCAACTTCTTCTGTTTGTGCTTTTATTCGATTGATCATTGATGTTATCTCATTATGCCAGGAATCACAATTTTCCCGATGCTTTCCTAAGTGTTTACATGTATTGTACACTATTTCTTCACAACTTTTTACAAATTCTAACGTTTTTGCTGGGTGTATAGAGGTGAGTTTCGTATATATTTTCCAGCTACTTTGATATATATAGGCCTTTCCTAGGGATTACAACATTATCCCGTTTGAATTGAACTCGTTTATTCTAACCTGTCCTTGTACCACGGTGGTAAGGATCATTGCAATTAATATCGCGGTAGTCATTTTTTCTACAAGAAAATAGGTAGCTGATTAATTTTCTTTATCAGTGTACTTTTAATATAGGTGTGTTGGTGGTTAATTTTTGCCCTATTGTATTTAATTTTCTCCTTAACTCATTCTTTAGTATTTGTTTACATGCCATTATTAATTTTTATATTTTCTGTTTCAGTCGGGGCTACCAGTGGTACGATTTTTAGTTTTTTATGTTTTCTTATCATTTTTATGTATTATGCTTTGTACCTACATTTCAGAATTCTCATCTTTCGTCAATGGCAATACTAAATTCGAATTTTTGTTGTCTGTATGAGTGAGATACTTAAAATTTTTGCCTAATTGCATTTTTTCCTTCCTTTATTTATATTGATAGCTAATGTGAGAATTTTCAAAATTAGAGTAATAATTGGTAGGAACTTTAATTTTTAAATTATTAATATTATTTGGTCGGTTGACGAAGACAGCGAAGTACGTTTTATTTGGTTATTCTTTTCTTTTTAAAAAAAAAAAAAAATAAATTGCCTAGTGTTCTATTTTTTTTTTTTGTTATTTCATTTGGCGTTCGGGTGTTGTTTTTTCTTTTAAAATGGTAAGTATTTACTATTATATATAGTACTTACTGATATTATTATAGTATTAAATATTATTATTATTATATATATTTTTCCCCTTTTTTGTTTACGTTTTCTCCCCTTTTGTTTTTTTCTTTGATTTTGTTTTTTTTTTCTTTGTTCAGTATTTCTCTTTAATACTGGAGATCATCATTGATATTTTGCGGGCTCCTAGGCGTGCTCCAGCTGGGGTTACGTGGCCCAGCCTTGAGGACGATTTGGAGTGGCTGACTGCGGTCACTCCAAATCTAGAGGTTTTAATCACTCCTGACGAGGAGGTGTATACCCTGTCCTTTGGGGTTACTCAAACGGGTTTAGTGGTAAGTTAATATATTGTTTTCTTCTTCTTTTTTTAAAAGTGTTTTATTGTTATTATATTTTTTTTGTTTAAGACCGTATCTAATTAATGAATTACTCTTCTTTTTTTTTTTTTTTTTTTTTTGTTTAAATAGAGCAGGAGATTTACCTCAACGGTTACTGCGCCCGTATCCGGTATAGAGATGAATTTGGGGAATACCTAAGGATTTTACATCGTCGGGGCTATTTGCCCCCGCATTATTATAATACCCTAGATGATAGGGAGTTTTAATGCGTAAAAATAAAATAAAAATTATAATTTGAATAAATAAAAAAAAACAATTTAGTGAATGTAATGAGCTGTTTTTTTTCAAATCCCTATACTCTTTCCCTTTTCTTTTTTTTGTTTACAGTTGGGGTGTTGTTTTTTATTTTTTTTTTCTTTAGGTTTTATTTTGTATTTGGGTTTTCATCTTTGTTCTGGTTTTTGTTGTTGTTTTTTTTTTCTTTTTTATGGGTATATTTGGTCATTTCTTTAGTTTCCCATTCTTTAATTTTGCGCCTCATATCTTTTTGCTTTTTTGTTGTTTTAATGCGTTTTTATATTTAAAAATATTTTATGCATATTCATATTCATATGTATGCGACCTTCTTATATATAACATAGCATAATACTTTTTATTTTTATTTTTTTTTTTTTTATTTAAAAATTTGTTTGAACGGAAAATGGTTTTGAATTACCAGATTTTTTTTCTTCTTTTTTTTAATATGCGTGTGCATTTTTGCAGAAAATAAAATTTTTCAAAATGTACCAGCAAACCAAAATATCTCTGAAAGGTAATTTACATATACTATACTTATACTTTACCTATACTTTAATATTGTAATAATACCTTGCATATTTTCCGGTTATTGTCAGGCCTATTTAGCTCTATTATTTCACCACTGTTATGATTTCCTAATTTAACGTTTTTTGAGATGTACTTTATTTGTTACCAAAATTTTTAAATTTCGTCTATAGAGAATAAATGTTTTAAACAAAAGAATTCCCAACGGATATTCTATTATTTTGTAGTATGTAGTTTTTCAATATATAAAAAAAAATTTATAATTTTTTGTTACTGTCTTTTAATAAGTGCATGTATTTATAGTACTATACTCGTATACCCTTAAAATTTTATTTTTATTTTTAGTGTTTAATCTCCTCTATTGGTATTTTCTTCAAGAAAATACAAGAGGCTTCGTATCACTTATTTTATTTTTTTTGCGATTACTCATAAAAATATTTTTTTTTTGCTAAAAACTCTATGAAACTCTAGAATTTTTTCAGACGGTTATTATGGACAACTTTTAATTTTCTACCCATTTTAATAGTTGTATTAACATCAGAGTTTACCCTAATGACTTGATATGGATCCTTCTTATGTTATCTTATGTTTTCTTGCATTATTTCGTATTAAAACTTGATCACCGATATGAAATTTTTCTATTCTCGTACTTTTGTCGTAATAATTTTTTGATTTTTGTTTTTGAGAAATTAAATTTTGTTTTACAATCTCGCGGTTTTTCTGCAATTTATATTTTACTTGATTACAATATTTATCAAAATTATAAATCGGTTCTGGAGATTTATTTAATGCAGTTGGCAATGGCCTATCAATTCCGTACAATGCATTTATTGGTGTGAATTTGCTACCTTGTGTGGTGAATGGTTATGTACCAACATTGCTTCTGCTAACCATTCATCCCATTCTGTCGGATTATTGTCAACTATTGTTCTTAAATATTCAACTAATGGTCCATGTGTTCTTTCTAATGAACCGTTCGATTGTGGGTGGTATGCACTAGTTTGTAATTTTTTAATTTTTAACAATTTACATAATTCTTTCATAGTTTCACTCAAAAAATTTAAACACTGATCTGTTATTAATTTCTTAGGAATAACTGAATATTTTAAAATTATATTTTTATAAAATTTTTCTGCTATCGTTGTAGCTTCACAATCTTGTAAGGGTACGCAATCTAAAAATTTTGTTAAATCATCTTGAAAGGTTAATATGTATTTATTTCGATTATGTGTTTCAGGCAAAGGTCCTACAATATCTAAATAAACTTTTTCGATAGGTTGATCTGGAGTATCTGTGATAATCATAGGCATTTTATTCTGTTTACCGGATTTGTTTTTCTGACATTTCTCGCATTTTATAATACATTTCTGTATATCTCTCAATATGTTTTTCCACTTATAAAATGGTCTTATTCTTTTATATGTTTTCAAAACGCCTTGATGTCCACCTAACGGAGTGTCATGATATTCGTGTAGTATTGTTTTAATTTCTTTCTCATCTGTTAATATTTTGCATTATCTTTTGTTTTATTGTTTAAACTTTCTAAATTTTCATTTTCCATTTCTTCTTGATTGAAATTATTATCATTTTCGGGTGATTTTTCTACCTCATTTTCTTTATTAATACGTTGCCTAGCTCAAGTGATTACAATTATTATTATTATCTGAAATTTCATTGTTGTCCTCTATCTTATTTTCAGGTATTCTACTTAACGCATCTGCATTTGGATTAAACTTTCCTGCTTTATATTAAATTTTTAAATCATAATCTGCTAATTTAATTTGGAATCTGGCTAATCTTTTGGTTATATTAACTTTTAATTTTAAAATACCTACTAATGGGTTGTGGTCTGTGTATACTGTGAAATTGCTGCCGTATAAATAACATCTAAAATTTTTTGTTGCTCAAACTATTGCTAACATTTCGCGTTCTATTGTTGAATACCTTCTTTCAGCATCATTTAATGTCCTACTCACATGGGCTATCGGTTTTTCATTCCCTAGTTCACCCTGTGATAAAATGGCACCTAATGCTTCTCCGCTAGCATCAGTTGTTAAATAAAATGGTTTTTCATAATCTGGATGTACTAATAAAGGTGGATTGGTTAATGCAAATTTTAATTCTTCAAATGATTTTTCACATTTTTCATTCCATTGAAATTTAATATCTTTTCTTAATAATTTAGTGATTGGTTCTGCAATTTTCGAAAAATTCCGGATAAATTTCCTATAATTATTAGCTAGTCCTAAGAATGACTGTACTTATTTAACTGTTTTTGGGCTAGGAAAATTTAATACACATTTTACTTTTTCGGGATCTGGTTGTATTCCTTTTTCTGAACATTTATGACCTAAATACACTACTTCTTTTCTCAGAAAGTTACATTTTTCAGGTTGTAATTTCAAATTATTTTCTCTCAGTCTTTGAAAAACTTCAATTAATTTTTTATTATGATCTTCTAAATTTCGACCGTAAATAACTACATCATCTAAATATACTAATACTTTCAATCCATTTTGACCTGTTAAAATATTATTCATCAATCGTTGAAAAGTTGCTGGTGCCCCTGTAAGTCCGAATGGCGTCCTTTTGAACTCATAATGCCCTTGATAGGTACTGAAAGCCGTTTTTTCTCTATCTTTTTTATTAACTAGCACCTGATGATAACCGCTAGCTAAATCTAATGTTGTAAAATATCTAGAATGACCTAACTGATCTAAAAAGTAGGTATTAGGACGGTTGAGACCATCCCCACCACTATTTTTAAGAAATTGAAAATTGGTAGTAAGAGTGAGGGAAGTGGGTGGAGCTTAAAAGATGATTGGTGGAGGGGGTGAATTTTTGGGGGAGAAATTTGATTTAAGTGATTATGTAGATTAAGGGTAATTGATTGATAATCGATCAATAATTTCAAGGTCAATGGGGATTTTTGGGTGATTGTAAATTAAAATATCGAATTTTATTTTTGTTTGTGATTATTGAGAAATTTTTGTTGTTGTTTGTATTTTTAAGATTAGGAACTACTCTGTGTGTGTGAAATTATTTAATAATAATTTTGAGTCTTATCAGAAAAACGAAAAAAATCCAACTAGTAACTTCTCTGTGTGAAAACATTTTTTTAATAGAAATTGTTAATCTTTATCAGTACAAAAAAAAAAAAAAAAACAAAAAAAGAAAAAACAAAAAAACATTTGTTAGATTATCGCTGGTAAGAATTTTTTTGAACAATGTAAATAATTTTATGGCCAAAATTTCTACATGCATATGTAAGTATGTGTATGCATATTAAAGAATTTCTAAGAGACCTATTTCACGAGCAGTTTTACCGCAATTCAATTAATATTGAAGAAATTTAAATATTAGTATATAATAATGCATAATGGTATCTCTAATGACATTTTTTTTAAAAAACAAGATCTGTATTAAAAATAAATTAAAATATATAATTGGTTTTTGATTACGTTACATACATACATATGTGTGTGTGTGTCATATGATTTTTATATTTTCAAATGTTTTTTGTTAGAATGTTATATACTTATATTTGCAAATGTAGAGAACATTACTTACCTATTTGTATAAACAAAACAAAAAAAATACATTAGAACTTATTTATAGAATACGAATATGAGGACAACGATCGTATTGTATTCAAAATATAATATTGGTAATATATTTTTCTGATATTGTTAAGAAATGAAAAAGTTAAAACAAAAAACAAAAGCTCATGAAATTAATCTTTTCTGCTATAGTATATTTCTTTTTTGTTCTTTGATCAACTTACATATGTGATATGTACCTTTTTCTTCGAACCTTTGATTTTTATGTCTCATATAGCACATTCGTACGTACATATATGTATGTATATGCATAACATGTAGAAAATACTTTTTATCTTTGTATAAACAAAAAAAATTCTCGATACGATTTAATAAAAAAATAATTGTATGGGTACATATGTATGTAAGATCGGAAATTAATTTGTAGGAAATTACTTGTAGAAAACATTTGTAATGTTTTCTGAAAAACTAACAACAATGTGAAATATATCAGAAATAAAAGTTTTGTTGGCGACCCGTGAGATTCGAACCTACGTCTTCTGAATTACTTAGCCACCCGCTTTACCCCCTAAGCCATCCAACTGGATTACTTTCCTCTGATATATTTCCTATTACTATTTTTTCTCATTCCCACATGTATAGCCTGCAGAAAAATATAAATACTCAATACAATATTAATATGAAATAATTTTACGACTTTTTCTTTTTGAAGGTCAACATTTTCACACTGTAGTCAGTGATTTTTGTATGTTATTGATTTTAATGTATTGCTAAAAGCTAAGACAGGATTAAACATGATTTTTGAGATAGAAATTTTTTCTAATTTTACCTTCATCAGCACTTTTGATCTTTTTAAAGTTTGAAAAGTCTGCACTAAAATTTATTCAGCTATTTTATTGACTGTGGCGAGTTTACTTCAGGAGAGATTTAAAATAATTTAACAAATATCATTTTGATATTACATAAACTTTCTGTTTTGAAATAAAAAGTACTAGGTACAATGAATTCTAAAAAATATAGTGATACAAGAAGTCTTCTTTCTGGAGACAATAATAAAAGCAAGGATTTACATTATAAAATGCATTCGATGAGTCTAAAAACTACATTTTCTTCTTCTCGTGCAGAATCCAACTCTAATTCAAATAAAGGAATTTGTGAAGAAAATAAATACAAAAAGTTAAAAAATGAAAAATAATATTTTGATTATATTTGAAAAATGTGAAATAAAAATTTAAAAAAAATCAAATATTGATTTGTTGTTTTTTTTTTGTGATATTATTTTAATATAATAATGAAAAATGTGGGTCATATTGATGTGACATACTTTTTTAAAAAAAATTTTGACCGTATATTTATTTTTGTATTATCATGTGTATTTTTCAAGTTCATTGTACTTTGCATTTTTTTTTAAAAATGTCAAATTGTACTTTTTTGTATTATCAAATATGAGGACAAAAAAATTTGTGTTATATTTTTTTAAATTACAATATACCATATTACTTTCCAAGTTTTGGGGCTATTTATATTTATCAAATTCTTATCATTTGTACATTCAAGTTTATAACACATTATATGTAAATTATATGAGAGAAGTGAATATTGTATATTAAAAGAAAAAACAAACAACAACACGAGTCGTATATATTTTTCAATTGTACTGATATGATGTAATTTGCTACGATTTGTTTATACGTGTATGTATGGTGTGTACATATTTATCATTGCACTCTGTATTTTTATTTCTCTTACAATTTCAATAGTACTGATACACAGTACTTTACATATTTTCGTTTTTTCTTTGCTTTTGATTTATATTATGTACTTTGTATTTTACGTACATATATCTACCTACATACATATATTCGTTATCAGTTATTAGAATATTCAGGTGCATACACATACAATTACATAAATTAATTTTAACAAAGGAGGAAATTGTGGTTTTCAAAGTTTTTAAATTTTTATAAGTAAATTTGATTGTTTACTATTTGCATTGCATGTATGAATATGTGTTGTGATATAAAAAATAATTAGCATTTGTTTGTACATAGGTAAAAAAAAAAGAGAAAAAAGGATGTTTGAAAAGGTTACGTTATGAATAATAAAGACACAACATTTTGTCTTTTTTCTTTCAAACCTGGTTTAATCCGAATTTTTTTTGATTACGTACATTGTATTTTAGGTATATATATCTATCCATGTCCGTTATCAGTTATTAGAATATTATGCATACATTTCTTCTTATTTGAGTCGTATACACATGCAATTACATAAATTAATTTTAACAAAAGAGGAAATTGTCGTTTTTAAAAGTTCTTTTTAAATTTTTAAAAAGTAAATTTGGTTGTAAATTTTAGCTATTTGCATTGTATGTATAAGTATGTGTTATGAAATAAAAATAATTAGCATTTGTTTGTATATAGGTAAAAGAGAAAAATAATGTTTGAAGTGTTTGAAGTCTACGTTATGAATTATAAAAATAGGGCGTTTGTTTTTTTTCACATCTTTTTTAATTTTTAACAAAAGGAGGAAATTGTGGTTTTTAAAAATAATTATCATTTGTTTGTATATAGGTAAAAGAGAAAAATAATGTTTGAAGTCTACGTTATGAATAATTAAAATAGGGTGTTTTTCTTTTTCACACCTTCTTAATTCGTGATTACCTACTTCGTTTAATCGAAGATTACTTCGTATTAATTGAAGCTTATATTTTAATCCCCCGTCTGCCTGTGGTTTAGTCATTGTTTTATTGATTGTTCATAGTGTTAGACATTATAACATAAATCTTTTTAAAAAATGTCAAAGTTTACAATTGTTAAGGATTACATGACACAAATTAAACGATTTAATTTACGTGGGCGTAAAGTTGAATTTAAAACTAACACTCCACCAAAGAATAGTGAACCTGTGGAATGGATAAAATGCTCTATTGAAGACATTGTAAGAGGTTCAGTCCAAGAGCTTTTACCTAATGATCTAGTCGGAATAACTTTCTGTGGAGAAAGTTTTAAAGAAAAAGGGCCTGGATGGATAAATTTTAGGGCTGCTTCTGAAGTAAAGGTGGAAGATATTTGGGAAATGATCACAAAAATTTTTCAAAGCAATTCTCAAGGTTTTTTGCTTTTCACTTTTGTATTGTAAAAGTTTATTTTAGGGGCTTCGTTTTGTTCATTATTGTTTCACATATAGGAATAAACACGGATACATTTTGCTTGGGAGTAACGTCAGTGCGTATACCACAAGGTAAAGGGAATGATCGGTCAAGGAAATATAATACATTTGAGGAGGAATGCAGTATGAGAAGAGGTATTGTTACGGTAGACAATAAAGACAATTTATGTTTACCACGTGCGTTAATTATTGCAAAAGCTCACGTTGATAAGGATCCTAAATATAATAAAATAAGAAGAAATATTGGAAAAGTACAAACTCAAAACGTTGAACAGCTCTTAGTAAATTAAAATGTAAAAGTACCTGCTGAAGGTGCAGGAATTTTTGAGCTTCAACAGTTTCAAAATTATTTCAAAGATTACAAAATTGTAGCGTATCAATATGGAAATAAAGGGCGAGATATTCTTTTTGAAGGTCTAAACGAGGGGAAACGGCTAAATTTATTATATCATAAAGGCCATTATAATGTTATAACATCTCTTACTGCTGCATTTTGTTGTGGTTACTATTGCGAAATTTGTAACATTCCTTACAATGCGAAGAATGATCACAGATGTGGTGGAACATGTTCATGTTGTCAACAATCTCCAGCATGCACTAAAAATAATAATGAGGATATTTTATGTAAAAATTGTAATCGTAATTTTAAAGGAGAAAGATGCTATCAAAATCATTTAGATTTTGGAATAAAAGGAAAAACGAATATCTGCAATCAGATTAAAAGATATATTGACTGTTTGAAGACCTATAGTTCAAATAGATCTCATATATGTGGAGAAGAATTTTGTAAAATTTGTGGAAAACATGTAGAACAAGGTCATTTTTGCTTCATTCAGCCTGATTTTCGTAAAACATGCGCGAAAGACACTCTTTTTATTTTTTATGATTTAGAAACACGTCAAGAAAAGGTTCAGCAACAAAAACATATAAAAGAAGATTTAATCAATGAGGTAAAATTGCATGAACCGAATTTATGTGTATTTCAACAAAGATGCGATAGTTGTTTAGACTTAGACCAAAAAACAACTATTTGTGCAAAATGTGGTGTTAGACTACAAATTGTAAAAAGTGATGATTGTATTAAGTCATTCATGCATCATATTTTATTTATCAGAAAAAAATTTAAAAAGATTGTTGTAATAGCACATAACGGTCAGGCTTTTGACCATCAATTTATATTAAATTATGTACTTCATAACACAGACTTAAAACCTGAATTAATAATGCGAGGAACAAAAATTATAATGATGCAGATTAATAACGTAAAGTTTATAGATTCATTAAACTATTTTCCAATGGCACTTTCAAAACTACCAAAAGCATTTGATTTACCAGCTATCTATAAAAAGGGATACTTTCCTTATCTCTTTAATACTATTGTAAATGAGAACTACATTGGTCCACTTCCAGCAATAGAATATAGTATGAAAATTGAAGAACGTGAAATTTTTCTAAAATGGTACAATGAGCAAAAACATAACGAATTTGATATGCAGCGTGACATAGTTGATTACTGTGTTTCTACAATAGCCTCTGCATGCAATTTAGTTTTTCGACGTAACTTTCTTAAACCAAACACAATTGGAGTTATCCCGAAAAATGGTTATCGAAATGCGGATAATCAATCAAAAATAGCAATACAGTGGTTATTATGGGAAGAAAAACAACTAAAAATTAATATTTTACATGCAGCTAAACAGAAAGAAATTATATTACACGGTATGAAAGTAGATGGATATTGCTCAGAAACCAATCAAGTTTTTGAGTTTCATGGTTGCTATTACCATGGTCATCCTTTCTGCTTAAGATATAACCGAGATAATTCTTTATACGACGATCCTGATGACACATTAAATCGTAGATTTGATGTTACTGTATCAAAGATTAATCGTTTGCGTTCTTATGGTTACCAAGTTATTGAAATGTGGGAATGTGATTTTCGCAGACAAATAGAAGAAAACAAAGATATAAAACATTTAGAAAATCATTATTTATTATGCAATACTCCGCTTAATCCTCGAGAAGCATTTTACGGTGGACGCACAGGAAATACTTTTAAACACTATAAATGCAAATCTGATGAGAAAATCAAGTATATAGATGTTTGTTCATTGTATCCATGGGTTTGTAAAAATGGTAAATTTCCAATTGACCATCCTAAACTTTACGTCGGTAATGATACCTGCTCGAAGATAGATTTACAAAAAACTGAAGGTCTTATTAAATGTAAGATTTTACCGCCAGAAAATTTACTGCACCCTGTTCTTCCTGATAAACAGTGCAAAAAATTAATGTTTACGCTATGCCGTACTTGCGCTGCAGAAAAATGTCAACATAGTGTATGTTCGCATACGAAAGAAGAGAGAGCATTAATAGGAACATGGGTAATTGATGAAGTCATTACTGCTTTACGTAAAGGCTATTTGTTATTATAAGTATATGAGATATGGAGTTATGAAATTGAACAATATGACAAACAATCACACAAAGGCGGTTTGTTTACAGAAATGATGAATAAGTTTATTAAACTGAAACAACAAGCATCTGGGTGGCCAAGTAAATGCATAACTCAAGAAGATAAGGAGCGATACATTGAAGATTTTCTTGAAAATGAAGGAGTAAAACTTGAATTTTCAGAAATTGCAAACAACCAAGGACTACGATCGTAAGCTAAACAAATATTAAATTCTTTTTGGGGAAAGTTTGGACAACGTGAAAATCAGCCAAAAACATGCATAATAAATCAACCATCAGAACTGTATTCTCTACTAACTAATCCATCAGTTGAAGTACACCATATTCTCCCTATTAATGAGGATACGGTTGTCGTTAATTGGAGTTATAAAGAAGAAGCTTCTGAATCTCTGCCAACAGTAAATGTTTGTATAGCGGCATATACGACAACTCAAGCTCGCCTCAAACTTTTTAGCTATTTAGATCAGCTTGGTGATCGAGTTTTATATTACGATACAGATTCAGTTATTTTCGTTAGTAGAGAAGGTGAATACGAACCCCCTACGGGTGAGTTTGTAGGTGACATGACGGATGAATTAGAATGCTATAGTAGTGGTAGCTATATAAAAGAATTCGTGAGTGGTGGCCCAAAAAACTATGCATACCAAATTTACAGCACAAAAGACAATTCTGTCAAAACAGTATGTAAGGTAAAAGGCATTTGTTTGAACTATAAGACATCTAAACTAGTGAATTTTGAATCTATTAAAAACATGATATTGAACTCTGAACACAATAAGGATATAGAAATTTTATCTCAAAATATACGACGTACTAAAAGTCATGAAATAGTGAGCACTTCTGAAACAAAAATTTATAAACCTATATCTGAAAAACGCAAGTTTTTAGAAGATAATAGCTCAGTACCGTATGGGTTTAAAATGAAGAAAGTTTAAGGTAACTTGGGATTTTCAAAATACATTAAAACAGTACTGACAACCAGCTGTAATCCTGAAACAGGTGTAAGAAAAGAGGAGGAAGAAGAAGAGGAGGAAGAGGAGGGAAAAGAGGAGAAACAAAAGAGTTCTTATTAAACAACTATTCAAAGATAGAAAAATGTATAAAAAAGAAGAATGTGCTGTCTTCTCTTTTTATTGTATTATTTTTCACTAAAACAAAAACATGTCGAAGTGTACAATATGCAACAAAGTTTTTACCCGTAGCGATAACCTTTTAAGACATATGAAATGTGTGCATGGTACAGAAATGGTTAATTCCAGTCGGAATGTGAACAGTCATCACTATGAAGAAAAACAAAAAAGCTTCTGATTGCCTTCAAGTGTCATTTAATAAAAGTGATCAAAATATAAGAAACATAATAAAAGACAAATTAAATGCTTTGAAAAATTACTCATTGACAGAAAGGAAAAAAAAAAACCTTATATCAAAGATTCACTAAATGAAACTGAATTTGATAAATATGAACTAAAGAACTTCAATAAGAGTCTTGTTAGCATGCAGCAACAAAAATTAAATTCAGAATATCAGTGCGCTAAAGAAACAACTGATTTTTACAAAGAAGAAAAACCTCATGTAATAGAACATCATTACCAACGTGAAAACAAAAACAATTTTTAATCAAATAATTGCGACAAAGAGGGTGACATTTACGAGAATTCAGACTATGATACAGAAATGGAAAGTGAAGAAAATGATACAAAATTCTTTGAAAAAGAAGCAATTGACAAAAACAAAACAAGAATACAATTATTGGATGATGACGATCCAAATGGAATTGTAGAATATTTGAGAAAATTAGCAGAAACAAGTGAAGGAAAAGAGATATTTCTAATAATTGAAGAATTGAGAAAAAGAAACATAATTGTATAAAAATGTTTATATTATTTAAAAAAAAAAAACAAAAATTATAATAGAAAATGTCATTGTGTTAACTGCAATTTTTATATATGCTATTAATAAAAGTAATTTTAATAGAAAAACTTCTGATTTTTCTTCACTTTTTCTTCACTTTTTCTTAATAATAATATTATATGTTACTCATTTTTTCTTTAGTATGTCGAAGTCTCAGCTTTTCTACCCAGTTTCTCATTCTCCTTTGTTCTTCATTTGGGTCACATAATTTTCGTTTTATTATTTTTGAGTTATTTGAGGTTATGACATCAGTTTGATTCATTTTATATTTTGATGAACTATTTGTGCCTTTGTCAACTATATATTGAAATGACAAATCAATTTTTACCATCGCGTTATTAGGCAGAGGTACAAACACAAGTCATATTTTTCAATTGTGCCGATTGTTACGTATTACGTAATTTGCTACGATTTGTTTAAATGTGTATGTAAGGTGTGTACATACAATCTATTATTGCACTCTCTGTAATTTTAAAAGGACTAATGTTTTTAGAATAATTGTATTTACTTTCATTACACATTTTCTTTTTTATTTCAATAAAAAAAACACGCACATACATATACACAATTACATAAATAAATTTATTTAAAAGAAAAGAAATTGAAGCTATTTTTAGGTATGTTGGTAAAATATCATAAAATAAATTCAAATTACATTTAAAACCCCCACAGAATTTAAAAACACACTATATATCTTCACAACTTAATTCACATACATATAAATATTTTATATGTACATATGTACGAGCATATAATAAACCTTACTGAGAAAGTTTTTATGTTTTGAATAAGTTGAAAAAAGTTTTTACTTCAAAAATCAAAGAAAAACCTATTAATTTATTGATTTATAAAATTTATAATTTGAACCTTTATTAGAATAAGTATAATTGTTATATCCGTCTTTACAGTTTTAAAAATTTACTTTTTTCAAGTAACGTAATTTTTACACTGCATAAAACAAAGTGTTCTAAAATGCATCCTGTAAACTGCATAACCAGTAGCAATCACATAAAGTATAAAAAACAAACCCTGCTGTAATGTTAATGTAAAGTTCAACTCCGTTTTTTATTCCTGAAATTTTCCCGTGAAAAGTGAGAGCAATATTAGGTGGTCTACAATCTGTTTTCTTCTTTGTATGAAATGTAGATTTTTATCCTAAGATTTATGAAAATTATTTAAAAAAGCTCGAAATATTTGAAAAATCCTTACTTTCAAAAACGTCCATTTCTGAATTAGAAAACTAAGAATTCTTTGTCGAATTTGTTTGTTATTTGACATGATTGTTTTGTACAACTAAAATACGATTTATTACAAAATATTAATTTGCAAAAAATAAGTTTGTCTGTAGCACATGGAAGGAAATTGTACGTATTTTTGCGGTTTTTTTCTAAATTTATGATAAAAAGTTTTGAAATACATGGCTCTGATAACTTAAGAGTCAAAAAATTTTTAGTTCAATTCGACAAAAAGTTCAAGGTATTTCACGCGAAAAAGTAAATATATACATAGATACATTTAAAAATGATAATAGAAGAAATAAGAAGAATATTAAGTTTAAACAATCGTAATATATATATTTCAATAGAAGATCAATTGGCAAATTTAGTGTCGATTTCAATCATACCTTTGAAAATAATTCATAAAATCTTTGGTGAAGATTGGGAAGAATTTGAAAATGATTCTTTTCAAAGATGTCGAGTTTATAAATCTGTAAGTATGAATTAAAAAAAATATATAGAAAACTGATTTTAATTTTGTTATTTTTGTAAAGAAATAAATTTATGAAAATGGGCATGAGGTTATACTGCTAACAGCTGCATGCGAGCAGGATCCTACAATTTCATCAACAATAGCAGAATAAAAAGTAGATACGTTTTCAATGGCAAAAAATATGACTGTATTTCGAATTTTTTTCTTAAGAATATATTTTTTATTGCAATATACTATATAACACAAAAAGAATAAATCTCATACTATACATTTTTTTGTTTTTTGTTCTATTGTTTTGAAATAAGATAAATAAAATTAAAAATTAAATATGGGCATTTACGTTACATTAAAATAAAATTTTTACTTCAATCAAATATATACATAACAGTAGATAATAGTTTTTAAAATTTTTCTACTCTATTCTACTCTATTGCTAAATATACTCTTAAATAACTCATATATGAAATTTTATTTTTTTCTAATAATTTTCTAAAAATAATAACACAAGTTTCCTGTTTAAAGATAAAATTATTTAGGCATTTTTTGTAAAAAGCTTTACTTTTAAAATTATAGTTCTGAAAATTTTTCATTCAATTGATATTCATTGTATATTCTGCATAGTGAACTGTGAAATGTGTAGAGAAAAAATATTTGAATAAAATTTAATAAAAACAAAAATATGGATAACCCAGAAAATGTAAGTATATCTACGTAGTACGGTTCAATGAAACAATTTCAAAAAATTTTTACTGTGTATTTTCTTAATTTTAAAAATTGAATATAAAAACTAACAAATTGTGATATTTTTTAGATGCAAAAAATACAAGAAGTAGCAACAGAAATTAAGAAGTGGATAGCCCATTATGCGGTAACGGCACACGTTACGCTGCCGTTAAAAGAAATATTGAAAGAGATAGAGAGGAGAGAGAGTGCTCACCTTAAGTATAGGACAGCATTATGAGAGGAATGGGAGGATTATTCTTTCTGTGAACAAGAAAGAACAACCTCCGGATTTAAAATTTGGGTAATCACTTTTTTACACTTTTACACATGCTCACCATTTTATTCTACTTTTTTTCTTATAGTTTGAAATATCGGAAGACGATGCTCTGGTATTATTAAAAATTTAAAAAATAAATGCATAAACAAATGTATAAACGAAAATGTCAAATAAATATACATATTTTATTAAATCGTATCGAGAGTTTTTTTGTTCATACAAAAATAAAAAGTATTTTGTACAGGTTATGCCCAAAAAATGAAAAATGTGTAATGAAAATAAGTGCAATTATTCTAGAAATATATTAGCCTCTTTTAAAATTACGGTATATCAGTGCTAGTAAGTGAAACAAAAATACAGAGTGCAATGATTCATAGCAAATTATATCATATCAGTACAATTGAAAAATATATGACTTGTGCTATTGTTGTTGTTGTTTTTTAATTTACTTATAAAATTTAAAAGAACTTTTAAAAACGACAATTTCCTCTTTTGTTAAAATTAATTTATGTAATTGCATGTGTATACGACTCAAATAAGAAGAAATGTATGCATAATATTCTAATAACTGATAACGGACATGGATAGATATATATACCTAAAATACAATGTACGTAATCAAAAAAAATTCGGATTAAACCAGGTTTGAAAGAAAAAAGACAAAATGTTGTGTCTTTATTATTCATAACGTAACCTTTTCAAACATCCTTTTTTCTCTTTTTTTTTACCTATGTACAAACAAATGCTAAATATTTTTTATATCACAACACATATTCATACATGCAATGCAAATAGTAAACAATCAAATTTACTTATAAAAATTTAAAAACTTTGAAAACCACAATTTCCTCCTTTGTTAAAATTAATTTATGTAATTGTATGTGTATGCACCTGAATATTCTAATAACTGATAACGAATATATGTATGTAGGTAGATATATGTACGTAAAATACAAAGTACATAATATAAATCAAAAGCAAAGAAAAAACGAAAATATGTAAAGTACTGTGTATCAGTACTATTGAAATTGTAAGAGAAATAAAAATACAGAGTGCAATGATAAATATGTACACACCATACATACACGTATAAACAAATCGTAGCAAATTACATCATATCAGTACAATTGAAAAATATATACGACTCGTGTTGTTGTTTGTTTTTTCTTTTAATATACAATATTCACTTCTCTCATATAATTTACATATAATGTGTTATAAACTTGAATGTACAAATGATAAGAATTTGATAAATATAAATAGCCCCAAAACTTGGAAAGTAATATGGTATATTGTAATTTAAAAAAATATAACACAAATTTTTTTGTCCTCATATTTGATAATACAAAAAAGTACAATTTGACATTTTTAAAAAAAAATGCAAAGTACAATGAACTTGAAAAATACACATGATAATACAAAAATAAATATACGGTCAAAATTTTTTTTAAAAAAGTATGTCACATCAATATGACCCACATTTTTCATTATTATATTAAAATAATATCACAAAAAAAAAACAACAAATCAATATTTGATTTTTTTTAAATTTTTATTTCACATTTTTCAAATATAATCAAAATATTATTTTTCATTTTTTAACTTTTTGTATTTATTTTCTTCACAAATTCCTTTATTTGAATTAGAGTTGGATTCTGCACGAGAAGAAGAAAATGTAGTTTTTAGACTCATCGAATGCATTTTATAATGTAAATCCTTGCTTTTATTATTGTCTCCAGAAAGAAGACTTCTTGTATCACTATATTTTTTAGAATTCATTGTACCTAGTTCTTTTTAGTACAATTATTTTTTTATTAAATCGTATCGAGAGTTTTTTTTGTTTATACAAAGATAAAAAGTATTTTCTACATGTTATGCATATACATACATATATGTACGTACGAATGTGCTATATGAGACAAAAAAATCAAAGGTTCGAAGAAAAAGGTACATATCACATATGTAAGTTGATCAAAGAACAAAAAAGAAATATACTATAGCAGAAAAGATTAATTTCATGAGCTTTTGTTTTTTGTTTTAACTTTTTCATTTCTTAACAATATCAGAAAAATATATTACCAATATTATATTTTGAATACAATACGATCGTTGTCCTCATATTCGTATTCTATAAATAAGTTCTAATGTATTTTTTTTGTTTTGTTTATACAAATAGGTAAGTAATGTTCTCTACATTTGCAAATATAAGTATATAACATTCTAACAAAAAACATTTGAAAATATAAAAATCATATGACACACACACACATATGTATGTATGTAACGTAATCAAAAACCAATTATATATTTTAATTTATTTTTAATACAGATCTTGTTTTTTAAAAAAAATGTCATTAGAGATACCATTATGCATTATTATATACTAATATTTAAATTTCTTCAATATTAATTGAATTGCGGTAAAACTGCTCGTGAAATGGGTCTCTTAGAAATTCTTTAATATGCATACACATACTTACATATGCATGTAGAAATTTTGGCCATAAAATTATTTACATTGTTCAAAAAAATTCTTACCAGCGATAATCTAACAAATGTTTTTTTGTTTTTTCTTTTTTTGTTTTTTTTTTTTTTTTGTACTGATAAAGATTAACAATTTCTATTAAAAAAATGTTTTCACACAGAGAAGTTACTAGTTGGATTTTTTTCGTTTTTCTGATAAGACTCAAAATTATTATTAAATAATTTCACACACACAGAGTAGTTCCTAATCTTAAAAATACAAACAACAACAAAAATTTCTCAATAATCACAAACAAAAATAAAATTCGATATTTTAATTTACAATCACCCAAAAATCCCCATTGACCTTGAAATTATTGATCGATTATCAATCAATTACCCTTAATCTACATAATCACTTAAATCAAATTTCTCCCCCAAAAATTCACCCCCTCCACCAATCATCTTTTAAGCTCCACCCACTTCCTTCACTCTTACTACCAATTTTCAATTTCTTAAAAATAGTGGTGGGGATGGTCTCAACCGTCCTAATACCTACTCTAAAATTTCGTCAATTCTAGGCAATGGATACATATCTTTTACAGTAATTTCATTTAACTTTCTAAAATCTACATTTACTCTCCAACCTTTTTCTCCAGAAGGACCTGGCTTTTTTGGTACAACTAATAAAGGAGAATTAAATGGACTGTTCTTCTAAAATTTCTTTCTGAACCTGTGGTAGTCTGTACATTTTCTGATTTATTGGTCCCTTTCCTGGTTGTAAAGGAATAGAATATGTAATGGCTGTTGTATAACTTAATTTATCTCCTGGTAAATGAAAAATGTATATTCTGGTATTGACAGGTTTTCGTTTAATAATTTTAATCTATTTTTATCTGAATTTATATTTTCATCTAATGAAAGTTTATGTATTTTTCTAATATTTATACTGTTATTTCATTATTATAAGGTTTTGTTATTGAACTCGCCAGGAACACTCCTGACCTGATTTCTTGTCATTCATTAATTATTTCTTCTTTAAAATTTACTTTAATTTTTACCAATTTTTCTGTTCGTGCAGATATTTTAATTATTTTATTTATTTTTAATATATTTTTATTTGACTGATTATTCATATAATTGTTAACGTATTTTTTATTTTTACCAATAAATTTCCCTAACTTATCATCATTATTATGTTTTAAAGATTCAAAATTTATAATCTCTGGTTTATTATTTTTATATTTTGTATCTGCCTTTTTATATTTTTTATTAATTCCTTTAATTTTCAATTTCTCTAATTCTCTACTCATTTCTTTAATATTTTTAATTTCTTTATTTAATCTTTCATTATATTTTATTACCCTTTCTTTATCTGTATTGAATTTTTCTTTATTTATTTTTATATTAATTTTCTCTTCTCTTATATTTTCTTTAATTTAATTTAATCTCATTCTAATTTTTTCATATTGTACTTTTATGTCTTCTGAATTTAATTTTTTAACTATTTCTTTCTTTTTAATTTTTTCGTCATGTATTTGTACTTTTACTTTTATTTTTGAACCTACTTTTTTGCTTTCTGTGTATTTTTGTTTATTAGTTTCTGTACTTAGCGTTTTGATTTCATTTTCTGCATTATGACCCTCTCCCTGTACATATTTTTTATATAAAGAAGCTAAGACAGGTATTTTATTTTTTACCCGTACTTCCCTACATTTATTCATATGAGGAGGAATCTGAAAATTTGTGTTATTTTTTGTACCAATTTTGTTGTTAGTGAACTTAACAGAATATTTTGGAGATAGCATTTGATCGTTAACAAAACTACTATCATAATCCTGATTTGAAAAAGCAAAGACAGTCGAATCCCTTTTTGACTGTACTTTTTCAACATCATTTTCATGATCAGAACCTTGTGCTTCAGAAAAATGTACTTTGTTCATATCAGCAACCCCCGACAAATCAGTGTTTGCGAGACACTGTGTCGATTGTTGTGTACCAATGATATGAGATTTGTTTTCTTTCACATTCGATTTCTTAATTCTATCAACTTTCAGTGCTACTGTCTCTTTTTTATCTAGTTTTTTCACCAACTTTTTTCGTTCAAAAGGATCTTCTAATTCGATTACTAAATACTCTTCTCCCGTTTCCTTGCGAGGGAAACGTAATTGTTTATTTGGTCCATCAATAACACAATTTTGAGACAAAAAATCAAAACCTAGTATACCGTCTTCTTCTACATTTTTCATATCTTTTATTGTATGAAATTGACATTTTTTGGGTTTTTTAAATTGAATTTTAGCCGAACAAGTACCTATCGTTTCTCCTTGTCCGCATACCGTATTGATTTTTAATTTATTTTTTGTATTTATTTTTACATTATCTTTCAATATTTTCTCTTTTAATAAACTAATTTCTGCACCTGTGTCTATTAATAATTCTGTTTTATTTTTCTTACTAATATCTATGGGTAATTTTACTATGAATTTATCTAAATTTTTGCATATGTTTTGGGACTGGCACATGTTATTTTCATTTTCTCTGGCTGGGTGACAGCCCTTTTTTAGTTTCCCATATTTTTATTCTAATTGTCCCACAATCTCTTTGCGTTACAATCCTTCATCATATGCCCTATTCTTTGACAAAAATTGCATTTTATTTCAGAATTTTTATTTTTACTAAAGCCAGATGTAAATATCCAGCTATGTGTAAGGACTGTTTTCTTCCTCCACACGAGGATAGCTGTCAAAGGTCCTTCTGCGTAAATTGTGGGGTTCTTGGTCATCCATCGTATCATAAAGATTGTCCATCTTACTTAAGAGAAAAAGAAATACTACGGATTATGACCAAAGAGAGATGCAGTAAATACCAGGCAAGTAAAAAGTTTTACGAGCAATCTACAAGTTCAAGCTCATCTTCTGTAAATGATAGATGAGACCTCAGTCTCATACGCTGACAAAGCTGCTACTTTTGCCGCCTCCAAGACTACAGTAAGTACCTCGACTGCAAAGAATACTCCTACTAAACTTGTGTCCCATAAAACCTCACCCACTACCTCTAACAATCCTACCTCTAACACAGATACTGATAATATTTCTAAAAATAACAAACAATTCCCTCTTCCAATTAACTGCACAACTTCTAATAACTCAACCCCTTCTACTTCGTCATCTCCTTCTACCCCTTCACAAAACGTGGAATGGCATACCATTTCCAAAAATCAAATCCTTAGACTTAATTATAAGTCTAGGGTTTCTTTTGATGAGTTCATCGCTCATCAAACCAATAACTTTCTTGGCAGCGGTTTAACGTTTGCCAATTACATTGATAAATATGGCTCCTGTCGGGTGCCATTTAAACCCTGCTTCATTAGTTCTGACATTGATATAATGGATTCAGCTCCAATACCCTAGTATTTTGGAGCTGTCTGGACTGTTTTGCTGTAGATCCTTAGTCTTTTCTGCTGAGTTTCTATTCTATTTTATAGAATATTAACTTCAGCTTTCTGCATGACCAGCTTACATCCTTCAACTCGTAAGCTCACCTGTCTACAATGGAACATTAGGGGCTTTCGTGCTAACCAGCACAATCTTGAACTCCTCATATGTCGGTACAAACCACATATAATTCTTCTTCAGGAAACTCTTCTTTCTACCAATGTTAGGCCCTTGAACTTTCGAGGTTTCTGTTGTTATATCTCTAACAATGATTCCTCGACTGATTCACAGGGAGTTGGTATTTTAGTACGGTCTAGTTTAAGTCACTCTCTTCTTCATATAAATTCAACTTTTTCAAATGTGTCCATATATATAAATATTTAATACCACTAAATAAAGAATTATATGTATCCTTATCAAAATGTATTTACGTGAATGATACGGATACAATTGAGTTCAGATTTTTAGATTCTGCCAGGTTCATGCAGATTCTTTAGTTAAAAATTTAACACCACAAGATTTTGAAGTTGTCAAATCAATGTATCCAGAAGAGGAAGCATTTAAGATGATAACAAGAAAAGGAGTATTTCCATATGACTACATTAACTCGTGGGAACATTTGGATGAGACTTCTTTACCTCCGCGAGAAAATTTCAACAATAAGTTGACAAACAGCAAATGTAATGACGCAGATTATTTACATGCTTTGACGATTTGGAAAAAATTCAACTGCAAAAGTCTTTGGGATTATTTAGAGCTTTATTTGATAACAGATATGCTACTTTTAACCGATGTTTTCGAAAACTTTAGAAAAGTATGCAAAAATATATATTCATTAGACCCTTGTCAATACTATAGAACACCTGGATTATCGTAGGACGTTATGCTTAAACTAACAGGAATAAATCTTCAACTTTTAACAGACATTAATATGTATAACTTTATCAAGAAAGGTATTAGAGGAGGTATAACAAAGAAGAAAATTATAACAGCAATAAAAATCTGGGTAACATACAACAAGAAAGATTAAATTCTGAATACCAGTTTGATAAAGAAACAGTTGATTTTTACGGAATCCAGAAGAAATAAATCTTACATCAATACCAGATAATTCTAACATTGGATACATTCTTGAAGTTGATTTGGAATATCCAAAAAAAATACATGATGAACACAATGATCTACTATAAATCAATTTACACAAAACATGGTAGCTATTCAAATGAACCGAGTACAAAAGTATTACAACAAACCGATTTATTTAGGATTTACTGTATTAGAATTATCAAAATGGAAAATATACGAATTTCACTACAATTTTACGAAACCTAAATATGACAAGAACATTTTGTTAAACTACATGGACACAGACTCTTTTGTTTAAACTATACAAACTGAAGATTTCTATAACGATATTAAAGGCGACATTGATGGCAGATTATATCGTTATAATAATAATAACGACATAACATATAATATCCCATTAAAAAACAAAAGAGTATTAGGATTAATGAAAGATGAAAATAATGGTAGAATAATGAAAGAATTTATAGGTCTTAAGGCAAAAATGTATTCAATAGATGTAGAAAATAGTAATGTAGGGGCTTTTTATATAGAAAGAAAATATTTTATGGTAGCATGTTAGTTTTTAGGTCTCATATACATACGTTATATACTCAAAATGTACATAAGATATCATTAAGTTATATTGATGATAAGCAACATGTGAATGAAGATGGTATAAGTACTTATGCTTGGGGTCATTATAGGTTAAGTGAAAAATAAAAAAGAGTAGTATAAGTTTATATAGTATATAATTTTAATAAATTTTATTGAAAACAAAAAAAAAAAAAATGTTTCATTTAAATATGCATCTACATAATGTCTTAAAATAAATATATTTTGCAAAGCACAACGACCGCCATGCATAACACATCGTAGAACATAAGGATGGTTTTGATGTAAAGTATGTAAACTTGGGTATCCTAATTCATCTAAATCATGAACTATAATTTTTTTCTTAAGTGTTTCCCTTATAAATAATCTTTTTGCTTTACCCTTAACGTAAATTATTTCGTCTTTTAGGTTTTTTAATAAAAAAAATATCAAACTTCTAAAGAAATTGAACCTTCATCCCAATTTATTCTGTGATAATTTCTTGCTAAGCAATTAACTTGTTTTTGTTCTTTTACGGTTAAAGATGAATACTCGTATGTCGGTTTAATTAAAAAATGTTGAAACTCTCGTACATTATATGATATTGCTAATTCTTTTACAATGAATTTATTATTTTGAGTTTTAAATCCTTGTATATCTATGATGACAATATTTTTCATTTTATAAGATGTTTTATCTCCATTGACAAACTAATAACTAACTTGCAAATGCTCATGCTTCTTCTTTTATTATACTAATTTTCGTACATCACCATTAAGTGGGTTGTATATAATTATTTTATCATGTAAAAGTAAACAGTATGCATTTGTTTTTGCTGGAATATTACCATCTGTTTGCAGTTCTATTCTCACATCTACTGGACCAGATTTAACAATTTCATTTTGATGTGAACAGTTAATAACAGCAATTGGTGCTATTTCTTTAAATTCACTCCATTTTAATTATGCATGGTTTTCTTTACCATAGTATGATTCTTGGAATTTCATGTACATATCATACAGTAAATCATACCGATTACGGTCATACATAATATTTAAATTATCATACGGATATGTTTCAGAATTTAAATAAACTTTTATGTTAGTAAGTTTACAATGATCGAATTTACTAGCATCCTTCTCTTTTCTATTTTGTTTGTCTGTTTGTAGAGCAACAATCACAAATCGGGCTTTTTCTAATTGTGGTGTAGTCTTAACAGTCCAAACAAGATGATCTGTTTGCGGTGCGCTAGGATATTCATGCAAGTCCCAGCTTCGAAAACTTATACGAGATGATTTTCCATTTTGAACAAATTTAAGTAAACGAAGTCTTTCTTCATCTGATACACTAACATGTATTTTCCACATCACTTTTGTAACTGTAAGTTTAGAACCCTCGACTGTTGTTTGAATTGCATTTAAGTCTGTTCTTGCACGAATTAAAATCAAGTCATGTCTTGCATTTGTGATGATTTTTTTATAATCTTCTGCGAAACCTAATATCATTTTCAGAGGAATACAAAAACTAAAATTTCCAGATGTAGGATTTATTGTTTCGTTTGGTGACCATCCTGCATTATGAAGCATAGAACTTTCGTTTTGATTTAATGATATATAATTTTTTAATAAAGTAGTAATTCCAACATTTTTAGTACGATCAATTTCGACACCATTTAACTCATAACGTATTTTATCAAATAAATATTATGTACAATTATTGTTAAGTTTATAGTCAGCTAAATCTGTACCATCAGTTTTTTTCAGTGTACCGTCAATGTAAATAATGCTTTCACTTGGAAGTGCATACAGATCTTGATTTTGTATTGAAGTCCGTATTTCATCATTATTTTTAAAAGAGTCTACAAAAGGAGAATAAGTACGATACTTCTTTTTTGTTATTCGTTCATCAAAATAAGGTTGTTGTGAAATATTCAGTATATCACTTATTATGAGTTTTTAAAACAAATCCCAGAGATTCAAGAAACTTTCTGTTTTCAACAGTTAATTTAGCTCTCGATTTCGATGTTACTCCTTTAAGAGTTGAACTAGAACTAGCAACATTTCTGCGATGTATTAGACTTATATTTATATTTTTGTTATAAAGAATCATTTCTTTTTTTTATTCTGGTTTTAAATGTAATCTGACTGTAATATTTTCGTCTCTGAAATTTATTAAATTTCCGTCTTGATCAACAATTCTAATTACGATCGATCTGATTTGTTTAACGTTAACTGGTAAATAAATGACATTTTTAGGAACCTCTGTTATTTTATACCCTGGACCAACATCCGATGAAAACTCATGAAGAGTATGCACAGGTATATTATTACAGTACGAACCTGTTACTAAATTACATTCAATTCGTATAGCATATACTTTAGTGATGTTTACTGGTAAATCAGATGCATGCAATACATTTGCAGGTAATTCTGTTTTAGTAAATCCTAGAAGTTGACCAATAGATCGCTTCCTGTTGAAGTAAATGTTTTCTGTACTGTACTGTTTACTGCAGGTTTACTTTCTGTTTTTGCCAGCTCTTTCTGCAAGTAATTGGCAATGTCATCAACTTCATAAGACCCCACAGGTATTGTAATAACTTCATTGCCTATATGAAATAAATTATTGTTACGATCAACGTTGGGAATTGAATTATAAGTATGAAAGTCAACTAGTCCGCAAACATAGTTGATTGGTAAATCTATAGGAGGGAAATATTTTGAGGTAAGAACTGAAGTATTTCCAGTAAGAGTTAATGTAATTGACATTTTGAAAGATGTCAGTTGAGTGATTACTTTTGTGTTGTGAACCTTCTATTTAAACCATTGATCATATACTTTTTGTCGATGAGCAGACGTAAGAATTGGATTGAGAACTTCGCTAGTTTGAACAATTCGTCTATTAAACCTTTCGCGATCGCATGCGATTATTTCCCAATATCTTTTGCAATTTTGACGATAAGCGTAGTTTCACTTAGGTAAAAAAAATATTGTACTTGAGGATTGAAACACACCTTTTTCGCCAAATGATAAATAAATATACTGAACAAATTTACAAAAGTTTACTTTTTTTATATATATTCTTTATATTTGCTGCACAGAAACTTTAAACACAAATGTCCGCAGTTAACTGAATTATAATTTTGTTGTCTCTTGTAATTATATCTTATATATACCTAAATATTCTATTACTTCTAAAGGAGGTTTTAAATTCCCAAAGCTGTCAAAATATTCAGCATAGTTATTGTTTTTGTAATAAGCTACCCAATGCGTACCTGGCCTAATTGCATCATCTAAATTTATAACTCCACATTCTTTTTTCCAAGGCTTTTTTTATAATCTATTGCGCATAAAAACACCTCGAAAATATGGACTAAATTTTGAATATCTATTTAAATCAAGTTCGTTAAGTGGTCTATTAGGTAGCTTATTTAAAAGTTTTTTGAATAAGGTCTTAAAAAGAGTCCAAATCCTTTTCTGTATGGTTTCATATATAATCCTTTCCCCATTGCTATTGCTTCCATTGTTTTGTTATGTCTTTGATTTTCTGTCAACTGATCTCTTGCATTCTTGGCTTCTTTGATTACTTTTGCGATTTGCGCTGCTCCACCAGATAGTGCTCCTACAGCTGACAGTCCCGCAAAATGGAACAAGAAACGGTAAAACACCTCCACTTTTAGGTACGGGTATAACTCGTGGTATTTCAATTGATGATTTTTTTTTCTTTAAAATATCTTTGGTTGCTGTTAGAGCCAATTTTATTGCATCTTGCAGCTTATTAGGCCTATGTACTTTTATAATTTTACGGGCATTTTGAATAGCCTGATGAAAGAGTTTTCTTTCTTTTGATTTGACTATTTGTTTTTTAGTTTTATTTTTAACACCCATTCCAAGTTTTACTTTTGTCTTCATTGCGTTCGTCACAAACAAAGCGTTTGCACGCTCACCAATACTAGCGTCTTTAGACTTTACTTTTTTCCAAGCCTTTTCTGTTAAGATGTTTTGAATAAAATATATCGTGCTCTTTACAGGCAGCGTCTAGTGGATTTATCCCTATGTCTCCTCATTTTAATCATTTTCTTAGTTTTGTACCAGGACCGCAATATTGATAGCCAGGAAGATGTAATTCAAATGGGAGTTTGTTTATTAATGAGTTAAGTAATCCTTTTTCTTTGTGCGTTGGACAACGACTAAGAAATTTATTTTTATGATTAATCATTTTATATCGTTTCATGCAAAGACTAAAGTGAAATGATGACAATTAAGCTATAAATACAGTATTTATAGAAAATTTCGTTCAGTTACTATCCAGAATGCGACTAATTAAACAACGTGACACGTTAGCAGTAAACAACGTAGACTTTAAAACAAACAATAACAGCAGCAAAATTAGACACAGTACGTTACTCCCGAACAGTATTAGAGCTATTGTTGTAGGTCCATCTCACTGCGGTAAAACAAATGTTATGATTATTTTACTCGAACATCCACACGGTCTTAAATTTGAAAACATATATATTTATTCGAAATCTCTATATCAATCTAAATACGAATATTTTAAACGGATACTAACACCTATAAAGGGACTTGGTTATTACACATTCACTGAAAATAACGATGTTATACCTACAAATGAAGCTAAAAGTAATTCTATATTTGTATTTGACGATGTTGCATGTGAAAAACAAAACAATATACGAGAATATTTTTGTATGGGTCGACATAGGGATGTAGACAGTTTTAATTTATGTCAGACATACACACGTATTCCAAAACATCTGATACGAGATAATGCTAATTTAATAATAGCTTTTAAAAAAGATGATGTAAACTTAAAACATATATATACTGATCATGTTAACACGGATATGTCATATGAAAAATTTCGTGAAGTATGCTCCGAATGTTGGAAGGATTAATATGGATTCTTAGTAATTAGTAAAGATAATGAACTAAACAGAGGAAGATATAGAAAAGGATTTGACGTCTTTATTCAAGTATAAAAACAGAGTAATAAGAAAGTTTTAGGCATTGATGTAAGTGAACTACAAAGAGACTGATCATCACGAACAAAAACGCTATAATTAGTTTAAAATCTGTTTTGTAGCTGTTTCAACCTGTTTCATAGCTGTTTAAAGCTGTTTCATAGCTGTTTCATAGCTTTTTCATAGCTGGTTAAAGCTGTTTCATAGCTGTTTTATAGCTGTTTCATAGCTGTTTCATAGCTGTTTCATAGCTGTTTAAAGCTGTTTCATAGCTGTTTAAAGCTGTTTCATAGCTGTTTACAACTGCTTCATATATACCTGTTTAAAACTATTCCGTACATTAGCTGTTTAAAATGGATGAAAATTTGATTAAGGATATAATCAAAACAAGAAAAGAAATAAGAAAAAATATCTAACACTAACAAGAGGAAAAGCAGAAACTGATTTCCAACTTGAAAATACATTTAAACCAATTACACAACCTCTTAAAGAAATACTTACTGCAAAGCTTAAAGAAAAAACAAAGAATAATTTTGAAGGTGATTATGAAAATGAAACACCATGCCAAAATAAGAAAATAAAACCTGAAAAAACTAGAATACAGTTTGACAATTCAAAAATTTTAAACGATAGTTTCAACACACCGTTTTCTACACCAAAAGGTATTCTACAACCGAGAGTTATTGATTTACAAGCTTCAGGTTCAGATAAATTTGATGATCACACAATAAGTACACCTCTTGCGTTTACAAATTCACCTAACATATTATAAAGAGTTTAAATTTGAAAGATAATGAAATTGATTACAAGTATGGTCCTCACTTAGATCACGATACAAATACTTGGAAAATAGGTGATTCAGCATTTGTAATAGATGATGAAAATATTGTTATAAATAACAAATCTTATAAACTTACACCTGGTTTAATACAGTTAATATTTACAAAAGGTCCCCGTAAAAGAGTATATACTATTGAAGACATAGGGACCTGTGTACAAATCTTAAATAGTACAAATGCTATGAAACGTGATTACGATGCAAACAAACAAATCTCAGGAACTCGAAGTAAAAAATATCAGTTTATTAAAAGATTTTTAAATCCACATAAGGAATCTGGTTTGAAGAAGTTTTCAAGAAACAAAACTGATTATATTTATTGGGATGATCGAAACGAGCTAGTAGACAGATTAAGATTATTGTTAGCCTCACAGAATGCAGGTCACAATAATCATGGAAATGAAACAATTTCAATTATTGAAGAGCTCAAAGAAGCTGACATTATCGTATAAAAACCATATATAACAAACAGAGTGCGTCATTTAAAAAATGAGTGCTGATAAGTTTGGACGTTCCTTACTCAAATGTAAAAGTAATAATGAACGAGGACCTTCAGGTCAACCTGGGATTGGATTTAAATTAACCCCTGATGGAAATTTTGATATAGAATATAAACGATTACAAAACATTGGATTACCAGTTGACAATTTTGATGCTATTACAAAAGCAATCTTTGAAAATGAAATAACAGCTTTAAGAACAAATCTTTCACAGGAAATTGATAGCAAAAGAGATCTTTTAGTAAAAAAACTGCATAATCCTGATAAAAGTGTAACCTATACGATAAATGAATTTAAAACAATTTTTACTGAAAAATTACAAAAACTAGAACCATTTGTAAATAATTCTCTAGCACATTTTCATGAAATTGATAATATTTTACAGAGAGTTAACAAGTTAAAAATTATTACAAACAATTATGATAAAAATTTAAGCACCAATAAAAATTTTTTACAAGCAATAAAAAGATTAGAAACTGATTTAATTAATTTTCATAAAGATTTTACTGATTACAAACAGCTTTTACAAAATGCACTATATATCGAAAAAGACAAAAATACAGGTGAACATGTTGTTAAAGCAAGATCAGCGCTATTTAAACAACATGGTCTTCATTAAATAATAAATACATCTCTTATGTTAACATTACGTCATTTGTTTAAAAAATGAGCAAAAGACAACTAGTTGAGGAATGACATAAATCAGCTCGTAGAAGATTTATTCGAAGAAAGGTTATTACAAAAGGAATAGATTATTTTTGGCAAATAGATTTAGTTGAAATGGGTACTTATTCTGCTAATAATAAAGGTTATCGCTTTTTGTTAACTGTAATCGACACTTTTTCAAAATTTGCCTGGGCGATTCCTCTTAAAAGTAAAAATGGCATAGATGTAACCAAAGCAATGGAGAAGATATTTACTTCGTCAAATAGAATACCACATAATTTACAAAGCGATCTCGGCAAAGAGTTTTATAATCAACATTTTCAAAATGTAATGAATAAATATAATATTAACCATTATTCAACGTACAGCACAATGAAAGCCTCAATTGTTGAACGTTTCAATAGAACTTTGAAGTCAATGATGTGGAAAGAATTTAGTATGCACGGTACTTATCGATGGATTGATAAAATAAACGAATTAGTAAAATTATACAATAAAACAAACACAGGACTTTTCAAATGAAACCAGTTGATGTTGATTCCAAAAACGAAAAAACATTGTTAAAAACAGTATATGCTAATTTAAAAGTTTTTCGTAAACCAAAGTATAAAGTTGGCGATCAAGTTCGCATTAGTAAATTTAAACATTTGTTTGAAAAAGGTTACACACCTAACTGGACAACTGAAGTTTTTAAAATCAAAAAAATTCAAAACACAAACCCTGTTACGTATATTTAAGAAGATTATCAAGGAAATCCAATAAAAGGTGGATTTTATGAACAAGAACTAATTCAAACAAAGTATCCAGATACATTTCTCATTGAAAAAATCATAAAACAAAAGAATAATAAAGCTTTTGTAAAATGGTTGGGTTTTACAAATGAATATAATGCATGGATTGATAAAAACGATTTAGTTCAATATTTAATTAATTGAAAATTTTCAAAAATGAAGAGAACATTTTTTTTTTATTGTTTTAAATAATTAGGATATTCTAATGGACAAAATTCGTGGGTATATAATGATCAATAATTGTAAAATGTTTATGTATATGTATACTGTATATTAAATAAAACATGTATTTTGATTTTAACAAATGTGTTTTTCTTTATTTATTCATTTATAAATTTAATTCCTCTTATTCTATAATACAAATTCATTAATTTTTCTGCTTTTTGCTGTATCCTTGGTACATTCCAACAACTGCATGTGTCAGGTCCAGAAGTAGTAGTACTTTTGGACCAAGGACAATCAGCATAATGGAGTCCATAGATTGAAATAATTTTTGCCTTTTTACCACAAAATTTCAAAAATTCCAAATATCGTAATAATTCTTCTTTATGTTCATCAAGTATGACATCATTGAAATCAAGTATAAAGTTTTCTATTTTGTCAACAGTCATATTCGTTAAATTTAATGAATTTCTTTAATATAAACTATATTAATAATTTTTTAACTTGCACACTTGTACGGCTAATTTAAAACTAACTTATTGAAATTTTTTGTTCAATCATTTATACTCTAAAATTACTTTTTCTAAATTACACTATATTATAATCTGCAAGTTAAAATGCATTATAAAAATTAGGTAATTTATGTTGTGAGTAAATATTGTATTCATCATAGTGGAACGTTTCGTCATCATTTTTTACAAGTTCTTGTTCTTTAAAAATCAAATCGTATCCCTTTCAAATTTGTCCATTGTTAATAATAAGTAGTTTTCCTTCGTTCATATCCTTTTCAAAATGCTTGTATAACGAGCTATATTTTTCAGGTAAAAACAGTTTCATATTATCCTCCAAATCCAATAAAATTCTATTGCCGTAAGTTGTTGATAACATGACGGATTTTAGTATTCTGTATGGTTTTTTTATTTCCATGCTTGATAAGTTCAAATATATTCTACGAGCAGAAATAAGTGCTTCAACTGAAGAAGCAAACTTTTTTTCAGGAACTTCTTCTTCTTTATCTTTCCAAGATAGTTTGTTCCGTCTTGGTAATTTTTCTGCTTTTGCTGTTGACTCAGCAATATTAGTTTCAATTTGATTCTTTTCCATTTTGTTTTGAATTAAAAATTTTTGACTCTATTTGTTAAACTTTTTACTAGTAAAACTGAACTGTGAATTTTTACCAAAACTCGGGTGAATTTATACCAGAAAATTTCAAATTTTAGTGAAAATTTAAAACTCTATAACCAATCACAACAGTTTCTAGAACAATCAGTTCACCCCCCACTCTAAAAAATTAACCAATCAGAATAATTTCTGGAATAA
This sequence comes from Anthrax anthrax, assembly GCA_963971155.1. Lineage (NCBI taxonomy): Eukaryota > Metazoa > Arthropoda > Insecta > Diptera > Bombyliidae > Anthrax > Anthrax anthrax. The sequence continues at coordinate 34,254,157 of OZ020117.1, forward strand.
TCTAATATTAACGCAAGCCATAAATTATACTATTATATTAAATCCATTGACAGTTTCACAAGACATAAATTACACTATTTTATTAGGATCGTTTATAGTCATGAGAAAAAATTTAAATCCTGAATCCATTTGGATTCATTTAATATTTAAAACTCAGGATAGTTTCTAGAAAGAAATCTATTGATTCACAAGCCATAAATTACACTATTTTATTAGGATCGCCAATAGTCATGAGAAAAAATTTAAATCCTGGATCCATTTAAATTCATTTAATATTTAAAACTCAGGTTAGTTTCTAGAAAGAAATCTATTGATTCACAAGCCATAAATTACACTATTTTATTAGGATCGTCAATAGTCATGGGAAAAAAATTTAAATCCTGAATCCATTTAAATTCTTTAAATTTAAAAATCCTTTTTTCTATTAATATAGTACTCTTTACTAATTTCACAATGTTATTAAATAATTAATTATTTATATATAATTTATTTATTTTATCGCACCCACACACACACCACACGCACACACCCACACACACTGCTCTTAGTAATAATCAACATAAAACACATGCTTGAATAAGTACCCTTAAGTAACACCTGCTACAAGTTTATCATTATCACTACAACAACACACGCACACCCTTCGTCTAGACAAGACAAGACAAGATCAATCCACCACATCCCCTGGTTCAGAACCGGCATAAACAAACGAAAATACTACTACGTAATAAGTCCTAACATTAATCTCTACTATTCTATATTTACATTATATGTATAATATGAAACATTATACTACACTTGATAATATGTAAATACATACATATGTATGTACATATGTATGTAACAATTTTTTTGTTATAAATATATGTACACCAATAGCCACCAGTGCTCCTCACTATGGATTGCCACATATATATCCAGCAAATACATTGGCGACACCACCATACTACATCCCATCATCACCGTTTTGGACAGCTTATACGCCACCAGCAAACCAACAGGCTGCAGTTAAACCAGAAAATATTAGTTTAACGGATGCTGACGTAATGGACAAAGTTAGGAATTGGAATCTCAAATTTGACCAAGGTCAAGATCCACTAAACTTCCTAGAACGAGTGGAAGAAATGGCTGAATGCTACACTATACTGACGTCACGTTTACTGAAAACCTTACCTGAGTTGCTCACTAAGACAGCACTCATATGGTATCGCAATAATAAACAGGGTTGGTCCAGCTGGGAGGAGTTTGTAGAAGATTTTAAAAGTTTTTATCTGCCGCCACGATATCACGTGAAGTTAGACGATGACATCAGAAGTCGTATACAGAAAACAAGCGAACGAATAAAAGACTACGTCACTGCTATACAGGCATTACAACGTTGGCAATCGAAAACCACAAAAGAAGAATAGTTGGAAAGAATATATAAAAATTTGTTACCAGAATACAAACTATACATCAGACCTAGAGACTTCAGTAACCTGAACGAACTAATTAAACTAGGCGAAGAAAATGAAAGAGTACGAGCAGATAATAATAAGATCCAGAAAAGCAAAACACCATCAGAGAACAGAATACGAGCAAGAATGACAAATATACTGCCCATCAACCACAAGAAATGTTGGAATTGCGGTGAGCCTGGGCATGTGTAAGTTAATTGTAGGAAAAGGAAAAATAGCTGCAGTAAATGCAAAAGACAACCATGCGAATGCCCGTGCATGTAAAACGCTGTAAACTAGAAACCTATATGGCCGATGGTAAAAAGACTGTAGTTAACGAATGTTATGAATTTGAAATAACATGGGAAGATAAAACAACTGAACATATCTTGTATTATTTGCCAAAATTGACTGAAGAAGTCATTCTAGGGATAGATTTCCTATATGCAATGGATGAAAAATTGATCGTTAGCGGGAAAGAGATAACGTTACAAGAAATACACGAGGATTATACTGAGGTTCATTACATGTTTGAGCAAGACAAAGTCAAGATCTTCCTTAATGAACAGCCAGCGAGATTTGATGCAGTAAAAGGGACCACACAATTGGCTGAACACAGTATACGCATGAAAACAGATAAACCATTTAAACAACGTTATTACCCCCGAAAACCAGCAGTGCAAGAAATTATAGACAACGAGATCGATGAACTACTGAAGCAAGATCGCATCGAGCCGTCCAATAGTCCGTACAGTTCACCTATAGTTCTAGTACGAAAGAAGCAAGGAGGATGGAGTATTGAACGACCAGTCAATTAAAGATGCCTACCCACTACCTCAAATTAATCACATTTTAGACAAGCTACAAGGCGCACAGTATATTTCGACGATTGACTTAAAGAATGGATATTGGCAGGTCCCACTGGAGACGTCTAGTCGGGCATACACAGCGTTCACTGTCCCCGGTAGAGGTTTATTCCAATGGAAGGTTATGCCGTTTGGTCACCATTCTGCTCCTGCTACTTTCCAGCGTGTTCTTGATCAAGTAATCGGTCCTGAGATGGAACCACACGCTTTTGCTTACTTGGACGACATTATTATAGTCAGTAAAAGTTTTGAACAGCATGTAAAACACCTACAACAAGTTTTTGACCGTCTGATTGCTGCCAACTTGAAGGTAAACGCAGAAAAATGTGAATTTTTCAAAACTGAAATCACATATTTAGGACATGTAGTCACACGAGATTGCATAAGTACTGATCCAAATACAATAAGGGCAATTCAAGAACTGAGAGTACCAACAAATGTAAAAGAGATAAGAAGATTTTTAGGAATCGTTTGGTGGTACCGACGATTTGTTCCATCATTCTCAACTTTAGCTGCGCCGTTGAACAAACTGTTGCAAAAGAATAAAACCTGGCAATGGGAAAAGAACCAAAAAAATGCTTTTGAAGAAATCAAGAAGCAGTTAACACAAGCACCAATATTTTCGTGTCTAGAGTTTACACAAATGTTCATCTTGCAAACAGATGCAAGTCATGACGGATTAGGAGTTGTATTGTATCAACTCCTGGATAACCAAGAAAAGGTTATCGCATATGCTAGCAGAACGCTCAATGAAACAGAAAAGAAATACAGCGTGTTATGTAAAAAATATCAAATTGTAACACAATTTGATAAAACATTAGATAAATTCAATAATTTCATACATTTTTAAATTATTTAAATAATTCATAAAGAAAATTCAAGATTATTTCATATATGGATTAATTCTTTGCAACATTTAATTTAAAAGGAAATTCGGGCATTCAACTCATATCCGTTAATTGTATTAACAAAGAAAAATAATTAACAAAAAATATATACTTCGATGACTCGCCAATTGGGCAATCATTTCATTCATTATTAAAGTTCATAATTCGTTTCAAAAAAATAAAGTACGCAAAGGTATATATGCCAATATGTTTCAATATAAATTCCTTAGCAACATAGTTCAAAATTATATTTAACCCTTTTTATCAGTAATTTTCCATATTGCAAAATAACATGAAAAAAATTCATATGAAATACAAAAACAAGAACTAGCAAATTAACGATTTTAACCAAGTACATAGGTAAATCATAATTAGGACGGAAATATAAAAAACAACAAATATATTAATATATGCAAATTCATTTACATTAAGCTCATAGTAACAATTGTATATATTGATAAGTGCACTGCACTGGCATACAAAGTTCATATTGCACATAATTGTATACCAGCTAATAAGTGCAATAAACTTGCGTACATTAAGAAAAGCTTAAAAGAAAAACGAACAACAATACCAAATAAAGAATATGCAAATAAAGAATTGAAATGTACCGCCCATTTCCCCTACGATTGGTACAGTCATTTATGGTAAATTATATTAATATTAAAATAACGAACTTTGGATTTAATTAGCAAAAACAAAATTTAAGTAGGGAAAATTGATAATTGTAATTATTGATAAAATAGTTACGATTATCGAAGTTATAATTTGGATTTGAAACAGTAAAGTTAAAAAAGTAAATTACTGCGAATTACAAATCGTCTTTGATTAAAATAAATTTTTCAACTTAAAATATTTTTGAAACTAATTATTAAATTGAAACTTAGAAAAAATTCAACTCAATTGAATTTACCATAGTAAAAATTCGCCCGTAAAGTATTTTGAATAAACCGTAGAGTTACAAGTAAAAGATATTCTACTAGACGTTGATTACAGTATTTCGGTTCGGTACAAATTATTGTTGTAAAATAAACAATTAATATTTCAGTTAACTTTAAGTAAATATTGTGAACTTAGTTATAGTAAACATATTTTTAGTGAGAATAAAGTTTTAAAAACTAAACCACAATCTTTTCAATTGAAAAAAAAACTTTAATTTCTTCCCTATATTTAGAAGACCTTTTTAAATGTTAATTCATAACAAGCGTAACAGAAAAAGAATGTTTAGCTGTCGTATGGGGAATAAGGAAAATGAGACCTTATTTGGAAGGGTATCATTTCATGGTGATAACGGATCACCAATCATTGAAATGGTTACATTCGATGGAGAATCCATCCGAAAGATTGGCACGATGGGCGCTTGAATTACAACAGTATGATTTTGAAATCAAGTATAGAAAAGGTAAGTATAATGTAGTAGCTGATGCCTTATCCAGACAACCATTACCAGAAATTAATGAAGCTGATTTATGTAACATTAATAACGAAAACTTGAAATCATGGTATATCCGAAAGATGAAAGACGTCGAAGAACGACCAAAAGATCATCCGGATTATATGATACAAGATGGAATATTGTATAGACATTTCCATGGATCTAGTATAACTGATACTGGACCTGAATGGAAACGATGCATCGATAAACATAATATGAAGAGGATCCTGTACGAGAATCATGATAATATTACTCCTGGACATGGTGGCCGTGCCGCTGTCCAAGGGGGAGTCTCCATCTTATTTTGTGAAGAACGGAATGGGGTGGAGACTTCCTCTTGGATGGTCGGAAGTTCGACTATAACCTCCTCGTGGTGGCTACCGTTAACAGACCGTAACCTTGGCTTTGGTGCTGGCTAATATAGTCGGGCGTGTTCTCCTTTCCCCTATCCCCTGCCGATCCCTCCTCTTCCTACGTTCCCATCAGTTGCAATCCTCCCTGGATTCTTCTTTCCCCTGGGCTGGATCAAAGTGTGATGCGACCCGTGCTGAGGATCAACCTGGCTGAGGGCTCAGTTATAAAAAATAGCTCAGTCGCTAACGGAGCCTCGGGGTTGACCTGGTGCCCCATCCCGTAGTAATTAGCCTTGTCTACGTACAGGGACCTCTGCGTAGATCGGCTTTTTTTGTCCCAAACTCGTGGGATTCTTATGGATCAGAAAAACAAAAACAAAATCAAGAAAAACGAGGCCGGCTCTCGTTCTAAACCGGCAAAAGAAAGCTTGGCTCAACCGCTGGCTTCAAATACCTCGGCTGAGGGTAGGAGTGTGGCTAAACCGCCTAGCTCTAGTGTACCCTCGGCTTTCAAACAGGCGGGAACTGGGACTGTTTTGTCTGGTGCTAGCCTTAAAGAGCCTCAACCAGGGTTTAGCAGTGGGCAGGGCAGCCTGGTCAAAAAGAAGGGTCAGCCCCCATCTAAGCTCGCCTATAGGGAGAGGAAAAAGGCCTACCAGGTCAGAAACAGGATCCGTTCAATTCCTGTGGAGGAAAGAACACCTGAGGATCTGAAATCCTTAGACTGGGCCACTAAAGTCATCGAAAGACGCGATGACAAAAAGCTGCTGGCTAACAAGCGGCAGCGATCGACGGAAGAGGAGCAGCAGGTGGCGAAACGACCGAAGGTCGGCGCCACTGCAGCCTCTAGAAGAAAATTCAGCGAGGTGCTGAAAGATGCGATTACCGTGGGCATTATTGACTGCGGTAATCCGGACGGCAGCATCTCGCTGTCGAATTGGTGGAAGGTGGAGGATGCGCTGCTCGATGTCTTCGAGCCGGTCATGGCACAGTTCCCCGGTGAGCCACCTGTGTGCAGGGATGCTGGGTGGCACCAGGGACATGTCAAGCTGGTGTCGTGTGTCGGGCAGCGATCCGAAACACTGTACAGGGAGGCAATTTCCAGGCTTGGAGAGATCTAGCCTGGTGCTGACCTTAAAGTTGTTCGCAGGGAAGAGATTCCCTGCAGACCTAGGGCTAGGGTCTGGATACCGGCACGCATGTCGGATCCAGAACAGATCCTTAGCCTCATAAAAGCCTCCAACCCTGGCTTACCTACAGCTAACTGGAAGGTTGCCAGGGTTGAAGAGCCAAAGGGAGACTCCAGACAGGCGGTTATCATCGTCAACAAGGAGTCTCTTCCAATCCTTTCGAGGACAGAGGGGCAGATCAGCAGTGGTTTTGGAGCTGTTACCCTCAAGGTCTATCGGAAGGATGGAGCTGCCGAGGGGAAGCCGGTGAAAGCGGGTTCTGCTCCACAGAAAAACCCTCTCGGTGAGGGGATGGTAGAGGAGTGATTGGACTCCGAAAGGTAAGGACCAACTTATGAGGAGGACGAGCTGCTAAAGTCGTCCGACTCTGACGTTGAAGCCAATGTTACTGTGGTGCAGAAGCCTTCTGTTCATGAAGGTGATTCAGATTAATCTGCACCACAGTAAGGCAGCCACGGCTAATCTCTTCCTTCGACTCAGTCAGGAGAAGAAAGACTTAGCCCCTGGTGCAAGAACCATGGCTAGTGGGTGGAAAAATCTGTGGGTTAAAGATCCCTGGATTTAATTTATTATATGTAAGTAATGCAAGTAGACCTAGAACTTGCATTCTTGCTAGAAGACATCTAAATTTCTTTATTCTTCCGCTGTTCTGCAACGACGACACAACAACGGTTGCTTTGGACCTGGGGAAGAATCGCAGCATGTGGGTAGTTTCAGCCTACATGCCTTTTGATCAGCTGGCTCCTACCCCAATGCTTCGGGCTCTTGTGGAAGACGCGGAGCTGCGAAGAACTGAAGTTGTAGTAGGAGCGGATGCGAATGCTCACAGCTCTATGTGGGGGAGCAGTGATACGAATGAAAGAGGTGAGTTACTTTTAGATTTAATTTTAAGTACTAACCTCTTTATCTGCAATAGAGGTTCAACACCCACCTTCGTTGTTAAGAACAGGGAGGAGGTGTTGGATCTCACCCTGACCACTGCCCACTCAGTTGTTGTTTCCGATTGGAGGGTTAGTAAAGAATATTCCTTCTCGGACCACAAATATTTACTTTTAAGTTTAGATATAGGAAGGGTGGCTGAGGAGGAGTGTTTTAGGAACAGGAAAAGGACGGACTGGGGGAGGTACAAGGCAGTGGTTAGAAGACTGCTTCCGGGTACCCCTCCGTGCGGCATTACCTGTTCCGAGCAGATGGACAAGGCGGTAGAAAGGTTGACTGAAGCCTTGAATAGGGCGACGGTCGAGTCTTGTCCAGTCTCTAAGCCAAGAGGTAAGTTCAAGCCTTCATGGTGGTCTACTGAGCTTGCCGAGCTAAGGAAGTTGAGTCGGCAGGCCTTCAATAAAGCCAAATTCACCAAGACTGAATCTGACTGGAAGCTTTACAAAGGAAAGCTGAAGGTCTATAAGACGGAGCTGAGGAAGTCTCAGCGGTGTCTCCGTCCTCTCTCCAGAACAATTCAGTTCATCCAGTTGGATGAGAACTGGGGAGGAAGTGCTGGGGTTGCTCATGGATACCCATTTTCCGATAGGTGATGAGGTAGCACTAACAACTGAGTCAACCGGAAGGGGAACCTCTGACCCCATTCCGGTTGACTTCTGTGATTATAGCAAGATTGAATGGGCTATACGCTCTTTCAAGCCTTTTAAATCTGCTGGTCCGGATGGGATTATTCCAGCAGAACTTCAACTGTGGGGGGAGGCGAGGGTGACTTTTATACCGAAAGCGGATAAAAGTTCCCATCATAAGCCTGGCGATTTTCGCCCCGTCAGTCTTTCTTCTTTTATGCTAAAGACCATGGAAAGACTGGTGGACTTGTATCTAAGGAGCAGCATCGGGAATGCTCTGTCCAAGTCTCACTACATGCCTACACTAAAGGTCGGTCTGTTGAGACTGCTCTACATAAATTGGTGGGGGAGATTGAGAAATCCCTCTCTTATAAAGAATATACCTTGGCGGCCTTTTTAGATATAGAAGGCGCTTTTAACAACGTAGTACCGTGGGCAATCACTGCGGCACTCACTGATCTGGGGGTAAACAGCTCGTTGGTTCTATGGATTGATGGTCTGCTGAGAAAGCGGACCATAAATGCCTTACTGAGGGGCTGTACCATCAGAAGATTGGAGAGTAGTGGCACGCATCAAGGGGGTGTTCTCTCACCCCTCCTCGGGAACGTGGTGGTTGATATACTGCTGAGGCGTTTGGAGGGGAGTGGCTGCAAGGTGATTGCCTATGCGGACGACCTAGTAATTGCGGTATCTGGCAAGTTTCCGTCCACTTTGACGGATATTTTGCAGACCGCCCTAAACAAGCTGGAAAAATGGGCTTGTGAAAGTGGATTAAAAGCAAATCCACAAAAAACGGACCTTGTTCTCTTCACGAGAAGGTACAAGGTGCCGCAACTTAACAATGTGGTCTTATCGGGTACTTCTCTAGTGCTTTTTAAGGAGGTTAAGTACCTTGGATTAATTCTTGATTCCAAGCTCAGCTGGAAGCAGAATACTAGGAAGGCTATGGAAGGCGTGTGAGGAAGGCTATGGTAGCCTTGTACACATGCAAGAAAGCAATTGGTCGAAAGTGGGGGCTCGAGCCTCGAGTAGTTCACTGGCTCTTTATTGCGGTGGTCAGACCTATTTTACTATATGGGTCGGTTGTGTGGTGGACGGCCCTACGGACGGCCACTACTAGAAATCTTTTAGGAAGGTCGTACTGGAGTGTCTAGCTCTACTAATGGCAGATTACTTCAGTATTAACCTCATTTGGGTACCTGGTCATACGGAAATCCAGGGAAATTGCAGGGCAGATGAGCTGGCCAGACTGGGTACAACCCTCGAATTACTGGAGGGTAATCGGGGAGTTGGAATCCCAATTGCCAGCTGCGCCTTACGAACACGGCAGGAGTCTACGAGAGCTTGGAACCTAAGATGGGTATCAAGTTCTGGTAACTCCATAGCAAAAGCTTTGTGTCCTAGAGTGGATAATAAACTCTCTAGGGAACTGTTATCCCATAATAGTAGAACTGTTAGAGCTCTAGTGGGAGTTTTGACGGGACATTGCCTCATAGGCAAACGTGCCAGAAGGCTAAATGCCCCCTTTAATGACCTCTGCAGAGCATGTCAAGATGAAGAGGAGGAGGAAAGCGTTGAGCATCTCCTCTGCCACTGTATGGCGCTCTCTAGATATAGAGAATTGTTTTTAGGAGCTGCCTTCTTTCTCTCTTGTTTAGGAGAGATCTCTGTCAAGAGGCTTCTGGGCTTTCTGAAGCGCTCGAGGTGGTTCGATCTGTAAGCTTCCTGGTGTGGTATCACAATGGGCCTTTCTGGCCTAAGTGTGCTTGCATGGAAGCGAGCGGGCGGCCACCTCTACCTACCTACCTACTTCTGGACATTTAGGTACCAGAAAAACTATAGCTCGGATAGCTAGACTCTACTATTGGCCCGGTATGTTTCGCGATATCGCAAATTATGTACGGTCTTGTAAATCTTGTGCACAGTACAAACCTAGTCAGAAGGCACCTGCGGGAAAAATGTATAGTACGGTTGCAAATAAACCTTGGCAAAGCGTAAGTTCTGATTTTATAGGTCCAGTATCCAGATCGAAGAAAGGAAATACTATGATCCTAGTATTTCACGATAAGTTTACCAAATGGACAGAATTCGTAGCTGTAAGAGATGCTACTACCCCTGTATTGATTAAACAATTTAAAGAAAGAATAGTTGCAAGAAATGGGTTCCCTGAAATGTTAATGAGTGACAATGGTCATCAGTATACAAGCCACAAATTCAAGAAGATGCTGGAAGGCTACCATATTCAACATAAGCTGACTCCACCATACACTCCTCAGGCAAATCCGACAGAACGGATGAATAGAGTCATAAAGACTATGATATCTCAGTACATCCAAAAGGACCAGAAAGAATGGGATGAATACTTACCAGAGTTGATGTTGGCATTAAACACGAGTCAGAATGAAACAACAGGCTATACTCCTGCTTATTTAAATTACGGTAGAGAAATTATATTGCCGACGACTTTGTATGAACAGAATGCGTTAGCTACGACTGAATGTAATGCTGACAAAGTTAATCAGCGACTTCAAGAAGTCTTCGACCTCGTCAAGATCAACACAAATAAAGCGCTGACAACACAAAGCCACCATTACAACTTTAGAAGGCGAAGCTGGACTCCAAAGAAAGGCGATCTGATAATGAAAAGGGAAAGAATTCTCTCCTCGAAAGTTAAAAACTTCAACGCCAAGCTGAGCAATAAATACAGCGGTCCGCACGAAGTTGTAAAGATGACGTCTCCAGTAATAGCTGAAATTCTGAATAAGAACAACAACAAAACAGAAAGAATACACGTAAAAGATATGAAGGCATATCTTCCTCGAGAAAATTTAGGTGCAGTGTCAAAAATTTCCTATAAAAGGAGGAATCAGAAATCAATATCATCAGTCAACAAGATGAATTCGGCGACGAAAGATCTAGACACAATCACATAGAAAATTAGAAAATTAAAGACAAGTGAAGTAAAAGTAAGAAGGAGAACCATCCTAATGGAACCCCAGAAGAAAGATCCGTGCGTCAGAAAGAGGACGCAACCAGTAAAGCCTGGCAAATCTCGGATAAAACTACATCACATCGAGGAAGAATCAATCGAGATCTCCGATGAAGAAACGCCACCTCCAAGCTTCAATTCCAAGAAACGAAATATAATCATCACAGAGATGAAGGTGGTCAAGGCAGCATTGGCCAGAAAGTTGTCAAATCAACCGCCGGAACGAAATACAATAACAATAGCACCAAAAGTAACATCAACTGTAGCACGGCCAACAACATCAACAATAACAACATCAGCTCCGACATCAAAACCAAGCGTAACAACAACGCCATCAACGTTCGTAACAGCAACAGCAACATCAACTCCAACACCAAAACTAGCTACACCATCAACATCCGGAACAGCAACAGCAACATCCGCTCCAACACCAAAACAACCTAAATTAGCAACGCATCCAGTCACCACAACGTCTAATACAACACCTACAACGTACAGGATTCCAAAGAAAACACCAACAACTTCAAAAACAAATACAAGGGGACCACAACAACAAACAAAACCTGACAAAGCACCAATCAACACGCAACACCAACAAACGGTCACGCAACACCAATCAACATCAGAACCGCCAGTTCCACAGAAACGCAAAAGCACAATCACAACAACAACACCAAAGAAGGTCAGGAAAGCAAGTGCAGCCACACAGACTGAACAACATCCTTCAGTACCAACGTACACATCAAAAACACCTCTGACCAAAGAACAAGAAGCCGTCCTAAAGACTATTTGGCGAGAATGTCAAGAAACACCAGGAAAAGGCAACCAACTCATCAGAAACCAAGGGAAATTGATTAGAATACGCCAAAGAGCCAGTGGACTAGTCACCATCAGGGCCCCGGACTGGACAGCTACCATACCACCACAGAATCAATATGGGTAATTTTAAGTTTGTTATTGATTCTGTACACTTTGTGTATAAATGTTTATATATTAATAATAAGAAAAAAAAAAAAAACAAAAAAACAAATAATGAATTTAATATAATAGTACAAATAATATATATACATTTATAAATGAAGTATAAATAATATGAAATAAGTTAAAATAAAGAAATAAATGTGATGAACTATAAACTTAAACTAAAGAAGAAAAGATAATGAATTAAAAAAAAAAAAAACAGAAATGAATCAATATTAATAATAACTTAGGATATTAAATAAGAAAAAAAAACTAAAAGAAATAAAAAAAACATACTGTAATGTTTATTGTCGGGTAGTTGAGCAAAGAGTTATTCTTCCGCAAGATATCTGCAATGAATTGCAGTGCTAAGAGGCAAAGTCAATTGCCGAAACAGCTTAGCTACTAATTTGGCTAAAAAGCCGAATTCGGTGATTCAAAAGGCAAGAATGCCGACTAAGCTGCGGAGTGCAACAAGTAAAAGACAATTTGATGTTAGCTCAAAAAGTAGTCTCCTTTATTCTACATTTTATCCTAGTATTTAAATAAAATAATTAACATTGTTCTTATCTCCCTACCAATTCTATAACATAATTTTTATCAAAAATTATAATAACAAATTCTTATTGGTTAAGTAAAATTCTTAAATTTCCATTGGTTCATTAGTTCTAAAAAAGTGCATAATATACGGAAATAATATTATAATACCAATTACAATACACAATATTGTACTTCATTAAACTATACGATCATTCATATGTATTAGTGACCATGCAGAATTCTTACCACTTTCTTTTATCAATACATCTGGTAAAAATAACTTATTTATTTATTATGTACAATTTCATATTCGAATCTTTGTTTACATTCTTTAAAAATGTATTTCAAGGGTCATATTCATACATAAATATGACACATTTTCTTTTCATTGTTATTTGGTTTATTTTATTTATATTATGTAATGTGCATGCCATATGTTTACTTCTTTACTTTTATTTATTTCTCTTTTTTACTTCTTCTTTTGTTTATACATTGATTCATAAATCATGTATTTTCGATGTAAACATATTATTTTTCTTTTTGCTGCGTATGCATTTCATATTTTTATTTTTATATTTTTATTTGTCACATATTTGTGCATAGTACATTGATCTATTATACATATGAGTTATGGCTTTTAATACATGTGCACTACATCCCTCACGGTTAGGGAAAAAAAAATATTTATATATATACATATATATATATATTTTTTTTTTGTCTGTTTTAAATTGTTATGCATTTTCTTGTACATTACTATATTATTCTCAATAATCAATTCTAACTATTACTTATATCTATATATAATTTTTTTTTTATGTTTTGTGTTTAATATATGTATATTACTCATTACAACTTATATTCTTACTGTATGTATCTTATTGATATTCATTATTTTTGTTTTCTTATTTTATCAATTACATTTTTGCTAACTTAAGTATATATTTTTGTATTGTTCTAATTTCCGAACCTATTCTTAGTTTTACATTTACACCTTCTATATCAATTATTTCATATAGGCCTTTGTATGGAGGCTCTAATTTTTTCTTACTACCTACTCTTAACCATACTTTATCTCCTACATGTGAATTTAAAGAATTGGCATTCTTATCAATTTCTGTTTTTCTTTTTAATTTTACTTTTTCTAATAAAGTTTTAGCAGCTTTATAAGCTTTTTGTAATCTAAATCTTAATTCTTGCGCATAGTCCTCTAAATTGTAAACTGGTGTCATACTATCGTCCGTCATGTCACCTGGTACATATGCAATTTTACCAAAAATTAATTCATACGGTGTCATATCCGTGTCAGTATTTGGAGTTATGTTGTAACAAAACGTGAAATAAGGAATCCATTCATCCCAGTTATCATTCTTAGCAAATGCTAATAAGTATTCATTCAAAACTCTGTGGTTGCGTTCAATACATCCTAGTGTTTCATGATGAAATGGTGTAGACACATTGTGCTGTATCTTGAATATGTCACAAAGACTCTTCATCGTTTCATTAATAAATTCTGTACCCATGTCAGACTTCAGTATTTTTAATGATCCATATTTCAGTATAAATTGTTCACATATTGCTCGCGCAATTGTTTTTGATTCTTTATTTTGTATTGGAATTGCCTAAATGTATTTTGTTAATTTGCACTGTATTGTTAGTATATATCTGTATTCTTTTGATTGACGTAAAGGACCTACTGTGTACATTTGTACAATTTCAAAACTTGTCCCTGGGGATGGCGTTAAAACCAATTTCTCTTTTGTGTGCTTCGTTTGCTTATTTTGCGCACATAATGTACAATCATTTACACATTTTTTAACCATCTTGTTCATATTTTTCCATGTATATCTTTGTTTTAATTTGTTAATCGTTCTCCTGACGCCTGTATGTCCTCCTATATGTGGAGCCTCATGAAACTCTTTTATTAATCGTAGTTTTTCACTATCATTTTCAATCTTTTTTGGAGGTTTATAAATTCTGATACTTATCATTTCATGCCCTTCTTTTATTAATTTTTGTTGCAACTTATTATACATATTCTTAAATTCTTGTACAGTTATCTTTTCAAATATCATATCATTGTTTGCTGTAGCTAATTCAAATATTTTTCTTTTATTCATAATACGAATAAGCTTCTGCAAGATTATTCCTAAGTTTAATGATGCATTATCGCTATATTCTATGATTACCTCCTTTTTATTTATCATAAATTTGGGCAAGTTACTTATTTTTGCAAGCACGCTTTCTTTTGAATATACAAATTTCAATTTTCTAATCTTACTCACATTCGATACTGATGTACATTCCCAAACAGCGAGATGGCCAGTGTCTTCTTTGTTTGTTTTCCGAACATCATTTGCAAGCTTTTTATTTTGTGCCATGTTTCTTGTAATTACCTTTATGTCATTTGTTTCCGGTATCATGACTTTCAGAGTTTAAGAGTCTAGTTTTATTCTCGATAGCGCGTCTGCATTTGTATTTAACATTCCTTTTTTTTACATGATTTCAAAGTCATAGTCCATCAGATCTATGCGAATACGAGTCAAATTTGAAGATGAATTTCTATGAGTAAATAAACTTACTAATGGACGATGGTCTGTAATAACTGTAAATTTTCTACCATATAGATAAGGTCTGAAGTATGTTATAGCCCAATGTATGGCTAACAATTCTTTTTCAATTATAGGTTTGTTAAGCTCATGCTTGTTTAAGGTTCTACTGGCATATGAAATTGGTAGATCTTTCCCAATTTCTCCCTGTGATAAGACAGCACCTAACGCATAGCTAGAAGCGTCCGTTATTAAAATGAAAGGTTCTTCAAAATTAGGATATCTTAGTATGGGAGGATTCATCAATTTTTGCTTTAATTCTAGAAAAGATTGTTGACAATCACTTGTCCATATAAATTTTGCATTTTTCTTGCATAGTGAATTCAATAGTTTTGCTATTGCTGCAAAATTGGGTATAAAGCGTCTGTAATAATTGCAGAATGCTACAAAACGTTTTGTTTCATCCGCATTTGACGGAGTTGGGTAGTTTACTATGGTTTCATATTTCTTAGGATCTGTTTTTACACCTTCATTTGTGATTAAATGCCCTGAATAAACCACTTCAGTTTGAAGAAAATTGCACTTTTTTGGATTTAATTTAAGATTATATTCACGAAATCTATTAAAAATTTTGATTAAATTAGTATTATGGTGTTTCAAACTACACCCAAAAATTATTACATCATCCGCATATAAGAATGCTCTGCATCTAGACCTGACAACGCAATGGATAGCATTCGTTGAAAACTGTTTGTGGAAATTTTTAGGCCAAAGGGCAATCTTTTAAACTGAAAATGACCTTTGTTGGTTGAAAATGCTGTTAGTGGTCTAGAGTTTTTATATAACTCAATTTGATGAAAGGAGCTTGTCAAATCAAGTGTTGAGAAATGCTTAGTTCTGCCTAGATTACCTAATATGTCTTCTAGCCTTGTCAGTGGAAATTTATAATCAACAATTTTCTTGTTCAATTGTCTGAAATCTACTACCATTCTCCATTTCTTATCTTCTCCAGTACCCTTTTTTGATACAATTAAAAGTGGGGAATTATAAGGACTAATTTAAGGTTCAATAATACCTTCTTTTAATAATTGATCTACCTGTTTATTTATTTCGTCTAAATGAGCTTGAGGAAGCCTAAAATTTTTGATATAAACTGGATTACTATCATTAACACGTATGTTTTGTTTGTAAAAATTATTTACTGATAATTGATCTCCATCTAAGTAGAAAATATCTGGAAAATGTTTGCAAATCTCAAGCAATTGACTTTTTGCAAATGGATCTAAATGTTTTAAATTCAACTCATCTTTCAGTCGTTCAAACCTATTCTTTAAATTTTTATTTTTCACCTGATACATAATATTGAAATGCCTTAAAGGTTGGATTTGTAAGGATGGAAGCTTAATATTTACTTCTTTTTCAAGTGTATTCATTATCTTAATATGCGCTACACCTTTACAAGGAATAATAGTGTTAGCTATGTATACACCTTCTTGAATTTCTTGATTAAGTGCAACACTATCTTCAGAAATATTGCAATTTATTGGTTGAATGGTTTGCATTCTAGGTGGGATTGTTATCATATTTACTTTAGGATGTTTTGTATACATTGGAAGCATTAAATCTGAATCTGTTGTACTAATACTTATTATGAAAGTTTCATAATCTATCTTACATTTATTTGCTACCAAAAAATCTCTACCTAAAATGCAATCTGTGGAGATAGGAAAATTATCATTTATCACATGAAATTCTTGCACAAAATTCTCATCCTCTATTAATAAATCTGCTAATACTGACCCTAATGAATGTATCTCATCTTCAGTGACTCCTGTTATTTTACATGGATTATGTTCTATATTGAGATGTGTACATACTGCACCTCTTTTTATTATTGAAATATCTGCCCCAGTGTCAATCAAAAAATTTAACTGTGTATCAGATAAATTTGTCTTAATTTTTATATAATTTGTTAAATACTGTACGTTGAGGTTAAATATATTTATTTTTTCATAGTTCATTCTTCTTCTTCGCCCCTCAATTGGTGGACATCGGGGACGGACACCACGTTTCCCGAATTCATTACATTTACTCTTCTTGTAAATCTATTATTATTTGAATTTCTTGTGTTAAAGTTTCTATTATTATTATTATTATTGTTGTATTGCTTTCTATAATCTTTGCTATGATTACAATTACACTTCACATTAGTTATTGAATTATATCTGTTGTTATTCTGCATGTTAAAATTGTGTCTAAAATTTGTATTTCTGTTTTTGTTGTTATGTGTTCTAAATCTATTTTGTGAGTTAAAATGCATCACATTTTTATTCGTATTTTCTTCAGTATCTATTTCAATAGCTTGCTTCACAGCTTCAGAAAATGTTTTTGGTTGAGTTGCAAATATTGTAGTTTTAATTGGTTCTCGTAGTCCTGATTTAAATGCATTTAATGCTATTTGATCATTCAATTTTGCTATAATTCCTTTATTAGATTCTCCTTGCTCTGTTATTTGCACATTATTCTGTTCAGCTATCAATGTTTCAATATTCGTTGCAAAATTTTGTACATTATTACGCTGTCTAGTGTTTGCTAATTCAGTTTGTATCTTCAATGCTGTTTTCTTTTGTGCAAATTATTTAGTCAAAAGGTCATGTATATTTTGAAAATTTGTCGGTTCAGTTTCATTTATAATTTTGTTTCTTACCCTACCTGTCAGTCTTGTCCCTATTACAAATTTTATTAATTTTTGTTTTTCTGAATCATCTTTTAAAGTCTCTGCCAAGAATTTGACAAGATTTAGAAAATTATTAATGATGCCATTTCTTGTACAATTAAATTATTTTCTGAGTCGTCGTCACTACTTGTATCTTCATAAACTGAAGATTGTTCTTCTAAATATCTTTTTAATTCTTTATAAGTCTTTGTAAATTGTATTTTGTTCTCAGAAAATTCATCAATTTTAGAAAACTCAACATACGAGGTATTAAATTCTTTAACTAATTTTTCAAATAATAATTTTTTCTTTAAAATATTCGCTGCTGAAAATATTCTATGTGGATTCTTTTTAAAACATGCCAAAGTATTTTTTAATTCCTCATTTATTTCTTTTATTCTTCTACTTGACATACTTATACATTATTAGTTGTTTGTTTAACTATTTCCCTATTTACCGTTTTATAAAATTTATGCTTAACATATCTTATTATCATTAAAATTATTAATACTATAACTACTATGATTACAATATTTTCCGCTGTCCATTTACCGTCGTCTCATTTGGTGCTACATTATTTAAAATGATTTCTTCATTCCCTGTTTTGCTGTTAGTACTTCCCATGCTTCTTTTGTTTTTCAGCTTTTTCTTGCTGTCTTCTTTTCCTGATGCTTTGGAGGAAAGAATTCTTCTCCCTTCTTAATACTGCTAGATTCGCTAACCTGTACAGATCTGCTATCTGCTTTCTGTATTTCACCTGCTTGCCACCTCTCTTCTTTGGCTGTTGTGGTGTTCTTATTTGTTGCTGTTCTGCTTCTCGTTTGGCAGCGTTCCTTCTTCTATATTCCTCCAGAGTAATGGGATTTGGACCAGCTGTCTTGTCTTCTCTTCTTTGTTCCTGTAGACTCCGGTCGTGAGGCAGGGTCGCCATGTAATGTTTATTGTCGGGTAGTTGAGCAAAGAGTTATTCTTCCGCAAGATATCTGCAATGAATTGCAGTGCTAAGAGGCAAAGTCAATTGCCGAAACAGCTTAGCTACTAATTTGGCTAAAAAGCCGAATTCGGTGATTCAAAAGGCAAGAATGCCGACTAAGCTGCGGAGTGCAACAAGTAAAAGACAATTTGATGTTAGCTCAAAAAGTAGTCTCCTTTATTCTACATTTTATCCTAGTATTTAAATAAAATAATTAACATTGTTCTTATCTCCCTACCAATTCTATAACATAATTTTTATCAAAAATTATAATAACAAATTCTTATTGGTTAAGTAAAATTCTTAAATTTCCATTGGTTCATTAGTTCTAGAAAAGTGCATAATATACGGAAATAATATTATAATACCAATTACAATACACAATATTGTACTTCATTAAACTATACGATCATTCATATGTATTAGTGACCATGCAGAATTCTTACCACTTTCTTTTATCAATACATCTGGTAAAAATAACTCATTTATTTATTATGTACAATTTCATATTCGAATCTTTGTTTACATTCTTTAAAAATGTATATCAAGGGTCATATTCATACATAAATATGACACACTTTCTTTTCATTGTTATTTGGTTTATTTTATTTATATTATGTAATGTGCCATATGTTTACTTTTTTACTTTTATTTATTTCTTTTTTTTACTTCTTCTTTTGTTTATACATTGATTCATAAATCATGTATTTTCGATGTAAACATATTATTTTTCTTTTTGCTGCGTATGCATTTCATATTTTTATTTGTCACATATTTGTGCATAGTACATTGATCTATTATACATATGAGTTATGGCTTTTAATACATGTGCACTACAATACATATAAAGATAGGTAGAATTTAAGAAAAAGAATATATATAATGAATGAATTTAAATATAAAGAAATTTAAAAAGAAAATAAAACAAAGAAATATTAGGAATGAATTAATAAGAAATTATAATGAACTAATGATAAGAAATGAATAAAGTTGCCTCCAATTAATAATGAAAAAAAATATATTTTTGATTTTGCCTCCTAGAAAAAGGGTATTAGGAAAATAAAATTTATTTTATTTTTTTATACGAAAAAAAGGGGGGATGTAACGAAGTTACATTTTCCCTAAGATGAAAATAAAAAGAGAAAATAAAAGAAATAAATAAAAAATTTAATAATAGAATGAAAAAGAAAAAAATAAAAAAACTTGAGAAAAAAATAAATAAACTCATACTTAATCGTGGTCAAGAATGTACGATTAAGCTTGGTTCACTTTGAAATTGCAATGCACTTATACTTTCAATATAAGTACAGCATTTCTTATGAAACTCACGTTGTAGGGTTATATTTTTCTTAAAGGTATAATTCATGGACAAGGTAAAATCCTGAAACATAAAGATTTTCGTGAAATTTTGAAGAAGCAGTCAAGTTTGACTTATTTGAATGACACAATAACTTATACATTTGATAAGTAAGTTATTCAAGCATATTAAGTCCAAGACTCCTATAGCTGTGAAAGGTACAGTACATCTTCGTACAAACCAGTTTACCTAAGCTATAGTACATCTTCGGTCCATAGACCAAAACGTCTCATATAGAAACCTGGTATTAGGTTACGAGACAGGACAACCCAACATCTTCCTGCTCATTTCCTTTATAGCCTCGTTGGTAGGGTGCACACTCCAACAAGTGCTACTCCCTCGATAAATCTAGAGTGTGCCAGTCGCTGTAGATTTATCGATCATCCGCCCTAACCTAGATAGAGTGTGCCAGCCGCTGTATACATTCTAACTACCTACTACTCCTTACTTCATACGTATAGGGTGTGCCTAGGGTTGGACACAGGTACTCGAGTATTACTTGGTATCGAGTACTTTGTGTCGAGTACTCGATACCATGTAGCGAGTACTTGGTCTTGAATACTCGATACTTTTCAATGAGTACTCACTAGTAATACAGTGAGAAAGTTTACCTGAATTTCGAAGTTTTATTGAAAAAATGAGCAAAAATAAATATTCTTATTGGGCAAATAGTAAGGGTGAATAAATTAGGATCCATATTGACTATATAGATTCACTGAAAAGCACTTAATTTTTCAGTTACTAGTAAAAAAATTTTTTGAATCATTTGGTTTGAAATTCATACTAACTATATTATATCCACTAATACTCTGATCAAAAATAACCCGGACTCGTTCATGTACAACCCCCGCCAATATTTTAAGATGCATTTCTTTTAGTATTTATGTTTGTATACCTGTTTTTTACATTTCCTCCAAATTCGAGCTATATATGTCAATCAGTTGTTTTTTGACAGCACTTTGTTTAGGTCAAGTTTTTGCTTACTTTCGATTTTGCGATGGAAAAAATAATTGAACAAAGAATTTGTATTAAATTTTGCGTAAAAAATGAAATTAATGCTACTGAAACGCTAAAAATGTTGCAAAAATGTTATGGTGATAGTTCTCTATCGAAAACAACAACATTTGAATGGCATAGTCGTTTTAAAAATGGTCGTGAATCAGTGAAGGATGACATTCATCCTGGGCGTCCTTCAACATCAAAAACCAAAGAAAATGTTGATCTGATTAAATCAATGGTTTTGGAAAATAGAAGATTAACGATCAGAGAGATGGTTACTGAAACAGGAATTTCATTTGGTACAATTCAAAGCATTTTAAGTGATGATTTGGGCTTGACACGACTTGCAGCGAAATTGGTTCCTAAATCATTGAATTTTTTACAAAAACAAGAACGTGTTATTGTTGCTGAAGAGATGCTTTCCAGAGTAAATGCTGATCCTGCATTCATTCATCGGATCATTACTGGTGATGAGACGTGGGTGTACGAGTTTGATGCGTTAACAAAGCAACAATCAAGTGAATGGCGCGCTTCAGAAGAACCAAGACCCAGAAAAATTCGTCGTACTCAATCAAAGAAAAAGATTTTGCTTACCGTGTTCATCGATTATCGTGGTGTTGTGCATCATGAATTTTTACCAACAGGTCAAACAGTTAATAAGGATTATTATTTAAGCGTAATGAAGCGTTTACGAGAAGCAGTTCGTCTAAAAAGACCCGATTTGTGGCAAAATAATTCGTGGATTTTACACCACGATAACGCACCTTCTCACACAGCCGTGGTTATTCGTGAGTTTTTGACTAAAAACTCAACAAACACTATTCATCAACCACCATATTCACCGGATCTCGCACCGTGCGACTTTTTTTTGTTCAGTCGCTTAAAAAAACCACTTCGGGGAACCCGCTTTGACAGCATAGAAGCAATTAAAGACAAATCGAAGAAGGAACTTATGGCGATCCCAAAAAGTGAGTACGAAAAATGTTTCCAGGATTGGATTAAACGGTGGCACAAGTGCATTGCATCAGACGGAGAATACTTTGAAGGGGAAAAAATAAATATTAATGAATAGACTTGTACTTTGTGTTTTATTGACCAAGTCCGGATTATTTTTGATCCGGGGGTTATTAAGGTCTTATGGGACCTTGTATGGGCGTACATACATGTCTTTTTTCTTCTCTCATAATTTCTAATTAAACTGTTTCACGAGCAGTATTACCGCAATCAACAAGGCTTTTATTAAATATCAGATTAATTTTTTGAATATCAATATATAGTGACATATTGATCACTTAAGTAATCGTCATAAGACCTTAAGTGCATAATATTAGTAGATAGAATACAGCTAAATATATGAAAATGAGATGAACCCCCAGGAGTCCTGTTAACAGGGTAAATAGTCAACCGGTATTCAGTACAAAATAAAGGTACATATACATACATATACATACATTGGCAACTATAGTGAGTACTCGATACCAAATACTCGGTCGGTATCGAGTAGTATCGATACCTTGGGCAAGTACTCATACAGAGTACTCGTACTCGATACTTTTTCGAAAAAGTTCAACCCTAGGTGTGCCAGCCGCCGTATAATAGAGTGTGCCAGCCGCTGTATTATATATTATGTATGTACATATGTAACAATTTTTTTAGATGAAAATTTTTAATTATATTGCAATCATTATACCTAAGCTATTTTTAACAAAAGTGTGATTTTATTGCATTTCTCAATTTATATACCAATTTGTTTATGTTTATAAGTACAGTCTGGTCATTCGTTTGTTCAATTTTAACAGCATCCTAACAACATTAAGAAACGAAAATAGTACTACGTAATAAGTCCTAACATTAATCTATACTATTCTATATTTACATTATATGTATAATATGAAACATTGTTGTATAAAAAAATATCAAATTGTAACACAATTTGATAAAACATTAGATAAATTCAATAATTTCATACATTTTAAAATTATTTAAATAATTCAAAATTTATTTCATATATTGATTAATTCTTTCAAACATTTAATTTAAAAGGAAATTCGGGCATTCAACTCATATCCGTTAATTGTATTAACAAAGAAAAATAATTAACAAAAAATATATACTTCGATGACTCGCCAATTGGGCAATCATTTCATTCATTATTAAAGTTCATAATTCGTTTCAAAAAAATAAAGTACGCAAAGGTATATATGCCAATATGTTTCAATATAAATTCCTTAGCAACATAGTTCAAAATTATATTTAACCCTTTTTATCAGTAATTTTCCATATTGCAAAATAACATGAAAAAAATTCATATGAAATACAAAAACAAGAACTAGCAAATTAACGATTTTAACCAAGTACATAGGTAAATCATAATTAGGACGGAAATATAAAAAACAACAAATATATTAATATATGCAAATTCATTTACATTAAGCTCATAGTAACAATTGTATATATTGATAAGTGCACTGCACTGGCATACAAAGTTCATATTGCACATAATTGTATACCAGCTAATAAGTGCAATAAACTTGCGTACATTAAGAAAAGCTTAAAAGAAAAACGAACAACAATACCAAATAAAGAATATGCAAATAAAGAATTGAAATGTACCGCCCATTTCCCCTACGATTGGTACAGTCATTTATGGTAAATTATATTAATATTAAAATAACGAACTTTGGATTTAATTAGCAAAAACAAATTTAAGTAGGGAAAATTGATAATTGTAATTATTGATAAAATAGTTACGATTATCGAATTTATAATTTGGATTTGAAACAGAAAAGTCGTAAAAGTAAATTAGCGCGGAATTACAAATCATTTTTGATTTAAAATAAACTATTTAACTTAAAATATTTTTAGAATTAATTATTAAAGTAAAACTTGGAAAAAATTCAGTTAAATTAAATTTATCATAGCAGAATTAGCCCGAAAATTATTCAAAATAAACCGTAAAGTTACTAATACTTTCGGTCGCCGTATTTTCTATTCGGCGTTGATTTCAGTATTACAGTATTTCGGTTCGGTATAAATTATTGATATAAAATAAATAGTTAATATTTCAGTTAATTTAAGTTAATATTGTGAATATTAGTGATACTTTTAGTGAATAAAGTTTTAAAAACTAAACCATAATCTTTTCAATTGAAAAAAAACCTTAATTTCTTCCCAACATTCGAAAGACCCTTTTTAAATGTTATATACATAACATTAAATTTTGGCGCAGCCGGTAAACCGTGTTAATTGAAAACACTTAAATCGCTTCAACTTGGTTTTAAAAATTTGAAAAATATTAAAAATAAATTCAGGAAATTAAATTCAGGGAGTTAAAAAATAAATTCAGAAAAATAATAAATTAATTAATTCAGCAAAACTGTTTAATTAAATCTTAAAGATAAAATCATTTAGCAGAGTTTCAGATATAAATGTAGAATAAAAATTAAATTCAGCAAAAATATTTATTTCGCTGAATGAAGTAATGACTTTAAAATTCAATAAACTAAAAAGTGTGAAAAACTATAAAAAATTTTCTGTTAAAAAATAAATAATTTATAGACAATTGTGCATTTTTCTGTGTAAATAGTAAAATTTTTGAAATAATAGTGAATATAATAAAAATTTAATTAAATACAAGTAACATTTATTAATAGGGAAGAAATTATTAGTAAAGCTTAATAAAAAGTGGTTTTTGAAAAATATAAAAATATATGTGTATGAATAAAAAAAAAAAATATATATATTTCAATGTGGTACAATTGAAAACATTCTTTGAAAAAGAAAATTTGAAATAATTCATATTATATGTCGAGTGGACAAACAAGTTTAACACCATTCAAGGATCAGAAAAGTAAAGTGAGATTTGAAGAAAAAGTTGATTCCTTTACATTTGAAAATTTAAATCCAGTGTTCAGTACATCAGAAGAAAGCAACGATTTGGTGCCAATACAACAACAATCAACAAGTGAAGATATCGCACTGGGTAAGTCACAACGGGTAAGTCACGAAGAATTATTCACCCGAGTATAACATTTACAAGAGAAGAGGAAAAACACGTATTACACTATATTCAGCTAAGGTCAGGTACACGGGTTTACAAACCAAGAACATCGTTAGGAACAACAGAAAGTGAAGAAAATCAGGTTGAAGAAAATAGTTTTAGTTTTTCAGAAGAATTTACGAAAGAATTAGATAAAATATTCAGAATGGCAAATATCGAATTAGTTAATCAATTGTTAAATAATGTACTTGTATTAAGCGCTGAAGATACAGATGACGTCAGCGTAGAAGTTAATACGTTTGTAAAATGTTATGAAAATATGTATGAATGTTTAACAAAAGAAGAAGATAAAGATTTATTTTTTGCAATGTTACCGGTTAAATTAAGGGGTAGAGCTGCTAGCTTACTAGACGGTATTACTTGTTCAAAACTCGAACAATTAAAAACAATTTTACATAATACGTTAGTAAATAATAAATCATATCTCACATTATTAAATGAATTAAGAATGGTACGACAATTTCCTGGTGAATCTGTTAAAACATTTGGCACTAGAGTTCAAAAAATTTTAAAATCTTGTGAAAAGAAAGCTGAAGAAAGACATACAGACGATAATGTTGCTGTGAAAACATATTTACCAGAAATTGCCGCATTTTCATTCAGAACAGGTCTAATTAACCGACATATAGATTATTAGCTGCAAATGAAGATAAAAGTAGTTTAAAGGACATAATTACAAAATTAGAAAATATACAGTTAACAGATATACAATCGGCAAATACAGTTAATGAATTTCAAAATTCATCAAATAATAATACATTCAATACACCACACACACAAACATTAAATACACAATATATTGATTCAGCACGTAAAAATGTTATTAATGAAATACCATTTAACAATATTAATAGAAATAATTATAACAATAAAAATGCAAAATTTAGAACACAGATGGCGCAAGTGCCACAGGTTAATTACCAAAATAAAGAACAAAGATATTTTAATTTTAACAATAACCGAAATTTCCCAATTCAAATCCACGATTTAATAACAACAACAATTATAACTTCCGTTACGAGAATAGAAATTTCTCTAACTTTAAACATCCAAATAATCAAAGACCAGAATTCAAGATTTGTAATTTCTGCGGTAAGAACAATCATACGTTTGAAGAATGTCGAATTAGAAAATCTACACCCTTCTGTATAAACTGTAAAATGTATGGGCATGTAACACAAAATTGTAAAGAAAAAAATATTAATTCAAGATCAGTTACGTATGTACAAAGAAACGGGTTCAATAACAACAATAATGGTAACATAATGGTAACAGAAATGAAAGTAAAAATAAAAATGCTGAAATAAAACGCAATTTTTGTCAAAGAATAGGGCATATGATGAAGGATTGTAACGCAAAGAGATTGTGGGACAATCAGAATAAAAATAAGGGAAACTAGAAAAGGGTTGTCACCCAGCCAGAGAAAATGAAAATAACATGTGCCAGTCCCAAAACATATGCAAAAGTTTAGATAAATTCATAGTAATATTACCCATAGATATTAGTAAGAAAAATAAAACAGAATTATTAATAGACACAGGTGCAGAAATTAGTTTATTAAAAGAGAAAATATTGAAAGATAATGTAAAAATAAATACAAACAATAAATTAAAAATTAATACGGTATGCGGACAAGGAGAAACGTTAGGTACTTGTTCGGCAAAAATTCAATTTAAAAAACCTAAAAAATGCGAATTTCATATAATAAAAGATATGAAAAATGTAGAAGAAGACGGTATACTAGGTTTTGATTTTTTGTCAAAAAATTGTGTTATTGATGGACCAAATAAACAATTACGTTTCCCTCGCAAGGAAACGGGAGAAGAGGATTTAGTAATCGAATTACAAGATCCTTCTGAACGAAAAAAGTTGGTGAAAAAACTAGATAAAAAAGAGACAGTAGAGAAAGTTGATAGAATTAAGAAATCGAATGTGAACGAAAACAAATCTCATATCATTGGTACACAATAATCGACACAGTGTCTCGCAAACACTGATTTGTCGGGGGTTGCTGATATGAAACAAATACGTTTTTCTGAAGCACAAGTTTCTGATCATGAAAATGATGTTGAAAAAGTACAGCCAAAAATGGATTCCACTGTCGTTGCTTTTTCAAATCCGGATTATGATAATAGTTTTGTTAACGATCAAATGCTATCTCCAAAATATTCTGTTAAGTTCATTAACAACAAAATTGGTACAAAAAATAACACACATTTTCAGATTCCTCCTCATATGAATAAATATAGGGAAGTACGGGTAAAAAATAAAATTCCTATCTTAGCTTCTTTATATAAAAAATATGTACAGGGAAAGGGTCATAATGCAGAAAATGAAATCAAAACGCTAAGTACAGAAACTAATAAACAAAAATATACAGAAAGCAAAAAAGTAGGTTCAAAAATAAAAGTAAAAGTACAAGTACATGACGAAAAAATTAAAAAGAAAAAAATAGTTAAAAAATTAAATACAACATAATAACATAATAATGATGATAAGTTAGGGAAATTTATTGGTAAAAATAAAAAATACGTTAACAATTATATGAATAATCAGTCAAATAAAAATATATTAAAAATAAATGAAATAATTAAAATACCTGCACGAACAGAAAAATTGGTAAAAATAAAGTAAATTTTAAAGAAGAAATAATTAATGAATCACAAGAAATCAGGTCAGGAGTGTTCCTGGCGAGTTCAATAACAAAACCTTATAATAATGAAATAACCGTAGCAATTTTAAATAGTAATGAAAAAGATGTGTGTATTAAAAATTTTGAATTAATTTTTTATTATTTAAAAGATTTTGATGTCTATAAATTTAAAAATAATAATTATGAATTTAATAAATTACATAGGTTTTACGCGAATTTAAAGACGGTAAAAAGTAAAATAACAAATAATAAAAATTTTAATAGTATAAATATTAGAAAAATACATAAACTTTCATTAGATGAATGTATAAATTCAGATAAAAATAGATTAAAATTATTAATTGAAAACCTGTCAATACCAGAATATTTAAATTATGAAGAATCTGAGAGTATCAATTCAATCTGTGAATCTTTTAATGATATTTTTCATTTATCAGGGGATAAATTAAGTTACACAACAGCCATTACACATTCAATTCCTTTACAACCAGGAAAGGGACCAATAAATCAGAAAATGTACAGACTACCACAGGTTCAGAAAGAAATTGTAGAAGAACAGGTTAAGGAAATGTTAGAAAATGACATAATTACATCCAGTAAAAGTCCATTTAATTCTTCTTTATTAGTTGTACCAAAAAAGCCAGGTCCTTCAGGAGAAAAAGGTTGGAGAGTAGTTGTAGATTTTAGAAAGTTAAATGAAATTACTGTAAAAGATATGTATCCATTACCTAGAATTGACGAAATTTTATATCAGTTAGGTCATTCTAGATATTTTACAACATTAGATTTAGCAAACGGTTATCATCAGGTGCTAGTTGATAAAAAAGATAGAGAAAAAACGGCTTTCAGTACGTATCAAGGGCATTATGAGTTCATGAGGACGCCATTCGGACTTACAGGGGCACCAGCAACTTTTCAACGATTGATGAATAATAATTTAACAGGTCAAAATGGATTAAAAGTGTTATTATATTTAGATGATGTAGTTATTTACGGTCGAAATTTAGAAATTCATAATAAAAAATTAATTGAAGTTTTTCAAAGACTGAAAGAAAATAATTTGAAATAAAACCTGAAAAATGTAACTTTCTGAGAAAAGAAGTAGTGTATTTAGGTCATAAATGTTCAGGAAAAGGAATACAACCAGATCCTGAAAAAGTAAAATGTGTAGTAAATTTTCCAAGGCCAAAAACGGTTAAACAAGTACAGTCATTCTTAGGACTAGCTAATTATTATAGGAAATTTATCCCGAATTTTTCGAAAATTGCAGAACCAATCACTAAATTATTAAGAAAAGATATTAAATTTCAGTGGAATGAAAAATGTGAAAAATCATTTGAAGAATTAAAATTTGCATTAACCAATCCACCTTTATTAGTATATCCAGATTATGAAAAACCATTTTATTTAACAACTGATGCTAGCCGAGAAGCTTTAGGTGCCATTTTATCACATGGTGAAGTAGATAATGAAAAACCGATAGCCTATGCGAGTAGAGCATTAAATGATGCAGAAAGAAGGTATTCAACAATAGAACGCGAAATGTTAGCAATAGTTTGTACAAAAAAATTTTAGATGTTACTTATATGGCAGAAATTTTACAGTATATACAGACCACAAACCATTAGTAGGTATTTTAAAATTAAAAGTTAATACAACCACAAGATTAGCCAGATTTCAAATTAAATTAGCAGATTATGATTTAAAAATTGAATATAAAGCAGGAAAATTTAATCAAAATGCAGATGCGTTAAGTAGAATACCTGAAAATAAGATAGAGGACAACAATGAAATTTCAGATAATAATAATAATTGTAATATAATCACTAGAGCTAGGCATCGTATGAATAGTGAAAATAAAGTGTTAAAAATCAATAATAAAAAAAATGAAAATAAAAATTTTAACAAATATATATAGTACTTACCATTATAGATTTAATATGTAAATACCGCCAAATATTATTAAAAAACAAAAAAAAACAAACAACACATATTAAAATTTAAAAAATTTGAACTTATCGTTCACTAATCAATCCGTCGTAAAATTAACTAAACTCAAATACTCGAAAACCAAACCATTGTCAGTTCTAAGTATTATTTCGAAATTTTGTATAAGAGTTACCGAAATTAATGTAAAGGTAGGAAAAATGCAATTAGGCAAAAATTTTAAGTATTTCACTCATACATACAACAAAAAATTCAAATTTAGTATTGCCATTGAAGAAAGATGAAAATTCTGAAATATATGTACAAAGCATAATACATAAGAATAATAAGAAAACATAAAAAATTAAAAATCGTACCACTGGTAGCCCCGACTGAAATATAAAATATAAAATAATAATAGTATGTAAATAAATACTGAAGAATGAGTTGAAGAGAAAATTAAATACAATATGGCAAAAATTAACCACCAACACACCTATATTAAAAGTACACTGATAAAGAAAATTAATCAGCTACCTATTTTCTTGTAGGAAAAATGACTACCGTTATATTAATTGCAATGATCCTTACCACCGTGGTACAAGGACAGGTTAGAATAAACGAGTTCAATTCAAACGGGGTAATGTTGGAATCCCTAGGGAAGGCCTATATATACCAAAGTAGCTGGACAATACATACGAAACTCACCTCTATACACCCAGAAAAAACGTTAAAATTTGTAAAAATTTGTGAAGAAATAGCGTAAAATACATGTAAACACTTAGGAAAGCATCGGGAAAATTGTGATTCCTAGCATAATGAGATAACATCAATGATCAATCGAATAAAAGCACAAACAGAAGAAGTTGAATTTTACTTGGGAAAACAAAATAACCGACAAAAAAGAGAATTATTCGATGGCGTAGGCAAGCTTAGCAAATACTTATTTGGAACAATGGATGCCAGAGACGCAGAAAACATCTACAATAGAATACAGAACCTAGAAAAACACGATGATGAAAACATGCATCTAATGAAAAAACAGGTGACAATATTAAAATTCAGTTTCGATAAGACAACGGCTTACTTACGAAACCTGACAATACCTCAAAATCACCTCGCTGAAGTAGTCAACAATTTCACTCGTAAAATAACAGATAACATCATGGAAGTGAAAACAAAAGTAACACATTTACAATCACAAATTTACGTAAACCAAATTTTACTATTCGTATGGACAAAATAGCAAATGATTTATAGCCACTTAAGCGAACAATTTATTGTAATAAACGCGTTACACAAACATGAGCTACATCCATTATTAATCTCAGCCAAACTACTGAACAAAACGTACAATGAAATAACAGCCAACAACAACAAATACATGACGACAGCTAAGTTTCCATTAATTAAACATGTGGTAAAGGTACAATCAGTAGAAGACACCGATGGAATAATAGTAAAGATTGAAATTCCCTTAATTTTTAAGGAATACTACGAATTAAACAAAATCCATCCGTTACCACAATTTATAAACAAACAACCAACCACCTCGTCGCTTATGACCTCAATAGGGGATAAAACGAATATTGCTCTTAAACATGCACTAACGAATAAAATTAACCAAACAACAAAATTTTTTTTTGATTCTATAGACTAAAATAAAGGGTACGCAAAGAAAAGCAATAATCAATAAATTTATAAAATAACCTAATTATAAAATAATATTAAAAATAATTAATAATTTTTATCAAATATGAAAAATTTTCAAAAAATGCATTTTACTAAATCATTTGTTTTACAAAATCAAGAAAAATTTTTACTAATAAAATAATATACATACGTGCATACAAACACATAGTTGAATTATTCATATAAATTGTTAACACTCAGAATCAGGTCAAGTTTCGAAACAAATCACGGCCATTAGAATTAAAATAATAAGAATTACTATAGGTACACACACACACATACATACACAAAAGCATATTAGCAAAACAATCAGTATCAAAATATACAACAATAAATTCATTCAATTAAAATAAATTACAATTACATACACTTTACACATAAAATTAACATATCAAAAGAATAAAAACAAAAATTACATTGCAAAAAGTAAACAAAAAATAAACAATGTTGTGAA
This sequence comes from Anthrax anthrax, assembly GCA_963971155.1. Taxonomy (NCBI): domain Eukaryota; kingdom Metazoa; phylum Arthropoda; class Insecta; order Diptera; family Bombyliidae; genus Anthrax; species Anthrax anthrax. The sequence goes on from OZ020117.1 coordinate 34,285,757, forward strand.
AACGAAGTATAGATCATATTGCACCTGTATCTTTAGCGTATATATAGAGTCATTATTATTAGGGAACAGTATAATACATTAAGTTACATACATATACATAAGTAAAAAGTATAGCAAATAAAATTTTTTTTTTAGCACATGTAAACAAATTTTTTTTTTTTTATATAAACAAATCATAACTGTAAAGAAAGAATAAAATTTAATATACATACTTTAGAACACAGATGCATAAATCATTAATGTATAAAAGAAATAACACGATATTCATAATTTCGAAAATTCTCTCATATGTTATCAAATAAATAAAGCAAATGCAAATAAAAAAATTAAAAAGAAGTAAAGTATAATACAAATATACTTTAAATATAATAATGAATCAAAAATAATTAAATAGTAAACATACGAAAAGAACACTAATACTTAGATATCATAGGTAACATGTATTGTCAACCATATAATGAATTCGAAATTAACAAAGCCAATTAAAACAAACTGCATTAATGTAATATGTATAATAATAAAGATAATGTAAACATAAACAGTAATTCAATTTCATTGTCAAGGTTGTATAACAATTAAATGCATATATGAAATATAGGTCAATTATTAAGCTAGGTCAGAAACATAAGATGTAGAAAAATTTAAAAAAAAATAAAACTGCAAAAAAAAAATATATATATATATATGTATGAATTAGGAATAAAAACAAAAATAAATGAATATTGAATATATGTGGATAAATAATGAAATTTTTTTTTAGATAAACTGGAGAATAAAAAGATACGTATAAAATAAGTAAAGTTAAAAAATAAAAATAAAAAATAAAAAAACAAAAATGTAAACCAACCGAAACTGAAATCAACCCTACACACCCTACCAACCATTTTTCCGAGGGGGGAGGAAATGTTATATAAAAAAATATCAAATTGTAACACAATTTGATAAAACATTAGATAAATTCAATAATTTCATACATTTTAAAATTATTTAAATGATTCATAAAGAAAATTCACGATTATTTCATATATTGATTAATTCTTTGAAACATTTCATTTAAAAGGAAATTCGGGCATTCAACTCATCCGTTAATTGTATTAACAAAGAAAAATAATTAACAAAAAATAAATATTTCGATGACTCGCCAATTAGGCAATCATTTCATTCATTATTAAAGTTCATAATTCGTTTCAAAAAAATAAAGTACGCAAAAGTATATATGCCAATATGTTTCAATATAAATTCCTTAGCAACATAGTTCAAAATTATATTTAACCCTTTTTATCAGTAATTTTCCATATTGCAAAATGATATGAAAAAATTCATATGTAATACAAAGACAAGAACTAGCAAATTAACGATTTTAACCAAAGTACATAGGTAAATCATAATTAGGACGGAAATATAAAAAACAACAAATATATTAACATATGCAAATTCATTTACATTAAGCTCATAGTAACAATTGTATATATTGATAAGTGCACTGCACTGGCATACAAAGTTCATATTGCACATAATTGTATACCAGCTAATAAGTGCAATAAACTTGCGTACATTAAAAAAAGCTTAAAAGAAAAACGAACAACAATACCAAATAAAGAATATGCAAATAAAGAATTGAAATGTACCGCCCATTTCCCCTACGATTGGTACAGTCATTTATGGTAAATTATATTAATATTAAAATAACGAACTTTGGAGTTAATTAGCAAAAACAACATTTAAGTAGGGAAAATTGATAATTGTAATTATTGATAAAATAGTTACGATTATCGAAGTTATAATTTGGATTTGAAACAGTAAAGTTGAAAAAGTAAATTACCGCGAATTACAAATCGTCTATGATTAAAATAAATTATTTAACTTAAAATATTTTTTGGAATTAATTATTAAAGTAAAACTTGGAAAAAATTCAGTTAAATTAAATTCATCATAGCAGAATTAGCCCGAAAATTATTCAGAATAAACCGTAAAGTTACTAGTAAAAGATTTTCAATTCGGCGTTGATTTCAGTATTACAGTATTTCGGTTCGGTATAAATTATTGATATAAAATAAATAGTTAATATTTCAGTTAATTTAAGTTAATATTGTGAATATTAGTGATACTTTTAGTGAATAAAGTTTTAAAAACTAAACCACAATCTTTTCAATTGAAAAAAAAAACCTTAATTTCTTCCCTATATTTAAAAGACCTTTTAATAATTTTTAACAATATATGATTTTATTGCATTTCTCAATTTACATAAAAATTTGTTTCTGTTTATGAGTACAGTCTGGTTCAATTTTATCAGCATCCTAAAAACATTAACAAACGAAAATAGTACTACGTAATAAGTCCAAACATTAATCCAGGGTAAAAAGTACGAGAATTGAAAAATTTAATTCGCTCGCAATCGAATTAAAAAGAATCATTCGGGAGTCGAAAAAAAAAAAAAAAAAAAAAAAAAAATTTAATTTTTTCTCAAAGTGAACAAAACTGACAACCAACCAAAAAATTTTATAATATTTAAATTTTAAAATTAAAGCAATTTTTTTAATTAAATTTTTATTGTTAATTAAATTTTTTTTATATTAATTTGTTTTTTTTAAATTTATTTTTGTTTTTATATGTACTATATATAAATGTCCTAAGAGAATTCATATTATATCATATATGTATTGTGTTACGGTAAATGTACACTCTTGGTAAATGTTCACTTTTACCGTAAAATATGTACATTTCCCAAAAAGTTAGGTATATGTGAACTGAATATAATGTACATATATGTACATTTCCCGGCAAATGTGTACTCTTGCCTTCACGTTTTGGTAAATGTATACTCTTTCCTTCATGTTTTAAGAAAAGTTAAAAAATATTTATTTCAATAATAATATTATATTAAATAATAAATAATATTTAATTAAATATTAAATAAAAAAATAATAAAATATTTATATTAAATAATAATATTTCTTTTCTTTGCATTTATTAATAATTAATAGTTAATATATTGAATATTTAATAATTAATATATTAATATACATATATTTGTCTATATATATTAATATCAATACACATATGATTTCGTATTTTATATGACCACATTTACCAAAACGACATGGTTATTGTGAATTCAATGTACATATCCCTTCTTTGAAATTGTAAATGTAAGTTGAATACACATTACCCAAACGAAAAGGCAAATGTGCACATTTACCGGAAAATGTAAATTCTCCAACATACAACATATGCATGTAAATTCCTTACAACCATTTCTGTTTTACATTTACACCTAAAGATTGAAAAATTTCATTTTGCTTTACCTGCCTCATTTGTTAAACAAAGCCTTTCTTCGTTTCTTCACTTTTACTAAGTACATATGTACGACGTAATATTTAAAAGAACGATTCGTTTTGAGTTAAATTCGCTCGAGTTACATATAGCGATATATGTAATACTGAAAAGAAATATGAAACGCCGGAAATACCTAAAATACATACAAAAGAAAAACCTATGGCATGGTAACAAACAAATTATGTATTTTATTTAATTTTTGCATTTTTTTTTAACAAAGTATAAATCTTTATAATATTTTATATTTTTCTCTTGAAAATTATGCTTACGATGCATTTTGACAATACATAATACAAATATTTGTACTGTATTTTTTTTGGTAATATAATATAATTAAATTTTTAAAGAAAAGGTATTTTTTGAAAAGTTAAAAAGAGTCAGTCTGAATCGAGAATTAAACAGTTTAAGTCAGAAGCCGGACGGAATATTGAAATCTATTTTGGTTTACATATTATGAAGTACATAATATTTAAGTGATATTGTAATACGTAAAAAAAACGTATTTTTTTTCTCTCCGTAATAAACAAAAAACATAATTGGCGCAGTCGGTAGGATCCTTTTCCGTCGAATAAGGATCTAGTGAAACGAATCAGTAAAATTATACTATAATAAATATATACATTGTAGGCGATTGTAATAGATTCTAATGTAAGCGACTGTAATATAGATCATAAAGAAATAGATCAGTTGAAGATTTGATTGCATAGTGGAAGGATGTATAGTAGTTAGTTCTGAGTGGTTTATAGTGATTAATAAAGATATACATATGTGTAAAGAGAAATAAAATAGCTGTTTAAATTAATTAATTGAACATTAAATATTAGGTATATTTTATGGAAAATTACCTACAACATAAATGTATATAAGTACAAATTCAATTAAATTAAAAAGAAAATATTAAATAAAACTGTTTAGTTTATTAATTATTAATTAAGGGTGAATAAAGTGTGAAACGCAGCAGTTCAAAGTGAAATTTAGTGAATTGTGAAGAAACGACCACTATCATCCTGAAAAACAAAAGGAAAAACTATACTGGAGAGAAGAAATCAACGTAATAAAATCATTGACGAAAACAGAAATATGGCAGAACCATATATGATGAAACAATGTGTGGCCGTCCATACTGACATATTAAACAGGCAGACTCAACAACAAACTTTAAGAAGTAGAATCGAAAAGGAGATTCGATACCTACCAGCTTTTGAAGAAAAACGTGGTTCGTTACCTGCTTTCATTACATCTGTAAACAGAATTCTAGAGGAATACGGAAATCAAGCTCAACAAGTGTATATCATCATTTATAATGAAAAAATATTGGGTCCAGCAAAAAACTATTTAAATACAGCACCCCCTGCAACGTGGGATGAATGCAAAGCAAAGCTGAAATTACAATATAAACCCACCAAGGATCAAGGACAAATTATGAAAGAAATCAACATGTTAAAAGTAAGTACTATTGCAGAATTAATGAATAAAATAAGAATTTTTGTAGAAGACATTTCTGAATGTGCAGTTTATAGTGAATTTCAAGTTCAAATTGTAAATAGTTTAAGTAGTGTATTAATATTAGAGATAAAAGAAATAACTGCAGGAGCCTTAGCGGCTGAGTTATACAATAAACACAGTTTAGAAGAAATTAGGATAGTGATCAATAAATATATTGGACAAGATCAAGATCAAAAATACAAGCTGATAAATGTAGCTTTATGAACAGAGAAACCCAATTTTTAGGGCATGTTTTGACAAAAGAAGGGATAAAACCAAATCCTAGCAAAATTGAAGACATACTTAGAGTTGAACTACCTAAAACAGAAAGGCAATTGAAAAGTTTCTTAGGTATGACAGGTTTCTACAGAAAATTCGTAAAAGATTATTCTAAAGTAGCACACCCTCTCATAAAATATTTGAAAAAGAATTCAAAAATCAATACCAATGATCTCCAATATATAGAAGCCTTCGAAAAATTAAAACTGTTAGCTTCTTCAACCCCTATTTTAAGATTTCCAGATTATGAAAAACAATTCACTGTCACCACAGATGCAAGCAATTATGCAATAGGTGCGGTCCTATCGCAAGAAGGACATCCAATCTGTTACGTCTCTAGGACACTTAACAATCATGAGAAAAAATATAGTGTAACCGACAAAGAATTCCTATCCATTGTCTATGCTGTAACTTATTTCAGGCCGTACTTGTATGGGCGTAAATTTAAGGTCATTACCGATCATGCACCAATAAAATATCTCAATTCAAAATATAAAGGAAAAGAGTTTTCCCAGCGAAACCTAAGATGGATATTTAAATTACAAGAGTATAATTTCGATATTGAATATATGCAAGGTAAAGATAATAGAGTGGCAGATTTCTTAAGTAGAATAGAAAATAGTCCACAGATTAAGGGTGATAACAGCAGTGAATCCAATATGGACCTGTCCGACACCATACACTCAGCAGATGAACAATTATTAGATCACATTGGTATTAAAGAAGAAATTGTTAACAAATCTAAAACGCAAATAATATTGTAACGTATAATCCAAGTAAAGAAATTTATACATTGCATGGTAGGAGAATAATAGAAATTAACCCACAAATAGAAGAACAAATGATCAATGATATATTAAAAAGATACATAAAGCCAGGACATATAGGAATATATTCGGAGGTAGATGATAGGGACTACAATAGGGTACAACAGTGTATTATAAAGCTCTTCTCAAATGATAAGCGAATAAAATTCTTAAAATCAACTAAGAGAGCACAAGAATTAGAAAGTGAAGATGAATGTCACAAACAAATATCACTTTATCACACCAAAGAATCCCTACATAGTGGAATTAATGAAACCTATAAAACATTAAAAGATAAAATCTTTTATCCAAAATTACAAGAGCACATACAACTTATAATTAGCAATTGTGAAAAGTGCCAGGAAATCTAATATGATCGAAAACCTATCAAACCAATTTTTAATATAACTGAAACGCCTAATAATAAAAATGAAGTTATCCATTTAGACATTTTCCATTATAAAAGACAAACTTTTGTAACAATTGTTGATAAACTAACAAAATTTGCTATTGTTTATTTAATAAATGATAGGAACTGGGTTAAAAAAATAGCTATCTTAGAAGGGTATTTAGCAACTTTTGATAAGCCAAAAAAGATAATTATGGACAACGAATTTAAATCTGAACAAGTAATTAAATATTTGACAGAAAAAGGAATAGAAATACACTGGACAAAGCCTAATAATCATACAGGCAATGCCGATGTAGAAAGATTGCATTCGACAATAATAGAAAAAATCCAAGCAGTAGAAGATAGTGCATCATTAGAACATAAAATTCATATTGCTATAGGAAATTATAATGATAGGTACCATTCGACTATTGAAATGACTCCAAGAGAAGCTAATAAATTAGTAGATATGACACCATTAGTTGAGAAATTGAAAAGTAAAAAAGAAAGTTATATACAAAAAAGAAATAAAAACAGAGAAAGTTATGTTGAAAATAGAGAGGAGGGTTATATCAAAAATTATAAGCGAGTTAGACATAAAGATCAGCCTTATTATAGAAAATACCCATTAAAAGATGTACATGTATCTAACGTTAAAAGATCCCATAAACTTTCAGGTAATAATATTAATAATACTAATGACAATGATACATCCAGTACAAGGGCTATTGCAGGTACATCGTATACAAGAACAAAACGGTTATGTAAAAATTAAAATTAAACAAGTAGAAATTTGTAATGATACTGATACAATTTTACATATGATAGATCCAACAGAAATGACTGAAATTTTAAATAAATTAGAATACAATATAGGATATTTAAAGCCAGAAGATAAAGAGTCATTATATACAGAAATTAAATTAATAAAAACTAAATTACGAACAATTCAAAATCCTGCAAGACAGAAAAGAGGCATAATTAATATTGTTGGTACAGGCAAAAAGTGGTTATTCGGTACTATGGACGACAATGACCGACAAGAAATACTTGAACATTTACAGACTATTGACGAAAATACACATAATGTTATTCAAAATTTAAATCAGCGAATAAAATAAATAATCATTTCAATAAAACATTAACAGATTTAAAATTATTAATAGAAAATGATAGGTCAAAAATTTTAAAATCATTCAATTCAACTAATCAACAATTAACAGAATTAAATTATAAAGTTTTATTTTATGATCAAGAAACTAAACTAAGATATTTTGAAAATAAAGTAAATCAGATTCTTGATAATATTATGTCAACAAAAAACAATATTATCCATCCCAGCATGTTAACTTTAGAAGAATTAGATACATACATATAATATAAATTTTCATAAATTAAGACTTTTAAAAGCAGGAGATACAAAGTATAAAGATAGATTTCTAATTTTTGCAATTAAAATTCCTAAAAATTATATAATTACAGAATTACACATGATTAAACCTATACCAAATGTAGAATATTTAGAAATTAATGAAAAAGGGGTGAATAATTTTTCGTGACTTACCCACTGCTGATGTTGATGCTGCCTGAGGAGGTGTATTTGTGTTGCTGATATCCAGTGTGTTGTCTTCACTTGCTGATTGATGTTTTAATGGTGCTGGTTCGCTGTTTCCTTCAAATGTTTCACTTGCACTAAATACTGGACTGAGATTTTCAAAAGTGAATGAATTTACTTTTTTTTCGAATCTCACTTTCCTTTTTTGATCTTTAAAGGGTGTTGAACTCGTTTGACTAGTTGACATATACTTTAATATTTTCTAAAATTTTTATTTTCAAAAATTTTAAACTATCACATTAAAGTTTTATTCATATACGTATTTATTTTTCATTAATCGCAAAAACTATTTTAAATAATAATTTTTTCACATTCAATAAATATTATTTGTATCAAATTGAATTTTATTTTAAAAACTGATTTTATTTTTAATTCTGAAATTAATTTAAAAACTGTGCCGAATTTAATCAATTTATTTAAAACGTTACCGATTTTTATTAATTTTAAATGATTAATTTTCTTTAAAAACAAATTTTTAATTAAAAAACCAAAAACACTTTGTTTATTTTCGTTTTTACACAAAACTTTAACGACTGCGCTAAATTATACAGCACAATGAAAATATAGTTTAACGCGACTAGAACGGAAGCGTTTAAAATGTTTTTATTAAAAACGTTTACCGGCTGCGCCAAAAATGTTATATACTATATATAAGGTTTTTCTTGTAAATTCTTTTGTGAATGAGAAAAGATTCTCGTCGTGGTTTTTTACTCTCTTTATATATATAGTATAACATGGGTTGAAAGTATACGTCTTCCAAGTCTGTGTGATTAATTCGGGTTTAAAAATTAACAACACTGTATTTTTATTTTAAAAACTTTATTCACAAACACTTATTTAATATACAATAAAACGAACTTAAACATACATTGATACTTAAAAATTACTTTTGATAACCGACCGAATCACAACTTAGAATTTGAGAATGTAAAATATTTATTTGAAAATACTTTACGTAATTTGTAAGCTTTATTTTATTTTAAAGATTGTAAGTTGAAATTAATTACACAATCAAAAATACGCGGTAAATTACTATGCGAATTAACTAGTTCAAATCCAAATTATAACTCACTGATAATCGTAATTATTCTTCAATAAATACAATTATCAAGTTTCACTACTTCATTTAGTTTAACTGATAAAACACAGTTCCTTATTTCAAAAGACTATTTTAACGTTACATTAATTTAATATTTCGGCCTTGCCAATAGTAGGGAAGATTGGCGTATTCATTATCTAATCTTATTATCTTACTTCTTATTATGAAGACAGTAATTGTTTTTCTTTTATTTCTTGTCTTTAATATTACATATTGCTCTACATTGTATTTAAATGCTTAGAGTTTAATTGCTTAACACTATGCATTTTTCCTATATGCATTTACCATATGTTATTGTTACACAGTTGTTATTTTTGTTTTTGACACAATTGTCTTAACATAATATGTAATATTTGACTGACCGACATATGAATGAATTATCAAATCAAATATCACCTTGTTCTGATTTATTTAACATACATATTTACGTGTAACATGATTACTGTGATATAAGTATTTTTTTGTTTTCCGTATAGCAGTTTACATTATTTTAAACATCTGGATTATTTTGCAATAATTTCGGTAACATGATTTTTAATTAGAATAGAAAATGATTTATTAATTGGCAAGCCAATTTAATTTTGTTTATTAATTTATTTTGAAATTTTCTACTCATGGATATTTTTGCGTAAATTTTGATTTTACATTTTATTGATTCATCTTACTTATTATCAAATTGTGTTACAATTCAATATTTTTTATACAACAGTCTTTCAACGCATTTAATTTAGATTTTATTATGTTTCTTACATCGTGTATATTTTGTTCGTTATTATTACATGAAACTTGAAAACAATCAAAAGCATTTTCTTTTTCTTCAAAATGTTGACAGTTCACATTTCGTGAAGAATTTGGTAGCTCTGTTCTATGTATACGTTTCATATGTCTTAGAAGGTTATCGCTGCGAATAAAATCTTAACATATATTGTACACTTCGACATGTTTATCAATTTAGTGAAAATAATAGAATAAAGAAAAGTCGACGTATTTTTCTTGTTGTTGTATTTCATGAAGAAAGAATTGTTCATAAAATAGAATAGTGTGTCCTTGACTAAAAACTAACATACTACTATAAAACATTTTTTTTTATACAAGCAGTCCCTACATATTTGTAAACTTAAATTATCAACAGTTGTTTTCTTACCACCTTTAGCTTTTTTAACTACTTAACTATTTTCTACATCTATTGAATACATTTTTGACTTAAGACCTATAAATTCTTTCATTATTCTATCATTGTTTTCATCTTTCATTAATCCTAATACTTTTTTGTTTTTTAATGGGATATTATATGGATTATCTGGAGCATATTCTGATGTATCAAATCTGCCCTCAATGTCGCCTTTAATATCGTTATAGAAATCTTCAGTTTGTATAGTGTAAACGAAAGAGTCTGTATCCATAAAGTATAACAAAACATTTGTACCATATTTAGGTTGCATGTAGTCGTAATGGAATTCGTACATTTTCCATTTTGATAATTCTAGTACAGCGAATCCTAAATAAATCGGTTTATTGTAGCATGTTCGCACTCGTTTCATTTGAACAGCTACCATATTTTGTGTAAATTGAGGTAAGCTATGAAAATTTGGTTTTGATACTAATGCTCGAACACCTAAACGTTTTCCGCAGTTTTCGCAGCTAGTTACAATTTTCACATCTTTTACGGTTATCAACATTTTCCATTGTTTTTCCGTACGCTACATTTTTTAACAACTTGAAAAAGTTTTTCTCAAAAGCATTTTTAGCTAGTGTACGATGATAAGTGTTTAGGTCAATATATGTTTTTAACCAGCATGATTGCTTAAACTGTAAGGCTCTATGAATTTTAACTATTTTTAATCCATGTTGAACACATTGTTGTAAACTTCTATAATGTATTATGTAATTTTGTTTGTTGGTTACATCTGTTATCAATTTTGAGAATTTAGATCTCGGACTCTTTTTATTTTCTGCACAAAATGGTTGATCATTGTGTTCATCATGTATTTCTTTTGGATATTCCAAATCAACTTCAAGAATGTATCCAATGTTAGAATTATCTGGTATTGATGTAAGATTTATTTCTTCTGGATTTTCAACCCATTTAAAGTCTAAATAAGGTAAAGCTTGAGACATGGCCCTTCATACAAGTTGTTTGCATCCACGTATGCCAAGTACTTTGAAGGTTTAGTATTATCAAAGCCTTGTATGTATTTATTGTTTGCCATTGAATGTCTATGTGAACATTGTGTTATACCTCCTCTAATACCTTTCTTGATAAAGTTATACATGTTAATGTCTGTTAAAAGTTGAAGATTTATTCCTGTTAGTTTAAGCATAGCGTCCCACGATAATCCAGGTGTTCTATAGTATTGACAAGGGTCTAATGAATATATATTTTTGCATACTTTTCTAAAGTTTTCGAAAACATCAGTTAAAAGTAGCACATCTGTTATCAAATAAAGCTCCAAATAACCCCAAAGACTTTTACAGTTGAATTTTTCCCAAATCAACAAAGCATGTGAATAATCTGCATCTTTACAATTACTGTTTGTCAATTTGTTATTAAATTTTTCTCGTGGAGGTAAAGCAGTCTCATCCAAACGTTCCCACGAATTAATATATTCATATAGAAATACTCCTTTTCTTGTTATCATATTAAATACTTCTTCTTCTGGATACATTGATCTGACAACTTTAAAATCTTGTGGTGTTAAATTTCTAACTAAAGAATCTAAGCTAGATTGCATGAACCTGGCAGAATCTAAAAATCTCAGCTCAACTGTATCTGTATCATTTACGTGAATACGTTTTGATAAGGATACATATAATTCTTTATTTAGTGGTATTAAATTTATATCTCCATCAATATTTGAAAGTTCTTTAACAAACAAATGACAGTCGTACCCAGAGAAATTATGAAACAAAATAGGAATAAATTTTTAATTTGATAGCGCAAATTACATTCATTGTGAGCTGGACCTCTATATTCTCCTGTTAGGTGACAATGGTCAGCAACTCTAATGCTTCCTTTAATGTGTCATAATAATCGGTTAAAGAAATTTTAGAATTTTGATTTTTACTTCTTGACTTTTTACTCTTTAAATATGCAAGTAATTTAATGGAAAATATTATAAACAAACAAAAAATAAAATAAAAAAAAAACAAGTGCACAAATTCCAAATGATACGGTACAATTACAAATGACACATGATAACACAAATAAAAAAAAATAGACAAATTTAATCTGGGCACGCGGCAGATCAAATGTTAGACAAATAAAAAACAAAACCTTACGAAAAACGGTATAAAATTTTAATTCAAAAATCATATTAAAAGAAAGATATATATATTTTCACCCACTGTGGAAATATCTTATTGCAACCAAAAATAAGATATTACATTTTCACAAAAACATAATATAAGAATACATGACAATTATAAAAATAAACAACAATATTAAACATGTTTGAACAAGTTCAATCCAATAAGTAATATGTGCATCCGGTCTTTTGCTGACTCATAAATTTTTACACATCTTGCATTTCACTTAACTCATATAATCTTTTCTTAATTTCACAACGTTACTAAATTCTTCTAACAATAAAAATATGTAATTTGAAACAATATTAAACAGGTTTGTAGTAATAATCAACATAAAACACATGCATGAACCCTTAAGTAACACCTGCAACCTGTTTCACATTATCTCTACAACAACACACGCACACCCTTCGCCTAGACAAGACAAAATCAATGATTTTGTGACGTTACGAGCCACCAGAGCCCCTGGCTTAGAAACGCCATAAATACACTACTCATTAAAAACATGCATACATAAGGAAAAAGATAAAAAAAGAATAAATAAAACAGATTTTCTTTTTCTTTTTTTTCTTTTTATTTTAAATATTTATTTTTAGTTATATTATATTATGTCTTTAACGTAAAAACTTAACTCTATCAATTCTGTCCTACATATAGGACAGGTAGGGGCCCTTTTTGCCCATTCAGTTATGCAACCACAACAATATTTGTGATATTTCTAGATGGAATTGTTAACTTGTCCCAACAAATTGGGCAATCATCAACATCGCCGTCGTTCTCATCATCATCAAAATGCATCAAAATATCGAGAAGCTCATCATCAAACAGCTCGGTTGATGCATCGCTCGCCACCGACTCGATGTCATTAACTTCTAGTTGCTGTAACTGGTGCTGTTGTTGTTGTTGCTGTAACTGATGCTGTTGTTGTTGCTGTAACTGATGCTGTTGTTGTTGCTGTTCTTGTTGATTTTGTTGTTGTTCTGGTTGTTGTTGATGATTTTGTTGTTGTTCTTGCTGTTGCTGCATATGTATGGACACGTATTAACTGTCAGCAAGATAGGTGTCAAAAATTGTTGCAGACGCCATTCTTTCTGCCCAATTTTCTTGTTGATGATCTTGCTGATCTTTTTGTTGCTGATCTTGCTGATATTGTTGTTGCTGTAACTTCTGCTGTTGTTGTTGCTGATCTTGCTGATGACGATGCGTTCGTCGACGATGATTTTGATTAATGCCTATATGCATCACGTCGGTTTCTTCTTCACTGCTAATGTATATGTAAGCCATTTTTTTATTTATAGTTTGACTTGTTATTTGATAAAAATTAAATTGAAACTGTGAAATATTTTTATTTTTCACTCACTTTTATACTCCAAGATTGCCTAAAAAAATAGGAATATAATAACTTTTACCTAATTTCACATTATTCTTAGTTTCCGATGACAAACATATTCTCATCAACTTACGCAATCCTGAATCCTATTAAATTCCTTGAAATTTCATAATCAGGATATTTTCTAAAAAGAAATCTATTGATTCACAAGCCATAAATAACACTATTTTTAATAGAACCGTCGACAATTTTGAAAAAAATTTAAATCCTGAATCCTTTTAACTTCCTCTAAATTTAATAATCAGGATAATTTCTAAAAAGAAAACTATTGGTTCAAAAGTCATAAATTACACTATTTTATTAGGACCGTCAATAGTCATGGGGAAAAATTTAAATCCTTGAATCCATTTAAATTCCTTTTAATTTATTAATCAGGATATTTTCTAAAAAGAAATCTATTGTTTACCAAGTCATAAATTGCACTATTTTATTACATCCATTGACAGCTATTGATCTTACTTATAATCAACATAAAACACCTGCTTGAATATGAACCCTTAAGTAACACTTGCATCCTGTTTCTCTTATATCTACAACAACACACGCACGTCTAGACAAGACAAGAAAAGATCAATGACTTTGTGATGTCATGAGCCGGCAGAGCCGCTGGCCCATACACATACTACTATTCTAAAAAATTTCATAATGTATATTCTTTAAGGTTTGAATACAACATTTTAAAAGCCAAAAATTGAATATTGAGTTTATGAAATTTTGTACTGCATTATATTTCGCATTGCGTATATTTTGTTAAAATATTTTCTGATTCTAGTTTTCGATCATGATAATGAATAATTTTTGATTTTTGTTTTGTAAAAGGAATGTATGTACATATTTATATACATTTGTACGTACATATGCTCATGTACTATAATACATATACATATATGTATATATGTGACGGTAAAAGTAGATATGCCGGCAAATATACACATTTTCCGGTAAATGTGCACATTTGCCTCCGCGTTTGGGTAATGTGCATTCAACTAACATTTACATTCAATTCACAATGACCATGTCGTTTTGGTAAATGTGAGCATACAAATAAATAAAACTTCTTTCATTATGAAATTTCTATATGTTCCTTTATAGTTTTATAAAATTTAACTGTTATAATAAAGAAAAGTATGTTATTATTATTATTTGTTTGATTGCCATCGTATTGGTCCTGAAAAACTAGGACGAAAATTGTATTTATGAATATTGGGATCATAACCTACGACATATTATATAATACACAAAGAAAAGTATGTTTTGTTTGTTATTTACATTTTTTAATTAAAATAATTTTCGTTATTAAAGCCTTTTGTATTATGTTTATTTAAATAAATATTTTTTTACTGCAACATTTTTAATTTATTTGTATTCCAATTTTTCTTAAAACATGAAGGTAAGAGTATACATTTACCAAAACGTGTAGGCAAGAGAACACATTTGCCGGGAAAGGTACATATACATTATATTCAGTTCACATATACCTAACTTTTTGCGAAATGCACACATTTTACGGTAAAAGTGTACATTTCCCAAGAGTGTACATTTACCGTAACATATAGATATATGTATAGATATATATATATATATATATATATATATAGATATTTGTACGTACATATGCTCATGTACTATAATACATATACTATATGTACATATATATGTATGTATATAGATATATATTCATATATTGCTGTGAAGTGCTTCTCGAATTGCATCCGTTTCCTTTACCTTACATTACAACATATTGCAACGTACAAATTATTAACCTTTATTCTTAATACATTATTCAAAATTCTTTTTCATAAAAGTACAGTCTACATGTGTATAAAACTGCCTAATCAGCTAATTATGCACATATGAAAATGCATATATGAAAGACAACAATTCTTTTTTTTTTGCAATGTGCAATATGCTTAAGTATACGCGAAGTAAAAATACACGTTCGTATGCAATTCGGGTAACACGATAACAGCAACAGAAAAAGTGAAGATAAAAATCCATTCATTAATTAATTGAGTTCGGAATTTTGTAGAGTAAACTTCAAAGTTAAGAGTAGGAATATGCAGTTTTTTTTTTAATCAATAAACAAGTTAAGAGTAGGAATATGCAGTCTTTTTTTATTAAAGAATAATCAATAAACTATTAATAAATTATTAATGAATAATCAATAAAATTTATCACAACAAAATAAATGGTGTCAGGTGTGGGGTACCACATTCGAATTCGTGCAAAATAAATATATATATAAATATATTCTTTATGTATAATATTAAATATATATAAATTTAATATTTTATATTAAATAAATAATAAAATTCACGTTTAATACGTATAAAAATAATTATGATGTAATCAAACGTGTAATAAAAAATAAAAATACTAAATCAAGAGTTATTGAAACACATTGTTAAATAATCAATGAATCTACAATAATATTTCACATACACATAATATACTTGACTAGATAATGTATAATGTCTTTGTAAAACACCGTGTTAAAAAAAAGGGGTAAAAATAAAATTAAAAAAAAAAATGTACTATCCCGAATCAAAAAAAAAAAACATAATAATAAAATAAAATAAAAAATAATAAATCCTGAGTCATCACCGAGGAACTGAACTGAGGAGTCTATCTCAGGAGTTGAGTCGCTGGATATCAAATTTTTTTACAAGGAGTTGGGTAGATGAATCTCAAATTTTTCTTTGAAAAAAAACAAGAAGTCATAGATAAATCAAACTGAATTATTTTCCATTAGACAGAGATCAAACGAAACAGTGACATCTTATGGGGAAAGAATTGAAACGTTGCTTGATGAGCTAAACATTTCCAGCACGCAAAATGAGTCAGAAGAGGGTAGTACAGCTATAAAAAAATTTAATGAAAATATCGCAATTGATAATTTCAAAAGAGGATTGAAATCAAATCTCAAAATTATCGTCAAATCAACCAAACATGATTCTCTTTCGGCGGCTATTGAATATGCAGTTGAAGAAGAACATATTTCTGAAGCTGACTCGAAATCTAACGAATACAAAAAATGCACATATTGTAAAATTTCTGGCCACAATTTTAACGAATGCCGTAAACGCCTGCAAGCAACTTCCTCTGCTTCCCCATTTATTCCAAAATTTCAGAAGAACAACGTAGTAAATACCGTTCAAAGTATTCCTATATGCCGTTATTGCAAAAAGACGGGACATCTTATCAACGAATGTAAAAAAAGAGAATACAATAATTCAAAAAACAAAAATGCACCGATCTCTAAGACACCTAATTTTATCCGAGAACATTTTCCTAATAATAATAATTCGAATGGTAAACGAAATACTGAACGGTCAAATACGGGAAACGCTTTTGCCCCCGGAACCAGCGGCACACGGGTACGGGCACGAGATCTCCATTAGTGTGCCACTCTCTAAATAGAACCAGTCCATGCGAACCCATTCTCAATCTTAATTCCAGTAAAACTTTTCAAAGTGAGGTCGCACTAAATATTTGTTTCTATCTTATCAAGTTATCTTTCACTCGTTCTATCACCCATTCCATTCCGACAATAGCAAACCAAACGCCTCTGAAAATAAGACCTTATCGCCTGCCAGAGATTCATAAAGCAGAAATCAAAAAACAAGTTGATCAAATGCTGGATGACGGTATTGTACGTCCTAGCTCCAGCACTTGGAATGCTCCATTACTCGTGGTTCCCAAAAAGCCAGATGCAAATGGTAATAAAAAATGGCGTGTAGTTGTCGACTTTCGCAAACTCAATGAAGTAACCCTTGCCGATGCTTACCCTCTACCAAACATTGAAGATATACTGAATCAACTGGGGAATGCAAAATATTTCACGACGTTAGACCTAGCTAACGGCTTTCATTAGATTCAGGTAGAAGAAAAAGATAAGCTCAAGACGGCCTTTAGCACCTCTTTCGGTCATTTCGAGTTCAACCGAATGCCCTTCGGTTTACGGAATGCCCCTCCTACTTTCCAAAGATTGATGAACATAATGCTAAACTCAAAGAAGTCTTCGATTGTCTCAAAAATCATAATCTAAAGCTGCAGCCGAATAAGTGTAAATTTCTTTGTCGTGAAGTCGCTTACTTAGGGCACGTCATCACTGAACAAGGTATTAAGCCTGATCCTCACAAAATTCAAGCAATAAAGTCTCTGATGCCTCCTACTAATGTCAAAAATCTTAAATCGTTTCTCGGACTAGTAGGCTACTACAGAAAATTTATCCCGTCATTTTCCAAAATTGCAAATCCGCTAAATCAGTTATTAAAAAAAGACGTTCCATTTAACTGGGACGCTCATTGCGATGAGTCATTCAATCTTTTGAAAGAAGCAATTATTCAGTCTCCTGTTCTGCAATATCCAAACTTTGCGAAAATGTTCTTTATAACCACAGACGCCAGTAACACCGCAATTGGTGTTAAAACAGGTATTAAAACAAATTTTTTTCAAAATATTTCTTTTTAGGATCTTAATTCACTTAATTTTGATAAAAACTGTGCACAATGCAGCTCAGACGTACAACGATTCACCCATAACAAATGCAAGTGGTATATACTTTGAAGAAATTGGAACTTTAGACAAATCAACATCTTATTGGAAATTCATAATTCACTTCAACTTCACTGAATTCTACAGAGAAGAAACGGTTCTCAGGGAAAGATTGGATGTTCTCTCGTCACCGAACCGAAATACTGTAATCAACTTGATGCCGAACAGAAAATCTTTTACTTGTAATTCTACGGTTTACTCAAAATACTTTACGGGCGAATTTTTACTATGATAAATTTAATTGAATTGTTTTATAATTTACTAATTATTTCCAAAAAATATTTTAAGTTAAATAATTTATTTTAATCATAGACGATTTGTAATTCGCGGTAATTTACTTTTTCAACTTTACTGTTTCGAATCCAAATTATAACTTCGATAATCGTAACTATTTTATCAATAATTACAATTATCAATTTTCCCTACTTAAATTTTGTTTTTGCTAATTAACTCCAAAGTTCGTTATTTTAATATTAATATAATTTACCATAAATGACTGTACCAATCGTAGGGGAAATGGGCGGTACATTTCAATTCTGTATTTGCATATTCTTTATTTGGTATTGTTGTTCGTTTTTCTTTTAAGCTTTTCTTAATGTACGCAAGTTTATTGCACTTATTAGCTGGTATACAATTATGTGCAATATGAACTTTGTATGCCAGTGCAGTGCACTTATCAATATATACAATTGTTACTATGAGCTTAATGTAAATGAATTTGCATATGTTAATATATTTGTTGTTTTTTATATTTCCGTCCTAATTATGATTTACCTATGTACTTTGGTTAAAATCGTTAATTTGCTAGTTCTTGTTTTTGTATTTCATATGAATTTTTTTCATGTTATTTTGCAATATGGAAAATTACTGATAAAAAGGGTTAAATATAATTTTGAACTATGTTGCTAAGGAATTTATATTGAAACATATTGGCATATATACTTTTGCGTACTTTATTTTTTTGAAACGAATTATGAACTTTAATAATGAATGAAATGATTGCCTAATTGGCGAGTCATCGAAATATTTATTTTTTGTTAATTATTTTTCTTTGTTAATACAATTAACGGATATGAGTTGAATGCCCGAATTTCCTTTTAAATGAAATGTTTCAAATAATTAATCAATATATGAAATAATCGTGAATTTTCTTTATGAATCATTTAAATAATTTTAAAATGTATGAAATTATTGAATTTATCTAATGTTTTATCAAATTGTGTTACAATTTGATATTTTTTATATAACATTTTCTCCTCCTCGGAAAAATGGATGGTAGGGTGTGTAGGGTTGATTTCAGTTTCGGTTGGTTTACATTTTTGGTTTTTCATTTTTTAGTTTTATTTTTTAACTTTACTTATTTTATACGTATATTTTTATTTCCCAGTATACCTAAAAAAAATTTCATTATTTATTCAATATTCATTTATTTTTGTTTGTATTCCTAATTCGTACATATCTATATATTTTTTTTTTATATTTTTTTTTTTATTTTTCATTTTATTTTTTTTTCACTTCTATTACATTTTTTTTTTTTGTTTTTTATGTATTTTTTTTTTTTATTTTATTTTTTTTTCTACATCTTATGTTTCTGACCTAGCTTAATAATTGACCTATATTTCATATATGCATTTAATTGTTATACAACCTTGACAATGAGATTGAATTACTGTTTATGTTTACTTTATCTTTATTATTATACATACTACATTAATGCAGTTTGTTTTAATTGTCTTTGTTAATTTCGAATTCATTATACGGTTGACAATACATGTTACCTATGATATCTAAATATTAGTGTTCATATTTCATATTTGATAAAAATTATTAATTATTTTTAATATTATTTTATAATTAAGTTATTTTATAATTTATATATAATGCGTACCCTTTATTTTACTCAAAAAAAAAAAAATTTTTTTTTGTTGTTTGGTCAATTTTATTCTTTAGTGCATGTTAAAGAGCAATATTCGTTCTATCCCCTATTGAGGTCATAAGCGACGAGGTGGTTGGTGTTGGGTTAGTTCTTTGTTGGTTTTTTTCATTTATTACTCGTAATTGTACTGCTTCAATTTGTGAAGGCACTATGGGTTTTATATTTCTTTCGGTCGTTTTGGCGATCTTACAGCAGGTGACTTTGATTTTCTTACCTATTTTTGTTATTATTATGCAACAGATTATTAATGCTATGAGGGTCAATACTCCACTATTTACATTGGTTTGAAGCGTCATTCTGTCGGCGATTCTTTTTTGTTCTGCTATTAATATTTCATTTTGGAGTTCTTCTATATCTTTCCCTTGTTCTAGTAATGGTTCATTATCATTTGTGAGGTGTTGTATCAAATTGGTGTCTAGCTCCTTGGTCGCCTCCTGGGGCAACTCGATTTTGAATGAACTTAGGTTGAATTTTAATTCATGCTGCGTATCTATCTGCTGGAAGGCCACTGTGGTCTCTTTGTTTCCGTCGTAGGGTAGGTCTTTTCCGTCGATTGTAAATTTACAGGGTTCAGTTAGTGACACGACCCCGGTACCCACCATCTGCTGTGTGAATTGTGTAGATGTGCACTGTATTCTTAATACATGTTTGTTTTGAAATAGGAATAGCCAAGAATCTTTTTCGTATAATTTTACTAGGGAATCTGTGAATTTAGTTAAAATTTTTTGTTGGCAGTTTGATTTAATTTTTTCAACTTTTCTTGTTATTACAGCTGTTAAACATGTTTCGTAATTTTCACCGTTTACCCTTATTTGATCTTGTTTGCATATCGTTAAAGTTGCATTTTTTACAACTTTGTTTGAACTCGTTGTTGTTGTACTCAATGTAGTTGTTATTTGTGGTGGTTTATATGAAATTGGCATTTACATTTAATATTGTGGGTGGTTGTTTGTTTATAAATTGTGGTAACGGATGGATTTTGTTTAATTCGTAGTATTCCTTAAAAATTAAGGGAATTTCAATCTTTACTATTATTCCATCGGTGTCTTCTACTGATTGTACCTTTACCACATGTTTAATTAATGGAAACTTAGCTGTCGTCATGTATTTGTTGTTGTTGGCTGTTATTTCATTGTACGTTTTGTTCAGTAGTTTGGCTGAGATTAATAATGGATGTAACTCATGTTCGTGTAACGCGTTTATTACAATAAATTGTTCGCTTAAGTGGCTATAAATCATTTGCTATTTTGTCCATACGAATAGTAAAATTTGGTTTACGTAAATTTGTGATTGTAAATGTGTTACTTTTGTTTTCACTTCCATGATGTTATCTGTTATTTTACGAGTGAAATTGTTGACTACTTCAGCGAGGTGATTTTGATGTATTGTCAGGTTTCGTATGTAAGCCGTTGTCTTATCGAAACTGGATTTTAATATTGTCACCTGCTTTTTCATTAGATGCATGTTTTCATCATCGTGTTTTTCTAGGTTCTGTATTCTATTGTAGATGTTTTCTGCGTCACTGGCATCCATTGTTCCAAATAAGTATTTGCTAAGCTTGCCTACGCCATCGTATAATTCTCTTTTTTGTCGGTTATTTTGTTTTCCCAAGTAAAATTCAACTTCTTCTGTTTGTGTTGTTGTTCGATTGATCATTGATGTTATCTCATTATGCCAGGAATCACAATTTTCCCGATGCTTTCCTAAGTGTTTACATGTATTGTACGCTATTTCTTCACAACTTTTTACAAATTCTAACGTTTTTTCTGGGTGTATAGAGGTGAGTTTCGTATGTATTGTCCAGCTACTTTGGTATATATAGGCCTTCCCTAGGGATTCCAACATTATCCCGTTTGAATTGAACTCGTTTATTCTAACCTGTCCTTGTACCACGGTGGTAAGGACCATTGCAATTAATATCACGGTAGTCATTTTTCCTACAAGAAAATAGGTAGCTGATTAATTTTCTTTATCAGTGTACTTTTAATATAGATGTGTTGGTGGTTAATTTTTGCCATATTGTATTTAATTTTCTCTTCAACTCATTCTTCAGTATTTATTTACATGCTATTATTAATTTTTAAATTTTCTATTTCAGTCGGGGTTACCAGTGGTACGATTTTTAATTTTTTTTTTATATTTATGTTTTCTTATCATTCTTATGTATTATGCTTTGTATCTACATTTCAGAATTCTCATCTTTCGTCAATGGCAATACTAAATTTGAATTTTTTTGTTGTCTGTATGAGTGAGATACTTAAAATTTTTGCCTAATTGCATTTTTTTCCTACCTTTACATTAATTTCGGTACTCTTATACAGAATTTCGAAATAATACTTAGAACTGACAATGGGTTGGTTTTCGAGTATTTGAGTTTAGTTAATTTTAGATGAGTGGACGATAAGTACAAAATTTTTTAAGATTTTAATTTGTGTTGTTTGTTTTTTCTTTTTCTTATTAAATAACATATTAAAAAACATATTCAATCTAATATGGTAAGTAAACAAATTTATTTTTTATTTTTATTTTTTTTTTTATTTTTTTTTAAATTATTATTACTATATTTATCTTTATTATTTTTATTATTTTTTTTTTATTTTATTTATTTTTTTATTTTTTTAGGAGTTCGGAATCTTATGCGAGGTTGTAGAGGATATTTTACGGGCTCCTCGACGAGCCCCTGCGGGGGTAAGTTGGCCCACAATTGAGATGGACTTGGAGTGGTTAGTTTCTACCACTCCCAATATTTACATTGAATTTTGGCCTGATGAGGAGGATTTTGTGTTGCAGTTTGGCTCAAAGCCAAAAGATTTCACGGTAAGTTCAAATAGTTTTATTATTGTTGTAATATTAATTTTTTCTTTTTTTTTTGTGTATTCGTATTTTTAATTTATTATTAAAATTTATTATTTTTTATTTATTATTTTTTATATATATATTTTTTTTTATTTTTATTTTCAGGTGACCCACCAGATTGCGGCTAACGGCCACGTTGTCGTTTTATATTGGAGGGACGCCTTTGCCTCTTTCCTGGGGGCACTACAGTGCCGGGGTTATTTGCCCCCGCGTTTTGGTTTTTAAATTTAACTAACATTTGTAAGCCATTAAGATGTTTTAAACAGATGTGTTCTCAATAAATTTGTAAATTGAAAATCATTGTGAATTTGTTGTTTTCTTTTTTTTTTCCTTTATTACATATATATTTTTTTTTAATTCTTCATGTTCCCTCCTTTGTTTTGTTGGGGTTTGGTTTTTTCTCTCTTTTTTTTTTATTTTACCCATTTTTTTTTTTTTCTTGGTTGTGACGTGGAGCTTTTTCCTTTGACGAATTTCATTTTCTTTTTCCTTGGTTTTGTCTATATATGCATTTCATATGATTATATATGAGTAAATAATTTTGATGGAGATTGTATTTCATTTTTCTGCATGTATTAAGATATTAACTTAATACTTTGAATTTGGTTCTTTTTTTCTTTTGCATTTGTTGTTGTTTTTATTTTGTATTCATTTTTATTATCTAGCTTAATGCGACATTGTATATTTAACATGTTTATGTATATGTTTATGTATAACATATAACGTAAAGTTTTCTTCTTTTTTTATATATGAATTTATTTGAACGGAAAATGGTTTTGGGTTACAAGTTTTCTTCTTTTATTATTGTGCGTGTGCATTTTTGTAGAAAATAAAATTTTACTTTGGAATTTCTTCAAAATGTACCAACAAAACAAAATACGTATACTATACCTATACTTATCCTATACTATATTAATATAATAATACTTTGCATATTTTCCGGTATTTATGAGGCCTATTTAGCTCTATTTTTACACTACTGTTGTGATTTCCAAATTTAACGTTTTTTGAGATGTACTATATTTATTACCAAAATTTTTAAATTTGCGTCTATATAAAAAAAATTTTCAACGGATATTCTGTTATTTGTAGTATGTAGTTTTTCAATATATATGTAAAAAAAAAATTCTGTAATGTTTGTTACTGTCTAATAATAATTGCATGTATTTATAGTACTATACTCGTATATCCTTAAACATAAAATCCCAGTTATTATTTCCCCAATTATTTTTCTATTAATTAATTTAATTTTGTAGATGTTATGAAACTCTAGAATTTTTTCAGACGGTTATTATGGACAACTTTTAATTTTCTACCCATTTTAATAGTTGTATTAACATCAGAGTTTACCCTAATGACTTGATATGGATCCTTCTTATGTTATCTTATGTTTTCTTGCATTATTTCGTATTAAAACTTGATCACCGATATGAAATTTTTCTATTCTCGTACTTTTGTCGTAATAATTTTTCGATTTTTGTTTTTGAGAAATTAAATTTTGTTTTACAATCTCGCGGATTTTCTGCAATTTATATTTTACTTGATTACAATATTTATCAAAATTATAAATCGGTTCTGGAGATTTATTTAATGCTGTTGGTAATGGCCTATCAATTCCGTATAATGCATTTATGGGTGTGAATTTGCTACCTGTGTGTGATGAATGGTTATGTACCAACATTGCTTCGGCTAACCATTCATCCCATTCTGTCGGATTATTATCAACTATTGTTCTTAAATATTCAACTAATGGTCCATGTGTTCTCTCTAATGAACCGTTCGATTGGGGGTGGTACGCACTTGTTTGTAATTTTTTAATTTTTAACAATTTACATAATTCTTTCATAGTTTCACTTAAAAAATTTGAACCCTGATCTGTTATTAATTTCTTAGGAATAACTGAATATTTTAAAATTATATTTTTGTAAAATTTTTCTGCTACCGTTGTAGCTTCACAATCTTGTAAGGGTACGCAATCTAAAAATTTTGTTAAATCATCTTGAAAGGTTAATATGTATTTATTTCGATTATATGTTTCTGGTAAAGGTCCTACAATATCTAAATAAACTTTTTCGAAAGGTTGATCTGGAGTATCTGTGATTATCATTGGCATTTTATTCTGTTTACCGAATTTGTTTTTCTGACATTTTTCACATTTTTTAATGTATTTCTGTATATCCCTCAACATGTTTTTCCATTTATAAAAAGGTCTTATTCTTTTATAAGTTTTTAAAACGCCTTGATGTCCACCTAACGGAATGTCATGATATTCATGTAATATTGTTTTAATTTCTTTCTCATCTGTTAATATTTTTGCATTATCTTTTATATTACTGTTTAAATTTTCTGAATTTTCATTTTCAATTTCTTCTTGGTTAACATTGTTATCTTGTTCGGGTGATTTTTCTACCTCATTTTCTTTATTTATACGATGCCTAGCTCTAGTGATTATATTACAATTATTATTATTGTCTAAATCTTCTTTATTATTCTCTATCTTATTTTCAGGTATTTTACTTAACGCATCTGCATTTTGGTTACAAATTCCTGCTTTATATTCAATTTTTAAATCATAATCTGCTAATTTAATTTGGAATCTAGCTAATCTAGTGTTTGTATCTTTTAATTTTAAAATACCTACTAATGGTTTATGGTCTGTGTATACTGTGAAATTTCTGCCGTATAAATAACATCTAAAATTTTTTGTTGCCCAAACTATTGCTAACATTTCGCGTTCTATTGTTGAATACCTTCTTTCTGCATCATTTAATGTCCTACTCGCATAAGCTATCGGTTTTTCATTCCCTAGTTCACTCTGTGATAAAATGGAACCTAATGCTTCTCCGATAGCATCAGTTGTTAAATAAAATGGTTTTTCATAATCTGGATATACTAATAAAGGTGGATTGGTTAATGCAAATTTTAATTCTTCAAATGATTTTTCACATTTATCATTCCACTGAAATTTAATATCTTTTCTTAATAATTTAGTGATTGGTTCTGCAATATTCGAAAAATTCGGGATAAATTTCCTATAATAATTAGCTAGACCTAAGAATGACTGTACTTGTTTAACTGTTTTTGGCCTAGGAAAATTTACTACACATTTTACTTTTTCGGGATCTGGTTGTATTCCTTTTTCTGAACATTTATGACCTAAATACACTACTTCTTTTCTCAGAAAGTTACATTTTTCAGGTTGTAATTTCAAATTATTTTCTCTCAGTCTTTGAAAAACTTCAATTAATTTTTTATTATGATCTTCTAAATTTCGACCGTAAATAACTACATCGTCTAAATATAATAACACTTTTAATCCATTTTGACCTGTTAAAATATTATTCATCAATCGTTGAAAAGTTGCTGGTGCCCCTGTAAGTCCGAATGGCGTCCTCTTGAACTCATAATGCCCTTGATATGTACTGAAAGCCGTTTTTTCTCTATCTTTTTTATCAACTAGCACCTAATGATAACCGCTAGCTAAATCTAATGTTGTAAAATATCTAGAATGACCTAACTGATATAAAATTTCGTCAATTCTAGGTAATGGATACATATCTTTTACAGTAATTTCATTTAACTTTCTAAAATCTACAACTACTCTCCAACCTTTTTCTCCTGAAGGACCTGGCTTTTTTGGTACAACTAATAAAGAAGAATTAAATGGACTTTTACTGGATGTAATTATGTCATTTTCTAACATTTCCTTAACCTGTTCTTCTACAATTTCTTTCTGAACCTGTGGTAGTCTGTACATTTTCTGATTTATTGGTCCCTTTCCTGGTTGTAAAGGAATTGAATGTGTAATGGCTGTTGTGTAACTTAATTTATCCCCTGGTAAATGAAAAATATCATTAAAAGATTCACAGATTGAATTGATACTCTCAGATTCTTCATAATTTAAATATTCTGGTATTGACAGGTTTTCAATTAATAATTTTAATCTATTTTTATCTGAATTTATATATTCATCTAATGAAAGTTTATGTATTTTTCTAATATTTATACTATTAAAATTTTTATTATTTGTTATTTTACTTTTTACCGTCTTTAAATTCGCGTAAAACCTATGTAATTTATTAAATTCATAATTATTATTTTTAAATTTATAGACATCAAAATCTTTTAAATAATAAAAAATTAATTCAAAATTTTTAATACACACATCTTTTTCACTACTATTTAAAATTGCTACGGTTATTTCATTATTATAAGGTTTTGTTATTGAACTCGCCAGGAACACTCCTGACCTGATTTCTTGTGATTCATTAATTATTTCTTCTTTAAAATTTACTTTATTTTTACCAATTTTTCTGTTCGTGCAGGTATTTTAATTATTTCATTTATTTTTAATATATTTTTATTTGACTGATTATTCATATAATTGTTAACGTATTTTTTATTTTTACCAATAAATTTCCCTAACTTATCATCATTATTATGTTTTAAAGATTCAAAATTTATAATCTCTGGTTTATTATTTTTATATTTTTTATCTGCCTTTTTATATTTTTTATTAATTCCTTTAATTTTCAATTTCTCTAATTCTCTACTCATTTCTTTAATATTTTTAATTTCTTTATTTAATCTTTCATTATATTTTATTACCCTTTCTTTATCTGTATTGAATTTTTCTTTATTTATTTTTATATTAATTTTCTCTTCTCTTATATTTTCTTTAATTTTATTTAATCTCATTAAAATTTTTTCATATTTTACTTTTATTTCTTCTATATTTAATTTTTTAACTATTTCTTTCTTTTTAATTTTTTCGTCATGTACTTGTACTTTTACTTTTATTTTTGAACCTACTTTTTTGCTTTCTGTATATTTTTGTTTATTAGTTTCTGTACTTAGCGTTTTGATTTCATTTTCTGCATTATGACCCTTTCCCTGTACATATTTTTTATATAAAGAAGCTAATATAGCGTTTACATTGCCGGTTAATCTCGAGATTATCTCGTCCGAGTAGATTATCTCTCTAATCTCGTCGTTAATCTAGTGATTAGCCATACAATTGTTGTTGTTAATTAATCTCCTCATGAGGAGATTTATTTTTAATCTACTTGTTAATCTACTAAACCCTATACAAACACCTTTTCAGCACGAGTCAGCATTGCGAGTATCGAATTTGCTGATATATTTGACACAAGAATTTGACATCAAATTTTGATTTTAAAAATATTTCAGTCGTTATTGATAATATTTCATTTATTTATTTCACTTCGGCTTATAAAACGAAAATTGAACTGTCAAAGATAATCTACTTCGTTCAGTGTAAACGGTATAGATTACGTTAATCTCGTAAATGCTTAATCTCTTGCTGAAAATGCAATGTAAACGCTTTATAAGATAGGTATTTTATTTTTTACCCGTACTTCCCTACATTTATTCATATGAGGAGGAATCTGAAAATTTGTGTTATTTTTTGTACCAATTTTGTTGTTAATGAACTTAACAGAATATTTTGGAGATAGCATTTGATCGTTAACAAAACTATTATCATAATCCGGATTTGAAAAAGCAACGACAGTCGAATCCATTTTTGGCTGTACTTTTTCAACATCATTTTCATGATCAGAAACTTGTGCTTCAGAAAAACGTATTTTTTTCATATCAGCAACCCCCGACAAATCAGTGTTTGCGAGACACTGTGTCGATTGTTGTGTACCAATGATATGAGATTTGTTTTCGTTCACATTCGATTTCTTAATTCTATCAACTTTCTTTACTGTCTCTTTTTTATCTAGTTTTTTCACCAACTTTTTTCGTTCAGAAGGATCTTGTAATTCGATTACTAAATCCTCTTCTCCCGTTTCCTTGCGAGGGAAACGTAATTGTTTATTTGGTCCATCAATAACACAATTTTTTGACAAAAAATCAAAACCTAGTATACCGTCTTCTTCTACATTTTTCATATCTTTTATTATATGAAATTCGCATTTTTTAGGTTTTTTAAATTGAATTTTTGCCGAACAAGTACCTAACGTTTCTCCTTGTCCGCATACCGTATTAATTTTGAATTTATTGTTTGTATTTATTTTTACATTATCTTTCAATATTTTCTCTTTTAATAAACTAATTTCTGCACCTGTGTCTATTAATAACTCTGTTTTATTTTTCTTACTAATATCTATGGGTAATATTACTATGAATTTATCTAAACTTTTGCATATGTTTTGGGACTGGCACATGTTATTTTCATTTTCTCTGGCTGGGTGACAGCCCTTTTCTAGTTTCCCTTATTTTTATTCTGATTGTCAACAATCTCTTTGCGTTACAATCCTTCATCATATGCCCTATTCTTTGACAAAAATTGCATTTTATTTCAGCATTTTTATTTTTACTTTCATTTCTGTTACCATTATGTTACCATTATTGTTGTTATTGAACCCGTTTCTTTGTACATACGTAACTGATCTTGAATTAATATTTTTTTCTTTACAATTTTGTGTTACATGCCCATACATTTTACAGTTTATACAGAAGGGTGTAGATTTTCTAATTCGACATTCTTCAAACGTATGATTGTTCTTACCGCAGAAATTACAAATCTTGAATTCTGGTCTTTGATTATTTGGATGTTTAAAGTTAGAGAAATTTCTATTCTCGTAACGGAAGTTATAATTGTTGTTGTTATTAAATCGTGGATTTGAATTGGGAAATTTCGGTTATTGTTAAAATTAAAATATCTTTGTTCTTTATTTTGGTAATTAACCTGTGGCACTTGCGCCATCTGTGTTCTAAATTTTGCATTTTTATTGTTATAATTATTTCTATTAATATTGTTAAATGGTATTTCATTAATAACATTTTTACGTGCTGAATCAATATATTGTGTATTTAATGTTTGTGTGTGTGGTGTATTGAATGTATTATTATTTGATGAATTTTGAAATTCATTAACTGTATTTGCCGATTGTATATCTGTTAACTGTATATTTTCTAATTTTGTAATTATGTCCTTTAAACTACTTTTATCTTCATTTGCAGCTAATAAACTATATGTCGGTTAATTAGACCTGTTCTGAATGAAAATGCGGCAATTTCTGGTAAATATGTTTTCACAGCAACATTATCGTCTGTATGTCTTTCTTCAGCTTTCTTTTCACAAGGTTTTAAAATTTTTTGAACTCTAGTGCCAAATGTTTTAACAGATTCACCAGGAAATTGTCGTACCATTCTTAATTCATTTAATAATGTGAGATATGATTTATTATTTACTAACGTATTATGTAAAATTGTTTTTAATTGTTCGAGTTTTGAACAAGTAATACCGTCTAATAACCTAGCAGCTCTACCCCTAAATTTAACCGGTAACATTGCAAAAAATAAATCTTTATCTTCATATTTTCATAGCATTTTATAAACGTATTAACTTCTATGCTGACGTCATCTGTATCTTCAGCGCTTAATACAAGTACATTATTTAACAATTGATTAACTAATTCGATATTTGCCATTCTGAATATTTTATCTAATTCTTTCGTAAATTCTTCTGAAAAACTAAAACTATTTTCTTCAACCTGATTTTCTTCGCTTTCTGTTGTTCCTAACGATGTTCTTGGTTTGTAAACCCGTGTACCTGACCTTAGCTGAATATAGTGTAATACGTGTTTTTCCTCTTCTCTTGTAAATGTTATACTCGGGTGAATAATTCTTCGTGACTTACCCGTTGGTGTGGATGCTGCTGGTGAAGTAGCCTTGTTGCTGTTGTTCTCCAGTGCGATATCTTCACTTGTTGATTGTTGTTGTATTGGCACCAAATCGTTGCTTTCTTCTGATGTACTGAACACTGGATTTAAATTTTCAAATGTAAAGGAATCAACTTTTTCTTCAAATCTCACTTTCCTTTTCTGATCCTTGAATGGTGTTAAACTTGTTTGTCCACTCGACATATAATATGAATTATTTCAAATTTTCTTTTTCAAAGAATGTTTTTAATTGTACCACATTAAAATATTTTCTTATTCATACACATGTATTTTTATCTTTTTCAAAAACCACTTTTTATTCAGCTTTACTAATAATTTCTTCCCTAATAATAAATGTTACTTGTATTTAATTAAATTTTTATTATATTAAATATTATTTCAAAAATTTTACTATTTACACAGAAAAATGCACAATTTTTTATAATATATTTATTTTTTAACAGAAAATTTTTTATTGTTTTCTACACTTTTTATTTTGTTTAATTTTAAAGTTATTACTTCATTCAGCGAAATAAATATTGTTGCTGAATTTAATTTTTATTCTAAATTTATATCTGAAACTGTGCTAAATGATTTTATCTTTAAGATTTAATTAAAAATTTTTTGCTGAATTTATTAATTTATTATTTTTCTGAATTTATTTGTAAACTTTCTGTATTTAAATTGCTGAATTTATTTTTAATATTTTTCTGAAATTAGTGTAGTATTTTATTATTATTATTATATTTTTTTTTTTACCATATTTATTATTTTTTATTAATTTAATTTTTATTGTAAAACCGAGTTGAAGCGATTTAAGTGTTTAAATTAACAAGGTTTACCGGCTGCGCCAAAATTTAATGATACGCAGCAAAATTTTATTATAAAAAATTTATTTAACAAAATATGAAAAAAAAATTTTTTTTTTAAGCCAACTTTTAATTGTATGTAGCACAAATTTGTTAGATTAAAACGGAAGCGTTTATAGTGTTTTTATAAAAACGTTTACCGGCTGCGCCAAAATTATATGTTATGTATTAACATTTAAAAGGTCTTTTAAATATAGGGAAGAAATTAAGGTTTTTTCAATTGAAAAGATTGTGGTTTAGTTTTTAAAACTTTATTCTCACTAAAAATATGTTCACTATAACTAAGTTCACAATATTTACTTAAAGTTAACTGAAATATTAATTGTTTATTTTACAACAATAATTTGTACCGAACCGAAATACTGTAATCAACTTGATGCCGAACAGAAAATCTTTTACTTGTAATTCTACGGTTTACTCAAAATACTTTACGGGCGAATTTTTACTATGATAAATTTATTTGAATTGTTTTTTAATTTACTAATTATTTCCAAAAAATATTTTAAGTTAAATAATTTATTTTAATCATAGACGATTTGTAATTCGCGGTAATTTACTTTTTCAACTTTACTGTTTCGAATCCAAATTATAACTTCGATAATCGTAACTATTTTATCAATAATTACAATTATCAATTTTCCCTGCTTAAATTTTGTTTTTGCTAATTAACTCCAAAGTTTGTAACGAAGTTACATTTTTACCTAAAAGGAAAAATTATAAATAAGATATATAAATAAATAAAATAAGAAAAAAATAAGAAAAATACAAAAAAATATATGCCTCCAGTAGGGTTCGAACCCGGCCCTCTTGTCTGGCGGACCGACGACCAGCCTTCGAACTAGGCCTCAGGTTGAATTTTCATATACCAAATAACCTGTTTGTAAATTTGGTGTGTTCCTTATATACATTAAATGTTCGGAAATACAAAAGACATAGATTTGCATATTATAGGGGAGATTTGTCCTGATGTTATAATTCGCTGTCATAAGTAAAAGGTAAGGTTAATACATTTTCGTCGATTTCAGTATCGGCAGTCAGTTTGACTTGTATGCGTAATACCAGAAAACTTATATAGGTTTATAAGTTGTATTACACTCAATATACAAGGCTGACTACTAGGCATTTTCTTTTCGTCTGTATTCAGACATCGCCACTTTCAAGGCATTTACATAGGGCTTAGCTAGTGAATATTTGTGCAAGTACTCTGCGGTATATTCACAGACGTAGACACGACGGGTACTAAACAGTACCCGAATCTACCTTCCTTTCTGGTGTTCTTGGTGGGCGCACACTCCGAGACACACCGTCCCCCGGTCTATACTCTTGTACGCGATCTACATTGTATAACCGGTACTCCTTGGATAAGTAATTGTGTAAGCATTCTACCGCTTATTTATCCATCCTTTTGGGGTAATTGTGTAAGAACTCTACCGCTTACTCCTCCGTTTCCCAGTGTATAAGTCTGTAAGCATTCTACGTCACGTACACTGTCCACTCGACTAGTGAATATCTGTGTAAGCATTCTACCGTATATTCACTGACTGACGTACATACCGAGGTACTAGGGCTCGACTAGTGAATATCTGTGTAAGCATTCTACCGTATATTCACTGACAGACCGATTAGCTGACACATAGGGTCAGAGGTAGTTTACAGAGGTTTGGTTTGTACCTACATAGGTACTCTTGTTCATTCCAACAATTGTTTTCTTTCAGGTTACCTGAAGCGTTCAACGTGGGTGTGAAAGAGTGAGTATAAGAGCTCACTACAACGTTGGTATTCCACTGAAATAAGGGATTGTTTCAAAAGAGAGTATTGGACTCACGGAACTTGGGTTTGAATATATATAACAATATATACATTTCTAAGCTTGTTAACAGAATAATTGGGTTCGCTTAGTTTTTATTGTTCTTCCTTTTCTACCGCTCCTCTGTCTGATTTTGAATAAGATATAAACAGAATAAGAGGCATATATATATATATATCTAGGTAATAAAGAGATCCAGCCTTAAAGCATTGTAAAAGGCTTATATACGTATAAGTGAATTTTTTTAAATCAAGCCTTAAAAAGAATTGTAAAAGGAACAAGATTGTGAATATTAGAATTTAAGCCTTAGACTAGGGAAAGCATTGTTAAGAGTAGGATAGAAATATTTTAATAAATATATATATTATAAAACTACAACATCAGCGTTATCATTTACAGACGTCGTGGGAAACCTGACCCTGGACAGGCTGTACTATCCGTGCCTAAAGCACCACTACGTCGCATTTGGGAAAAAAAACCCATTATAAATTTGGCGCCCGAACAGGGACTACTATAAGTCCGAACAAGTAAAAGACAGAGAAAGGAAAAGAGATTTAAAATTTCAACAGAAAATACAAATACAACTACAAGTTGGATATACGTACTACGCAAAGAAGAGCTTATTGAAGAAGTCAGTAAGCGAGGGTTGTCAACAACAGGTACAGTGGAGGAACTACGAAAAAGGTTAATTGAATACTTACGACAGCAACAGACTGCTGTTCAAGAATTCTTATCAAGATCCGGTAATTTGTCCAATGTATCAGAACCAAACATCGTTAATACAAACAACACATCTTTAAGCCGAGAAATCACATCAGCACAAGAATCACAAATGAATACGCTTCCTAGTGTACTGTCCATAGATCGACCCGTATACACAACGAGTACCACAAATAGACCTACAGTGAACATGCCGTACCCCGTCACTTCCTCAATATTATCACCGCCGTATCATCTGTATTATCCACCAATACCATCCTTCTGGACATCACCAGTAGCATCATATACAACAACAAATATGAATATACCAACAGCAACTACGTTCCCTACAACATCACGTCCCATACCAGAAAACAAGGTACAAAATGACATACATGGAATAAGTTATGCGGAAATTATGGATAAAGTAAGGAAATGGAACGTAAAGTTCGACCAAGGACAAGATCCATTGAACTTTCTCGAACGCATCGAGGAACTAGCAGAATGCTACCCCATTCCTATTGCAAGACTATTGAAGGCTTTACCCGAGTTATTAACCAAAACAGCGCTAGTATGGTATAGAAACAACAAACATAGTTGGTCAACGTGGGATCAGTTTGTTAACGACTTTAAAGATTTCTTTTTACCACCGAGATACCACGTCAAATTAGATGATGACATTAGGAAAAGAGTACAGAAACTCAACGAACCGGTGAAAGACTATGTAACAGCCATACAAGCCTTGCAACGATGGCAAACAAAGAGTACGCCATCTGAAAAATTAGAAAGGATTTATGAAAATCTATTACCAAAATATCGTCTGTATATCAGACCGAGAGACTTTGCAAGTCTAAATGACCTAGTGAAGTTAGCAGAAGAATACGAACGAGTGCGGGCTGATAACAAAGTACAGCAAAGTAAAAACAAGAACCAGCAGGAAGTAAGAATGAAACCAAGACCGGTGAACGTATTTCCTATTAATCACGAGAAGTGCTGGAAATGTGGGCGGACTGGCCATGTACAAGCTACGTGCAAAGAACAACCAAAGTGCCAACAGTGTAAAAATCAACACTGCAAATGTAAACCGGGAAAAGCCAAAGGGATGAAGGCATAAAGAGGCAACCTTACATCCCCGATAATTATGCCTCATTCATGAAAACCAAACGGAGATATATATTAAATGTCAACATTTTCGGTAACGATTACCCAGCTCTAGTAGACACCGGTGCTGGATTAACCTTCATTGGAGACGAAGTAAGAAATATTGTATTGCCGTCTCTGTTATTCTAATACTTAGAAATGGCAGAGATTGACAATACAATGTTAATTAATAACAAGTTTGAAGTGCCGCTGTAAAATGCAATTAAATAAATATAAATTAAAATGATAAAAAAATGAAAAAGCAAAGTAAAATAACTAAACCAGATTAGTGCTTGGATCTATCCCACCTTTCTATGTCCAAGGCGGTCTATGAAAGAAAAAAATAATAATAAAAGAATTTTAAAAATTATAAATTATATGTACAACTTGTGTTAGTCGGACTTACTGAAGTTGTCTGGGTTGAAAAATTATTGGTCCGGATCTTCAGTTAAAATTCGCTGAAGATCGGTTTAAATGTAGATGATATCCAAGTTAAGATTCGCTTGAGATATCACTACGAAGGTACTTTGGATTCTAGTTAAGATTTGCTAGAATCCGGATTAGTATAAAAATATTTTTTGATTTAACGATCCAGTTAAGATTCGCTGTCTCGTTAAATCGGGGGTACCTTTTAGTTAAGATTCGCTAAAAGGCTCTAGAGGTTCGAAGGATTAAAATTCGTCCTTCTTGATTCTCAGTTAAGATTCGATAAGACTGAATAAGCAGACAAGGAATTAGTGAAGTATTCACTTGGAAATTTTGATCAAAAATGATGATTTCTGTTGGATTTCATCTCGTTTATATACGATCTGGGTAAACTGTATTTTTATTGTTTCCCAGTGTAAACAATGGAACAATGTAAACAATAAATTCTATGTTTATTGCACTTGTCAAATGGTTTGACAAGTGCAGTAGTGTTGTGTGTGTTGTAAATAGTGAAATAAATATTGAGATGAAATTTTAAATAAATATTGAAAATAAAAGATTATTGTGAAAAAAAATGTGAAAAAAATAATAAATGTGAAAAGCGTTAAAAAATAATATATGTAAGTAAATGTGAAAAGGAAATAGTGAAAAATTATAAAATAATGTGTTAGTAAAATAAAAAGAAAAGGGTTATGTTTTGCTTTTTGGGCAAAACAAATATGTTAATAAAAAGGAAACATCCCATGGAGCGATGTGAGATAGAAACGTATATGGCGAATGGGAAAATGTTAGTGTAACAGAAAGCTATAATTTCGACATTACATGGGAAGATAAAACCATTAGTATCAAGTTGCACTATTTGCCTGAGCTCACGTGATATTAGGAATAGATTTCCTATACGCTATGCAAGCAAAATTTATCGTCGGTCACAAGGAGATAACATTAAAAGAAATGCCAGAAGAGTGTTCCAGTATACATCACATCCAGACAGAGCAAGACGGAATACAATGCTTTCTTTCTCATCAATTGAAACGTTTTGATAAAATCAACAGAGCTACCCACTTAACACAACACAGTATCAAGATGAAAACAGAAAAGCTGTTTAAGCAGCGATACTATCCACGAAATCCAGCCATGCAAGAAATAATCAATAAAGAAATTAATGACCTACTAGAGCAAGATAGAATTGAACCATCTAGCAGTCCGTATAGTTCACCAATTGCATTAGTTCGAAAGAAGCAGGGAGGATGGAGACTCTGCATTGATTACAGAGTATTAAACGAAAATTCCATAAAAGATGCTTACCCGTTACCACAGATCAACCATATACTTGATAAATTACAAGGAGCTCAATATACTATATATCCACAATCGATTTGAAAAACGGCTACTGGCACGTGCCTCCTGATGTAACAAGTAGACCATATACCGCATTTACAGTCCCTGGAAGAGGCCTATTCCAGTGGAAAGTAATGCCTTACGGACACCACTCTGCACCAGCAACCTTTCAACGCTTGTTAGACCAAGTAATCGGTCCTGAAATGGAACCACATGCTTTTGCATATCTGGATGATATTATTGTGGTCAGCAAAAGCGAAGTGCAACATATTGAGCACCTTACTAAAGTGTTTGATCGACTGATAGCAGCAAACCTGAAGATAAATTCTGAGAAGTGTGAATTCTTCAAAACCAGCATAAAATATTTGGGGCACATAGTCACTAGAAAAGGTATTAGTACAGATCCAGACAAAATACGAGCTATTGAAGAATTGAAAGTACCAACAAACATAAAGGAACTAAGAAGGATTCTAGGAATCGCATCATGGTATAGAAGATTTGTTCCCTCATTTTCTGTAATAGCCACGCCGTTAAATAAATTACTACGCAAGAACAAGCCTTGGCAGTGGGAAGAAGCACAACAGAATGCTTTTGAAAACATCAAGAAACAGCTGACTCAAGCACCAATATTAGCATGCCCAGATTTCACGAATATGTTTATTCTACAAACAGATGCAAGTCAAGATGGACTTGGGGTAGTGCTATATCAGATTCAAGATAATAAGGAAAAAGTTATCGCATATGGGAGCAGAACGCTCAACGAAACCGAAAGAAAATACAGCGTAACAGAGAAGGAATGCCTTGCTGTTGTATGGGGGATAAGGAAAATGAGACCTTATCTAGAAGGATACCATTTCATGGTAGTAACTGACCATCAATCATTGAAATGGTTGAATACGATGGAGAATCCATCAGGGAGACTAGCACGATGGGCACTTGAGTTGCAACAGTACGACTTTGAAATAAAATACAGAAAAGGGAAATATAATGTAGTAGCAGATGCATTATCTCGTCAACCACTACCAATAGTAGAAGAAGCTGATATATGCAATATCGACGAGAGTAAGAAGGAAACATGGTATACACGAGTGATGAAAGCCGTCAGAAAACAACCTTATGAACATCCGGATTACATGATCCAGAACAATGTCCTGTATAGACATTTCCATGCGTCCAGCATAGATGATACTGGACCAGAATGGAAACAATGTATAGATAAAAGTGAAGTACAGAAAGTACTTTATGAAAACCATGATGATGTGAAGTCTGGACATCTGGGTACCAGGAAAACGATAGCTAGAATAGCTAAATTGTATTATTGGCCAGAAATGTTTAGAGACATTGCCAAATACCTAAAAACATGTGATTCTTGCGCACAACACAAACCGAGTCAAAAAGCACCAGCGGGTAGAATGTACAGTACGGTCGCGAATAGACCATGGCAAATCATTAGTTCTGATTTCATCGGACCATTACCACGATCGAAGAAAGGAAATACTATGATACTAGTATTTCATGATAAGTTCTCAAAGTGGACTGAATTTGCAGCAGTTAGAGAAGCAACAATTCCAATACTGATCAAGCAATTCAAAGACAGAATCATCGCCAGAAATGGGATACCTGAAATATTCATATCAGACAATGGTCATCAGTACATTAGCCATAAATTCAAGACCATATTAGAAGGTTACGGTATCAAACATCAACTTACACCACCGTATACTCCACAAGCGAACCCAACCGAAAGAATGAATCGTGTAATAAAAACAATGGTGGCTCAGTATATCCAACAAGATCAACGCGAATGGGATGAAAATCTACCGGAGCTGATGCTAGCTTTGAATACTAGCCAACATGAATCAATAGGTTATACGCCAGCGTACATCAACTACGGACGGGAAATCATACTACCAACGACTTTGTATAGGAAAAACACATCTGATACAACTGGACCTAGTACTGAACAGAGTCATCAGCGGCTTCAGGAAGTCTTTGAACTAGTTCGAATAAATATGAACAAAGCGCTGACAACACAAGGTCGTCACTACAACTTCAGACGAAGAAACTGGTCACCGAAGCCGGGAGACATGATCATGAAAAAAGAAAGATCGCTATCGTCAAAGGCCAAGAACTTCAACGCCAAGTTAAACAACAAATTTAGTGGACCTCACAAAGTGTTACGAATGATATCCCCAGTAATTGCTGAAATAACGAACTTACTTAACAATAAAGTGGAGCGCGTACACGTAAAAGATATTAAGGAATATCATGCACGCATAAATTTGATGCACTCCCCAATAATTTATTATAAAAGGGAGGACATCAAAAATAAAACATCAGTCGTCAAGATGAATCCAACCGAGGAACAACTAAAAAGAGTGACAAAAAAAATAAAACAAATCATAATCGAAAAACAGAAGAAAGAAGAAAAACGTAGGAGTAAATTAATAGCGCCATCAAAGGACGATCCTTGCGTCAGAAAAAGGACCAAGCCGATAAAACCGGGAACTTTTAGGTCAGCTCTAACCCAGGTACTCCAAGAAGAGCAAAAAACAACACCAGTCCCATCTAGTAGCAAACAAGCTACTATTATTATGACTGATTGGCGGGGAGTAAAGCCCGGGTGGTATAAGCAATCTGTGCCTACGGCTACGAAAAGATCAAAAATAGCCATAACCGCAATAACCACGGCAGCAACAACCAAGTCGACAACCACCACAACTTCCACTACAACAAAACCAACAGGTGACTCAACAATCAACCAACACACACAACAGCAACAACAAAAACCATCCAGACGACCAACAAAAGAAACAACCACTACACCAGCGTCACCCCAACAGCTACCACCAGCAACAACAAAACCACCCAAAATCATCGTCCTAAACAACATCCAGATAAAACCACC
Source organism: Anthrax anthrax (assembly GCA_963971155.1). Classification (NCBI taxonomy): domain Eukaryota; kingdom Metazoa; phylum Arthropoda; class Insecta; order Diptera; family Bombyliidae; genus Anthrax; species Anthrax anthrax. The sequence goes on from OZ020117.1 coordinate 34,325,694, forward strand.
GGAAATAACACCCGAGGTACCAGCTTATACAACAACAATACCACTAACACCGACCCAGAAAGACGTCTTGCGAGAAGCCTGGCTCAAAATACAGCAGGAAAACATCACAAAAGGGAGCCTGTTCATCATCCGTAACCAACAAATCAGGGTAAGAAGACTGGCAAGTTTCATCGTAGTAAAAGGACCGGGCTGGTCTGTCCAAATCCAGGACAACAAATGAAACGTGTAACAAAGTTAGATGTAAGATTTAAAAATAAGGAAATATAAATATATATATATATACATAAATATGAATATTAAAATTATATATAAAAATAATGAATTAAACTTAAAAAAAAAATATATATATATATATGTATATATTTATATATTTATATATAAAAAAAAAGATATTAATGAAGTACAAAATTATAAATTAAGAAAATGAAATAATCTCTAGAAATAAGGAAATAAGCTAAAAAAAAACAAAAAAATTGAATTTAAAACAAAGAAAATAACATGAAGAAATTTTGTAATAAATAATAATAAATAAAACATAGAACTGAAAAAAAATGAAAGAAAATAAAAATATGAATTGTACTTAGATTATATTTAGCCTGAAATAAAAAAAAAAAATAAGAAAAAACTACAAATTTAACATTCTTTGTAATTACAATGCCTCTGATAGAATTAGGAAATAAAAAAAAACAGAATACATTCTCTTTTTTTTTAGGAAGAAAAGGGGGAATGTAACGCAGTTACATTTTTACCTAAAAGGAAAAATTATAAATAAGATATATAAATAAATAAAATAATAAAAAAATAAGAAAAATACAAAAAAATATATGCCTCCAATAGGGTTCGAACCCGGCCCTCTTGTCTGGCGGACCGACGACCAGCCTTCGAACTAGGCCTCAGGTTGAATTTTCATATACCAAATAACCTGTTTGTAAATTTGGTGTGTTCCTTATATACATTAAATGTTCGGAAATACAAAAGACATAGATTTGCATATTATAGGGGAGATTTGTCCTGATGTTATAATTCGCTGTCATAAGTAAAAGGTAAGGTTAATACATTTTCGTCGATTTCAGTATCGGCAGTCAGTTTGACTTGTATGCGTAATACCAGAAAACTAATATAGGTTTATAAGTTGTATTACACTCAATATACAAGGCTGACTACTAGGCATTTTCTTTTCGTCTGTATTCAGACATCGCCACTTTCAAGGCATTTACATAGGGCTTAGCTAGTGAATATTTGTGCAAGTACTCTGCCGTATATTCACAGACGTAGACATACGACGGGTACTAAACAGTACCCGAATCTACCTTCCTTTCTGGTGTTCTTGGTGGGCGCACACTCCGAGACACACCGTCCCCCGGTCTATACTCTTGTACGCGATCTACATTGTATAACCGGTACTCCTTGGATAAGTAATTGTGTAAGCATTCTACCGCTTATTTATCCATCCTTTTGGGGTAATTGTGTAAGAACTCTACCGCTTACTCCTCCGTTTCCCAGTGTATAAGTCTGTAAGCATTCTACGTCATATACACTGCCCCCTCGACTAGTGAATATCTGTGTAAGCATTCTACCGTATATTCACTGACAGACCGATTAGCTGACACATAGAGTCAGAGGTAGTTTTCAGAGGTTTGGTTTGTACCTACATAGGTACTCTTGTTCATTCCAACAATTGTTTTCTTTCAGGTTACCTGAAGCGTTCCACGTGGGTCTGAAAGAGTGAGTATAAGAGCTCACTACAACGTTGGTATTCCACTGAAATAAGGGATTGTTTCAAAAGAGAGTATTGGACTTACGGAACTTGGGTTTGAATATATATAACAATATATATATTTCTAAGCTTGTTAACAGAATAATTGGGTTCGCTTAGTTTTTATTGTTCTTCCTTTTCTACCGCTCCTCTGTCTGATTTTGAATAAGATATAAACAGAATAAGAGGCATATATATATATATATATATCTAGGTAATAAAGAGATCCAGCCTTAAAGCATTGTAAAAGGCTTATATACGTATAAGTGAATTTTTTTAAATCAAGCCTTAAAAAGAATTGTAAAAGGCACAAGATTGTGAATATTAGAATTTAAGCCTTAGACTAGGGAAAGCATTGTTAAGAGTAGGATAGAAATATTTTAATAAATATATATATTATAAAACTACAACATCAGCGTTATCATTTACAGACGTCGTGGGAAACCTGACCCTGGACAGGCTGTACTATCCGTGCCTAAAGCACCACTACGTCGCATTTGGGAAAAAAACCCATTATAAGTTCGTTATTTTAATATTAATATAATTTATCATAAATGACTGTACCAATCGTAGGGGAAATGGGCGGTACATTTCAATTCTGTATTTGCATATTCTTTATTTGGTATTGTTGTTCGTTTTTCTTTTAAGCTTTTCTTAATGTACGCAAGTTTATTGCACTTATTAGCTGGTATACAATTATGTGCAATATGAACTTTGTATGCCAGTGCAGTGCACTTATCAATATATACAATTGTTACTATGAGCTTAATGTAAATGAATTTGCATATGTTAATATATTTGTTGTTTTTTATATTTCCGTCCTAATTATGATTTACCTATGTACTTTGGTTAAAATCGTTAATTTGCTAGTTCTTGTCTTTGTATTACATACGAATTTTTTCATATCATTTTGCAATATGGAAAATTACTGATAAAAAGGGTTAAATATAATTTTGAACTATGTTGCTAAGGAATTTATATTGAAACATATTGGCTTATATACTTTTGCGTACTTTATTTTTTTGAAACGAATTATGAACTTTAATAATGAATGAAATGATTGCCTAATTGGCGAGTCATCGAAATATTTATTTTTTGTTAATTATTTTTCTTTGTTAATACAATTAACGGGTATGAGTTGAATGCCCGAATTTCCTTTTAAATGAAATATTTCAAAGAATTAATCAATATATGAAATAATCTTGAATTTTCTTTATGAATTATTTAAATAATTTTAAAATGTAAGAAATTATTGAATTTATCTAATGTTTTATCAAATTGTGTTACAATATCAATTGTGTTACAGTATATATTTCTGAGACAAACCCAACTCAATGATTGCGTACGTGTAGAAAATAACCTCATCTTATGTACTCACAATTTTTTGACATTTAATGAAAATTCGCATAATTGCATAATAAAACTACATTTGGGCTATAAAAACCCAGATAATTGCGACATTAAAATTTTCAAGGCTACACACGAGATGTGGTACTCAGTCTCAGCATCTAATACATGGTTATACGTAGTTCCGAACAATACGAATTTTAGAATAACGTGCGAAAACTCTGCAACAACAATTCAAATTTCTCAAAGCGGTATATTAGAATTATTTCCAGGTTGCAAAGCATCTACTAAACAAGTTAATTTAGACACAAAAAGGGAGATATCCCATAATAAGCAAAAACTTCTTTAATTCAATCCTAATATTGTAGACGAAAAATCAAAAATTCACATAAATTTCAGCAATAAAATCTTACAGACTCAGAAAAAAATAAATTTAGAAAACCTAGATTTCGAAAAATTCAGTATTAATTTGGAAGACCTTGTTAAATCAAAAAATTTAATAGATCATGAAGAACTTTCTGAATCATGAGATAGTAATCACATTTTTGTTCCAATAATAACAGTTTTTTGTACAATTCTAATAATTTTGATTTTTTATTATATATTTAAAAGGATTGTAAAATGTAAAATTAATATTGAGACAAAATGTCAAAGAAAAAAAAGAAAATAACTCACAAAATAACGAAAATGAATAAAAAAGACAATGATGAATGATCTTTTTTTTTTAAAAGAAAAAAATATATATATGATAAGAAAATGTAAAAAAAAAAAAACTGAAAATTGTCAATTATTAAAACAAAAAAAAAATATATATATACATATACTAATTAATTATTGTATTATTAAATAAATAAACATTACTAGTAATAAATCAATATATGTATGTACAAGTTCATTTTTTTATAGTGTAAGACATAAATAAAACTAATGAATAAAAAAAAAAGAAAGTCAAAGCAAAAAACGTAAAAAAAAAACAAAAAAAAAAAATATTAAAAAAAAAATAAATAAATAAGAATAAAACCAAGGAAATTGGGTTCGATTTTAAAAATATATATATATACTATATATAAATTAACACAGTAAAAACACAAAAAAAAACAAACAAGCATAATTATAGTAAAATAAAAAAAAAGAGAGAAAACCTTATAAACAATTAAAAGTAAAATAAGAAAAAAAAAATTTAAAATAAAAATAAAAAAAAAATCAAGTAAAAAAATAAAATTTTAATTACAGAATAGTAATATAAGAAAAGAAAGAAAATAATACATTATCAATTCAATCATTATGTATATTGATAATGATTAAATTATAACATTGTTTATTCAAAATTATCATGGTCCATAGGACTCATGAAATTTTTTTTTAAGGAGGAAGGAATGTTGTGAAGTGCTTCTCGAATTGCATCCGTTTCTTTTACCTTACATTACAACATATTGCAACGTAAAAATGATGAGCTGTACAAATTATTAAGGTTGGCCTTTTCGTAAATCGACAACTTCTCGACCTCGTTTCTCATTCATTTATAGACCGATTTTCATGAAATTTTACGTAACGCTAGTCCTGACTAAATTATTTTCATTAAGTGCAACAGAATTTTGAAAAAGGACTTCGTTCTTGTGTTATAAGGACTCAAAGTTGACGAAAATGAGAATTTTGATCCACTTTACGACCAGATTTTTAAAAAACCCTTGGACCGATTTTTATGAAATTTTACATAAACCTAGTCCTAACTAAATTATAGTATTTTCATTAAGTGGAAAAAATTTTCGAATTTCTGCTTGTAGTCCTTAAAAATTGAAAAAAAGTCAAAGCATGTTTTATGAAAAAGTCCTTTAACTTTGCTTGAATATATCTCTTATTAGACAGAACATTTTTGAGATTTTTAAAATGGAAAAACAAAATTTAAACTCTCCTTGACCATTTATTAAAAAAACCAAGTGAAAATATAATGTGGTTTAGATTTTATAAGCCAAAGAAAATTACATGTTTTTCATTGAAATTTTCGAATTTTTGCTATTTTTTTTTTATTTTAAATTTTTTTCCTATAAAATCTATTAAAAGGGTTCAGGCAAATTGAGGCAGATGTCTCTGCCTAATTCACTCTATGTATTGGTACGCAAACGTACTACATGTTAGTAGAGAATATAAATTTTCACGTATAATATATGATTTGCATATACACATGTATACGTACATACATACATATGTATGTATGTATAGCATAAGTACGTACAGTATATATAGTATAGTACGTAATATATATGGAAAGGAAAATTTTTTTTGGGTTTAAATTTTTTATGCGTATAAAATTAAAATTTTTAAACGTTTTGTAAATCACAGCTGATATGATATCATTAAATTAGAATTACACACATGCGTACATATTTATATGATTTATCAGCGCATATATTACCAATATATCAAGGTACAATACATGATACAAGGAAAAAATCATAATAATTATGTAAACATGTGCATCAATTAATAAACTATAAATGGAGATGTTAAATATAGTATGTATATATAGGTATATCAGCGCAAATGAATTTATGCATGTAGAATATCTGTATGTGCATTGTGTAGTATATGTATCTATTACTTGCTATTACTATAAGACATACTATGTTTTTTTATTTTTTTGGTAATTGAATGAAGAAAAAAGATTATTGAATATTGATATATTGAACATATGTAAGTATGTTCATACTTCATACACATGTACATTTACATACATATGTATGTATATATATGTATATATATTTATACTGAACACATGAAAATAACAATTGGTCAGTATAAATTGTGTTGAAAATGGACTACTTACATTCTAGCTATGTATAGATATATGTACATATTATGTATATAGATGTACTTTGTATGTACATTATATGTATGTACATATTTATATGAAAAATATATAACTAATATATTGAATAAAAATTTTACACCTAATATAGGCGTAGATATATCATATTCAACATACTTATACTTGTACATCATATTATTAACATATATAGACGGGATGGTAATATGCACATGTGTGTATAATTTAAATTATGTGTATGCGTACGGATATCATCAGGGTTCAAGATGCATTGTAAAACGTTCGTACAAAATATAAATATGCACAGGTGGTCTGTATACCGTGTAACATCCAGAAATTTTTTATGTTATATTTATAATTGCTTCAACAGAAATACAAAAATTTAAAATTTTTTTTTCTACATTCGACTTGTTGCACATATGTACATATAAGCACATGACATACACACATATGTTCATACATATACATAATATGTATAGTACATTGTGTACCTATATACATATGCACGTTCAATATATTCCGTTTCTGTACCGATAATAAAAAAATAAAAATTTGGCAAAGAAATTCTTGGAAAAAATTAGAGTTGCAAACAATTAGATAAGTTTAGTATGTACATACAATGTATATACTTACATATATGTCTAGAATAAAGCATATACATACATATTGATATATAATGGATGTATGGAGATGTGTAATGTATACATATTTATGTTTTTGACTTTTTTTGAATAGATTGAAAATTTTTTCGATCAGCTGGTAAATCGGAACCTTAACCTTTGTTCTTAGAGTTCGGAATTTTGTAGAGTAAACTTCAAAGTTAAGAGTAGGAATATGCAGTCTTTTTTTTATAATCAATAAACAAGTTAAGAGTAGGAATATGCAGTCTTTTTTATTAAAGAATAATCAATAAACTATTGTGAAAATCATAAAAGTGTTTTTAATTAAAATTTATCACAACAATATAAACGTATATAATTAATGCACACAAATATATGTATGTATGTATATTATACATATGTATGTACATAAGCTTATACATTATGATCAATATATGGACATATGTATACAATAACATTTTATATATCCAATCATCATTGTGTCAATTATAGTACTATAATAATAATAATAATATATTATTTTATTTTTTTGATACAAAATAAAACGTTATTTTATATATCCATATATTGATCTTGATGTATAAACGTATACGTATGTACATATGGACAAATGTGTATACATTTCTTTTGCAAAATAAATATCCAAAATTATTCATATTCATGATCAACAAATAAAATAAAAAAATTTTTTGATCATGAAATTACACAAACAAAATATACGCCATGCGAATTATAATGCAGTACAAAATTCATAAACTGAATATTCAATTTTTGGCTTTTAAAATTTTGTATTCGAATTTTAAAGAATACACAAACAAAATATATTGCACAAAACGAAAGACCCAGTAATCATTCATGCGTAAATAATTGAAGTCATATATTTAAATATACACACAATCAAACGTGTGTAAAATCGTGGCTTATCATATGGCTGTAATATAAAGCATTGAGCTTTAATAGAAAGATCATACGGAAAGAACTTTGTAGCTGGTAAATGCTAAACTTTACCCAGCTTCAACTTCATTTAGATCTTTCACACTGGTTTTTTCAAATTTTAGTGTAATATTGAAAAATGATTCTTCTTGTTGATATAACTTCTTTGATATTAAAATACGGCTCAGTCACATGGGCCTCGACGACAGCTGATGAACAAAAGAAACAGAACATAGACTGAAAGAATAAAAAAATTATAAAAAACAAAAATTTAAGTGTGAAAAAGAAAACACGCAAGATTCGCTTTTTTGTGTATTAAATAAGTAAGCATATCAAAAAGTTATCTTCAATTTTTATAATCACCAATAATTTTCAGTTTTGAAATTAGGAATAACCGAATACTGTCCTTTCCAATGAGGTCAGATTTAATTTGCGATGTACTTCAATTTTTATGTTTAGTTTCTTTTTCAAATAATTGTAATTCGTCCTTGCATTTAACGTAGTATTTAAATATTAAGGAATAATTATTCAAGTTCATATCAATCAACAATAATATATGTATGTATTAGACTGAACGTTTCTCTTCATTGTCAATATAATTGTTTTGGAATAGTTTTTATAATCATTCAAAGCATTCTAGTCTAGTTTTAAAATATAACTAACTAAATTTTTGGCCTGAATTTCTATTATAATTCTTTGCCAATCGTGTAAGTTGCTCATACAAACACGTCTGAGTCTTCACGATGGTAGAAACTTACATCTTTTTACAACCACGTCCCATTCTGACTGCACTTAACCACTAAGGACCAAAAAATGTATTGCCATCTCTGTTCTTCTCATAGCAAAAAGTAACAGAGAATACCAACAATACAGAATGTACTGCTCCCTTATTTTAGCAAACGTAATAACTGCAAGTGTCGCCTGTTTTCAAGTCAGTATTAGGGAGTTGGGTTGTAAGTGACAGACTATTAATATAATAAGTAAAATATTTTTTAATATTATTCAAAAACAAAGATGATAAAAATTCAATTGAAGTAATAAATAATTTAAAAAGTATTGGGAAAAAAAATCCAAAACAATAACATTAAAATATGTAAATAAAGAAAAATTGAAATTACAATACAGTAAAAAAAATTAAGAAACAAAAACTTGATATAAAATTGAAAAAGGTGAAACGAAATAATAGAAATAATATGATGGTGATTATGATTCTTTTGTCCTGTTATACATTCCAATTCCGAGGGATATCTGTTAATGAAAGAAAATGAAAATTATGAATATAAGATGGAAAAGAACAAAATATTTTAATATATCAAAACATAAACTCTTTCGCAATATCAGAATCAAGTGTTTCTAATGCCAGTCAAAAAACCGAAAATAAAAACGGTGTAGATCCTTCTACACGATATATAGTATGTAGTTTGGAAACATCTTTTGAATATTTTTCAGATGAAGAAAATGATGAAGTGCCGCAATCTAAATTGAATATTAATCTAGCAATTTGGGCAGTTAGAAACAAGATTCCTCATTATCATTTGAACTTAAAAGACTTATTAAAGACTTTACATGAGTCTGGAATAAAGAATTTGCTTAAGTCTGCTAAAGTACTTTTAAAGACCAAGAATCAAAAAATAAATGTAAGATATATTGCACACGAGACAGAACATCCGCGGTATCTTTACATAACATACTATATATGGCATCCAATGGTGTCGTATGTGTTATGTCATAACATCCTTACATAACATAGATGGTGCCCAACGGTGTCGTATGTGTTATGTCATAACATTCTTACATAACACAATCTTGTAAAAAGCTTGTTAAAGTTTTGTATGATGACGAAATGAGTTATGAACTTCTAAAGACAACGTTAATAACGGTGTTCTCACTTAAAAAAGATCCTGCTTTGACAGCTCATTCAGACTTAGAAATAGAAGAAAATGACGTCCTTGACTGTAATAAACAATATTCATCTAACTTGCAATTTATTTTGTACACATCAAAGGTAACAACTGGTTATTATTTTCACCTAGAGTTAAAACTTCAATCTTGCTAAAAAAAAATGTTTGATGTTTTTAACATTTAAGATGACTTAAGTCAAGAAAAAAATGTGTTGTCTGATGACGCAATTCAAGAAAACTTGTTTTTAAATGTGGGAGAAAACACAGCTTTATTAATGCCTACTATAAGTACTATTCAAACACATCGGACTATTGTTAACAACATAAATCCGAATGTTGCCGACCACACATTAATGTTTTAAATTTTTAACAGTCTGGATACCAAAGAGGTGAAAATCATTATTATTTGAATTAGAACCACTTGCTTTTTATTTTTTTCGATAGGAATTATTGCAGTTTGTCGAATATTACCTAAAGCCTATTTTAAAATCATATAAAGAAAGCGGAAGTTTAACTAATTTCGAAAAGGTTACTTTAGCTAAAACAATTGTGAAACATATTTTCGATCTAGACCCTCTGTTGTTCAATTCCAAAACAATTTGATAATATATAAGAAGAATCAATAAGAATGTAAAGTCAGAATTTACGCATAAATGTTCATAAGTAGAAATTTTAAAATAAATTAATAAACAAAATAAAATTGGCTTGCCAATTGGTAAATCATTTCCTATTTTAATTAAAAATCATGTTACTGAAATTATTGCAAAATAATCCATGTGCATTTTAAAATAATGTAAACTGCTATACGGAAAACAAAAAATTATATCACAGTTATCATGTAAATATGTATGTTAAATATAACTAACTAAATTAACACGTAAATATGTATGTTAAATAAATCAGGACAAGGTGATATCTGATTTGATAATTTATTCATAAGTCGGTCAATCAAACATTATATATTATGATAAGACAATTGTGTCAAAAACAAAAATAACAACTGTGTAACAATAACATATGGTAAATGCATATAAAAAAAATGCATAGTGGTAAGCAATTAAACTTTAAACATTTAAATACAATGTAGAGCAATATGTAAAATTGAAGACAAGAAATAAAAGAAAAACAATTACTGTCTTCATAATAGGAAGTAAGATAATAAGATTAGATAATGATTACGCCAATCTTCCCTACTATTGGCAAGGCCGAAATATTAAATTAATGTAATGCAAAATAGTCTTTTGAAATAAGGAACTGTGTTTTGTCAGTAAAACTAAATGGAGTAGGGAAAATTGATAATTGTATTTATTGAAGAATAATTACGATTATCAGTGAGTTATAATTTGGATTTGAACAAGTAAAGCCATATAGTAAATTACCGCGTATCTCTGATTGTATAATTAATTTCTACTTAGAATCTTTTTACATAAATAAATCTTAGAAGAATTACATTTACATTCTATATTCTCAAATTCTAAGTTTGGTTTCGGTCGGTCATTGAAAGTAGATTTAAATTAATTTAACCCTTAAATGCACCGTGTAGCTAATTTTCTACAAATAAATTTTTTCGCTATAATTTTAATTATAAAACATTTTTGAAATAAATGACTTTTGACAATGACATTTTTTTAGCGGTAATATAGTGTTTTGAGTGATAAGTACTCAGTTTTATGTCACACGTTGTTAAAAGCATTTTATGCGTGACAAAAAAAAAGTAAATGGAAAAAACACGGTATATTTTGTATTGTGTAATTACTTTTATGCCGTATATTGATTTTCAAGGAAAAATTCGCATTTTTCTTTTTGAAGCCAAAAAGCTATAACGGTCTCTAAAGGTGCAGATGAGAAGCAATTTGATCGAAAGAAACCTATGACACAAGCTGAACTAGAGGAATTTGTAAATAATATCAACTGGGATCTTAGCGACGATGAGTATGAGTTGTCAGATGACGAAGATTGTCTGGACTTATTTGATATTGAAAATTTACCTATTGACATACTAGAGGAAAATCCCGAACTTTCGAATGAACTCAACGCAATTGAACCCACTGAACATGGGGTCGAACAAACAGAAATGAATAGAAGTCATCTAAGTCCCTTGCAAACTGAAAATATAGAATCAGTTCATACAGCACACCAGAAAATAAATCATATAATTTGGAAGAAAAAACATTTATCTCTAAGTGATACTGTCAAACATTTTGAGGAGTCTTCTTTTCCTGCTGAAGTATCAAATCTTGATACACCATATCAATTTTTTAAATATTTTTTTACGGATGAATGCATTTTAGATATAGTGAAGGAAAGTCACTTACATGCAACACAAATGAATATTAACAACACGACATCAATTTCTAAAAGAGACTTAGAAAAATTTTTAGGAATAAGTCTGTACACGTCTCTTATTAGTATGCCTAGTACAAGATCTTACTGGAGCAAACAATTTGGATATGACAAAGTTAGAGAATGTGTGAGTTACAACAATTATCAGGCAATAAAACGAAATCTACATTTTAATGACAACTCAAAAATGCCAGGAAAGAATGACGAAAATTATGACCGCTTGTATAAAATACGGCCAATAATTGAAAAGTTGAACAGGAGATTCAAGACCATTCCTTTTGAAAGAGATTTAGCAATAGATGAGCAACTGTGTTCAACCAAAGCAAGAACTTTTTTAAAACAGTATTTACCAAACAAACCACACAAATGGGGACTTAAACTATTTGTGTTGAGTGGAGTATTAGGATTTCTATATAATTTTGAAGTGTATTCAGGACAGGAAAATAATGCAAAATTCCGCAGAGAAGATGAACCGGATTTGGGAGCAAGTGGGAATGTTGTTGTGAGGTAACTGTTTGCAAAATTCATTCATGTATAACTGTCAGTATGGAATATCTTTCTTCTTCATCAAATTTCAGATTACTGCGTGATGTTCCCAAAAACAAAAATCACAGAGTTTATTACGACAACTATTTCACTAGCGCAGATTTGGCAGTTTATTTAGCTCAGAAAGGGTTTTTGACTTTGGGAACGGTGAGAAGAAACCGTCTACCCAACTGTAAACTTCCAACTGACGCACAAATGAAAGCATCTCCTAGAGGTGAATCTGTCGAATATGTTGGGACAATTCAAGGAATTGACCTCTCCTCTGTCGCCTGGAAGGATAACAAAGTTGTATATTTTTTGTCAAACTATTGCGGAGTTCTTCCGGAAGAAACTATACAACGATTTGATCGTAAACTTAAAAAAGAAATCACAATCAAGTGCCCTACAGCTGTAAAGCAGTACAACAGACACATGGGTGGAGTTGATCTTATCGATAGTTTTATTGGCCGATCAAAAATAAAACTAAAATCTAGAAAATGGTACATACGAATTTTCTTCCATCTCCTAGACTTGAGTGTAGCTAACGCCTGGATTTTATATAAAAAGATTAAAAAGACCAAAGGCACATGTAAAATGACTCTCACTGAATTTAAAGCAGAAGTGGCTTTTTGTCTAACGTCACTAGGAAACCTAAAACAAACACGAGGCAGACCTTCCAGTAATCTTGAAAATGAGGTACAAGCAAAGAAAAAAAAAGGGTCCAACGACATATATTCCACCAAAAGATGCAAGACGAGACCAACTTTCTCACTGTTACTAATATAAAAAGAGAAAGAAAGATTTTACCTAGTAGAATTGAAGTCCCAGGAATCGTTTATTTCTTGTCATGAGGTATGTGAAATGTGAATAAAAGTTCATTTTAACATGTGAGTGAAATATTTTTTATTTTAGAGCTTAAACGAAGCTGATATAGTCCAACGAAATTTATTGTCGAGCGCTGGCCTATTCAGCCAAAGTTAGTGTTAATTGGATCTCCAATAGAAACTGATCTCATATATTTGGCTCACATAAAATACCGCTTCACGGCTTGTAATTTTAAGGAGGCTTTATAGGCCTACATGAATATATATCTAACTCTAAATTTGGAATACCCACAACAAAGTAGCAAGATATGGTATTTTGTTCAAAAATATATGTTTAAAATTAATACATCATACGATTATTATTCTGACATTGCGATGAGTACATTAAATAACGATTTAACTACAAATAAGTAATTTATAAATCATGAATATTAAATATTTCAGCTGTCCTAATTCTTTTGTAAGTATTTATACAGTTTTTACACACATAAAATTAAATCACAAAAATATTTCACGGTTTTCATGTATATTTTGTAGAGTATATGATAATACTTACTACTATAAAATTCATATTATTATTAAGATTTTCAATAATTTTTTAAATCATTAATTACTTACAACGAAAAATTTAAGGAGGTTAATTCAAAAAAAAATTATTCTTTATATTTTTGATATAATTTTTAAGGATACCATTCCTACAACAGAATATAAATTTTTTAAGTACATCGAAAATTCAAGTTTTGATGTAAAATATAGCACCACAATTTTACATACAGCACATAAAAAATCCATAGGTCTTCGCAATTTAGTCTTTATAACAAAGTTGTACATTCTTCAAAAATTATTTCTTTACTTGATTTGTTTTTCAAACTATTCAATAAAACTACTTTTTTATTGAATATTACAAATTATTTAGAAAATCTGGAAAAAGGCCCTCAACATTTATTGTATTTCATACAATCAGATTTTTTCAAAGATTCCTGATTCAGATAATAGTTTGTACTTATCTGTTTTCGTTGATTTTGACGATTTTGAAGTCAACAATCCATTGGGATCACGCACTAATACATACAAAAAAAGTAGGTGGTGTTTATGTTAAAATATCTTGTTTGCCACTTCATCTTCAGCCAAAACTGAATTTCATCTTTTTAAGAATGTTGTTTCATACAGAAGACCGAAAACAATTCGGCAACAAACGTATTTTTGAATCTTTTATAAATCAATTGAATAATTTATTTAAAGATGGAATTGATGTACAAGTTAAAAGTTATAGAAAACTGCATCTGGTAACTTGTTTGGTATTAGGAGAAAATTTGGGATTAGATCTTTTATTTCTCAAAACGATGTTTGAGCAAGCAGCGGAACGTTGACTTAAGTACACCAAACGCTCGCTCAATACAATTTCTTGTTTTTATGTGTACTTCATTGAATTTCTTTTCGTGCTCTTCTGAAGGGTTAAGGTATGAAGTCATTAGTCAAGGTTCAATCAAAATCCAGCATCCACTTTGATTCTGCAATTGCTAGAAACGAGGCCTTATGGGTGATGTTGTCCATATAGCACTATCATGACATGATCCAGGGTGTCTTGCGTTTACGTATATAAATAATAGGTTTGAATCACAAATATACATACATATGTATGTATATTATTATTATATAACAGAATTTTAACAAGAACATCTTTGTTATATATATGTTATATATATATAAAGTTTTGAAAATCATACCGCCTCAACAATAATGCTGTGACCAATTAAATTTTGATGAGCCTGTGGCAAAAAAATTGAGAGCACTAAGAACCTTGAAATGAAATGGTGCACCAAAGTAATGCGAATTATCATGTACTGTTAATATGTTCATTAATTTTAATGCTATGCTTTGAGGCATGCGAAAATTCCGGACGAATGCAGCATGAGATGCAGTACACGGATTTGAATCTTCTCTGAGATTTCTTAGTAGAATTTGTTCTGAATGACTAATAAAAAAACATTTTCTTGATCTAAAATAAAATATTAAAAAAATTATTTACCCCCTTTCTAGCCTCTTTGCTATTTCATTTAAAATAAAAAAATGTTATTTCTTCCATTTATATGTAATTATTTTATAATAATATTATTTTATTATTTTTATAATATTATTATTATATTATTCTTATAATAATTATTCTATTATTCTTATAATAATTGTTTTATTATTTTTATAATTTTCTTATTTCACTATTTTTATTTTTATCAATTTTTTCGTATTGTATTTTTTTATATGTCAACGTATTCACTAAAAACGTTCACATGTATACGATTACAACAACACAAGAGGGCTAAGAGCTCCTTGCAATGAGCTAAGTTAAGAGACTTTCGCCATTACAAATGTCTCTTAGCCTCTAATCTAGAATACCGAATTCTCTTAACTAAATTCACCACACACATTAAGAGATTAGTGTCATCTCTTAACTCTTACCTAGAGTAGCTATTTCTGTTAAATCTCTGCTGATTGCAGCTAAGAGGCTAAGAGTCTCTCACCTAGAATCGCCCGGTAAATTTCAAAAGTGAATACACTGACTTGGAAGACGTATTCTTCCAACCCATGTTATATATAAAAAGAAAATAAATCGCCATGACGAGATCCCTTTTACAAAAGAAGCACATTTACATAAGAACAATATCTTTTATATATAACATATTTTGGCGCAGCCGGTAAACGTATTTAATAAAAACATTTTAAACGCTTCCATTACAGTCTTGTGAAACTATATTTAAATTGTGCTGTGTAACGATAATTTAGCGCAGCCGTTAAACTTTTGTGTAAAACGAAAATAAATAAAATGTTTCTGGTCTGTTAATAAAAATTTGTGAAAAAATAATAATAAATTCAAATTTATAATAAAATTAATTCAGCATATAAAATACAGAATAATAGTAATAAATTAAATTCACACAAATAAAAAATAAATTCAGCAAAATAAACTCAAAAAATTAATCAAATAAAATGAAAATAAATTTATATGAATATTTACCGAAAAAATATATGTATGAAGTTATTTCTAACCATGGATATCCAACACATTATTGATATTTTATAAAAACCATAATAAAACATTGTAAATATTTGTTACTGCTTTTTACTGCTTTAATAAAAATGTTTTTTATTTATATGAACCTATTTAAATAACCGTCTGTTTTCTGCAAATTTTTGGAAAAACCCAAAAAATTCTAAACTACATTTCAAAATTTTCGATTTACAACGTTGAACATTTGTTTATTACAATTACAATCAACAAAAGTAAAGATAAAAAACAAAAATACCCTCCTATTTTGAAATTACATGCAAAAATTAAGTCAGCCCATTTAAGTGACCGGGAGTGTATATGTATATGTGAATTAGATTGACTATGCTATTTTGATTTTTGATTATTTTGTTATTAATAATTTAAAACTAATAGCTCGATTCTAGCGTCTAACAGTGACCAGTAATAATGAAAATTACGGTCATAAGAGCGTGATTAGTCACAAGCTATGTAGAATCAGGCTATAAGTATCTCGTTATATTGTTGTTTATTATGGAGATTATAGTACATGTCTTAATTGCAATTTAAGCAAATAGTCATCAGTGTTGGGACCCCTACTGCAATTGCAATAGATTTACTGCACTTTTGCTTTTGGAAAAATTTGGTACCATTTTTTAAAAATCTACTGCACATTTTTATTTTATTCAAAAACTAAAGACTAAAACAAAAACAGTTGAAATAAAATAAAAAAAAAATGTGTGTCTTGAAATCCTTTTATAAAATAATAATATAGTCATGGTTGTCATATCATTTAGTTTGGTAACAGTTAAGATGATATACTGGCAACACTAAGATTATCAATGTATTTCAGCTTAGTTAAATTTACTTTTGTTATATTTTGCTAAAAACCTTTACATTGACATTGTAACGTAAATATAAATTTTTCATAATAGTATTTGTATACTTAATTGTTTTGAATCATCATAATTTGCTATGTACATAACTTATTTTGCATATTTCTTGCTTTGCTATTATCATTTGAGGTGGCCGTGCCGCTGTCCAAGGGGGAGTCTCCATCTTATTTTGTGTAGAACGGAATGGGGGGGAGACTTCCTCTTGGATGGTCGGAAGTTCGACTATAACCTCCTCGTGGTGGCTACCGGTAACAGACCGTAAGCTTGGCTTTGGTGCTGGCTAATATAGTCGGGCGTGTTTTCCTTTCCCCTATCCCCTCCCGATCCCATCTCTTCTTACGTTCCCATAAGTTGCAATCCTCCCTGGATTCTTCTTTCCCCTGGGCTGGATCAAAGTGTGATGCGACCCGTGCTGAGGATCAACCTGGCTGAGGGCTCAGTTATAAAAAATAGCTCAGTCGCTAACGGAGCCTCGGGGTTGACCTGGCGCCCCCCCCGTAGTAATTAGCCTTGTCTACGTACAGGGACCTCTGCGTAGATCGACCTCTTTTGTCCCAAACTCGTGGGATTCTTATGGATCAAAATAATAAAAATAAAATCAAGAAAAACGAGGCCGGCTCTCGTTCTAAACCGGCAAAAGAAAGCTTGGCTAAACCGCTGGCTTCAAATACATCGGCTGAGGGTAGGAGCGTGGCTATACCGCCTAGCTCTAGCGTACCCTCGGCTTTTAAACAGGCGGGAACTGGGACTGTTTTGTCTGGTTCCAGCCTTAAAGAACCTCAACCAGGGTGTAGCGGTGGGCAGGGTGGCCTGGTCAAAAAGAAGGGCCACCCCCCCTCTAAGCTTGCCTATAGGGAGAGGAAAAAGGCCTATCAGGTCAGAGACAGGATCCGTTCAATCCCTGTGGAGGAAAGAACACCTGAGGATCTGAAATCCTTAGACTGGGCCACTAAAGTCATCGAAAGACGCGATGACAAAAAGCTGCTGGCTAACAAGCGGCAGCGATCGACGGAAGAGGAGCAGCAGTTGGCGAAACGACCGAAGGTCGGCGCCACTGCAGCCCCAAGAAGAAAATTCAGCGAGGTGCTGAAGGATGCGATTACCGTGGGCGTTATTGACTGCGGTAATCCGGACGGCAGCATCTCGCTGTCGAATTGGAGGAAGGTGGAGGATGCGCTGCTCGATGTCTTCGAGCCGGTCATGACACAGTTCCCCGGTGAGCCACCTGTGTGCAGGGATGCTGGGTGGCACCAGGGACATGTCAAGCTGGTGTCGTGTGTCGGGCAGCGATCCGAAACACTGTACAGGGAGGCAATTTCCAGGCTTGGAGAGATCTGGCCTGGGGCTGACCTTAAAGTTGTTCGCAGGGAAGAGATTCCCTGCAGACCTAGGGCTAGGGTCTGGATACCGGCACGCATGTCGGATCCAGAAAAGATCCTTAGCCTCATAAAAGCCTCCAACCCTGGCTTACCTACAGCTAACTGGAAGGTTGCCAGGGTTGAAGAGCCAAAGGGAGACTTCAGACAGGCTGTTATCATCGTCAACAAGGAGTCTCTTCCAATCCTTTCGAGGACAGAGAGGCAGATTAGCTTTGGTTTTGGAGCTGTTACCCTCAAGGTCTATCGAAAGGATGGAGCTGTCGAGGGGAAGCCGGTGAAAGCGGGTTCTGCTCCACGGGAAAACCCTCTCGGTGAGGGGTTGGTAGAGGAGTAATTGGACTCCGAGAGTTACGGACCAACTTCGGAGGAGGACGAGCTGCTAAAGTCGTCCGACTCCGAAGTTGAAGCCAATGTTACTGTGGTGCAGAAGCCTTCTGTTCATGAAGGTAATCCAGATTAATCTGCACCACAGTAAGGCAGCCACGGCTAATCTCTTCCTTCGACTCAGTCAGGGGAAGGAAGACTTAGCCCCTGGTGCAAGAACCATGGCTAGTGGGTGGAAAAATCTGTGGGTTAAAGATCCCTGGATTCAATTTATTCTATGTAAGTAATGCAAGTAGACCTAGAACTTGCATTCTTGCTAGAAGACAACTAAATTTCTTTATTCTTCCGCAGTTCTGCAACGACGACACAACAACGGTTGCTCTGGACCTGGGGAAGAATCGCAGCATGTGGGTAGTTTCAGCCTACATGCCTTTTGATCAGCTGGCTCCTACCCCAATGCTTCGGGCTCTTGTGGAAGACGCGGAGCAGCGAAGAACTGAAGTTGTAGTAGGAGCGGATGCGAATGCTCACAGCTCTATGTGGGGGAGCAGTGATACGAATGAAAGAGGTGAGTTGCTTTTAGATTTTATTTTAAGTACTAACCTCTTTATCTGCAATAGAGGTTCAACACCCACCTTCGTTGTTAAGAACAGGGAGGAGGTGTTGGATCTTACCCTGACCACTGCCCATTCAGTTGTTGTTTCCGATTGGAGGGTCAGTGAAGAATTTTCCTTCTCGGACCACAAATATTTACTTTTTAGTTTAGATATAGGAAGGGTGGCTGAGGAGGAGTGTTTTAGGAGCAGGAAAAGGACGGACTGGGGGAGGTACAAGGCAGTGGTTAGGAGACTGCTTCCGGGTACCCCTCCGTGCGGCATTACCTGTTCTGAGCAGTTGGACAAGGCGGTAGAAAAGTTGACTGAAGCCTTGAATAGGGCGACGGTCGAGTCTTTGTTGTATAAAAAATATCAAATTGTAACACAATTTGATAATAAATAAGATGAATCAATAAAAATGTAAAATCAAAATTTACGCAAAAATATTCATGAGTAGAAATTTCAAATAAATTAATAAACAAAATTAAATTGGCTTGCCAATTGGTAAATCATTTCCTATTCTAATTAAAAAATCAGGTTACCGAAATTATTGCAAAATAATCCAGATGTTTAAAATAATGTAAACTGCTATACGGAAAACAAAAAGTATATCACAGTAATCATGTTACACATAACTATGTATGTTAAATAAATCAGAACAAGGTGATATTTGATTTGATAATTCATTCATAAGTCGGTCAGTCAAATATTACATATTATGTTAAGACAATTGTGTCAAAAACAAAAATAACAACTGTGTAACAATAACATATGGTAAATGCATATAGGAAAAATGCATAGTGTTAAGCAATTAAACTCTAAGCATTTAAATACAATATAGAGCAATATGCAATATTGAAGACAAGAAATAAAAGAAAAACAATTACTGTCTTCATAATAGGAAGTAAGACAATAAGAATAGAAAATGATTACGCCAATCTTCCCTACTATTGGCAAGGCCGAAACATTAAATTAACGTAACGAAAAAATAGTCTTTTGAAATAAGGAACTGTTTTTTATCAGTTAAACTAAATGGAGTAGGGAAAATTGATAATTGTATTTATTGAAGAATAATTACGATTATCAGTGAGTTATAATTTTGGATTTGAACAAGTAAAGTCGCATAGTAAAATACCGCGTAACTTTGATTATTAATTAATTTCAACGTAGAATCTTTTTAAATAAATTAATCTTAGAAGAATTACATTTACATTCTACATTCTCGAATTCTAAGTTTGGTTTCGGTCGGTTATTGAAAGTAGATTTAAAGTAAAATAAGTTCGTTATATTGTATACAAAATAAGTGTTTGTGAATAAAGTTTTAAAACAAAAATACAGTGTTGTTATTTATTAAACCTGAATAAACCACACAGACTTGGAAGACGTATTCTTCCAACCCATGTTATATATATAAAGAGAGAAAATAGCCACGACGAAAGTCTTTTCCCAATCACAAAAGAATTTTAAAATAAAGGACTCTTTAATATATAACATATTTTTGGCGCAGCCGGTAAACGTTTTAATAAAAACATTATGAACGCTTCTGTTTTTTTTTGCTACATAACATATGAATTTGCTATAATAAAATTTTGCTGCGTAATTAATTTGGCGCAGCCGATAAACCGTGTTAAGATAAACACGTTAAACGCTACATTCGGTATTAAATAAATTAAAAAAAAAGTCTTGTGAAACTATATGTAAATTGTACTGTGAAACGATAATTTAGCGCAGCCATTAAACTTTTGTGTAAAAACGAAAATAAATAAGGTGTTTGTGAAAAAAATAATAATATATTCAAAAAAAAAAAGAGATATTATTATAGTAAAATTAATTCAGCAAATTAATTACAATAATTATAAATTAATTCAGCAAGATAATTCAGAAAATAATTCAGTTAAAATTAATAAAAATCAGTAACATTTTAAATAAATTAATTAAATTCAGCACAGTTTGAAATTAATTTCAGAATTAAAACTAAAATCAGTTTTTGAAATAAAATTCAATTTGACACAAATAATATTTATTGAATGTGAAAAAATTATTTATGCTGATAAATACGTGTATTAATAAAAATTTAATGTGGTAATTTAAAATTTTTGAAAATAAAAATTTTAGAAAAAATTAAAGTTTATGTCGACTAGTCAAACGAGTTCAACACCTTTTAAAGATCAAAAAAGGAAAGTGAGATTTGAGAAAAAAGTCAATTCATTCACTTTTGAGAATCTCAGTCCAGTATTTAGTGCAAGTGAAACATCTGAAGGAAGCAGCGATCCAGCAGCATTAAATCATCAATCAGCAAGTGAAGACAACACACTGGATACCAGCAACACAAATACACCTCCTCAAGCAGCATCAACATCAGCAGCGGGTAAGTCACGAAAAATTATTCACCCAAGTATAGCATTAACAAGAGAAGAGGAAAAGCAACTGTTGCATTTTATTCAACTAAGATCAGGCACACGAGTTTATAAGCCTAGGACATCATTAGGTACAACAGAAGGTTCAGAAAAAGAAAGTGAAGGAAATAATTTTAAT
The DNA here is from genome assembly GCA_963971155.1 of Anthrax anthrax. NCBI lineage: Eukaryota > Metazoa > Arthropoda > Insecta > Diptera > Bombyliidae > Anthrax > Anthrax anthrax. The sequence goes on from OZ020117.1 coordinate 34,347,519, forward strand.
TGTTCTGAAGAATTTACTACAGAGTTAGATAAAATTTTTAAAATGTCAAGCATAGAATTAGTAAATCAATTGTTAAATAATGTTCCTATGTTATATGCAGAAGATACAGAAGATGTAGGTGCAGAAGTAAATACTTTTGTAAAATGTTATGAAAGTATGTATAGATGTTTAGATAAAGAAGAAGATAAAGAATTATTTTTTCAAATGCTCCCAATAAAATTCAGAGGTAGAGCAGCTAGACTTTTAGACGGTAAATGTTGTGAAACGTTTGACTCAATAAAATCTATTCTACATAACACATTAGTTAATGACAAATCTTACCTAACACTATTAAATGAATTAAGAATGATTAGGCAGCTTCCAGGTGAATCTGTAAGAAATTTTGGTAGTCGGGTACAAAAACTTTTAAATACGTGTGAAAAGAAAGCGGAAGAACGTCACACAAATGACAACGCCGCAGTAAAAGCAGATTTACTGGAAATTGCTGCATTTTCGTTTAGAACAGGATTAATAAATCCTACATACAGACTACTAGCGGCTAATGAAGACAAGACAGACTTAAAAGAAATTATAAATAAATTAGAAAGAATTGAATTAACAGATATTCAATCCACAAACACATTTAATGAATATCAAAATATACAAAAATCACAGAATACACAAAATACAAGAACATTTAATTTATCACAAACACACAAAAACGAACAAATACATAGTAATTATCATAATGACAATTTTAGTTTTAACAATAATAATCCAAGATTTAACGTACAAAGCGGGCAAAGTCCACCCAATAATCATTATCAAAATCAAAAAACTTTCAATAATAATAACCGAAATTTTTTAAATTCAAATCCACGGTTTAATAACAACAATAACAATTATAACTCCAGTTATGGAAATAAAAATTTCTCTAACTTTAAACATCAAAATAATAATCAAAGATACGAAATAAAAGTTTGTAATTTTTGCGGTAAAAATAATCATACATTTGATGAATGTAGAATCAGAAAATCGACACCGTTTTGTATAAATTGCAAAATGTATGGACATGCAATACAGCAGTGTCAAGACAGTAAAAATGATTCAAGATCGGTAAAATACGTGCAAAATAATAATAGTAAAAATGAGAATAGGAATAAAACTGTTGAAATAAAATGTAATTTCTGTCAAAGGCAAGGGCATATTATGAAAGATTGTAACGCAAAGAGATTGTGGGACAATCAAAACAAAAATCAGGGAAACTAAAAAAGGGCTGTCACCCAGCCAAAGAAAATGAAAAGAGTGAGTGTCAGCCCCAAAATTTAAATAAAAAATTAGAAAAATTTGTAGTAAAATTACCAGTAGATATAAGTAAAAAAGATAAAACCGAATTATTAATAGATACAGGCGCGGAGATAAGTTTATTAAAGGAAAATATATTAAAAGATGATATAAAAATAAATACAAAAAATAAATTGAAAATAAATACGGTTTGCGGACAAGGTGAAACAATAGGTACTTGTGCTGCTAAACTTGAACTTGAAAATCCAAAGAGATGCGATTTTCAAATTATAAAAGATATGAACAATATCGAAGAAGATGGTATATTAGGTTTTGATTTTTTATCAGAAAATTGTGTAATTGATGGGCCAAATAAGCAGTTACGTTTCCCTCGCAAGGAAACTAGTGAAGAAGAATTTGTAATAGAACTACAAGATTCATCTGAACGAAAAGATGTAACGACGTCACAGATTGAAAAAGAGTCATCGAAAATTAACAAATTTAAGAAGTCGAATATGGAAGAAAGCCATATTTATAAGTTACCACAATCCTCACAGTGTCTCGCAAATACTGTGCAAACAGGGGTTGCTGGTTTAAAACAGAATATATGCTCTTCTGAAATTCAACATTCTGTAAATAAGAATGATGTAGATAGAGTACAGTCGAAAATTAATTCAACTGTCTTTGCTTTATCAAATCAGGATTATAATAAAAAAATTTTTAATAATCGAATGTTATCTCGAAAAAATTCTGTTGACAGCAAAACTGGTTCAAATGCACATTTTAAGATTTCGTCTCATATGAGAAATAAGGAAGTACAGGTAAATGATGAAATACCTGTCTTAGCTTCACTATATGAAACATATGTTAATGGACAAAATCAAAGTAATCAAAAAATCAAAACGCTAAAACCAAATGTAAAGAAAAATAAGCGCGAAAATAATAATCAAATTTTTTCATATAGAATATGAAAAAAATAATATTAAATTAAATAAAGAAATGTTGAATAAAGATAAAAAAATTGTTAAAGAATTAAGTAAGAAATTAAATAAAGAAAGCCAAAATATAATAATAATAGGTGAAGAATTAAAAATGTTAAAGAGAGATGAATTGCAACGAAAATATAAAAAGAATCTTTATGAAAAGCGAAACAAGACAGAAATTACAGAAATTGAATCATGCGAACAAATTAAAAATAAAAAATCTGAGAAATTTGATAAAATAAATAAGGTAGAGGTTAATAATGTTAAAAACAAGATAAAAGTTAATGATTTTAAAAATATAACAAAAAATGTAAATATTGTTAAAATTTACGAAGAATACAAAATACCCGCGCGTACTGAAAAAATTATTAAAGTTAGAGTTAATTTTGATAATGATGTGATATGTGAATCACAAGAAATAAAATCAGGTGTATTTCTCGCCGGTGTAATAACGACACCGCATAAAAATCAAACGGTTGTTTCAATTTTAAATAATAACGAAAAAGATGTATACATTAAAAATTTTAAAATAATATTTTATCCATTAAATGACTTTGAATTATATGAATTTGAAAATAAAGACTATAAATTTAATAAATTGCTCAAATTTTATTCCAATGAAGAAAATAAAACACAAAATAAAATTGAAAATATAGAAACGAATACCTTATACAGTAGACAGTGTACAAAACATAATTTTAAAACGATACATAAACTTTCATGTGACAAAGACAAACAAAATAATTATGAAAGATTAAAATTGTTACAAGAAAATTTATCAATTCTAGAATATCTGAATACTGAAGAATCTGAAAGTATAAAATACATATGTGAATCCTTTAATGACATTTTTCATTTACCAGGTGACAAATTAACTTGTACAAAAGCAATAACACATCAAATTCCTTTACAACCAGGGAAGGGGCCTATTAATCAAAAAATGTACAGATTACCTCAAGTACAAAAAGAAATAGTTGAAAATCAAGTGAAAGAAATGTTAGATAATGATATAATCACACCAAGTAAAAGTCCATTCAATTCTCCTTTATTAGTAGTACCTAAAAAACCAGGTCCTTCTGGAGAAAAACGTTGGAGAGTTGTGGTAGATTTTAGGAAACTGAATGAAATAACAATAAAAGATGTATATCCTTTACCTAGAATTGACGAAATATTAGATCAATTAGGCCACTCTAGATATTTCACAACATTAGATTTGGCTAGTGGATATCATCTAGTGTTGGTTGATGAAAAAGATAGGGAAAAAATAGCATTCAGTACTTATCAAGGACACTACGAGTTTAAAAGGATGCCTTTTGGTTTAACAGGGGCACCAGCCACTTTTCAACGATTAATGAATAATATTTTGACAGGACAAAACGGACTGAAGGTATTAGTTTATTTAGATGATGTTGTGATATACGGTAGAAATCTGGAAGATCACAATAAAAAATTGATTGAGGTTTTTCAACGAATAAGAGGAAATAATTTGAAATTACAGCCAGAAAAGTGCAACTTTTTAAGAAAAGAAGTAATTTATTTAGGCCATAAATGTTCAGCGGAAGGAATTAAACCAGACCCAGACAAGGTTAAATGTGTAGTAAATTTTCCCAGACCAAAAACAGTCAAACAAGTGCAATCATTTTTAGGTCTAGCGAATTATTATAGGAAGTTTATACCAAATTTTTCAAAAATAGCCGAGTCAATTACAAAGTTATTAAGGAAAGATACGAAATTTCAGTGGAATGAACAATGTGAAGAAGCATTTGAAAAATTAAAATTTGCTTTAACAAATCCACCTTTATTAACTTATCCTGACTATGAAAAGCCATTCTTTTTGACAACTGATGCTAGCGGTGAAGCATTAGGAGCTGTTTTATCACAGGGTGAACTTGGCAACGAACAGCCAATTGCATATGCTAGTAGAACGCTAAATGATGCAGAAAGACGATATTCTACAATCGAAAGAGAAATGTTGGCTATAGTTTGGGCTGTAAAAAATTTCAGATGTTATTTATATGGTAGAAATTTTACGGTTTTTACAGATCACAAACCGTTAGTAGGAATTTTAAAAATAAAAGATACAACAACAAGATTAGCTAGGTTTCAGATCAAATTAGCAGATTATGACTTAAAGATAGAATATAAGGCAGGGAAATTAAATCAGAATGCGGATGCTTTAAGTCGAATACCTTCAAGTGAAAAGGGAATTGAAAATAAAAATAAAAACAATTTAACAAGTCATAAAATTAATTGTAATGTAGTCACTAGGGCTAGACACCAAATAAATGTAGAAAAAGACAGAGGAAAATCAGTTGATAACACTGATAACGATAATGAAACAGATAACGAAACAGAAATAATTAAACATTCACATATTCAAACCAAAGACAGTGCGAAAATACTAACAGATGAAAATGACATTAAGACAATATTACATGAATATCACGATACCCCATTAGGTGGACATTTAGGAGTACTTAAGACTTATAAAAGACTACGACCATTTTATAAATGGAAAAATATGTTGAAAGACATACAAAAATATATTAAAAAGTGCGAAAAATGTAAGAAAAATAAAGCAGGCAAGCAAAATAAAATGCCTATGGTAATAACAGACACTCCGGATCAACCCTTTGAAAAAGTTTATTTAGACATTGTAGGGCCATTACCTGAAACACGAAACAATAATAAATACATATTAACATTTCAAGATGACTTAACCAAATTCTTAGACTGTGTACCATTAAAAGATTGTGAAGCCACTACTGTAGCACAAAAATTTTATAAAAATATCATTTTAAAATATTCTATAATTCCGAAAAAATTATTAACCGATCAAGGCGCAAATTTCTTAAGCGAAACAATGAAAGAGCTATGTAAATTACTAAAAATCAAAAAATTACAGACAAGTGCATACCATCCACAATCAAATGGTTCATTAGAGAGAACTCATGGTCCATTGGTTGAATATTTAAGATCAATTGTTGATAAAAATCCATCAGAATGGGATGAATGGTTAGCAGAAGCAATGTTAGTACATAACCATTCACCTCATACAGGTAGTAAATTCACCCCAATACACGCGTTATATGGAATAGACAGACCATTACCATCCGTATTAAATAAATCACCAGAACCCATTTATAATTTTGACAAATACTGCAATCAAGTAAAATACAAAATGCAAAAAATTCGTGAAATAATAAAACAAAATTTAATTTCACAAAAGCAACAATCAAAAAATTATTATGATAAGAACACAAGAATAGAAAAGTTTCATGTCGGTGATAAGGTATTAATACGAAATAATGCAAGAAAGCATAAATTGTCGTCAATGTGGAATGGTCCATATGAAGTAATACGCGTGAACTCTGATGTAAATACGACCATAAAAATCGGAAGGAAATTAAAGGTTATTCATAATAATCGGTTAAAGAAATTTTAGGCTATTGATTTTTACTTTTTGACTTTTTACTTTTTAAATATGCAAGTAATTTAATGGAAAATATTATAAACAAACACAAAAAAGCCTGGGAAAAATGGCATCGAATTTTAATTCATAAAACCGCATAACACGTATAGTACAACAATTAATATAAATTACAGTCGGTTACTTTGAAACTCAAAACGCCACAATTTTTTTTTTTTTTTTTGAGTTAATATCCACTATGGGAAAATCTATGATATGTAAACAGAAAAACAAATAAATACATAACTAAACATACATGACCATTACACATGACAAACATACATACCTAATGACATATATACAGTGTACACATTTATAAAAACATTATTTATCAAAAACGTTTAATGGGTAGTCTAATAGACTAGGAAAGTCAAAATTACGATTCATATACTTATAAAAATATATATGTGTATATTAATTCACATACTGCCATACATGCAATTAATGAAAAACAATTATAAAAGTATAATTACAATAGTCAAATATACATACACACAAAAAAAAAAAATCAAGAACGAAGTATTCTTGCACATCTGTGACAAGATCAGATTACAACTCTGTATAACTGCAACATATGAACATAAGAACATTATCATTAACAAAAAAAAAAAGGTAGCAAGTAAAAAAAAAAAGAAAAAAAATAATAATAATATAATGAGAAGAAAAATATATACAAAATATTTACATATACCTATACATTATAATATTAACAATATAGAATAAACATTTCAAATAAAAAAATATAAAAAAAATAAATAAATAAATAATAGAAAAAAAAAAAAAGAAAAAAAATTATATATAAATAAATATACATATCATAAATATAAACGTATAATTGTCTAATTTAACAACTTAATGTAACTAATATATAGAGTCATACATATATAAGTAAAATAAAGAAGATAAAATCGCATACAAAGCAAAAAGAAATTTAATATTTAGAAGTTCACTGTCAATATGATAATGTAATATAAAAAATATTATGTAAGAAAATAAAAAATGTACAAAACGCATAAATGGAATTAATGAACTTGCAAAATAAATAGGTCAGTAGTATTGTAAAAAAAAAAAAAAATAAAAAAATAAATAAATAAATAATAAAAAAAAAAAAATTATAGTAAATTATAAGCATACATTTATATAAAAAAAAAAAAAAAAAAAAAAAAAATTAATTAAATCGAAATTAAATTAAAAAAAAAAAAAATATTACCGTACCGAACCAAACATTTTAAAAGAAAATTATGTATAAATAAATTACAAATATTATAACCCCACAAACCATTTTTTCGAGGGGGGAGGAAATGTTGTATAAAAAATATCAAATTGTAACACAATTTGATAATAAATAAGATGAATCAATAAAAATGTAAAATCAAAATTTACGCAAAAATATTCATGAGTAGAAATTTCAAATAAATTAATAAACAAAATTAAATTGGCTTGCCAATTGGTAAATCATTTCCTATTCTAATTAAAAAATCAGGTTACCGAAATTATTGCAAAATAATCCAGATGTTTAAAATAATGTAAACTGCTATACGGAAAACAAAAAGTATATCACAGTAATCATGTTACACATAACTATGTATGTTAAATAAATCAGAACAAGGTGATATTTGATTTGATAATTCATTCATAAGTCGGTCAGTCAAATATTACATATTATGTTAAGACAATTGTGTCAAAAACAAAAATAACAACTGTGTAACAATAACATATGGTAAATGCATATAGGAAAAATGCATAGTGTTAAGCAATTAAACTCTAAGCATTTAAATACAATATAGAGCAATATGCAATATTGAAGACAAGAAATAAAAGAAAAACAATTACTGTCTTCATAATAGGAAGTAAGACAATAAGAATAGAAAATGATTACGCCAATCTTCCCTACTATTGGCAAGGCCGAAATATTAAATTAACGTAACGTAAAAATAGTCTTTTGAAATAAGGAACTGTTTTTTATCAGTTAAACTAAATGGAGTAGGGAAAATTGATAATTGTATTTATTGAAGAATAATTACGATTATCAGTGAGTTATAATTTTGGATTTGAACAAGTAAAGTCGCATAGTAAAATACCGCGTAACTTTGATTATTAATTAATTTCAACGTAGAATCTTTTTAAATAAATTAATCTTAGAAGAATAACATTTACATTCTACATTCTCGAATTCTAAGTTTGGTTTCGGTCGGTTATTGAAAGTAGATTTAAAGTAAAATAAGTTCGTTATATTGTATACAAAATAAGTGTTTGTGAATCAAGTTTTAAAACAAAAAAAAAAAAAAAAAAAAACAAAAAAAAAAAACAATTATAGTAAATAAAATATAAGCATACATTTATATAAAAAAAAAAAAGAAAAATTAATTAAATCGAAATTAAATTAAAAAAAAAAAAATATTACCGTACCGAACCAAACATTTTAAAAGAAAATTATGTATAAATAAATTACAAATATTATAACCCCACAAACCATTTTTTCGAGGGGGGAGGAAATGTTGTATAAAAAATATCAAATTGTAACACAATTTGATAATAAATAAGATGAATCAATAAAAATGTAAAATCAAAATTTACGCAAAAATATTCATGAGTAGAAATTTCAAATAAATTAATAAACAAAATTAAATTGGCTTGCCAATTGGTAAATCATTTCCTATTCTAATTAAAAAATCAGGTTACCGAAATTATTGCAAAATAATCCAGATGTTTAAAATAATGTAAACTGCTATACGGAAAACAAAAAGTATATCACAGTAATCATGTTACACATAACTATGTATGTTAAATAAATCAGAACAAGGTGATATTTGATTTGATAATTCATTCATAAGTCGGTCAGTCAAATATTACATATTATGTTAAGACAATTGTGTCAAAAACAAAAATAACAACTGTGTAACAATAACATATGGTAAATGCATATAGGAAAAATGCATAGTGTTAAGCAATTAAACTCTAAGCATTTAAATACAATATAGAGCAATATGCAATATTGAAGACAAGAAATAAAAGAAAAACAATTACTGTCTTCATAATAGGAAGTAAGACAATAAGAATAGAAAATGATTACGCCAATCTTCCCTACTATTGGCAAGGCCGAAACATTAAATTAACGTAACGTAAAAATAGTCTTTTGAAATAAGGAACTGTTTTTTATCAGTTAAACTAAATGGAGTAGGGAAAATTGATAATTGTATTTATTGAAGAATAATTACGATTATCAGTGAGTTATAATTTTGGATTTGAACAAGTAAAGTCGCATAGTAAAATACCGCGTAACTTTGATTAATAATTAATTTCAACGTAGAATCTTTTTAAATAAATTAATCTTAGAAGAATTACATTTACATTCTACATTCTCGAATTCTAAGTTTGGTTTCGGTCGGTTATTGAAAGTAGATTTAAAGTAAAATAAGTTCGTTATATTGTATACAAAATAAGTGTTTGTGAATAAAGTTTTAAAACAAAAATACAGTGTTGTTATTTATTAAACCTGAATAAACCACACAGACTTGGAAGACGTATTCTTCCAACCCATGTTATATATATAAAGAGAGAAAATAGCCACGACGAAAGTCTTTTCCCAATCACAAAAGAATTTTAAAATAAAGGACTCTTTAATATATAACATCTTGTCCAGTCTCTAAGCCAAGAGGTAAGTTCAAGCCTCCATGGTGGTCTACTGAGCTTGCCGAGCTAAGGAAGTTGAGTCGGCAGGCCTTCAATAAAGCCAAATTCACCAAGGCTGAATCTGACTGGAAGCTTTACAAAGGGAAGCTGAAGGTCTATAAGACGGAGCTGAGGAAGTCTCAGCGACTTTCGTGGAAGACTTTCTGCAGCTCCATTAGTGAGGTTGCAGAAACCTCCAGACTTAGAAAGATCCTGGCAAAAAGCCCGGTGTCTCCGTCCTCTCTCCAGAACAATGCTGGGGATTGGATGAGAACTGGGGAGGAAGTGCTGGGGTTGCTCATGGATACCCATTTTCCGATAGGTGATGAGGTAGCACTAACAACTGAGTCAACCGAAAGGGGAACCTCTGACCCCATTCCGGTTGACTTCTGTGATTACAGCAAGATTGAATGGGCTATACGCTCGTTAAAGCCTTTTAAATCTGCTGGTCCGGATGGGATTATTCCAGCAGAACTTCAACAGGTGGAGGAAATTATCATCCCCTGGCTAAAAGCGATCTTTGACGCTTCATTGGCGCTGGGCTATATTCCTTCCCTGTGGAGGGAGGCGAGGGTGACTTTTATACCGAAAGCGGGTAAAAGTTCCCATCATAAGCCTGGCGATTTTCGACCCATCAGTCTTTCTTCTTTTATGCTAAAGACCATGGAAAGACTGGTGGACTTGTATCTAAGGAGCAGCATCGGGAATGCTCTGTCCAAGTCTCAACATGCCTACACTAAAGGTCGGTCTGTTGAGACTGCTCTACATAAACTGGTGGGGGAGATTGAGAAATCCCTCTCATATAAAGAATTTACCTTGGCCGCCTTTTTAGATATAGAAGGCGCCTTCAATAACGTTGTACCGTGGGCAATCACTGCGGCACTCACTGATCTGGGGGTAAACAGCTCGTTGGTTCTATGGATTGATGGTCTGCTGAGAAAGCGGACCATCAATGCCTCGCTGAGGGGCTGTACCATCAGAAGATTAGTGAGTAGGGGCACGCCTCAAGGGGGTGTTCTCTCACCCCTCCTCTGGAACGTGGTGGTTGATAGACTGCTGAGACGTTTGGAGGGGAGTGGCTGCAAGGTGATTGCCTATGCGGACGACCTAGTAATTGCGGTATCTGGCAAGTTTCCGTCCACTTTGACGGATATTTTGCAGACCGCCCTAAACAAGCTGGAAAAATGGGCTTGTGAAAGTGGATTAAAAGCAAATCCACAAAAAACGGACCTTGTTCTCTTCACGAGAAGATACAAGGTGCCGCAACTTAACGATGTGGTCTTATCGGGTACTCCTCTAGTGCTTTCTAAGGAGGTTAAGTACCTTGGACTAATTTTTGATTCCAAGCTCAGCTGGAAGCAAAATACTAAGGAGCGTGTGAAGAAGGCTATGGTAGCCTTGTACACATGCAAGAAAGCAATTGGTCGAAAGTGGGGGCTCGAGCCTCGAGTCGTTCACTGGCTCTATATTGCGGTGGTCAGACCTATTTTACTGTATGGGTCGGTTGTGTGGTGGACGGCCCTACGGACGGCCACCACTAGAAATCTTTTAGGGAAGGTTCAGAGGGCGGCCGGGCTTCTTATCTCCGGAGCTCTCGGGACCACCTCTACAGGGGCATTGGAGACCTTATTGAATCTGATGCCTCTGGATCTTTACGCCACCGAACTTGCCAAAAACGCTGCTACTAGGCTTATGGCTAGTGGACAGTGGTCGCGACTTCGGGTAGGTCATTCTAGCATTATTGATTCTCTGCCATTCTCAGGAAGAATCGATTATGCAATACCCAGGCCAAACTTTAGAGGGAAATTCCTGACGAGTGTTCCCTCTAGGGAAGAATGGGCCAGTAAAGAGGAGCTGCGCAGGGATGGCGTACATCTCTACACAGACGGCTCTAAGGTGGAAGGCCGAGTTGGAGGGGGTCTTTTTAGTGACTCCCTCAATATAAATTTATCGTTTAGGCTACCGGATCACTGTAGTGTGTTCCAAGCGGAGGTAGCTGCTATTAAAGAAGCTATAAACTGGCTTGTCGGGAATGTTATTACCACTAGGGTGGTGAATATATTCTCTGACAGCCAGGCTGCGATCAAAGCGCTGACTGCAGCGACTTGCTCGTCGAAGGTCGTACTGGAGTGTCTAGCTCTGTTAAACATAATGGCAGATTACTTCAGTATTAACCTCATTTGGGTACCTGGACATACGGAAATCCAGGGTAATTGCAGGGCAGATGAGCTGGCTAGACTGGGTACAACCTTCGAATTACTGGAGGGTAATCGGGAAGTTGGAATCCCAATTGCCAGCTGCGCCTTACGAACAAGGCAGGAGTCTACGAGAGCTTGGAACCTAAGATGGGTATCAAGTTCTGGTAACTCCATAGCTAAGGCTTTGTGTCCTAGAGTGGATAATAAACTCTCTAGAGAACTGTTATCCCATAATAGGAGAACTGTTAGAGCTCTAGTGGGAGTTTTGACGGGACATTGCCTCATAGGCAAACATGCCAGAAGGCTAAATGCTCCCTCTAATGACCTCTGCAGAGCATGTCAAGATGAAGAGGAGGAGGAAAGCGTTGAGCATCTCCTCTGCCACTGTATGGCGCTCTCTAGAAATAGGGAATTGTTTTTAGGAGCAGCCTTCTTTCAAGATCTCTCTTGTTTAGAGGAGATCTCTGTCAAGAGGCTTCTGGGCTTTCTGAAGCGCTCGAGGTGGTTCGATCTGTAAGCTTCCTGGTGTGGTATCACAATGGGCCTTTCTGGCCTAAGTGTGCTTGCTCGGAAGCGAGCGGGCGGCCACCTCTACCTACCTACCTATTATCATTTGAACATTTGGTCAACTTACCTTGTGTTAATTCTGTATCATTACACTTAAATAGTTTGTGCATACACCTATACCTCGCTATACGTGCGCTATTTATACGGCATTTCGCTATAACGGTCCTCTTCAATTAGGGCACGTTTTCGATATACGGTCTAAAAAAAATTTTTTCGATGTCGCTATATCTACATATTTCCAATCTGTTCCAACCCTGATGGTTATATGTATTTTATCCGGCACTGTACATATGTTTGTGTATTATTTTAAAATCAGTTAAACCTATTATATATTTGAACTGTTTTTTGAACATTTTTAAACAAAAATTGAAACAGAAATAAATATACGAAGAATATTGAAAATTTCATACAAAAATTAGTAATTCTCATTTATTAATAAAATGTAAACCACCTAGCATTTTTAATTGTTTTTTTTTTTGCTACTAATTAGAGGAATAAAAATTATATGCTTACGTTTTAAAATTTACAAAATTGTCAAATTTAAGAGCGGATAAATTGAAACAAAATCAATCAACTTTTTCAGAAAACATGCCTTGACTCTTTTTCAATGTTCAAAGATATCAAAGAAAAATTCAAAGTTGTTAAAAGCTTAATCAGCGCAATTCCCTTCAACAAATATGTGCTCAAAATTTAATTGAAATCTGTTAAACAGTTTTTGAGCAAGAAGTTCACTTTAAAACGTCAAAAAACGTAAAAAATTCAAATCGCATATACTTTAAATCCTTATAAAGACTGAACGAAGTGCTTAATCAAAAATCCTTCAACCTATGTTGTAATGTAAGCCTTTGGTGCTTTTCGAAAAATGTCATATCTGGCATTGTCGTGAAATGTCATTTTGGAATAATACCAAGTTTGAAACGAGAAATAGATAATTTTCTCTTTCTTTTGCATTACATATACATGCACGAAATATACTTATCGTTTTACAACAATGAAATATGGCGTGATCAATTGCAGCTACTTTCATTGTTTTAAAATGATGAGGTGATCTTGTCATGTTTATTTAATGAAAAAGAGAGAGAGAAAATCTCCAGAATGTTCTGCAATTTTATTTCGTCACATGTAAAAATGTGGTACGAAGGTTAAGAAAGGTAACTACGGAAAAACGTAAATACGCTTTTTAAGAAATTAAAAATCGAAAATATATAAATCAATAAAATAAATAAACGCGCAGGATGAAATTACAACGTCTTATGTCTTACATCCTTACATAACATATATGGCGCCCAACGGTGTCGTATATGCTATGCCATGACATCCTTACATAACAATGTCTGTTCAAAATTTCATTGAAATCGGTTGGATAGTTTCTGGGCTAGAAAATCACTTTGTACATTAACTTTCCATGTCCCTCACATCAAACAAAAAAAAATTGCAGCGGATAATAAAAGACAGCCCTAATAGTAAAAGCAAAAAACTGCACAAAAACCAGCTTTAACTAAGAAACATAAAGATAAAAGAATGGAGTTTAGCAGAAAAGTAATGTCATGGTGACAGGAATGGAAAAAAGTCGTATTTGCGGACGAAAAGAAATTCAATTTAGACGGTCCAGATGGCTTTCAGCATCATTTTCATGAAGTGTGAAAAAAAGTTTTTATCCCGTCATCACAGGAGATGACACAGGAGCAATTTCGTATTACGGACCTTTGATAAAAGTGTCTAGTAAATAAAATGCTAGGGACTACAAAAATGTGTTATTTAGAGCGAAAAATGACATTGATGAAGTCTTCAGTCCAATATCGGGGATTCTTCAACAACATAACGCTCCAATACACACTGCATTTAAGGTAACATCGCGGATACAAGCCAAAAGACAGAGTTGTTACTATGGCCTGCATGCTCCCCGGACCTAAATATCACAAAAAATGTACGAGGCCAGCTATCATGGAATGTGTGAAGGGAGAAAGCAGTACGAGACAGAAGACGAATTAATGTACGCCATTAAAAACCACTGGGACAAGATATATGTTGAAAAATTATATACTCGCTGCCAGTAGTATATATAGTACATGGCATTTTTGAATCACCGGCTCTGCCGGCTCATGACGTCACAGGGTCATTGAACTTAAGGTAAACAGAAAGAGGTTATTGAACTTAAGATAAACAGAAAGAGGTCGTTGAACTTTATGTTATCAGCAAGAGGACATCGACCTTGGTTTTAGCAGATGGCGCGTGCGTTAAAAGCAAAAGTTCATTGAACTTGTCTTGTCTAGGTGAAGGATGTGCGTGTGTTATTGTAGAGATAGTGAGAAGCCGGTTGCAGGTGTTACTTAAAGGTTCATATTCAAACATGTGTTTTATGTTGATTATTACTCAGACCCATAACTATCCACGGTTCTAAGAAAATAGAGTAATTTATGACTTGTGAAGCAATAGATTTCTTTCTAGAAACTATCATGATTATTATTTTAAAGGAATTTAAATGGATTCAGGATTACGTAAGTTGATAATAATATGTTTGTCATCAGCAACTAAGAACAATGCAAAATTAAGAAAAGGTTAATATGTGGTCAGCTTTGCGTTGTGAACTATATTGAATTGTTGCATGAATTAATAAAAAATAATAGGCTTTCATATGTTATAATATAGTACAGGCGTGTGTTGATAAGAATAATGCGAAATTAAGAAAACATTATTAACCTAATTTTTCTTAGATAACCTAGAGGTATAAAAGTGAGTGAAAGAATAAGAATATTTCACAGTTTCAATTTATAAGCAAATAATTTATAAGTTAAATAAGAAATTTGAAATTAATTTAAACAAAGTAAAAAATGGCAGATATGTACATCAGTATAAGTAGTGAAAAAGAAGACGATATGTGTTTATTAGTATTCATCACCATTACCGCCGTCGTCGTCATTGTCGTCTTCTTCAGATTATAAATGAAGTGATGAAGAAGAAGAAGAACCACCTTTACACTGTCGACGAATAAATCATCATCATCAACAACAGCAACAAGAAGCTCGACCACAACATCATCAGTAGCAACAAGAAGTTGATGACAACGACTCAGTGACGAGCGATGCATCAACCGACCTGTCTTAATAACGAGCTCGTTGAGATGCTGTTACATTTTGATGATGAAAACGACGGCGACATTGATGATTGTCCTATTTGTTTGGACACATTAAAAATACCAACTAAAAATTCATTATGCAACCACAACAATTTTTGTGCAAAAAGGGGCTCCACCTATCCTGTATGTAGAACAGAAATGATAGAGTTAAGTTGTTGTGTAAAAGATATACAATAAGAAAAAAAATAATTAAAATAAAAACAAAAAAACAATCTGTTTTTTTATAGTTTTTTTAAAATTTTTTTTCTTATGTATGTTTTCAATGGTTTTTTCGTTGTTTTTTTTTCTTTTTTTGACGTTTACACGTTATGTACAGCGAATCGTTAATTCAATTAATAAAATAGTACAATTTATGACATGCGTTAATAATAGATTATTTCAGAAATTATTCTGATTGGTTAATTTTTTAGTGTGGGGCTGGACTAATTATTCTAAAAATTGTTGTGATTGGTTATAGTTTTATATTTTCACTACAGTTTGAAATTTTATGGTATAAATTCACCCGAGTTTTTGTAAAAATTCACAGTTTAGTTTTACTAGTGTAGGAATAATTACCTACCGGTTGCCGACGAAATAAATATAAATAATCTTAGTAGTCATAGACATATATATCTAATATATTATTATTAAATATTGTTTTGTTTTTAGATTATTCACTTTTTGTATTCTGTTTGATAAATAAAGAGTTTAACATATTTAAAAAATAAATAAAGTATGCTATAATTATTCAGCCTATAATTATTCAGAAGTGGGATAGTAATAAATCCACGGGAAATAATTTAAAAAAATAAAATAAAAATAAAATAATTTAATTTTTATTGCCGAATCGTTGTTTTCGTGAAATTATTTATTGCGTGGAAAATGGTTATTGAGTGGGAAGGTTTCTTGGATTGGAATGGCCACGATAGTGCAACTTAAAGGTATCCTTTCGGAGTTGGATTTACCTACATCTGCACCGAATAAAGCAGCCCTTAAGATGAGAATTGAGGGTGCGGTGGAAAATTTTTCTAAGGAACAATTACTGGACCTGATTCCTGAAGAATCACGTGGTGGTGATGATGAAGACAACATTGAAGGCGATGCTGTAAACCAAAATCTTGAAAAATATAATGACAATGACTCTGATATAGACAGTAAAATTGAAAAGCTAAGGCAATTGGTGTTAAAAAAGAAAGAAATTGTCAAATTAAAAAAAGAATTACAAAAACTTCAATTAGAGGACATTCCGGTCGTCTCAAGGTCATTTGTGTACTCTTTCAAAGACGTTGAGGACTCGACACCGAGCTTCAGTGGAGATGATAATTTATCAATTCAACGATGGATCGAATTATTCGAAGAAAGTGCAGAATCTATTCAATTGGACGAGAAATCAAAATTTATCTATGGTAAAAGGCTTTTGGTAGGTACAGCTAAATTATTCATTAGAACAGTAAGTGTTAAGTCATGGTGTGAATTAAAAAAAGAATTGAGAAAAGAATTTAAAAAACATGTGACCAAGGCCGACATACACAATCAGTTAAGAAAACGGAAAAAGAAGCATAATGAGACAATACAGCAATATGTTTTGGTAATGCAAGAAATTGCTGTTATTGGTGAGATTGAACATGAAGATTTAATGCATTATATTATAGAAGGAATACCAGATAGCGAAGTAAATAAAACGCTACTTTACTGTGCAAATAATTAAGACGAATTAAAAATTTGTTTAAGAAAATATGAAAAAAAATGTTCAATCTCATCTCAAATCTTTTTCTGATTCTTCATCTTCTTCTTCTTTTAAAAATAATATACATAAGAAATCTGAAACCAAAAAAAGTGAAGTACAAAATATTATATGTTACAAATGTAAAGAAACTGGTCACATAAGTAAAGATTGTAAAAATCAAAAAGTAAAAAACTTCAATTCTGGTAGCCCTAAAATTATTTCTAATACTGACGATGTGATGAATGTATTCAACACAATAATACAAAACGAATCATTATCAGCTAATGATGTTACATCAAAAGTAGACAATAATAACCGTCGTAGCAATTTTGAACATATAATAGATTATACGATCAGTAAAGACAATACGCACTGTACTTTGACATTGAATACATTACTAGATTCAGGTAGTCCAATAAGTTTTATGCAACAAAAATATGTACCGGAGTATTTAATATATACAACAGCAGACGCTCATCATTCGTTTCATGGTATTAATGGTAGTGAACTTATTGTATTAGGAACAATTTATTGTAAAATTTTTTATGAAAATTCATTTGTAAATTTAAAAATATTTGTTGTAAAGAATAATACTATGTATCATTCTGTTATCTTAGGTCGTAATTTTATTGAAAAATGTAATTTAACATTGCAAAGAAAAAATGAGATTTTATGTAATAATACAGGGGAATCCTCAATTTGTGCTTCTGATAATGGTTGTTTTGTAAATCATAACGACGACGATGATATTTTCATACACCAAATTCTTAATATCGATATGAGTAATAACTTATCTGAGCCTGAAATTAATTTAAATATTAACAATAACTTACCTTTTCAGATAAAAATCAAAATTAACGATATTTTTAAAAATTATTTTTATCCTAACGAAAATTATTTTGATAGCTTCAAGTTCCGTGATAATTTTGAAATGAATATTAAATTAACTCGAGAAGAACCATTTCATTGTGCACCAAGAAGGTTACCCTATGCACATAAAATTGAACTACAAAAAATTTTAGATGATTTGTCTAGTAAAGGTGTGATTCGTGAGAGCAATTCACCTATTGCATCCCCTGTTGTGTTAGTGAAGAAAAAGAATAATGAATTCAGGCTTTGAATAGACTATAGAGAATTAAATAAGGTTACGGTTAGGGACAACTACCCTCTTCCATTGATTTGAAGACCATTTAGATAGACTGAGAAACAAAAAATATTTCACGACTTTGGATCTTAAAAATGGTTTTCATCATGTCAAAATGGCTGATGATACAATTAAGTATACATCATTCGTTACCCCATTGGGACAATTTGAATATACGAGAATGCCCTTTGGCCTCAAGAATGCCCCTTCGGTATTTGAAAGGTTCATGAAATACCTTTTTGGGAAATTGATTTCAGCTGGAAAAGTTCTCACATTCATTAACGATATCCTTATAGCAACAGAAACCGTAGATGAGCATTTAGATATTCTGAAACAAGTTGTAGATATAATTGAAAGGAATTGCTTACAAATTAGATTTGACAAATGTGCATTTTTACAAGGAAAAATTGTTTATCTAGGGTACAGTATCGACGCCTCTGGTGTAAGGCCAAGTGATAGTCATATACAGGCTGTAAAAAATTTTCCTACTCCTACCTGTATCAAAAATGTTCATAGTTTTTTAGGATTATGCTCATATTTCCGTAAATTTATAAAAGATTTTTCTATCTTAGCAAAACCTTTATACGACTTGCTCAAGAAAAACGCTTCGTTTGTATTTGGTACACAAGAATATGAAACTTTTGAACTTTTAAAGAAGAAATTAGTAGAATCACCTGTTCTTTCGATTTACAACCCAATGAGTGAAACTGAACTGCATTGCGATGCTAGTAGCATCGGTTTCGGGGCAAAGGCAAAATGATAAAAAGTTTCATCCAGTGTTCTATTTTTCTAAGTGTGCTACTGAAGCTGAAAGTCGTTACCACAGTTTTGAGCAAGAGACACTTGCAATCGTTTATGCTTTAAGAAGGTTTCGAATATATCTTCTGGGTATAGATTTTAGGATATTAACTGACTGTAAATCACTCTCTTTGACATTAAAAAAAAAGACACTTAATGCCAGAATATCACGATGGGCATTAGAGATGCAAGAGTTCAATTACAGATTAGAGCATAGGAAAGGATCAAGTATGTCTCACGTAGATGCTCTTAGTAGATCAATTAACGTAAATGACACGCAATGACGAATGCACGTAAATGACGAATCATTTGAGTATGTTTTGGCTGTCGCGCAAAAACAAGATCCCCAGATAGTTTCGATAGGGAAAGAATTAGAAAAAAGTGAAAGCTCAATTTATGAAATGATAGACGGTCTTATTTACCGCAAAGTAAAGAACAATATACTTTTTTATGTACTACAACATATGGAGCGATGTGCCACCTTGGAGTCGAAAAATGTTATGATGTCTTGATACGAACGTATTGGTTCCCTCAAATGAGAGAAAAAAATCAAAAGACACATTAAAGCATGCTTAAAATGTATCTATTTTTCACCTGAATCAGGTAAAAGGGAAGGTTTCTCCATAACATACCTAAAGGAAATTTACCTTTTGATACGCTCCACATAGATCATCTTGGTCCTCTTTCTAATTCAAATCTTAGGAAGCGATACATTTTTTTAGTAATTGATGGCTTCACAAAATTCATTAAACTGTATGCTGTCAAGACGACACAAACTAAGAAAGTCATCATTAGTTTGCATTCATATTTTGAAAATTATTCACGACCAGTCAAAATCATATCAGATCGTGGTACAAGTTTCACGTCCAATGAATTTTCAGATTTTTTTGAATCAAATAATATTGAATAGGGTTTTAACGCCGATGCTATCAAAACAATGTGATGCTGAAACAACTTCTGATTGGGATAAGTATCTTGCCAAAATTGAATTTGCTTTAAATAATACGATGAATCGTAGTACGGAGTTTACACCTTCGATGCTTTTATTTGGGGTTAACCAAAAGGGTCAGGTATGCGACAAAGTGATTGAATATGTAGGGAAAAATTTTTCACTTGAACAACGAGACCTTGAAGGTATCAGAATTCAAGCTAATAACAATATTGAAAAAACACAATTATATAATAAAAATTATTATGATAAATCTCATAAGAACCCTCACAAATACAGTGTTGGTGATTATGTCATGATCAAAAATATATCTAATGCACCAGACGTTAATAAAAGGCTTTTCGCGAAATATAAAGGGCCTTATGAGGTGGAAAAGGTATTACAAAATTACAGATATTTAATCAAAGATATAGAAGGAATGCAATTAACACGTATTCCTTATAAAGGAGTAAGTTCTTCATGCAATATGAGATCATTTTTATTCAATGAAAATGAAAATGAAAGCACAAATTGAAGATAACTCTTTAAACATAAGAAAAGAAATAATATTATTATATATGTACAAATGAAAATGTAATGATTGTATTATTTTATATATGTATGTAGATGAAAAAATGATATTTTTATAATATGTAAGTTATTTATTATTATTATTTCCTACTGTTATTCTAATTATTGTAATGGTATATAATGTATTTAAAAAACTGTAGTTTAATCGAGACGATTAAAATGTAGGTTGGCCGAGTTGTAGGAACCTACCGGTTGCCGACGAAAAAAATATAAATAATCTTAGTAGTCATAGACATATATATCTAATATATTATTATTAAATATTGTTTTGTTTTTCGATTATTCACTTTTTGTATTCTGTTTGATAAATAAAGAGTTTAACATATTTAAAAAATAAATAAAGTATTCTATAATTATTCAGCCTATACTAGGTACAAAGTAAAACAAGTAGAGTGAAAATCGATTTTATTCAGTCGTTATTAAATTATTAGTAATCAGTTAGTTTGAGTAAGAAATCAATTTTTTTTTGTTTTTGTAAAAGTATTTCAATATGAAATCAATTCAAAATGAAAAGCTTTATTTGTGAAATTTGCGGAAGTGGTTATGTCTATAAAAACAGCTTAAAAAGGCATATTTCAATCAGTGCATGGAGAGCGAGTTTATTGCGACATTTGTAAAAAAAAGTTATTCAAGCAGAGATGATTTAATAAAGCACATGAGAAATATGCATACAGTGAATTCAATGGTTACAAGTGAAGAAACTAATCAATCTTCTTCATCAAAAACAGATCGTTTAAATGAAGCAACAAAGATTGTGTTATGCACTGCATGTAAGAAAAACATTTTAGTTACACGTTTATCACTTAAGAACAAACACTCATAAATGACATACAGCACAACCAATCAATGATGAATTACAGGTTGTAAGAAGGTGTTTTGAAGAACGAATAGAGAAACTTCTGTATGAAAATAAAAATGAATCAAACTTGGACCTATTTAAATATTTCGAATCATCCAAACAAACGATTTTACAATGTTTAAAAAATCAGCTAAATAAGCATGAATCGTTTAAATTTAATTTTGAACTGTTTGCAGAATACGTTAAAATTACTAAAGCAAATGATGATGAGGAAGAAGATATGGTATTATCAGTAAAGTCTTTTCAATCTAAAATGGAGATTCCACTCGATGAATCCCGCTGCACTATTAGTCGTCAACAATATAGTATGATTAAAAACATTTACACAAAGATGCAAGAATTCCAAGAACGTGTTAGCGGTTGGATATTAATAAGAATAAGCCATATTGAAATTAACATTAAACAGTACAAACCGATTAAAGGGTCACAGTTTTTCCCACTACCACCATACATTCAACAAAAACATGCTTGCATCAATGTTAATAATTCAGATGAATATTGTTTTAAGTGGGCGATTATATCCGGCTTGAAATAAATCAAAACAACTGTAAAATAGTGGGTCCTTCCTTGTATTAGTGGGTAACCAAGAAAAAAACAAACACATCAACCTACTACTTATTCAAGATAATGATAAAAGCCATTACGTATGGATTAAAAATATATTGAGATTGATTACAAGTCAAATATCAAAGCATAAACATAAGATATATCTATGCATCTCCTGCTTACAACACTTTTATAGCAATGGAGCTTTTGAAACACACAAAAACGAATGCAGCAAGATTGTTACGTTGATGCCATCACCTGAAAAGTGTGAACTAAAATTTGAAAAATATGAACGTCAGTGAGAAGTCCCATGTTCTCCAAGAATATACCATGTAATACATATGTGTATATGTATACTATCTCTATAATCGGCATTTTTTCAACATCTTCTTTCATAGCTTCACAGTCCTTTATGAACCTTAGCTTAATCATCTACGAAGATTTTTCATCACAATTCTATCATACCTGCACCTACAGTTTAACGTAGTTTGCGAACCACTGAGTTTGTTAAAGTAGAGACTTATAGCCCTATTTACGAATCGCAAGTTCTTTCAAGTAAAAATTCTTCTTAACAGACGCTCTACTTACCATAACTGTGCTAATTGATATTTACCAACGCTCTAGCAAAATGCGTGTATGGCAATGCTATTTAGAACACATTTCTGATAGTTTGACACTTTACATAACCAAAATTTTTACTTGTATTATAAAGTTAGGAGTACATATTTAAAAAAATATTTTGAAAAATATCAAATATTTTATGTTAAATATATTGAATAGAAATTTATTTCAAATTTATCTTGTAAATTTATATTGACTTGTATCAAAGAATACTTAAAATTTAACAAGAATTCTTATGGGGCTTCAAAAATTTTTTTAGCCGATAGAGTGGTTCGGGCAATAAAAGAGGGGACGGCATGAATGATAGAATGATTTAGTACATTTGTTGGAAACAAAAGGGATGCCGTTTTTTCGTATAAGAATATTCAAAATAAACTCGAGAAATTTTAAGCCATGTACTTATTATATATATGGATGTATACATATGCAATAATATATTACATACGTGCGTATGTAATTCAAGTATACATATTGTGCGCAATATTTGTAAGAATATTTTGTAATGTATGTATTTATCGTATATATGTGTGTGTAATACTATACACTATACTGTCCTAAACAAACAAATTATCGTCCTAAACAAATTCAATTTTCATTCATAAGATGATTTGATGGTTCGATCGTGTAAAATATAAATGAATGTAAATTTTTAAGCCAGACAGAGACTAGGATAGTAATATTAAATATGTTATTTCAGATTAACATACATATGTACATACACGTATCGTACAAATATATTAGATCGGAAGATTTATGGGTACTGAAAATTGTATGCATATTTATACGGTATATATTAATACAAAATCAATTCAAAAATTTATAATTGTTTATGCTTATGGTACATCTTATTTAATACTCCACGTGGACTATGTATACTTATAAATTACATACACACGTATACTTAATATTCACACGATCGAATACTATCATACAAAGGTAATAATTAATTACCAAATTGTACCCCAATAAAACCTTACATAACTATGAATACCCAGAAAATCACAAATTTTTTCAACATTGAACAGACGATCATATTCAAAATATTGTTTTGCCACTACCCACAGTACGCATGTATACTTTTATAGTCACATCACATACACCATTATATGCCATTATCCTACATGTTGATGCTTTAACACAGTATTTATTATACATACATATGTACATATGTACAAATAGTACTGTATTTTATGGCATGACAGAACAATTTTTTGAAAATTATTGTCTAGCCGATAATGAAATTTTATATTTCTATTGTATTTATAGTTCTATTATATTATCGGCTAGACAATAATTTTCAAAAAATTGTTCTTTCATGCCATAAAATACAGTACTATATGTACATATGTATGTATATTAAATACTGTGTTAAAGCATCAACATGTAGGATAATGGCATATAGTATAATGGTGTATGTGATGTGACTATAGAAGTATACATGCGTACTGTGGGTAGTGGCAAAACAATATTTTGAATATGATCGTCGGTTCAATGTTGAAAAAATTTGTGATTTTCTGGGTATTCATAGTTATTTAATATACAAAAACAATTATAATTTTTTGACTTGATTTTGTATTAATATATACCGTATAAATATCATGCATACAATTTTCAGTACCCATAAATCTTCCGATCTAATATATTTGTACGATACGTGTATGTACATATGTATGTTAATCTGAAATAACATATTTAATATTACTATCCTAGTCTCTGTCTGGCTTAAAAATTTACTTTCATTTATATTTTCACGATCGAACCATCAAATCATCTTATGAATGAAAATTGAATTTGTTTAGGACGATAATTTGTTTGTTTAGGACAGTATAGTGTATAGTATTACACACACATATATACGATAAATACATACATTACAAAATATTCTTACAAATATTGCGCACAATATGTATACTTGAATTACATACGCACGTATGTGATAAATATGCATACGTATTCACATTCTATGCTGATTCATGGGTATTTTAGTGGGTACTGAATGATTTCTTCTGAAATAATATGTACACTAAATTAAATACGCACGTATGTGATAAATATGCATACATATTCACATTCTATGCTGATTCATGGGTATTTTAGTTTTTTTACATGGGTATTTTATTCTGAAAATTGCTTGCTTTTTTTATATATTTCAATACATTTTCTTATTTTACACCAGTAGTGTATTTATGGGGTTTCTGAATCACCGGCTCTGCCGGTTCATGACGTCACAAAGGCATTGATCTTGTCTTGTCTTGTCTAGACGAAGGGTGTGCGTGTGTTGTTGTAGTGATAATGAGAAACTAGTTGCAGGTGTTATTTAAGGATTCATATTTAAGCAGGTGCTTTATGTTGATTATTAGTAAGATCAATAACTGTCAATGGATTTAATAAAATAGTGTAATTTATGGCTTGTGAAACAATAGATTTCTTTCTAAAAACTATCCTGAGTTTTAATTTTAAAGGAATTTAAATGGATTCAGGATTTCAATTTTTTCTCATAACTATTGACTGTTCTAATAAAAGAGTTTAATTTATGGCTTGTGAAACAATAGATTTCTTTCTAGAAACTATCCTGAGTTTTAATTTTAAAGGAATTTAAATGTATTCAGGATTTCAATTTTTTCTCATAACTATTGACTAATAAAAGAGTTTAATTTATGTCTTGTGAAACAATAGATTTCTTTCTAGAAACTATTCTGATTATTAAATGTAGAGGAATTTAAAAGGATTCAGGATTTAAATTTTTTTCCCATGACTATTGATGATCCTAACAAAATAGTGTACGAGTAATTTATGGCTTGTGAACCAATAGTTTTCTTTTTAGAAACTGACTTGATTGTGAAATTTAAAGGAATTTAAATGGATTCAGGATTTAAATTTTTTCCATGACTATTGACGATCCTAATAAAATAGTGCATTTTATGACTTGTGAATCAATAGATTTCTTTTTAGAAAGTATCCTGTTTATGAAATTTCAAGGAAATTTAATAGGTTTCAGGATTGCATAATTGATGTGAAAATGTTTGTCATCAAAAACTAAGAATAATGTAAAATTAAGTAAAAGTTATTATGTTCCTATTTTTTTAGGCAATCTTGAAGTATAAAAGTGAGCGAAAATTGAAAATATTTTACAGTTTCCATTCAAATTTCAATATATAACAAGTTAAAAATTCAAATAAAAAAATGGCATACATATACATAAGCAGTGAAGAAGAAGACGATGTGATGCATATAGGCATCCTTCAAAATCATCGCCGTCGTCGTCATCGTCGTCTTCTTCACATTTTGACAATAAGCGATGATGAAGACGATGAACCCCCTGTTCATCGTCAACGAACACATCGTCAACAACAACAACAGTAAGAACAACAACAACAGCAGGAACAACCACAGCAAGAACAACAACAAGAACAACAACAACAACAAGAACAACAACATCAGCAGGAACAACCACAGCAAGATCAACAACAACAACATCAAGAACAACAACATCACCATGAAAATAGTGATATAGCTAGACTAATATCTGCACCAATTTTCGACTACAGTCTACGCCAACAAGAACACCAACAAGAACAACAACATCACCATGAAAATAGTGATATAGCTAGACTAATATCTGCACCAATTTTCGACTACAGTCTACACCAACAAGAGCAGCAACAAAATGACCACGAGTCGATATCGAGTAATGCATCAACCGAGTTGTTTGATGATGAACTTCTCGATATGTTGATGCATTTCGATGATGATGATGATGAGAACGACGGTGATGTTGATGATGATTGTGCAATTTGTTTGGAAAAATTAAAAATTCCAACAAAAAATTCATTATGCAACCACAAATATTGTTGTGGTTGCATAACCGAATGGGCAAGAAGGGCTCCTACCTGTCCTATATGTAGGACGGAATTATTAGAATTAAGTTTTAATGTTAAAGATATAATATAACCAAATATAAATAAATAAATATTTAAAATAAAATTAAAAATAAAATCTCTCTTATTTATTATTTTTTATCATTTCCCCTATGCATACATGTTTTTAATGGGTTTTCGTTGTTTTTCTTTTTTGTCGCTCTCAATTTTTTCCCAAAACTGTCACTAGATTTAATAAAATTGTGTAATTTATGTCTTATGAAACAATAGATTTCTTTCTAGAAACTATCCTGAGTTTCAATTTTAAAGGAATTTAAATGGATTCAGGATTTTAATTTTTTCCCAAAACTGTCACTAGATTTAATAAAATTGTGTAATTTATGTCTTATGAAACAATAGATTTCTTTCTAGAAACTATCCTGAGTTTCAATTTTAAAGGAATTTAAATGGATTCAGGATTTTAATTTTTTCCCAAAAGTGTCAATGGATTTAATATAATAGTATAATTTAAGGTTTGCGTTAATAATAGATTATTCTAGAAACTGTTGTGATTGGCTATAGAGTTTTACATTTTCACTAAAGTTTGAAATTTTCTGGTATAAATTCACCCGAGTTTTGGTAAAAATTCGCAGTTCAGTTTTACTAGTTACAAGTTCAACAAGTAAGTGAAATCTTTTAATAAGTTATTATTTTTTAGTTGAGTGAAGTTAAAGCTGAAAATAATTCAAAATGAAAAGTTTTATTTGTGAAGTTTGTGGAAGCAGTTTTGCTGTTAAAAATAGTTTAAAAAGGCATATTTCATCAGTGCACGGAGAGCGAGTTAATTGTGACATTTGTGAAAAAAGTTATTCTCGCAAAGACAAATTGTTAATACATATGAGAATCGCTCATACAGTGAATTCAAATTTAATTGTAGAACACGAACAAATCAATCAACCTTCATCATCAAAAAAACAGCGTCTGAATGAAACAACAGACAATGAGTTGAGTAAGCTGTGTACTGTGTGTAAAAAAAAACATTTTAGTTAAAGATTGGAGTTATCATTTAAGAACAAACGCTCATAAACAAAATACAGCACAACCAATCAATGATGAGTTAAAGGTTGTAAAAAGTGGTTTTGAAGAAAGAATAGAGACACTTCTGTACGAAAATAAAAATGAATCAAACTTGGACCCACTTAAATTTTTCGAATCATCCAAACAAACGATTTTACAATGTTTAAGAAATCAGTTGAATAAGCATGAATCGTTTAAATTTAATTTTGAACTGTTTGCAGAATACATTAAAATTACTAAAGCAAATAACGATGAAGAAGAAGATATGGTATTATCAGTAAAATCTTTTCAATCTAAAATGGAAAATCTACGTGATGAAACCGAAGCACAATCAGTCGTCAACAATATGATTGATAACATTCACACAAAGATGCAAGAATTCCAAGAACGTGATAATGGTTGGACATTGATAAGAATAAGTCATATTGAAATTAACATTAACCAGTACAAACCGATTAAAGGATCACAGTACTTACCACTACCACCATACATTCAACAAAAACATGCTTGCGTCAATGTTAATAATTCAGATGAATATTGTTTTAAGTGGGCAGTTATATCAGCTCTATATCCAGTTGACTATCGAGATCATAACAACCGACCATCATCTTACTTTATTCATGATATTACTGCTACTACTATTATTCTACGAAACAATATTAGATTAGAGTTTGGGAACCTCGAATTTCCGTTAAAAATAACAGACATCAAAAAATTTGAAGAAATGAATCCTGATATTAGCGTAAACGTATTTGGTTACG
Source organism: Anthrax anthrax (assembly GCA_963971155.1). Classification (NCBI taxonomy): domain Eukaryota; kingdom Metazoa; phylum Arthropoda; class Insecta; order Diptera; family Bombyliidae; genus Anthrax; species Anthrax anthrax. The sequence continues at coordinate 34,375,694 of OZ020117.1, forward strand.
AAGAAATAAATCAAAACAATTGTAAAATAGTAGGTCCTTTTTATTGTACAAAACAGGAGAAAAATAAACACATCAACCTACTACTTATTCAAGATAATGATAAAAGCCATTATGTATGGATTAAAAATATATCGAGATTAATCAAAAGTCAAATAACACAACACAAAACAATGATACACCTATGTAATTCTTGCTTACAACATTTTTATAGTAAAGATGCTTATGACACACACAAAAACGAATGCAGCAAGATTGTTACTTTGATGCCATCACCTGAAAAATGTGAACTAAAATTTGAAAAATACGAACGTCAGTTGGAAGTCCCATTCACAGTTTATGCAGATTTTGAATGTATTCTTCAAGATGTAAATTCTTGTCTACCTAATCCATCAGGGTCATCTACAACAAACATTCAACAGCATGTTCCTTGTGCATTTGCGTACTATATAAAATGTTCGTATGACAATGGTTTAAATAAATTGAAAGTGTATAAAGGAAAAGACTCACCATCAAAATTTGTACAATCATTGGTTGAAGACATACTTCACATTTATCATAACTACATTATGAATCCAAAGTCTATGAATCCTTTAGCACCATATCAACTTAAAATACAAGAACAAAGCAAACTGTGTCATATATGCAAGAAGTTTTTAGGAAACATTAGAGTTGCTGACCATTGTCACCTGACAGGAGAATATAGAGGTCCAGCTCACAATGAATGTAATTTACGTTATCAAGTACCTAAATTTGTTCCTATTTTGTTTCATAATTTCTCTGGATACGACTGTCACTTGTTTGTCAAAGAACTTTCAAATATTGATGGAGATATAAATTTAATACCATTAAATAAAGAATTATATGTATCCCTATCAAAACGGATTTACGTAAATGATACAGATACAATTGAGCTGAGATTTTTAGATTCTGCCAGATTCATGCAATCTAGCTTAGATTCTTTAGTTAAAAATCTAACACCACAAGATTTTGAAGTTGTCAAATCAATGTATCCAGAAGAGGAAGCATTTAAGATGATAACAAGAAAAGGAGTATTTCCATATGAATACATTAACTCGTGGGAACGTTTGGATGAGACTGCTTTACCTCCACGAGAAAAATTTAATAACAAATTGACAAACAGTAATTGTAAAGATGCAGATTATTCACATGCTTTGTTGATTTGGGAAAAATTCAACTGTAAAAGTCTTTGGGATTATTTGGAGCTTTATTTGATAACAGATGTGCTACTTTTAACTGATGTTTTCGAAAACTTTAGAAAAGTATGCAAAAATATATATTCATTAGACCCTTGTCAATACTATAGAACACCTGGATTATCGTGGGACGCTATGCTTAAACTAACAGGAATAAATCTTCAACAGACATTAATATGTATAACTTTATCAAGAAAGGTATTAGAGGAGGTATAACACAATGTTCACATAGACATTCAGTGGCAAACAATAAGTATATGCAAGGCTTTGATAATACTAAACCTTCAAAGTACTTGGCATACGTGGATGCAAACAACTTGTATGGATGGGCCATGTCTCAAGCTTTACCTTATTCTGACTTTAAATGGGTTGAAAATCCAGAAGAAATAAATCTTACATCAATACCAGACAATTCTAACATTGGATACATTCTTGAAGTTGATTTGGAATATCCAAAAGAAATACATGATGAACACAATGATCTACCATTTTGTGCAGAAAATAAAAAGAGTCCGGGATCTAAATTCTCAAAATTGATAACAGATGTAACCAACAAACAAAATTACACAATACATTATAGAAATTTACAACAGTGTGTTCAACATGGATTAAAAATAGTTAAAATTCATAGAGCCTTACAGTTTAAGCAATCATGCTGGCTAAAAACATATATTGACCTAAACACTCATCACCGTACACTAGCTAAGAATGCTTTTGAGAAGAACTTTTTCAAGTTAATAAATAATGCAGTGTATGGAAAAACGTTGATAACCGTAAAGATGTGAAAATTGTAACTAACTGGGAAAACTGCGGAAAACGTTTAGGCGTTCGAGCATTAGTGTCAAAATCAAATTTTCATAGCTTAGCCCAATTTACACAAAATATGGTAACTGTTCAGATGAAACGAGTGCGAACATGCTACAATAAACCGATTTATTTGGGATTCGCTGTACTGGAATTATCAAAATGGAAAATGTACGAATTCCACTACGACTACATGAAAGCTAAATATGGTACAAATGTTTTATTGAATTATATGGATACAGACTCTTTCGTTTACACTATACAAACTGAAGATTTTTACGATGATATTAAAGATGATATTAATAACAGATTTGACACATCAGAATATGCTCGAGATAATCCATACAACATCCCATTAAGAAATAAAAAAGTATTAGGATTAATGAAAGATGAAAACAATGGTAGAATAATGAAAGAATTTATAGGTCTTAAGTCAAAAATGTATTCAATAGATGTAGAAAATAGTAAAGTAGTTAAAAAAGCTAAAGGTGTTAAGAAAACAACTGTTGATAATTTAAGTTTAGAAAATTATAGGGACTGCTTGTATAGAAAAAAAATATTTTATAGTAGTATGTTAGTTTTTAGATCTCATATACATACATTATATACTCAAAATGTACATAAAATATCATTAAGTTATATAGATGATAAGAGGCATGTAAATGAAGATGGTATAAGTACGTATGCTTGGGGTCATTATAGGTTAAGTGAAAAATAAAAAGAGTAGTATAAGTTTATATATAATTTTAATAAATTTTATTGAAAACAAAAAAAAAATTACAATGTTTCATTTAATTTTGCATCTACATAATGTCTTAAAATAAATATATGTATTTTGCAAAGCACAACAACCATTATGTGTAACACATTGCTGTTTTTTGTTATAAAGTACACAGTTTAGATTTACATAATTATGTCTCTTTTTCTCAATTCTTCAATTATTAAAAATATTTCCTTTCCTTCATTTGTTTCTGCTAATTTTCTCAAATACTCCACAATTATATTAGGATTATCATCAAATAATTGCATTCTTGTGTTGTTGCTGGGAACTACTTCTTCTTCTTTCATTTCTGTGTCATGATATAAACATTTGTAAATATCACCTTCTTTATAGTAGCTATCAGAATTCAGAGGCTTTTTCTTTTCACATAGGTAGCGATGCTCTATTGCATCAGGCTTTTTCTGCTCCGTAAAAAATCAACTGTTTCTTTAGCAAACTGAAATTCAAAATTTGTTCTTTCTTATTGTATGTTAACTAGATTTATAGTATATTGTTGTTATTATTTTCTCATTCATCAGGCTCAATTTTATTCGGTGATCCTCAGACACAAGGTTTGATTTGTTTTTCGTTTTATATGAAAGGCTAGAGGAGTTGGGAGGAGGAGGAGGAGGAGGAGGAGGAGGAGGAGTTGGGAGGAGGAGGAGGAGGTTTAAACCTGTTTTCTTCTTAGCTGTTTTAAACAGCTAAGCTGTTTAGACCTGTTTCAACCTGTTAAACCTCCTCCTCCTCCTCCTCCTCCTCCTGAACAGGGGGTTCATCGTCTTCATCATCGCTTATTGTCAAAATGTGAAGAAGACGACGATGACGACGACGGCGATGATTTTGAATGATGCCTATATGCATCACATCGTCTTCTTCTTCACTGCTTATGTATATGTATGCCATTTTTTTATTTGAATTTTTAACTTGTTATATAGTATATTGAAATTTGAATGGAAACTGTAAAATATTTTCAATTTTCGCTCACTTTTATACTTCAAGATTGCCTAAAAAAATAGGAACATAATAACTTTTACTTAATTTTACATTATTCTTAGTTTTTGATGACAAACATTTTCACATCAATTATGCAATCCTGAAACCTATTAAATTTCCTTGAAATTTCATAAACAGGATACTTTCTAAAAAGAAATCTATTGATTCACAAGTCATAAAATGCACTATTTTATTAGGATCGTCAATAGTCATGGAAAAAATTTAAATCCTGAATCCATTTAAATTCCTTTAAATTTCACAATCAGGTCAGTTTCTAAAAAGAAAACTATTGGTTCACAAGCCATAAATTACTCGTACACTATTTTGTTAGGATCATCAATAGTCATGGGAAAAAAATTTAAATCCTGAATCCTTCTAAATTCCTCTACATTTAATAATCAGAATAGTTTCTAGAAAGAAATCTATTGTTTCACAAGACATAAATTAAACTCTTTTATTAGTCAATAGTTATGAGAAAAAATTGAAATCCTGAATACATTTAAATTCCTTTAAAATTAAAACTCAGGATAGTTTCTAGAAAGAAATCTATTGTTTCACAAGCCATAAATTAAACTCTTTTATTAGAACAGTCAATAGTTATGAGAAAAAATTGAAATCCTGAATCCATTTAAATTCCTTTAAAATTAAAACTCAGGATAGTTTTTAAGAAAGAAATCTATTGTTTCTCAAGCCATAAATTACACTATTTTATTAAATCCATTGACAGTTATTGATCTTACTAATAATCAACATAAAGCACCTGCTTAAATATGAATCCTTAAATAACACCTGCAACTAGTTTCTCATTATCACTACAACAACACACGCACACCCTTCGTCTAGACAAGACAAGACAAGATCAATGCCTTTGTGACGTCATGAACCGGCAGAGCCGGTGATTCAGAAACCCCATAAATACACTACTTACACCTTATTTTTTGAATAAAACGGTAGCACTGGGTACTGATGTCAGTACCCAGGAAGAAAAATTTTTGAACGTCGAATTTGCACTGCTTGCAGTATCTCCTAGTTTTGGATTTCTGCTTGTATCAATTGCAGCCAAATTGATTTATTTATTTTATATTTCTGTATAAATATTTCATAAATTTGGTTATTAGAAATTCTTTTTTCTTTTGGATTCATCCGAACCCATATTCCATCCATACCCTTAATTTTGTTTATAACGATAAATTTAACCTTTTGTATTATTATTTTGTATTATTAGTTGCTAGTAGAAAAATGCAATTGCAAATTTTCGAGAGCAATACGTCAAATTTGCGATTGCAAAAGTTTTGTAAATGCCATTTTGAGCAGTTGCGTTGGTAAGTTGCTACTTGCGACCGCAAATCGTTTCGTAAATAGCCCTATTAAACTCAATTCTGTATGATAGGGCTTACACTAACCATTTTTATTTAAGTTACATGTTATCAGCAAGTAGACTCGATCGGTATTAGTAAGCACTTGAACCCTCAGCATTCAAAGCTGAATGAACTTTTTGGAGTAAGATAGTTTCGACGCCGATAGTGGAGACAAATGATGAAAAACATTTTTCTATTTTTCTTCATTTGTCTGCAATTGCTTTTTCAATATCAAAATTTCAAATTTTCAGCAAAATAATACCACAATCAAATGTGATTGTCGTGTGGTAAAACATTGCTACAAAAATCATCGAGTTTAGACTTTAGAGTGAAAATAAAATAGTTATTGTAATTAGTGATATGCATACAAATTCTAGTATTTATTTGATGCATAATATACATATGTATGTAGGAAAGCGCGTGACTACGTCGATTTATCTACTTATCTATGTTGTACTATACAATCGAAAAAAATTCTATTAGACCAGTTTTTGTATTGTTCTAATTCTGCAGTACATATGCTTATAAATGAGATGTGAATTCCAAGATAGCCGATAAGAATAGACCTTTAAAATTTTGGGGAAAATTAAATTTTATTTAATTTGGTTTAAATTAGTGATTTTTACTAAAATTCGTATAAAATAATATTATAATTATTTCATTGAAAACTTAAAAAACTTTTAGAAATTGAACATAAGAAATATCTGTGGATTAAAAATCAGAAAATTCATTGTGGTTGGTGAAAGGACGCCATTTTTATATTAATCAATTTGAATTAATAAATAAAAATAAACTGAAAATAAATTACTTGTACACAGTAGTTTGTGTTTTTTTAAAGTAAAATAAATAAAAGTTATAAATAAATGAGTGAAAAAAGTGGTGGAGGAAAATTATTACTTCCTTCCCAATTGCTTCATAAAACCCAGATAGACGAAATTAATATGAAATTTGGTATAGAGATGGATCAATCAACGTCGTCTAATGTGGCGACTAAAACAGCATTGTGCAGTGACAACAATATTGTTGGCACAATTTCACACAATATGGCGGAAATGCCTACATCATCTAATGGAAAAACATTATTACAATCACCCGAAGGAAGCAGTGATATTACCAAGGAGTTATCTTCCAATACGATAAATATACCAGCATATAGCACAACTATGCCGTTATCTGCTGGGCTTTAGAATATGGATATAAAAAAGGTAATGGTAAATGTTACTCCATTTTTATCTTCGAAAAACTCATATGGCAGAATTAGTTTAAAAAGAAGAAACCCTAAATGGGACAGATTAATGCAATCCAAATTAGTTAAGTCCAGAATACTTGGTAGTTCTCTTCTTCTGAGTTAGTAATTAAAAAAAATTTCTGAAAAAAGTTATAACATTAAAGATTCATGGAAATTACAGAGAATAATGAAAATATTAATGTACATTTTTTAAATCAGGATATAAATAAGTTAAATGTAGCTGACAATAATACTAATTTAATAAGTATTAATAATAAGACTAAGAATAATAAATATACAAACAATATGAATTTTGATAAAAATAGAAATTTAGAAAATGTAAATTCAAATTTTGATCAATCAAATCAAAATAAATTTGCTCTACTAGATATTTATAATATAAGTGATAATAATAATATTAATAATGAAAGTTCTCTTAAATCTTCTAATGAGAATAGACAAAGCAATGGTAATAATGATACAGAAAAAATTACTATAAATAAGAATATAGGGGAAAAACATACTGGGGATAGTAGATTGAAACATAAAGGCAATAAACCTAATTTCTGTCCACCAATATTTGTTACGGGTGTTAGAACTTCAACCTTAATTACAGTAATTTTTGGAATTTCAAAAACTGTTAAATTTAGGTATGTTATGAATGGATACAGGAGAGTTAAAGTATATGTTGATGATATTACCGTACATCAAACACTATTAGATTAACTTAGAGAATCAAAGGCAGATGCTTTTTTCTTTTGTCCCAAACAAGCTAAAAAGCCCATGTTATTACTGAAAGGTATTGATGGGGAATCGGATTCTAATGAAATTATGAATGAAATTGTAGTAGATCTGGCAATTCCAATAATGTTTATAATTATCTATAAAATTTATCATTTATAAATATTTCATAGTAAACTATGTATGTGGGAATGAGAAAAATAGTAATAGGAAATATATCAGAGGAAAGTAATCCAGTTGGATGGCTTAGTGGGCAAAGCGGGTGGCTTAGTAATTCAGAAGTCGTAGGTTCGAATCTCACGGGTCGCCACACTTCCAACAAAACTTTTATTTCTGATATATTTCACATTGTTGTTAGTTTTTCAGAAAACATTACAAATGTTTTCTACAATTAATTTCCTACAAATTAATTTCCGATCTTACATTTGGGGGCTCGTCCGGGAATGAACTAGACTTAGGGACTTACCCTAGACACAGACTGAAAGACGAAGTTTAATTGCGACGATGATCGTACCGTGGGGGTGGACACAAGTATTTAGAGTAGAAGTTGACAAACGATGACAGACAGAACAAGAAGACTAACGAAAAAACGGTAATACATCTGAGGGCAGATGTATAGTCAGGAATGGCCGAATGTGGGAATGAGAAAAATAGTAATAGGAAATATATCAGAGGAAAGTAATCCAGTTGGATGGCTTAGTGGGTAAAGCGGGTGGCTTAGTAATTCAGAAGTCGTAGGTTCGAATCTCACGGGTCGCCACACTTCCAACAAAACTTTTATTTCTGATATATTTCACATTGTTGTTAGTTTTTCAGAAAACATTACAAATGTTTTCTACAAAGTAATTTCCTACAATTAATTTCCGATCTTACATTTGGGGGCATCTACCGGAATGAACTAGACTTAGGGACTTACCCTAGACACAGACTGAAAGACTTGTGAGTTTAATTGCGACGATGATCGTACCGTGGGGGTGGACACAACTACACAAGTATTTAGAGTAGAAGTTGACAAACGATGACAGACAGAACAAAGAAGACTAACGAAAAAACGGTAATACATCTGAGGGCAGATGTATAGTCAGGAATGGCCGAATGTGGGAATGAGAAAAATAGTAATAGGAAATATATCAGAGGAAAGTAATCCAGTTGGATGGCTTAGTGGGTAAAGCGGGTGGCTTAGTAATTCAGAAGTCGTAGGTTCGAATCTCACGGGTCGCCACACTTCCAACAAAACTTTTATTTCTGATATATTTCACATTGTTGTTAGTTTTTCAGAAAACATTACAAATGTTTTCTACAATTAATTTCCTACAAATTAATTTCCGATCTTACATTTGGGGTGTCAGAAGTGGGATGTTGGAAGTGTGGCGACCCGTGAGATTCGAACCTACGACTTCTGAATTACTAAGCCACCCGCTTTACCCACTAAGCCATCCAACTGGATTACTTTCCTCTGATATATTTCCTATTACTATTTTTCTCATTCCCACATTCGGCCATTCCTGACTATACATCTGCCCTCAGATGTATTACCGTTTTTTCGTTAGTCTTCTTTGTTCTGTCTGTCATCGTTTGTCAATTTCTACTCTAAATACTTGTGTAGTTGTGTCCACCCCCACGGTACGATCATCGTCGCAATTAAACTCACAAGTCTTTCAGTCTGTGTCTAGGGTAAGTCCCTAAGTCTAGTTCATTCCGGTAGATGCCCCCAAATGTAAGATCGGAAATTAATTGTAGGAAATTACTTTGTAGAAAACATTTGTAATGTTTTCTGAAAAACTAACAACAATGTGAAATATATCAGAAATAAAAGTTTTGTTGGAAGTGTGGCGACCCGTGAGATTCGAACCTACGACTTCTGAATTACTAAGCCACCCGCTTTACCCACTAAGCCATCCAACTGGATTACTTTCCTCTGATATATTTCCTATTACTATTTTTCTCATTCCCACATGTATATGTACATTATATATATAATTTATGTAAAATAAGACGAGTAATATGATATTATAATTCATTCGTAAATAAATGGTCCTCGAAATAAGAAGTTTTGTTTTTTATTGTTGTGAAGTGAATCTTACAAATCAGGTGTAGGGTGTGTGCCCAAAGTAAATGTAAAAAACAAAAAAAAAAATCTTTTTAAGTTATTATTAAAACTTGATTCCAAATAATTAAATGTGTATTAATTAGTTTTGGAGTAAAAAAATAAATGATATATGAAAATTAAAATGAGTCAAATAAAAGATGATCTAGCGAAAAATTTTTTTGAACACTGTACAGTCAACGTGTTAAAATTAAAATTACGCAGAATGAATTTAAGTACTCATGGGAATAAATCAACATTGATTTTAAGACTCCAAGATGCTTGGAAGGATTATAACTACGAAAGGATTAAGGAGATTATTGAGGCTGAAGAAGAGGATGAAATTAGTCAACGAGAACATGAGGACCATGTGGACATTCACGAATCACAAAATGGCGGCTCTAGTACTTCCGGAGCTACAGGTAATAGTTCAGATAATTCCTATATCACGTTAAATAATTCAAATGAAGAATTTAATCGCCTACAAGAAATTTTAAAGAAAAAAAAAGAAATTTTAAATTTAAAAAAACAAATCTCCCTATTAAATAATGATGATAATACACCAAGTGGTAGTTCTCAAATGTTTAATTTCAAAGACATTGAAAATTCATTACCTACCTTTTCTGGTGATGATAATTTATGTATTGAAAAGTGGTTAAAAAATTTTGAAGAGAACGCTGTCGCCTTAAAATGGGATGATAATACAAAATTAGTGTATAGCAAAAGGCTAATGTGTGGCACTGCACGACTTTTTTTGCGCACAGTGTCTGTTAGCACATGGCATGATCTCAAAGAAAAACTGATTCAAGAGTTTCAGAGAAAAATATCTAAAGCAGATATTCATAGAAAATTACAATCAGGGACTCCAGATTGGGCGAAATTTCGCAAATTGGGCGAAATTTTTTCGGATTTTGCGACAAAATTCTGTAATTTGCGAATGTTCTAATTGTTGGGCGATTTGGGCGAATTTTGATGATTTCCCTAAAATGATAACAAAAATAATTTTTTCCCTACTTGAATTAGTTTTGTTCTACTACCACAATTACTTATGAACTACTATAATTGCAATGTGTTGTTTAAACTGTCAACTGTGACAAACTTCATCGTATATGACAAAGAAAATCATCAATCAAACATATGTTAAAACAAATTATAGAAGAAAAGGGCGTAAAAGTATTTTTATAATATAATAATTGGTTATTAGAAGGTTATATTGCCGATTTTTGTTCAATGAAGAAAGGTGTAAAAAGTTAAGTTTGTTAAACATATATATTCTTTTTAGACGAACTGCTTCTCGTAAACGCTTCATTACGCTTAAATAATAATCCTTATTAACTGTTTGACCTGTTGGTAAAAATTCATGATGCACAACACCACGATAATCGATGAAAACGGTAAGCAAAATCTTTTTCTTTGATTGAGTACGACGAATTTTTCTGGGTCTTGGTTCTTCTGAAGCGCGCCATTCACTTGATTGTTGCTTTGTTAACGCATCAAACTCGTACACCCACGTCTCATCACCAGTAATGATCCGTTGAATGAATGCAGGATCAGCATTTACTCTGGAAAGCATCTCTTCAGCAACAATAACACGTTCTTGTTTTTGTAAAAAATTCAATGATTTAGGAACCAATTTCGCTGCAAGTCGTGTCAAGCCCAAATCATCACTTAAAATGCTTTGAATTGTACCAAATGAAATTCCTGTTTCAGTAACCATCTCTCTGATCGTTAATCTTCTATTTTCCAAAACCATTGATTTAATCAGATCAACATTTTCTTTGGTTTTTGATGTTGAAGGACGCCCAGGATGAATGTCATCCTTCACTGATTCACGACCATTTTTAAAACGACTATGCCATTCAAATGTTGTTGTTTTCGATAGAGAACTATCACCATAACATTTTTGCAACATTTTTAGCGTTTCAGTAGCATTAATTTCATTTTTTACGCAAAATTTAATACAAATTCTTTGTTCAATTATTTTTTCCATCGCAAAATCGAAAGTAAGCAAAAACTTGACCTAAACAAAGTGCTGTCAAAAAACAACTGATTGACATAAATAGCTCGAATTTGGAGGAAATGTAAAAAACAGGTATACAAACATAAATACTAAAAGAAATGCATCTTAAAATATTGGCGGGGGTTGTACATGAACAAGTCCGGGTTATTTTTGATCAGAGTAGTAGTTATTAAAAACTTTTCATTATCAAAATGGGAAAGTGGGCAAGATATGAAAAAAAATATAAAAAGGAATGGGAAAATCTTCCTGGATTCAAAGGTAGGTTTTGCTTGAGTGTTTTGTTTATACAATTTCCATTTATATAATGTATAATATTTTATCAGGCTGGTTATGTTCAAGCAAAAAAGGTGATAATTTTGCATTCTGTAAAATATGTGAAGTAGACTTGAGAGCACACAAAAATGATTTATTGCAAAAACATGCAGTATTTTAGGACTAATAGAATTACATGAAACAACTGGTGCTCAAATATATAAAAAGTTAACTGAATTTATATCTAACCTAAATTTAAACATCAAAAATTTGATTGGGATAGGAATTGATGGAGCCAGTAATCTTTGTGGAATAAATAATTCATTGGTATCTCGTTTAAAGCTTGATGTACCACATTTAATTGTTGTACGTTGTATCTGTCACAGTTTGAATTTATGTTCTTCCAAAGCTTCTGAGGAAATACCTGATAAAATTGAATTTTTAATTAGAGAAACTTTTAATTGGTTTTCTCACAGCCCTTTAAGAAAACATAAATATCGTAAATTGTTTTCTGTTATTAATGATAATTGCAATCCACTTAATTTTGTCAAAATATGCCATACTCGCTGGCTTTCTCGCTACGGCGCTATTTCCAAAATTATCGACCAATTTTTAGAGTTAAAAACTCTTTTCTCGATTTATTCGTTGTCTGAAAAATGCTATACCACGAAATTATTGGCAGCCATGTACAAAGATGATTCTAATTTATTGCTATTGATTGCACTAAAACCTTTATTAAAAGATGTTACAAATTTGAATATCTATTTTCAAAATAACGACGTAGACCAGGGTTTCGAACCGAACCTGAACCCGAACCCTGAACCCGTTCCGGTTCAGTAATTTTCTCTTAATTTTGTGAACCTGAACCCGAACCCGAACCTATCTACAAATTGGGTTTAGGTTCATAATTTTTTTTTGCTTTGAAAAAACTTGTTTTATACAATTTTTTCTTAAAATCCTAAAATTGCAATGAGAGTCGCAGTTGAAAACGATTATTTACTAAAATTTATTAGAAATTTGAACTAGAATACAAACATGATTGAACATGATCAATATTGTTTGTGGTATTACTGTAACTTGTGTGCTATTTACTACGTATATTAAATAAAAAGCGCATATAATTTTCTTTGTTTCGGATTCTGATTATTTTGTTTCATTTATTGATGCGAAAATATGTGTTCATTCGATTGTGATTTGATTTGTGATTGTGAGCAGTTTAAATTTGAAATTAGAAATTAGAAATGTCGGTTAATCCAATTAAAAAATTCTTCACATACGATTCAGTTAAAGATGAATCAAAGTGCTTAAAATGCTTATTAGTAATGAAAGGTAAATATACGCATACTTATGATATGTTATAATTACTATTTTAAATACTTTATTGGTGTACACTTTTAATTTTATTATTTTTTTAATAAGGCAAGCATTCGGCAAATCTAGGCCGCCATTTAAAAAGAAAACATCCTAACGAATACGAAAATATAAATAAAGACAAAAATAATCAACCGTCAACTTCAGGTGTAATTAAAAAAACTAAAACGCAACAAGATATTTCAATGAGATTAGATATTGAGAAATATTGTAATTTAATTAAAATCAACATGTCATCAAAATGTTTCATTGATGCTTGCGTAAAACTAGTTACGGTAAATGGACGACCTTTTTCGATTTTCCAGGATTCTGGTTTACGCGAAATTATCGAACCAATAATGAAATCTTTGAAAGTGGTTGTAAACTCAGAAAATATTAAAGACTTAGTGAGCAATAAAGCTGAAGAAATAAAAAATATAATTAAAAATGAAATGAAAAAAAAATTAGTGTCTTTAAAAATTGATTCTGCTTCACGACTTGGTAGAAGTGTTCTCGGTATAAATGTTCAGTATATTTATAACGAAAAAATTGTATTAAGAACTCTCGAAATGCGTGAAGTGGTCGACAGATTAACAGCGAATCATATTAAAAATATTATAATTGATGTCATAAAATCTTATGCTATGACATTAAATCAACTTTATTCAGTTACATCCGACAATGGTAGAAATATGATTAAAGCAGCTGAATTGTTGAGAAATGAGTTTGATGAAGTGACTGATTTAGAAGAAATAGAAAGTGAAGACAACAGTTACTTCAATAATGAAGAAGAAGGAATAGAAATGCTGACAAACTTACAAAGAAACATTATTCATTTTAAATGCGTAGCTCATACTATACAATTAGCAGTCCAGAATACCATTTCTATATCTTCAATTAAAACAAAAATAGATGCATGCAGAGAAATTTCAAAAAAATTGCGAACACCTAACAGAGCTTTTCTATCAAAAAAACGTGGTTTAAATAAAGCTATTCTTGATTGTCCTACTAGATGGAACTCGACTTTCGACATGCTTCATCGTTTATTAGAATATAGAAGTTTTTGCTCAGATGTTCTTGATCCTGAATTAGTTATGGAGGAAACAATATGGAATTTTGTTTCAGAGTTCGTCGAAATTTTCGAACCAGTAAAAATTTTAACACTAAACTTGCAAAATGAGCAATTAAACTTGGGGGATTTTTATGGGATTTGGTTGAAATTCAAATTAAAATTGGAAAAAAATAACGATAAACAATTAGCTATTGATTTATATTCAAATATACTTGAACGAGAAAAGTCATTTATTAACAATGATCTTTTGAACGCTGCTGTATATTTAGATCCTAGATTTAAATTATTGCTGAGTGAAGACAGTATTATTAAAGCTAAAGAACAAATTATGAAAACTTCAAAAAATTTGAGAGATCTTGAGACTGAAAATGAGCCACAATTAAGTAGTTTTTTTAAAATTGGTTCTTGCTCTGGTAATGCCACATCTAGTTCTTCAGATGGAGAACTAGACATACTAGAAGAAATGCTAAAAAAAAAAGAGAAGCAAAAGACTTTAGCAACTCCAAATATTGTTCAAAACAAAATTGATTTTAATATACTTCTACAACAAGAAATTGAAATTTATGAAAACACTCCTAGAATGTCGAAAGACAAAAACGTTTTAGAATTTTGGAAACAAGCAAAAACTGAAACACCAATGTTAAGTGCAGTTGCTCAAATCATCTTTGCTGTACCTGCGACGCAAGTAAGCGTAGAACGAGCCTTTTCAGGATTAAAATTCATTTTAGCATCACAGCGAGCTAATTTAAGTGAAAGCTCATTACAAAACATTTTATTTGTAAGACTAAACGAACAATTTTTGAAGAAGTAAATATAAAATTTTATTTGTTGAAAATAAAAAAAATAAATTTAAAAATAAAATTGATTTTTTAATTAAAACACACCTTATTTATTTATCCAACTTAATTGAACCCGAACCTGAACCCGCACCCGAACCCGAACCAACTATTTTTTAATGTATTGAACCCGAACCTGAACCCGAACCCATAATTTAAAGGGTTCGAAACCCTGACGTAGACTTCTTCAAAGCACAAAATGAAATCGAAAATTATGTTCAAGTACTAATTAAAAAAGTAATTAAGGATGATGTTAGTTTACCAGAAAATATATTTGACGCATTTAATATGTTAGAAAGTCAGGAAAATTTGAAAGAGGTGCTTTATATAAGCTTGGGATATGATTTCGAATTAAAATCGCAAGAACTGAATATACAGAAAGAAAGCCTTATAGAAATTAAAAAGGTGGTCAAAAATTTTATTTTGAAATTGCTAGCTGAAATTAAAAAAAGGATACCAGATAATTATTACCTTTTGAAAAACATTAATAACTTTTCGCCAGAAGTTTGCTTAAATCAGTTACGTCCTGGTTTCAAAGAACTGCCTTTGGAGTTGATCTTGAAGAATGATGATTTGGTATCCAAAATAGAAAGCCAGTGGGAAGCGTTACCACTTATTGATTGGAAAAAACAATTTAGTCAACAAACTTTACCAAATGATCCTATTGAATTTTGGATTCAAGTATATAACACAAAAAATGCATTAGGAGAAAAGAAATTTTCGGAATTGGCTAATTTTGCCCTAAGTATGCTTTCTTTACCTGTAAGCAATGCATTAGTTGAACGTACATTTTCCTTCATGAATTTAATAAAAACAAAAACAAGAAACAAACTTAACAGTGTATCACTTGATGCTATTGTTCGCATTAGAACTGATTCTAAAGCAAAAGGAATTTGTTGCAATAAATTTACACCAACTAATGCTATGTTTTGTAGATATAATAAAAGTATATATTTAGAAAATGAGACTGATGATGATGTAAAAATTGTTGAAAATGAATTATTTTTGTAATACAATATATACGGTTTTACAGGTTTATTCTGCAGTTGTGTGTGATGCAGATTTCAAAAGTTATATGAATACCTCTATTGTTTTTTTTTTTTTTTTTGATTTTTTCGTTATGTTTATGTTAAATTTTCGTTACATTTTATGGTTGAATTGATAAAATATATGTATTTAGCATTTATTTTTGTACATTTTATTTTTCTAAGTACATATTGAATTCATTTATTATTTGAAAAGGGAACGCACCAAAATCCGGATTTTCAAAATCCAGAAGTATCAAAATCCGGAAACTCAGTAAAATTCCGGATAGTACAAAATCCGGAACATGCAAAATCCGGAAAATTCAAAATCCGGCACATTTAAAATCCGGAACATTCAAAATCCGGAAATACAAAATCCCGAAAGTACAAAATCCCGAATATACAAAATTTTTATTTTTGCAAAAAATATTCATTTTTTTATATTTATCTAGAACAAAATTTTTATATATTGAATTCATTTGTTTTGATTGCCTGTTTTCTGTTTCTCTGCCTTATTTTCCAATTACATATTGATATATTTAAACAGGTGTTGCAGCAATTATACAATTTTAATGTATATGTATATGTATGTATATAATGTAATAAAACTTTCTTCTAATAAGTAACAAGACCTTTTTTTGTTTACCTACGTATATGGCACCCTTCAGTGTTGATGTTGTTATTGTTACTTATATAGATATATAAGCACCCGTAAGTGTACATATATAAAGTAATTATATTGTTATCATCTATTGTAATGTAATAGATTCATGATCTAAGATGATATTCTTCCAATTTTGTTGTATTTTTTTTTTTTTACAGCAAAATATTCTGCAATAAAACAATGTAATAAAATTTTCTTACAAATTTTGGTTTGCATATGGGTAAGTATTTTTGAAATTCTTAATATTTTATGCCGCTATTTTATTTCTAATAGAATAATCATAAGGAAATTTCAGTATAAAGTTTTTTTTTCTTGTTTTTAACTATTCATTTTTAAAATTTCTGTTTATTGTGAAAGAAGTTGTTGAAGATAACGAATTAGTTGTATAAAGGTTTCACGCGAGATAGTGCAATTTTAATAAACATTATATGTTGTAATAGTTATGCGATAAAAATTTAATATTTGTAATACATATTCGTAACATAGTGACTTCTATATTATTTAAAATTTTATATTTGTGACAAAAAAAAAAACGGTAAGAAATATTATCTTGATGGTTAAAAGTGTTTTGTGCATTAAAAAAAGTGATAATTAATTTCAGATGGAAAGTACAAACATAAATTTTTTAAAAAGTAACAAAGGAAAGAACAAACTTGAAATAAATGGATATGTTTATTTAATGGACAAAAAAACAAAAACAACAATAAACTGGGAATGTGAAAATCGAAAAAATGGGAAGTGTAGATCGAGGATCACAACCTACATTATTGAAAATAAAATAAAAAATGGTCCTACAGCACATAATCATGAACCTGTAGCTTCTAGCTCAAAAGTTTCAGAAGTCAATAGTTACATTAAAGAACAAGCTAAGACAACAGATAAGCAGGCATGTAGTATCATATCCGACTCAATTGTCCATTGCGATCGACCAATACGTCCTTATTTGCCATCAAAGAAAGCACAAAAAAACAAAATCATTCGACATAGAAAAAAAACAAATTCGCAAGAACCATCGAATTTAGACGAAATTAATATCCCTGTAGATTTAAAATTTATAGAAGATGAGGAATTTCTTATATCTTTTAAAAGATTTGGAGAGGATGCAATAATTCTTCTTGGGACATTATCAAACGTAAAATACCTGTCAAAGTCGAAAATCTGGTTAGTAGATGGAACATTTAAAGTAGTACCAACAATGTTCAAACAACTATACACAATACATGGTGTTGTTGGGACATCACTCAATAATGAAATAGTTCCACTCATTTTTTGTTTAATGACAAGAAAAAGTGCAAAATGTTACGAAGAAATGATATATGAGTTGCTAAAATTTGCATGTACTCATGAAGTACACTTGCAACCAGATTTCATATTATCTGACTTCGAGAAAGCGTCCATAAATTCTATGTCCGAATTTTTCCGACAAACAACATTTAAAGGCTGTTTTTTTCATTTCGGACAAATTTTGTGGAGACGCATACAAAAAGAAAAATTAGACCAAAGATATGGTTCTGATGAAGTGTTTTCTTTAGCAATAAGAAAATTAAAAGCATTAGCTTTCCTTCCACCGGAGGATATCCCTGAGTACTACAAGACAATAGAAAATGCTGATAGAGATTTTTTAAAAATTTCATCTTTTGTTGAAGAAAATTATATATTTGGGAAAAAAAAAGGCAAAGGAGTCTATAAAAAGCCATTGTATCCACCGACATTTTGGTCCGTATATGAAAACATTCAGCTTGGCTTACCACGGACGCAAAATAAAGTGGAAGCATGGCACAGAAGAATAGGCTATCTGATTGGAAAAAATCACACCGGCCTTTATAACTTATTGAACCAATTAAAATGTGAACAGATTTATGTCACTAATACAATAAATTCAATATTAAGCGGTGAACCGGTGAAGAAAAATATTAAATATTTAAGAAAAGAGGAAAAAATACTGAATATTTTGAATACCACTGATTCTTACAACAAAAATGAATTCTTGGAATGTTTAGCAAGAAATTTGAGGCTGTATTAAATTCATAAAATAATAAATTCCATACATATACGTATACGTACATATTCTAATAACATTTTTTAAATTCTCATATTTTACATATAAGTTTTTTTAATTTTAAACAAAAAATCATTTTTTTTAAGAAATAATTTTGTTATTTAATTTTTATATCTAGTTTTATAATTAAGATTTCTAATTTTTATTAAAATTTCTAATAACTTCTCATTTGTTACTTCCAGCACTTTTTTAATATATTTTAATAAAAAACATTTACTTTATGTATTGCAACTTTTATTTACTATAAACAATTAAATGCTCAGCAGCTTAGTTATCTGCCGGATTTTTACCGGATTTTTACCGGATTTTTACCGGATTTTTACCGGATTTTTTCCGGATTTTGTACTACCGGATTTTGTATGTTCCGGATTTTGTACTTTCCGGATTTTGTATTTCCGGATTTTGAATGTTCCGGATTTTAAATTTGCCGGATTTTGAATGTTCCGGATTTTGCATCTTCCGGATTTTGATACGCTGGATTTTGTACTTCTGGATTTTGATACCAACCCGCTGAGCAGCTTAGTTATCTGCCGGATTTTTACCGGATTTTTTCCGGATTTTGTACTACCGGATTTTGTATGTTCCGGATTTTGTACTTTCCGGATTTTGTATTTCCGGATTTTGAATGTTCCGGATTTTAAATTTGCCGGATTTTGCATCTTCCGGATTATGATGTTCCGGATTTTGATACGCTGGATTTTGTACTTCTGGATTTTGATACCAACCCATATGAAATTCTTAAATCTCGTCAAGGTCATGCTTATTCATTAAATAAAAATTATATCACAGAAAAGATTTAAATTCAAAGTCAAAGTCAACAACAATACAAAAGCCTTAAATGCCACAATTGTTTTTTATACGGTCATAAAATTTCTAACTGTCCTAAGCCACTTCGAAAAAAAGGTAGTTGTTTCAATTGTGGTAATGAAAATCACAAAGCCAATGAATGTCCACACAAAGTTATGAATATTCAAAATGTTGTAAATGATGATTATGATAAAGAAAGTACAATTTTACACATGCATAATGATTTGATTTACGAATTGGAATATCAGCTGTTGAACGATAATGATAAAATAATGTGCACAAATACTTTATCAACATTACTGGATTCTGGTAGCGCAATAAGTTTTGTACAAGAAAAATATATACCACCATTTGTAATACAAAATATTGATAAAGATAAGTATTTATTTTGTGGTATAAATAATAGCCGTTTAAATATTATAGGTCAGGTAAAAGCAAAGATTAAATTTGAAAATAATTTTGTTAAAATGATGCTTTTTGTTGTTTCAAATAATTCAATGAATTATTGTTCTATTTTAGGTCGTGACTTTATTAAACATAATAATATGTATTTAATGAAGAATGACCAAGTCATCAAGATAAATGAACATAATAATGAAAATAAAAACATCGAAAAATTAGAAGATAATATTAAACAAGTGGATAATGTAAATAATAAAGGTATGTATCATAACGATGACATTCTGTCGTTTTCTGATATATTAAACATACAAATTGATGATGACTCAGAAAAAATTGTTTTAAATATTAATGAAAAATTAAATTATATGACTCAAAGGAAAATTTATGATATAATACAGCATACTTGGACTATATCTGGTACTCCTTGTAATAATAGCATTCATGATGATATTCAACTGGATATAAAATTAATCAAAGATGAAGTAGTTTATTCAAAACCTCGGCGATTACCATATTCACATACAATTGAACTAAAGAAAATTATTAATGATCTGTTGGCGCAGGGGATAATCCGTGAAAGCAATTCAGCATATGCTTCACCAATTGTCTTAGTTAAAAAGAAAACTGGTGAATTACGTCTATGTGTGGATTATAGGGAAATTAATAAATTAACGGTCCGAGATAATTATCCACTCCCACACATAGAAGATATGCTTGATAGATTACGTGAAAAAAAATATTTCACTACTTTAGATTTGCGTAGTGGTTTTCATCATGTATCTGTTGCTCCGAATAGTGTAAAATATACATCATTTGTTACACCTTTTGGACAATTTGAATACCTCAAGATGCCTTTTGGGCTTAAAAATGCACCTTCTGTGTTTCAACGATTTATTAATAAAATCTTTAAAGGTCTTATTGATGAAGGAAAAGTCCTTATTTTTTTAGATGATTTTATGATAGCCACATAAACAATTGAAGGACATTTTGAGGTACTTAAAGAGATTGTCCACATTTTATGTAAATATTCGTTACAACTAAGGTTTGACAAATGTAAATTTTTATACCAAGAGATCAATTATTTAGGTTACACTGTAAATTGTAAAGGTATTCGCCCTAATAAAGAAAATTTATTGGCTGTAGAAAACTATCCAATCCCTAAAACAGTTAAGGAGGTTCAAGGGTTTTTAGGATTAACATCTTATTTTCGTAAATTTATTAAAGACTTTGCAATTCATGCAAAACCTCTTTACGATCTTCTGAAAAAGGATGTTGAATTTTGTTTTAATGACAAAGAACTTAGGGCATTTAATTTTTTAAAGTCGAAACTTTTAGAAACACCAACTTTGGCAATTTATAATCCCACCAGTGTCACAGAATTACACTGTGATGCTAGTAGCTACGGATTCGGAGCTATTCTCATGCAGAAGCAGTCAGATGGAAAATTTCATCCTATTTTCTATTTTTCTAAAAGATGTACCGAAACAGAATCGAGATATCATAGTTTCGAATTGGAAACTTTATCTATTATATACGCATTACGTCGATTTCGGGTGTATCTTTTAGGTATTGATTTTAAAATTGTTACAGATTGTCAGGCTTTAACATTAACATTGAATAAGAAATTTCTAAATCCCAGAATTTCGAGATGGGCTCTTGAGTTAGAAGAATTTACGTACAAAGTCGAACATCGTGGCTCAAATAAAATGGTGCATGTTGATGCACTTAGCCGATATTCTTGTATTGTGACAATTTCTGACGAGTCTTTTGACGTAGCTCTAGCTTCTGCTCAGAAAAAAGATGCCATTATTAAATCCATATCATCAGAATTAGAGAAAACAGATAGTCCTTCATACGCTTTATTCAATGGTATGGTATATAAAAAGGAGAATGGAAATCTTCTCTTTTATGTTCCACAACAAATGGAACAAAGAGTTATCCAAATGCACCATGAAAATCTTTGTCATTTAGGGGTTGAAAAGGTTTATGAATACTTGTGTAAAATTTATTGGTTTCCTTTAATGAAGCAAAAAATAAAATCTTTTATTGAAAATTGTTTAAAATGTATATATTTTTCGCCATCTTCTGGTAAACCTGAAGGAGTATTACATAATATTCCTAAAGGTGAGTTGCCTTTTCAAGTTATACATGTGGATCATTCTGGTCCTCTTCCTGCTGCTGGTACTAAAAAATATATATTTGTGGTAATAGACGGTTTTACTAAATTTACAAAGCTTTTTGCAAGCAATAGTACGAAAACTCGTGAAGTAATTTCTGCACTTGAAACTTATTTTCAGTTTTATAGCCGTCCAAATAAAATTATAAGCGATAGAGGTACCTGTTTTACGTCTAAAGAATTTGCTGATTTTATAAAGTCTTATGATATCCAGCATATTAAAATTGCTACATTATCACCACAAGCAAATGGCCAGGTAGAAAGAGTTAACAAAATATTAACGCCAATGTTTTCTAAAAACACTGATGAAAGTAGTACAGCCAATTGGTATAAGAATCTGTCTAAAGTTGAGTTTGCCTTAAATAACACAATCAATCGTTCCACTGGTTATATGGTTTTTGGTATTAATCAAAAGGGTAAAGTTAATGATAAAGTTTTGGAATATCTTATGGATAAAAAAGATAAAGACACAGGTAGAAATTTACTTGAGATTCGTGAAAAAGCCAGTAAAAATATTGAACGTAGTCAAACATATAATAAAAAACGATATGACAATTCGCATAAAACACCGCATAAATATTCTATCGGAGATTATGTGATGATAAAAAATGTTGTTAGCACACCCGGTATAAATAAGAAATTTCTACCTAAATTCCGAGGACCTTATGAGATTACAGAAATATTAGAGAACGACAGGTATGTAATTAAAGACATAGAAGGTATACAGATATCTAGAATACCTTATAAAGGAGTTTGTTCTGCAACAAACATGAAGTTGTACAAAATTTGAAATGTAAACTTCATTTTCTTATGACTTGGTTATTCTTTTGGTCATGCCTTACAGATTAATATATGTATTATAAAAATAATGACGATTAAATATAT
This sequence comes from Anthrax anthrax, assembly GCA_963971155.1. Taxonomy (NCBI): domain Eukaryota; kingdom Metazoa; phylum Arthropoda; class Insecta; order Diptera; family Bombyliidae; genus Anthrax; species Anthrax anthrax. Next base: position 34,398,429 of record OZ020117.1, read on the forward strand.
TTAAAATTTTTATGATATATGTATATAATTTTAGTATGACATTTGGAAAATATTTTATGTATTTAAATGATATTACTTAAAATAAAATTCTTTTATTTAATAATTATTATGTATGATTCATGATGATCTTATGATTATGTAATACTTGTTTATATGTAAGTTACTAATTAATTATGTAACAATTTATTTTAAATGAAAAAAAAATATATTTTGCATCCTAATGCATTCGTTAGTGTTGAACATTTTTTATTAGTATGTTCAATGAACGTTTATAAATTTTGACATTAATTAAAATTGTTTGTATATGGGAAAATTTTGCTAATTTTAAATTAATTAAATTCTCGAAAAGTTAGAAACATGTAAATTGTATCTTTGTAAAGATTTCGTTCTATATTACTTAAAAATTAAAAATATTAAATGTTAATTATAATGTAAAATTATAATCGAGGTCGATTATATGTCAGGTGGGCCGATTGTAGTAGATCTGGCAGTTCCAATAATGTTTATAATTATCTATAAAATTTATCATTTATAAATATTTTATAGTAAACTATGTATATGTACATTATATATATAATTTATGTAAAATAAGACGAGTAATATGCAGAGCTGTCGTTTGACTCCGATCGGAGTATTTTTACTCCTTTTCTACTGTCTGTACTCCCGTACTCCTCCTTTCATCCATATACTCCGCTTTGAATTGAGTTAAACTATGCAGTTAACTCATCTATGTTTAAGACACTTCATTTTTACTTTTTTCTAAATTCTATTTTGTATCGTTTTGTTTCATACCATTTTCATTTGTACTTTCTACTTGTACTGTGTATTTATATTTATGGTCTAAGTCCATTGCATGACAGGAGCAATAAAGTATTGTGAAACCATCTATTTCAATCGTACAAAATCAATTACAGCAGCAACAAAACTTTATTTATTGTTATTACTGTACTGTCGCTGCTGCTGTCTTTAGTCTTAGCTTAAAAGTTTAAACTTTTATTTTTAATTCATTCCATTTTTATTTCTTGATTTTATTTTTTGACAATTTAATAATTTGTTAAATATATTGTAATAACGATTTAAGGTTATGGCTTCATTAAGGTTAATTTCATTATCGAAAATTATGAATTTTGTCGGTAAAAATTAATTTGTACAATTTATCAAAATTTAATGAAGAAGTAAAAACATATTAAATTGAAATACTGTAGCTTATGGACAAGTGAGTGAAATCATTGAACACGCAATAAAAGTTTTCTAGTGTAAATAATAAATTGTTATATTTGAATTATTTAGATTTTTGATTAAACGTGCTCGTCTTACCTCATCAGTTAGTGTGGACGATATTGAACATGATGCTCAAAACGTTATACAAAATGATGAGTATTCAACCCAGTTAAGTGATGTTAATGCACAACAAAATAATGTACTTCAAAACCAAAACACGAATGAAAACAAGGTCTGTAAAATACAAAAATTTAGAGTAAATTGGAAAGAAAAATTTTCTTGGATTGATGAAAAAAATGGTAAGCCTTTTTGTAAAATTTGTGTAAAATCATTGTCTAACAACATTGCACATTTGGAACGGCATCAAAAAACAATTTCCCATAATAAAATGCAAGAAACATTAAAAAATCAAATACATATTCCAACAAGCATGAAAAATGACGAGAATATAAAAACAAAAACCAAAATCAAAATAGCTGAGTTAAAAGTAATCATGTTTGTTGTAGAACAAAATTTACCTTTTACTCTGATACCATTACTTTTGGAACTTATCAAAAAAGTTGCATCTGATTCCGCAATAGCGAAAGAATTACATTCGGGCAAAACAAAAGGCACAGAAACAGTTCATCTCATTGCAGAGCACAATTTAAAATTAATTACAGAAACCCTGAAAAATCAAAAATTTTCGCTCATTGTGGATGAAACTACCGATATTTCAATGAAAAAATCCATCGTTCTTATAGTTAGATATTTTGATACAAATTTAAATAAAGTCAAGGATAGATTTCTAGCACTGCTTCAAGTAAGAGGAAGTGACGCTCGAAGTCTCTTTGCAGTGATTGAAAATTTTTTTGAAAAATGGGAAATTCCATTTCAAAATATGATAGGATTCGCAGCAGACAACGCGTCAGTTATGATGGGAATAAAAAATGGCCTACAAACATTGCTCAAAAATAAGAACAAATATCTTTATATATTGGGATGTACTTGCCATTCCATACATCTTTGTTCTTCTGCAGCATGTAAAAAGTTACCTAGTAGTATTGAAGAATTAGCACGCGATATATATATATGGCTTTTTTGCTCACAGTTCTAAAAGGCAAACTCAATTTCAAGAGTTTCAAAAGTATTTTGATGTGAAAATGCATAAAATTTTGAAATTATCTGGCACAAGATGGTTATCAATGGAGGCAGTCATCGTCAGAATACTGGAGCAATGGACAGCATTGAAATATTATATGGTGTCAGAAGAATTCGATAATAATCAAGATATGGCCGCCAGAATCAACCTTAATATGAATGACAAAAATAAAGCCTACTTTTTATTTTTGTCATACATATTGAAAATAGTAAATAAGATGAATACAGAGTTTCAGTCGGAATCGTTTAATTTCCATATTTTATTGCCAACATTGCAAAGTAATTACAAGAACATTCTTTTTAATTTTATAAAACAAGAATACATAAATTTAGATATCACCAATATCAACTACGAAGATACTGCTTTACACAAACATATTAAAGAGGTTTATATTGGGGCTAAAGCAGAACTTGTAATAAAAAATTTAGATGACAGAGATATAATAGAAATCAAGAAACATTGTTTAAATTATTATATTGAATTATGCAGACAAATAAAACTTCGATTTAATTTTCAAGACGACGTACTACTTGCTGTTCAAGGTATTAATCCTGATAATTTAGTAGATAGCTTGTCACATATAGTATCATTGTTTCCTAATTTATCAAACGAACAAGACATTGATGATATTGACATAGAGTGGCGGAATATAATTACATGTGGCAAAAATTTATTATCGAATGAATATAAACAAAATATAGAAGTATTTTGGTCTAAAATATTTGAATTGAAAAATGGCCTTGGAACAAAAATGTACCCAAAAGTAGAAAAGCTTATTCAAAGCATATTGTCTTTACCACACAGTAGTGCAGCAGCAGAAAGAGCATTTTCGTCTTTAAATTTAATTAAAAGCAAAACGAGGAATTCTTTGTTAATTGAAACTGTGAGTTCAATTATGAGTGCAAAAGAAATTTTAACAAACGTCGAACATGGACAAGACTGGGAACCAAATCAAGGACTTATTTCTGCCTATATGAAAAAGTATTAATTTCAAATTGAAATATAAAATCTAAAATATAAAATTACCGTTTACTTTTTATTAGCCACTAAGAATCTTTTTGTTTTTGTTTTTTTTAATTAAATATTTTTTTTTAATAATTATTATTATTTTTTCAAATTTGTTGGAGGTTAATTCTGTTAAATATTATGTATTTTTTAAAGTAAGTTCTACTTTTTTGTTTCTGTTTTTTGATTATCAGTTATGTTTTTTTGTTTTTATTTAATACAATGTAAAACTGGATTTGAAAACTAAGAAAATAAATGTATAAAGTGAAAAGAAAATACTTTTATCGCATGTATTTATTTATTTTGGCTTTTATAAAAATATACTCCCCTTTTATTGAAAATACTCCGATTTTTGATACTAAAAACTCCTTTTGAAAAATGTCAAACGACAGCCCTGGTAATATGATATTATAATATAATTCAATTGATATTACAATTCATATAGTCAAACATATAATAAAAAACGATATGACAATTCGCATAAAACACCGCATAAATATTCTATCGGAGATTATGTGATGATAAAAAATGTTGTTAGCACACCCGGTATAAATAAGAAATTTCTACCTAAATTCCGAGGACCTTATGAGATTACAGAAATATTAGAGAACGACAGGTATGTAATTAAAGACATAGAAGGTATACAGATATCTAGAATACCTTATAAAGGAGTTTGTTCTGCAACAAACATGAAGTTGTACAAAATTTGAAATGTAAACTTCATTTTCTTATGACTTGGTTATTCTTTTGGTCATGCCTTACAGATTAATAAATGTATTATAAAAATAATGACGATTAAATATATTTAAAATTTTTATGATATATGTATATAATTTTAGTATGACATTTGGAAAATATTTTATGTATTTAAATGATATTACTTAAAATAAAATTCTTTTATTTAATAATTATTATGTATGATTTATGATGATCTTATGATTATGTAATACTTGTTTATATGTAAGTTACTAATTAATTATGTAACAATTTATTTTAAATGAAAAAAAAATATATTTTGCATCCTAATGCATTCGTTAGTGTTGAACATTTTTTATTAGTATGTTCAATGAACGTTTATAAATTTTGACATTAATTAAAATTGTTTGTATATGGGAAAATTTTGCTAATTGAACCAGTTCAAGGCTGGTCAAGATCTCAAAAAGTTGTTTCAGATAAGAGGTATTCTGCATCAAAGAGTATATTGGGAAAAGCTTATAAAAGCTTTTTAAGCTATTTCCGTTGTCAAAAATTTGGTCATACAGCCGCTTACTGTGGTTTAGGAGAAACATGTTTATTATGTGCTAAAGAGCACTCGGTAACAAATTGTCCTTTAAAATTAAAGGGAAAAATAGTTGATAGTGATCTTAGATGCAGCAATTGTAATGAAGTGGGTCATGCTGCTAATTCAAGAGATTGTACATAGAGAGAAATTAATTTCGACAATAATACTAACATAATTGGTAACCTGGATGAAGAAATCAATTCACCGTTTGGTATGTCAATGAGTGCACTCTTTAATGGGATAAGAAATTTTTGACCAAAATACTCTTTAATTAAAACCAAGGAAGATAAGATGGTTTCCGTAATCAGTTTCATTACTTCATTAATCTCTAATGAGCAATGCAAATAAGTTTATAGCAATCAACCATTCTACAGCCAGACTTTAAACTTAAAATTTCTTAAAGGAAAGTTTGTTATCTATTTGTTTTAATTTTCTTTGGAAATACTGATATAAAATGTATTGTAATTACAATCTTAGTACTGATTTCATATTATTTTATTAATGACTCACCTTATACTCACCTTATACGTTTGAATTGAAACACATCATGGATTATAACTTCAAGTCAATATCCTGTATTTTGATACATTTTATTTTCATACTTTTAACTTTAAAAACATTTGTCCAAAATTGCAACGGTCATGTATTTCCGAAACATAAGTTTTATTGTCCCTAAATAAAAAACAAATTAATTTAACATATAAAATATAACACATAAACATATAAAATCATATTATTAAACATATTGAACATTCTTACCGTTAATTAAAGGTTGAACATTTTGAATCCCATCAGAGCCAGGCACTTTAAACGGAGATAGTGCAATAATAATGTAATAATGCACTTTCTGTTCGGTTAACTTTGAACTATTTCGTTATTTATTAATTTTATCGCATGAACAGAATCAACAGAATTTATAATGAATTATACCTGGATTCACTCTAGGTAAATGCAATGCAATGGTTTTTCCTTGTGGTGGTCTGAAAAAATGATGAACGCGTATTTAATTCGTGTAATGGATTCTAAATATCCAATCCTTTTGGTGTCATTAGAGTTCTGAATTGTAATTGAATAATTCTGAATTTTCAATATAACATCCCGCATACTTTTTTTCTACCAAATAACGTAAACAAACAATAAACCGAGTTATAAGGCGTTTACATTGCATTTTCAGCAAGAGATTAAGCATTTACGAGATTAACGTAATCTATACCGTTTACACTGAACGAAGTAGATTATCTTTGACAGTTCAATTTTTGTTTTATTTGGTTTGGTTATTGTTTTAACAAATATTACAATTTGTGTAAATTATTTATTTTAAAATTCAAAACACTATAAAAAAATCAACCGAACAACAAGCCGAAGTGAAATAAATAAATGAAATATTATCAATAACGACTGAAATATTTTTAAAATCAAAATTTAATGTCAAATTCATGTGTCAAATATATCAGCAAATTCGATACTCGCAATGCTGACTCGTGCTGAAAAGGTGTTTGTATAGGGTTTAGTAGATTAACAAGTAGATTAAAAATAAATCTCCTCATGAGGAGATTAATTAACAACAACAATTGTATGGCTAATCACTAGATTAACGACGAGATTAGAGAGATAATCTACTCAGACGAGATAATCTCGAGATTAACTGGCAATGTAAACGCCATATTAAATTAAAAATACAATAAATTAAACTAAACTGAAATTCAAGACTGAATCTGAAACTGACACTGACAGCCTCCAAAGAATATATACATTTAATGCATTATTTGTAATACATATATAAAATTTTTGCAGCCTCAGAGTTGACATTAAATTTAACCCGGCAAAATGAAAGATGCAATAGACGCCTGGTAATATCGCAGTAACTTTTTCAAAATAGTAGTAGATTTTAGAAACTTCCAAAACGTATATATTGGGTGCTATTCAGTCACATTTTACAAATCTGTAATAAAATCTGTAGCGAATTGCTACAGATTATGATTTTTACAGATCTGTACGAATCGGTATTCAAGATGTACACAACTTACTGATCTTTTCACTTTCCATAATTTTTAATTTCGAAACTGGAATCTGTTGTCAAAACTTTGATATTTGACATAAATAAAATAGGATAGATATATATATATATCATTATATATATATATATATCCTTTTTGCACTAATTTAAAATTATAAATAGTAAAAATCATTATTTTTAAAACCAGATTTAAATTTGCATGCTAATTATCTAAAAATGAATTTAATATACATACTTACATATGTATGTATGCATATACATAACTAATTTTGTACATACATATGTATATGTGTCTTTTTAGTTTGAAACCAAATTTAAATTTGCGCTCTTAATATTGAAAAATTAATTGAACATATAGTATACTTATATGTAAATATACACATACATATATACATATACGTATATATACATAAACAAATGTATAGAAATGTCATATAACAGAAAATTGGAAAGATAAAAGTACATCCATTTGTTTCTTTTACGATTACAGATTTTTAGTTGTCAAGTCTACAGATTTTCATAAAAGATTGCCATGTTGAATACGGATTCGAGAGATTACAGATTTTTTTTTCTGTTGTAAAAATTTATTCGAAAAAATATTACAGAATCTGTAATCAGTGCCATGTCGAATAGCACCCATTATCAAAAAGGATAAAACTAAGAGCCAACATCAGTTTTCTCAACATCATTTAATCGATGGAATGGTTTCCGGCGATGAAAGAGGGGACGGTGTAATTGAGTCAGTAACTGAGTGTATAGAAACATGATATAATTTTATCGTATAATAACGTACAAAATGAACTCGAAAAATTTTGAGCCAACTACTTATTATATACATATAGTATGCATACATATATACATATATGTATATGCATATAGGTATATCATATGTAATAATATATTACATACGTGTGTTTGTAAATATTTTCATACGAATTTAGTATTTTAACTATAAATACCGTCATCCTAAGCAAACACAACTTTCGTTCATAAGAATATTAGAAACACAAATTTTGTAATGGTTTGATCATATAAATGAACGTAATTTACAGATCAGAGACTAGGATAATAGTAAATAATATGTAATTTCAGGTTAACATACATACATACATATGTCGTACAACTTCATACATACATGTACATTACTTTTTCTTTTTCGCGTCGATTTTTATTCATATTTTACACTTTTCTTTTACTTTTCAATTCAGGCAAGAAAATATATGCAAGTACGATCTACGAACCCATAAATTTGTGTACGGTTGAAAAATGTGTACAGAATATTGCACGCATGTATGTATGTATGTATATGTATATTGTATTTATATAATTAACAAAATCAAGCCATTAGGTTCTGGTACAATATGTGTACAGGGTGTGGCGGTAATCATTATCAGTACTTTCATTGCACTACGAAACTATGCATAATATAGTTTCGAGTACATAGCAATTACAAGTTTAATGCAATTCACTCAAACTAGGTCTATGCGCATTAGAAGTAATTGAGTTCATACACACTGATAACGATTACGCACACAGTACTTATGCACTTAATATTATTTATTAATAAGTAGCAGGTAGCTTATTATTTACTATGTACCAAACCCTATGTAATAATTAGTAATTAGGTTGTCTAATTATATAATTTTATATTTTGATCTCTTCTTATTCTGACTGCGATAGAGTTCATACATTCTGTGTAAATATTCTTTAACAAATAAAGTACAGCATAAGTTAACCACGTGCGTTTTAATAACTTACCACACACAGGGACATATAGGATTCCACGTGGACTGTATACTTAAATTATATACCTACGTATACGATATATAATGCATTCATACGATCATATTTTTATTTATCATTACCAAAAAAGTATGAATATTAAACACCAAAATATCAAAATTTAATATTAAACCGATCATATTCAAAATATATTGTTTTTCCCATACAATACATTACAATTTGAATTTACTGTCCTCGTTTCTGATCTGATAAAATTTATGACCCTTCATATGATCGTACAATTACCAAGTAATATTCTAATGAAATAAAAAAAATTATATTTGTTTAGGACGATAATTTGTTTGTTTAGGACAGTAGTATTACACACGCATATATACGATAAATACGCAGATTACAAAATATTCCAACAACACGTATTACATATAAGTACGTACACTTCAATCAATTCACAGGCATGTTTAACGATATACACATTTGAACCGGTTTTGCTTTGAGTAAAATGTATATGGGGTTGCATGGGGTTCTGACTCATTTCTTATAAAAAATTTTTCTTTATCTTCATATATTTTTCTTCATACTAGCAAAAGAAATATAATATTGAATGCGTTGTTATTTGAGTGAAATGGGGTCGTATTGGATAGACCCCAGAAGAAAATTTTTGAATGTGTCTTTTCCACCTGATAGTGATTCTCATATATAGAGTTTACTGATATTATTCAAATAGAATTTCCAATTAATAATACTGTCAAAATTCCGAACACATAAATGCACATACATACATACAATGGGATTAAATGTGTTTCGAAGACATATTTTGCAAACATACAGACAATTGGAAACTCTATATAAGTATATACTCTTTGAAACTTCTCAAAAACCTATTGATTTGTACAAGTACGACTGGTTCAAGTGCATTAAGAGTAGGAGGCTTCGACTGAGAATTATCGAAATTGTCTCAAGTCAAAAATTTCAAAAAAAAACTTTCGTTAAATACGTTCAAAAGTAAAAAAATATATGCATATGTACATTCATATGTATGTACATTTACATATATTCAACTGTATGTCATTCCATACATGAGTATATGAGCAAACAAATTTCAGGTGCACTTCTTATTAAGAGGTTATAAATTCACCAAAGTCAGCTGATTATCATTTTACACGTACATTTGACATTTATTTGAATTTGAATATTCTGGTGCCAGTTTTAGACTAAAGTGAAAAGAGTTATTAATTTTTAAGCCATGCTTTGAGATATATGAAAATTTCAAATACATATGTATGTATGACGAATGCAAATCTTTTGAAAATAAAATCTCAAAGATAATACCACAAGATAATCAAATACAGTTATAGAATCGATATAAGAACTTGATTTTAAAACTTTCTCGTAGTTCTTCAAGAAAAAATCATTATTAAAAATATTTGATTCAAAATGAATACATTGTTTTATCCAAAATTTAGGCAACATAACCAAAAAGAATAAAAAAATCAAAACAATTCGATTATTATTAACAAATAATAACTAATGTCGAAAATTATTTCGGTAAAATAATGTTCGATATTTATTGTTAATTCTGTAAACTGTATTGTATTTTTTTGTTTTGCTGATTCTGAGTACTGTTATAGATCAAAGCGGCCTTTATTTTCCACTGAAATGACAGCCGTGCAAACAGTGGAGATTGCTTCATATTTCGAGCTTTGACTTTTTGTAAAACATTTGTATTGAGCAAGCAGTTCATCTGAAACAACATAATTCCTTTTTGGCATTTTCATCCTTAATTTATAAATACTCATCTGTAATGTAGATTATATTAAAAAAGACAGAAATTTTAGAGATCGAATACTTGTTCAACTGTACCAGTTTAAAGTAAACACTATACGACGATATTATTAATCGGTGTCAATTAAAACCATTTAATTAAACACATTTTAATTGACTTGTGTTTATTTTAATTATAATGATGTTTAAAAAATATAGCAATTACATTATTAATAACGACATAAATAAACAATAAAATTCCACTTTTTATACATACTATATACCAATCGAAAGCATATGATTCGTAGATTATTCTAAAAATCAAGATTATTAGTGGAATTCTAATAAAGAATGCAGACCTCATGCAACAAAAAAATGTTAGGCGCATTAAAATTCTGATTTAAATCAATTCCAAATAAACGATTCAGCTTCATAGTATACTGCCAACTTTAAAATTACACATTATAATTGGTTACACCAATGCAAAATGATTTTTATAAGGTGTGCCAATCCGATGTATATAACAAAAAACCGAGAAAAAACCCATTTTCATAAACATTAAAATCATTAGAAGATAATGTGCATGGTGTGCATGGGTGTGGGCGGCCCGTCGAGGCGTGTGAATTGGTGTGGTTGAGAGGTGCCGCGGTCGGAGGTGAGTGTGCGTGGGTAGGGATGGCCCACCGGGGCTTGTGAATTGTTGGGATTGAGTCAGAGGAACGTGTGTGCACACCAAACAAGTGGTTTGGGTAGTGGCGAGTAAAACGGACATAGGGAGAGGGAGTAAAAATTGTATTTTGACTGTATATGTACATACATACATACACATAATATGTAGGTACATATGTAATATATGTATTTTTATGTATAAATACACATATATGTATATATAGTATACGATATAAAACCCATGTACCCCTCGCGATTGATATATCTATGTACAAGAAGCCTCGAGTTCATCATTCTGTATTAAGTAACAAGGCTTTTTTTCAGCTGAAAATATTCATTTTTTATGTGCCCGTCGCACCCCATCACAACACTGATTCTACTTTTTTGTGATTGCGATAGATTCGTCGAACCTTTCTCTATCCTGACCACCTATTTTTACTCACTTTTCCTCCTCTATCAACTATTTTTTGACCATTAAAACACCTAAAAATTCGATTTTTACCCCCTCTTCCTGTGCCCTCATGACAGTCTTCCAACTAAAAACACTTGATCAGTGTTGTACACGATCTCCTCTATCCCCTCCACCCACTATCACCCTTGACCGACCGTGTGCACCCGGATCTATATATTTACCAATTGTTCTATTATAAATAAATTTTTCTAGTTTTTAATCATGGTATAAAAAGCTCTTAATAAAGGTAGATTTAATATGACGCAAGCATTTGACGAGTTTGAGAGATTTTGCTGTTTTATATTACTATATTTATTATTTGTTTTTAATCTTGTAATTATTGCTTTAACAATTGATTTTTTTCAAAATCAGTTATTTATTTACTTTTAAAATTAACTAAACTAACGAATTTACACAAATTTGTATAAAAAAACCGTTCTTCCCATATAAATTCATTTACAAACAATAAAAGCTATCAAACAACTACGTAAAAAAGGCTTTCAATGGTGACTATGAGAAAAAATTAAATTTACCTTAGAGTTTTTTTAGCATGGTTTTTACTCACGGTTTCCTTGAATTTTTAAGACAATTAAAATCACATTAACCAAAGAATAATAAAAATTTAACAAGAATTCTTATGGGGCTTCAAAAAATTTTTTAGCCGATAGAGCGGTTCGGGCGATGAAAGAGGGGACGGCATGAATGATGGAATGATTTAGTACATTTGTTGGTAGAAAAAGGGATGTCGTTTTTTCGTATAAGAATATTCAAAATAAACTCGAGAAATTTTAAGCCATGTACTTATTATATATATGTATGTATACATATGTAATAATATATTACATACGAGTTTTTGTAAATATTTTTATACGAATTTGGCTTCTTAACTATAAATACCGTCATCCTAAACAAACATAATTTTCTTTCGTAAGAACATTAGAACACAATTTTGTAATGGTTCGAACATATATATGAACGTGAATTAAAGATCAGAGACTAGGATAGTAGTAAAAAATGAGTAATTTCAGTAAAACATACATACATACATATATCGTACAATATTTCATATACGTTCATTACTTTTTCTTTTTCACGTCGATTTTTGTTCATATTTCACACTTCTCTTTTACTTTTTATATCAGACAAAAAAATATATACAAGTACGATCTATAAATACATAAATTTGTATACAGTCGAAAAATGTGTACAGAATATTGCACGTATGTATGTATATATTGTATTTATAATTAACAAAATCAAGTCATTAAGTTTCTGGTACAATATTTGTACAGGGACATATATGACTCCACGTGGAATGTATACTTAAATTACATACTTACTTATACGATATATAATGCATTCATACGATCATATTTTTATTAATAAATAAGTTCAGAGATATAGTTTTTTGTGCAAAAATATAGTTTTTGGGTCCTCCTATATGATTTTCATATGGAAAGTTTTGTAACAATTGTTGGAAATGTTGTCACTTATCAAGGTCTTTGACCTTTGAAAAAAATTAAAATTAAAACCTCATGGAAATTGAAAAATAATATCCTGAGTTATTCGAAATTCTCTGAAAATTTTTGAGATTTTCTTTCAATTTTTTTACATATAAATGACCTTTTTCGTGTTTTGAGACCATGTCTTTTGGATTGTGCTCGTTGAGTAGAATCAATGTGCAAAGATTCAGAAAAATCGGAGGTAGATCCTAAAGGGAATTCTTACCGATTTTTTTCAATAAGATCATGAAATTTTAGGACATAAGAAGATGAAGAAATCAAAATAGGGGTATTACTTTATCATTCTTCTAAAATAAAAACAAAAAAAAAACACACAACACCAAATTATCACACTTTTATAAGGGAAAATAATTCTGATTTAATTTTAACTACTTTGAATCGAGTACGATGACGTAATTTTAAATTTTTATAGCGGAAAGCATGAAGTGTGTACACTGTCTTATGTTTCTATGCCGTGCTTGTTTACTAGATGGCGTAGTTAAGATCCACAAAAAATGTTACCATTGCAAAATGACCAATTTTATAAAATTTACAGGAAATGTCATAAGAAACAGGAAATGAAATTAAAAATCAAAAAGGATTAAAATTCCTTTTTATTTGGTTTAATTTTTAATTCAATAAAACGTAAATAGTTTTTAAAATAATTAAAGAATTGTTTAAAGTGCAAAAAAATTAAAAAATGTTTTAATGGTTTTCGGTTGTGTAAAATGGACTAAGTCAATAATAAAGGATCTTGATAAGATGTCCCAGTCCGAGATCCATGATATGTATATGTATATATGTATGTATGTATGTACATAGTGTTTTCGTTTTTTCTTTTTAATTGAATTTTCTTCAAATTCTGAATCTGTTTTCAATAAAGCAAATAAATACGAATTTTGTTGTTTTTAAATCATTATTCTGAGGTAGATATATCTAAGAATACACTAAAACCTACTGAAATTAAAATATCTATTAGTAGCAATAGTAAACTTGTTATGTTAGGTAGTAAAGATGTTTTATTTCATGTGTGGTATTTATTTGAAAAATATGTAACGTACGGAAATTTCAAAATTTAACCAGAAAATTAAAACATATCAGTTGGATATGTAATTCGCGATACAAAAAATATTGAATTTAATCTACTTGACTTGTTGTAAGTATTTGTCAGACCTCAGCATGCTTGAACCGGCCTGCTTTGCTTAGTCGAAGGGGGGATCTTTGACAAATAATGACCAAACGCGTACACATGATATATCTTCCTCGCACAACACATAAAATCATGCTGAGGATTTGATGAAGTTCATTTAAGAAAAAAACACTAATAAAATCGTAAATACCATGGTAGATCGCGAAATGATTATATGAATAAAAATTTATTATAACATTTTATATGAGACAGTTCTCATATAATATCAAAAATATAGAGGTATGCCCCGTGCAAACCTGGCATCATCTGAACTTCAGTACGTAAAAAAAATCTTTGGACGGATTCATATATACGGGTTCACAGTTCATGAAGGAATACCTACCATACGGAGGATGTTACTACCAACGTTGGTACATCCTAGCACATCTCATCCTCCTTTACAACCAAATCATCAAATCATAATTCAATCATCATGAATTTATAACCACATTAAAATTATTCTTTAATTACTCTAAAAAAATGTTAGAAATAAACAAGAGACTGAAGAACATGCTGAAAAAAAGCAAAAAAATTTTTATTTGTTATCTTTATTTATTTCAATGTTAATAATAATGAAAATTCAAATCAATAACGATGTCTAATGTCTAATTCTTTCAATAACGAATTCATGTCTTTTTTTTTTTTTCATTTTATTCTATTTTTATGTATATACTATATATATATTTTTTTTTACTTTTTTACTGTGATTGTTCTGTTTGTGCGTTTATTATGATTACAAAATAAGAACAAATTCTTGTTTAACATTATTTAATTTATAATTTACATTAAAAATAAAAATAAAATCAAATTATATATATAAATAATATATTTATTTAAATTTTCGTTTTTGTTTCATATTACATATGGATTTTTTTGTTTGTATATAAGCACATAGTATTTTTACATTGGATTGAAAAAAATAAAACGATATCTATGTATGATCAATAAAAAAAATTAACCGAAATATGAATTAGAATAAAGTATAAGTAGACATTCATGCATATGTGCGTGCGTATGTACATATTACTTAATAAAATACTTTGAATATATGTATGTACATATATGCTTCCTTTTCCATTCTAATATATCATACTTATGTTTGTACACAATTATTGTTTAAAAAACCAGCTGTGTAGCCTAGTTGCAGTGTGCTAGGTCTACGATCCCAACAGCCGTGGGTTCGAATCCCACCTCGGTTATGAGTCTGACACTACTTTCCCAAATAGCCGTAGACCCTAGTAGTCAGTGCTATTTCCCCCCTGTTAGGATTGTAAATTCATTTACTATTCTAACCTTTATAAAATAAAAAATAAAAAAATATTCTTTAAACATTGTTAGTAGTGCTTTTTCTCATTCTTTTGCGTTCAATTTGTATGTATTGGTCTTTTTCTCTCTTTACCAGATTGCCAATTTACTGCGTTTTATAAACGAAAGCAACAACAACCAAACCGGAGTAACATACATCATAAACATAAATTTTGATTGCCTATGATTTTAAAACAAATTATAATTATTATTTTATTTGAACTTTTTGCTTTTATTTACACATTTTTATATTTTTTTTATTCATGAAATTTTTGAGTTTTTATCTTTTGAATCCCTTACCTGAGCTCAGGACTCGGTGGCATGCTTTTTCTGCTAAAGGATATGTTGATTAAAGATTAGTTGTGAAATTTTATGTTGATTGTTGTTAAACGTTGGCTTTAAAGGCCTTCTTTCCGCCTTATCTCTCGAAGATTCTCCAAAATGGATAGGACATATAACAAGTTATCCTCAGGATCTAATGCTATACAGTAAGTTAATTCATCAAGTCTTAAATAAATGATTTTGAAATTGTATAAACAGTTTTTTGACAGTATTCATTCAACCCAGAAAGTAAGTTCCAATTCTACCAATTAAATTAAAAAGGGAATAAAGTAAGTTATTGTTTTTTTTCATTTTATTCAAAACCAGATGCAACGAAATGTTGAAAAGCCCTTGCGAAATAGAGAATACATGTGTGGAAGAAGACCAGTATGAAATTGATATGTTTTCATGTGAATCAATTTCAACATAACCTCCACCAAAACAACGACAAACAGTACAAAATTCTTTAAAATTATTAGAAAATACTGCCTTTGCGATTACAGAAAAAGCTCTATGCGAAAATTAAAAGGTAAAAATAAAGATTTTTTAATATGTCAGACAATTATGGCTTTATTGCCTGAAATTCCGGAAGAAAACAAAAACTGTAACGAAATTACATATTTTCCTCTAGAAAATAATAAATAATAATTAAAAATAAGAAAAAAAATATATTTGCCTCCAACGGGGTTCGAACCTAGTCCTCTTGTATAGAAAACCAGTGTTCACCCATTGCGCTAGGCTTTGTATTGAATACCCATGCGCTAGGAGCCTATGTATAGTAAAGCACGTTGAGAGTCTATATGGAATATAGAAAGCTTATATAACGTAAAACTCTACAACATAAGTGAAGTGTATTTCTGACCTATATATGGCAAATTTGTTTAGGGTACATAATTCGTCGGCATAGGTAAAAATCGATATTGATACATTTCTATCGATTTCTGTATCGTCAGTCAGATTGACTTGTGCGATTTGTATACAAAGCTTATACGATTCTTAAGCTTTCACCCAAAACAAGGCTGACTCGTCAGGATTTCGCTGATTACAAAAGTGTGATCAGTCTTGCCTTTCCATAGGCACTGGACGTTACGAGAGACGTAAAAACGAAGATACACCTTGCCCTCAAATTTACTCTTCTTGTTGGTATTGTACGAACTGGTAATTGCACTGGTATTGTACGAACATGCACTGTATGTACTGTATGAACTGGTCTTAGCTGGACATGAATTGTATAAACAGGTTCTACATGTGCAACATGCACTGGAGCAACAATACCAGCATTTATAGTTGCGATTGCCCACATTAAAAGGCATAATAGAACCTTTAAAAAACAAACAAAAATAATTTTATAAATAAAATTTCCTTTTTTTCGCAAAATTCTAAAATATTTCAAATAATCAGGATCAAAATTTCACTTACTTTCATTTTTAACGTTTTAGTCTAGTTCTTGCACGTTCCAGTTCTTTTTTTAATTTTTTCTAAATTATCAACTAGCTCTGCTAGTGATTTCAAAACATTCAACAAATTCAAATAATCCAACTGAAATTATGAAATTATTATTTTTAAAATTTAAATGTATTATTAAATTTTATTCGTAACCTCACTTGTCACTAAGATTGTTTAAGATTTCTACGGTCCTAAACGTACACATTAAGATTGACGAAAAGATTTGAAAGTTAACGAAAGTTTAGTTAAGACCATTATAGTTGTATACATGACATTTCATACAATCGTACAAAATCTTAAGCTGCCTTAAGACGACTTAAGATCAACATAGTTAGGGCTTATGTAATATGGACATAATTAAAGAAAATTTAAATTTTGAAGGAAAAAACTTCTGATCTGATGGGGTTCAAACTCAGAAATTTCCATGTATAAAGCCAACACACTATACAATGTGTTAAGTTATATATTACAATATATACCTTAAAATTTAGTTTTTTTTAAAAAAAATTTATTTAACAAAGGTTTCAACAGAAAGTATATTTTATATAAAAAATTGATCATGTTTAAACGATTGTATTTAATCACGAAAAACTGTTTTTATGTAAAAATTGGAAAAAAATTAAGAAAAGAAAATTCGTTATGACAAAAATGTAGCACAAAAATTGTAAAAATAACTGCTGCAATTATTGTGTTGACTCGAATAAAATAGCATAACATTGGTCTTAAAGCAGTGGCGTGCCGTGGACGTGATATACACATTCTGTTAAGGCACATTAATGTAAATGTGACTAATCTGTTAAAGATTAGTCTCAAAAGTATTCAAAAAAATTCAAAAGTATTTCAAAAGTATTCAAAGTTTTAACTTTAAATATTTTATTTGAAATTTCCGTTAATTTTTCTGTCAAGTCTGTTCCACAACCCCCCCCCCCCTCCCCCTGTCACCGTTCCAATCAAGTTTGAGTTTTTCATGTTTTAATGCAGCAATATGTAAATGAGAAAAATCATCATATCTAGTTGTAGTCCACACACTTTTCTCCTTCTCTAAAACAGTAAAAAAAAAACATGGCCAACAAAACAATTTTTTACTAGTCTCACAACCTGTGAGCCAAGAAAATGTTTATAGATTTCAATACTAAAATGTCTCTCATACTGTTTGCCTTTAACTGTACTTTTTTTGGGACAAATTGATATTAGAAATACACCACAATTCCTGTATTAACTGATTTTTCTCATCGTGATTTTGTCTTGAAAAAGGCTGATTTAGTAAAGCATAATTAGTGCAAATGCGATTTTTCCATTGTCTAGAATTTATAAATGAAAACTATAAAAACAATGGGAAATTAGTACCCATAGAAAATTAAAAACAAAATAATATTAGATAGTTTTTCAGAAACGGTGAAATCAAGAACACAAAATATGTATGTAAAAATACAATATTTTTAAAAAAAATTAATATTAATGTAACAAATATTAATGTACATTAATTTTTGAATTTACACTTTGATAGTCTTTAAAATAAGTTTGTTTAAATTTAATTATAACTTGAAACGCTATTATTTCATACACATTTTATTAAAAATGTACGCATGTATGTATTGAAATTCGACTTAAATTTTTGTTGAAAACATACAGATACATACATATATAAACACCTTGACACCATGGCATAAAGACTATAAAAGTGACATATCTAAACGGCTGTGACGTCACCACGTGTTTTATATAATTAGTGTTTATAGGAAAATTATGTGTTTTGAATTAAAACGCGTATTTTTATGATATAATTTTTCAATCTTTTTATTTCTTTCGTAAGAAATTAAATTAATATTGTGCTCTTTAATTAAAAAAAATAAATTCTACTTCAAAACAATGCTGTTTTTTGTCGTTATTTACATCTATTTGTTTTGAATTTTTTAAAAGGTGATTTAAAATTTGTTGTTGGAAATTTGTTGACACCATTTAAGAATTATTTTAAATTTAATTATAACTTCAAGTATGTCTATTTCAAACTTCTTCAAAAAGTATATAAATAAACATCCCCCCGGACCACTGGGTTAGATACACGGCGACATGTAGTGCGCTTAGACTCAGGGAGTTGGGATGTTGGCAACCCAGATTTTATGGGCATGGCAACATCCTGAACCTAATCCCAAAAGAGTTAATAGCCAAAAATACAGACTACATGACCACTATATTGCGCTTTGACAAGAACTTCGAAGCGCGGCTCCCTTCCAGGGATGAATGGAAGGATAATAGGGCCACAAGAAACTTTAGATGCCTGGTGTATACAGACGGGTCCAAGATGGATTGCGGGGTGGCAGCCGGAGTTCATGCCGACTGCCCCGCAATCAGCAGGTCGTTTCGTCTCCCTGATGGGGCTAGTGTCTTCGAGGCGGAGATATTGGCAATCATGAAAGCCTGCGAGGCCCTGAATAATACACGGGCGTGCTTGCCGGATGCTATAGGCATCTGTTCAGACAGTCAAGCGGCGATCAAAGCTTTGATAGCCAATACGTTTAGATCTAAGTTAGTAAATCAGTGCAGATCGGAGCTCGTGAAGCAGGGCAGTAAGGCCAAAGTTACTCTGGTATGGGTTCCAGGACATAGGAACATACAGGGTAACGAGAAGGCTGACTCCCTAGCCAAATCGGGCACGCTGATGCACTGTTGTTTGGAAGTGTGAAAAGAGTTGTTTGGACACACTTGTTTGGAAGAGGAAACTCCACTGCACTACTTCTGTGAATGCCCAGCTCTAGCCAAAGCAAGGCATAGAGCGTTCGGCAAGTATTTTCTAGATGGCCTCGGAGAACTGTCTCAGATGAGCCCTGGCAGTATTGTCTGTTTTTTGGGCTCGACTGGATGGTGGTAGCCGAGTTCTTCCGCTTTTATACCCGTAGGGCAGGTACCCACGAGCGACTGTGGTATCAAAACGGCATTTTCATATGCTAATTGGGTGCAACTACGCCGAGGTTGCACAGCCACTTCAAACAAACAAACATATAAATAAACATATTGTCAAAAGTAGAAGTAAATTATGTAAAAATCTAATTTGAAAGTCAGTATACAGGATTAACTCTGTGAAAAGGTCTAAAATTAGATCTTAAAAATTAGTTCTTATTGTTTTATCCTTAGAAAACAAACAAAACGCATGATATACAATCATAACACCTATTCGTTACAACTCTTTTACTTTTATCAATCAATCGCGAGGGGTACATGGGTTTTATATCGTATACTATATATACATATATGTGTATTTATACATAAAAATACATATATTACATATGTACCTACATATTATGTGTATGTATGTATGTACATATACAGTCAAAATACAATTTTTACTCCCTCTCCCTATGTCCGTTTTACTCGCCACTACCCAAACCACTTGTTTGGTGTGCACACACGTTCCTCTGACTCAATCCCAACAATTCACAAGCCCCGGTGGGCCATCCCTACACACGCACACTCACCTCCGACCGCGGCACCTCTCAACCACACCAATTCACACGCCTCGACGGGCCGCCCACACCCATGCACACCATGCACATTATCTTCTAATGATTTTAATGTTTATGAAAATGGGTTTTTTCTCGGTTTTTTGTTATATACATCGGATTGGCACACCTTATAAAAATCATTTTGCATTGGTGTAACCAATTATAATGTGTAATTTTAAAGTTGGCAGTATACTATGAAGCTGAATCGTTTATTTGGAATTGATTTAAATCAGAATTTTAATGCGCCTAACATTTTTTTGTTGCATGAGGTCTGCATTCTTTATTAGAATTCCACTAATAATCTTGATTTTTAGAATAATCTACGAATCATATGCTTTCGATTGGTATATAGTATGTATAAAAAGTGGAATTTTATTGTTTATTTATGTCGTTATTAATAATGTAATTGCTATATTTTTTAAACATCATTATAATTAAAATAAACACAAGTCAATTAAAATGTGTTTAATTGAATGGTTTTAATTGACACCGATTAATAATATCGTCGTATAGTGTTTACTTTAAACTGGTACAGTTGAACAAGTATTCGATCTCTAAAATTTCTGTCTTTTTTAATATAATCTACATTACAGATGAGTATTTATAAATTAAGGATGAAAATGCCAAAAAGGAATTATGTTGTTTCAGATGAACTGCTTGCTCAATACAAATGTTTTACAAAAAGTCAAAGCTCGAAATATGAAGCAATCTCCACTGTTTGCACGGCTGTCATTTCAGTGGAAAATAAAGGCCGCTTTGATCTATAACAGTACTCAGAATCAGCAAAACAAAAGAATACAATACAGTTTACAGAATTAACAATAAATATCGAACATTATTTTACCGAAATAATTTTCGACATTAGTTATTATTTGTTAATAATAATCGAATTGTTTTGATTTTTTTATTCTTTTTGGTTATGTTGCCTAAATTTTGGATAAAACAATGTATTCATTTTGAATCAAATATTTTTAATAATGATTTTTTCTTGAAGAACTACGAGAAAGTTTTAAAATCAAGTTCTTATATCGATTCTATAACTGTATTTGATTATCTTGTGGTATTATCTTTGAGATTTTATTTTCAAAAGATTTGCATTCGTCATACATACATATGTATTTGAAATTTTCATATATCTCAAAGCATGGCTTAAAAATTAATAACTCTTTTCACTTTAGTCTAAAACTGGCACCAGAATATTCAAATTCAAATAAATGTCAAATGTACGTGTAAAATGATAATCAGCTGACTTTGGTGAATTTATAACCTCTTAATAAGAAGTGCACCTGAAATTTGTTTGCTCATATACTCATGTATGGAATGACATACAGTTGAATATATGTAAATGTACATACATATGAATGTACATATGCATATATTTTTTTACTTTTGAACGTATTTAACGAAAGTTTTTTTTTGAAATTTTTGACTTGAGACAATTTCGATAATTCTCAGTCGAAGCCTCCTACTCTTAATGCACTTGAACCAGTCGTACTTGTACAAATCAATAGGTTTTTGAGAAGTTTCAAAGAGTATATACTTATATAGAGTTTCCAATTGTCTGTATGTTTGCAAAATATGTCTTCGAAACACATTTAATCCCATTGTATGTATGTATGTGCATTTATGTGTTCGGAATTTTGACAGTATTATTAATTGGAAATTCTATTTGAATAATATCAGTAAACTCTATATATGAGAATCACTATCAGGTGGAAAAGACACATTCAAAAATTTTCTTCTGGGGTCTATCCAATACGACCCCATTTCACTCAAATAACAACGCATTCAATATTATATTTCTTTTGCTAGTATGAAGAAAAATATATGAAGATAAAGAAAAATTTTTTATAAGAAATGAGTCAGAACCCCATGCAACCCCATATACATTTTACTCAAAGCAAAACCGGTTCAAATGTGTATATCGTTAAACATGCCTGTGAATTGATTGAAGTGTACGTACTTATATGTAATACGTGTTGTTGGAATATTTTGTAATCTGCGTATTTATCGTATATATGCGTGTGTAATACTACTGTCCTAAACAAACAAATTATCGTCCTAAACAAATATAATTTTTTTTATTTCATTAGAATATTACTTGGTAATTGTACGATCATATGAAGGGTCATAAATTTTATCAGATCAGAAACGAGGACAGTAAATTCAAATTGTAATGTATTGTATGGGAAAAACAATATATTTTGAATATGATCGGTTTAATATTAAATTTTGATATTTTGGTGTTTAATATTCATACTTTTTTGGTAATGATAAATAAAAATATGATCGTATGAATGCATTATATATCGTATACGTAGGTATATAATTTAAGTATACAGTCCACGTGGAATCCTATATGTCCCTGTGTGTGGTAAGTTATTAAAACGCACGTGGTTAACTTATGCTGTACTTTATTTGTTAAAGAATATTTACACAGAATGTATGAACTCTATCGCAGTCAGAATAAGAAGAGATCAAAATATAAAATTATATAATTAGACAACCTAATTACTAATTATTACATAGGGTTTGGTACATAGTAAATAATAAGCTACCTGCTACTTATTAATAAATAATATTAAGTGCATAAGTACTGTGTGCGTAATCGTTATCAGTGTGTATGAACTCAATTACTTCTAATGCGCATAGACCTAGTTTGAGTGAATTGCATTAAACTTGTAATTGCTATGTACTCGAAACTATATTATGCATAGTTTCGTAGTGCAATGAAAGTACTGATAATGATTACCGCCACACCCTGTACACATATTGTACCAGAACCTAATGGCTTGATTTTGTTAATTATATAAATACAATATACATATACATACATACATACATGCGTGCAATATTCTGTACACATTTTTCAACCGTACACAAATTTATGGGTTCGTAGATCGTACTTGCATATATTTTCTTGCCTGAATTGAAAAGTAAAAGAAAAGTGTAAAATATGAATAAAAATCGACGCGAAAAAGAAAAAGTAATGTACATGTATGTATGAAGTTGTACGACATATGTATGTATGTATGTTAACCTGAAATTACATATTATTTACTATTATCCTAGTCTCTGATCTGTAAATTACGTTCATTTATATGATCAAACCATTACAAAATTTGTGTTTCTAATATTCTTATGAACGAAAGTTGTGTTTGCTTAGGATGACGGTATTTATAGTTAAAATACTAAATTCGTATGAAAATATTTACAAACACACGTATGTAATATATTATTACATATGATATACCTATATGCATATACATATATGTATATATGTATGCATACTATATGTATATAATAAGTAGTTGGCTCAAAATTTTTCGAGTTCATTTTGTACGTTATTATACGATAAAATTATATCATGTTTCTATACACTCAGTTACTGACTCAATTACACCGTCCCCTCTTTCATCGCCGGAAACCATTCCATCGATTAAATGATGTTGAGAAAACTGATGTTGGCTCTTAGTTTTATCCTTTTTGATAATGGGTGCTATTCGACATGGCACTGATTACAGATTCTGTAATATTTTTTCGAATAAATTTTTACAACAGAAAAAAAAATCTGTAATCTCTCGAATCCGTATTCAACATGGCAATCTTTTATGAAAATCTGTAGACTTGACAACTAAAAATCTGTAATCGTAAAAGAAACAAATGGATGTACTTTTATCTTTCCAATTTTCTGTTATATGACATTTCTATACATTTGTTTATGTATATATACGTATATGTATATATGTATGTGTATATTTACATATAAGTATACTATATGTTCAATTAATTTTTCAATATTAAGAGCGCAAATTTAAATTTGGTTTCAAACTAAAAAGACACATATACATATGTATGTACAAAATTAGTTATGTATATGCATACATACATATGTAAGTATGTATATTAAATTCATTTTTAGATAATTAGCATGCAAATTTAAATCTGGTTTTAAAAATAATGATTTTTACTATTTATAATTTTAAATTAGTGCAAAAAGGATATATATATATATATATAATGATATATATATATATCTATCCTATTTTATTTATGTCAAATATCAAAGTTTTGACAACAGATTCCAGTTTCGAAATTAAAAATTATGGAAAGTGAAAAGATCAGTAAGTTGTGTACATCTTGAATACCGATTCGTACAGATCTGTAAAAATCATAATCTGTAGCAATTCGCTACAGATTTTATTACAGATTTGTAAAATGTGACTGAATAGCACCCAATATATACGTTTTGGAAGTTTCTAAAATCTACTACTATTTTGAAAAAGTTACTGCGATATTACCAGGCGTCTACTGCATCTTTCATTTTGCCGGGTTAAATTTAATGTCAACTCCAAAAGAATAGAGATTAAAACAAGAATGGGCACAGTATGGGAGTGAGTGCAGCCAAAATTCAAAACTAACACATATAAGCAACATAAAATTGCACCAATACTAATGCAATGTTGGTGCAGGTCAGTTCATTTTGAAAGAAGTAGACCGCGTATAGAAAAAGAGGTATATGAAAAAGGATAGTCGCGAAGTACAGAATAGACCGCATGTACTACATCGTTTCATTCTCGAATCTAGCTAGCGAGTCTCGAGAATTATTTTGTTTACAAAAATACAATTTCTCGGTGAGTTCTGAGAATTCTTAAGTGTTGTTGGGTTAATGTGTTATAAACAAACTTTATAATTTGTCTAATTAAATAATTTATTCTATTTTATAAATAATGTCATGCAATTATTTTAATATCTGTTTAAAGTGAAAATGTTTAGATATACTGTAATATATTTTTTTTTGACGAATCAAAAAGTTTTAATTAAAATATTATTGAATAAAATTTTGAATTGTATGGAGGTTTTTGTGTTTACAATTTTTGAAGAAAAATATATTTTTATCGTGTGTGATATGAATTTTAATCAATAATTATGAATATTTAGATATTGTGTTATAGTTTGCATCTAATGTCATGTGAAAATAATTAAAAAAAGTTATAGTAATATTCATTTAAAAATCATGTACAAAAATCAAATTTTCACGTGTATGAAAACTTCGGTGAGTTCCAGGAACTTGAATTTTTGTATACGGATAGGTAAATTTTATATGATTTTAAAACTCCAGTGAGTTCCAGGAAAACGTGGTTAATACAAATACAACAAACATGTGGTTATACATTTTCGAGTGATTGTTTTTTTCTCTGTTTTTTAAATGGGATATATAGAACTATTACATTTTGGCATTCATACTGCATTTTTTTTTGTTTTTTAATGCTTTTATGTATTGTTTTTTTCTTAGAAAATATCAGCATCTCTTTTGGTTTTTTTAGTCTAATTTATCTTTCTCTTCTTGTACGTTAGTATCTATATTCTTTTGGTCAACTCTGAGGCTGCAAAAATTTTATATACTATATGTATTACAAATAATGCATTAAATGTATATATTCTTTGGAGGCTGTCAGTGTCAGTTTCAGATTCAGTCTTGAATTTCAGTTTAGTTTAATTTATTGTATTTTTAATTTAACTCGGTTTATTGTTTGTTTACGTTATTTGGTAGAAAAAAAGTATGCGGGATGTTATATTAAAAATTCGATTTAAAATCATGATATAATTATACATACATATGTAAATATAAATTGTGATGTAGTGTAGAGTGTAGTTGTGATTTTAAACACATTTGTTTTAATTGATGCCTGGTTAATGAATTCAGAAAATAAAGATAAATTAAAACTGCTAGAAAATCATAACAAATGAAATATGTACTATTAAAATGGCTGTTTCGTAAAGGTCTTGAAGCTGAATTTAATACATTGTAAAAGAATCAACTTAAAATTACAAAATGTAAAATTTCTAGTATTCAGGTAAAATTTAATGCACTTATATTTTCATATTGAATTTTATTTTCTCTAATTTTCAGATGCCAAAGTGTCGTAATAAAATCGAATCACATTTACATAAAACATGCGATGAGCGCACAACAAGAAGTAATGTCAGTTCTGCAAATCGTTTTTTATTAATAGTAATAATACATGTGCAAGATACTACATCATCAGTTCAAATCGCAGAACGTCAAAGTTCAATTAGTTCACAATCAGAACCATTAAGTACAATTTTAATATACAATTCAGAACTCTAATGACACCAAAAGAATTGGATATTTAGAATCCATTACACGAATTAAATACGCGTTCATCATTTTTTCAGACCACCACAAGGAAAAACCATTGCATTGCATTTACCTAGAGTGAATCCAGGTATAATTCATTATAAATTCTGTTGATTCTGTTCATGCGATAAAATTAATAAATAACGAAATAGTTCAAAGTTAACCGAACAGAAAGTGCATTATTACATTATTATTGCACTATCTCCGTTTAAAGTGCCTGGCTCTGATGGGATTCAAAATGTTCAACCTTTAATTAACGGTAAGAATGTTCAATATGTTTAATAATATGATTTTATATGTTTATGTGTTATATTTTATATGTTAAATTAATTTGTTTTTTATTTAGGGACAATAAAACTTATGTTTCGGAAATACATGACCGTTGCAATTTTGGACAAATGTTTTTAAAGTTAAAAGTATGAAAATAAAATGTATCAAAATACAGGATATTGACTTGAAGTTATAATCCATGATGTGTTTCAATTCAAACGTATAAGGTGAGTATAAGGTGAGTCATTAATAAAATAATATGAAATCAGTACTAAGATTGTAATTACAATACATTTTATATCAGTATTTCCAAAGAAAATTAAAACAAATAGATAACAAACTTTCCTTTAAGAAATTTTAAGTTTAAAGTCTGGCTGTAGAATGGTTGATTGCTATAAACTTATTTGCATTGCTCATTAGAGATTAATGAAGTAATGAAACTGATTACGGAAACCATCTTATCTTCCTTGGTTTTAATTAAAGAGTATTTTGGTCAAAAATTTCTTATCCCATTAAAGAGTGCACTCATTGACATACCAAACGGTGAATTGATTTCTTCATCCAGGTTACCAATTATGTTAGTATTATTGTCGAAATTAATTTCTCTCTATGTACAATCTCTTGAATTAGCAGCATGACCCACTTCATTACAATTGCTGCATCTAAGATCACTATCAACTATTTTTCCCTTTAATTTTAAAGGACAATTTGTTACCGAGTGCTCTTTAGCACATAATAAACATGTTTCTCCTAAACCACAGTAAGCGGCTGTATGACCAAATTTTTGACAACGGAAATAGCTTAAAAAGCTTTTATAAGCTTTTCCCAATATACTCTTTGATGCAGAATACCTCTTATCTGAAACAACTTTTTGAGATCTTGACCAGCCTTGAACTGGTTCAATTAGCAAAATTTTCCCATATACAAACAATTTTAATTAATGTCAAAATTTATAAACGTTCATTGAACATACTAATAAAAAATGTTCAACACTAACGAATGCATTAGGATGCAAAATATATTTTTTTTTCATTTAAAATAAATTGTTACATAATTAATTAGTAACTTACATATAAACAAGTATTACATAATCATAAGATCATCATAAATCATACATAATAATTATTAAATAAAAGAATTTTATTTTAAGTAATATCATTTAAATACATAAAATATTTTCCAAATGTCATACTAAAATTATATACATATATCATAAAAATTTTAAATATATTTAATCGTCATTATTTTTATAATACATTTATTAATCTGTAAGGCATGACCAAAAGAATAACCAAGTCATAAGAAAATGAAGTTTACATTTCAAATTTTGTACAACTTCATGTTTGTTGCAGAACAAACTCCTTTATAAGGTATTCTAGATATCTGTATACCTTCTATGTCTTTAATTACATACCTGTCGTTCTCTAATATTTCTGTAATCTCATAAGGTCCTCGGAATTGAGGTAGAAATTTCTTATTTATACCGGGTGTGCTAACAACATTTTTTATCATCACATAATCTCCGATAGAATATTTATGCGGTGTTTTATGCGAATTGTCATATCGTTTTTTATTATATGTTTGACTACGTTCAATATTTTTACTGGCCTTTTCACGAATCTCAAGTAAATTTCTACCTGTGTCTTTATCTTTTTTATCCATAAGATATTCCAAAACTTTATCATTAACTTTATCCTTTTGATTAATACCAAAAAGCAACATGCTTGGACTATAACCAGTGGAACGATTGATTGTGTTATTTAAGGCAAACTCAACTTTAGACAGATTCTTATACCAATTGGCTGTACTACTTTCATCAGTGTTTTTAGAAAACATTGGCGTTAATATTTTGTTAACTCTTTCTACCTGGCCATTTGCTTGTGGTGATAATGTAGCAATTTTAATATGCTGGATATCATAAGACTTTATAAAATCAGCAAATTCTTTAGACGTAAAACAGGTACCTCTATCGCTTATAATTTTATTTGGACGGCTATAAAACTGAAAATAAGTTTCAAGTGCAGAAATTACTTCACGAGTTTTCGTACTATTGCTTGCAAAAAGCTTTGTAAATTTAGTAAAACCGTCTATTACCACAAATATATATTTTTTAGTACCAGCAGCAGGAAGAGGACCAGAATGATCCACATGTATAACTTGAAAAGGCAACTCACCTTTAGGAATATTATGTAATACTCCTTCAGGTTTACCAGAAGATGGCGAAAAATATATACATTTTAAACAATTTTCAATAAAAGATTTTATTTTTTGCTTCATTAAAGGAAACCAATAAATTTTACGCAAGTATTCATAAAGCTTTTCAACCCCTAAATGACAAAGATTTTCATGGTGCATTTGGATAACTCTTTGTTCCATTTGTTGTGGAACATAAAAGAGAAGATTTCCATTCTCCTTTTTATATACCATACCATTGAATAAAGCGTATGAAGGACTATCTGTTTTCTCTAATTCTGATGATATGGATTTAATAATGGCATCTTTTTTCTGAGCAGAAGCTAGAGCTACGTCAAAAGACTCGTCAGAAATTGTCACAATACAAGAATATCGGCTAAGTGCATCAACATGCACCATTTTATTTGAGCCACGATGTTCGACTTTGTACGTAAATTCTTCTAACTCAAGAGCCCATCTCGAAATTCTGGGATTTAGAAATTTCTTATTCAATGTTAATGTTAAAGCCTGACAATCTGTAACAATTTTAAAATCAATACCTAAAAGATACACCCGAAATCGACGTAATGCGTATATAATAGATAAAGTTTCCAATTCGAAACTATGATATCTCGATTCTGTTTCGGTACATCTTTTAGAAAAATAGAAAATAGGATGAAATTTTCCATCTGACTGCTTCTGCATGAGAATAGCTCCGAATCCGTAGCTACTAGCATCACAGTGTAATTCTGTGACACTGGTGGGATTATAAATTGCCAAAGTTGGTGTTTCTAAAAGTTTCGACTTTAAAAAATTAAATGCCCTAAGTTCTTTGTCATTAAAACAAAATTCAACATCCTTTTTCAGAAGATCGTAAAGAGGTTTTGCATGAATTGCAAAGTCTTTAATAAATTTACGAAAATAAGATGTTAATCCTAAAAACCCTTGAACCTCCTTAACTGTTTTAGAGATTGGATAGTTTTCTACAGCCAATAAATTTTCTTTATTAGGCCGAATACCTTTACAATTTACAGTGTAACCTAAATAATTGATCTCTTGGTATAAAAATTTACATTTGTCAAACCTTAGTTGTAACGAATATTTACATAAAATGTGGACAACCTCTTTAAGTACCTCAAAATGTCCTTCAATTGTTTATGTGGCTATCATAAAATCATCTAAAAAAATAAGGACTTTTCCTTCATCAATAAGACCTTTAAAGATTTTATTAATAAATCGTTGAAACACAGAAGGTGCATTTTTAAGCCCAAAAGGCATCTTGAGGTATTCAAATTGTCCAAAAGGTGTAACAAATGATGTATATTTTACACTATTCGGAGCAACAGATACATGATGAAAACCACTACGCAAATCTAAAGTAGTGAAATATTTTTTTTCACGTAATCTATCAAGCATATCTTCTATGTGTGGGAGTGGATAATTATCTCGGACCGTTAATTTATTAATTTCCCTATAATCCACACATAGACGTAATTCACCAGTTTTCTTTTTAACTAAGACAATAGGTGAAGCATATGCTGAATTGCTTTCACGGATTATCCCCTGCGCCAACAGATCATTAATAATTTTCTTTAGTTCAGTTGTATGTGAATATGGTAATCGCCGAGGTTTTGAATAAACTACTTCATCTTTGATTAATTTTATATCCAGTTGAATATCATCATGAATGCTATTATTACAAGGAGTACCAGATATAGTCCAAGTATGCTGTATTATATCATAAATTTTCCTTTGAGTCATATAATTTAATTTTTCATTAATATTTAAAACAATTTTTTCTGAGTCATCATCAATTTGTATGTTTAATATATCAGAAAACGACAGAATGTCATCGTTATGATACATACCTTTATTATTTACATTATCCACTTGTTTAATATTATCTTCTAATTTTTCGATGTTTTTATTTTCATTATTATGTTCATTTATCTTGATGACTTGGTCATTCTTCATTAAATACATATTATTATGTTTAATAAAGTCACGACCTAAAATAGAACAATAATTCATTGAATTATTTGAAACAACAAAAAGCATCATTTTAACAAAATTATTTTCAAATTTAATCTTTGCTTTTACCTGACCTATAATATTTAAACGGCTATTATTTATACCACAAAATAAATACTTATCTTTATCAATATTTTGTATTACAAATGGTGGTATATATTTTTCTTGTACAAAACTTATTGCGCTACCAGAATCCAGTAATGTTGATAAAGTATTTGTGCACATTATTTTATCATTATCGTTCAACAGCTGATATTCCAATTCGTAAATCAAATCATTATGCATGTGTAAAATTGTACTTTCTTTATCATAATCATCATTTACAACATTTTGAATATTCATAACTTTGTGTGGACATTCATTGGCTTTGTGATTTTCATTACCACAATTGAAACAACTACCTTTTTTTCGAAGTGGCTTAGGACAGTTAGAAATTTTATGACCGTATAAAAAACAATTGTGGCATTTAAGGCTTTTGTATTGTTGTTGACTTTGACTTTGAATTTTAATCTTTTCTGTGATATAATTTTTATTTAATGAATAAGCATGACCTTGACGAGATTTAAGAATTTCATATTTATGAATTAATGATTTTAGTTCACACAATGAATTTGCTTGATATAAAATTATTTTGTTGGATTCGTTGTCTGGTATGCCACAGATAATGTAGTGAATTAAATCACATTCATCAATATCTGCCAAAGCAGCTATTTCTTGCATCTCGAGAATGTATTTATGAAATGTTTCATCTCGTTGTTTTTTCCGAGATTGTAATTTTCTATGAATATCTGCTTTAGATATTTTTCTCTGAAACTCTTGAATCAGTTTTTCTTTGAGATCATGCCATGTGCTAACAGACACTGTGCGCAAAAAAAGTCGTGCAGTGCCACACATTAGCCTTTTGCTATACACTAATTTTGTATTATCATCCCATTTTAAGGCGACAGCGTTCTCTTCAAAATTTTTTAACCACTTTTCAATACATAAATTATCATCACCAGAAAAGGTAGGTAATGAATTTTCAATGTCTTTGAAATTAAACATTTGAGAACTACCACTTGGTGTATTATCATCATTATTTAATAGGGAGATTTGTTTTTTTTAAATTTAAAATTTCTTTTTTTTTCTTTAAAATTTCTTGTAGGCGATTAAATTCTTCATTTAAATTATTTAACGTGATATAGGAATTATCTGAACTATTACCTGTAGCTCCGGAAGTACTAGAGCCGCCATTTTGTGATTCGTGAATGTCCACATGGTCCTCATGTTCTCGTTGACTAATTTCATCCTCTTCTTCAGCCTCAATAATCTCCTTAATCCTTTCGTAGTTATAATCCTTCCAAGCATCTTGGAGTCTTAAAATCAATGTTGATTTATTCCCATGAGTACTTAAATTCATTCTGCGTAATTTTAATTTTAACACGTTGACTGTACAGTGTTCAAAAAAATTTTTCGCTAGATCATCTTTTATTTGACTCATTTTAATTTTCATATATCATTTATTTTTTTACTCCAAAACTAATTAATACACATTTAATTATTTGGAATCAAATTTTAATAATAACTTAAAAAGATTTTTTTTTTTTGTTTTTTACATTTACTTTGGGCACACACCCCACACCTGATTTGTAAGATTCACTTCTCAACAATAAAAAACAAAACTTCTTATTTCGAGGACCATTTATTTACGAATGAATTATAATATCATATTACTCGTCTTATTTTACATAAATTATATATATAATGTACATATACATAGTTTACTATGAAATATTTATAAATGATAAATTTTATAGATAATTATAAACATTATTGGAATTGCCAGATCTACTACAATTTCATTCATAATTTCATTAGAATCCGATTCCCCATCAATACCTTTCAGTAATAACATGGGCTTTTTAGCTTGTTTGGGACAAAAGAAAAAAGCATCTGCCTTTGATTCTCTAAGTTAATCTAATAGTGTTTGATGTACGGTAATATCATCAACATATACTTTAACTCTCCTGTATCCATTCATAACATACCTAAATTTAACAGTTTTTGAAATTCCAAAAATTACTGTAGTAATTAAGATTGAAGTTCTAACACCCGTAACAAATATTGGTGGACAGAAATTAGGTTTATTGCCTTTATGTTTCAATCTACTATCCCCAGTATGTTTTTCCCCTATATTCCTATTTATAGTAATTTTTTCTGTATCATTATTACCATTGCTTTGTCTATTCTCATTAGAAGATTTAAGAGAACTTTCATTATTAATATTA
The DNA here is from genome assembly GCA_963971155.1 of Anthrax anthrax. NCBI lineage: Eukaryota > Metazoa > Arthropoda > Insecta > Diptera > Bombyliidae > Anthrax > Anthrax anthrax. Next base: position 34,431,885 of record OZ020117.1, read on the forward strand.
TTATTATCACTTATATTATAAATATCTAGTAGAGCAAATTTATTTTGATTTGATTGATCCAAATTTGAATTTACATTTTCTAAATTTCTATTTTTATCAAAATTCATATTGTTTGTATATTTATTATTGTTAGTCTTATTATTAATACTTATTAAATTAGTATTATTGTCAGCTACATTTAACTTATTTATATCCTAATTTAAAAAATGTACATTAATATTTTCATTATTCTCTGTAATTTCCATGAATCTTTAATGTTATAACTTTTTTCAGAAATTTTTTTAATAACTAACTCAGAAGAAGTGAACTACCAAGTATTCTGGACTTAACTAATTTGGATTGCATTAATCTGTCTCATTTAGGGTTTCTTCTTTTTAAACTAATTCTGCCATATGAGTTTTTCGAAGATAAAAATGGAGTAAAATTTACCATTACCTTTTTTATATCCATATTCTAAAGCCCAGCAGATAACGGCATAGTTGTGCTATATGCTGGTATATTTATCGTATTGGCAGATAACTCCTTGATGTCACTGCTTCATTCGGGTGACTGTAATAATGTTTTTCCATTAGATGATGTAGGCATTTTTGCCATATTGTGTGAAATTGTGCCAACAATATTGTTGTCACTGCACAATGCTGTTTTAGTCGTCATATTAGACGACGTTGATTGATCCATCTCTATACCAAATTTCATATTAATTTCATCTATTTGGGTTTTATGAAGCAATTGGGAAGGAAGTAATAATTTCCCTCCACCACTTTTTTCACTTATTTATTTATAGCTTTTATTTATTTTATTTAAAATAAACACAAATTACTGTGTACAAGTAATTTATTTTCAGTTTATTTTTATTTATTAATTCAAATTGATTAATATAAAAATGGCGTCCTTTCACCAACCACAATGAATTTTCTGATTTTTAATCCACAGATATTTCTTATGTTCAATTTCTAAAAGTTTTTTAATTTTTCAATGAAATAATTATAATATTATTTTATACGAATTTTAGTAAAAATCACTAATTTAAACCAAATTAAATAAAATTTAATTTTCCCCAAAATTTTAAAGGTCTATTCTTATCGGCTATCTTGGAATTCACATCTCATTTATAAGCATATGTACTGCAGAATTATAACAATACAAAAACTGGTCTAATAGAATTTTTTTCGATTGTATAGTACAACATAGATAAGTAGATAAATCGACGTAGTCATGCGCTTTCCAACATACATATGTATATTATGCATCAAATAAATACTAGAATTTGTATGCATATCACTAATTACAATAACTATTTTATTTTCACTCTAAAGTCTAAACTCGATGATTTTTGTAGCAATGTTTTACCACACGACAATCACATTTGATTGTGGTATTATTTTGCTGAAAATTTGAAAATTTGATATTGAAAAAGCAATTGCAGACAAATGAAGAAAAATAGAAAAATGTTTTTCATCATTTGTCTCCACTATCGGCGTCGAAACTATCTTACTCCAAAAAGTTCACTCAGCTTTGAATGCTGAGGGTTCAAGTGCTTACTAATACCGATCGAGTCTACTTGCTGATAACATGTAACTCAAATAAAAATGGTTAGTGTAAGCCCTATAACACAAAATTGAGTTTAATAGGACTATTTACGAAACGATTTGCGGTCGCAAGTAGCAACTTACCAACGCAACTGCTCAAAATGGCATTTACAAAACTTTTGCAATCGCAAATTTGACGTATTGCTCTCGAAAATTTGCAATTGCATTTTTCTACTAGCAACTAATAATACAAAATAATAATACAAAAGGTTAAATTTATCGTTATAAACAAAATTAAGGGTATGGATGGAATATGGGTTCGGATGAATCCAAAAGAAAAAAGAATTTCTAATAACCAAATTTATGAAATATTTATACAGAAATATAAAATAAATAAATCAATTTGGCTGCAATTGATACAAGCAGAAATCCAAAACTAGGAGATACTGCAAGCAGTGCAAATTCGACGTTCAAAAATTTTTCTTCCTGGGTACTGACATCAGTACCCAGTGCTACCGTTTTATTCAAAAAATAAGGTGTAAAATAAGAAAATGTATTGAAATATATAAAAAAAGCAAGCAATTTTCAGAATAAAATACCCATGTAAAAAAACTAAAATACCCATGAATCAGCATAGAATGTGAATATGTATGCATATTTATCACATACGTGCGTATGTAATTCAAGTATACATATTGTGCGCAATATTTGTAAGAATATTTTGTAATGTATGTATTTATCGTATATATGTGTGTGTAATACTATACACTATACTGTCCTAAACAAACAAATTATCGTCCTAAACAAATTCAATTTTCATTCATAAGATGATTTGATGGTTCGATCGTGTAAAATATAAATGAATGTAAATTTTTAAGCCAGACAGAGACTAGGATAGTAATATTAAATATGTTATTTCAGATTAACATACATATGTACATACACGTATCGTACAAATATATTAGATCGGAAGATTTATGGGTACTGAAAATTGTATGCATGATATTTATACGGTATATATTAATACAAAATCAAGTCAAAAAATTATAATTGTTTTTGTATATTAAATAACTATGAATACCCAGAAAATCACAAATTTTTTCAACATTGAACCGACGATCATATTCAAAATATTGTTTTGCCACTACCCACAGTACGCATGTATACTTCTATAGTTACATCACATACACCATTATATGCCATTATCCTACATGTTGATGCTTTAACACAGTATTTAATATACATACATATGTACATATGTACATATAGTACTGTATTTTATGGCATGAAAGAACAATTTTTTGAAAATTATTGTCTAGCCGATAATACAATAGAACTATAAATACAATAGAAATATAAAATTTCATTATCTTTTTAAGCTTTTATAAGCTTTTCCCAATATCCTCTTTGATGCAGAATACCTCTTATCTGAAAAAACTTTTTGAGATCTTGACCAGCCTTGAACTGAATTATAAAAGCATTTAATGGTATTCCGGTTACTCTTGATCTATTTGTGCTAAATTTAGAAAGTTTTTCTAGTACAATGTCAGGGATTTGTAAAATAATTTCATTCATAATTTCATTAGAATCCGATTCCCCATCAATACCTTTCAGTAATAACATGGGCTTTTTAGCTTGTTTGGGACAAAAGAAAAAAGCATCTGCCTTTGATTCTCTAAGTTAATCTAATAGTGTTTGATGTACGGTAATATCATCAACATATACTTTAACTCTCCTGTATCCATTCATAACATACCTAAATTTAACAGTTTTTGAAATTCCAAAAATTACTGTAGTAATTAAGATTGAAGTTCTAACACCCGTAACAAATATTGGTGGACAGAAATTAGGTTTATTGCCTTTATGTTTCAATCTACTATCCCCAGTATGTTTTTCCCCTATATTCCTATTTATAGTAATTTTTTCTGTATCATTATTACCATTGCTTTGTCTATTCTCATTAGAAGATTTAAGAGAACTTTCATTATTAATATTATTATTATCACTTATATTATAAATATCTAGTAGAGCAAATTTATTTTGATTTGATTGATCCAAATTTGAATTTACATTTTCTAAATTTCTATTTTTATCAAAATTCATATTGTTTGTATATTTATTATTGTTAGTCTTATTATTAATACTTATTAAATTAGTATTATTGTCAGCTACATTTAACTTATTTATATCCTAATTTAAAAAATGTACATTAATATTTTCATTATTCTCTGTAATTTCCATGAATCTTTAATGTTATAACTTTTTTCAGAAATTTTTTTAATAACTAACTCAGAAGAAGTGAACTACCAAGTATTCTGGACTTAACTAATTTGGATTGCATTAATCTGTCTCATTTAGGGTTTCTTCTTTTTAAACTAATTCTGCCATATGAGTTTTTCGAAGATAAAAATGGAGTAAAATTTACCATTACCTTTTTTATATCCATATTCTAAAGCCCAGCAGATAACGGCATAGTTGTGCTATATGCTGGTATATTTATCGTATTGGCAGATAACTCCTTGATGTCACTGCTTCATTCGGGTGACTGTAATAATGTTTTTCCATTAGATGATGTAGGCATTTTTGCCATATTGTGTGAAATTGTGCCAACAATATTGTTGTCACTGCACAATGCTGTTTTAGTCGTCATATTAGACGACGTTGATTGATCCATCTCTATACCAAATTTCATATTAATTTCATCTATTTGGGTTTTATGAAGCAATTGGGAAGGAAGTAATAATTTCCCTCCACCACTTTTTTCACTTATTTATTTATAGCTTTTATTTATTTTATTTAAAATAAACACAAATTACTGTGTACAAGTAATTTATTTTCAGTTTATTTTTATTTATTAATTCAAATTGATTAATATAAAAATGGCGTCCTTTCACCAACCACAATGAATTTTCTGATTTTTAATCCACAGATATTTCTTATGTTCAATTTCTAAAAGTTTTTTAATTTTTCAATGAAATAATTATAATATTATTTTATACGAATTTTAGTAAAAATCACTAATTTAAACCAAATTAAATAAAATTTAATTTTCCCCAAAATTTTAAAGGTCTATTCTTATCGGCTATCTTGGAATTCACATCTCATTTATAAGCATATGTACTGCAGAATTATAACAATACAAAAACTGGTCTAATAGAATTTTTTTCGATTGTATAGTACAACATAGATAAGTAGATAAATCGACGTAGTCATGCGCTTTCCAACATACATATGTATATTATGCATCAAATAAATACTAGAATTTGTATGCATATCACTAATTACAATAACTATTTTATTTTCACTCTAAAGTCTAAACTCGATGATTTTTGTAGCAATGTTTTACCACACGACAATCACATTTGATTGTGGTATTATTTTGCTGAAAATTTGAAAATTTGATATTGAAAAAGCAATTGCAGACAAATGAAGAAAAATAGAAAAATGTTTTTCATCATTTGTCTCCACTATCGGCGTCGAAACTATCTTACTCCAAAAAGTTCACTCAGCTTTGAATGCTGAGGGTTCAAGTGCTTACTAATACCGATCGAGTCTACTTGCTGATAACATGTAACTCAAATAAAAATGGTTAGTGTAAGCCCTATAACACAAAATTGAGTTTAATAGGACTATTTACGAAACGATTTGCGGTCGCAAGTAGCAACTTACCAACGCAACTGCTCAAAATGGCATTTACAAAACTTTTGCAATCGCAAATTTGACGTATTGCTCTCGAAAATTTGCAATTGCATTTTTCTACTAGCAACTAATAATACAAAATAATAATACAAAAGGTTAAATTTATCGTTATAAACAAAATTAAGGGTATGGATGGAATATGGGTTCGGATGAATCCAAAAGAAAAAAGAATTTCTAATAACCAAATTTATGAAATATTTATACAGAAATATAAAATAAATAAATCAATTTGGCTGCAATTGATACAAGCAGAAATCCAAAACTAGGAGATACTGCAAGCAGTGCAAATTCGACGTTCAAAAATTTTTCTTCCTGGGTACTGACATCAGTACCCAGTGCTACCGTTTTATTCAAAAAATAAGGTGTAAAATAAGAAAATGTATTGAAATATATAAAAAAAGCAAGCAATTTTCAGAATAAAATACCCATGTAAAAAAACTAAAATACCCATGAATCAGCATAGAATGTGAATATGTATGCATATTTATCACATACGTGCGTATGTAATTCAAGTATACATATTGTGCGCAATATTTGTAAGAATATTTTGTAATGTATGTATTTATCGTATATATGTGTGTGTAATACTATACACTATACTGTCCTAAACAAACAAATTATCGTCCTAAACAAATTCAATTTTCATTCATAAGATGATTTGATGGTTCGATCGTGTAAAATATAAATGAATGTAAATTTTTAAGCCAGACAGAGACTAGGATAGTAATATTAAATATGTTATTTCAGATTAACATACATATGTACATACACGTATCGTACAAATATATTAGATCGGAAGATTTATGGGTACTGAAAATTGTATGCATGATATTTATACGGTATATATTAATACAAAATCAAGTCAAAAAATTATAATTGTTTTTGTATATTAAATAACTATGAATACCCAGAAAATCACAAATTTTTTCAACATTGAACCGACGATCATATTCAAAATATTGTTTTGCCACTACCCACAGTACGCATGTATACTTCTATAGTTACATCACATACACCATTATATGCCATTATCCTACATGTTGATGCTTTAACACAGTATTTAATATACATACATATGTACATATGTACATATAGTACTGTATTTTATGGCATGAAAGAACAATTTTTTGAAAATTATTGTCTAGCCGATAATACAATAGAACTATAAATACAATAGAAATATAAAATTTCATTATCTTTTTAAGCTTTTATAAGCTTTTCCCAATATCCTCTTTGATGCAGAATACCTCTTATCTGAAAAAACTTTTTGAGATCTTGACCAGCCTTGAACTGAATTATAAAAGCATTTAATGGTATTCCGGTTACTCTTGATCTATTTGTGCTAAATTTAGAAAGTTTTTCTAGTACAATGTCAGGGATTTGTAAAATAATTTCATTCATAATTTCATTAGAATCCGATTCCCCATCAATACCTTTCAGTAATAACATGGGCTTTTTAGCTTGTTTGGGACAAAAGAAAAAAGCATCTGCCTTTGATTCTCTAAGTTAATCTAATAGTGTTTGATGTACGGTAATATCATCAACATATACTTTAACTCTCCTGTATCCATTCATAACATACCTAAATTTAACAGTTTTTGAAATTCCAAAAATTACTGTAATTAAGGTTGAAGTTCTAACACCCGTAACAAATATTGGTGGACAGAAATTAGGTTTATTGCCTTTATGTTTCAATCTACTATCCCCAGTATGTTTTTCCCCTATATTCCTATTTATAGTAATTTTTTCTGTATCATTATTACCATTGCTTTGTCTATTCTCATTAGAAGATTTAAGAGAACTTTCATTATTAATATTATTATTATCACTTATATTATAAATATCTAGTAGAGCAAATTTATTTTGATTTGATTTATCCAAATTTGAATTTACATTTTCTAAATTTCTATTTTTATCAAAATTCATATTGTTTGTATATTTATTATTCTTAGTCTTATTATTAATACTTACTAAATTAGTATTATTGTCAGCTACATTTAACTTATTTATATCCTGATTTAAAAAATGTACATTAATATTTTCATTATTCTCTGTAATTTCCATGAATCTTTAATGTTATAACTTTTTTCAGAAATTTTTTTAATTACTAACTCAGAAGAAGTGAACTACCAAGTATTCTGGACTTAACTAATTTGGATTGCATTAATCTGTCTCATTTAGGGTTTCTTCTTTTTAAACTAATTCTGCCATATGAGTTTTTCGAAGATAAAAATGGAGTAAAATTTACCATTACCTTTTTTATATCCATATTCTAAAGCCCAGCAGATAACGGCATAGTTGTGCTATATGCTGGTATATATATCGTATTGGCAGATAACTCCTTGATGTCACTGCTTCATTCGGGTGACTGTAATAATGTTTTTCCATTAGATGATGTAGGCATTTCCGCCATATTGTGTGAAATTGTGCCAACAATATTGTTGTCACTGCACAATGCTGTTTTAGTCGTCATATTAGACGACGTTGATTGATCCATCTCTATACCAAATTTCATATTAATTTCATCTATTTGGGTTTTATGAAGCAATTGGGAAGGAAGTAATAATTTCCCTCCACCACTTTTTTCACTTATTTATTTATAGCTTTTATTTATTTTATTTAAAATAAACACAAATTACTGTGTACAAGTAATTTATTTTCAGTTTATTTTTATTTATTAATTCAAATTGATTAATATAAAAATGGCGTCCTTTCACCAACCACAATGAATTTTCTGATTTTTAATCCACAGATATTTCTTATGTTCAATTTCTAAAAGTTTTTTAATTTTTCAATGAAATAATTATAATATTATTTTATACGAATTTTAGTAAAAATCACTAATTTAAACCAAATCAAATAAAATTTAATTTTCCCCAAAATTTTAAAGGTCTATTCTTATCGGCTATCTTGGAATTCACATCTCATTTATAAGCATATGTACTGCAGAATTATAACAATACAAAAACTGGTCTAATAGAATTTTTTTCGATTGTATAGTACAACATAGATAAGTAGATAAATCGACGTAGTCATGCGCTTTCCAACATACATATGTATATTATGCATCAAATAAATACTAGAATTTGTATGCATATCACTAATTACAATGACTATTTTATTTTCACTCTAAAGTCTAAACTCGATGATTTTTGTAGCAATGTTTTACCACACGACAATCACATTTGATTGTGGTATTATTTTGCTGAAAATTTGAAATTTTGATATTGAAAAAGCAATTGCAGACAAATGAAGAAAAATAGAAAAATGTTTTTCATCATTTGTCTCCACTATCGGCGTCGAAACTATCTTACTCCAAAAAGTTCACTCAGCTTTGAATGCTGAGGGTTCAAGTGCTTACTAATACCGATCGAGTCTACTTGCTGATAACATGTAACTTAAATAAAAATGGTTAGTGTAAGCCCTATCATACAGAATTGAGTTTAATAGGGCTATTTACGAAACGATTTGCGGTCGCAAGTAGCAACTTACCAACGCAACTGCTCAAAATGGCATTTACAAAACTTTTGCAATCGCAAATTTGACGTATTGCTCTCGAAAATTTGCAATTGCATTTTTCTACTAGCAACTAATAATACAAAATAATAATACAAAAGGTTAAATTTATCGTTATAAACAAAATTAAGGGTATGGATGGAATATGGGTTCGGATGAATCCAAAAGAAAAAAGAATTTCTAGTAACCAAATTTATGAAATATTTATACAGAAATATAAAATAAATAAATCAATTTGGCTGCAATTGATACAAGCAGAAATCCAAAACTAGGAGATACTGCAAGCAGTGCAAATTCGACGTTCAAAAATTTTTCTTCCTGGGTACTGACATCAGTACCCAGTGCTACCGTTTTATTCAAAAAATAAGGTGTAAAATAAGAAAATGTATTGAAATATATAAAAAAAGCAAGCAATTTTCAGAATAAAATACCCATGTAAAAAAACTAAAATACCCATGAATCAGCATAGAATGTGAATATGTATGCATATTTATCACATACGTGCGTATTTAATTTAAGTGTACATATTATTTCAGAAGAAATCATTCAGTACCCACTAAAATACCCATGAATCAGCATAGAATGTGAATACGTATGCATATTTATCACATACGTGCGTATGTCATTCAAGTATACATATTGTGCGCAATATTTGTAAGAATATTTTGTAATGTATGTATTTATCGTATATATGCGTGTGTAATACTATACACTATACTGTCCTAAACAAACAAATTATCGTCCTAAACAAATTCAATTTTCATTCATAAGATGATTTGATGGTTCGATCGTGTAAAATATAAATGAATGTAAATTTTTAAGCCAGACAGAGACTAGGATAGTAATATTAAATATGTTATTTCAGATTAACATACATATGTACATACACGTATCGTACAAATATATTAGATCGGAAGATTTATGGGTACTGAAAATTGTATGCATATTTATACGGTATATATTAACACAAAATCAATTCAAAAATTTATAATTGTTTTTGTATATTAAATAACTATGAATACCCAGAAAATCACAAATTTTTTCAACATTGAACCGACGATCATATTCAAAATATTGTTTTGCCACTACCCACAGTACGCATGTATACTTCTATAGTTACATCACATACACCATTATATGCCATTATCCTACATGTTGATGCTTTAACACAGTATTTAATATACATACATATGTACATATGTACATATAGTACTGTATTTTATGGCATGAAAGAACAATTTTTTGAAAATTATTGTCTAGCCGATAATACAATAGAACTATAAATACAATAGAAATATAAAATTTCATTATCTTTTTAAGCTTTTATAAGCTTTTCCCAATATACTCTTTGATGCAGAATACCTCTTATCTGAAAAAACTTTTTGAGATCTTGACCAGCCTTGAACTGAATTATAAAAGCATTTAATGGTATTCCGGTTACTCTTGATCTATTTGTGCTAAATTTAGAAAGTTTTTCTAGTACAATGTCAGGGATTTGTAAAATAATTTCATTCATAATTTCATTAGAATCCGATTCCCCATCAATACCTTTCAGTAATAACATGGGCTTTTTAGCTTGTTTGGGACAAAAGAAAAAAGCATCTGCCTTTGATTCTCTAAGTTAATCTAATAGTGTTTGATGTACGGTAATATCATCAACATATACTTTAACTCTCCTGTATCCATTCATAACATACCTAAATTTAACAGTTTTTGAAATTCCAAAAATTACTGTAATTAAGGTTGAAGTTCTAACACCCGTAACAAATATTGGTGGACAGAAATTAGGTTTATTGCCTTTATGTTTCAATCTACTATCCCCAGTATGTTTTTCCCCTATATTCCTATTTATAGTAATTTTTTCTGTATCATTATTACCATTGCTTTGTCTATTCTCATTAGAAGATTTAAGAGAACTTTCATTATTAATATTATTATTATCACTTATATTATAAATATCTAGTAGAGCAAATTTATTTTGATTTGATTTATCCAAATTTGAATTTACATTTTCTAAATTTCTATTTTTATCAAAATTCATATTGTTTGTATATTTATTATTCTTAGTCTTATTATTAATACTTACTAAATTAGTATTATTGTCAGCTACATTTAACTTATTTATATCCTGATTTAAAAAATGTACATTAATATTTTCATTATTCTCTGTAATTTCCATGAATCTTTAATGTTATAACTTTTTTCAGAAATTTTTTTAATTACTAACTCAGAAGAAGTGAACTACCAAGTATTCTGGACTTAACTAATTTGGATTGCATTAATCTGTCTCATTTAGGGTTTCTTCTTTTTAAACTAATTCTGCCATATGAGTTTTTCGAAGATAAAAATGGAGTAAAATTTACCATTACCTTTTTTATATCCATATTCTAAAGCCCAGCAGATAACGGCATAGTTGTGCTATATGCTGGTATATTTATCGTATTGGCAGATAACTCCTTGATGTCACTGCTTCATTCGGGTGACTGTAATAATGTTTTTCCATTAGATGATGTAGGCATTTTTGCCATATTGTGTGAAATTGTGCCAACAATATTGTTGTCACTGCACAATGCTGTTTTAGTCGTCATATTAGACGACGTTGATTGATCCATCTCTATACCAAATTTCATATTAATTTCATCTATTTGGGTTTTATGAAGCAATTGGGAAGGAAGTAATAATTTCCCTCCACCACTTTTTTCACTTATTTATTTATAGCTTTTATTTATTTTATTTAAAATAAACACAAATTACTGTGTACAAGTAATTTATTTTCAGTTTATTTTTATTTATTAATTCAAATTGATTAATATAAAAATGGCGTCCTTTCACCAACCACAATGAATTTTCTGATTTTTAATCCACAGATATTTCTTATGTTCAATTTCTAAAAGTTTTTTAATTTTTCAATGAAATAATTATAATATTATTTTATACGAATTTTAGTAAAAATCACTAATTTAAACCAAATTAAATAAAATTTAATTTTCCCCAAAATTTTAAAGGTCTATTCTTATCGGCTATCTTGGAATTCACATCTCATTTATAAGCATATGTACTGCAGAATTATAACAATAAAAAGACTGGTCTAATAGAATTTTTTGCGATTGTATAGTACAACATAGATAAGTAGATAAATCGACGTAGTCATGCGCTTTCCAACATACATATGTATATTATGCATCAAATAAATACTAGAATTTGTATGCATATCACTAATTACAATAACTATTTTATTTTCACTCTAAAGTCTAAACTCGATGATTTTTGTAGCAATGTTTTACCACACGACAATCACATTTGATTGTGGTATTATTTTGCTGAAAATTTAAAATTTTGATATTGAAAAAGCAATTGCAGACAAATGAAGAAAAATAGAAAAATGTTTTTCATCATTTGTCTCCACTATCGGCGTCGAAACTATCTTACTCCAAAAAGTTCACTCAGCTTTGAATGCTGAGGGTTCAAGTGCTTACTAATACCGATCGAGTCTACTTGCTGATAACATGTAACTTAAATAAAAATGGTTAGTGTAAGCCCTATCATACAGAATTGAGTTTAATAGGGCTATTTACGAAACGATTTGCGGTCGCAAGTAGCAACTTACCAACGCAACTGCTCAAAATGGCATTTACAAAACTTTTGCAATCGCAAATTTGACGTATTGCTCTCGAAAATTTGCAATTGCATTTTTCTACTAGCAACTAATAATACAAAATAATAATACAAAAGGTTAAATTTATCGTTATAAACAAAATTAAGGGTATGGATGGAATATGGGTTCGGATGAATCCAAAAGAAAAAAGAATTTCTAGTAACCAAATTTATGAAATATTTATACAGAAATATAAAATAAATAAATCAATTTGGCTGCAATTGATACAAGCAGAAATCCAAAACTAGGAGATACTGCAAGCAGTGCAAATTCGACGTTCAAAAATTTTTCTTCCTGGGTACTGACATCAGTATCCAGTGCTACCGTTTTATTCAAAAAATAAGGTGTAAAATAAGAAAATGTATTGAAATATATAAAAAAAGCAAGCAATTTTCAGAATAAAATACCCATGTAAAAAAACTAAAATACCCATGAATCAGCATAGAATGTGAATATGTATGCATATTTATCACATACGTGCGTATTTAATTTAAGTGTACATATTATTTCAGAAGAAATCATTCAGTACCCACTAAAATACCCATGAATCAGCATAGAATGTGAATACGTATGCATATTTATCACATACGTGCGTATGTCATTCAAGTATACATATTGTGCGCAATATTTGTAAGAATATTTTGTAATGTATGTATTTATCGTATATATGCGTGTGTAATACTATACACTATACTGTCCTAAACAAACAAATTATCGTCCTAAACAAATTCAATTTTCATTCATAAGATGATTTGATGGTTCGATTGTGTAAAATATAAATGAATGTAAATTTTTAAGCCAGACAGAGACTAGGATAGTAATATTAAATATGTTATTTCAGACTAACATACATATGTACATACACGTATCGTACAAATATATTAGATCGGAAGATTTATGGGTACTGAAAATTGTATGCATGATATTTATACGGTATATATTAATACAAAATCAAGTCAAAAAATTATAATTGTTTTTGTATATTAAATAACTATGAATATCCAGAAAATCACAAATTTTTTCAACATTGAACCAACGACCATATTCAAAATATTGTTTTGCCACTACCCACAGTACGCATGTATACTTCTATAGTTACATCACATACACCATTATATGCCAATATCCTACATGTTGATGCTTTAACACAGTATTTAATATACATACATATGTACATATGTACATATAGTACTGTATTTTATGGCATGAAAGAACAATTTTTTGAAAATTATTGTCTAGCCGATAATACAATAGAACTATAAATACAATAGAAATATAAAATTTCATTATAGGTATATTATAGGTAGTGGCAAAACAATATTTTGAATATGATCGTCGGTTCAATGTTGAAAAAATTTGTGATTTTCTGGGTATTCATAGTTATTTAATATACAAAAACAATTATAATTTTTTGACTTGATTTTGTATTAATATATACCGTATAAATATCATGCATACAATTTTCAGTACCCATAAATCTTCCGATCTAATATATTTGTACGATACGTGTATGTACATATGTATGTTAATCTGAAATAACATATTTAATATTACTATCCTAGTCTCTGTCTGGCTTAAAAATTTACATTCATTTATATTTTACACGATCGAACCATCAAATCATCTTATGAATGAAAATTGAATTTGTTTAGGACGATAATTTGTTTAGGACAGTATAGTGTATAGTATTACACACGCATATATACGATAAATACATACATTACAAAATATTCTTACAAATATTGCGCACAATATGTATACTTGAATTACATACGCACGTATGTAATATATTATTACATATGTATACATCCATATATATAATAAGTACATGGCTTAAAATTTCTCGAGTTTATTTTAAATATTCTTATACGAAAAAACGGCATCCCTTTTGTTACCAACAAATGTACTAAATCATTCTATCATTCATGCCGTCCCCTCTTTTATTGCCCGAACCACTCTATCGGCTAAAAAAATTTTTGAAGCCCCATAAGAATTCTTGTTAAATTTTAAGTATTCTTTGATACAAGTCAATATAAATTTACAAGATAAATTTGAAATAAATTTCTATTCAATATATTTAACATAAAATATTTGAATATTTTTCAAAATATTTTTTTAAATATGTACTCCTAACTTTATAATACAAGTAAAAATTTTGGTTATGTAGAGTGTCAAACTATCAGAAATGTGTTCTAAATAGCATTGCCATACACGCATTTTGCTAGAGCGTTGGTAAATATCAATTAGCACAGTTATGGTAAGTAGAGCGTCTGTTAAGAAGAATTTGCGATCGTAAACTTGCGATTCGTAAATAGGGCTATAAGTCTCTACTTTAACAAACTCAGTGGTTCGCAAACTACGTTAAACTGTAGGTGCAGGTATGATAGAATTGTGATGAAAAATCTTCGTAGATGATTAAGCTAAGGTTCATAAAGGACTGTGAAGCTATGAAAGAAGATGTTGAAAAAATGCCGATTATAGAGATAGTATACATATACACATATGTATTACATGGTATATTCTTGGAGAACATGGGACTTCTCACTGACGTTCATATTTTTCAAATTTTAGTTCACACTTTTCAGGTGATGGCATCAAAGTAACAATCTTGCTGCATTCGTTTTAGTGTGTTTCAAAAGCTCCATTGCTATAAAAGTGTTGTAAGCAGGAGTTGCATAGATATATCTTATGTTTATGCTTTGATATTTGACTTGTAATCAATCTCAATGTATTTTTAATCCATACGTAATGGCTTTTATCATTATCTTGAATAAGTAGTAGGTTGATGTGTTTGTTTTTTTCTTGTTTACCCACTAATACAAGGAAGGACCCACTATTTTACAGTTGTTTTGATTTATTTCAAGCCGGATATAATCGCCCACTTAAAACAATATTCATCTGAATTATTAACATTGATGCAAGCATGTTTTTGTTGAATGTATGGTGGTAGTGGGAAAAACTGTGACCCTTTAATCGGTTTGTACTGGTTAATGTTAATTTCAATATGGCTTATTCTTATCAATATCCAACCGCTAACACGTTCTTGGAATTCTTGCATCTTTGTGTAAATGTTTTTAATCATATTGTTGACGACTAATAGTGCAGGGGGATTCATCGAGTGGAATCTCCATTTTAGATTGAAAAGACTTTACTGATAATACCATATCTTCTTTCTCATCATCATTTGCTTTAGTAATTTTAACGTATTCTGCAAACAGTTCAAAATTAAATTTAAACGATTCATGCTTATTTAGCTGATTTCTTAAACATTGTAAAATCGTTTGTTTGGATGATTCGAAATATTTAAATAGGTCCAAGTTTGATTCATTTTTATTTTCATACAGAAGTTTCTCTATTCGTTCTTCAAAACACCTTCTTACAACCTGTAACTCATCATTGATTGGTTGTGCTGTATGTCGTTTATGAGCGTTTGTTCTTAAGTGATAAACGTGTAACTAAAATGTTTTTCTTACATGCAGTGCATAACACAATCTTTGTTGCTTCATTTAAACGATCTGTTTTTGATGAAGAAGATTGATTAGTTTCTTCACTTGTAACCATTGAATTCACTGTATGCATATTTCTCATGTGCTTTATTAAATCATCTCTGCTTGAATAACTTTTTTTACAAATGTCGCAATAAACTCGCTCTCCATGCACTGATTGAAATATGCCTTTTTAAGCTGTTTTTATAGACATAACCACTTCCGCAAATTTCACAAATAAAGCTTTTCATTTTGAATTGATTTCATATTGAAATACTTTTACAAAAACAAAAAAAAATTGATTTCCTACTCAAACTAACTGATTACTAATAATTTAATAACGACTGAATAAAATCGATTTTCACTCTACTTGTTTTACTTTGTACCTAGTATAGGCTGAATAATTATAGAATACTTTATTTATTTTTTAAATATGTTAAACTCTTTATTTATCAAACAGAATACAAAAAGTGAATAATAGAAAAACAAAACAATATTTAATAATAATATATTAGATATATATAGTATGTCTATGACTACTAAGATTATTTATATTTTTTTCGTCGGCAACCGGTAGGTTCCTACAACTCGGCCAACCTACATTTTAATCGTCTCGATTAAACTACAGTTTTTTAAATACATTATATACCATTACAATAATTAGAATAACAGTAGGAAATAATAATAATAAATAACTTACATATTATAAAAATATCATTTTTTCATCTACATACATATAGTATATAAAATAATACAATCATTACATTTTCATTTGTACATATATAATAATATTATTTCTTTTCTTATGTTTAAAGAGTTATCTTCAATTTGTGCTTTCATTTTCATTTTCATTGAATAAAAATGATCTCATATTGCATGAAGAACTTACCCCTTTATAAGGAATACGTGTTAATTGCATTCCTTCTATATCTTTGATTAAATATCTGTAATTTTGTAATACCTTTTCCACCTCATAAGGCCCTTTATATTTCGCGAAAAGCCTTTTATTAACGTCTGGTGCATTAGATATATTTTTGATCATGACATAATCACCAACACTGTATTTGTGAGGGTTCTTATGAGATTTATCATAATAATTTTTATTATATAATTGTGTTTTTTCAATATTGTTATTAGCTTGAATTCTGATACCTTCAAGGTCTCGTTGTTCAAGTGAAAAATTTTTCCCTACATATTCAATCACTTTGTCGCATACCTGACCCTTTTGGTTAACCCCAAATAAAAGCATCGAAGGTGTAAACTCCGTACTACGATTCATCGTATTATTTAAAGCAAATTCAATTTTGGCAAGATACTTATCAGTACAGATACAACTTATACTAATCAGAAGTTGTTTCAGCATCACATTGTTTTGATAGCATCGGCGTTAAAACCCTATTCAATATTATTTGATTCAAAAAAATCTGAAAATTCATTGGACGTGAAACTTGTACCACGATCTGATATGATTTTGACTGGTCGTGAATAATTTTCAAAATATGAATGCAAACTAATGATGACTTTCTTAGTTTGTGTCGTCTTGACAGCATACAGTTTAATGAATTTTGTAAAGCCATCAATTACTAAAAAAATGTATCGCTTCCTAAGATTTGAATTAGAAAGAGGACCAAGATGATCTATGTGGAGCGTATCAAAAGGTAAATTTCCTTTAGGTATGTTATGGAGAAACCCTTCCCTTTTACCTGATTCAGGTGAAAAATAGATACATTTTAAGCATGCTTTAATGTGTCTTTTGATTTTTTCTCTCATTTGAGGGAACCAATACGTTCGTATCAAGACATCATAACATTTTTCGACTCCAAGGTGGCACATCGCTCCATATGCTGTAGTACATAAAAAAGTATATTGTTCTTTACTTTGCGGTAAATAAGACCGTCTATCATTTCATAAATTGAGCTTTCACTTTTTTCTAATTCTTTCCCTATCGAAACTATCTGGGGATCTTGTTTTTGCGCGACAGCCAAAACATACTCAAATGATTCGTCATTGCGTGTCATTTACGTTAATTGATCTACTAAGAGCATCTACGTGAGACATACTTGATCCTTTCCTGTGCTCTAATCTATAATTGAACTCTTGCATCTCTAATGCCCATCGTGATATTCTGGCATTAAGTGTCTTTTTTTTTAATGTCAAAGAGAGTGATTTACAGTCAGTTAATATCCTAAAATCTATACCCAGAAGATATATTCGAAACCTTCTTAAAGCATAAACGATTGCAAGTGTCTCTTGCTCAAAACTGTGGTAACGACTTTCAGCTTCAGTAGCACACTTAGAAAAATAGAACACTGGATGAAACTTTTTATCATTTTGCCTTTGCCCCGAAACCGATGCTACTAGCATCGCAATGCAGTTCAGTTTCACTCATTGGGTTGTAAATCGAAAGAACAGGTGATTCTACTAATTTCTTCTTTAAAAGTTCAAAAGTTTCATATTCTTGTGTACCAAATACAAACGAAGCGTTTTTCTTGAGCAAGTCGTATAAAGGTTTTGCTAAGATAGAAAAATCTTTTATAAATTTACGGAAATATGAGCATAATCCTAAAAAACTATGAACATTTTTGATACAGGTAGGAGTAGGAAAATTTTTTACAGCCTGTATATGACTATCACTTGGCCTTACACCAGAGGCGTCGATACTGTACCCTAGATAAACAATTTTTCCTTGTAAAAATGCACATTTGTCAAATCTAATTTGTAAGCAATTCCTTTCAATTATATCTACAACTTGTTTCAGAATATCTAAATGCTCATCTACGGTTTCTGTTGCTATAAGGATATCGTTAATGAATGTGAGAACTTTTCCAGCTGAAATCAATTTCCCAAAAAGGTATTTCATGAACCTTTCAAATACCGAAGGGGCATTCTTGAGGCCAAAGGGCATTCTCGTATATTCAAATTGTCCCAATGGGGTAACGAATGATGTATACTTAATTGTATCATCAGCCATTTTGACATGATGAAAACCATTTTTAAGATCCAAAGTCGTGAAATATTTTTTGTTTCTCAGTCTATCTAAATGGTCTTCAAATCAATGGAAGAGGGTAGTTGTCCCTAACCGTAACCTTATTTAATTCTCTATAGTCTATTCAAAGCCTGAATTCATTATTCTTTTTCTTCACTAACACAACAGGGGATGCAATAGGTGAATTGCTCTCACGAATCACACCTTTACTAGACAAATCATCTAAAATTTTTTGTAGTTCAATTTTATGTGCATAGGGTAACCTTCTTGGTGCACAATGAAATGGTTCTTCTCGAGTTAATTTAATATTCATTTCAAAATTATCACGGAACTTGAAGCTATCAAAATAATTTTCGTTAGGATAAAAATAATTTTTAAAAATATCGTTAATTTTGATTTTTATCTGAAAAGGTAAGTTATTGTTAATATTTAAATTAATTTCAGGCTCAGATAAGTTATTACTCATATCGATATTAAGAATTTGGTGTATGAAAATATCATCGTCGTCGTTATGATTTACAAAACAACCATTATCAGAAGCACAAATTGAGGATTCCCCTGTATTATTACATAAAATCTCATTTTTTCTTTGCAATGTTAAATTACATTTTTCAATAAAATTACGACCTAAGATAACAGAATGATACATAGTATTATTCTTTACAACAAATATTTTTAAATTTACAAATGAATTTTCATAAAAAATTTTACAATAAATTGTTCCTAATACAATAAGTTCACTACCATTAATACCATGAAACGAATGATGAGCGTCTGCTGTTGTATATATTAAATACTCCGGTACATATTTTTGTTGCATAAAACTTATTGGACTACCTGAATCTAGTAATGTATTCAATGTCAAAGTACAGTGCGTATTGTCTTTACTGATCGTATAATCTATTATATGTTCAAAATTGCTACGACGGTTATTATTGTCTACTTTTGATGTAACATCATTAGCTGATAATGATTCGTTTTGTATTATTGTGTTGAATACATTCATCACATCGTCAGTATTAGAAATAATTTTAGGGCTACCAGAATTGAAGTTTTTTACTTTTTGATTTTTACAATCTTTACTTATGTGACCAGTTTCTTTACATTTGTAACATATAATATTTTGTACTTCACTTTTTTTGGTTTCAGATTTCTTATGTATATTATTTTTAAAAGAAGAAGAAGATGAAGAATCAGAAAAAGATTTGAGATGAGATTGAACATTTTTTTTCATATTTTCTTAAACAAATTTTTAATTCGTCTTAATTATTTGCACAGTAAAGTAGCGTTTTATTTACTTCGCTATCTGGTATTCCTTCTATAATATAATGCATTAAATCTTCATGTTCAATCTCACCAATAACAGCAATTTCTTGCATTACCAAAACATATTGCTGTATTGTCTCATTATGCTTCTTTTTCCGTTTTCTTAACTGATTGTGTATGTCGGCCTTGGTCACATGTTTTTTAAATTCTTTTCTCAATTCTTTTTTTAATTCACACCATGACTTAACACTTACTGTTCTAATGAATAATTTAGCTGTACCTACCAAAAGCCTTTTACCATAGATAAATTTTGATTTCTCGTCCAATTGAATAGATTCTGCACTTTCTTCGAATAATTCGATCCATCGTTGAATTGATAAATTATCATCTCCACTGAAGCTCGGTGTCGAGTCCTCAACGTCTTTGAAAGAGTACACAAATGACCTTGAGACGACCGGAATGTCCTCTAATTGAAGTTTTTGTAATTCTTTTTTTAATTTGACAATTTCTTTCTTTTTTAACACCAATTGTTTTAGCTTTTCAATTTTACTGTCTATATCAGAGTCATTGTCATTATATTTTTCAAGATTTTGGTTTACAGCATCGCCTTCAATGTTGTTTTCATCATCACCACCACGTGATTCTTCAGGAATCAGGTCCAGTAATTGTTCCTTAGAAAAATTTTCCACCGCACCCTCAATTCTCATCTTAAGGGCTGCTTTATTCGGTGCAGATGTAGGTAAATCCAACTCCGAAAGGATACCTTTAAGTTGCACTATCGTGGCCATTCCAATCCAAGAAACTTTCCCACTCAATAACCATTTTCCACGCAATAAATAATTTCACGAAAACAACGATTCGGCAATAAAAATTAAATTATTTTATTTTTATTTTATTTTTTTAAATTATTTCCCGTGGATTTATTACTATCCCACTTCTGAATAATTATAGGCTGAATAATTATAGCATACTTTATTTATTTTTTAAATATGTTAAACTCTTTATTTATCAAACAGAATACAAAAAGTGAATAATCGAAAAACAAAACAATATTTAATAATAATATATTAGATATATATGTCTATGACTACTAAGATTATTTATATTTTTTTCGTCGGCAACCGGTAGGTAATTATTCCTACACTAGTACAACTAAACTGTGAATTTTTACAAAAACTCGGGTGAATTTATACCATAAAATTTCAAACTGTAGTGAAAATATAAAACTATAACCAATCACAACAATTTTTAGAATAATTAGTCCAGCCCCACACTAAAAAATTAACCAATCAGAATAATTTCTGAAATAATCTATTATCAACGCAAGTCATAAATTGTACTATTTTATTAATTGAATTAACGATTCGCTGTACATAACGTGTAAACGTCAAAAAAAGAAAAAAAAAAACAACGAAAAAACCATTGAAAACATACATAAGAAAAAAATTTTTAAAAAAACTATAAAAAAACAGATTGTTTTTTTGTTTTTATTTTAATTATTTTTTTTCTTATTGTATATCTTTTACACAACAACTTAACTCTATCATTTCTGTTCTACATACAG
The DNA here is from genome assembly GCA_963971155.1 of Anthrax anthrax. Classification (NCBI taxonomy): domain Eukaryota; kingdom Metazoa; phylum Arthropoda; class Insecta; order Diptera; family Bombyliidae; genus Anthrax; species Anthrax anthrax. The sequence continues at coordinate 34,453,585 of OZ020117.1, forward strand.
GATAGGTGGAGGCCCTTTTTGCACAAAAATTGTTGTGGTTGCATAATGAATTTTTAGTTGGTATTTTTAATGTGTCCAAACAAATAGGACAATCATCAATGTCGCCGTCGTTTTCATCATCAAAATGTAACAGCATCTCAACGAGCTCGTTATTAAGACAGGTCGGTTGATGCATCGCTCGTCACTGAGTCGTTGTCATCAACTTCTTGTTGCTACTGATGATGTTGTGGTCGAGCTTCTTGTTGCTGTTGTTGATGATGATAATTTATTCGTCGACAGTGTAAAGGTGGTTCTTCTTCTTCTTCATCACTTCATTTATAATCTGAAGAAGACGACAATGACGACGACGGCGGTAATGGTGATGAATACTAATAAACACATATCGTCTTCTTTTTCACTACTTATACTGATGTACATATCTGCCATTTTTTACTTTGTTTAAATTAATTTCAAATTTCTTATTTAACTTATAAATTATTTGCTTATAAATTGAAACTGTGAAATATTCTTATTCTTTCACTCACTTTTATACCTCTAGGTTATCTAAGAAAAATTAGGTTAATAATGTTTTCTTAATTTCGCATTATTCTTATCAACACACGCCTGTACTATATTATAACATATAAAAGCCTAATATTTTTTATTAATTCATGCAACTATTCAATATAGTTCACAACGCAAAGCTGACCACATATTAACCTTTTCTTAATTTTGCATTGTTCTTAGTTGCTGATGACAAACATATTATTATCAACTTACGTAATCCTGAATCCATTTAAATTCCTTTAAAATAATAATCATGATAGTTTCTAGAAAGAAATCTATTGCTTCACAAGTCATAAATTACTCTATTTTCTTAGAACCGTGGATAGTTATGGGTCTGAGTAATAATCAACATAAAACACATGTTTGAATATGAACCTTTAAGTAACACCTGCAACCGGCTTCTTACTATCTCTACAATAACACACGCACATCCTTCACCTAGACAAGACAAGTTCAATGAACTTTTGCTTTTAACGTACGCGCCATCTGCTAAAACCAAGGTCGATGTCCTCTTGCTGATAACATAAAGTTCAACGACCTCTTTCTGTTTATCTTAAGTTCAATAACCTCTTTCTGTTTACCTTAAGTTCAATGACCCTGTGACGTCATGAGCCGGCAGAGCCGGTGATTCAAAAATGCCATGTATATACTACTGGCAGCGAGTATATAATTTTTCAACATATATCTTGTCCCAGTGGTTTTTAATGGCGTACATTAATTCGTCTTCTGTCTCGTACTGCTTTCTCCCTTCACACATTCCATGACAGCTGGCCTCGTACATTTTTTGTGATATTTAGGTCCGGGGAGCATGCAGGCCACAGTAACAACTCTGTCTTTTGGCTTGTATCCGCGATGTTACCTTAAATGCAGTGTGTATTGGAGCGTTATGTTGTTGAAGAATCCCCGATTTTGGACTGAAGACTTCATCAATGTCATTTTTCGCTCTAAATACAACATTTTTGTAGTCCCTAGCATTTTATTTACTAGACACTTTTATCAAAGGTCCATAATACGAAATTGCTCCTGTGTCATCTCCTGTGATGACGGGATAAAAACTTTTTTTCACACTTCATGAAAATGATGCTGAAAGCCATCTGGACCGTCTAAATTGAATTTCTTTTCGTCCGCAAATACGACTTTTTTCCATTCCTGTCACCATGACATTACTTTTCTGCTAAACTCCATTCTTTTTTCTTTATGTTTCTTAGTTAAAGCTGGTTTTTGTGCAATTTTTTCCTTTTACTATTAGGGCTGTCTTTTATTATCCGCTGCAATTTTTTTTGTTTGATGTGAGGGACATGGAAAGTTAATGTACAAAGTGATTTTCTAGCCCAGAAACTATCCAACCGATTTCAATGAAATTTTGAACAGACATTGTTATGTAAGGATGTCATGGCATAGCATATACGACACCGTTGGGCGCCATATATGTTATGTAAGGATGTAAGACATAAGACGTTGTAATTTCATCCTGCGCGTTTATTTATTTTAATTTCTTAAAAAGCGTATTTACGTTTTTCCGTAGTTACCTTTCTTAACCTTCGTACCACATTTTTACATGTGACGAAATAAAATTGCAGAACATTCTGGAGATTTTCTCTCTCTCTTTTTCATTAAATAAACATGACAAGATCACCTCATCATTTAAAACAATGAAAGTAGCTGCAATTGATCACGCCATATTTCATTGTTGTAAAACGATAAGTGTATTTCGTGCATGTATATGTAATGCAAAAGAAAGAGAAAATTATCTATTTCTCGTTTCAAACTTGGTATTATTCCAAAATGACATTTCACGACAATGCCAGATATGACATTTTTCGAAAAGCACCAAAGGCTTACATTACAACATAGGTTGAAGGATTTTTGATTAAGCACTTCGTTCAGTCTTTATAAGGATTTAAAGTATATGTGATTTGAATTTTTTACGTTTTTTGACGTTTTAAAGTGAACTTCTTGCTCAAAAACTGTTTAACAGATTTCAATTAAATTTTGAGCACATATTTGTTGAAGGGAATTGCGCTGCTTAAGCTTTTAACAACTTTGAATTTTTCTTTGATATCTTTGAACATTGAAAAAGAGTCAAGGCATGTTTTCTGAAAAAGTTGATTGATTTTGTTTCAATTTATCCGCTCTTAAATTTGACAATTTTGTAAATTTTAAAACGTAAGCATATAATTTTTATTCCTCTAATCAGTAGCAAAAAAAAAAAAAACAATTAAGAATGCTAGGTGGTTTACATTTTATTAATAAATGAGAATTACTAATTTTTGTATGAAATTTTCAATATTCTTTGTATATTTATTTCTGTTTCAATTTTTGTTTAAAAATGTTCAAAAAACAGTTCAAACAAAAATTAATAGGTGGCGCCAATAATATGACTGATTTTAAAATAATACACAAACATATGTACAGTGCCGGATAAAATACATATAACCATCAGGGTTGGAACAGATTGGAAATATGTAGATATAGCGACATCGAAAAAAATTTTTTTTGCCTTATATTGATGCCGTTATAGCGAAACATTTTAGACCGTATATCGAAAACGTGCCCTAATTGAAGAGGACCGTTATAGCGAAATGCCGTATAAATAGCGCACGTATAGCGAGGTATAGGTGTATGCACAAACTATTTAAGTGTAATGATACAGAATTAACACAAGGTAAGTTGACCAAATGTTCAAATGATAATAGCAAAGCAAGAAATATGCAAAATAAGTTATGTACATAGCAAATTATGATGATTCAAAACAATTAAGTATACAAATACTATTATGAAAAATTTATATTTACGTTACAATGTCAATGTAAAGGTTTTTAGCCAAATATAACAAAAGTAAATTTAACTAAGCTGAAATACATTGATAATCTTAGTGTTGCCAGTATATCATCTTAACTGTTACCAAACTAAATGATATGACAACCATGACTATATTATTATTTTATAAAAGGATTTCAAGACACACATTTTTTTTTTATTTTATTTCAACTGTTTTTGTTTTAGTCTTTAGTTTTTGAATAAAATAAAAATGTGCAATAGATTTTTAAAAAATGGTACCAAATTTTTTCAAAAGCAAAAGTGCAGTAAATCTATTGCAATTGCAGTAGGGGTCCCAACACTGATGACTATTTGCTTAAATTGCAATTAAGACATGTACTATAATCTCCATAATAAACAACAATATAACGAGATACTTATAGCCTGATTCTACATAGCTTGTGACTAATCACGCTCTTGTGACCGTAATTTTCATTATTACTGGTCACTGTTAGGCGCTAGAATCGAGCTATTAGTTTTAAATTATTAATAACAAAATAATCAAAAATCAAAATAGCATAGCCAATCTAATTCACATATACATATACACTCCCGGTCACTTAAATAGGCTGACTTAATTTTTGCATGTAATTTCAAAATAGGAGGGTATTTTTGTTTTTTATCTTTACTTTTGTTGATTGTAATTGTAATAAACAAATGTTCAACGTTGTAAATCGAAAATTTTGAAATGTAGTTTAGAATTTTTTGGGTTTTTCCAAAAATTTGCCGAAAACAGACGGTTATTTAAATAGGTTCATATAAATAAAAAACATTTTTATTAAAGCAGTAAAAAGCAGTAACAAATATTTACAATGTTTTATTATGGTTTTTATAAAATATCAATAATGTGTTGGATATCCATGGTTAGAAATAACTTCATACATATATTTTTTCGGTAAATATTCATATAAATTTATTTTCATTTTATTTGATTAATTTTTTGAGATTATTTTGCTGAATTTATTTTTTATTTGTGTGAATTTAATTTATTACTATTATTCTGTATTTTATATGCTGAATTAATTTTATTATAAATTTTTTTTTGAATTTATTATTATTTTTTCACAAATTTTTATTAACAGACCAGAAACATTTTATTTATTTTCGTTTTACACAAAAGTTTAACAGCTGCGCTAAATTATCGTTACACAGCACAATTTAAATATAGTTTCACAAGACTGTAATGGAAGCGTTTAAAATGTTTTTATTAAAAACGTTTACCGGCTGCGCCAAAATATGTTATATATAAAAGATATTGTTCTTATGTAAATGTGCTTCTTTTGTAAAAGGGATCTCGTCATGGCGATTTATTTTCTTTTTATATATAACATGGGTTGGAAGAATACGTCTTCCAAGTCAGTGTATTCACTTTTGAAATTTACCGGGCGATTCTAGGTGAGAGACTCTTAGCCTCTTAGCTGCAATCAGCAGAGATTTAGCAGAAATAGCTACTCTAGGTAAGAGTTAAGAGATGACACTAATCTCTTAATGTGTGTGGTGAATTTAGTTAGGAGAATTCGGTATTCTAGATTAGAGGCTAAGAGACATTTGTAATGGCGAAAGTCTCTTAACTTAGCTCATTGCAAGGAGCTCTTAGCCCTCTTGTGTTGTTGTAATCGTATACATGTGAACGTTTTTAGTGAATACGTTGACATATAAAAAAATACAATACGAAAAAATTGATAAAAATAAAAATAGTGAAATAAGAAAATTATAAAAATAATAAAACAATTATTATAAGAATAATAGAATAATTATTATAAGAATAATATAATAATAATATTATAAAAATAATAAAATAATATTATTATAAAATAATTACATATAAATGGAAGAAATAACATTTTTTTATTTTAAATGAAATAGCAAAGAGGCTAGAAAGGGGGTAAATAATTTTTTTAATATTTTATTTTAGATCAAGAAAATGTTTTTTTATTAGTCATTCAGAACAAATTCTACTAAGAAATCTCAGAGTTGATTCAAATCCGTGTACTGCATCTCATGCTGCATTCGTCCGGAATTTTCGCATGCCTCAAAGCATAGCATTAAAATTAATGAACATATTAACAGTACATGATAATTCGCATTACTTTGGTGTACCATTTCATTTCAAGGTTCTTAGTGCTCTCAATTTTTTTGCCACAGGCTCATCAAAATTTAATTGGTCACAGCATTATTGTTGAGGCGGTATGATTTTCAAAACTTTATATATATATATAACAAAGATGTTCTTGTTAAAATTCTGTTATATAATAATAATATACATACATATGTATATTTGTGATTCAAACCTATTATTTATATACGTAAACGCAAGACACCCTGGATCATGTCATGATAGTGCTATATGGACAACATCACCCATAAGGCCTCGTTTCTAGCAATTGCAGAATCAAAGTGGATGCTGGATTTTGATTGAACCTTGACTAATGACTTCATACCTTAACCCTTCAGAAGAGCGCGAAAAGAAATTCAATGAAGTACACATAAAAACAAGAAATTGTATTGAGCGAGCGTTTGGTGTACTTAAGTCAACGTTCCGCTGCTTGCTCAAACATCGTTTTGAGAAATAAAAGATCTAATCCCAAATTTTCTCCTAATACCAAACAAGTTACCAGATGCAGTTTTCTATAACTTTTAACTTGTACATCAATTCCATCTTTAAATAAATTATTCAATTGATTTATAAAAGATTCAAAAATACGTTTGTTGCCGAATTGTTTTCGGTCTTCTGTATGAAACAACATTCTTAAAAAGATGAAATTCAGTTTTGGCTGAAGATGAAGTGGCAAACAAGATATTTTAACATAAACACCACCTACTTTTTTTGTATGTATTAGTGCGTGATCCCAATGGATTGTTGACTTCAAAATCGTCAAAATCAACGAAAACAGATAAGTACAAACTATTATCTGAATCAGGAATCTTTGAACAAATCTGATTGTATGAAATACAATAAATGTTGAGGGCCTTTTTCCAGATTTTCTAAATAATTTGTAATATTCAATAAAAAAGTAGTTTTATTGAATAGTTTGAAAAACAAATCAAGTAAAGAAATAATTTTTGAAGAATGTACAACTTTGTTATAAAGACTGAATTGCGAAGACCTATGGATATTTTATGTGCTATATGTAAAATTGTGGTGCTATATTTTACATCAAAACTTGAATTTTCGATGTACTTAAAAAATTTATATTCTGTTGTAGGAATGGTATCCTTAAAAATTATATCAAAAATATAAAGAATAATTTTTTTTTGAATTAACCTCCTTAAATTTTTCGTTGTAAGTAATTAATGATTTAAAAAATTATTCAAAATCTTAATAATAATATGAATTTTATAGTAGTAGGTATTATCATATACTCTACAAAATATACATGAAAACCGTGAAATATTTTTGTGATTTAATTTTATGTGTGTAAAAACTGTATAAATACTTACAAAAGAATTAGGACAGCTGAAATATTTAATATTCATGATTTATAAATTACTTATTTGTAGTTAAATCGTTATTTAATGTACTCATCGCAATGTCAGAATAATAATCGTATGATGTATTAATTTTAAACATATATTTTTGAACAAAATACCATATCTTGCTACTTTGTTGTGGGTATTCCAAATTTAGAGTTAGATATATATTCATGTAGGCCTATAAAGCCTCCTTAAAATTACAAGCCGTGAAGCGGTATTTTATGTGAGCCAAATATATGAGATCAGTTTCTATTGGAGATCCAATTAACACTAACTTTGGTTGAATAGGCCAGCGCTCGACAATAAATTTCGTTGGACTATATCAGCTTCGTTTAAGCTCTAAAATAAAAAATATTTCACTCACATGTTAAAATGAACTTTTATTCACATTTCACATACCTCATGACAAGAAATAAACGATTCCTGGGACTTCAATTCTACTAGGTAAAATCTTTCTTTCTCTTTTTATATTAGTAACAGGGACTTTCTTTAAGGCTTTCTTTTGAATATCTATAATTTGAAATATAAAAAAAAAAAAATAATAATAAAAATGAAAGATTATTTTCGTTTATAACTTATGTACCATTTTCGTATATACTATTTGTTTCCTTTGATATAAGACTCAATATGTCCTTAAGTCTGTTTTGAGGATTTCTTTTTCCTTTTTTCAAAGTTGCTTCAAAATAATTGTTTGTCATGTCAAAACGTGCACTCTTCTGCTACAGATATTTTACATCAATAGCAAACGGAACCATTTTACAAGCTTAAAAGTAATAATTGTTACCAATTTATATCCATCGGCTTGCTCAAGTGCGGCAAAACGTTTTATATAATCCGCTGATGTAATTTCAGTTTTTCGAATTTCTAATGTGTTCCGACATCCGATTCAGGTCTTCTCCATGTAAGTAACTTTCCAAAGCTTTTAAATCTTCAGTGGCGTCAGTGATTGCCTATATTATCTTATATATTTAAATTCATTTTGGTATATGTATAAATATATATTATATAAAAATTTTTTTTTTGCTATATATACCGAAGCCTAAGACTGTAGAACGCGGTGAAAGAGTTGAGGTACTTGTAGGAGAATCTGTGCGTGCACGTCCCGTATTGCCGATCGTATGCATCCAAAAGTTTACCACTCGCTAGTTTTCCTTCACAGTATTTCTTGTAGTATGTTAATTCGGTTTCAGACGGAAAAGTTTGTACAATATTACTGGCCAACGCTTCAAATTGAGTTCGTGAAAGTCTAGAATTATTACTATCAGTTAGAAATATCATTCAAATGATCACGTCGTAATGTACATATATTTTACAGTGTTACTACATGTGTATTTACTTATGTTTGTTGAGGTGTTATATACATATATAAGAGATTTTCTTGTAAATGTTTTTATTTTGTTCAAGGATTTTCGTCGTGGCTATTTACTCTCTTTTTATATACATAACATGTGTTGGAAGAATACGTCTTCCAAGTCTGTGAAGTTAACTCGGGCTGAATAATTAACAACACTGTATTTTTATTTTAAAACTTTATTCACAAACACTTGTTTACTATACAATATAATGAACTTATTATACTTTAACCCTTAAAAGCACAATTTTTTTTTTTTTTTATTAGAAATAAATTTTTTTCAAATGAAAGCTAAAGCAGAAACAATTTTGATTCTAACAAAAATCCTGATAAAGCGTCCTTTACTAGGAATTCTTCCTTTTTTCCTTTGTAGAAAATAAGATACATAGGGAATTTAGTCAAAAAATAGTTTAAGTATATTTGATATAAGATTTATTCAGTATATTATTTTCAATAAAAATAAAAATCTACAAAAACGTTTCAGCAATTTTAAATGTAAGAAAACAAAAACAAAAAAAACAATATTAATAAAATTATAATGATATTCTTATTCATTATGAAATTTTTAAAAACAATTATTGTTTTTATTTAAACATAAATGGGTATTACATTTGTTGCACTTGAAATGAGAGATATTTACACCGTTGTTTACTTTTATCATGCATTGGCCAGTGAGAAAGTTGGTCTCGTCTTGCATCTTTTGGTGGAATATATGTCGTTGGACCCTTTTTTTTTCTTTGCTTGTACCTCATTTTCAAGATTACTGGAAGGTCTGCCTCGTGTTTGTTTTAAGTTTCCTAGTGACGTTAGACAAAAAGGCACTTCTGCTTTAAATTCAGTGAGAGTCATTTTACATGTGCCTTTGGTCTTTTTAATCTTTTTATATAAAATCCAGGCGTTAGCTACACTCAAGTCTAGGAGATGGAAGAAAATTCGTATGTACCATTTTCTAGATTTTAGTTTTATTTTTGATCGGCCAATAAAACTATCGATAAGATCAACTCCACCCATGTGTCTGTTGTACTGCTTTACAGCTGTAGGGCACTTGATTGTGATTTCTTTTTTAAGTTTACGATCAAATCGTTGTATAGTTTCTTCCGGAAGAACTCCGCAATGGTTTGACAAAAAATATACAACTTTGTTATCCTTCCAGGCGACAGAGGAGAGGTCAATTCCTTGAATTGTCCCAACATATTCGACAGATTCACCTCTAGGAGATGCTTTCATTTGTGCGTCAGTTGGAAGTTTACAGTTGGGTAGACGGTTTCTTCTCACCGTTCCCAAAGTCAAAAACCCTTTCTGAGCTAAATAAACTGCCAAATCTGCGCTAGTGAAATAGTTGTCGTAATAAACTCTGTGATTTTTGTTTTTGGGAACATCACGCAGTAATCTGAAATTTGATGAAGAAGAAAGATATTCCATACTGACAGTTATACATGGATGAATTTTGCAAACAGTTACCTCACAACAACATTCCCACTTGCTCCCAAATCCGGTTCATATTCTCTGCGGAATATTGCATTATTTTCCTGTCCTGAATACACTTCAAAATTATATAGAAATCCTAATACTCCACTCAAAGCAAATAGTTTAAGTCCCCATTTGTGTGGTTTGTTTGGTAAATACTGTTTTAAAAAAGTTCTTGCTTTGGTTGAACACAGTTGCTCATCTATTGCTAAATCTCTTTCAAAAGGAATGGTATTGAATCTCCTGTTCAACTTTTCAATTATTGGCCGTATTTTATACAAGCGGTCATAATTTTCGTCATTCTTTCCTGGCATTTTTGAGTTATCATTAAAATGTAGATTTCGTTTTATTGCCTGATAATTGTTGTAACTCACACATTCTCTAACTTTGTCATATCCAAATTGTTTGCTCCAGTAAGATCTTGTACTAGGCATACTAATAAGAGACGTGTACAGACTTATTCCTAAAAATTTTTCTAAGTCTCTTTTAGAAATTGATGTCGTGTTGTTAATATTCATTTGTGTTGCATGTAAGTGACTTTCCTTCACTATATCTAAAATGCATTCATCCGTAAAAAAATATTTAAAAAATTGATATGGTGTATCAAGATTTGATACTTCAGCAGGAAAAGAAGACTCCTCAAAATGTTTGACAGTATCACTTAGAGATAAATGTTTTTTCTTCCAAATTATATGATTTATTTTCTGGTGTGCTGTATGAACTGATTCTATATTTTCAGTTTGCAAGGGACTTAGATGACTTCTATTCATTTCTGTTTGTTCGACCCCATGTTCAGTGGGTTCAATTGCGTTGAGTTCATTCGAAAGTTCGGGATTTTCCTCTAGTATGTCAATAGGTAAATTTTCAATATCAAATAAGTCCAGACAATCTTCGTCATCTGACAACTCATACTCATCGTCGCTAAGATCCCAGTTGATATTATTTACAAATTCCTCTAGTTCAGCTTGTGTCATAGGTTTCTTTCGATCAAATTGCTTCTCATCTGCACCTTTAGAGACCGTTATAGCTTTTTGGCTTCAAAAAGAAAAATGCGAATTCTTCCTTGAAAATCAATATACGGCATAAAAGTAATTACACAATACAAAATATACCGTGTTTTTTCCATTTACTTTTTTTTGTCACACATAAAATGCTTTTAACAACGTGTGACATAAAACTGAGTACTTATCACTCAAAACACTATATTACCGCTAAAAAATGTCATTGTCAAAAGTCATTTATTTCAAAAATGTTTTATAATTAAAATTATAGCGAAAAAATTTATTTGTAGAAAATTAGCTACACGGTGCATTTAAGGGTTAAATTAATTTAAATCTACTTTCAATGACCGACCGAAACCAAACTTAGAATTTGAGAATATAGAATGTAAATGTAATTCTTCTAAGATTTATTTATGTAAAAAGATTCTAAGTAGAAATTAATTAGAGATACCTTAACAATCAGAGATACGCGGTAATTTACTATATGGCTTTACTTGTTCAAATCCAAATTATAACTCACTGATAATCGTAATTATTCTTCAATAAATACAATTATCAATTTTCCCTACTCCATTTAGTTTTACTGACAAAACACAGTTCCTTGTTTCAAAATACTATTTTGCATTACATTAATTTAATATTTCGGCCTTGCCAATAGTAGGGAAGATTGGCGTAATCATTATCTAATCTTATTATCTTACTTCCTATTATGAAGTCAGTAATTGTTTTTCTTTTATTTCTTGTCTTCAATTTTACATATTGCTCTACATTGTATTTAAATGTTTAAAGTTTAATTGCTTACCACTATGCATTTTTTCTATATGCATTTACCATATGTTATTGTTACACAGTTGTTATTTTTGTTTTTGACACAATTGTCTGATCATAATATATAATGTTTGACTGACCGACTTATGAATAAATTATCAAATCAGATATCACCTTGTCCTGATTTATTTAACATACATATTTACGTGTTAATTTAGTTAGTTATATTTAACATACATATTTACATGATAACTGTGATATAATTTTTTGTTTTCCGTATAGCATTTTACATTATTTTAAAATGCACATGGATTATTTTGCAATAATTTCAGTAACATGATTTTTAATTAAAATAGGAAATGATTTACCAATTGGCAAGCCAATTTTATTTTGTTTATTAATTTATTTTAAAATTTCTACTTATGAACATTTTTGCGTAAATTCTGACTTTACATTCTTATTGATTCTTCTTATATATTATCAAATTGTGTTACAATTGAACAACAGAGGGTCTAGATCGAAAATATGTTTCACAATTGTTTTAGCTAAAGTAACCTTTTCGAAATTAGTTAAACTTCCGCTTTCTTTATATGATTTTAAAATAGGCTTTAGGTAATATTCGACAAACTGCAATAATTCCTATCGAAAAAAATAAATAGCAAGTGGTTCTAATTCAAATAATAATGATTTTCACCTCTTTGGTATCCAGACTGTTAAAAATTTAAAACATTAATGTGTGGTCGGCAACATTCGGATTTATGTTGTTAACAATAGTCCGATGTGTTTGAATAGTACTTATAGTAGGCATTAATAAAGCTGTGTTTTCTCCCACATTTAAAAACAAGTTTTCTTGAATTGCGTCATCAGACAACACATTTTTTTCTTGACTTAAGTCATCTTAAATGTTAAAAACATCAAACATTTTTTTTTAGCAAGATTGAAGTTTTAACTCTAGGTGAAAATAATAACCAGTTGTTACCTTTGATGTGTACAAAATAAATTGCAAGTTAGATGAATATTGTTTATTACAGTCAAGGACGTCATTTTCTTCTATTTCTAAGTCTGAATGAGCTGTCAAAGCAGGATCTTTTTTAAGTGAGAACACCGTTATTAACGTTGTCTTTAGAAGTTCATAACTCATTTCGTCATCATACAAAACTTTAACAAGCTTTTTACAAGATTGTGTTATGTAAGAATTTTATGACATAACACATACGACACCGTTGGGCACCATCTATGTTATGTAAGGATGTTATGACATAACACATACGACACCATTGGATGCCATATATGTTATGTAAAGATACCGCGGATGTTCTGTCTCGTGTGCAATATATCTTACATTTATTTTTTGATTCTTGGTCTTTAAAAGTACTTTAGCAGACTTAAGCAAATTCTTTATTCCAGACTCATGTAAAGTCTTTAATAAGTCTTTTAAGTTCACATGATAATGAGGAATCTTGTTTCTAACTGCCCAAATTGCTAGATTAATATTCAATTTAGATTGCGGCACTTCATCATTTTCTTCATCTGAAAAATATTCAAAAGATGTTTCCAAACTACATATATCGTGTAGAAGGATCTACACCGTTTTTATTTTCGGTTTTTTGACTGGCATTAGAAACACTTGATTCTGATATTGCGAAAGAGTTTATGTTTTGATATATTAAAATATTTTGTTCTTTTCCATCTTACTATATATTCATAATTTTCATTTTCTTTCATTAACAGATATCCCTCGGAATTGGAATGTATAACAGGACAAAAGAATCATAATCACCATCATATTATTTCTATTATTTCGTTTCACCTTTTTCAATTTTATATCAATTTTTTGTTTCTTAATTTTTTTTACTGTATTGTAATTTCAATTTTTCTTTATTTACATATTTTAATGTTATTGTTTTGGATTTTTTTTTTCCCAATACTTTTTAAATTATTTATTACTTCAATTGAATTTTTATCATCTTTGTTTTTGAATAATATTAAAAAATATTTTACTTATTATATTAATAGTCTGTCACTTACAACCCAACTCCCTAATACTGACTTGAAAACAGGCGACACTTGCAGTTATTACGTTTGCTAAAATAAGGGAGCAGTACATTCTGTATTGTTGGTATTCTCTGTTACTTTTTGCTATAAGAAGAACAGAGATGGCAATACATTTTTTGGTCCTTAGTGGTTAAGTGCAGTCAGAATGGGACGTGGTTGTAAAAAGATGTAAGTTTCTACCATCGTGAAGACTCAGACGTGTTTGTATGAGCAACTTACACGATTGGCAAAGAATTATAATAGAAATTCAGGCCAAAAATTTAGTTAGTTATATTTTAAAACTAGACTAGAATGCTTTGAATGATTATAAAAACTATTCCAAAACAATTATATTGACAATGAAGAGAAACGTTCAGTCTAATACATACATATATTATTGTTGATTGATATGAACTTGAATAATTATTCCTTAATATTTACATACTACGTTAAATGCAAGGACGAATTACAATTATTTGAAAAAGAAACTAAACATAAAAATTGAAGTACATCGCAAATTAAATCTGACCTCATTGGAAAGGACAGTATTCGGTTATTCCTAATTTCAAAACTGAAAATTAATGGTGATTATAAAAATTGTAGATAACTTTTTGATATGCTTACTTATTTAATAGACAAAAAAGCGAATCTTGCGTGTTTTCTTTTTCACACTTAAATTTTTGTTTTTTATAATTTTTTTATTCTTTCAGTCTATGTTCTGTTTCTTTTGTTCATCAGCTGTCGTCGAGGCCCATGTGTCTGAGCCGTATTTTAATATCAAAGAAGTTATATCAACAAGAAGAATCATTTTTCAATATTACACTAAAATTTGAAAAAACCAGTGTGAAAGATCTAAATGAAGTTGAAGCTGGGTAAAGTTTAGCATTTACCAGCTACAAAGTTCTTTCCGTATGATCTTTCTATTAAAGCTCAATGCTTTATATTACAGCCATATGATAAGCCACGATTTTACACACGTTTGATTGTGTGTATATTTAAATATATGACTTCAATTATTTACGCATGAATGATTACTGGGTCTTTCGTTTTGTGCAATATATTTTGTTTGTGTATTCTTTAAAATTCGAATACAAAATTTTAAAAGCCAAAAATTGAATATTCAGTTTATGAATTTTGTACTGCATTATAATTCGCATGGCGTATATTTTGTTTGTGTAATTTCATGATCAAAAAATTTTTTTATTTTATTTGTTGAGCATGAATATGAATAATTTTGGATATTTATTTTGCAAAAGAAATGTATACACATTTGTACATATGTACATACGTATACGTTTATACATCAAGATCAATATATGGATATACACTCCGCGACACATGATTATAAGCAGGCCGTAATTTCCAGATATTTAAAAAACTAAAACATTCTAAGAACAGGCATGTTGATTGTATTGAATAATAGGGAATTCCTAATTACGGTTGAAATTTTTAAGTGCATCTGATGCGTCATACGATTTTTATGGATTTTTACCTGAAATTTAGTATAAAAAGGTGCGACACTTGAATATAGGCAGCCCTTTTTTTTATTGTTTATGTGTATACTGTGAGGGATTATTGACACAAGTGTGTAAGGGATTATAATAAAAATATATTTTTTTAATTATTTATTTATTTTAATAATGTGTATTGCCACCATTTTGGCGTATAATTTCAAAAACTCTATTTGGAATAGAATTATACAAATTTCTTATCATTTCTATTGGCATTTCATTCCAAGCAGTTATTATTGTTGTCTTTAAATTTTCTATGCTTGTAAACTGTATCCCGGATCCATAAATTTTTCTGGTGAGCCATCCCCATACATTTTCTATAATATTTAGGTCAGGTGATAAGGAAGGCCAGTCTAAAACCGTTACATTTTCTTGCTCGAACCACCGTCTAACTGCTCCAGCTGTGTGAATAGCCGCATGATCATGTTGAAAAATCCATTCTTGACCTGCCATTTTTTCGATCATTCTTGGTTTGGCATTATTTAATAAATCTATATAGCCTTCTGTTGTTTGTCGTCCGTCAATAAAAGAAAGTGCTATGGGCCCATTGTAAGAAATAGCGCCCCAAATCATAACTCCCCCTTCTCGGCTATGACGACGTGATAAAAAACGTTCTTCTTTTCTTAAATCATGAAAATAGAACGCATATCCATCTGGTCCATCTAAAGTGAAGCGTTTTTCGTCAGTAAAAACTACTTGTTTCCATTCGTCGTTCCACATCATGTGTTCTCGCACGAAATCAAGTCTGATTTTTTTGTGTCTGGCGGTTAATGGCGGCTTTTTTTTTAGGCGACGACGTTGTAAAGTTGGAGCATGTTTTAATATGCGCTGTACAGTACGCAAACTAGCTGTTGTCCCGCTTTCTTCCTTAATTTGTCTTGCCGTGTGCGAGGAATTCGAGGCAATTCTTAAAATTCTTCGCCTCTCAGCTGCCGTTGTTGCTCTTCTTGTTCTGCCTTTTTGGTTTTTACCGTAATTCTCAGGATCCTTAAGGAATCCGTCAACTACACCGGCACTCCTATTGATCCTCCTTGCAATTGTTCTATTTGAATATCCCTCTTCTTTTAGTGCTTTAATTTTTCCAATTTCTTCAACAGTTAATTTTTTTCCACGACCCATATTTGATATATTAACTATTTTTTGTACTTTTATCACAATATCATCAAAAATATTTAAAAACCAAATGGATAATTTCACAGTAAATGCAAAAAACTACTAGTGCCTATATTCATGTGTCGCACCTTTTTATACTAAATTTCAGGTAAAAATCCATAAAAATCGTATGATGCATCAGATGCACTTAAAAATTTCAACCGTAATTAGGAATTCCCTATTATTCAATACAATCAACATGCCTGTTCTTAGAATGTTTTAGTTTTTTAAATATCTGGAAATTACGGCCTGCCTATAATCATGTGTCGCGGTAAAATAACGTTTTATTTTGTATCAAAAAAATAAAATTATATATTATTATTATTATTATAGTACTATAATTGACACAATGATGATTGGATATATAAAATGTTATTGTATACATATGTCCATATATTGATCATAATGTATAAGCTTATGTACATACATATGTATAATATACATATATTTGTGTGCATTAATTATATACGTTTATATTGTTGTGATAAATTTTAATTAAAAACACTTTTATGATTTTCACAATAGTTTATTGATTATTCTTTAATAAAAAAAGACTGCATATTCCTACTCTTAACTTGTTTATTGATTATAAAAAAAGACTCCATATTCCTACTCTTAACTTTGAAGTTTACTCTACAAAATTCCGAACTCTAAGAACAAAGGTTAATAATTTGTACAGCTCATCATTTTTACGTTGCAATATGTTGTAATGTAAGGTAAAAGAAACGGATGCAATTCGAGAAGCACTTCACAACATTCCTTCCTCCTTAAAAAAAAATTTCATGAGTCCTATGGACCATGATAATTTTGAATAAACAATGTTATAATTTAATCATTATCAATATACATAATGATTGAATTGATAATGTATTATTTTCTTTCTTTTCTTATATTACTATTCTGTAATTAAAATTTTATTTTTTTACTTGATTTTTTTTTTTAATTTTATTTTAAAATTTTTTTTTTCTTATTTTACTTTTAATTGTTTATAAGGTTTTCTCTCTTTTTTTTTTTATTTTACTATAATTATGCTTGTTTGTTTTTTTTTTGTGTTTTTACTGTGTTAATTTATATATATATAGTATATATATTTTTAAAATCTAACCCAATTTTCTTGCTTTTATTCTTATTTATTTATTTTTTTTTTAATATATTTTTTTTTTGTTTTTGTTTTTTTTTACGTTTTTTGCTTTGACTTTCTTTTTTTTTTATTCATTAGTTTTATTTATGTCTTACACTATAAAAAAATGAACTTGTACATACGTATATTGATTTATTACTAGTAATGTTTATTTATTTAATAATACAATAATTAATTAGTATATGTATATATATTTTTTTTTTTGTTTTAATAATTGACAATTTTCAGTTTTTTTTTTTTTTTACATTTTCTTATCATATATATATTTTTTTCTTTAAAAAAAAAAGATCATTCATCATTGTCTTTTTTATTCATTTTCGTTATTTTGTGAGTTATTTTCTTTTTTTTCTTTGACATTTTGTCTCAATATTTTAATTTTACATTTTATAATCCTTTTAAATATATAATAAAAAATCAAAATTATTAGAATTGTACAAAAAACTGTTATTATTGGAACAAAAATGTGATTACTATCCCATGATTCAGAAAGTTCTTCATGATCTATTAAATTTTTTGATTTAACAAGGTCTTCCAAATTAATACTGAATTTTTCGAAATCTAGGTTTTCTAAATTTATTTTTTTCTGAGTCTGTAAGATTTTATTGCTGAAATTTATGTGAATTTTTGATTTTTCGTCTACAATATTAGGATTGAATTAAAGAAGTTTTTGCTTATTATGGGATATCTCCCTTTTTGTTTCTAAATTAACTTGTTTAGTAGATGCTTTGCAACCTGGAAATAATTATAATATACCGCTTTGAGAAATTTGAATTGTTGTTGCAAAGTTTTCGCACGTTATTCTAAAATTCGTATTGTTCGGAACTACGTATAACCATGTATTAGATGCTGAGACTGAGTACCACATCTCGTGTGTAGCCTTGAAAATTTTAATGTCGCAATTATCTGGGTTTTTATAGCCCAAATGTAGTTCTATTATGCAATTATGCGAATTTTCATTAAGGTTGGCCTTTTCGAAAATCGACAACTTCTCGACCTCATTTCTCATTCATTTATTGGCCGATTTTCATGAAATTTTACGTAACCCTAGTCCTGACTAAATTATTTTCTTTAAATTCAACAGAATTTTGAAAAAGGACTTCGTTCCTGTGTTATAAGGACTCAAAGTTGACGAAAATGAGAATTTTGCTCCACTTTACGACCTGATTTTTCAAAAACCCTTGGACCGATTTTCATGAAATTTTACATAAACCTAGTCCAAACTAAATTATTTTCTTTAAATGGAAAAAATTTTCGAATTTCTGCTTGTAGTCCTTTACAATTGAAAAAAAGTCAAAGCATGTTTTATGAAAAAGTCCTTTGACTTTGTGTGAATATATCTCTTATTAGACAGCACATTATTAAGATTTTTAAAATGGAAAAACAAAATTTGAACTCTCCTTGACCATTTATTAAAAAAACCACGTGAAAATATAGTGTGGTTTAGATTTTATAAACAAAAGAAAATTACATGTTTTTCATTGAAATTTTCGAATTTTTGCTATTTTTTTTTTTATTTTAAATTTTTTTCCTATGAAATCTATTAAAAGGGTTCAGGCAAATTGAGGCAGATGTCTCTACCTAATTCAGTCTATGTATTGGTACGCACACGTACTACATGTTAGTAGAGAATATAAATTTTCACGTATAATATATGATTTACATATACACATGTATACGTACATACATACATACATATGTACATATAGTAATGTACGTACAGTATATACTATATAGTATAGTATGTACTATATATGGAAAGGAAAATTTTTTTGGCTTTAAATTTTTTATGTGTATAAAATTAAAATTTTTAAACGTTTTGTAAATCACAGCTGATATGAAATCATTAAATTAGAATTACACACATGCGTACATATGTATATGATTTATCAGCGCATATATTACCAATATATCAAGGTACAATACATGATGCAAGGAAAAAATCATAATAATTATGTAAACATGTGAGTAGTTAGGATATGTATGTTCTGGACCAGTGGAGGGTTCTTGTGCCATTTGATGACGTCATTAATTTGATGACGTCATTGTAAGGGAAAAAAATGGCTGCGATGGGTGGATCGTGAATGTATGAGGAGGGGTTTAAAAAGAGTTGATGACGTCATGGGTTGAATAATGATGACGCTGAGTGTACTGAAATGGAATGAGGAGTGGTTTAAAAAGAATGGATGACGTAATGGGTTAAGAAAAAATGGTTGCGATGGGTGGATCGTGATGAAATGAGGAGTGGCTTAATTAGAAAAATTTTGGTGGGTAAGGTAATTGTTTAATTGGTTGTTGTTTACCTTATGATATGTTTTTGAAGGTTAATGATCTTAAGTCATTGAGATGACATTTACGTAATTATTGTTTTAAGGGGTAGTGGAGAGTATTAAAGGTAGGTTGAATGTACTTTAATTAGGTTCAAGGTGTTTTTTTTTTCTGGTATGAATATATGTTGTTGTTGTTGTTGCTGTGTTTTCTAAATGATGGGAACTTGAAAAATCGAATGTTCGCATACTGTATTTGTTGTTGTGAAAATTATTTAAGAAAAATGGAAAAACCAGGATTGAAAATTGCGAAAACATGTTTAAAAATGTTTAAATTTGTTTACAATGTATTTGTTGTTGTTCTTAAAGTGATTATTGAGAACCTGAAAAAATCGAATGGTTACATAATATGTTTGTTGTTGTTGAAGTAAAACAGTTGTTGTAAAGTAAAAATTTTAGACTATAAAAGCAGAAGATATTTTGCTAAATAGTCACAATTAAAAAGTTTTAGGTATTATCAGGATACATCTTTTGTTAAAGAATTGGTTTTATATATTTCTTGGGTAAGTTGAAGAATAAATTCATTTCAAAATAAAATAAATTTTATACTCAAATTTTTTTATTTTTTATAGAAATGAACATTTTGCATCTTATAAGAAAAATCGAAGACATTCTCGATGCTCCAAGACGACCTCCAATTGGCATTGAGTGGCCAAATATAGAAGACGAACTCATACAAATCGTTAGAGAAAATCCTGGATACATTATTTTTTATAAAGAGCACAACGAATATTATTGGTATAAATTTGGAGATTTCGATTCAAGGTTCAATGGAATTGAAATAGTTGAAATGGTAAGTTATATTATAATTCTAAAAAATAGAAGCTGAAAATAAAAAGCTGAAAAATAAAAAAACCCTAAAAAATAATGTTTTTGTTTCTTCTCTTATTACAGGATGTATTTGAAAAAATAACAGCAAATGGTCACGAAGTTATATTAGCTGGTATCTATGAAACAAATCAAAGTTAAAAACAAATTCTTGAAACATTAGACAAATCAATCAACTAATCAACCAACGATGTGAAAAAATTAATCAACCAACCAACCAACGATGTGAAAAAATTAATCAACTAATCAACCAACGACGTAAAAATATCAATCAACTAACCAACGATGAAAAATAAGAGAAAATATTAATAAAATAATAACAAAATTTTTTTAATTTTTATATATTTTTTTATATTTTTATTGAAATAATATGATAAGTAAATAAGTAAAAATATTAAAAAATAAACATATAATAAAAATGTATCTTATTGTTAACAAAATAGTTTTTTAAAAAATACAACCAACTGAAAAACAATTTTGCTTACATACAAAACAATATAAATTATTTTCAATTATAAAATTTAAAATATGATTATATTCAACAAAATTATACATAACAGCTTCATGTGGACCTGGCATCGAGTTGGACAAGCAGCCTTGGTTGAAACACGCACAAACGATTGATGTGCTGGTGTCGATCCGTTTCCCTGTTGACCGTAATATGTAGAGCCTCGCAGTCGATGATATGTTGTTTTCAAACCAAGAACGAAAGTTTGTTTCGTTCTCATATTTCATAATAATTTTGTAGCATCCCCAAAACTTTATATGAACACTGTAAATTAAGAAATAAAATTAATAAATTGAAAATAAATAATATATAAAAAATATAAAAAACTTACTTATTAATATTTATTTTTAAAACATTGGGAAGATATTCAATAAAATCTCCCCAAAAAGCAGTTCCCATTGCTGTACAAACATCCATAGTTCTACGAAAAGTAGAAAAATGGGCAATTATTTCTTCGTCTTTTTTTTCAGAAATATTTCCTTGTCTAATAATGTTCGTGTTGTTTCTTTTAGACGTTTTTCTTTTATTCTGAGGACTGCTTCTTTCTGCTGCAATTCCTGTTCTTTTTTTTGTAGCGCTTCTTTTTGCAACATTAGCGCTTTTTCTTTTAATTTTAATTTGTGACTGCACTTTTTTATTTTCTAAGCCAAATTCTGCAGTCTGATGCGGATTGAATATAACAGTTTCGTCATCAGACGAAACAGGTTCTTCTTTAATTTTGTCTGCCATTCTTTTTTTATTTAGCACTAACAATAATTAGTTATTACACTTAAACACTACACTTTACTTGCTTTTTAAGAAAAAAACTACTTTATTTTTAAACGAAATGTTTTGTAAAAA
This sequence comes from Anthrax anthrax, assembly GCA_963971155.1. NCBI lineage: Eukaryota > Metazoa > Arthropoda > Insecta > Diptera > Bombyliidae > Anthrax > Anthrax anthrax. Next base: position 34,475,350 of record OZ020117.1, read on the forward strand.
TTAGAATGCGTCTGCACTGTGTAATTTTATGTTTACTTTTGATGAATTTTTAAATTTGAAATTCTGTTTATATAGCCAAAAATTATCTTAAACATATACAGTTTACATTATGGGAATTAAAAAACTTTTATCATCACTTTCTCATGATTAGTTTTAAGTATTTTCTAAAAATTATCAAATTAACATATATTTTTTTTCTATTTTATTTTTATTGCATATTACATATACTTAATATGCAATATGCATATATCTGATCAAAAATAACCCGGACTCGTTCATGTACAACCCCCGCCAATATTTTAAGATGCATTTCTTTTAGTATTTATGTTTATATACCTGTTTTTTACATTTCCTCCAAATTCGAGCTATATATGTCAATCAGTTGTTTTTTGACAGCACTTTGTTTAGGTCAAGTTTTTGCTTACTTTCGATTTTGCGATGGAAAAAATAATTGAACAAAGAATTTGTATTAAATTTTGCGTAAAAAATGAAATTAATGCTACTGAAACGCTAAAAATGTTGCAAAAATGTTATGGTGATAGTTCTCTATCGAAAACAACAACATTTGAATGGCATAGTCGTTTTAAAAATGGTCGTGAATCAGTGAAGGATGACATTCATCCTGGGCGTCCTTCAACATCAAAAACCAAAGAAAATGTTGATCTGATTAAATCAATGGTTTTGGAAAATAGAAGATTAACGATCAGAGAGATGGTTACTGAAACAGGAATTTCATTTGGTACAATTCAAAGCATTTTAAGTGATGATTTGGGCTTGACACGACTTGCAGCGAAATTGGTTCCTAAATCATTGAATTTTTTACAAAAACAAGAACGTGTTATTGTTGCTGAAGAGATGCTTTCCAGAGTAAATGCTGATCCTGCATTCATTCAACGGATCATTACTGGTGATGAGACGTGGGTGTACGAGTTTGATGCGTTAACAAAGCAACAATCAAGTGAATGGCGCGCTTCAGAAGAACCAAGACCCAGAAAAATTCGTCGTACTCAATCAAAGAAAAAGATTTTGCTTACCGTTTTCATCGATTATCGTGGTGTTGTGCATCATGAATTTTTACCAACAGGTCAAACAGTTAATAAGGATTATTATTTAAGCGTAATGAAGCGTTTACGAGAAGCAGTTCGTCTAAAAAGACCCGATTTGTGGTAAAATAATTCGTGGATTTTACACCACGATAACGCACCTTCTCACACAGCCGTGGTTATTCGTGAGTTTTTGACTAAAAACTCAACAAACACTATTCATCAACCACCATATTCACCGGATCTCGCACCGTGCGACTTTTTTTTGTTCAGTCGCTTAAAAAAACCACTTCGGGGAACCCGCTTTGACAGCATAGAAGCAATTAAAGACAAATCGAAGAAGGAACTTATGGCGATCCCAAAAAGTGAGTACGAAAAATGTTTCCAGGATTGGATTAAACGGTGGCACAAGTGCATTGCATCAGACGGAGAATACTTTGAAGGGGAAAAAATAAATATTAATGAATAGACTTGTACTTTGTGTTTTATTGACCAAGTCCGGATTATTTTTGATCCGGGGGTTACAAGAAGAAAAAAAGATCATAGCACTGTTATCAAACCCTAAAAAACCACAAAAATTTTAAATTGTTTTTAAAGATAAAATAGAACATGCCTACACACATTATTTATGTTTATACATAAAAAATCTAAAAAACGTTTATAGAGAATTTAAGTAAAAACATACTATGAGAAAAAATTGATAAAAAATTTTTTTCAAGTTCATTAGTATAATTTATATAAGATGCAACATAAATGCAGAATACTATATAGGTCAATGTTGATATACTTATTATTATAACTTTTTTGGATACTGATTAGACTGACCAAGTTAAATGAATAGACATAAACAAAAAATTTTTTATAAATATAAATAAACATAGACGCATTGTAGGGAATAATTTTTTAAATATAGAAAATTTTTATTATCATTTTCTCATAGTGGGTTTTAAGTACTATTAAAAAATTAATGCTATATCTTTTTTCTTATTATATGTATGTTATATGTTAATAAGAAGAAATTTCACATAAAAAATACATATAATTTTTTGAATGACATATAGTATAGTCATTTTAATGTATGTATAATACTTGCTGATAACAATATGTATAGTATTTGAATAGCTAAAATAGAGATAAAATGTTTTAAAAACAAACCAAATTTTAACTCATAAACATATGTAGAATTTGATAGTGTAATGGGTTAAGTGGTTAGCTTAATGATGACTCTGTGCTTTCATGTCCCTAGGTTCAAGTCCCTAAAATTACGCGAAATCTGAAAGCTGAACTACTGCCCTATAATATACAGTATCAAATTCTATTTTATTTTTTTTTCTTCTTCTTTTTTTTTATTTATTCTGTTCAATTTTATGTATTACATTGTATAGATATATCTATATAATTTACACTATCAAATTCTATTTTCTTTTTTTTGCTAATGTGCATATAAAAAGAATATAAAAACAATATAATAACATTTATATTTTTGAACTTGAAGATTTAATACAATATATTGTATATGCAAAAACATTACAAATGTTTTGGTCGGAAATAATTAGAGATAAATATAAATTTTGTTCATGTGAAGGAGCATCGAAATCATTTAAAATAGTAAATGCTCAAGTTTTAAATTGTGGGCTTTTAGAAGTATATGTAACACCTGAAGATGGAAATAGATGTTTAATTATGAGAATGAGAAATGGCGAACCTATTCCATTAAACTTTGAATTCACATTTATTCCATTTCAACATGTAAAATTTGAAGTTATAGGAGGAAATATCACAGTAGCAGGTGAAGCTGCTTCTGGTACTATGAGGTACAGAAATGTAAATCACTTTCCACGTAATTGTCCTTTTGGGGACGAAGAAGATTGGAAGTGGGGTGATAAATTATTTAAAAAATTGTCACGAGAAGGAAATGCAGATGAAATTACAGAATCTTAGGAGTAGTTAAAATAGTTATAAAGTTAGAATTTTATTCAGTCTTTCACGATAACTAACACTGACAACATATTAAAAATCGAAAAATGTTTTCAAACATTTGGATCATTTTCTTAACAATTTATTGTTTATCATATGCTGAAAGCGGTAGAATACCTTTAAAGCTTGATGCTAGTAAAGGGAATAAAGGAAATTTAGAATTTGCTCTTCAACTACCTAATAATGATACTGTTCAAATTGATTTATCGTTTCAATTATTAACAATAATCAATAATAATGTTAATAAAACTATGCTTGAAATACCTCAATCTGATGATACTAATAGTGAACAAACACCAACACTAACAACAACAACAACAACAAATAAACCTGAACCGAAATATGTAACTGTTGAAGAAGCTATTGAAGGATTTAGGCAAGAATTAGTTAAAAAAGAAAGAGATATAGCTGGAATAATTGAAAGTGATCATCCTTTTTACAGACACTTCAAATTAGCATTTGATGATGATGTAACATTGACTATACGATGTACATATGATAGCAATTTCAGGAGACGAACATTGAGTATAGTTTGCTATGAATATCATGAATTTGAAACAGAGAGAATTCTTAGTAATGGAGAAGTAGAGATAATTAGCGTACATGATCCTAATTATAAAAGTGATGTTGAGTTTATAAATGCTAAAAATGTGAAACAAATGTATTCAATGGATATATATTAAATATTGAATATAAATATCTTAACAAAAAAGTTTAAGTAATTAATCTTAGATCAACTGTAGACTAAGTCAGAAGTAAAATTTTGTAATAAATTTAACAAATATGAGTGCTGATAAAATAGAAAACTTCATACTTGATTTCAATGACGTCATACTTGAAGAACATAAACAAGAATTGTTAAGATATTTAGAATTTTTAAAAATTTATGATAATAAGACAAAAGTTATTTCATTTTATGGGCTTCATTATGATAATTGTCCATGGTCTAAAAATACTACTACTTCAGGACCTGATACATGCAGCTGTTGTGATGTACCAAGAATTCAACAAAGAGCTGAAAAATTAATGAATTTGTATTATAGAGTAAGAGGAATGTAAAATTTAATAAAATGAATAAAAACATTTTTATAATATTACAAAATTAAATACATGTTTTATTTACAACATAAATACAATATACATATAATTAAATGTTTTACAATAATTGATTTTTATCTATCCATGAGTTATGTGTATTAGAAAATCCTAACCATTTAACAAAAACTTGTTCTCCTTTCTTTTTCAAAATTTTTTCAATTAAATAAATATTAGGATGATATGATTTTAATAATTCTTTTTCATAAAATCCTCCTTTTATGGGATTACCTTGATAGTCTTCTAAGTTATATGTAGAGGGATTCGTATTATTAATAGATACAATTTTAAAAATTTCTGTTGTCCAGTTTGGTGTATATCCTTTTTCAAAAACATGTTTGTGCTTGCTTATACGAACGAAATCTCCTATTTTATATTTAGGTATTGGGAATGTTTTTAAATTACTATAAACTGTTTTTAATAGTAATTTCTCATTAGATGAGTTAACATCTTTAGGACTCATTTTGATAGTACGATGTTTTGTATTATTATATGTATCAACTAATTCTTGTACATTATCGATCCATTTAAAAGATCCTTTTAAACTGAATTCTTTCCACATTAATCTTTTTAAAGTTCTATTAAAACGTTCAACAATTGAAGCTTCCATTGTACTATACGTTGAATAATGATTAATATTATACTTTTTCATTAAATTTTGAAAATGTTGATTATAAAATTCTTTGCCAAGATCACTTTGTAAATTACGAGGCGCTCTATTTGATGAAGTAAATATCTTTTCCATTGCTTTAGTTACATCTACGCCATTTTTACTTTTAAGAGGAATTGCCCAAGCAAATTTTGAAAATGTATCGATTACAGTTAATAAAAAACGATGCCCTTTATTGTTGGCGGAATAAGTACCCATTTCAACTAAATCTATTTGCCAAAGATCATCTATCCCTTTTGTAACAACTTTCCTTCGAATAAATTTTCTACGTGCTGATTTATGCAATTCTTCAACTAATTGTCGTTTGCTCATATTTAAGTTAATAATAATTTTAATAATGATTATTGTGTTGTTGTTATTTTTAATGTTTGTTCATCACTTGCAGGTTTTTCTATATACAATGAACTTTGTAAAAGTGAAGATATTTTTTCATTGCTTGTTTTACACTCGTTTAAGAATGTCTCTATATCTTGGATTTTTCGATTATTAAGTACTTTATAATCGTCTAAATTACTTTTGGTTTTATTTATATAATCATCTAAATTATTTTTAGTTTTATTTATCAAATTTTCTAATTGCTTAATTTTATTTTCTATATTCAATTGCAATTCGTTTATTATATTTATGATTTTTTCATTTAGATTTTTAAATTGTATTAGAAAACTACTTTCAGTATGAGTAATTTTTTTTAAAAAATCATTTTCTATATCTCTTACACTATTTTGAAAATAATCTTTTGTAATTGCATCAAAGCTGTCTACTGGCGTTCCTACTTTTTGTAAACGTTTATATTCAATATCAAAATGTCCATCAGACAATAATTTAAAACCTATTCCAGGCTTACCTGGAGGACCTCGTTCACCTTGTGTATTACGTGCTTTTATATGAGAAAAACGACCAAACTTATCAACACTCATATTTGTAATGATAATAAAAAATGTTTGAATGAATTATTTAAAGAATAATATTTGCTTCACGCAATTCTTCAATAATTGAAATTATTTCATTATTATGATTAGTGTGACCAGCTTGCTGTGAAGATATAAGCACCTGTAATCTCTCTACTAACTCATTTGGGTCATCCCAATAAATGTAGTTCGGTTTTTTTTTTTATTAGTAACATTTTATCAAGTGCAACTGTTTTTAACCCTTCTCCTCTTTTTTCTTTAACTAATAGACTTATAATTTCTTTATATTTTTTACCACTATTTCCTTTAATTTGACTAAAGTCATTATTATAATCTTTTCTGTATACATTAGTACTAAGTAAAATATCACGATAATTTTGAAGATCATCTTCTGTATATAATGAAGGATTTTTCATGAAAATTAATTCATATAAGCCTCTAGTCGCATCATAACTGTTATTATTTACAGTAATAACATTATCATCAAATATTAACTTGCTTCTTCCTAATTCAAATACGTCTTCTTTTTCATTAAATTTTGGTCCGAATGCTTTATCTATATGATGTCCATCAAAGTATTGTTTTTTGTAGTATGAAGGTAATTGATAACTTTCTTGAAACGATTCATTAAACGATCGTTGTATATGTGTCTTAGGAGTGCTTATAGCTGATGGAGATTCTGTTTGCATAATTGTTTTTTGAGGCGTTTCAAATGAAGAACTAGACATATATGGTGATGTTTTAAAGTGATGAAAAGCTTTTGGGGTTTGATAAGATCTATTATTCAGTAATTTTATCGATGAGGGTTCAGCAGATGATAATTCTTTTTTTATTTCATTCTTAATTTTTCTTTCAATTTCTTCTTCTGATTTTTCTTTGAGTTCTTTAAGTGGTTCACTAATAGGTTTAAAAGTTTCTTCAAGAAAAACTTCTTTGTCAATTTTACCTGTTTTAATAGCTTTAAATTTTCTACGTACATCATTTGTTGATTTTATTAAATTTTTCAATATCTTAGTCTCAGCATCCATTTTAATAATTTGATTATGAACTGCTTAATAACTGCTTAATAACCAGATAACTGCTGAGTAACTGAAGAATACCTGCTTAATAACTGCTTTATAACTGCTTAATAATCAGATACTGCCTAATAACTGAGTAATAACTGCTTAATAACTGCTTTTATACTGTAAATTCTATATCGAAAAGCTCATATTGTCATAAATGTGTCAAATCCTTTTCTATAACGACCTTGATTAATTGAACAATCTTTATTAATTACTAAAAATCCGTAATCATCTTTCCAGCATTCTCCACACAGACTACGAAATTTTTCAAAAGACATATCTGTATTAACATGATCATTGTATATATGTCTTAAATTCAGATCATCTTGTTTAAATAAAATTATGAAATTTGCATTATCTCTAATTAAGTGTTTTGGTATGTGCGTATATGTTTGACATAAATAAAAGCTGTCTACATCTTTGTGACGTCCCATGCAAAAATACGCTCGCATATTATTCTGTTTTTCACATGCAACGTCATCGAATATGAAAATAGAATTTTTTTTAGCTTTTTCAGGAGGTATTACATCATTGTTTTCTGAAAATTTATAATAGCCTAATCCTTTTATAGGTGTTAAAATACGTTTCAATAATTCATATTTTGGTTGATTTATTGATTTTGAATAAAGATATATATTGTATTTTCGAATTTTAATCCATTAGGATGTTCAAGTAAACTTAACATTACATTAGTTTTACCACAATTTGAAGGCCAACAATAATATCTCTTAGACTGTTTGGTAATAAATCACTATGTTTTCTTTTACTTTCTGATTCAGTATTAAGATCATAATTTTTAACTTTTAGTGTATTACGTTGTTTAATGAGTTTCATTATTACTACTGATTTCTTCTATAAAAGGTTAAGTTTATATATAAAATACTTCATTCTTATTGAATACTTTGAACAAAAAGATATAAAATGATTAAACATAAAAAGAAATTAATCAGTTCACATAAAACTCGTAAAGGTAAAGGTTTAGTTAACAATTTAATAAATAAATTACCGTTTGAGTTACATTTGCCTGGATATAATTTTTGCGGACCAGGCACAAAATTACAAAAACGTTTAGAAAGAGGAGATAGTGGTATTAATCCTTTAGATGAAGCTTGTAAAGAACACGATATAGCGTATTCAAAATATAAAGATACAGAACGAAGACATATAGCTGATAAAATTTTAGAAGAAAAAGCGTGGCAACGAGTTCGATCAAATAACGCTAATTTAAGCGAACGTACAAACGCTTGGTTAGTAACAAACGCGATGAAAACTAAAGTAAAATTCGGAATGGGGTTGTCTAATAAAACTAAAAGAAAACGCAAACAAAAAAAGAAACTTTCTGGAAAAAAATTATTTAGACAAACTCTTCAAATGTAAAAAGTATGCTTAAAAAGAATAAACCAGAAAGTATGCCAAGTGCTTTAAATTTTGCTATAAAGCAGCAAAATGTATTGTTAAAAGGGAAAAAAAATAAAGTTGAAATACCAAGAATAATTCTAATTCCTAAAACAGGAGGTATATTACCGCTTTTACCTATTTTTGCTGGTTTATCAGCTATTGGTGCTTTAACAGAAGGTGCTTCACAAGTAGCAAAAGCTATCAATAATGCTAAAAATGCTAAAGAACAGTTGATAGAAGGTACTAGACATAATAAACAAATGGAAGCAATCGCTATGGGTAAAGGTTTACATTTAAATCCATATAAGAAAGGATTAGAACTTTATTTATCACCTGAATATAAAAGAAATTTTTAAATCAGCTACCCAACAGACCACTTAATGAGAACGATATACTTAAATTTTCAAAATATATAGTATACCGTACTTTAGAGGTGTTTTTATGCGAGATGAATTACCAAAAAAACCCACATCGTATAGAATGCGGTATTGTTAATTTAGATAATTCTTCTGGACCAGGAACTCATTGGGAGCTTATTATAAAAGAAATAATCATATTGAATATTTCGATAGTTTTGGAAATTTGCAACCTCCTAAAAAATGAGTTGATTATTTAGGATCTAATATAAGATACAATTATAATAGTCAACAAAATTATAATTCATTTATGTGCGGACATTTATGTTTAAAATTTTTGTCTAATATTATAAAATAAATTGTATATAAAAATTAATAAAAACATATTGATAAAAAATAATTACTTATTGCATTTTGAACTTTCAATATGTCAATAACATTAACATTGTCTGGAAATTCTTCAGTACTTACTTCTGAATATTTTCCTCCAATTGATTTATCTACTGACTATGTTTGTGGGGTAGTCGATTTTCAAACATATAACTCAATTCCAAATATAGATAAAGAAAATAATTTATTTTATATTGGAAATGAATGTATTGAAATACCTGTGGGATCTTATGAAATCGATGACATTGAACGGTACTTGCAAAAAGAATTGGAAAAAAAAGAAACAAAGCACACACTCACAATTAAAGCAAACAACAACACACTTAAAACAGAAATTAAAAGTAATAAAGAAATCCACTTTGACAGAGGGAAAACTATTGGTCCATTGCTAGGATTTAAATTAAAACAAAAACTATTACCAAACAAAGTGAATATATCAGACTCTCCTGTCGATATAGTTAAAGTAAACGTCATCCGTTTAGAATGTAATTTAATTATAGGATCATTCATAAATAATAAGAGAGTACACACGGTACATGAATTTTCACCAGATGTTGGTCCTGGGTATAAAATAATAGAAGTTCCAAGAAATGTTATTTATTTGCCTTTAAATACAAGACAGATAACATCTATACAAATAAGAATTGTTGATCAGGACGGTGATTTAATAAACTTTAGAGGTGAAACAATTACTATCAGACTTCATTTGAAGCCTCAATAATTATGTTACTCTATAACAGTAATAATAAAAGTACAATCGAAATTGTAAAAGACAGTAGTACATTCAAACAATCTACAACTTAAAAACTTTCTACTGTATTGACAAAACCTAATCAAAAATTTTTACAATCACTTGGTTTTGTATTGAAATAATAGAAAAGAATAATAATGAGTGAAATATTAGAAATCACTAAACATCCGATTTTCGATGAAAGTATTGTAAAAATAGAATATCATAGTTACACACCATATTCTGCATCATTTCAAAACAATGATGAAATACGAATATCAGTTCAACATCAAGATTTAATCTTATTACCTAGTGAAAGTTTTCATTACATTGAAGGATCTCTAACTGCCCCTGATAGTAAAACGTTAGAAGCAGCTCAATTAAATAATAATGCTATGGCATTTCTATTTGGAGAAATTCGTTATGAATTAAATGGAGTAGAAATTGATCTTTCTCGAAATACTGGATACACGAGCACTTTAAAAAATTACATATCACTCAACGATAATGAGAGTAAATTATTACTTAATGCTAGTTGGTCTCCAGGAAATGCAATTTCATTAAAAAATTTTTTTAATTATTGCGTTCCTTTAAAAACTCTCCTAGGACTTGCTGAAGATTACAAAAAAGTTATAGTGAATGCACGTCATGATTTAATTTTAATTCGATCTCGATCTGATAATAATGCTGTGAAGACAGATAAAAGTTTCAAAATTAAAATTCATAAACTTTTATGGAAAGTACCTCATATAAATATTGCTGATACTGTTCGTCTTTCATTATTGAAAGTCATTAATAATAGTAAACCAATTCAAATGTCTTTTCGAAGTTGGGATTTACATGAATATCCTATATTACCATCAAATACAAATCATCATATATGGACAGTAAAAACATCATCACAATTAGAAAAGCCTAGATTTGTTATATTTGCTCTTCAAACAGATAAAAATAATGAAGCAAATAAAGACAATACATTATTTGATAATTGCAATCTAACAGATGTTAAAGTACATTTAAATTCAGAAACTTATCCTTATGATGATTTGAATATTAAATTTGATCAAAATCGATTTGCTTTATTATATGATATGTACGCTGCATTTCAAAAGTCATACTACGGTCGTCAACCTCAACCCTTGTTAAGTTTAACAAGCTTTAAAGATACAACAACTTTAATTGTTATTGATTGTTCACATCAAAATGAAGCTATTAAAACTGGACCAGTAGATGTGCAAGTAGAATTTAAAGCATCAGTTAATTTTCCCGAAAAAACAACTGCATTTTGTTTACTTCTACATGATCGTATAGTTGAATATAATCCTCTTACAAGCGAAGTACGAAAACTTATATAAAAAAAGAAAAAATTAATAATTTTTCAGTACATTGTTGCAATTTATACTGACAACATACGAACGAGATATATAAAATATTATCAAAATGAATATGAATATTATAATCGACATACAAGGATTTAGAGGATTAAGAAATAAATTTATAATAAAAGAATTAGTAGTTTCTTACAATTTAAATGAATTTCAACATTTTTTAATAAAACCTCCATATACTTTTATAACTTTACCTAAAAAACAACAAGACACTGCTAATTGGTTGTATACAAATCATCATGGACTTTTATGGGATGAAGGATCAATTGATTTTAAAAGTGTTAAAAACTTTTTGAATTCAAATATTAATAATACAACAGTATATGTTAAAGGAAGTGAAAAGAAGAAAATAGTTGAAAAATTATTAAATGAAAATGTAACAGTTATCAACATAAACGATCTTAAAGCTCCACAGCTGTCAGATCTTTATGAAAAAGATCCATATATATTAAGATGTCCGACTCATAGTGGTATTTGTGCTTTACACAATGTATTAGTTTTAAGAAATTTTATTCAAACTTTATAAAGTAAAACGCATGTTATATATATTTTTTTTAAAAAATAAAATTTATTAAAGTTAATAAAATAATACAATTTTTTTATTTATGTATCCATATTTAAATTAAACAATTTATAATGTCCCCAAGCTAAAGTGCTAACACCATCTTCTTTTATATATCGCTTATCATCTAAGAAACTTAAAGCTATTTTGTTAACCATTTGTGTATAAATTGTATGAATTTTCGATCTAAATATATACATATTATTACTGTAAAATAATTTTTTCTTATACAAACAATCTCTATAATTTTCTAAACTTAAATTATTTACATTTGTTTTCTTAATTCCTTTAATTTTTTTAATATCTTTTGAATTTTCAACACTTAATGAATACATTTTTGCTTTAAACCTATAAATTCTGTCATTATTTTTCCATTATTTTCATCTTTCATCATACCTAACACTTTTTTATTTTTCAATGGTAATCTAAAAGAATTATCAAGGGCATACTCTGAGGTATCAAAATTGGTATCAATATCATGTCTTATATCATTATAAAAATCTTCAGTTTGGATTGTATATATAAAAGAGTGTATCCATATAGTTAAGTATAATATTTTCATTATATTTTGGTTTCATATAATCATAATGGAAACTATACATTTTTAATTTAGATAATTCAAGAACACAAAATCCGAGATATATTGGTTTATTATAAAAAGTATACTTTTGATTCATTTGTATAGCAATCATATTGCTTGTAAATTGAGTTGAACTATGAAAATTTGGTTTAGCAATCAAAGCTCTAGCGCCTTGCTTTTTACCTATATTCTCCCATTCTGTTAAAATTTTTACATCTTTTCTTTTGTCAACATTTTCCATTGTTTTACCGTATGCTGCGTTATTAAGTAACTTAAAAAAATTCTTTTCAAATGTGTTTTTTGCAATTGTTCGATAGTGATTATTTAAGTCTATATATATTTTTAACCAAGCTGATTGTTTAAATTGTAATATTCGATGAATTTGTATAAGTCTTAAACCATGTTTAATACATTGCTGAAGATTTCTATAATGAATGACATATTTCTTTTTACTTGTTAAATCTGTAATTAATTTTATATGTTTCGCGTTTACAGTTATTTTATTCTCAGCACAAAATGGTAAATCATTATGTACATCATGTATTGATTCAGGATATTCTAAATCTACTTCTAATATATATCCAATTTCTGAATCTTCAGGAATATTCATTATATCAATGTTTTCAATTTCTTCTACCCATTTAAAACTTCCATAAGGAAGATATTGAGACATTGCCCACCCATATAAATTGTTTGCATCTACATACATAAGATATGTTGACAGTTTTTCTTCATCATATCCTTTCATATACTTATTATTAGCTATAGAATGTCTATGACAACACTGAGTGATACCTCCTCTGATACTTCGTTTAATAAATGTATGCATATTAATATCTGTTAAAAGTTCAAGTTCAATTTTTGTTACTTTTAACATTGCATCCCATGATAATCCTGGAGCTGTATAATATTGACAAGGATCTAATGAATAAATACTTTTACAAACATGTCTAAAATTTTCAAATACATCTGTTAGTAATAATACATCAGTAATTAAATAAATCTCTAAATAATTCCAAATATTTTGACAATTAAATTTTTCCCAAACATTTTTAGCATGTTCATAGTCATCACCTGAACAATCACTATTTGTTAATTTACTATAGAAATTTTCTTGTGATGGCAAACAATTTTCATTCAGTCGTTCCCAAGAATTAATGTATTCGTAAGGAAACACCCCTTTTCTAGTAATCAAATTAAATTCTTCATCATTTGTAAAAACTGAACGAACTGTTTTGAACATGTCAATAGATAAATTTTTAGCTAAAGAATCTAAACTTGCTTGCATAAACCTGCTTGAATCTAAAAACCTTAATTCAACTGTATCATTTTCATTAACAAAAATTCTTTTTGAAAGTGATATATATAATTCTTTATTTAAAGGAATGACATTTATATCACCTTCAAAAGAAGATAATTCCTTAACAAATAAATGACAATCGTATCCAGAAAAGTTATGAAAAAATATTGGAAAAAATTTTGGTACTCTAAACAATAAATTGCATTCATTATGTGCTGGTCCTCTATATTTCCCTGTTAAATGACAGTGATCTGCAACTCTATCATCACCTAAATATTTCTTACATATATGACATTCTCTACTCATAATTTGTTGTTCGAATTCATCTATTGTTAAACTATTCATTGGTATAGGTTTTGATATATAATTATTGTATAATTTACGAATATCGTTAATTACAAATTCAACAAATTTTTTAGCACAATCTTCTCCTTTATAAATTCTAAGTTCACTTAAACTATCATTAAAACTACATTTTATATAATAAGAAAATGCACACGGTACATGTTCTTGAACATCTGTTGTTGATGGTCCTGATAGATCTGGAAAACAAGTACTTACATTCTTGAGAATACATTCAAAATCAGCATATATGACGAACGGTACATCAAGTTGTCTATTATAATGTTCAAACTTTAAAATTGATTTCTCTAGTGATGGCATCTTCGTTACTAATTTATTGCACTCTCCTTTGTGAATGTTTAAAGCGTCTACAGTATAAAAATGTACTAAACACCAATTACATATATAAATTTGACGAGTAGATTTCGTTATTTGACTTTTAATTAATCTATAAATAATAAAATTGAATTCTATTAAAATACTTAGTAAAAAGTATAAACTAATGTATTAAATAAATTACCTAGATACATTTTTTATCCAGACATAATGATATTTATCTCCTTCTTGTAAAAGTAGCAAATTAATATGTTTACTTTTTTCTTCTTGCGTGCTATAATATGGGCCAATAATATTACATTTATTTTCTCTTTCATATTCATATCCAAATACATTGATGCTTATTGTAGGATTTAATATTTCAAATTTTTTTCAATCGTTCACTTTAAATGGAAACTGTAAATCGCCGAATTCAATTTTAATATTATTTTTTAATATTATTGCTTTTGATTTTATATCTTCAATTTGATATGATGAAATTCTATCACTATGATTCTCAACTGGATCCAAAGCAGATATAATAGCCCATTTAAAACAGTATTCATCATTATTTTGCACATTGACACAAGCTTTTTTATCTAATAAAAACTTTGGTAAAGGTAAATACTGAGATCCTTTTAAAGGTTTCCATTGATTAATATTAATTTCGATGTGTATGATTCTAATTAATGTCCAACCACTGTCTTTTTCTTGAAATTCTTCTATTTTTGTAAAAATGTTACTACTCATATTCTTATACTATAAGTTTGTTCTAAATCTTCTTTTTTTTGAATAATACTCATTTTAGACTGAAAAGATTTTACTGATATTGTAAAATCATCTTGTTCTTCATCATTTCTTCTTGTTATTTTAATATATTCTCCAAATAATTCCATATTAAATTTAAAAGCTTCATGCTTCAATATTAAATCTTCTAATGCTTTTAAAATTATCGGTTTTGATTGATTAAAAAACTTTATAGGATCTAAAACAGTTTCATCTTTATTCTCTAAAACATAAGACTCAATCCTTTCATCAAAACAACTTTTTACAACTTTTAAATGTTCATTTATAGGCTCAGCAGAATTCTTTTTATGAGTATTCGTTCTTAAATGATAAGACCACATCTTTTCATTAACTTCTTTTTTACACATATCACAAAACTTTTTTTTTAACACTTTCGAATTTTCACCACTTGTAGATGCAATTGGTTCTTCAATATTTACTGTATGGTATTTTTTTAAATGTCTCAACAAACTGTCGTATCTAGAAAACTCTTTTTGACAATTTGCACAAGCAATTTGAAAAGAAGCTGTGTGATATGTTCTTTTATGTTCTAACAATTTATCTTTTCTACTTAATTGTTTTTCACAAATATCACATACTACACGCTCGTGTACTACACGCACGTATACTTTTTGTTGCATAATTCACAAGCAAATTCCATCTTTGTTTTTGCTATACGCCAATATGAATTATAAATTGAAAAATTTATAGCGAAACGATGTTTAAGCTATGATGATATAATTTAGAATGATACAAACCTTAATTGATTTCACCCTTTTATATTATTAAGTAAAATTTAACGAATCTTTACGAAGACTTAACGAAGTTTAACGAAACTCAACGAAGATTTTCAAAAGACTAATTAACAACAAGACATATTTGAAGAATTAGAAAATGTAAACGAAAAACCCTTGTAAGAAGAGAAAATATTAAATAAAACAGTTTTTTCTTTTTTTCTTTCAATTTATTCAAATTTTTTTAATTAATTTGCACATATATAGTATGTATACAATAAAGTAAACTAATTTATAAAAACTCAATATTTTTTGTTCTTTTAAAATTCATCATCATCATCATCATTCGGATAAGGTTTTACTAATTTGAGTTTGTAGTCAGGTCCAGTAGTTTTTTTAATGCTGTACTTCTTCGTCTTCAACATATCTAACTTTTCATCAGGCAAATCATTAAATCTTGCTGGTAAGAATAACTTATGTTCATCTAATTCTAAAAGAATCCTTTGTGCATATTTTGTGTTTACTCTTTGGTAATTTATAACACGATATTTTTTTCGTCTACCATATCTTTTAAAGGTATAACTGACTTCAAATCTTTTGCGTTAAATAAGTGACGAATATCGTCTTTATTCGAATAAAAATTAAAATCCATGTTGATTGTTTTCTATAATAAAAATTTAAAAAATTGAAATTTATTAGTATATTTTATTCAAGAACAATACTTTCGTACATACCTAAAAATCGTCTGCAAATATAGTTGTTAGTGGTAGTTTAATTTCTTTTATGTATTGCAATTTTATTTCATTAATCCAACCAGTATTCCCGCAATTATTAGTTATAAATGGAATAGTTAACTTTTTTTTTAAAGGCCAATTAAATACTATGCAGCTAAAAATATCACTAAAAAAATATGTTTCTTCTAATTTATTTTTCAATAAAGGCTTTCTTAATTCTTCTTTCCACTCCTGTACTGATAGAATAGTATTATTCCAAATGTTTAATACCGAAACTTCGAATAAACTTTGCGGTTCAGTTATAAATTCTAACTTCCAATTAACTCCTGTTCTGACTGTTAAAACTGTTGACCACGAACTATTACTATCTTGATCGTTTAAATCCATAAACTAAAGAATGATCAAATTTTGCTGTCTTTTATATTCTAAAAATTATTATTTTACAACAACTGTTTTAATTGTCCAACAACAAACACAATATACCCCACTATATTGTTTTTAAATATACATTATTGATTTGAACAACAACAAATACATTGTAAACAAATTTAAACATGTTTAAACATGTTTTCGCAATTTTCAATCCTGGTTTTTCCATTTTTCTTAAATAATTTTCACAACAACAAATACAGTATGCGAACATTCGATTTTTCAAGTTCCCATCATTTAGAAAACACAGCAACAACAACAACAACATATATTCATACCAGAAAAAAAAACACCTTGAACCTAATTAAAGTACATTCAACCTACCCTTAATACTCTCCACTACCCCTTAAAACAATAATTACGTAAATGTCATCTCAATGACTTAAGATCATTAACCTTCAAAAACATATCATAAGGTAAACAACAACCAATTAAACAATTACCTTACCCACCAAAATTTTTCTAATTAAGCCACTCCTCATTTCATCACGATCCACCCATCGCAACCATTTTTTCTTAACCCATTACGTCATCCATTCTTTTTAAACCACTCCTCATTCCATTTCAGTACACTCAGCGTCATCATTATTCAACCCATGACGTCATCAACTCTTTTTAAACCCCTCCTCATACATTCACGATCCACCCATCGCAGCCATTTTTTTTTCCCTTACAATGACGTCATCAAATTAATGACGTCATAAAATGGCACAAGAACCCTCCACTGGTCCAGAACATACATATCCTAACTACTCATGTGCATCAATTAATAAATTATAGGTACATGGAGATGTAAGATATGTATATATAGGTATATCAGCGCAAATGAATTTATGCATGTAGTATATCTGTATGTGCATTGTGTGGTATACGTATCTATTACTATAAGACATACTATGTTTTTTTAGTTTTTGGGTAATTGAATGAAGAAAACAGATTGTTGAATATTGATACCGCAGACAATGTACATACATATGTAAGTATGTTTATACTTCATATACATGTTCATTTACATACATATGTATATATATACATATTTATACTGAACTCATGAAAATAACAATTGGTCAGTATAAATTGTGTTGAAAATGGACTACTTACATTCTAGCTATATATAGATATATGTACATATTATGTATATAGACGTACTTTGTATGTACATATTTACATTATATGTATGTACTTATGTATATGAAAAATATATTACTATAGTAATTATATATTACTATAGTAATAATATTTATTATAATATATTGAATAAAAATTTTACACCTAATATAAGCGTATATTATATCATATTCAACATATGTATGTACATCATATTAACATATATAGCCGGAATGGTAATATGCACATGTGTGTATAATTTAAATTATGTGTATGCGTACGGATATCATCAGGGTTCAAGATGCATTGTAAAACGTTCGTACAAAATATAAATATGCACAGGTGGTCTGTATACCGTGTAACATCCAGAAATTTTTTATGTTATATTTATAATTGCTTCAACAGAAATACAAAAATTTAAAATTTTTTTTCTACATTTGACTTGATGCACATATGTATTAGCACATGATATACATATGTACATACATATACATATAGTAAACTGTGTACCCACATATATATGTACATATGCACGTTCAATATATTACATTTCTGTACCGATAATAAAAAAATAAAAATTCGGCAATAAAACTTTTGGAAAAAATTAGAATTGCAATCAATTAGATAAGTTTAGTATGTACATACATACATACAAGGTATGTACTTACATATGTGTATATGTTATGGCTTTGAAGAATATTGTCTAGAATAAAGCACATACGTACATATTGATATATAATGGATGTACGGAGATGTGTAATGTATACATATTTATGTTTTTGAATTTTTTTTTAGAATAGATTGAAAATTTTTTCGATCAGCTGGTAAATCGGAACCTTAAATGTCAAAAAATTGTGAGTACATAAGATGAGGTTATTTTCTACACGTACGCAATCATTGAGTTGGGTTTGTCTCAGAAATATATACTGTAACACAATTGATATTGTAACACAATTTGATAAAACATTAGATAAATTCAATAATTTCTTACATTTTAAAATTATTTAAATAATTCATAAAGAAAATTCAAGATTATTTCATATATTGATTAATTCTTTGAAACATTTCATTTAAAAGGAAATTCGGGCATTCAACTCATACCCGTTAATTGTATTAACAAAGAAAAATAATTAACAAAAAATATATATTTCGATGACTCGCCAATTGGGCAATCATTTCATTCATTATTAAAGTTCATAATTCGTTTCAAAAAAAATAAAGTACGCAAAAGTATATATGCCAATATGTTTCAATATAAATTCTTTAGCAACATAGTTCAAAATTATATTTAAACCTTTTTATCAGTAATTTTCCATATTGCAAAATAACATGAAAAAAATTCATATGAAATACAAAAAAAAGAACTAGCAAATTAACGATTTTAACCAAAGTACATAGGTAAATCATAATTAGGACGGAAATATAAAAAACAACAAATATATTAACATATGCAAATTCATTTACATTAAGCTCATAGTAACAATTGTATATATTGATAAGTGCACTGCACTGGCATACAAAGTTCATATTGCACATAATTGTATACCAGCTAATAAGTGCAATAAACTTGCGTACATTAAGAAAAGCTTAAAAGAAAAACGAACAACAATACCAAATAAAGAATATGCAAATACAGAATTGAAATGTACCGCCCATTTCCCCTACGATTGGTACAGTCATTTATGGTAAATTATATTAATATTAAAATAACGAACTTATAATGGGTTTTTTTCCCAAATGCGACGTAGTGGTGCTTTAGGCACGGATAGTACAGCCTGTCCAGGGTCAGGTTTCCCACGACGTCTGTAAATTATAACGCTGATGTTGTAGTTTTATAATATATATATTTATTAAAATATTTCTATCCTACTCTTAACAATGCTTTCCCTAGTCTAAGGCTTAAATTCTAATATTCACAATCTTGTGCCTTTTACAATTCTTTTTAAGGCTTGATTTAAAAAAATTCACTTATACGTATATAAGCCTTTTACAATGCTTTAAGGCTGGATCTCTTTATTACCTAGATATACTATATATATATATATATATGCCTCTTACTCTGTTTATATCTTATTCAAAATCAGAGAGAGGAGCGGTAGAAAAGGAAGAACAATAAAAACTAAGCGAACCCAATTATTCTGTTAACAAGCTTAGAAATATATATATTGTTATATATATTCAAACCCAAGTTCCGTGAGTCCAATACTCTCTTTTGAAACAATCCCTTATTTCAGTGGAATACCAACGTTGTAGTGAGCTCTTATACTCACTCTTTCACACCCACGTTGAACGCTTCAGGTAACCTGAAAGAAAACAATTGTTGGAATGAACAAGAGTACCTATGTATGTACAAACCAAACCTCTGAAAACTACCTCTGACCCTATGTGTCAGCTAATCGGTCTGTCAGTGAATATACGGTAGAATGCTTACACAGATATTCACTAGTCGAGCCCTAGTACCTCGGTATGTACGTCAGTCAGTGAATATACGGTAGAATGCTTACACAGATATTCACTAGTCGAGTGGACAGTGTATATGACGTAGAATGCTTACAGACTTATACACTGGGGAACGGAGGAGTAAGCGGTAGAATTCTTACACAATTACCCCAAAAGGATGGATAAATAAGCGGTAGAATGCTTACACAATTACTTATCCAAGGAGTACCGGCAGTGCTGTCGTTTTGGACTTTTGAATTGCAGTAGGTTTATTTCCAAATTGCAGTAAATTTCACGAAATTGCAGTAGACCACAATATAAACGGTTATTTTAATACAAATCTATTTCTTACCCATTTTCTTACCTTCGAATACCAAGCTTGTCATAGATTTGAATTTAAAATATATAATATGATTACAGGTCGAAGGAAACTACTAATTTCAAGACACCAATTTCTAATGAAAATACTTGATTATTTGATCAATAAGTTTCAAACTTTATTTTAAAAAACATAAACAAAATAACTGATTAACTAAAATAAAAATTTTAATCTTAAACAAAACTTAATTCTTCAAAGAATAAAAAAACAATAATAAAAAAAATAATAATAAAAACAACTACTAAATAATTGAAATAAATAAAAACAAAGTTAAAGGAAACAAAAAAAAGAAAACATTTTTTTTTCTTAAACTTATCACTTTTTATAGGTGGTTAGCATATTCTTCGATGGCTTCCATTCAGTTGCAGAATTATTTTGAAGTAGAGCTTTTGCAGCCATTATTGCATGTAAAGTATCAACTTGTAGGCAATTTCTTTTTTCATTTTTAATTATTTGTATTTGTGAAAAAACCCTTTCAACAGTAGCGCTACTGTGTGGTAGGCTTAATATACTTGACACAAAATCTTTTACTTTTGGGAACATCAATTCATCCAAACCATTTTTCATATTGAATATTTCATCCCAAAATAGTTCTATATCATTTTCTTTTTCTTTAATTTTCGATAAATCCAAATTAATAAGTAATCTCCATTCACTATCTAGTTCTTCAGCACTATCTACTAAATTTGGAAATGATCGAATTAAATTTATTAAAGAAGGTCCCAAATTTTTTGGATCTATAACAGCAACATTTTGCAATATTGTGTCATTTAAATCAAACCGTTTAAAAATTTGAGTTGCAAGTTCCTGATAATAATTTAAACAATTTATTTTTATAGAAACGTTATCTTCTTTTCCTATTTCTTTTAATAACAGTTCTGCTTTTACACCTATGTAAATGTTTTCCAAATCAAGAATATACTCTTTTTCCCAGCATTTCTTCAAAAGTGTTGTATCTAAATATTCTTTTCGTATAAAATTGCTTAGAATAGTTTTCAAATATGTTCTTAATGTAGAAATTATTAAATGCAATCGCGGTGATTCTGATTGAAATTCAGTGTTGATTTTATTACTTATTTTTAAAATATATGATAAAAATGTAAAGTAAATTTTATTATTGATATTAAGATCTTTAGCTATGCTTGTAGCTAAATCTGAATTTCTGTCAAAATTTTGTGAGGTAACAAAATATTGTAAAGGAACCCATTGTTCTAAAATTCGGTTTACAACATGTTCCAAAGCTAGCCATCTTGTAAATGATGTTTTTAAAATTTTGTGAACTTTAACACCAAAATAGTCTTGCAACTCCTTAAACTCAACCAGTCTCTTTGGACTGTGAGATATGAAGATATAAATATTTCTTGCTAGTTTTTCTAAATTTCCAGGTAAATGTTTTGCAGCTGCAGAAGAACACAAATGTATCGAGTGACATGTACAACCTATCACAAAAATGTTAGGTAAAATTTCTTTAAACAGACTTTTGATACCCGTTTTTTCACCCATCATCACAGAAGCATTGTCAGCTCCATATCCAATAATGTTATCAATAGGAATTGCATATTTTTTTAAAAAATCCATGACAGCTCCGAAAATCGCTTTTGAATTGAATTCATTCAAAGCTAATAAAGCCAAAAATCTATCTTTTACTTTTCCAGATAAGAAATCAAAATAACGACATGTCACAGCTAAGCACTTTGTACCTGTTAAATCTGTTGATTCATCTAGAATTAGAGAAAATCTCTGTTTTTTTAAGATTTCTGTGACATGCCTCATACTTTCTTCCAAAAAAGTTTCTTTAATATTTTCGACTGCTTTTGTCTTACCTAATTTAATATCTTTTATAATACTTGGATCAATTGATTTGATTAAATCTATCAATGGTGATATTAAAGTAAATGGCAAGTTATTTGCAATAATAAACATGATTATTTTCAGTTCTGCTGTTTTGACGAGATTGATCTTTTTTTGCGACTCCTCAATATTTTTCATATCAGATATTTTCGGTTGATTTTTAATTTTTAATGTATTTTTTATATGATTTGCAGATTTCTCATGTCGTTGTAAAGATGTTATATTATTGACTAGATTTTTGGAACATACACCACAATGAGCCTTACCATCATTTTCTTGCAGCCAATTGAAATTCTGTTTCCAAGTTGGTCTAAATTTTTGTTCATAGTTTGATTTTTTCAACTGTTGGCTTGCATCTTCATGTAACAAATCGTCACTAAAAATTTGACAAAAAAATTGATATAGCAAATAATTTTATACAGAAGATTTGAATATACATGTATATATATATATATTATATATAAATGAATATATATATATATATATATATATACATTTTTACTTTTTGGCTTTATCAGTTACTGAAATGTTCAATTAATTTATGACTACGTTTACTTACTGTTGGTTCTGATTCTGATCAATATTATCTCTTCTAACTCTTTTGAAAAACCTAGAATAAATGTAAAAGAAATGTAAGTTTTGAAGTTATTAAAATTTAAACAAATTTTTTCATATTTACCTTTCCATATTTTACAAACAAGGTTAAGTGACTTGACACTTGATATAACGTGGTATGAAATGATATGATTAAGATTAAAATCGATGACAGGTAAGGCTGTGCTAAATAGCTGAATTCGTTTTTATAATCAGATTAATCGGAGCGTGCCAGTGTTATCATTGTTTAACAAAATACATTTAATTTAAATATATTTTTTCATACACATTAAGACTCTGGTTTATTCCGATTAATCTGAATACAAGAACAAACTCAGTCAATATGATAATGTTTACATGATTTTGAGTTGGTATATGCTTGAAGTAGGATTGTTGTAAATCATACAGTAAAACTTGAAAAGTAGCAAAGTACTCAAATTGCAGTTGATCGTAAACAATTGCAGTGTTGCAGTAAATGGACATAGAATGCAGTAAAAACACTGCAATTGCAGCAGAACGACAGCACTGAGTACCGGTTATACAATGTAGATCGCGTACAAGAGTATAGACCGGGGGACGGTGTGTCTCGGAGTGTGCGCCCACCAAGAACACCAGAAAGGAAGGTAGATTCGGGTACTGTTTAGTACCCGTCGTATGTCTACGTCTGTGAATATACGGCAGAGTACTTGCACAAATATTCACTAGCTAAGCCCTATGTAAATGCCTTGAAAGTGGCGATGTCTGAATACAGACGAAAAGAAAATGCCTAGTAGTCAGCCTTGTATTTTGAGTGTAATACAACTTATAAACCTATATAAGTTTTCTGGTATTACGCATACAAGTCAAACTGACTGCCGATACTGAAATCGACGAAAATATATTAACCTTACCTTTTACTTATGACAGCGAATTATAACATCAGGACAAATCTCCCCTATAATATGCAAATCTATGTCTTTTGTATTTCCGAACATTTAATGTATATAAGGAACACACCAAATTTACAAACAGGTTATTTGGTATATGAAAATTCAACCTGAGGCCTAGTTCGAAGGCTGGTCGTCGGTCCGCCAGACAAGAGGGCCGGGTTCGAACCCCACTGGAGGCATATATTTTTTTCTATTTTTCTTATTTTTTTATTATTTTATTTATTTATATATCTTATTTATAATTTTTCCTTTTAGGTAAAAATGTAACTGCGTTACATTCCCCCTTTTCTTCCTAAAAAAAAAAGAGAATGTATTCTGTTTTTTTTTTTTATTTCCTAATTCTATCAGAGGCATTGTAATTACAAAGAATGTTAAATTTGTAGTTTTTTCTTTTTTTTTTTTTTATTTCAGGCTAAATATAATCTAAGTACAATTCATATTTTTATTTTCTTTCATTTTTTTTCAGTTCTATGTTTTATTTATTATTATTTATTTCAAAATTTCTTAAAGTTATTTTCTTTGTTTTAAATTCAATTTTTTTGTTTTTTTTAGCTTATTTCCTTATTTCTAGAGATTATTTCATTTTCTTAATTTATAATTTTGTACTTCATTAATATCTTTTTTTTTATATATAAATATATAAATATATACATATATATATATATATTTTTTTTAAGTTTAATTCATTATTTTTATATATAATTTTAATATTCATATTTATGTATATACATATGTATATATATATTTATATTTCCTTATTTCTAAATCTTACATCTAACTTTGTTACACGTTTCATTTGTTGTCCTGGATTTGGACAGACCAGCCCGGTCCTTTTACTACGATGAAACTTGCCAGTCTTCTTACCCTGATTTGTTGGTTACGGATGATGAACAGGCTCCCTTTTGTGATGTTTTCCTGCTGTATTTTGAGCCAGGCTTCTCGCAAGACGTCTTTCTGGGTCGGTGTTAGTGGTATTGTTGTTGTATAAGCTGGTACCTCGGGTGTTATTTCCGGTGGTTTTATCTGGATGTTGTTTAGGACGATGATTTTGGGTGGTTTTGTTGTTGCTGTTGTGTGTGTTGGTTGATTGTTGAGTCACCTGTTGGTTTTGTTGTAGTGGAAGTTGTGGTGGTTGTCGACTTGGTTGTTGCTGCCGTGGTTATTGCGGTTATGGCTATTTTTGATCTTTTCGTAGCCGTAGGCACAGATTGCTTATACCACCCGGGCTTTACTCCCCGCCAATCAGTCATAATAATAGTAGCTTGTTTGCTACTAGATGGGACTGGTGTTGTTTTTTGCTCTTCTTGGAGTACCTGGGTTAGAGCTGACCTAAAAGTTCCCGGTTTTATCGGCTTGGTCCTTTTTCTGACGCAAGGATCGTCCTTTGATGGCGCTATTAATTTACTCCTACGTTTTTCTTCTTTCTTCTGTTTTTCGATTATGATTTGTTTTATTTTTTTTGTCACTCTTTTTAGTTGTTCCTCGGTTGGATTCATCTTGACGACTGATGTTTTATTTTTGATGTCCTCCCTTTTATAATAAATTATTGGGGAGTGCATCAAATTTATGCGTGCATGATATTCCTTAATATCTTTTACGTGTACGCGCTCCACTTTATTGTTAAGTAAGTTCGTTATTTCAGCATTTACTGGGGATATCATTCGTAACACTTTGTGAGGTCCACTAAATTTGTTGTTTAACTTGGCGTTGAAGTTCTTGGCCTTTGACGATAGCGATCTTTCTTTTTTCATGATCATGTCTCCCGGCTTCGGTGACCAGTTTCTTCGTCTGAAGTTGTAGTGACGACTTTGTGTTGTCAGCGCTTTGTTCATATTTATTCGAACTAGTTCAAAGACTTCCTGAAGCCGCTGATGACTCTGTTCAGTACTAGGTCCAGTTGTATCAGATGTGTTTTTCCTATACAAAGTCGTTGGTAGTATGATTTCCCGTCCGTAGTTGATGTACGCTGGCGTATAACCTATTGATTCATGTTGGCTAGTATTCAAAGCTAGCATCAGCTCCGGTAGATTTTCATCCCATTCGCGTTGATCTTGTTGGATATACTGAGCCACCATTGTTTTTATTACACGATTCATTCTTTCGGTTGGGTTCGCTTGTGGAGTATACGGTGGTGTAAGTTGATGTTTGATACCGTAACCTTCTAATATGGTCTTGAATTTATGGCTAATGTACTGATGACCATTGTCTGATATAATTATTTCAGGTATCCCATTTCTGGCGATGATTCTGTCTTTGAATTGCTTGATCAGTATTGGAGTTGTTGCTTCTCTAACTGCTGCAAATTCAGTCCACTTTGAGAACTTATCATGAAATACTAGTATCATAGTATTTCCTTTCTTCGATCGTGGTAATGGTCCGATGAAATCAGAACTAATGATTTGCCATGGTCTATTCGCGACCGTACTGTACATTCTACCCGCTGGTGCTTTTTGACTCGGTTTGTGTTGTGCGCAAGAATCACATGTTTTTACGTATTTGGCAATGTCTCTAAACATTTCTGGCCAATAATACAATTTAGCTATTCTAGCTATCGTTTTCCTGGTACCCAGATTTCCAGACTTCACATCATCATGGTTTTCATAAAGTACTTTTTGTACTTCACTTTTATCTATACATTGTTTCCATTGTGGTCCAGTATCATCTATGCTGGACGCATGGAAATGTCTATACAGGACATTGTTCTGGATCATGTAATCCGGATGTTCATAAGGTTGTTTTCTGACGGCTTTCATCACTCGTGTATACCATGTTTCCTTCTTACTCTCGTTGATATTGCATATATCAGCTTCTTCTACTATTGGTAGTGGTTGACGAGATAATGCATCTGCTACTACATTATATTTCCCTTTTCTGTATTTTATTTCAAAGTCGTACTGTTGCAACTCAAGTGCCCATCGTGCTAGTCTCCCTGATGGATTCTCCATCGTATACAACCATTTCAATGATTGATGGTCAGTTACTACCATGAAATGGTATCCTTCTAGATAAGGTCTCATTTTCCTTATCCCCCATACAACAGCAAGGCATTCCTTCTCTGTTACGCTGTATTTTCTTTCGGTTTCGTTGAGCGTTCTGCTCCCATATGCGATAACTTTTTCCTTATTATCTTGAATCTGATATAGCACTACCCCAAGTCCATCTTGACTTGCATCTGTTTGTAGAATAAACATATTCGTGAAATCTGGGCATGCTAATATTGGTGCTTGAGTCAGCTGTTTCTTGATGTTTTCAAAAGCATTCTGTTGTGCTTCTTCCCACTGCCAAGGCTTGTTCTTGCGTAGTAATTTATTTAACGGCGTGGCTATTACAGAAAATGAGGGAACAAATCTTCTATACCATGATGCGATTCCTAGAAACCTTCTTAGTTCCTTTATGTTTGTTGGTACTTTCAATTCTTCAATAGCTCGTATTTTGTCTGGATCTGTACTAATACCTTTTCTAGTGACTATGTGCCCCAAATATTTTATGCTGGTTTTGAAGAATTCACACTTCTCAGAATTTATCTTCAGGTTTGCTGCTATCAGTCGATCAAACACTTTAGTAAGGTGCTCAATATGTTGCTCTTCGCTTTTGCTGACCACAATAATATCATCCAGATATGCAAAAGCATGTGGTTCCATTTCAGGACCGATTACTTGGTCTAACAAGCGTTGAAAGGTTGCTGGTGCAGAGTGGTGTCCGTAAGGCATTACTTTCCACTGGAATAGGCCTCTTCCAGGGACTGTAAATGCGGTATATGGTCTACTTGTTACATCAGGAGGCACGTGCCAGTAGCCGTTTTTCAAATCGATTGTGGATATATAGTATATTGAGCTCCTTGTAATTTATCAAGTATATGGTTGATCTGTGGTAACGGGTAAGCATCTTTTATGGAATTTTCGTTTAATACTCTGTAGTCAATGCAGAGTCTCCATCCTCCCTGCTTCTTTCGAACTAATACAATTGTGAACTATACGGACTGCTAGATGGTTCAATTCTATCTTGCTCTAGTAGGTCATTAATTTCTTTATTGATTATTTCTTGCATGGCTGGATTTCGTGGATAGTATCGCTGCTTAAACAGCTTTTCTGTTTTCATCTTGATACTGTGTTGTGTTAAGTGGGTAGCTCTGTTGATTTTATCAAAACGTTTCAATTGATGAGAAAGAAAGCATTGTATTCCGTCTTGCTCTGTCTGGATGTGATGTATACTGGAACACTCTTCTGGCATTTCTTTTAATGTTATCTCCTTGCGACCGACGATAAATTTTGCTTGCATAGCGTATAGGAAATCTATTCCTAATATCACGTGTTCAGTGAGCTCAGGCAAATAGTGCAACTTGATACTAATGGTTTTATCTTCCCATGTAATGTCGAAATTATAGCTTTCTTTTACACTAACATTTTCCCATTTGCCATATACGTTTCTATCTCACATCGCTCCATGGGATGTTTCCTTTTTATTAACATATTTGTTTTGCCCAAAAAGCAAAACATAACCCTTTTCTTTTTATTTTACTAACACATTATTTCATAATTTTTCACTATTTCCTTTTCACATTTATTTACATATATTATTTTTTAACGCTTTTCACATTTATTATTTTTTTCACATTTTTTTTCACAATAATCTTTTATTTTCAATATTTATTTAAAATTTCATCTCAATATTTATTTCACTATTTACAACACACACAACACTACTGCACTTGTCAAACCATTTGACAAGTGCAATAAACATAGAATTTATTGTTTACATTGTTCCATTGTTTACACTGGGAAACAATAAAAATACAGTTTACCCAGATCGTATATAAACGAGATGAAATCCAACAGACATCATCATTTTTGATCAAAATTTCCAAGTGAATACTTCACTAATTCCTTGTCTGCTTATTCAGTCTCATCGAATCTTAACTGAGAATCAAGAAGGACGAATCTTAATCCTTCGAACCTCTAGAGCGTTTTAGCGAATCTTAACTAAAAGGTACCCCCGATTTAACGAGACAGCGAATCTTAACTGAATCGTTAAATCAAAAAATATTTTTATACTAATCCGGATTCTAGCGAATCTTAACTAGAATCCAAAGTACCTTCGTAGTGATATCTCAAGCGAATCTTAACTTGGATATCATCTACATTTAAACCGATCTTCAGCGAATTTTAACTGAAGATCCGGTACAATAATTTTTCAACCCAGACAACTTCAGTAAGTCCGACTAACACAAATTGTACATATAATTTATAATTTTAAAATTCTTTTATTATTATTTTGTTCTTTCATAGACCGCCTTGGACATAGAAAGGTGGGATAGATCCAAGCACTAATCTGGTTTAGTTATTTTACTTTGCTTTTTCATTTTTTTATCATTTTAATTTATATTTATTTAATTGCATTTTACAGCGGCACTTCAAACTTGTTATTAATTAACATTGTATTGTCAATCTCTGCCATTTCTAAGTATTAGAATAACAGAGACGGCAATACAATATTTCTTACTTCGTCTCCAATGAAGGTTAATCCAGCACCGGTGTCTACTAGAGCTGGGTAATCGTTACCGAAAATGTTGACATTTAATATATATCTCCGTTTGGTTTTCATGAATGAGGCATAATTATCGGGGATGTAAGGTTGCCTCTTTATGCCTTCATCCCTTTGGCTTTTCCCGGTTTACATTTGCAGTGTTGATTTTTACACTGTTGGCACTTTGGTTGTTCTTTGCACGTAGCTTGTACATGGCCAGTCCGCCCACATTTCCAGCACTTCTTGTGATTAATAGGAAATACGTTCACCGGTCTTGGTTTCATTCTTACTTCCTGCTGGTTCTTGTTTTTACTTTGCTGTACTTTGTTATCAGCCCGCACTCGTTCGTATTCTTCTGCTAACTTTACTAGGTCATTTAGACTTGCAAAGTCTCTCGGTCTGATATACAGACGATATTCTGGTAATAGATTTTCATAAATCCTTTCTTATTTTTCAGATGGCGTACTCTTTGTTTGCCATCGTTGCAAGGCTTGTATGGCTGTTACATAGTCTTTCACCGGTTCGTTGAGTTTCTGTACTCTTTTCCTAATGTCATCATCTAATTTGACGTGGTATCTCGGTGGTAAAAAGAAATCTTTAAAGTCGTTAACAAACTGATCCCACGTTGACCAACTATGTTTGTTGTTTCTATACCATACTAGCGCTGTTTTGGTTAATAACTCGGGTAAAGCCTTCAATAGTCTTGCAATAGGAATGGAGTAGCATTCTGCTAGTTCCTCGATGCGTTCGAGAAAGTTCAATGGATCTTGTCCTTGGTCGAACTTTACGTTCCATTTCCTTACTTTATCCATAATTTCCGCATAACTTATTCCATGTATGTCATTTTGTACCTTGTTTTCTGGTATGGGACGTGATGTTGTAGGGAACGTAGTTGCTGTTGGTATATTCATATTTGTTGTTGTATATGATGCTACTGGTGATGTCCAGAAGGATGGTATTGGTGGATAATACAGATGATACGGCGGTGATAATATTGAGGAAGTGACGGGGTACGGCATGTTCACTGTAGGTCTATTTGTGGTACTCGTTGTGTATACGGGTCGATCTATGGACAGTACACTAGGAAGCGTATTCATTTGTGATTCTTGTGCTGATGTGATTTCTCGGCTTGAAGATGTGTTGTTTGTATTAACGATGTTTGGTTCTGATACATTGGACACATTACCGGATCTTGATAAGAATTCTTGAACAGCAGTCTGTTGCTGTCGTAAGTATTCAATTAACCTTTTTCGTAGTTCCTCCACTGTACCTGTTGTTGACAACCCTCGCTTACTGACTTCTTCAATAAGCTCTTCTTTGCGTAGTACGTATATCCAACTTGTAGTTGTATTTGTATTTTCTGTTGACATTTTAAATCTCTTTTCCTTTCTCTGTCTTTTACTTGTTCGGACTTATAGTAGTCCCTGTTCGGGCGCCAAATTTATAATGGGTTTTTTTTCCAAATGCGACGTAGTGGTGCTTTAGGCACGGATAATACAGCCTGTCTAGGGTCAGGTTTCCCACGACGTCTGTAAATGATAACGCTGATGTTGTAGTTTTATAATATATATATTTATTAAAATATTTCTATCCTACTATTAACAATGCTTTCCCTAGTCTAAGGCTTAAATTCTAATATTCACAATCTTGTGCCTTTTACAATTCTTTTTAAGGCTTGATTTAAAAAAATTCACTTATACGTATATAAGCCTTTTACAATGCTATAAGGCTGGATCTCTTTATTACCTAGATATATATATATATATGCCTCTTATTCTGTTTATATTTTATTCAAAATCAGACAGAGGAGCGGTAGAAAAGGAAGAACAATAAAAACTAAGCGAACCCAATTATTCTGTTAACAAGCTTAGAAATATATATATTGTTATATATATTCAAACCCAAGTTCCGTGAGTCCAATACTCTCTTTTGAAACAATCCCTTATTTCAGTGGAATACCAACGTTGTAGTGAGCTCTTATACTCACTCTTTCACACCCACGTTGAACGCTTCAGGTAACCTGAAAGAAAACAATTGTTGGAATGAACAAGAGTACCTATGTAGGTACAAACCAAACCTCTGAAAACTACCTCTGACCCTATGACCCTCTGAATTCTTACACAGATATTCACTAGTCGAGCCCTAGTACCTCGGTATGTACGTCAGTCAGTGAATATACGGTAGAATGCTTACACAGATATTCACTAGTCGAGTGGACAGTGTATATGACGTAGAATGCTTACAGACTTATACACTGGGAAACGGAGGAGTAAGCGGTAGAGTTCTTACACAATTACCCCAAAAGGATGGATAAATAAGCGGTAGAATGCTTACACAATTACTTATCCAAGGAGTACCGGTTATACAATGTAGATCGCGTACAAGAGTATAGACCGGGGGACGGTGTGTCTCGGAGTGTGCGCCCACCAAGAACACCAGAAAGGAAGGTAGATTCGGGTACTGTTTAGTACCCGTCGTATGTCTACGTCTGTGAATATACGGCAGAGTACTTGCACAAATATTCACTAGCTAAGCCCTATGTAAATGCCTTGAAAGTGGCGATGTCTGAATACAGACGAAAAGAAAATGCCTAGTAGTCAGCCTTGTATTTTGAGTGTAATACAACTTATAAACCTATATAAGTTTTCTGGTATTACGCATACAAGTCAAACTGACTGCCGATACTGAAATCGACGAAAATATATTAACCTTACCTTTTACTTATGACAGCGAATTATAACATCAGGACAAATCTCCCCTATAATATGCAAATCTATGTCTTTTGTATTTCCGAACATTTAATGTATATAAGGAACACACCAAATTTACAAACAGGTTATTTGGTATATGAAAATTCAACCTGAGGCCTAGTTCGAAGGCTGGTCGTCGGTCCGCCAGACAAGAGGGCCGGGTTCGAACCCCACTGGAGGCATATATTTTTTTCTATTTTTCTTATTTTTTTATTATTTTATTTATTTATATATCTTATTTATAATTTTTCCTTTTAGGTAAAAATGTAACTGCGTTACATTCCCCCTTTTCTTCCTAAAAAAAAAAGAGAATGTATTCTGTTTTTTTTTATTTCCTAATTCTATCAGAGGCATTGTAATTACAAAGAATGTTAAATTTGTAGTTTTTTCTTATTTTTTTTTATTTCAGGCTAAATATAATCTAAGTACAATTCATATATTTATTTTCTTTCATTTTTTTTCAGTTCTATGTTTTATTTATTATTATTTATTTCAAAATTTCTTAAAGTTATTTTCTTTGTTTTAAATTCAATTTTTTTGTTTTTTTTAGCTTATTTCCTTATTTCTAGAGATTATTTCATTTTCTTAATTTATAATTTTGTACTTCATTAATATCTTTTTTTTATATATAAATATATAAATATATACATATATATATATATTTTTTTTTTAAGTTTAATTCATTATTTTTATATATAATTTTAATATTCATATTTATGTATATATGTATATATATATTTATATTTCCTTATTTCTAAATCTTACATCTAACTTTGTTACACGTTTCATTTGTTGTCCTGGATTTGAACAGACCAGCCCGGTCCTTTTACTACGATGAAACTTGCCAGTCTTCTTACCCTGATTTGTTGGTTACGGATGATGAACAGGCTCCCTTTTGTGATGTTTTCCTGCTGTATTTTGAGCCAGGCTTCTCGCAAGACGTCTTTCTGGGTCGGTGTTAGTGGTATTGTTGTTGTATAAGCTGGTACCTCGGGTGTTATTTCCGGTGGTTTTATCTGGATGTTGTTTAGGACGATGATTTTGGGTGGTTTTGTTGTTGCTGTTGTGTGTGTTGGTTGATTGTTGAGTCACCTGTTGGTTTTGTTGTAGTGGAAGTTGTGGTGGTTGTCGACTTGGTTGTTGCTGCCGTGGTTATTGCGGTTATGGCTATTTTTGATCTTTTCGTAGCCGTAGGCACAGATTGCTTATACCACCCGGGCTTTACTCCCCGCCAATCAGTCATAATAATAGTAGCTTGTTTGCTACTAGATGGGACTGGTGTTGTTTTTTGCTCTTCTTGGAGTACCTGGGTTAGAGCTGACCTAAAAGTTCCCGGTTTTATCGGCTTGGTCCTTTTTCTGACGCAAGGATCGTCCTTTGATAGCGCTATTAATTTACTCCTACGTTTTTCTTCTTTCTTCT
This sequence comes from Anthrax anthrax, assembly GCA_963971155.1. Lineage (NCBI taxonomy): Eukaryota > Metazoa > Arthropoda > Insecta > Diptera > Bombyliidae > Anthrax > Anthrax anthrax. Next base: position 34,509,145 of record OZ020117.1, read on the forward strand.
GTTTTTCGATTATGATTTGTTTTATTTTTTTTGTCACTCTTTTTAGTTGTTCCTCGGTTGGATTCATCTTGACGACTGATGTTTTATTTTTGATGTCCTCCCTTTTATAATAAATTATTGGGGAGTGCATCAAATTTATGCGTGCATGATATTCCTTAATATCTTTTACGTGTACGCGCTCCACTTTATTGTTAAGTAAGTTCGTTATTTCAGCATTTACTGGGGATATCATTCGTAACACTTTGTGAGGTCCACTAAATTTGTTGTTTAACTTGGCGTTGAAGTTCTTGGCCTTTGACGATAGCGATCTTTCTTTTTTCATGATCATGTCTCCCGGCTTCGGTGACCAGTTTCTTCGTCTGAAGTTGTAGTGACGACTTTGTGTTGTCAGCGCTTTGTTCATATTTATTCGAACTAGTTCAAAGACTTCCTGAAGCCGCTGATGACTCTGTTCAGTACTAGGTCCAGTTGTATCAGATGTGTTTTTCCTATACAAAGTCGTTGGTAGTATGATTTCCCGTCCGTAGTTGATGTACGCTGGCGTATAACCTATTGATTCATGTTGGCTAGTATTCAAAGCTAGCATCAGCTCCGGTAGATTTTCATCCCATTCGCGTTGATCTTGTTGGATATACTGAGCCACCATTGTTTTTATTACACGATTCATTCTTTCGGTTGGGTTCGCTTGTGGAGTATACGGTGGTGTAAGTTGATGTTTGATACCGTAACCTTCTAATATGGTCTTGAATTTATGGCTAATGTACTGATGACCATTGTCTGATATAAATATTTCAGGTATCCCATTTCTGGCGATGATTCTGTCTTTGAATTGCTTGATCAGTATTGGAGTTGTTGCTTCTCTAACTGCTGCAAATTCAGTCCACTTTGAGAACTTATCATGAAATACTAGTATCATAGTATTTCCTTTCTTCGATCGTGGTAATGGTCCGATGAAATCAGAACTAATGATTTGCCATGGTCTATTCGCGACCGTACTGTACATTCTACCCGCTGGTGCTTTTTGATTCGGTTTGTGTTGTGCGCAAGAATCACATGTTTTTACGTATTTGGCAATGTCTCTAAACATTTCTGGCCAATAATACAATTTAGCTATTCTAGCTATCGTTTTCCTGGTACCCAGATGTCCAGACTTCACATCATCATGGTTTTCATAAAGTACTTTTTGTACTTCACTTTTATCTATACATTGTTTCCATTGTGGTCCAGTATCATCTATGCTGGACGCATGGAAATGTCTATACAGGACAGGACTCTTTCCATTGCAACAAGGATCAATTCTTAAAAATGCGTATCCTTCTGGCCCCTATTCTGTAATGTATCCAAAATTTAATTCTCCAGAAGATTTAAATCTTGCGAAAGATTTAAATTTTTCAATTCTTTTTACCCTGGATTAATGTTTGGACTTATTACGTAGTACTATTTTCGTTTGTTAATGTTATGATGCTAATAAGATTGAACCAGACTGTACTCATGAACAGAAACAAATTTTTATGTAAATTGAAAAATGCAATAAAATCATATATTGTTAAAAATTATTAAATGGTCTTTTAAATAGAGGGAAGAAATTAAGGTTTTTTTTTCAATTGAAAAGATTGTGGTTTAGTTTTTAAAACTTTATTCACTAAAAGTATCACTAATATTCACAATATTAACTTAAATTAACTGAAATATTAACTATTTTTTTTATATCAATAATTTATACCGAACCGAAATACTGTAATACTGAAATCAACGCCGAATTGAAAATCTTTTACTAGTAACTTTACGGTTTATTTTGAATAATTTTCGAGCTAATTCTGCTATGATAAACTTAATTTAACTGAATATTTTCCAAGTTTTACTTTAATAATTAATTCTAAAAATATTTTAAGTTAAATAGTTTATTTTAAATCAAAAATGATTTGTAATTCCGCGCTAATTTACTTTTACGACTTTTCTGTTTCAAATCCAAATTATAAATTCGATAATCGTAACTATTTTATCAATAATTACAATTATCAATTTTCCCTACTTAAATTTGTTTCATATATGCATTTAATTGTTATACAACCTTGACAATGAAATTGAATTACTGTTTATGTTTACATTATCTTTATTATTATACATATTACATTAATGCAGTTTGTTTTAATTGGCTTTGTTAATTTCGAATTCATTATATGGTTGACAATACATGTTACCTATGATATCTAAGTATTAGTGTTCTTTTGGTATGTTTACTATTTAATTATTTTTGATTCATTATTATATTTAAAGTATATTTGTATTATACTTTACTTCTTTTTTTGTTTTTTTATTTGCATTTGCTTTATTTATTTGATAACATATGAGAGAATTTTCGAAATTATGAATATCGTGTTATTTCTTTTATACATTAATGATTTATGCAACTGTGTTCTAAAGTATGTATATTAAATTTTATTCTTTCTTTACAGTTATGATTTGTTTATATAAAAAAAAAAAAATTTGTTTACATGTGCTAAAAACAAAATTTTATTTGCTATACTTTTTACTTATGTATATGTATGTAACTTAATGTATTATACTGTTCCCTAATAATAATGACTCTATATATACGCTAAAGATACAGGTGCAATATGATCTATACTTCGTTTTCACAACATTGTTTATTTTTTGTTTACTTTTTGCAATGTAATTTTTGTTGTTATTCTTTTGATATGTTAATTTTATGTGTAAAGTGTATGTAATTGTAATTTATTTTAATTGAATGAATTTATTGTTGTATATTTTGATACTGATTGTTCTGCTAATATGCTTTTTGTGTATGTATGTGTGTGTGTGTACCTATAGTAATTCTTATTATTTTAATTCTAATGGCCGTGATTTGTTTCGAAACTTGACCTGATTCTGAGTGTTAACAATTTATATGAATAATTCAACTATTTGTTTGTATGCACGTATATTATTTTATTAGTAAAAATTTTTCTTGATTTTGTAAAACAAATGATTTAGTAAAATGCATTTTTTGAAAATTTTTCATATTTGATAAAAATTATTAATTATTTTTAATATTATTTTATAATTAGGTTATTTTATAAATTTATTGATTATTGCTTTTCTTTGTGTACCCTTTATTTTAGTCTATAGAATCAAAAAAAAATTTTGTTGTTTGGTTAATTTTATTCGTTAGTGCATGTTTAAGAGCAATATTCGTTCTATCCCCTATTGAGGTCATAAGCGACGAGGTGGTTGGTTGTTTGTTTATAAATTGTGGTAACGGATGGATTTTGTTTAATTCGTAGTATTCCTTGAAAATTAAGGCAATTTCAATCTTTACTATTATTCCATCGGTGTCCTCTACTGATTTCATCGGTGTCCTTTACCACTTGTTTAATTAATGGAAACTTAGCTGTCATCATGTATTTGTTGTTGTTGGCTGTTATTTCATTGTACGTTTTGTTCAGTAGTTTGACTGAGATTAATAATGGATGTAGCTCATGTTTGTGTAACGCGTTTATTACAATAAATTGTTCGCTTAAGTGGCTATAAATCATTTGCTATTTTGTCCATACGAATAGTAAAATTTGGTTTACGTAAATTTGTGATTGTAAATGTGTTACTTTTGTTTTCACTTCCATGATGTTATCTGTTATTTTACGAGTGAAATTGTTGACTACTTCAGCGAGGTGATTTTGAAGTATTGTCAGGTTTCGTAAGTAAGCCGTTGTCTTATCGAAACTGAATTTTAATATTGTCACCTGTTTTTTCATTAGATGCATGTTTTCATCATCGTGTTTTTCTAGGTTCTGTATTCTATTGTAGATGTTTTCTGCGTCACTGGCATCCATTGTTCCAAATAAGTATTTGCTAAGCTTGCCTACGCCATCGAATAATTCTCTTTTTTGTCGGTTATTTTGTTTTCCCAAGTAAAATTCAACTTCTTCTGTTTGTGCTTTTATTCGATTGATCATTGATGTTATCTCATTATGCTAGGAATCACAATTTTCCCGATGCTTTCCTAAGTGTTTACATGTATTTTACGCTATTTCTTCACAAATTTTTACAAATTTTAACGTTTTTTCTGGGTGTATAGAGGTGAGTTTCGTATGTATTGTCCAGCTACTTTGGTATATATAGGCCTTCCCTAGGGATTCCAACATTACCCCGTTTGAATTGAACTCGTTTATTCTAACCTGTCCTTGTACCACGGTGGTAAGGATCATTGCAATTAATATAACGGTAGTCATTTTTCCTACAAGAAAATAGGTAGCTGATTAATTTTCTTTATCAGTGTACTTTTAATATAGATGTGTTGGTGGTTAATTTTTGCCATATTGTATTTAATTTTCTCTTCAACTCATTCTTCAGTATTTATTTACATACTATTATTATTTTATATTTTATATTTCAGTCGGGGCTACCAGTTGTACGATTTTTAATTTTTTATGTTTTCTTATTATTCTTATGTATTATGCTTTGTACCTATATTTCAGAATTTTCATCTTTCTTCAATGGCAATACTAAATTTGAATTTTTTGTTGTATGTATGAGTGAAATACTTAAAATTTTTGCCTAATTGCATTTTTCCTACCTTTACATTAATTTCGGTAACTCTTATACAAAATTTCGAAATAATACTTAGAACTGACAATGGTTTGGTTTTCGAGTATTTGAGTTTAGTTAATTTTACGACGGATTGATTAGTGAACGATAAGTTCAAATTTTTTAAATTTTAATATGTGTTTGTTTTTTTTTTTTTTAATAATATTTGGCGGTATTTACATATTAAATCTATAATGGTAAGTACTATATATATTTGTTAAAATTTTTATTTTCATTTTTTTTATTATTGATTTTTAACACTTTATTTTCACTATTCATACGATGCCTAGCTCTAGTGATTATATTACAATTATTATTATTATCTGAAATTTCATTGTTGTCCTCTATCTTATTTTCAGGTATTCTACTTAACGCATCTGCATTTTGATTAAATTTTCCTGCTTTATATTCAATTTTTAAATCATAATCTGCTAATTTAATTTGAAATCTGGCTAATCTTGTGGTTGTATTAACTTTTAATTTTAAAATACCTACTAATGGTTTGTGGTCTGTATATACTGTGAAATTTCTGCCGTATAAATAACATCTAAAATTTTTTGTTGCCCAAACTATTGCTAACATTTCGCGTTCTATTGTTGAATACCTTCTTTCTGCGTCATTTAATGTCCTACTCGCATAAGCTATCGGTTTTTCATTCCCTAGTTCACCCTGTGATAAAATGGCACCTAAAGCTTCTCCGCTAGCATCAGTTGTTAAATAAAATGGTTTTTCATAATCTGGATATACTAATAAAGGTGGATTGGTTAATGCAAATTTTAATTCTTCAAATGATTTTTCACATTTTTCATTCCACTGACATTTAATGTCTTTTCTTAATAATTTAGTGATTGGTTCTGCAATTTTCGAAAAATTCGGGATAAATTTCCTATAATAATTAGCTAGTCCTAAGAATGACTGTACTTGTTTAACCGTTTTTGGCCTTGGAAAATTTACTACACATTTTACTTTTTCGGGATCTGGTTGTATTCCTTTTCCTGAACATTTATGACCTAAATACACTACTTCTTTTCTCAGAAAGTTACATTTTTCAGGTTTTATTTCAAATTATTTTCTCTCAGTCTTTGAAAAACTTCAATTAATTTTTTATTATGAATTTCTAAATTTCGACCGTAAATAACTACATCATCTAAATATAATAACACTTTTAATCCATTTTGACCTGTTAAAATATTATTCATCAATCGTTGAAAAGTTGCTGGTGCCCCTGTAAGTCCGAATAGCGTCCTCATGAACTCATAATGCCCTTGATACGTACTGAAAGCCGTTTTTTCTCTATCTTTTTTATCAACTAGCACCTGATGATAACCGCTAGCTAAATCTAATGTTGTAAAATATCTAGAATGACCTAACTGATATAAAATTTCGTCAATTCTAGGTAATGGATACATATCTTTTACAGTAATTTCATTTAACTTTCTAAAATCTACAACTACTCCTGACTACTCTCCAACCTTTTTCTCCTGAAGGACCTGGCTTTTTTGGTACAACTAATAAAGAAGAATTAAATGGACTTTTACTGGATGTAATTATGTCATTTTCTAACATTTCCTTAACCTGTTCTTCTACAATTTCTTTCTGAACCTGTGGTAGTCTGTACATTTTCTGATTTATTGGTCCCTTTCCTGGTTGTAAAGGAATTGAATGTGTAATGGCTGTTGTGTAACTTAATTTATCTCCTGGTAAATGAAAAATATCATTAAAAGATTCACAGATTGAATTGATACTCTCAGATTCTTCATAATTTAAATATTCTGGTATTGACAGGTTTTCAATTAATAATTTTAATCTATTTTTATCTGAATTTATATATTCATCTAATGAAAGTTTATGTATTTTTCTAATATTTATACTATTAAAATTTTTATTATTTGTTATTTTACTTTTTACCGTCTTTAAATTCGCGTAAAACCTATGTAATTTATTAAATTCATAATTATTATTTTTAAATTTATAGACATCAAAATCTTTTGAATAATAAAAAATTAATTCAAAATTTTTAATACACACATCTTTTTCATTACTATTTAAAATTGCTACGGTTATTTCATTATTATAAGGTTTTGTTATTGAACTCGCCAGGAACACTCCTGACCTGATTTCTTGTGATTCATTAATTATTTCTTCTTTAAAATTTACTTTATTTTCACCAATTTTTCTGTTCGTGCAGATATTTTAATTATTTTATTTATTTTTAATATATTTTTATTTGACTGATTATTCATATAATTGTTAACGTATTTTTTATTTTTACCAATAAATTTCCCTAACTTATCATCATAATTATGTTATGTTGTATTTAATTTTTTAACTATTTCTTTCTTTTTAATTTTTTCGTCATGTACTTGTACTTTTACTTTTATTTTTGAACCTACTTTTTTGCTTTCTGTATATTTTTGTTTATTAGTTTCTGTACTTAGCGTTTTGATTTCATTTTCTGCATTATGACCCTCTGCCTGTACATATTTTTTATATAAAGAAGCTAAGAAAGGTATTTTATTTTTTACCCGTACTTCCCTACATTTATTCATATGAGGAGGAATCTGAAAATTTGTGTTATTTTTTGTACCAATTTTGTTGTTAATGAACTTAACAGAATATTTTGGAGATAGCATTTGATCGTTAACAAAACTATTATCATAATCCGGATTTGAAAAAGCAACGACAGTCGAATCCATTTTTGGCTGTACTTTTTCAACATCATTTTCATGATCAGAAACTTGTGCTTCAGAAAAACGTATTTTTTTCATATCAGCAACCCCCGACAAATCAGTGTTTGCGAGACACTGTGTCGATTGTTGTGTACCAATGATATGAGATTTGTTTTCGTTCACATTCGATTTCTTAATTCTATCAACTTTCTCTACTGTCTCTTTTTTATCTAGTTTTTTCACCAACTTTTTTCGTTCAGAAGGATCTTGTAATTCGATTACTAAATCCTCTTCTCCCGTTTCCTTGCGAGGAAAACGTAATTGTTTATTTGGTCCATCAATAACACAATTTTTTGACAAAAAATCAAAACCTAGTATACCGTCTTCTTCTACATTTTTCATATCTTTTATTATATGAAATTCGCATTTTTTAGGTTTTTTAAATTGAATTTTTGCCGAACAAGTACCTAACGTTTCTGCTTGTCCGCATACCATATTAATTTTTAATTTATTGTTTGTATTTATTTTTACATTATCTTTCAATATTTTCTCTTTTAATAAACTAATTTCTGCACCTGTGTCTATTAATAATTCTGTTTTATTTTTCTTACTAATATCTATGGGTAATATTACTATGAATTTATCTAAACTTTTGCATATGTTTTGGGACTGGCACATGTTATTTTCATTTTCTCTGGCTGGGTGACAGCCCTTTTCTAGTTTCCCTTATTTTTATTCTGATTGTCCCACAATCTCTTTGCGTTACAATCCTTCATCATATGCCCTATTCTTCGACAAAAATTGCATTTTATTTCAGCATTTTTATTTTTACTTTCATTTCTGTTACCATTATTGTTACCATTATTGTTGTTATTGAACCCGTTTCTTTGTACATACGTAACTGATCTTGAATTAATATTTTTTTCTTTACAATTTTGTGTTACATGCCCATACATTTTACAGTTTATACAGAAGGGTGTAGATTTTCTAATTCGACATTCTTCAAACGTATGATTGTTCTTACCGCAGAAATTACAAATCTTGAATTCTGGTCTTTGATTATTTGGATGTTTAAAGTTAGAGAAATTTCTATTCTCGTAACGGAAGTTATAATTGTTGTTGTTATTAAATCGTGGATTTGAATAAGGGAAATTTCGGTTATTGTTATAATTAAAATTTCTTTGTTCTATATTTTGGTAATTAACCTGTGGCACTTGCGCCATCTGTGTTCTAAATTTTGTATTATTATTATTATAATTATTTCTATTAATATTGTTAAATGGTATTACATTAATAACATTTTTACGTGCTGAATTAATATATTGTGTATTTAATGTTTGTGTATGTGGTGTATTGAATGTATTATTATTTGATGAATTTTGAAATTCATTAACTGTATTTGCCGATTGTATATCTGTTAACTGTATATTTTCTAATTTTGTAATTATGTCCTTTAAACTACTTTTATCTTCATTTGCAGCTAATAATCTATATGTCGGTTAATTAGACCTGTTCTGAATGAAAATGCGGCAATTTCTGGTAAATATGTTTTCACAGCAACATTATCGTCTGTATGTCTTTCTTCAGCTTTCTTTTCACAAGATTTTAAAATTTTTTGAACTCTAGTGCCAAATGTTTTAACAGATTCACCAGGAAATTGTCGTACCATTCTTAATTAATTTAATAATGTGAGATATGATTTATTATTTACTAACGTATTATGTAAAATTGTTTTTAATTGTTCGAGTTTAGAACAAGTAATACCGTCTAATAACCTAGCAGCTCTACCCCTAAATTTAACCGGTAACATTGCAAAAAATAAATCTTTATCTTCATATTTTCATAGCATTTTATAAACGTATTAACTTCTATGCTGACGTCATCTGTATCTTCAGCGCTTAATACAAGTACATTATTTAACAATTGATTAACTAATTCGATATTTGCCATTCTGAATATTTGATCTAATTCTTTCGTAAATTCTTCTGAAAAACTAAAACTATTTTCTTCAACCTGATTTTCTTCACTTTCTGTTGTTCCTAACGATGTTCTTGGTTTGTAAACCCGTGTACCTGACCTTAGCTGAATATAGTGTAATACGTGTTTTTCCTCTTCTCTTGTAAATGTTATACTCGGGTGAATAATTCTTCGTGACTTACCCGTTGGTGTGGATGCAGCTGGTGAAGTAGCCTTGTTGCTGTTGTTCTCCAGTGCGATATCTTCACTTGTTGATTGTTGTTGTTGTTGTTGTTGTTGTATTGGCACCAAATCGTTGCTTTCTTCTGATGTACTGAACACTGGATTTAAATTTTCAAATGTAAAGGAATCAACTTTTTCTTCAAATCTCACTTTCCTTTTCTGATCCTTGAATGGTGTTAAACTTGTTTGTCCACTCGACATATAATATGAATTATTTCAAATTTTCTTTTTCAAAGAATGTTTTCAATTGTACCACATTAAAATATATATATATATATTTTTTTTATTCATACACATATATTTTTATATTTTTCAAAAACCACTTTTTATTAAGCTTTACTAATAATTTCTTCCCTATTAATAAATGTTACTTGTATATATTTAAATTTTTATTATATTCACTAATATTTCAAAAATTTTACTATTTACACAGAAAAATGCACAATTGTCTATAAATTATTTATTTTTTAACAGAAAATTTTTTATAGTTTTTCACACTTTTTAGTTTATTGAATTTTAAAGTCATTACTTCATTCAGCGAAATAAATATTTTTGCTGAATTTAATTTTTATTCTACATTTATTTCTGAAACTGTGCTAAATGATTTTATCTTTAAGATTTAAATAAACAGTTTTGCTGAATTAATTAATTTATTATTTTTCTGAATTTATTTTTTAACTTTCTGAATTTAATTTGCTGAATTTATTTTTAATATTTTTCAAATTTTTAAAACCAAGTTGAAGCGATTTAAGTGTTTTCAATTAACACGGTTTACCGGCTGCGCCAAAATTTAATGTTATGTATATAACATTTAAAAAGGGTCTTTCGAATGTTGGGAAGAAATTAAGGTTTTTTTTTTCAATTGAAAAGATTGTGGTTTAGTTTGTAAAACTTTATTCACTAAAAGTATCACTAATATTCACAATATTAACTTAAATTAACTGAAATATTACTTATTTTTTTTATATCAATAATTTATACCGAACCGAAATACTGTAATACTGAAATCAACGCCGAATAGAAAATACGGCGACCGAAAGTATTAGTAACTTTACGGTTTATTTTGAATAATTTTCGGGCTAATTCTGCTATGATAAACTTAATTTAACTGAATATTTTCCAAGTTTTACTTTAATAATTAATTCCAAAAATATTTTAAGTTAAATAGTTTATTTTAAATCAAAAATGATTTGTAATTCCGCGCTGATTTACTTTTACGACTTTTCTGTTTCAAATCCAAATTATAAATTCGATAATCGTAACTATTTTATCAATAATTACAATTATCAATTTTCCCTACTTAAATTTGTTTTTGCTAATTAAATCCAAAGTTCGTTATTTTAATATTAATATAATTTACCATAAATGACTGTACCAATTGTAGGGGAAATGGGCGGTACATTTCAATTCTTTATTTGCATATTCTTTATTTGGTATTGTTGTTCGTTTTTCTTTTAAGCTTTTCTTAATGTACGCAAGTTTATTGCACTTATTAGCTGGTATACAATTATGTGCAATATGAACTTTGTATGCCAGTGCAGTGCACTTATCAATATATACAATTGTTACTATGAGCTTAATGTAAATGAATTCGCATATGTTAATATATTTGTTGTTTTTTATATGTCCGTCCTAATTATGATTTACCTATGTACTTTGGTTAAAATCGTTAATTTGCTAGTTCACGTCTTTGTATTACATACGAATTTTTTCATATCATTTTGCAATATGGAAAATTACTGATAAAAAGGGTTAAATATAATTTTGAACTATGTTGCTAAGGAATTCATATTGAAACATATTGGCTTATATACTTTTGCGTACTTTATTTTTTTGAAACGAATTATGAACTTTAATAATGAATGAAATGATTGCCCAATTGGCGAGTCATCAAAATATATATTTTTTGTTAATTATTTTTCTTTGTTAATACAATTAACGGATATGAGTTGAATGCCCGAATTTCCTTTTAATTGAAATGTTTGAAAGAATTAATCAATATATGAAATAAATTTTGAATTATTTAAATAATTTTAAAATGTATGAAATTATTGAATTTATCTAATGTTTTATCAAATTGTGTTACAATTTGATATTTTTTTATACAACAATGTTTCATATTATACATATAATGTAAATATAGAAAAGTATAGATTAATGTTAGGACTTATTACGTAGTACTATTTTCGTTTCTTAATGTTGTTAGGATGCTGTTAAAATTGAACAAACGAATGACCAGACTGTACTTATAAACATAAACAAATTGGTATATAAATTGAGAAATGCAATAAAATCACACTTTTGTTAAAAATTGCTTAGGTATAATGATTGCAATATAATTAAAAATTTTCATCTAAAAAAATTGTTACATATGTACATACATAATATATAATACAGCTGCTGGCACACTCTATTATACGGCGGCTGGCACACCTAGGGTTGGACTTTTTCGAAAAAGTATCGAGTACGAGTACTCTGTATGAGTACTTGCCCAAGGTATCGATACTACTCGATACCGACCGAGTATTTGGTATCGAGTACTCACTATAGTTGCCAATGTATGTATATGTATGTATATGTACCTTTATTTTGTACTGAATACCGGTTGACTATTTACCCTGTTAACAGGACTCCTGGGGGTTCATCTCATTTTCATATATTTAGCTGTATTCTATCCACTAATATTATGCACTTAAGGTCTTATGACGATTACTTAAGTGATCAATATGTCACTATATATTGATATTCAAAAAATTAATCTGATATTTAATAAAAGCCTTGTTGATTGCGGTAATACTGCTCGTGAAACAGTTTAATTAGAAATTATGAGAGAAGAAAAAAGACATGTATGTACGCCCATACAAGGTCCCATAAGACCTTAATATTAGTGGATATAATATAGTTAGCATGAATTTCAAACCAAATGATTCAAAAAATTTTTTTACTAGTAACTGAAAAATTATGTGCTTTTCAGTGAATCTATATAGTCAATATGGATCCTAATTTATTCACCCTTACTATTTGCCCAATAAGAATATTTTTTTTGCTCATTTTTTCAATAAAACTTCGAAATTCAGGTAAACTTTCTCACTGTATTACTAGTGAGTACTCATTGAAAAGTATCGAGTATTCAAGACCAAGTACTCGCTACATGGTATCGAGTATTCAAGACCAAGTACTCGCTACATGGTATCGAGTACTCGACACAAAGTACTCGATACCAAGTAATACTCGAGTACTTGTGTCCAACCCTAGGCACACCCTATACGTATGAAGTAAGGAGTAGTAGGTAGTTAGAATGTATACAGCGGCTGGCACACTCTATCTAGGTTAGGGCGGATGATCGATAAATCTACAGCGGCTGGCACACTCTAGATTTATCGAGGGAGTAGCACTTGTTGGAGTGTGCACCCTACCAACGAGGCTATAAAGGAAATGAGCAGGAAGATGTTGGGTTGTCCTGTCTCGTAACCTAATACCAGGTTTCTATATGAGACGTTTTGGTCTATGGACCGCAGATGTACTATAGCTTAGGTAAACTGGTTTGTACGAAGATGTACTGTACCTTTCACAGCTATAGGAGTCTTGGACTTAATATGCTTGAATAACTTACTTATCAAATGTATAAGTTATTGTGTCATTCAAATAAGTCAAACTTGACTGCTTCTTCAAAATTTCACGAAAATCTTTATGTTTCAGGATTTTACCTTGTCCATGAATTATACCTTGAAGAAAAATATAACCCTACAACGTGAGTTTCATAAGAAATGCTGTACTTATATTGAAAGTATAAGTGCATTGCAATTTCAAAGTGAACCAAGCTTAATCGTACATTCTTGACCACGATTAAGTATGAGTTTATTTATTTTTTTCTCAAGTTTTTTAGTTTTTTCTTTTTCATTCTATTATTAAATTTTTTATTTATTTCTTTTATTTTCTCTTTTTATTTTCATCTTAGGGAAAATGTAACTTCGTTACATCCCCCCTTTTCTTCGTATAAAAACATAAAATCAATTTTATTTTCCTAATACCCTTTTTCTAGGAGGCAAAATCAAAAATATATTTTTTTTCATTATTAATTGGAGGCAACTTTATTCATTTCTTATCATTAGTTCATTATAATTTCTTATTAATTCATTCCTAATATTTCTTTGTTTTATTTTCTTTTTAAATTTCTTTATATTTAAATTCATTCATTATATATATTCTTTTTCTTAAATTCTACCTATCTTTATATGTATTGTAGTGCACATGTATTAAAAGCCATAACTCATATGTATAAAAGATCAATGTACTATGCACAAATATGTGACAAATAAAAATATAAAAATAAAAATATGAAATGCATACGCAGCAAAAGGAAAAATAATATGTTTACATCGAAATACATGATTTATGAATCAATGTATAAACAAAAGAAGAAGTAAAAAAAAGAAATAAATAAAAGTAAAGAAGTAAACATATGGCATGCACATTACATAATATAAATAAAATAAACCAAATAACAATGAAAAGAAAGTGTGTCATATTTATGTATGAATATGACCCTCGAAATACATTTTTAAAGAATGTAAACAAAGATTCGAATATGAAATTGTACATAATAAATAAATAAGTTATTTTTACCAGATGTATTGACAAAAGAAAGTGGTAAGAATTCTGCATGGTCACTAATACATATGAATGATCGTATAGTTTAATGAAGTACAATATTGTGTATTGTAATTGGTATTATAATATTATTTCCGTATATTATGCACTTTTTTAGAACTAATGAACCAATGGAAATTTAAGAATTTTACTTAACCAATAAGAATTTGTTATTATAATTTTTGATAAAAATTATGTTATAGAATTGGTAGGGAGATAAGAACAATGTTAATTATTTTATATAAATACTAGGATAAAATTTAGAATAAAGGAGACTACTTTTTGAGCTAACATCAAATAGTCTTTTACTTGTTGCACTCCGCAGCTTAGTCGGCATTCTTGCCTTTTGAATCACCGAATTCGGCTTTTTAGCCAAATTAGTAGCTAAGCTGTTTCGGCAATTGACTTTGCCTCTTAGCACTGCAATTCATTGCAGATATCTTGCGGAAGAATAACTCTTTGCTCAACTACCCGACAATAAACATTACATGGCGACCCTGCCTCACGACCGGAGTCTACAGGAACAAAGAAGAGAAGACAAGACAGCTGGTCCAAAGCCCATTACTCTGGAGGAATATAGAAGAAGGAACGCTGCCAAACGAGAAGCAGAACAGCAACAAATAAGAACACCACAACAGCCAAAGAAGAGAGGTGGCAAGCAGGTGAAATACAGAAAGCAGATAGCAGATCTGTACAGGTTAGCGAATCTAGCAGTTTTAAGAAGGGAGAAGAATTCTTTCCTCCAAAGCATCAGGAAAATAAGACAGCAAGAAAAAGCTGAAAAACAAAAGAAGCATGGGAAGTACTAACAGCAAAACAGGGAATGAAGAAATCATTTTAAATAATGTAGCACCAAATGAGACGACGGTAAATGGACATCAGGAATTTTGGACAGCGGAAAATATTGTAATCATATAGTAGTAGTTATAGTATTAATAATTTTAACGATAATAAGATATGTTAAGCATAAATTTTATAAAACGGTAAATAGGGAAATAGTTAAGCAAACAACTAATAATGTATAAGTATGTCAAAAAGAAGAATAAAAGAAATAAATGAGGAATTAAAAAATACTTTGGCATGTTTTAAAAAGAATCCACATAGAATATTTTCAGCAGCGAATATTTTAAAGAAAAAATTATTATTTGAAAAATTAGTTAAAGAATTTAATACCTCGTATGTTGAGTTTTCTAAAATTGATGAACTTTCTGAGAACAAAATACAATTTACAAAGACTTATAAAGAATTAAAAAGATATTTAGAAGAACAATCTTCAGTTTATGAAGATACAAGTAGTGACGACGACTCAGAAAATAATTTAATTGTACAAGAAATGGCATCATTAATAATTTTCTAAATCTTGTCAAATTCTTGGCAGAGACTTTAAAAGATGATTCAGAAAAACAAAAATTAATAAAATTTGTAATAGGGACAAGACTGACAGGTAGGGTAAGAAACCAAATTATAAATGAAACTGAACCGACAAATTTTCAAAATTTACATGACCTTTTGACTAAATAATTTGCACAAAAGAAAACAGCATTGAAGATACAAACTGAATTAGCAAACACTAGACAGCGTAATAATGTACAAAATTTTGAAACGAATATTGAAACATTGATAGCTGAACTGAATAATGTGCAAATAACAGAGCAAGGAGAATCTAATAAAGGAATTATAGCAAAATTGAATGATCAAATAGCATTAAATGCAATTAAATCAGGACTACGAGAACCAATTAAAACTACAATATTTGCAACTCAACCAAAAACATTTTCTGAAGCTGTGAAGCAAGCTATTGAAATAGATACTGAAGAAAATACGAATAAAAATGTGATGCATTTTAACTCACAAAATAGATTTAGAACACATAACAACAAAAACAGAAATACAAATTTTAGACACAATTTTAACATGCAGAATAACAACAGATATAATTCAATAAGTAATGTGAAGTGTAATTGTAACCATAGCAAAGATTATAGAAAGCAATACAACAATAATAATAATAATAATAATAGAAACTTTAACACAAGAAATTCAAATAATAATAGATTTACAAGAAGAGTAAATGTAATGAATTCGGGAAACGTGGTGTCCGTCCCCGATGTCCACCAATTGAGGGGCGAAGAAGAAGAATGAACTATGAAAAAATAAATATATTTAACCTCAACGTACAGTATTTAACAAATTATATAAAAATTAAGACAAATTTATCTGATACACAGTTAAATTTTTTGATTGACACTGGGGCAGATATTTCAATAATAAAAAGAGGTGCAGTATGTACACATCTCAATATAGAACATAATCCATGTAAAATAACAGGAGTCACTGAAGATGAGATACATTCATTAGGGTCAGTATTAGCAGATTTATTAATAGAGGATGAGAATTTTGTGCAAGAATTTCATGTGATAAATGATAATTTTCCTATCTCCACAGATGGCATTTTAGGTAGAGATTTTTTGGTAGCAAATAAATGTAAGATAGATTATGAAACTTTCATAATAAGTATTAGTACAACAGATTCAGATTTAATGCTTCCAATGTATACAAAACATCCTAAAGTAAATATGATTACAATCCCACCTAGAATGCAAACCATTCAACCAATAAATTGCAATATTTCTGAAGATAGTGTTGCACTTAATCAAGAAATTCAAGAAGGTGTATACATAGCTAACACTATTATTCCTTGTAAAGGTGTAGCGCATATTGAGATAATGAATACACTTGAAAAAGAAGTAAATATTAAGCTTCCATCCTTACAAATCCAACCTTTAAGGCATTTCAATATTATGTATCAGGTGAAAAATAAAAATTTAAAGAATAGGTTTGAACGACTGAAAGATGAGTTAAATTTAAAACATTTAATTCCATTTGCAAAAAGTCAATTGCTTGAGATTTGCAAACATTTTCCAGATATTTTCTACTTAGATGGAGATCAATTATCAGTAAATAATTTTTACAAACAAAACATACGTGTTAATGATAGTAATCCAGTTTATATCAAAAATTTTAGGCTTCCTCAAGCTCATTTAGACGAAATAAATAAACAGGTAGATCAATTATTAAAAGAAGGTATTATTGAACCTTCAATTAGTCCTTATAATTCCCCACTTTTAATTGTACTAAAAAAGGGTACTGGAGAAGATAAGAAATGGAGAATGGTAGTAGATTTCAGACAATTGAACAAGAAAATTGTTGATGATAAATTTCCACTGACAAGGCTAGAAGACATATTAGGTAATCTAGGCAGAGCTAAGTATTTCTCAACACTTGATTCGACAAGCTCCTTTCATCAAATTGAGTTATATAAAAACTCTAGACCACTAACAGCATTTTCAACCAACAAAGGTCATTTTCAGTTTAAAAGATTGCCCTTTGGCTTAAAAATTTCCACAAACAGTTTTCAACGAATGCTATCCATTGCATTGTCAGGTCTAGATGCAGAGCATTCTTATATGTGGATGATGTAATAATTTTTGGGTGTAGTTTGAAACACCATAATACTAATTTAATCAAAATTTTTAATAGATTTCGTGAATATAATCTTAAATTAAATCCAAAAAAGTGCAATTTTCTTCAAACTGAAGTGGTTTATTCAGGGCATTTAATCACAAATGAAGGTGTAAAAACAGATCCTAAGAAATATGAAACAATAGTAAACTACCCAACTCCGTCAAATGCGGATGAAACAAAACGTTTTGTAGCATTCTGCAATTATTACAGACGCTTTATACCCAATTTTGCAGCAATAGCAAATCTATTGAATTCACTATGCAAGAAAAATGCAAAATTTATATGGACAAGTGATTGTCAACAATCTTTTCTAGAATTAAAGCAAAAATTGATGAATCTTCCCATACTAAGATATCCTAATTTTGAAGAACCTTTCATTTTAATAACGGACGCTTCTAGCTATGCGTTAGGTGCTGTCTTATCACAGGGAGAAATTGGGAAAGATCTACCAATTTCATATGCCAGTAGAACCTTAAACAAGCATGAGCTTAACAAACCTATAATTGAAAAAGAATTGTTAGCCATACATTGGGCTATAACATACTTCAGACCTTATCTATATGGTAGAAAATTTACAGTTATTACAGACCATCGTCCATTAGTAAGTTTATTTACTCATAGAAATTCATCTTCAAAATTGACTCGTATTCGCATAGATCTGATGGACTATGACTTTGAAATCATGTATAAAAAAGGAATGTTAAATACAAATGCAGACGAGCTATCGAGAATAAAACTAGACTCTGAAACTCTGAAAGTCATGATACCGGAAACAAATGACATAAAGGTAATTACAAGAAACATGGCACAAAATAAAAAGCTTGCAAATGATGTTCGGAAAACAAACAAAGAAGACACTGGCCATCTCGCTGTTTGGGAATGTACATCAGTATCGAATGTGAGTAAGATTAGAAAATTGAAATTTGTATATTCAAAAGAAAGCGTGCTTGCAAAAATAAGTAACTTGCCCAAATATATGATAAATAAAAAGGAGGTAATCATAGAATATAGCGATAATGCATCATTAAACTTAGGAATAATCTTGCAGAAGCTTATTCGTATTATGAATAAAAGAAAAATATTTGAATTAGCTACAGCAAACAATGATATGATATTTGAAAAGATAACTGTACAAGAATTTAAGAATATGTATAATAAGTTGCAACAAAAATTAATAAAAGAAGGGCATGAAATGATAAGTATCAGAATTTATAAACCTCCAAAAAAGATTGAAAATGGTAGTGAAAAACTACGATTAATAAAAGAGTTTCATGAGGCTCCACATATAGGAGGACATACAGGCGTCAGGAGAACGATTAACAAATTAAAACAAAGATATACATGTAAGATCGGAAATTAATTTGTAGGAAATTACTTTGTAGAAAACATTTGTAATGTTTTCTGAAAAACTAACAACAATGTGAAATATATCAGAAATAAAAGTTTTGTTGGAAGTGTGGCGACCCGTGAGATTCGAACCTACGTCTTCTGAATTACTAAGCCACCCGCTTTACCCACTAAGCCATCCAACTGGATTACTTTCCTCTGATATATTTCCTATTACTATTTTTTTTCTCATTCCCACATTCGGCCATTCCTGACTATACATCTGCCCTCAGATGTATTACCGTTTTTTCGTTAGTCTTCTTGTTCTGTCTGTCATCGTTTGTCAACTTGTACTATATTCTCACTATATAGTAAAGTTTTATCACCGGTTGTACTATTCACACTAATAGTACTTCTACCTTCTTTTCTACATCCACGTAATAATTCATAATAACATCGTCCACGTAACAAATTCATCGTCGCAATTAAACTTACAAAAGTCTTCAGTCTGTGTCTAGGGTAAGTCCCTAAGTCTAGTTCATTCCGGTAGATGCCCCCAAATGTAAGATCGGAAATTAATTTGTAGGAAATTACTTGTAGAAAACATTTGTAATGTTTTCTGAAAAACTAACAACAATGTGAAATATATCAGAAATAAAAGTTTTGTTGGAAGTGTGGCGACCCGTGAGATTCGAACCTACGACTTCTGAATTACTAAGCCACCCGCTTTACCCACTAAGCCATCCAACTGGATTACTTTCCTCTGATATATTTCCTATTACTATTTTTTTTCTCATTCCCACATACATACATGGAAAAATATGAACAAGATGGTTAAAAAATGTGTAAATGATTGTACATTATGTGCGCAAAATAAGCAAACGAAGCACACAAAAGAGAAATTGGTTTTAACGCCATCCCCAGGGACAAGTTTTGAAATTGTACAAATGGACACAGTAGGTCCTTTACGTCAATCAAAAGAATACAGATATATACTAACAATACAGTGCAAATTAACAAAATACATTTAGGCAATTCCAATACAAAATAAAGAATCAAAAACAATTGAGCGAGCAATATGTGAACAATTTATACTGAAATATGGATCATTAAAAATAATGAAGTCTGACATGGGTACAGAATTTATTAATGAAACGATGAAGAATCTTTGTGACATATTCAAGATACAGCACAATGTGTCTACACCATTTCATCATGAAACACTAGGATGTATTGAACGCAACCACAGAGTTTTGAATGAATACTTATTAGCATTTGCTAAGAATGATAACTGGGATGAATGGATTCCTTATTTCACGTTTTGTTACAACATAACTCCAAATACTGACACGGGTATGACACCGTATGAATTAATTTTTGGTAAAATTGCATATGTACCAGGTGACATGACGGACGATAGTATGACACCAGTTTACAATTTAGAGGACTATGCGCAAGAATTAAGATTTAGATTACAAAAAGCTTATAAAGCTGCTAAAACTTTATTAGAAAAAGTAAAATTAAAAAGAAAAACAGAAATTGATAAGAATGCCAATTCTTTAAATTCACATGTAGGAGATAAAGTATGGTTAAGAGTAGGTAGTAAGAAAAAATTAGAGCCTCCATACAAAGGCCTATATGAAATAATTGATATAGAAGGTGTAAATGTAAAACTAAGAATAGGTTCGGAAATTAGAACAATACAAAAATATATACTTAAGTTAGCAAAAATGTAATTGATAAAATAAGAAAACAAAAATAATGAATATCAATAAGATACATACAGTAAGAATATAAGTTGTAATGAATAATATACATAAGTATATTAAACAAAAAACATAAAAAAAAAATTATATATAGATATAAGTAATAGTTAGAATTGATTATTGAGAATAATATAGTAATGTACAAGAAAATGCATAACAATTTAAAACAGACAACAAAAAATATATATATATATATGTATATATATAAATATTTTTTTTTCCCTAACCGTGAGGGATGTAGTGCACATGTATTAAAAGCCCCGATTACCCTCCAGTAATTCGAGGGTTGTACCCAGTCTGGCCAGCTCATCTGCCCTGCAATTTCCCTGGATTTCCGTATGACCAGGTACCCAAATGAGGTTAATACTGAAGTAATCTGCCATTATGTTTAGCAGAGCTAGACACTCCAGTACGACCTTCCTAAAAGATTTCTAGTAGTGGCCGTCCGTAGGGCCGTCCACCACACAACCGACCCATACAGTAAAATAGGTCTGACCACCGCAATAAAGAGCCAGTGAACGACTCGAGGCTCGAGCCCCCACTTTCGACCAATTGCTTTCTTGCATGTGTACAAGGCTACCATAGCCTTCCTCACACGCTCCCTAGTATTCTTCTTCCAGCTGAGCTTGGAATCAAGAATTAATCCAATGTACTTAACCTCCTTAGAAAGCACTAGAGAAGTACCCGATAAGACCACATTGTTAAGTTGCGGCACCTTGTACCTTCTCGTGAAGAGAACAAGGTCCGTTTTTTGTGGATTTGCTTTTAATCCACTTTCACAAGCCCATTTTTCCAGCTTGTTTAGGGCGGTCTGCAAAATATCCGTCAAAAATGACGGAAACTTGCCAGATACCGCAATGACTAGGTCGTCCGCATAGGCAATCACCTTGCAGCCACTCCCCTCCAAACGCCTCTGCAGTCTATCAACCACCACGTTCCAGAGGAGGGGTGAGAGAACACCCTCTTGAGGCGTGCCCCTACTCTCCAATCTTCTGATGGTACAGCCCCTCAGTAAGGCATTTATGGTCCGCTTTCTCAGCAGACCATCAATCCATAGAACCAACGAGCTGTTTACCCCCAGATCAGTGAGTGCCGCAGTGATTGCCCACGGTACAACGTTGTTAAAAGCGCCTTCTATATCTAAAAAGGCCGCCAAGGTATATTCTTTATAAGAGAGGGATTTCTCAATCTCCCCCACCAATTTATGTAGAGCAGTTTCAACAGACCGACCTTTAGTGTAGGCATGTAGTGAGACTTGGACAGAGCATTCCCGATGCTGCTCCTTAGATACAAGTCCACCAGTCTTTCCATGGTCTTTAGCATAAAAGAAGAAAGACTGATGGGTCGAAAATCGCCAGGCTTATGATGGGAACTTTTATCCGCTTTCGGTATAAAAGTCACCCTCGCCTCCCCCCACAGGGAAGGAATATAACCCAGCGTCAATAAAGCGTCAAAGATCGCTTTTAGCCAGGGGATGATAATTTCCTCCACCTTTTGAAGTTCTGCTGGAATAATCCCATCCGGACCAGCAGATTTAAAAGGCTTGAAAGAGCGTATAGCCCATTCAATCTTGCTATAATCACAGAAGTCAACCGGAATGGGGTCAGAGGTTCCCCTTCCGGTTGACTCAGTTGTTAGTGCTACCTCATCACCTATCGGAAAATGGGTATCCATGAGCAACCCCAGCACTTCCTCCCCAGTTCTCATCCAACTGGATGAACTGAATTGTTCTGGAGAGAGGACGGAGACACCGCTGAGACTTCCTCAGCTTCGTCTTATAGACCTTCAGCTTTCCTTTGTAAAGCTTCCAGTCAGATTCAGCCTTGGTGAATTTGGCTTTATTGAAGGCCTGCCGACTCAACTTCCTTAGCTCGGCAAGCTCAGTAGACCACCATGAAGGCTTGAACTTACCTCTTGGCTTAGAGACTGGACAAGACTCGACCGTCGCCCTATTCAAGGCTTCAGTCAACCTTTCTACCGCCTTGTCCATCTGCTCGGAACAGGTAATGCCGCACGGAGGGGTACCCGGAAGCAGTCTCCTAACCACTGCCTTGTACCTCCCCCAGTCCGTCCTTTTCCTGTTCCTAAAACACTCCTCCCCAGCCACCCTTCCTATATCTAAACTAAAAAGTAAATATTTGTGGTCCGAGAAGGAATATTCTTTACTAACCCTCCAATCGGAAACAACAACTGAATGGGCAGTGGTCAGGGTGAGATCCAACACCTCCTCCCTGTTCTTAACAACGAAGGTGGGTGTTGAACCTCTATTGCAGATAAAGAGGTTAGTACTTAAAATTAAATCTAAAAGTAACTCACCTCTTTCATTCGTATCACTGCTCCCCCACATAGAGCTGTGAGCATTCGCATCCGCTCCTACTACAACTTCAGTTCTTCGCAGCTCCGCGTCTTCCACAAGAGCCCGAAGCATTGGGGTAGGAGCCAGCTGATCAAAAGGCATGTAGGCTGAAACTACCCACATGCTGCGATTCTTCCCCAGGTCCAAAGCAACCGTTGTTGTGTCGTCGTTGCAGAACTGCGGAAGAATAAAGAAATTTAGATGTCTTCTAGCAAGAATGCAAGTTCTAGGTCTACTTGCATTACTTACATATAATAAATTAAATCCAGGGATCTTTAACCCACAGATTTTTCCACCCACTAGCCATGGTTCTTGCACCAGGGGCTAAGTCTTTCTTCTCCTGACTGAGTCGAAGGAAGAGATTAGCCGTGGCTGCCTTACTGTGGTGCAGATTAATCTGAATCACCTTCATGAACAGAAGGCTTCTGCACCACAGTAACATTGGCTTCAACGTCAGAGTCGGACGACTTTAGCAGCTCGTCCTCCTCATAAGTTGGTCCTTACCTTTCGGAGTCCAATCACTCCTCTACCATCCCCTCACCGAGAGGGTTTTTCTGTGGAGCAGAACCCGCTTTCACCGGCTTCCCCTCGGCAGCTCCATCCTTCCGATAGACCTTGAGGGTAACAGCTCCAAAACCACTGCTGATCTGCCCCTCTGTCCTCGAAAGGATTGGAAGAGACTCCTTGTTGACGATGATAACCGCCTGTCTGGAGTCTCCCTTTGGCTCTTCAACCCTGGCAACCTTCCAGTTAGCTGTAGGTAAGCCAGGGTTGGAGGCTTTTATGAGGCTAAGGATCTGTTCTGGATCCGACATGCGTGCCGGTATCCAGACCCTAGCCCTAGGTCTGCAGGGAATCTCTTCCCTGCGAACAACTTTAAGGTCAGCACCAGGCTAGATCTCTCAAAGCCTGGAAATTGCCTCCCTGTACAGTGTTTCGGATCGCTGCCCGACACACGACACCAGCTTGACATGTCCCTGGTGCCACCCAGCATCCCTGCACACAGGTGGCTCACCGGGGAACTGTGCCATGACCGGCTCGAAGACATCGAGCAGCGCATCCTCCACCTTCCACCAATTCGACAGCGAGATGCTGCCGTCCGGATTACCGCAGTCAATAATGCCCACGGTAATCGCATCTTTCAGCACCTCGCTGAATTTTCTTCTAGAG
Source organism: Anthrax anthrax (assembly GCA_963971155.1). NCBI lineage: Eukaryota > Metazoa > Arthropoda > Insecta > Diptera > Bombyliidae > Anthrax > Anthrax anthrax. The sequence goes on from OZ020117.1 coordinate 34,533,390, forward strand.
GCTGCAGTGGCGCCGACCTTCGGTCGTTTCGCCACCTGCTGCTCCTCTTCCGTCGATCGCTGCCGCTTGTTAGCCAGCAGCTTTTTGTCATCGCGTCTTTCGATGACTTTAGTGGCCCAGTCTAAGGATTTCAGATCCTCAGGTGTTCTTTCCTCCACAGGAATTGAACGGATCCTGTTTCTGACCTGGTAGGCCTTTTTCCTCTCCCTATAGGCGAGCTTAGATGGGGGCTGACCCTTCTTTTTGACCAGGCTGCCCTGCCCACTGCTAAACCCTGGTTGAGGCTCTTTAAGGCTAGCACCAGACAAAACAGTCCCAGTTCCCGCCTGTTTGAAAGCCGAGGGTACACTAGAGCTAGGCGGTTTAGCCACACTCCTACCCTCAGCCGAGGTATTTGAAGCCAGCGGTTGAGCCAAGCTTTCTTTTGCCGGTTTAGAACGAGAGCCGGCCTCGTTTTTCTTGATTTTGTTTTTGTTTTTCTGATCCATAAGAATCCCACGAGTTTGGGACAAAAAAAGCCGATCTACGCAGAGGTCCCTGTACATAGACAAGGCTAATTACTACGGGATGGGGCACCAGGTCAACCCCGAGGCTCCGTTAGCGACTGAGCTATTTTTTATAACTGAGCCCTCAGCCAGGTTGATCCTCAGCACGGGTCGCATCACACTTTGATCCAGCCCAGGGGAAAGAAGAATCCAGGGAGGATTGCAACTGATGGGAACGTAGGAAGAGGAGGGATCGGCAGGGGATAGGGGAAAGGAGAACACGCCCGACTATATTAGCCAGCACCAAAGCCAAGGTTACGGTCTGTTAACGGTAGCCACCACGAGGAGGTTATAGTCGAACTTCCGACCATCCAAGAGGAAGTCTCCACCCCATTCCGTTCTTCACAAAATAAGATGGAGACTCCCCCTTGGACAGCGGCACGGCCACCATGTCCAGGAGTAATATTATCATGATTCTCGTACAGGATCCTCTTCATATTATGTTTATCGATGCATCGTTTCCATTCAGGTCCAGTATCAGTTATACTAGATCCATGGAAATGTCTATACAATATTCCATCTTGTATCATATAATCCGGATGATCTTTTGGTCGTTCTTCGACGTCTTTCATCTTTCGGATATACCATGATTTCAAGTTTTCGTTATTAATGTTACATAAATCAGCTTCATTAATTTCTGGTAATGGTTGTCTGGATAAGGCATCAGCTACTACATTATACTTACCTTTTCTATACTTGATTTCAAAATCATACTGTTGTAATTCAAGCGCCCATCGTGCCAATCTTCCGGATGGATTCTCCATCGAATGTAACCATTTCAATGATTGGTGATCCGTTATCACCATGAAATGATACCCTTCCAAATAAGGTCTCATTTTCCTTATTCCCCATACGACAGCTAAACATTCTTTTTCTGTTACGCTGTATTTCTTTTCTGTTTCATTGAGCGTTCTGCTAGCATATGCGATAGCCTTTTCTTGGTTATCCAGGAGTTGATACAATACAACTCCTAATCCGTCATGACTTGCATCTGTTTGCAAGATGAACATTTGTGTAAACTCTAGACACGAAAATATTGGTGCTTGTGTTAACTGCTTCTTGATTTCTTCAAAAGCATTTTGTTGGTTCTTTTCCCATTGCCAGGTTTTATTCTTTTGCAACAGTTTGTTCAACGGCGCAGCTAAAGTTGAGAATGATGGAACAAATCGTCGGTACCACCAAACGATTCCTAAAAATCTTCTTATCTCTTTTACATTTGTTGGTACTCTCAGTTCTTGAATTGCCCTTATTGTATTTGGATCAGTACTTATGCCATCTCGTGTGACTACATGTCCTAAATATGTGATTTCAGTTTTGAAAAATTCACATTTTTCTGCGTTTACCTTCAAGTTGGCAGCAATCAGACGGTCAAAAACTTGTTGTAGGTGTTTTACATGCTGTTCAAAACTTTTACTGACTATAATAATGTCGTCCAAGTAAGCAAAAGCGTGTGGTTCCATCTCAGGACCGATTACTTGATCAAGAACACGCTGGAAAGTAGCAGGAGCAGAATGGTGACCAAACGGCATAACCTTCCATTGGAATAAACCTCTACCGGGGACAGTGAACGCTGTGTATGCCCGACTAGACGTCTCCAGTGGGACCTGCCAATATCCATTCTTTAAGTCAATCGTCGAAATATACTGTGCGCCTTGTAGCTTGTCTAAAATGTGATTAATTTGAGGTAGTGGGTAGGCATCTTTAATTGACTGGTCGTTCAATACTCCATCCTCCTTGCTTCTTTCGTACTAGAACTATAGGTGAACTGTACGGACTATTGGACGGCTCGATGCGATCTTGCTTCAGTAGTTCATCGATCTCGTTGTCTATAATTTCTTGCACTGCTGGTTTTCGGGGGTAATAACGTTGTTTAAATGGTTTATCTGTTTTTATGCGTATACTGTGTTCAGCCAATTGTGTGGTCCCTTTTACTGCATCAAACCTCGCTGGCTGTTCATTAAGGAAGATCTTGACTTTGTCTTGCTCAAACATGTAATGAACCTCAGTATAATCCTCGTGTATTTCTTGTAACGTTATCTCTTTCCCGCTAACGATCAATTTTTCATCCATTGCATATAGGAAATCTATCCCTAGAATGACTTCTTCAGTCAATTTTGGCAAATAATACAAGATATGTTCAGTTGTTTTATCTTCCCATGTTATTTCAAATTCATAACATTCGTTAACTACAGTCTTTTTACCATCGGCCATATAGGTTTCTAGTTTACAGCGTTTTATTGGATGTCTTCTGGTTTTCAGCATGCTACGTACTTTGTCTCCGATAAATGTTAAACCAACGCCTGTATCTACTAGCGCAGTATAGTCTGTGCCAAAGATGTTTACATTCAACATATACCTTCGTTTGGTTTTTCGTTTTAAGGCGTGTTTTTCAGGGATGTGAGCTTGCCTCACTGTGCCGACATCCCTCTGGCATTTCCCGACGGACATTCGCATGGTTGTCTTTTGCATTTACTGCAGCTATTTTTCCTTTTCCTACAATTAACTTGCACATGCCCAGGCTCACCGCAATTCCAACATTTCTTGTGGTTGATGGGCAGTATATTTGTCATTCTTGCTCGTATTCTGTTCTCTGATGGTGTTTTGCTTTTCTGGATCTTATTATTATCTGCTCGTACTCTTTCATTTTCTTCGCCTAGTTTAATTAGTTCGTTCAGGTTACTGAAGTCTCTAGGTCTGATGTATAGTTTGTATTCTGGTAACAAATTTTTATATATTCTTTCCAACTATTCTTCTTTTGTGGTTTTCGATTGCCAACGTTGTAATGCCTGTATAGCAGTGACGTAGTCTTTTATTCGTTCGCTTGTTTTCTGTATACGACTTCTGATGTCATCGTCTAACTTCACGTGATATCGTGGCGGCAGATAAAAACTTTTAAAATCTTCTACAAACTCCTCCCAGCTGGACCAACCCTGTTTATTATTGCGATACCATATGAGTGCTGTCTTAGTGAGCAACTCAGGTAAGGTTTTCAGTAAACGTGACGTCAGTATAGTGTAGCATTCAGCCATTTCTTCCACTCGTTCTAGGAAGTTTAGTGGATCTTGACCTTGGTCAAATTTGAGATTCCAATTCCTAACTTTGTCCATTACGTCAGCATCCGTTAAACTAATATTTTCTGGTTTAACTGCAGCCTGTTGGTTTGCTGGTGGCGTATAAGCTGTCCAAAACGGTGATGATGGGATGTAGTATGGTGGTGTCGCCAATGTATTTGCTGGATATATATGTGGCAATCCGTAGTGAGGAGCACTGGTGGCTATTGGTGTACATATATTTATAACAAAAAAATTGTTACATACATATGTACATACATATGTATGTATTTACATATTATCAAGTGTAGTATAATGTTTCATATTATACATATAATGTAAATATAGAATAGTAGAGATTAATGTTAGGACTTATTACGTCTGTAGTATTTTCGTTTGTTTATGCCGGTTCTGAACCAGGGGATGTGGTGGATTGATCTTGTCTTGTCTTTTCTAGACGAAGGGTGTGCGTGTGTTGTTGTAGTGATAATGATAAACTGGTAGCAGGTGTTACTTAAGGGTACTTATTCAAGCATGTGTTTTATGTTGATTATTACTAAGAGCAGTGTGTGTGGGTGTGTGCGTGTGGTGTGTGTGTGGGTGCGATAAAATAAATAAATTATATATAAATAATTAATTATTTAATAACATTGTGAAATTAGTAAAGAGTACTATATTAATAGAAAAAAGGATTTTTAAATTTAAAGAATTTAAATGGATTCAGGATTTAAATTTTTTTCCCATGACTATTGACGGTCCTAATAAAATAGTGTAATTTATGGCTTGTGAATCAATAGATTTCTTTCTAGAAACTATCCTAAGTTTTAAATATTAAATGAATTTAAATGGATCCAGGATTTAAATTTTTTCTCATGACTATTGACGATCCTAATAAAATAGTGTAATTTATGGCTTGTGAATCAATAGATTTCTTTCTAGAAACTATCCTGAGTTTTAAATATTAAATGAATCCTAATGGATTCAGGATTTAAATTTTTTCTCATGACTATAAACGATCCTAATAAAATAGTGTAATTTATGTCTTGTGAAACTGTCAATGGATTTAATATAATAGTATAATTTATGGCTTGCGTTAATATTAGATTATTCCAGAAATTATTCTGATTGGTTAATTTTTTAGAGTGGGGGGTGAACTGATTGTTCTAGAAACTGTTGTGATTGGTTTTAGAGTTTTACATTTTCACTAAAATTTGAAATTTTCTGGTATAAATTCACCCGAGTTTTGGTAAAAATTCACAGTTCAGTTTTACTAGTTAAAAGTTTAACAAATAGAGTCAAAAATTTTTAATTCAAAACAAAATGGAAAAGAATTAAATTGAAACTAATATTGCTGAGTCAACAGCAAAAGCAGAAAAATTACCAAGACGGAACAAACTATCTTGGAAAGATAAAGAAGAAGAAGTTCCTGAAAAAAAGTTTGCTTCTTCAGTTGAAGCACTTAATTCTGCTCGTAGAATATATTTGAACTTATCAAGCATGGAAATAAAAAAACCATACAGAATACTAAAATCCGTCATGTTATCAACAACTTACGGCAATAGAATTTTATTGGATTTGGAGGATAATATGAAACTGTTTTTACCTGAAAAATATAGCTCGTTATACAAGCATTTTGAAAAGGATATGAACAAAGGAAAACTACTTATTATTAACAATGGACAAATTTGAAAGGGATACGATTTGATTTTTAAAGAACAAGAACTTGTAAAAAATGATGACGAAACGTTCCACTATGATGATTACAATATTTACTCACAACATAAATTACCTAATTTTTATAATGCATTTTAACTTGCAGATTATAATATAGTGTAATTTAGAAAAAGTAATTTTAGAGTATAAATGATTGAACAAAAAATTTCAATAAGTTAGTTTTAAATTAGCCGTACAAGTGTGCAAGTTAAAAAATTATTAATATAGTTTATATTAAAGAAATTCATTAAATTTAACGAATATGACTGTTGACAAAATAGAAAACTTTATACTTGATTTCAATGATGTCATACTTGATGAACATAAAGAAGAATTATTACGATATTTGGAATTTTTGAAATTTTGTGGTAAAAAGGCAAAAATTATTTCAATCTATGGACTCCATTATGCTGATTGTCCTTGGTCCAAAAGTACTACTACTTCTGGACCTGACACATGCAGTTGTTGGAATGTACCAAGGATACAGCAAAAAGCAGAAAAATTAATGAATTTGTATTATAGAATAAGAGGAATTAAATTTATAAATGAATAAATAAAGAAAAACACATTTGTTAAAATCAAAATACATGTTTTATTTAATATACAGTATACATATACATAAACATTTTACAATTATTGATCATTATATACCCACGAATTTTGTCCATTAGAATATCCTAATTATTTAAAACAATAAAAAAAAAATGTTCTCTTCATTTTTGAAAATTTTCAATTAATTAAATATTGAACTAAATCGTTTTTATCAATCCATGCATTATATTTATTTGTAAAACCCAACCATTTTACAAAAGCTTTATTATTCTTTTGTTTTATGATTTTTTCAACGAGAAATGTATCTGGATACTTTGTTTGAATTAGTTCTTGTTCATAAAATCCACCTTTTATTGGATTTTCTTTGATAATCTTCTAAAATATACGTAACAGGGTTTGTGTTTTGAATTTTTTTGATTTTAAAAACTTCAGTTGTCCAGTTAGGTGTGTAACCTTTTTCAAACAAATGTTTAAATTTACTAATGCGAACTTGATCGCCAACTTTATACTTTGGTTTACGAAAAACTTTTAAATTAGCATATACTGTTTTTAACAATGTTTTTTCGTTTTTGGAATCAACATCAACTGGTTTCATTTGAAAAGTCCTGTGTTTTGTTTTATTGTATAATTTTACTAATTCGTTTATTTTATCAATCCATCGATAAGTACCGTGCATACTAAATTCTTTCCACATCATTGACTTCAAAGTTCTATTGAAACGTTCAACAATTGAGGCTTTCATTGTGCTGTACGTTGAATAATGGTTAATATTATATTTATTCATTACATTTTGAAAATGTTGATTATAAAACTCTTTGCCGAGATCGCTTTGTAAATTATGTGGTATTCTATTTGACGAAGTAAATATCTTCCCCATTGCTTTGGTTACATCTATGCCATTTTTACTTTTAAGAGGAATCGCCCAGGCAAATTTTGAAAAAGTGTCGATTACAGTTAACAAAAAGCGATAACCTTTATTATTAGCAGAATAAGTACCCATTTCAACTAAATCTATTTGCCAAAAATAATCTATTCCTTTTGTAATAACCTTTCTTCGAATAAATCTTCTACGAGCTGATTTATGTCATTCCTCAACTAGTTCTCTTTTGCTCATTTTTTAAACAAATGACGTAATGTTAACATAAGAGATGTATGTATTTATTATTTAATGAAGACCATGTTTTTTAAATAGCGCTGATCTTGCTTTAACCATGTATTCACCTGTATTTTTGTCTTTTTCGATATATAGTGCATTTTGTAAAAGCTGTTTGTAATCAGTAAAATCTTTATGAAAATTAATTAAATCAGTTTCTAATCTTTTTATTGCTTGTAAAAAATTTTTATTGGTGCTTAAATTTTTATCATAATTGTTTGTAATAATTTTTAACTTGTTAACTCTCTGTAAAATATTATCAATTTCATGAAAATGTGCTAGAGAATTATTTACAAATGGTTCTAGTTTTTGTAATTTTTCAGTAAAAATTGTTTTAAATTCATTTATCGTATAGGTTACACTTTTATCAGGATTATGCAGTTTTTCTACTAAAAGATCTCTTTTGCTATCAATTTCCTGTGAAAGATTTGTTCTTAAAGCTGTTATTTCATTTTCAAAGATTGCTTTTGTAATAGCATCAAAATTGTCAACTGGTAATCCAATGTTTTGTAATCGTTTATATTCTATATCAAAATTTCCATCAGGGGTTAATTTAAATCCAATCCCAGGTTGACCTGGAGGTCCTCGTTCATTATTACTTTTACATTTGAGTAAGGAACGTCCAAACTTATCAACACTAATTTTTTAAATGACGCACTCTGTTTGTTATATATGGTTTTTATACGATAATGTCAGCTTCTTTGAGCTCTTCAATAATTGAAATTATTTCATTTCCATGATTATTGTGACCTGCATTCTGTGAGGCTAACAATAATCTTAATCTGTCTACTAGCTCGTTTCAATCATCCCAATAAATATAATCAGTTTTGTTTCTTGAAAACTTCATCAAACCAGATCCCTTATGTGGATTTAAAAATCTTTTAATAAACTGATATTTTTTACTTCGAGTTCCTGAGATTTGTTTGTTTGCATCGTAATCACGTTTCATAGCATTTGTACTATTTAAGATTTGTACACAGGTCCCTATGTCTTCAATAGTATATACTCTTTTACGGGGACCTTTTGTAAATATTAACTGTATTAAACCAGGTGTAAGTTTATAAGATTTGTTATTTATAACAATATTTTCATCATCTATTACAAATGCTGAATCACCTATTTTCCAAGTATTTGTATCGTGATCTAAGTGAGGACCATACTTGTAATCAATTTCATTATCTTTCAAATTTAAACTCTTTATAATATGTTAGGTGAATTTGTAAACGCAAGAGGTGTACTTATTGTGTGATCATCAAATTTATCTGAACCTGAAGCTTGTAAATCAATAACTCTCGGTTGTAAAATTTTTGAATTGTCAAACTGTATTCTAGTTTTTTCAGGTTTTATTTTCTTATTTTGGCATGGTGTTTCATTTTCATAATCACCTTCAAAATTATTCTTTGTTTTTTCTTTAAGCTTTGCAGTAAGTATTTCTTTAAGAGGTTGTGTAATTGGTTTAAATGTATTTTCAAGTTGGAAATCAGTTTCTGCTTTTCCTCTTGTTAGTGTTAGATATTTTTTCTTATTTCTTTTTTTCTTATTTTTCTTATTTCTCTTTGTAGTTCACTTACATCAATGCCTAAAACTTTCTTATTACTCTGTTTTTATACTTGAATAAAGACGTCAAATCCTTTTCTATATCTTCCTCTGTTTAGTTCATTATCTTTACTAATTACTAAGAATCCATATTAATCTTTCCAACATTCGGAGCATACTTCACGAAATTTTTCATATGACATATCCGTGTTAACATGATCAGTATATATATGTTTTAAGTTTACATCATCTTTTTTAAAAGCTATTATTAAATTAGCATTATCTCGTATCAGATGTTTTGGAATACGTGTGTATGTCTGACATAAATTAAAACTGTCTACATCCCTATGTCGACCCATACAAAAATATTCTCGTATATTGTTTTGTTTTTCACATGCAACATCGTCAAATACAAATATAGAATTACTTTTAGCTTCATTTGTAGGTATAACATCGTTATTTTCAGTGAATGTGTAATAACCAAGTCCCTTTATAGGTGTTAGTATCCGTTTTAAATATTCGTATTTAGATTGATATAGAGATTTCGAATAAATATATATGTTTTCAAATTTAAGACCGTGTGGATGTTCGAGTAAACTAATCATAACATTTGTTTTACCGCAGTGAGATGGACCTACAACAATAGCTCTAATACTGTTCGGGAGTAACGTACTGTGTCTAATTTTGCTGCTGTTATTGTTTGTTTTAAAGTCTACGTTTTTTACTGCTAACGTGTCACGTTGTTTAATTAGTCGCATTCTGGATAGTAACTGAACGAAATTTTCTATAAATACTGTATTTATAGCTTAATTGTCATCATTTCACTTTAGTCTTTGCATGAAACGATATAAAATGATTAATCATAAAAATAAATTTCTTAGTCGTTGTCCAACGCACAAAGAAAAAGGATTACTTAACTCATTAATAAACAAACTCCCATTTGAATTACATCTTCCTGGCTATCAATATTGCGGTCCTGGTACAAAACTAAGAAAACGATTAGAATGAGGAGACATAGGGATAAATCCACTAGACGCTGCCTGTAAAGAGCACGATACATTTTATTCAAAACATCTTAACAGAAAAGGCTTGGAAAAAAGTAAAGTCTAAAGACGCTAGTATTGGTGAGCGTGCAAACGCTTTGTTTGTGACGAACGCAATGAAGACAAAAGTAAAACTTGGAATGGGTGTTAAAAATAAAACTAAAAAACAAATAGTCAAATCAAAAGAAAGAAAACTCTTTCATCAGGCTATTCAAAATGCCCGTAAAATTATAAAAGTACATAGGCCTAATAAGCTGCAAGATGCAATAAAATTGGCTCTAACAGCAACCAAAGGTATTTTAAAGAAAAAAAAATCATCAATTGAAATACCACGAGTTATACCCGTACCTAAAAGTGGAGGTGTTTTACCGTTTCTTGTTCCACTTTTTGCGGGACTATCAGCTGTAGGAGCACTATCTGGTGGAGCAGCGCAAATCGCAAAAGTAATCAAAGAAGCCAAGAATGCGAGAGATCAGTTGACAGAAAATCAAAGACATAACAAAACAATGGAAGCAATAGCAATGGGGAAAGGATTATATATGAAACCATACAGAAAAGGATTTGGACTCTTTTTAAGACCTTATTCAAAAAACTTTTAAATAAGCTACCTAATAGACCTCTTAACGAACTTGATTTAAATAAATATTCAAAATTTATTCCATATTTTCGAGGCATTTTTATGCGTAATAAATTACCAAAAGAGCCTTGGAAAAAAGAATGTGGAGTTATAAATTTAGATGATGCACGTGGGCCAGGTACGCATTGGGTAGCTTATTACAAAAACAATAACTATGCTGAATATTTTGACAGCTTTGGGAATTTAAAACCTCCTTTAGAAGTAATAGAATATTTAGGTATGTATAAGATATAATTACAAGAGACAACAAAATTATAATTCAGTTAACTGCGGACATTTGTGTTTAAAGTTTCTGTGCAGCAAATATAAAGAATATATATAAAAAAAGTAAACTTTTGTAAATTTGTTCAGTATATTTATTTATCATTTGGCGAAAAAGGTGTGTTTCAATCCTCAAGTACAATATTTTTTTTACCTAAGTGAAACTACGCTTATCGTCAAAATCGCAAAATATATTGGGAAATAATCGCATGCGATCGCGAAAGGTTTAATAGACGAATTGTTCAAACTAGCGAAGTTCTCAATCCAATTCTTACGTCTGCTCATCGACAAAAAGTATATGATCAATGGTTTAAATAGAAGGTTCACAACACAAAAGTAATCACTCAACTGACATCATTCAAAATGTCAATTACATTAACTCTTACTGGAAATACTTCAGTTCTTACCTCAAAATATTTCCCTCCTATAGATTTACCAATCAACTATGTTTGCGGACTAGTTGACTTTCATACTTATAATTCAATTCCCAACGTTGATCGTAACAATAATTTATTTCATATAGGCAATGAAGTTATTACAATACCTGTGGGGTCTTATGAAGTTGATGACATTGCCAATTACTTGCAGAAAGAGCTGGCAAAAACAGAAAGTAAACCTGCAGTAAACAGTACAGTACAGAAAACATTTACTTCAACAGGAAGCGATCTATTGGTCAACTTCTAGGATTTACTAAAACAGAATTACCTGCAAATGTATTGCATGCATCTGATTTACCAGTAAACATCACTAAAGTATATGCTATACGAATTGAATGTAATTTAGTAACAGGTTCGTACTGTAATAATATACCTGTGCATACTCTTCATGAGTTTTCATCGGATGTTGGTCCAGGGTATAAAATAACAGAGGTTCCTAAAAATGTCATTTATTTACCAGTTAATGTTAAACAAATCAGATCGATCGTCATTAGAATTGTTGATCAAGACGGAAATTTAATAAATTTCAGAGACGAAAATATTACAGTCAGATTACATTTAAAACCAGAATAAAAAGAGAAATGATTCTCTATAACAAAAATATAAATATAAATCCAATACATCGTAGAAATGTTGCTAGTTCTAGTTCAACTCTTAAAGGAGTAAAATCGAAAGCGAGAGCTAAATTAACTTTTGAAAACAGAAAGTTTCTTGAATCTCTGGGATTTGTTTTAAAAACTCATAATGAGTGATATACTGAATATTTCACAACAACCTTATTTTGATGAACGAATAACAAAAAAAGAGTATCATACTTACTCTCCTTTTGTATACTCTTTTAAAAATAATGATGAAATACGGATTTCAATACAAAATCAAGATCTGTATGTACGTCCAAGTGAAAGCATTATTTACATTGACGGTACACTGAAAAAAACTGATGGTACAGATTTAGCTGACTATAAACTTAACAATAATTGTACATAATATTTATTTGATAAAATACGTTATGAGTTAAATGGTGTCGAAATTGATCGTACTAAAAATGTTGGAATTACTACTTCATTAAAAAATTATATATCATTAAATCAAAACGAAAGTTCTATGCTTCATAATGCAGGATGGTCACCAAACGAAACAATAAATCCTACATCTGGAAATTTTAGTTTTTGTATTCCTCTGAAAATGATATTAGGTTTCGCAGAAGATAAAAATCATCACAAATGCAAGACATGACTTGATTTTAATTCGTGCAAGAACAGACTTAAATGCAATTCAAACAACAGTCGAGGGTTCTAAACTTACAGTTACAAAAGTGATGTGGAAAATACCACATGTTAGTGTATCAGATGAAGAAAGACTTCGTTTACTTAAATTTGTTCAAAATGGAAAATCATCTCGTATAAGTTTTCGAAGCTAGTACTTGCATGAATATCCTAGCGCACCGCAAACAGATCATCTTGTTTGGACTGTTAAGACTACACCACAATTAGAAAAAGCCCGATTTGTGATTGTTGCTCTACAAACAGACAAACAAAATAGAAAAGACAAGGATGCTAGTAAATTCGATCATTGTAAACTTACTAACATAAAAGTTTATTTAAATTCTGAAACATATCCGTATGATAATTTAAATATTATGTATGACCGTAATCGGTATGATTTACTGTATGATATGTACATGAAATTCCAAGAATCATACTATGGTAAAGAAAACCATGCATAATTAAAATGGAGTGAATTTAAAGAAATAGCACCAATTGCTGTTATTGACTGTTCACATCAAAATGAAATTGTTAAATCTGGTCCAGTAGATGTGAGAATAGAACTGCAAACAGATGGTAATATTCCAGCAAAAACAAATGCATACTGTTTACTTTTACATGATAGAATAATTGAATACAACCCACTTAATGGTGATGTACGGAAATTAGTATAATAAAAGAAGAAGCATGAGCATTTGCAAGTTAGTTATTAGTTTGTCAACGGAGATAAAACATCTTATAAAAGGAAAATATTGTCATCATAGATATACAAGGATTTAAAACTCAAAATAATAAATTCATTGTAAAAGAATTAGCAATATCATATAATGTACGAGAGTTTCAACATTTTTTAATTAAACCGCCACACGAGTATTCATCTTTAACCGTAAAAGAACAAAAACAAGTTAATTGCTTAGCAAGAAATTATCACGAATTAAATTGGGATGAAGGTTCAATTTCTTTTAGAAGTTTGATATTTTTTTATTAAAAAACCTGAAAGACGAAATAATTTACGTTAAGGGTAAAGCAAAAAGATTATTTATTAGGGAAACACTTAAGAAAAAAATTATAGTTCATGATTTAGATGAATTAGGATACCCAAGTTTACATACTTTACATCAAAACCATCCTTATGTTCTACGATGTGTTATGCATGGCGGTCGTTGTGCTTTGCAAAATATATTTATTTTAAGACATTATGTAGATGCATATTTAAATGAAACATTGTATTTTTTTTTGTTTTCAATAAAATTTATTAAAATTATATATAAACTTATACTACTCTTTTTTATTTTTCACTTAACCTATAATGACCCCAAGCATAAGTACTTATACCATCTTCATTCACATGTTGCTTATCATCAATATAACTTAATGATATCTTATGTACATTTTGAGTATATAACGTATGTATATGAGACCTAAAAACTAACATGCTACCATAAAATATTTTTTTTCTATATAAAAAGCCCCTACATTACTATTTTCTACATCTATTGAATACATTTTTGCCTTAAGACCTATAAATTCTTTCATTATTCTACCATTATTTTCATCTTTCATTAATCCTAATACTTTTTTGTTTTTTAATGGGATATTATATGGATTATCTGGAGCATATTCTGATGTATCAAATCTGCCATCAATGTCGCCTTTAATATCGTTATAGAAATCTTCAGTTTGTATAGTTTAAACAAAAGAGTCTGTGTCCATGTAGTTTAACAAAATGTTCTTGTCATATTTAGGTTTCGTATAATTGTAGTGAAATTCGTACATTTTCCATTTTGATAATTCTAATACAGTAAATCCTAAATAAATCGGTTTGTTGTAATACTTTTGTACTCGGTTCATTTGAATAGCTACCATGTTTTGTATAAATTGAGCTAAACTATGAAAATTTGGTTTTGATACTAATGCACGAACGCCTAAACGTTTTCCGCAGTTTTCCCAGTTAGTTACAATTTTTACATCCTTACGCTCATCAACATTTTCCATTGTTTTTCCGTACACTGCATTATTTAACAACTTGAAAAAGTTCTTCTCAAAAGCATTCTTAGCTAGTGTACGGTGATGAGTGTTTAGGTCAATATATGTTTTTAGCCAGCATGATTGCTTAAACTGTAAGGCTCTATGAATTTTAACTATTTTTAATCCATGTTGAACACATTGTTGTAAATTTCTATAATGTATTATGTAATTTTGTTTGTTGGTTACATCTGTTATCAATTTTGAGAATTTAGATCCCGGACTCTTTTTATTTTCTGCACAAAATGGTAGATCATTGTGTTCATCATGTATTTTTTTTGGATATTCCAAATCAACTTCAAGAATGTATCCAATGTTAGAATTATCTGGTATTGATGTAAGATTTTTTTCTTCTGGATTCCGTAAAAATCAACTGTTTCTTTATCAAACTGGTATTCAGAATTTAATCTTTCTTGTTGTATGTTACCCAGATTTTTATTGCTGTTATAATTTTCTTCTTTGTTATACCTCCTCTAATACCTTTCTTGATAAAGTTATACATATTAATGTCTGTTAAAAGTTGAAGATTTATTCCTGTTAGTTTAAGCATAACGTCCCACGATAATCCAGGTGTTCTATAGTATTGACAAGGGTCTAATGAATATATATTTTTGCATACTTTTCTAAAGTTTTCGAAAACATCGGTTAAAAATAGCATATCTGTTATCAAATAAAGCTCTAAATAATCCCAAAGACTTTTGCAGTTGAATTTTTTCCAAATCGTCAAAACATGTAAATAATCTGCGTCATTACATTTGCTGTTTGTCAACTTATTGTTGAAATTTTCTCGCGGAGGTAAAAAAGTCTCATCCAAATCTTCCCACGAGTTAATGTAGTCATATGGAAATACTCCTTTTCTTGTTATCATCTTAAATGCTTCCTCTTCTGGATACATTGATTTGACAACTTCAAAATCTTGTGGTGTTAAATTTTTAACTAAAGAATCTAAGCTAGATTGCATGAACCTGGCAGAATCTAAAAATCTCAACTCAATTGTATCCGTATCATTCACGTAAATACATTTTGATAAGGATACATATAATTCTTTATTTAGTGGTATTAAATATTTATATATATGGACACATTTGAAAAAGTTGAATTTATATGAAGAAGAGAGTGACTTAAACTAGACCGTACTAAAATACCAACTCCCTGTGAATCAGTCGAGGAATCATTGTTAGAGATATAACAACAGAAACCTCGAAAGTTCAAGGGCCTAACATTGGTAGAAAGAAGAGTTTCCTGAAGAAGAATTATATGTGGTTTGTACCGACATATGAGGAGTTCAAGATTGTGCTGGTTAGCACGAAAGCCCCTAATGTTCCATTGTAGACAGGTGAGCTTACGAGTTGAAGGATGTAAGCTGGTCATGCAGAAAGCTGAAGTTAATATTCTATAAAATAGAATAGAAACTCAGCAGAAAAGACTAAGGATCTACAGCAAAACAGTCCAGACAGCTCCAAAATACTAGGGTATTGGAGCTGAATCCATTATATCAATGTCAGAACTAATGAAGTAGGGTTTAAATGGCACCCGACAGGAGCCATATTTATCAATGTAATTGGCAAACGTTAAACCGCTGCCAAGAAAGTTATTGGTTTGATGAGCGATGAACTCATCAAAAGAAACCCTAGATTTATAATTAAGTCTAAGGATTTGATTTTTGGAAATGGTATGCCATTCCACGTTTTGTGAAGGGGTAGAAGGAGATGACGAAGTAGAAGGGGTTGAGTTATTAGAAGTTGTGCAGTTAATTGGAAGAGGGAATTGTTTGTTATTTTTAGAAATATTATCAGTATCTGTGTTAGAGGTAGGATTGTTAGAGGTAGTGGGTGAGGTTTTATGGGACACAAGTTAAGTAGGAGTATTCTTTGCAGTCGAGGTACTTACTGTAGTCTTGGAGGCGGCAAAAGTAGCAGCTTTGTCAGCGTATGAGACTGAGGTCTCATCTATCATTTACAGAAGATGAGCTTGAACTTGTAGATTGCTCGTAAAGTTCATTAACAACAAAATTGGTACAAAAAATAACACAAATTTTCAGATTCCTCCTCATATGAATAAATGTAGGGAAGTACGGGTAAAAAATAAAATACCTTTCTTAGCTTCTTTATATAAAAAATATGTACAGGGAAAGGGTCATAATGCAGAAAATGAAATCAAAACGCTAAGTACAGAAACTAATAAACAAAAATATACAGAAAGCAAAAAAGTAGGTTCAAAAATATAGAAAGAAAGAAATAGTTAAAAAATTAAATTTAGAAGACATAAAAGTACAATATGAAAAAATTAGAATGAGATTAAATAAAATTAAAGAAAATATAAGAGAAGAGAAAATTAATATAAAAATAAATAAAGAAAAATTCAATACAGATAAAGAAAGGGTAATAAAATATAATGAAAGATTAAATAAAGAAATTAAAAATATTAAAGAAATGAGTAGAGAATTAGAGAAATCGAAAATTAAAGGAATTAATAAAAAATATAAAAAGGCAGATACAAAATATAAAAATAATAAACCAGAGATTATAAATTTTTAATCTTTAAAACATAATAATGATGATAAGTTAGGGAAATTTATTGGTAAAAATAAAAAATACGTTAACAATTATATGAATAATCAGTCAAATAAAAATATATTAAAAATAAATAAAATAATTAAAATATCTGCACGAACAGAAAAATTGGTAAAAATAAAGTAAATTTTAAGGAAGAAATAATTACAATGACAAGAAATCAGGTCAGGAGTGTTCCTGGCGAGTTCAATAACAAAACCTTATAATAATGAAATAACAGTATAAATATTAGAAAAATACATAAACTTTCATTAGATGAAAATATAAATTCAGATAAAAATAGATTAAAATTATTAAACGAAAACCTGTCAATACCAGAATATACATTTTTCATTTACCAGGAGATAAATTAAGTTATACAACAGCCATTACACATTCTATTCCTTTACAACCAGGAAAGGGACCAATAAATCAGAAAATGTACAGACTACCACAGGTTCAGAAAGAAATTTTAGAAGAACAGTCCATTTAATTCTCCTTTATTAGTTGTACCAAAAAAGCCAGGTCCTTCTGGAGAAAAAGGTTGGAGAGTAAATGTAGATTTTAGAAAGTTAAATGAAATTACTGTAAAAGATATGTATCCATTGCCTAGAATTGACGAAATTTTAGAGTAGGTATTAGGACGGTTGAGACCATCCCCACCACTATTTTTAAGAAATTGAAAATTGGTAGTAAGAGTGAGGGAAGTGGGTGGAGCTTAAAAGATGATTGGTGGAGGGGGTGAATTTTTGGGGGAGAAATTTGATTTAAGTGATTATGTAGATTAAGGGTAATTGATTGATAATCGATCAATAATTTCAAGGTCAATGGGGATTTTTGGGTGATTGTAAATTAAAATATCGAATTTTATTTTTGTTTGTGATTATTGAGAAATTTTTGTTGTTGTTTGTATTTTTAAGATTAGGAACTACTCTGTGTGTGTGAAATTATTTAACAATAATTTTGAGTCCTATCAGAAAAACGAAAAAAATCCAACTAGTAACTTCTCTGTGTGAAAACATTTTTTTAATAGAAATTGTTAATCTTTATCAGTACAAAAAAAAAAAAAAAAAACAAAAAAAGAAAAAACAAAAAAACATTTGTTAGATTATCGCTGGTAAGAATTTTTTTGAACAATGTAAATAATTTTATGGCCAAAATTTCTACATACATATGTGTGTGTGTGTCATATGATTTTTATATTTTCAAATGTTTTTTGTTAGAATGTTATATACTTATATTTGCAAATGTAGAGAACATTACTTACCTATTTGTATAAACAAAACAAAAAAAATACATTAGAACTTATTTATAGAATACGAATATGAGGACAACGATCGTATTGTATTCAAAATATAATATTGGTAATATATTTTTCTGATATTGTTAAAAAATGAAAAAGTTAAAACAAAAACAAAAGCTCATGAAATTAATCTTTTCTGCTACAGTATATTTCTTTTTTGTTCTTTGATCAACTTACATATGTGATATGTACCTTTTTCTTCGAACCTTTGATTTTTATGTCTCATATAGCACATTCGTACGTACATATATGTATGTATATGCATAACATGTAGAAAATACTTTTTATCTTTGTATAAACAAAAAAAACTCTCGATACGATTTAATAAAAAAATAATTGTACTAAAAAGAACTAGGTACAATGAATTCTAAAAAATATAGTGATACAAGAAGTCTTCTTTCTGGAGACAATAATAAAAGCAAGGATTTACATTATAAAATGCATTCGATGAGTCTAAAAACTACATTTTCTTCTTCTCGTGCAGAATCCAACTCTAATTCAAATAAAGGAATTTGTGAAGAAAATAAATACAAAAAGTTAAAAAATGAAAAATAATATTTTGATTATATTTGAAAAATGTGAAATAAAAATTTAAAAAAAATCAAATATTGATTTGTTGTTTTTTTTTTTGTGATATTATTTTAATATAATAATGAAAAATGTGGGTCATATTGATGTGACATACTTTTTTAAAAAAAATTTTGACCGTATATTTATTTTTGTATTATCATGTGTATTTTTCAAGTTCATTGTACTTTGCATTTTTTTTTAAAACTGTCAAATTGTACTTTTTTGTATTATCAAATATGAGGACAAAAAAATTTGTGTTATATTTTTTTAAATTACAATATACCATATTACTTTCCAAGTTTTGGGGCTATTTATATTTATCTAATTCTTATCATTTGTACATTCAAGTTTATAACACATTATATGTAAATTATATGAGAGAAGTGAATATTGTATATTAAAAGAAAAAACAAACAACAACAACACGAGTCGTATATATTTTTCAATTGTACTGATATGATGTAATTTGCTACGATTTGTTTATACGTGTATGTATGGTGTGTACATATTTATCATTGCACTCTGTATTTTTATTTCTCTTACAATTTCAATAGTACTGATACACAGTACTTTACATATTTTCGTTTTTTCTTTGCTTTTGATTTATATTATGTACTTTGTATTTTACGTACATATATCTACCTACATATATTCGTTATCAGTTATTAGAATATTCAGGTGCATACACATACAATTACATAAATTAATTTTAACAAAGGAGGAAATTGTGGTTTTCAAAGTTTTTAAATTTTTATAAGTAAATTTGATTGTTTACTATTTGCATTGCATGTATGAATATGTGTTGTGATATAAAAAATAATTAGCATTTGTTTGTACATAGGTAAAAAAAAAGAGAAAAAAGGATGTTTGAAAAGGTTACGTTATGAATAATAAAGACACAACATTTTGTCTTTTTTCTTTCAAACCTGGTTTAATCCGAATTTTTTTTGATTACGTACATTGTATTTTAGGTATATATATCTATCCATGTCCGTTATCAGTTATTAGAATATTATGCATACATTTCTTCTTATTTGAGTCGTATACACATGCAATTACATAAATTAATTTTAACAAAAGAGGAAATTGTCGTTTTTAAAAGTTCTTTTTAAATTTTTAAAAATTAAATTTGGTTGTAAATTTTAGCTATTTGCATTGTATGTATAAGTATGTGTTATGAAATAAAAATAATTAGCATTTGTTTGTATATAGGTAAAAGACAAAAATAATGTTTGAAGTGTTTGAAGTCTACGTTATGAATTATAAAAATAGGGCGTTTGTTTTTTTTTCACATCTTTTTTAATTTTTAACAAAAGGAGGAAATTGTGGTTTTTAAATTTAATTATCATTTGTTTGTATATAGGTAAAAGAGAAAAATAATGTTTGAAATCTACGTTATGAATAATTAAAATAGGGTGTTTTTCTTTTTCACACCTTCTTAATTCGTGATTACCTACTTCGTTTAATCGAAGATTACTTCGTATTAATTGAAGCTTATATTTTAATCCCCCGTCTGCCTGTGGTTTAGTCATTGTTTTATTGATTGTTCATAGTGTTAGACATTATAACATAAATCTTTTTAAAAAATGTCAAAGTTTACAATTGTTAAGGATTACATGACACAAATTAAACGATTTAATTTACGTGGGCGTAAAGTTGAATTTAAAATTAACACTTCACCAAAGAATAGTGAACCTGTGGAATGGATAAAATGCTCTATTGAAGACATTGTAAGAGGTTTAGTCCAAGAGCTTTTACCTAATGATCTAGTCGGAATAACTTTCTGTGGAGAAAGTTTTAAAGAAAAAGGGCCTGGATGGATAAATTTTAGGGCTGCTTCTGAAGTAAAGGTGGAAGATATTTGGGAAATGATCACAAAAATTTTTCAAAGCAATTCTCAAGGTTTTTTGCTTTTCACTTTTGTATTGTAAAAGTTTATTTTAGGGGCTTCGTTTTGTTCATTATTGTTTCACATATAGGAATAAACACGGATACATTTTGCTTGGGAGTAAGTGCTCACTATTTCATGACTTTTAGTACGTCGTATATTTTGAGATAAAATTTCTATATCCTTATTGTGTTCAGAGTTCAATATCATGTTTTTAATAGATTCAAAATTCACTAGTTTAGATGTCTTATAGTTCAAACAAATGCCTTTTACCTTACATACTGTTTTGACAGAATTGTCTTTTGTGCTGTAAATTTGGTATGCATAGTTTTTTGGGCCACCACTCACGAATTCTTTTATATAGCTACCACTACTATAGCATTCTAATTCATCCGTCATGTCACCTACAAACTCACCCGTAGGGGGTTCGTATTCACCTTCTTTACTAACGACATTAACTGAATCTGTATCGTAATATAAAACTCGATCACCAAGCTGATCTAAATAGCTAAAAAGTTTGAGGCGAGCTTGAGTTGTCGTATATGCCGCTATACAAACATTTACTGTTGGCAGAGATTCAGAAGCTTCTTCTTTATAACTCCAATTAACGACAACCGTATCCTCATTAATAGGGAGAATATGGTGTACTTCAACTGATGGATTAGTGCAATAATAGATTGTATGTACACACCTTACATACACATATAAACAAATCGTAGCAAATTACGTAATACGTAACAATCGGCACAATTGAAAAATATGACTTGTGTTTGTACCTCTGCCTAATAACGCGATGGTAAAAATTGATTTGTCATTTCAATATATAGTTGACAAAGGCACAAATAGTTCATCAAAATATAAAATGAATCAAACTGATGTCATAACCTCAAATAACTCAAAAATAATAAAACGAAAATTATGTGACCCAAATGAAGAACAAAGGAGAATGAGAAACTGGGTAGAAAAGCTGAGACTTCGACATACTAAAGAAAAAATGAGTAACTTATAATATTATTATTAAGAAAAAGTGAAGAAAAATCAGAAGTTTTTCTATTAAAATTACTTTTATTAATAGCATATATAAAAATTGCAGTTAACACAATGACATTTTCTATTATAATTTTTGTTTTTTTTTAAAAAATAATATAAACATTTTTATACAATTATGTTTCTTTTTCTCAATTCAAACATACATTTACAAACATATACAAACATTTACTGTTGGCAGAGATTCAGAAGCTTCTTCTTTATAACTCCAATTAACGACAACCGTATCCTCATTAATAGGGAGAATATGGTGTACTTCAACTGATGGATTAGTTAGTAGAGAATACAGTTCTGATGGTTGATTTATTATGCATGTTTTTGGCTGATTTTCACGTTGTCCAAACTTTCCCCAAAAAGAATTTAATATTAGTTTAGCCTACGATCGTAGTCCTTGGTTGTTTGCAATTTCTGAAAATTCAAGTTTTACTCTTTCATCTTCAAGAAAATCTTCAATGTATCGCTCCTTATCTTCTTGAGTTATGCATTTACTTGGCCACCCAGATGCTTGTTGTTTCAGTTTAATAAACTTATTCATCATTTCTGTAAACAAACCGCCTTTGTGTGATAGTTTGTCATATTGTTCAATTTCATAACTCCATATAATAACAAATAGCCTTTACGTAAAGCAGTAATGACTTCATCAATTACCCATGTTCCTATTAATGCTCTCTCTTCTTTCGTATGCGAACATACACTATGTTGACATTTTTCTGCAGCGCAAGTACGGCATAGCGTAAACATTAATTTTTTGCACTGTTTATCAGGAAGAACAGGGTGCAGTAAATTTTCTGGCGGTAAAATCTTACATTTAATAAGACCTTCAGTTTTTTGTAAATCTATCTTCGAGCAGGTATCATTACCGACGTAAAGTTTAGGATGGTCAATTGGAAATTTACCATTTTTACAAACCCATGGATACAATGAACAAACATCTATATACTTGATTTTCTCATCAGATTTGCATTTATAGTGTTTAAAAGTATTTCCTGTGCATCCACCGTAAAATGCTTCTCGAGGATTAAGCGGAGTATTGCATAATAAATAATGATTTTCTAAATGTTTTATATCTTTGTTTTCTTCTATTTGTCTGCGAAAATCACATTCCCACATTTCAATAACTTGGTAACCATAAGAACGCAAACGATTAATCTTTGATACAGTAACATCAAATCTACGATTTAATGTGTCATCAGGATCGTCGTATAAATAATTATCTCGGTTATATCTTAAGCAGATAGGATGACCATGGTAATAGCAACCATGAAACTCAAAAACTTGATTGGTTTCTGAGCAATATCCATCTACTTTCATACCGTGTAATATAATTTCTTTCTGTTTAGCTGCATGTAAAATATTAATTTTTCGTTGTTTTTCTTCCCATAATAACCACTGTATTGCTATTTTTGATTGATTATCCGCATTTCGATAACCATTTTTCGGGATAACTCCAATTGTGTTTGGTTTAAGAAAGTTACGTCGAAAAACTAAATTGCATGCAGAGGCTATTGTAGTAGCTTCAAGAAACGGATCAACAGAACATTCGCTTATCATCAAGTTTCTGAATTTTAAGCAGGCCTCAGTTAAAATTTGCACATCAGAAACACAGTAATCAACTATGTCACGCTGCATATCAAATTCGTTATGTTTTTGCTCATTGTACCATTTTAGAAAAATTTCACGTTCTTCAATTTTCATACTATTCGGACTATAATATTCTATTGCTGGAAGTGACCAATGTAGTTCTCATTTACAATAGTATTAAAGAGATAAGGAAAGTACCCCTTTTTATAGATAGCTGGTAAATCAAATGCTTTTGGTAGTTTTGAAAGTGCCATTGGAAAATAGTTTAATGAATCTATAAACTTTACGTTATTAATCTGCATCATTATAATTTTTGTTCCTCGCATTATTAATTTAGGTTTTAAGTCTGTGTTATGAAGTACATAATTTAATATAAATTGATGGTCAAAAGCCTCACCGTTATGTGCTATTACAACAATCTTTTTAAATTTTTTTCTGATAAATAAAATATGATGCATGAATGACTTAATACAATCATCACTTTTTACAATTTGTAGTCTAACACCACATTTTGCACAAATAGTTGTTTTTTGGTCTAAGTCTAAACAACTATCGCATCTTTGTTGAAATACACATAAATTCGGTTCATGCAATTTTACTTCATTGATTAAATCTTCTTTTATATGTTTTTGTTGCTGAACCTTTTCTTGACGTGTTTCTAAATCATAAAAAATAAAAAGAGTGTCTTTCGCGCATGTTTTACGAAAATCAGGCTGAATGAAGCAAAAATGACCTTGTTCTACATGTTTTCCACAAATTTTACAAAATTCTTCTCCACATATATGAGATCTATTTGAACTATAGGTCTTCAAACAGTCAATACATCTTTTAATCTGATTGCAGATATTCGTTTTTCCTTTTATTCCAAAATCTAAATGATTTTGATAGCATCTTTCTCCTTTAAAATTACGATTACAATTTTTACATAAAATATCCTCATTATTATTTTTAGTGCATGCTGGAGATTGTTGACAACATGAACATGTTCCACCACATCTGTGATCATTCTTCGCATTGTAAGGAATGTTACAAATTTCGCAATAGTAACCACAACAAAATGCAGCAGTAAGAGATGTTATAACATTATAATGGCCTTTATGATATAATAAATTTAGCCGTTTCCCCTCGTTTAGACCTTCAAAAAGAATATCTCGCCCTTTATTTCCATATTGATACGCTACAATTTTGTAATCTTTGAAATAATTTTGAAACTGTTGAAGCTCAAAAATTCCTGCACGTTCAGCAGGTACTTTTACATTTTAATTTACTAAGAGCTGTTCAACGTTTTGAGTTTGTACTTTTCCAATATTTCTTCTTATTTTATTATATTTAGGATCCTTATCAACGTGAGCTTTTGCAATAATTAACGCACGTGGTAAACATAAATTGTCTTTATTGTCTACCGTAACAATACCTCTTCTCATACTGCATTCCTCCTCAAATGTATTATATTTCCTTGACCGATCATTCCCTTTACCTTGTGGTATACGCACTGACGTTACTCCCAAGCAAAATGTATCCGTGTTTATTCCTATATGTGAAACAATAATGAACAAAACGAAGCCCCTAAAATAAACTTTTACAATACAAAAGTGAAAAGCAAAAAACCTTGAGAATTGCTTTGAAAAATTTTTGTGATCATTTCCCAAATATCTTCCACCTTTACTTCAGAAGCAGCCCTAAAATTTATCCATCCAGGCCCTTTTTCTTTAAAACTTTCTCCACAGAAAGTTATTCCGACTAGATCATTAGGTAAAAGCTCTTGGACTAAACCTCTTACAATGTCTTCAATAGAGCATTTTATCCATTCCACAGGTTCACTATTCTTTGGTGAAGTGTTAATTTTAAATTCAACTTTACGCCCACGTAAATTAAATCGTTTAATTTGTGTCATGTAATCCTTAACAATTGTAAACTTTGACATTTTTTAAAAAGATTTATGTTATAATGTCTAACACTATGAACAATCAATAAAACAATGACTAAACCACAGGCAGACGGGGGATTAAAATATAAGCTTCAATTAATACGAAGTAATCTTCGATTAAACGAAGTAGGTAATCACGAATTAAGAAGGTGTGAAAAAGAAAAACACCCTATTTTAATTATTCATAACGTAGACTTCAAACATTATTTTTCTCTTTTACCTATATACAAACAAATGATAATTAAATTTAAAAACCACAATTTCCTCCTTTTGTTAAAAATTAAAAAAGATGTGAAAAAAAAACAAACGCCCTATTTTTATAATTCATAACGTAGACTTCAAACACTTCAAACATTATTTTTGTCTTTTACCTATATACAAACAAATGCTAATTATTTTTATTTCATAACACATACTTATACATACAATGCAAATAGCTAAAATTTACAACCAAATTTAATTTTTAAAAATTTAAAAAGAACTTTTAAAAACGACAATTTCCTCTTTTGTTAAAATTAATTTATGTAATTGCATGTGTATACGACTCAAATAAGAAGAAATGTATGCATAATATTCTAATAACTGATAACGGACATGGATAGATATATATACCTAAAATACAATGTACGTAATCAAAAAAAATTCGGATTAAACCAGGTTTGAAAGAAAAAAGACAAAATGTTGTGTCTTTATTATTCATAACGTAACCTTTTCAAACATCCTTTTTTCTCTTTTTTTTTACCTATGTACAAACAAATGCTAATTATTTTTTATATCACAACACATATTCATACATGCAATGCAAATAGTAAACAATCAAATTTACTTATAAAAATTTAAAAACTTTGAAAACCACAATTTCCTCCTTTGTTAAAATTAATTTATGTAATTGTATGTGTATGCACCTGAATATTCTAATAACTGATAACGAATATATGTAGGTAGATATATGTACGTAAAATACAAAGTACGTAATATAAATCAAAAGCAAAGAAAAAACGAAAATATGTAAAGTACTGTGTATCAGTATTCAGTACTATTGAAATTGTAAGAGAAATAAAAATACAGAGTGCAATGATAAATATGTACACACCATACATACACGTATAAACAAATCGTAGCAAATTACATCATATCAGTACAATTGAAAAATATATACGACTCGTGTTGTTGTTGTTTGTTTTTTCTTTTAATATACAATATTCACTTCTCTCATATAATTTACATATAATGTGTTATAAACTTGAATGTACAAATGATAAGAATTAGATAAATATAAATAGCCCCAAAACTTGGAAAGTAATATGGTATATTGTAATTTAAAAAAATATAACACAAATTTTTTTGTCCTCATATTTGATAATACAAAAAAGTACAATTTGACAGTTTTAAAAAAAAATGCAAAGTACAATGAACTTGAAAAATACACATGATAATACAAAAATAAATATACGGTCAAAATTTTTTTTAAAAAAGTATGTCACATCAATATGACCCACATTTTTCATTATTATATTAAAATAATATCACAAAAAAAAAAACAACAAATCAATATTTGATTTTTTTTAAATTTTTATTTCACATTTTTCAAATATAATCAAAATATTATTTTTCATTTTTTAACTTTTTGTATTTATTTTCTTCACAAATTCCTTTATTTGAATTAGAGTTGGATTCTGCACGAGAAGAAGAAAATGTAGTTTTTAGACTCATCGAATGCATTTTATAATGTAAATCCTTGCTTTTATTATTGTCTCCAGAAAGAAGACTTCTTGTATCACTATATTTTTTAGAATTCATTGTACCTAGTTCTTTTTAGTACAATTATTTTTTTATTAAATCGTATCGAGAGTTTTTTTTGTTTATACAAAGATAAAAAGTATTTTCTACATGTTATGCATATACATACATATATGTACGTACGAATGTGCTATATGAGACATAAAAATCAAAGGTTCGAAGAAAAAGGTACATATCACATATGTAAGTTGATCAAAGAACAAAAAAGAAATATACTATAGCAGAAAAGATTAATTTCATGAGCTTTTGTTTTTGTTTTAACTTTTTCATTTTTTAACAATATCAGAAAAATATATTACCAATATTATATTTTGAATACAATACGATCGTTGTCCTTATATTCGTATTCTACAAATAAGTTCTAATGTATTTTTTTTGTTTTGTTTATACAAATAGGTAAGTAATGTTCTCTACATTTGCAAATATAAGTATATAACATTCTAACAAAAAACATTTGAAAATATAAAAATCATATGACACACACACACATATGTATGTAGAAATTTTGGCCATAAAATTATTTACATTGTTCAAAAAAATTCTTACCAGCGATAATCTAACAAATGTTTTTTTGTTTTTTCTTTTTTTGTTTTTTTTTTTTTTTTGTACTGATAAAGATTAACAATTTCTATTAAAAAAATGTTTTCACACAGAGAAGTTACTAGTTGGATTTTTTTCGTTTTTCTGATAGGACTCAAAATTATTGTTAAATAATTTCACACACACAGAGTAGTTCCTAATCTTAAAAATACAAACAACAACAAAAATTTCTCAATAATCACAAACAAAAATAAAATTCGATATTTTAATTTACAATCACCCAAAAATCCCCATTGACCTTGAAATTATTGATCGATTATCAATCAATTACCCTTAATCTACATAATCACTTAAATCAAATTTCTCCCCCAAAAATTCACCCCCTCCACCAATCATCTTTTAAGCTCCGCCCACTTCCCTCACTCTTACTACCAATTTTCAATTTCATAAAAATAGTGGTGGGGATGGTCTCAACCGTCCTAATACCTACTTTTTAGATCAGTTAGGTCATTCTAGATATTTTACAACATTAGATTTAGCTAGCGGTTATCATCAGGTGCTAGTTAATAAAAAAGATAGAGAAAAAACGGCTTTCAGTACCTATCAAGGGCATTATGAGTTCAAGAGGACGCCATTCGGACTTACAGGGGCACCAGCAACTTTTCAACGATTGATGAATAATATTTTAACAGGTCAAAATGGATTGAAAGTATTAGTATATTTGGATGATGTAGTTATTTACGGTCGAAATTTAGAAGATCATAATAAAAAATTAATTGAAGTTTTTCAAAGACTGAGAGAAAATAATTTGAAATTACAACCTGAAAAATGTAACTTTCTGAGAAAAGAAGTAGTGTATTTAGGTCATAAATGTTCAGAAAAAGGAATACAACCAGATCCCGAAAAAGTAAAATGTGTATTAAATTTTCCTAGCCCAAAAACAGTTAAATAAGTACAGTCATTCTTAGGACTAGCTAATAATTATAGGAAATTTATCCGGAATTTTTCGAAAATTGCAGAACCAATCACTAAATTATTAAGAAAAGATATTAAATTTCAATGGAATGAAAAATGTGAAAAATCATTTGAAGAATTAAAATTTGCATTAACCAATCCACCTTTATTAGTACATCCAGATTATGAAAAACCATTTTATTTAACAACTGATGCTAGCGGAGAAGCATTAGGTGCCATTTTATCACAGGGTGAACTAGGGAATGAAAAACCGATAGCCTATGTGAGTAGGACATTAAATGATGCAGAAAGAAGGTATTCAACAATAGAACGCGAAATGTTAGCAATAGTTTGGGCAACAAAAAATTTTAGATGTTATTTATACGGCAGAAATTTCACAGTATACACAGACCACAACCCATTAGTAGGTATTTTAAAATTAAAAGTTAATATAACCAAAAGATTAGCCAGATTCCAAATTAAATTAGCAGATTATGATTTAAAAATTTAATATAAAGCAGGAAAGTTTAATCCAAATGCAGATGCGTTAAGTAGAATACCTGAAAATAATATAGAGGACAACAATGAAATTTCAGATAATAATAATAATTGTAATATAATCACTTGAGCTAGGCAACGTATAAATAAAGAAAATGAGGTAGAAAAATCACCCGAAAATGATAATAATTTCAATCAAGAAGAAATGGAAAATGAAAATTTAGAAAGTTTAAACAATAAAACAAAAGATAATGCAAAATATTAACAGATGAGAAAGAAATTAAAACAATACTACACGAATATCATGACACTCCGTTAGGTGGACATCAAGGCGTTTTGAAAACATATAAAAGAATAAGACCATTTTATAAGTGAAAAAACATGTTGAGGGATATACAGAAATGTATTATAAAATGCGAGAAATGTCAGAAAAACAAATCCGGTAAACAGAATAAAATGCCTATGATTATCACAGATACTCCAGATCAACCTTTCGAAAAAGTTTATTTAGATATTGTAGGACCTTTGCCTGAAACACATAATCGAAATAAATACATATTAACTTTTCAAGATGATTAAACAAAATTTTTAGATTGCGTACCCTTACAAGATTGTGAAGCTACAACGATAGCAGAAAAATTTTATAAAAATATAATTTTAAAATATTCAGTTATTCCTAAGAAATTAATAACAGATCAGTGTTTAAATTTTTTGAGTGAAACTATGAAAGAATTATGTAAATTGTTAAAAAATAAAAAATTACAAACAAGTGCATACTACCCACAATCGAACGGTTCATTAGAAAGAACACATGAACCATTAGTTGAATATTTAAGAACAATAGTTGACAATAATCCGACAGAATGGGATGAATGGTTAGCAGAAGCAATGTTGGTACATAACCATTCACCACACAAGGTAGCAAATTCACACCAATAAATGCACTGTACGGAATCGATAGGCCATTGCCAACTGCATTAAATAAATCTCCAGAACCGATTTATAATTTTGATAAATATTGTAATCAAGTAAAATATAAAATGCAGAAAAACCGCGCGATTGTAAAACAAAATTTAATTTCTCAAAAACAAAAATCAAAAAATTATTACGACAAAAGTACGAGAATAGAAAAATTTCATATCGGTGATCAAGTTTTAATACGAAATAATGCAAGAAAACATAAGATAACATAAGAAGGATCCATATCAAGTCATTAGGGTAAACTCTGATGTTAATACAACTATTAAAATGGGTAGAAAATTAAAAGCTGTCCATAATAACCGTCTGAAAAAATTCTAGAGTTTCATAGAGTTTTTAGCAAAAAAAAAATATTTTTATGAGTAATCGCAAAAAAAAATAAAATAAGTGATACGAAGCCTCTTGTATTTTCTTGAAGAAAATACCAATAGAGGAGATTAAACACTAAAAATAAAAATAAAATTTTAAGGGTATACGAGTATAGTACTATAAATACATGCACTTATTAAAAGACAGTAACAAAAAATTATAGAATTTTTTTTATATATTGAAAAACTACATACTACAAAATAATAGAATATCCGTTGGGAATTCTTTTGTTTAAAACATTTATTCTCTATAGACGAAATTTAAAAATTTTGGTAACAAATAAAGTACATCTCAAAAAACGTTAAATTAGGAAATCATAACAGTGGTGAAATAATAGAGCTAAATAGGCCTGACAATAACCGGAAAATATGCAAGGTATTATTACAATATTAAAGTATAGGTAAAGTATAAGTATAGTATATGTAAATTACCTTTCAGAGATATTTTGGTTTGCTGGTACATTTTGAAAAATTTTATTTTCTGCAAAAATGCACACGCATATTAAAAAAAAGAAGAAAAAAAATCTGGTAATTCAAAACCATTTTCCGTTCAAACAAATTTTTAAAAAACAAGAGAAAAATAAAAAGCATTATGCTATATGTTATATATAAACATTATGTTATATATACGAAGGTCGCATACATATAAATATGAATATGCATAAAATATCTTTAAATATAAAAACGCATTAAAACAACAAAAAAGCAAAAAGATTTGAGGCGCAAAATTAAAGAATGGGAAACTAAAGAAATGACCAAATATACCCATAAAAAAGAAAAAAAAACAACAACAAAAACCAGAACAAAGATGAAAACCCAAATACAAAATAAAACCTAAAGAAAAAAAAAAATAAAAAACAACACCCCAACTGTAAACAAAAAAACAGAAAAGGGAAAAAGGGAAAGAGTATAGGGATTTAAAAAAAAAACAGCTCATTACATTCACTAAATTGTTTTTTTTTATTTATTCAAATTATAATTTTTATTTTATTTTTACGCATTAAAACTCCCTATCATCTAGGGTATTATAATAATGCGGGGGCAAATAGCCCCGACGATGTAAAATCCTTAGGTATTCCCCAAATTCATCTCTATACCGGATACGGGCGTAGTAACCGTTGAGGTAAATCTCCTGCTCTATTTAAACAAAAAAAAAAAAAAAAAAAGAAGAGTAATTCATTAATTACATACGGTCTTACAAAAAAAATATAATAACAATAAAACACTTTTAAAAAAAGAAGAAGAAAACAATATATTAACTTACCACTAAACCCGTTTGAGTAACCCCAAAGGACAGGGTATACACCTCCTCGTCAGGAGTGATTAAAACCTCTAGATTTGGAGTGACCGCAGTCAGCCACTCCAAATCGTCCTCAAGGCTGGGCCACGTAACCCCAGCTGGAGCACGCCTAGGAGCCCGCAAAATATCAATGATGATCTCCAGTATTAAAGAGAAATACTGAACAAAGAAAAAAAAAGCAAAATCAAAGAAAAAAACAAAAGGGGAGAAAACGTAAACAAAAAAGGGGAAAAATATATATAATAATAATAATATTTAATACTATAATAATATCAGTAAGTACTATATATAATAGTAAATACTTACCATTTTAAAAGAAAAAACAACACCCGAACGCCAAATGAAATAACAAAAAAAAAAAAAAATAGAACACTAGGCAATTAATTTTTTTTTTTTTCAAAAAAAAGAAAAGAATAACCAAATAAAACGTACTTCGCTGTCTTCGTCAACCGACCAAATAATATTAATAATTTAAAAATTAAAGTTCCTACCAATTATTACTCTAATTTTGAAAATTCTCACATTAGCTATCAATATAAATAAAGGAAGGAAAAAATGCAATTAGGCAAAAATTTTAAGTATCTCACTCATACAGACAACAAAAATTCGAATTTAGTATTGCCATTGACGAAAGATGAGAATTCTGAAATGTAGGTACAAAGCATAATACATAAGAATGATAA
Organism: Anthrax anthrax; assembly: GCA_963971155.1. Taxonomy (NCBI): domain Eukaryota; kingdom Metazoa; phylum Arthropoda; class Insecta; order Diptera; family Bombyliidae; genus Anthrax; species Anthrax anthrax. The sequence continues at coordinate 34,565,596 of OZ020117.1, forward strand.
GAAAACATAAAAAACTAAAAATCGTACCACTGGTAGCCCCGACTGAAACAGAAAATATAAAAATTAATAATGGCATGTAAGCAAATACTAAAGAATGAATTAAGGAGAAAATTAAATACAATAGGGCAAAAATTAACTACCAACACACCTATATTAAAAGTACACTGATAAAGAAAATTAATCAGCTACCTATTTTCTTGTAGGAAAAATGACTACCGTTATATTAATTGCAATGATCCTTACCACCGTGGTACAAGGACAGGTTAGAATAAACGAGTTCAATTCAAACGGGATAATGTTGTAATCCCTAGGAAAGGCCTATATATATCAAAGTAGCTGGAAAATATATACGAAACTCACCTCCCTACACCCAGAAAAAACGTTAGAATTTGTAAAAAGTTGTGAAGAAATAGTGTACAATACATGTAAACACTTAGGAAAGCATCGGGAAAATTATGATTCCTGGCATAATGAGATAACATCAATGATCAATCGAATAAAAGCACAAACAGAAGAAGTTGAATTTTACTTGGGAAAACAAAATAACCGACAAAAAAGAGAATTATTCGATGGCGTAGGCAAGCTTAGCAAATACTTATTTGGAACAATGGATGCCAGTGACGCAGAAAACATCTACAATAGAATACAGAACCTAGAAAAACACGATGATGAAAACATGCATCTAATGAAAAAACAGGTGACAATATTAAAATCCAGTTTCGATAAGACAACGGCTTACATACGAAACCTGACAATACATCAAAATCACCTCGCTGAAGTAGTCAACAATTTCACTCGTAAAATAACAGATAACATCATGGAAGTGAAAACAAAAGTAACGCATTTGCAATCACAAATTGACGTAAACCAAATTTTACTATTCGTATGGACAAAATAGCAAATGATTTATAACCACTTAAGCGAACAATTTATTGTAATAAACGCGTTACACGAACATGAGTTACATCCATTATTAATCTCAGCCAAACTACTGAACAAAACGTACAATGAAATAACAGCCAACAACAACAAATACATGATGACAGCTAAGTTTCCATTAATTAAACATGTGGTAAAGGTACAATCAGTAGAAGACACCGATGGAATAATAATAAGGATTGAAATTCCCTTAATTTTCAAGGAATACTACGAATTAAACAAAATCCATCTGTTACCACATTTTATAAACAAACAACCACCCACAATATTAAATGTAAATGCCAATTTCGTATTAACCACCACAAATAACAACTACATTGAGTACAACAACAACGAGTTCAAACAAAGTTGTAAAAAATGCAACTTTAACGATATGCAAACAAGATCAAATAAGGGTAAACGGTGAAAACTACGAAACATGTTTAACAGCTGTAATAACAAGAAAAGTTGAAAAAATTAAATCAAACTGCCAACAAAAAATTTTAACTAAATTCACAGATTCCCTAGTAAAATTATACGAAAAAGATTCTTGGCTATTCCTATTTCAAAACAAACATGTATTAAGAATACAGTGCACATCTACACAATTCACACAGCAGATGGTGGGTACCGGGGTCGTGTCACTAACTGAACCCTGTAAATTTACAATCGACGGAAAAGACCTACCCTACGACGGAAACAAAGAGACCACAGTGGCCTTCCAGCAGATAGATACGCAGCATGAATTAAAATTCAAACTAAGTTCATTCAAAATCGGGTTGCCCCAGGAGGCGACCAAGGAGCTAGACACCAATTTGATACAACACCTCACAAATGATAATGAACCATTACTAGAACAAGGGAAAGATATAGAAGAACTCCAAAATGAAATATTAATAGCAGAACAAAAAAGAATCGCCGACAGAATGACGCTTCAAACCAATGTAAATAGTGGAGTATTGACCCTCATAGCATTAATAATCTGTTGCATAATAATAACAAAAATAGGTAAGAAAATCAAAGTCACCTGCTGTAAGATCGCCAAAACGACCGAAAGAAATATAAAACCCATAGTGCCATCACAAATTGAAGCAGTACAATTACGAAAATTGGTTTTTTTTTTTTATATGAAAAAAACCAACAAAAAACTAAACAAACACCAACCACCTCGTCGCTTATGACCTCAATAGGGGATAGAACGAATATTGCTCTTTAACATGCACTAAAGAATAAAATTGACCAAACAACCCAAAAAAAATTTTTTTTTGATTTTTCAGACTAAAATAAAGAGTACGCAAAGAAAAGCAATAATCAATAAAATTATAAAATAACTTAATTATAAAATAATATTAAAAATAATTAGTAATTTTTAGCAAATATGAAAAATTTTCAAAAAATCCATTTTACTAAATCATTTATTTTACAAAATCAAGAAAAATTTTTACTAATAAAATAATATACGTGCATACAAACAAATAGTTGAATTATTCATATAAATTGTTAACACCCAGAATCAGGTCAAGTTTCAAAACAAATCACGGCCATTAGAATTAAAATATTAAGAATTACTATAGGTACACACACACACATACATACACAAAAAACATATTAGTAGAATAACCAGTATCAAAATATACAACAATAAATTCATTCAATTAAAATAAATTACAATTACATACACTTTACACATAAAATTAACATATCAAAAGAATAACAACAAAAATTACATTGCAAAAAGTAAACAAAAAATAAACAATGTTGTGAAAACGAAGTATAGATCATATTGCACCTGTATCTTTAGCGTATATATAGAGGCATTATTATTAGGGAACAATATAATACATTAAGTTACATACATATACATAAGTAAAAAGTATAGCAAATAAATTTTTTTTTTGGACATGTAAACAAAATTTTTTTTTATATATAAACAAATCATAATTGTAGAGAAAGAATAAAATTTAATATACTTTAGAACACAGTTGCATAAATCATTAATGTATAAAAGAAATAACACGATATTCATAATTTCGAAAATTCTCTCATATGTTATTAAATAAATAAAGCAAATGCAATAAAAAAAAAAACAAAAAAGAAGAAAAGTATAATACAGTAATATATGTAATGAATCAAAAATAATTAAATAGTAAACACACGAATAGAACACTAATACTTAGATATCATAGGTAACATGTATTGACAACCATATAATGAATTCGAAATTAACAAGGACAATTAAAACAAATTGCAATAATGTAATATGTATAATAATAAAGATAATGTAAACATAAACAGTAATTCAATTTCATTGTCAAGGTTGTATAACAATTAAATGCATATATGAAATATAGGTCAATTATTAAGCTAGGTCAGAAACATTAGATGTAGAAAAATTAAAAAAAAAAATAATTAAAAAACAAAAAAAAAATAAATAAATAAAAATGCAATAAAAAAAAATAATAATAATAATAATAATATTAAATAGAAAAAAAATATATATATAAGTATATAGTATGTACGAATTAGGAATAAAAACAAAAATAAATGAATATTGAATATATGTGGATAAATAATGAAATTTTTTTTTAGATATACTGGGGAATAAAAATATACGTATAAAATAAGTAAAGCTAAAAAATAAAAAACCAAAAATGTAAACCAACCGAAACTGAAATCAACCCTACCCATCCTACCACCTATTTTTCCGAGGGGGGAGGAAATGCTATATAAAAAAATATCAAATTGTAACACAATTTGATAAAACATTAGATAAATTCAATAATTTCATACATTTTAAAATTATTTAAATAATTCAAAATTTATTTCATATATTGATTAATTCTTTCAAACATTTCAATTAAAAGGAAATTCGGGCATTCAACTCATATCCGTTAATTGTATTAACAAAGAAAAATAATTAACAAAAAATATATATTTCGATGACTCGCCAATTGGGCAATCATTTAATTCATTATTAAAGTTCATAATTTGTTTCAAAAAAATAAAGTACGCAAAAGTATATAAGCCAATATGTTTCAATATAAATTCCTTAGCAACTAAGTTCAAAATTATATTTAACCCTTTTTATTAGTAATTTCCATATTGCAAAATAACATGAAAAAATTCATATGAAATACAAAAACAAGAACTAGCAAATTAACGATTTTAACCAAAGTACACAGGTAAATCATAATTAGGACGGAAATATAAAAAACAACAAATATATTTACATATGCGAATTCATTTACATTAAGCTCATAGTAACAATTGTATATATTGATAAGTGCACTGCACTGGCATACAAAGTTCATATTGCACATAATTGTATACCAGCTAATAAGTGCAATAAACTTGCGTACATTAAGAAAAGCTTAAAAGAAAAACGAACAACAAAACCAAATTAAGAATATGCAAATAAAGAATTGAAATGTACCGCCCATTTCCCCTACGATTGGTACAGTCATTTATGGTAAATTATATTAATATTAAAATAACGAACTTTGGATTTAATTAGCAAAAACAAAATTTAAGTAGGGAAAATTGATAATTGTAATTATTGATAAAATAGTTACGATTATCGAAGTTATAATTTGGATTTGAAACAGAAAAGTCGTAAAAGTAAATTACCGCGGAATTACAATTCGCCTTGATCTAAAATAAATAATTTAACATAAAATATTTTTTGAAAATAATTAATAAATTTAAACTTGCAAAAAGTTCAGTTAAATTAAATTTATTATAGCAGAATTAGCCCGAAAATTATTCAAAATAAACCGTAAAGTTACTAATACTTTCGGTCGCCGTATTTTCTATTCGGCGTTGATTTCAGTATTACAGTATTTCGGTTCGGTATAAATTATTGATATAAAATAAATAGTTAATATTTCAGTTAATTTAAGTTAATATTGTGAATATTAGTGATACTTTTAGTGAATAAAGTTTTAAAAACTAAACCACAATCTTTTCAATTGAAAAAAAAACCTTAATTTCTTCCCAACATTCGAAAGACCCTTTTAAATGTTATATACATAACATATGTATGTATTTACATAATATCAAGTGTAGTATTATATTTCATATTATACATATAATGTAAATATAGAATAGTATAGAATAATGTTAGGACTTATTGCGTAGTACCAAAAAGAATTGTAATCTTAAAGAGTTAACATCAGTTTTCTAAACATCATTTAGTCGATAGAATGGTTCGGGCGATGAAAGAGGGGACTGTGTAATTGAGTCAGTAGCTGAGTGTATAGAAACGTGAAATAATTTTATCGTATATTAACGTACAAAATGAACTCGAAAAATTTTGAGCCGAATACTTATTATATATGTTCATATGTATATGCATATAGGTATATGTAATAATGTATGTATGTAATATGTGTGTTTGTAAATATTTTCATACGACTTTGGTATCTTAAACAAACATAATTTTCTTTCATAAGAAAATTAGAACACAATTTTGTAATGGTTCGATCATATATATGAACGTGAAATAAAGATCAGAGACTTGGATAGTAGTAAAAAATGTGTAATTTCAGATTAACATACATACATACATATAGTATATCGTACAATATTTCATATACCTACATTACTTTTTCTTTTTCACGTCGATTTTGGTTCATATTTCACACTTTTCTTTTACTTTTTATATCAGACAAAAAAATATATACAAGTACGATCTATAAACACATAAATTAGTATACGGTCGAAAGATGTGTACAGAATATTGCACGTATGTATGTATATATTGTATTTATAATTAACAAAATCAAGTCATTAAGTTTCTGGTATAATATTTGTACAGGGACATATATGACTCCACGTGGACTGTATACTTAAGTTACATACTTACGTATACGATATATAATGCATTCATACGATCATATTTATATATATCATTACCAAAAAAGTATGAATATTAAGTACCAAAAATCAAAATTTAATGTTAAACCGATCATATTCAAAATATATTGTTTTTCTCATACAATACATTACAATTTGAATTTACATTTTGTATTTCTATCCTCGTTTCTGATGTAATGAAATTTATGACCCATATGATCGTACAATTATGAAAAAATTATATTTGTTTAGGACGATAATTTGTTTGTTTAGGACAGAAGTTTTACACACGCATATATACGATAAATACGTACATTACAAAATATTCCAACAACACGTATTACATATAAGTACGTACACTTCAATATTCGCAGGCATGTTTAACGATATACACATTTGAACCGGTTTTGCTTTGAGTAAAATGTATATGGGGTTGCATTGGGTTCTGACTCATTTCTTATAAAAAATTTTTCTTTATTTTCATATATTTTTCTTCATACTAGTAAAAGAAAAATAATATTGAGTGCGTTGTTATTTGAGTGAAATGGGGTCGTGTTGGATAGACCCCAGAAGAAAATTTTTGAATGTGTCTTTTCCACCGGATAGTGGTTCTCATACATAGTATTTTCTGATATAATGTAAATATAGAATAGTACAGAATAATGTTAGGACTTATTGCGTAATACTATTTTCGTTTGTTTATGTTTTTAGGATGTTGATAAGGTTGAACAAACGAATAACCAGGCTGTACTTATGAACATAAACAAATTGATATGTAAATTGAGAAATGCAATAAAATCATACTTTTGTTAAACATTGCTTAATTAAAATGGTTTAACTATAATCATTATGATAATTTTTTTAAATTTTATTATATCTAATTAAATATTTGATTTATGGTTTTTTTATTTTTGTTTGATTCTCTATGACTTCAATACACTCACATTATTGATATTATAGACATAATTATTTCCAAGAAAATAATATTCGTGAATGAATGTATGTATGATATGAATATTACTTGAATAAATAAAAGTAGAGACAAATTAAAAAAAAAAAAACAAAAGTAAATATTATTTCATGAATATACATAGAAGTTTTTAACGTACTGAGTAATGTGATAATAGTGGTTTAATGTTCTTATTGCAAGTTTAAATCATGCGAAATTTGACAACCTTATTCTGCCCTATAATATACAGTATCAAATTCTCTTTTATTTCAAAATAATATCAAATTTGTAGAAGTATATCAAATTTGAAGAAGAGTGTAAACGTAAACAAATTTATTAAAAATTAAATTTTATTCATAAAAATAAAACAACACAAAATATGTTGTTTAACATTAACTTCAATATTTATTTTGTGAATAAAAATTATAAAAACTGTACATATGTTTGGTATTTTCAAAGATAAAAATCACCCGACTTATGTTTTTTTAATCTGTTAATTTTTAAAAGTGACAGAAAATTTACACACAGCTGTTTTATCTTTATGCATTTACGTCTATTTACGCTATTTACGCAGTCTTTACGGTATTTACACTCTTTACTCTCTTTACCAAGTAAACTAAAACTCCGGCTGTTTACGCGTAAATGCCCAACTGTGCCCTCAAGTTTTCCCTGCCACACCATTCCACCACAAATTTCAGAGCGTTCTGCATCAGTTCTGAAATAGTACACAGAAATTTGCCCCGGATTATACTGACTATGTCGTCAGCATAATCCTCGGTGTAAAATCCTCTGTTATTTAGTTCAATGATTAGGTCGTTCACTACTAGGTCCCACAGGAGTGGTGATAATACACCTTCTTGAGGGGTCCCTTTGGTGACTTTGTTTTGCAGACTATGCTCTATCCTTGTTACCAAGTGGTGAAGAGCTGTCTCGCATGATTTACCTGGTTGATAAGCATGTTGATTGGAGCTCAACAGTCTCTCAATCTAGCATTTTTCTCTAATAAATCTTTCAACCAGTCATTCCAGAGCCTTTAGAATAAAGGATGATAAGCTAATTGGTCTATACGACTTCGCCTGGGTGCAGTCTTTCCCAGGTTTGTTGATAAAGACCATATTAGCCTTCCTCCAGGCTTTGGGTATATACCCTAGGGCTATACTGCCCCTATAAAGCCTGTTTAAAACCAGTGCTGCCGCCTCACCTCCCTTTTGCAGTAGGACTGGATAAATTCCATCTGGACCAGGACTTTTGTAGGGTTTAAAAGTGTTAATTGCCCATCTTGTCCTGTTCAGAGTGACAACCTTCTTTGCCAACTCCCAGTCTACTTTTTTCGCTCTCACTTGGAGTTCGTTTAGAGCAGACTGGTCGTCGGTTTCTAGGTGAGGTCTACAATCTAGAAAGTGCGTATGAAGCAGAGTTTCCAGAGTATCCCTCTCGGCTTTCGTCCCATTCTTGGTTTTAAGAATACCCAGAGGATTTGTGGGACTTTTTGTCAATGCTTTGTGGAATCTAGCTCTCTCTGAGATTGATGTTATCTCTTCACAGAAGGACCTCCACGCCTTGCGTTTGGCTACACGAATTGTTTTATTGTACAGTGTCAGTGTTTGCCTGTAGGCATCCTACTGTTCTGTCTTTTTAGCTTTGTTAAAAAGCTTGCGTATGTTTGTTCTTAAATTATCTAGTTCCTTGGTCCACCAGTTGTTTGGCTTCCTAGTGGACCGCCTTGATAAAGGACAACTTTCTCGATAAGAGGCGAGAACAACCTCCTTCAGTTGGTGTGAGGCTACCTCTGGATCGATTGTGTTCTTAATATTTCTATTAAGATGGTTTAACCCTTCGTTCACTTTTTTACAAAACACAGCCCAATTTGTTCTGCGTGGGTTACGATACACAATGTTTGGTTTATCAATACCATTGATTACCATCATTATGTATCTATGGTCTGAGAGTGATGGCTCCCTTAAGACCTCCCACCGGCAGATATTGGGTTCTACTTCGTTTGACGATAGGGTGACGTAGATAACTTCTTCGCGTACCGCATTTATACAAGTAGGGTCGTTTCCTTTATTTAAATTTATGTTATGTGTTAAAATATAATCCAAAAGGTACTCACCTCTTCTATTCGTATTGGAGCTGCCCCACATAGTGTGATGCGCATTCGCATCAGCTCCAATTACATACTGGAGGTTGTTGCCCTCACAGTATTCGATTAGGTTCTCCATTTCCTTAGTCGGCGGAGGTTCTGCACTGTCGTATGGAAGGTAAACGGATGGCAGGGTAATAGTCCTGCATCTCCCTTCCATGCCGGTATTCAGATTGGCTGCAACTGAATCAAAATGATTCAGTTTTTCTTGAGGGTAGCCCTGCAGGACCACCGCCATTTTCAAGGCAGACACCACCTGCTTAAAGGTGAGCCCCGCATCCAAAAAAGAGGTATTAATCCATTAGATGAAGCTTGTACAGAACACGATATAGCGTATTCAAGATATAAAGATACAGAACGAAGACATATAGCTGATAAAATATTAGAAGAAAAAGCGTGGCAACGAGTTCGATCAAATAACGCTAATTTAAGTGAACGTACAAACGCTTGGTTAGTAACAAACGCAATGAAAACTAAACTAAAATTCGGAATGGGGTTATCTACTAAAACTAAAAGAAAACTTAAATAAAAGAAGAAACTTTCTGGAAAAAAATTATTTAAAAAACTCTTGAAAGGGTTAAAAGGATGCTTAAAAAGAATCAATTAGAAAGTATACCAAGTGGCATAATTCTTGCTTTTAAAGCAGCAAAATGGCAGTTAAAACGGAAAAAAAATAAAGTTGAAATACGAAGAATAATTCCAATTCCTAAAACAGGAGGTATATTACCACTTTGACCTATTTTTTCTCGTTTATCAGCTAATGGTGCTTTAACAGGAGGTGGTTTACAAGTAGCAAAAGCTATCAATAATGCTAAAAATGCTAAAGAACAGTTGATAGAAAGTACTAGACATAATAAAAAAATGGAAGCAATCGCTATGGGTAAAGGTTTACATTTAAAACCATATAGAAAAGGATTAGGACTTTATTTATCGCCTGAACATAAAGGAAATTTTTAAAACAGCTACCCAATAGACGTCTTAATGAGAACGATATACTTAAATTTTCAAAATATATACCAAAAGAATATAGATACTACTAACTAAAAAAACCAAAAGAGATGCTGATATTTTCTAAGAAAAAAACAATACATGAAAGCATTAAAAAACAAAAAAAAATGCACTATGAATGCCAAAATGTAATAGATCTACATATCCCATTTGAAAAAAAGAGAAGAAAACAATCACTCAAAAATGTATAACCACATGTTTGTTGTATTTGCATCAACCACGTTTTCCTGGAACTCACCGGAGTTTTAAAATCATATAAAATTTACCTATCCGTATACGAAAATTGAAGTTCCTGGAACTCACCGAAGTTTTCACACACGTGAAAATTTGATTTTCGTACATGATTTTTAAATGAATATTACTATAACTTTTTTTAATTATTTTCACATGACATTAGATGCAAACTATAACGCAATATCTAAATATTCATAATTATCGAAATCCATATCACACACGATAAAAATATATTTCTCTTCAAAAATTGTAAACACAAAAACTTCCATAGAATTTAAAATTTTATTCAATAATATTTTACATGAAACTTTTTGATTCGTCAAAAAAAATATATTACAGTATATCCAAACATTTTCACTTCAAACAGATATTAAAATGATTGCATGACATTCTTTATAAAATAGAATAAATTATTTAATTAGACAAATTATAAAGTTTGTTTATAACACATTAACCCAACAACACTTAAGAATTCTCAGAACTCACCGAGAAATTGTATTTTTGTAAATAAAATAATTCTCGGAACTCTCTAGCTAGATTCTAGAATGAAACGATGTAGTACATACGGTCTATTCTGTACTTCGCGACTATCCTTTTTCATATAATTTTTTTCTATACGCGGTCTACTTCTTTCAAAATGAACTGACCTGCACCAACGTTGTATTAGTATTGGTGCAATTTTATGTTGCTTATATGTGTTAGTTTTGGATTTTGGCTGCACTCACTCCCATACTGTGCCCATTCTTGTTTTAATCTATATTCTTTTGATATATACCATACGTTAGAGACGTTTTTATGAGAGATGAATTACCAAAAAACTCACATCGTATAGAATGCGGTATTGTTAATTTGGATAATTCTTTTGAACCAGGAACACATTGGGTAACTTATTATAAAAAAAATAACCATATTGAATATTTCATACCAAAAAAATAACCATATTGACAACAAAATTATATTTCGCTTATGTGTTGACATTTATGTTTAAAATTTTTATCTAATATTGTAAAATAAATTGTATGTAAAACATTAATAAAAACATATTAATAAAAAATAATTACTTATTGTGTTTTGAACTTTCAATATGTCAATAACATTATCATTGTCTGGAAATTCTTCAGTACTTACTTCTGAATATTTTCCTCCAATTGATTTACCTACTGACTATGTGTGTGGTGTAGTCGATTTGCAAACATATAACTCAATTCCAAGTATAGATAAAGGAAATAATTTGTTTTACATAGGAAATGAAAGTATTGAAATACCTGTGTGATCTTATGAAATCGATGATATTGAGCTGTATTTGCAAAAAGAACTGAAAAAAGAGAAAAGAAATATACACTCACAACTAAAGCAAACAACAACACACTCAAGACAGAAATTAAGAGTGGTAAAGAAATCTGCTTTGACAAAAAAGGAACTATCGGTCCATTGTTAGGATTTAAATCACAAAAGAAATTATTACCAAACAAAGTGAATGTATCAGATTCCCCTGTAGATACATATAGTCAAAGTGAATGTCATTCGCTTAGAATGTAATGTATGTATGTAATTACAGGATCATTTATAAATAATGAAAAAGTACATACACTTCACGAGTTCGCACCAGATGTTACTCCTGGGTATAAAATAATAGAGGTTCCAAGAAATGTCATTTATTTGCCTTTGAATACAAGATAAATAACATCTATACAAGTAAGAATTATAGATCAAGACGGTGATTTAATAAACTTTAGAGGTGAAACAATTACAATCAGACTTCATTCGAAATCCCAATAATTATTTTACTTTATAACAGCGATAATACGAATAATAATAAAAGTTCAACTGAAAATAGAAAATTTAATAGTATATCATCCGCATTCAAACAAACAACAAGGAAAACGGCCTCTGCTATACTAACAAATTTAAATAAAAAGTTTTTAGAGTCACTTGGATTTAAATTGAAATAATAATAACAATGAGTGAAATATTAGAAATCACCAAACATCCTATTTTCGGTGAAAGTATTATAAAAAAAGAATATCATAGTTACGTACTTTACTCAACATCTTTTCAAAGCAATGATGAAATACGAATATCAATTCAACATCAAGATTTAATTTTATTGCCTAGTAAAAGTTTTCTTTACATTGAAGGATCTCTAACTGCCCCTGATAGTAAAACGTTAGATGCAGCTCAATTGAATAATAATGCTATGGCATTTCTATTTGGAGAAATTCGTTATGAATTAAATGGAGTAGAAATTGATCATTCTCGAAATACTGGATACACAAGTACTTTAAAAAATTATGTATCACTGAACGATGATGAAAGCAAATTATTACTTAATGCTAGTTGGTTCCCATTAAATGTAATTTCGTTAGAAAATTACTTCAATTTTTATATATCTTTAAAAACCCTACTAGGATTTGCTGAGGATTACACGAAAGTTATAGTGAATGCACGCCATGATTTATTTTAATTCTATCTCGATCTGATAATAATGTAGTGAAGATAGATAAAAAATTTCAAATTCAAATTCATAAACTTTTATGGAGAGTACCTCACATAAATGTTGCTGATACTGTTCGTCTTTCATTATTAAAAGTTATTATTAATAGTAAACCAATTCAAATGTCTTTTCGAAGTTGGGATATTCATCCTGTATTACCATCAAATACAAACCATCATATATGGACAGTAAAAACATCGTCACAATTAGAAAAGCCTAGATTCGTTATATTTGCTCTTCAGACAGATAAAAATAATGAATCCAATAAAGACAATACATTATTTGATAATTGTAATCTAACAGATGTTAAAGTACATTTAAATTCAGAAACTTATCCTTATGATGATTTGAGTATTAAATTTGATCAAAATCGATTTGCTTTATTGTATAATATGTACGCTGCATTATAAAAGTCATACTACGATCAGCAACCTCAACCGTTGTTGAATTTAGCAAACTTTAATGATTCAGTGACTATTATTGTTACTGATTGCTCACATCAGAACGAAGCTATCAAAACTGGATCAGTAGATATAAAAGTTGAATTTAAAGCATCAGCTAATTTTCCAGAAAAAACAAGTGCTTTTTGTTTACTTTTACATGATCGTATAGTAGAATATAATCCTCTTACAAGCGAAGTTCGAAAACTTGTATAAAAAAAGTAAGAGATTTAATAATTTTTCAGTACATTGAAGTAATTTGCATTGAAGACATACGAGCAGGAAAAAGTAAATATTAAAAAATGAATACGAATATTATAACAGATCAACAAGGATTTAGAGAATTAAGAAATAAATTTATAATTAAAAAATTAGCAGTGTCTTACAATTTAAATGAATTTCAACATTTTTTAATAAAACCGCCATATACTTTTATAACTTTACCTAAAAAACAACAAGATACAGCTAATTGATCACATAAAAATCATCATGGGCTTATATGGGATGAAGGATCAATTGATTTTAAAAGTGTTAAAAACTTTTTAAATTCAAATATTAATAATAAAACAGTATATGTTAAATGATGTGAAAAGAAAAAAATTTTTGAAAAATTATTGAATGGAAATGTGTCTGTTATCAACATAAACGACCTTGGAGCACCAAAACAAGTCTATCTTTATGAGAAAGATCTGCATATATTAAGATGCTCAACTCGTAATGGCATTTGTGCCCTTCAAAATGTATTAGTTTTAAGAAATTTTGTTCAAACCTTATAAAGTAAAACACATGTTATTCATATATATTTGAAACAAATAAATACTTTATTAAAATTTCAAAACAATACAAGTTTTTAATTCATATCCATATTTAAATTAAACAATTTATAATGTCCCCAAGCTAAAGTACTAACACCATCTTCTTGAACACACCGCTTATCATCTAGAAAACTTAACCCTATTTTATTAATTACTTTTGTATAAATTGTATGAATTTATGACCTAAATATATACACATCATTACTATAAAATAATTTCTTCTTATATAAACAATCTCTATAATTTTCTAAACTTAAGCTATTTACATTTGTTTTCTTAATACCTTTAATTTTCCAAATATTTTCGTCTTTCATCATAACCAAAACTTTCTTATTTTTCAAGGGTAGTTTATAAAGATTATCAGCAGGATATTCAGAAGTATCAAAATTGGTAACAATATTATTTCTTATGTCATTATAAAAATCTTCAATTTGAATTGAGTATATAAAAGAATCCGTATCGATATAATTAAGAATAATATTTTCATTATATTTTGGTTTCATATAATCATAATGGAAACTGTACATTTTAAATTTGGATAATTCAAGAACGCAAAATCCGAGATATATTGGTTTGTTATAAAAAGTATGCGTTCGGTTCAATTGTATAGCAATCATATCGCTTGTAAATTGAGTTGAACTATGGAAATTTGGTTTAGCAATTAAAGCCCGAGCACCTAATTTTTTGCCTATGTTCTCCTATTCTGTTAAAATTTTTACATCTTTTCTTTTATCAACATTTTCCATTGTTTTACCGTATGTTGCGTTATTAAGTAACTTAAAAAAATTCTTTTCAAATGCATTTGCAAGTGTCCGATAATGATTATTTAAATATGTATATGTTTTTAACCAAGCTGATTGTTTAAATTGTAATATTCGATGAATTTGTACAAGACTTAAACCATGTTTGATACATTGCTGAAGATTTCTATAATGAATAACGTATCGCTTCTTATTTGTTAGATCTGTAATTAATTTTACATGTTTCGCGTTTGCAGTTATTTTATTCTCAGCACAAAATGGTAAATCGCACGCAATGATTATATTGACTCAGGATATTCTAAATCCACTTTTAATATATATCCAATTTCAGAATTTTCAAGAATATTCATTACATCAATCCCTCCGGAGGTTGCGCCTTGTCGTGGTGGGGCGGCTGAGTAGTTCCCAATGAGACGTTTGAATTAATCTACTTGAAAAAGTGGAAGATATAAACGTGGAGGAAATGAAACCAAACGCAACCAAAAACCCCTAACTCAAGGTGTTATGCGACCCGTGCCGAGGAGTGAATGGTATCAGGGGCAAATGATACCGCTTACGGAGCCTCTAGGGTACCAGGCGACCCCCTAGAGTAATTAGCCTTCCATATGTACAGGAGTCACTGCATATGGCGACCGTTTTTTACTCCAAACTCGTGGGACCAAAAATGGATACCAATAAAAACAAAAACAAAACAATTAAAGGGGGAGAACCTGATCACACCCCTAAAACAAATCAGGTGATCGCGAGTACATCGGGTCTACAGGGAAGTGGATCACCCACACGACCAGAAGTTTCCGATGTACAAACGACTACTGCTGGCTTGAGCAAGCTCAAGCTAGCAGACAAAAAACTGTCCGGCGCGCAAAGGCGAAAACTCGCCGGAGAGGCTGCCCGGGCAAGAGGCGAGACCGGCAAAATCCTGAAGCGAATCAGGGGGGACCACCGAAACCCCCTGTCAAAAAGACAAAGCAGGCTCCACCTGCGGTAGGACAACCCGTCCCCTCCTCGGAGGTGGAGACGGGGCTCACCTACAGGCAGGTGGTGTCTGGTTTGAAAATGGCGGTAGTCTTAGAAGGCTACCCAGAGGCTAAGTTGGATCAGGAGAAATCACCCCAGAAAATACTCCAGCTTCTGAAGACCCAGAACATGGGGCTGAACACAGAAGATTGGAGCATTTGCAGCTCCAGGGAAGAGGAACAGGGCGTGAACCTGGTCCTCTACCTTGACGAGAAGTCTGCGGAAGCGTTGAGAGAAACGGGATACAAAGCGTACCTCGGTTTCTCTCAACTGAACTTCCGAGTGCTGTCGAATCCTGCACATGTTGAAGGTTGTGCAAATAAACCTTCAGCATAGTAGGGCTGCTACAGCGTCTCTCTGCAGGCTGATTACTGCAGAGGGAATAGACGTGGCCCTAATCCAGGAACCCTGGATAGTGAAGAACAGGGTTATGGGGCTCGTAACACTAGCAGGTAAGGTTATTTACGACTTACATGCAGACAAGCCAAGGTCTTGCATATTTGTCAAGAATGGCTTACAGATTTTAACTTTGCAAAATCTCTTTTACAGGGACCTGATTGCAGGGAATCTGACCATCGTTACGGAGGGAGGATGTAGGACAATTACCCTAGCATCTGCCTACCTTCCGTACGATTCGACAGACCCTCCACCAACCAAAGAGCTGGAGAGTCTGGTTGAGTACTGTGAGGACAATAACCTCCAGTACCTTATTGGAGCAGATGCCAATGCGCACCACACCATTTGGGGGAGCTCCAATACAAATAGAAGAGGTGAGTACCTTTTAGACTTTATTATTACTCATAATATAAGTATAATCAACAAAGGTAACGAACCCACTTTTATAAACGCGATACGCGAAGAAGTAATCGACATAACCCTGTCGTCAAGTAAAGTAGAGCCCAATATCTGTAAGTGGGAGGTCTCTAGAGAACCGTCTCTCTCTGACCATAGGTACATAATGATGGCTATCGAGGGCATAGATAGACCAAACATTATGTATCGTAACCCGCGCAGAACAAATTGGGCTGTGTACAGTGAAAAAGTGAACGAGGGGGTAAAAAACCTTAAAAAGTCCATTAAGGATACACTTGACTTAGAGGTAGCCTCAGAACAACTAACGGAGGTTGTTCTCGCCTCTTATCAAGAAAGCTGTCCTATATCAAGGCGGTCCAGCAGGAAGCCAATAAACTGGTGGACCAAAGAACTTGATGCCTTAAGGACAATAGTGAGAAAATTCGTCAATATAGCGAAGAAGACAGGACAGTGGGATGTCTATAGACAAACACTGACTCATTATAATAAAAAGATCCGTGAAGCCAAAAGCAACTCGTGGAAATCCTTCTGCGGGGAGATAACCTCAATCTCAGAAGAAGCCAGACTCCACAGGGCTTTGGCCAAAAATCCCACCAATCCATTGGGCCTATTAAAGACCAAGGATGGGATTTACACGAAAAACGAAAGGGAGACACTGGAGGTACTGTTACATACGCATTTTCCAGAATGTGAAACCTTTCTGGAAACCGATGACCAATCTGCTTTCGATGAGCTCCATCTAAGGGCGAAGAAGGTAGATTGGGAGTTGGCTAAAAGAGCGGTCACGCTGAACAGGACAATATGGGCTGTCAATACTTTTGAACCATATAAAAGTCCTGGTCCAGACGGAATCTATCCAGTACTCTTACAGAAAGGAGGAGAAGCTGTAGCACTGGAACTAATCAGGCTTTTCAGGGGCAGCCTAGCACTGGGCTACATACCCAAAGCCTGGAGGAAGGCTAATGTGATATTTATACACAAACCTGGGAAGGATTGCTCCCAGGCAAAGTCGTATAGACCAATTAGTCTATCGTCCTTCATTTTGAAGACGTTGGAGAGACTGGTCGAAAGGCATATCAGGGAAACCTGTCTGATTGAGAGACCCTTGAGCTCCAATCAGCATGCCTATCAGCCAGGTTAATCATGTGAAACTGCTCTGCACCAACTGGTTGCAAAAATAGAGCACAGTTTACATAACAAGGAAACCACTCTGGGGGTTTTTCTTGATATAGAGGAGGCGTTTGATAACACCTCTTATAACACCATCATAAGTTCTGCTCAAAAACATGGGGTAAGCAACACCATATGCAGGTGGATCAGCCACATGTTAAGAAGCAGAATAGTACAAGCCACTCTGACAGGAGTGGACATACGGATGTCGGTCACCAGAGGGACCCCACAAGGAGGTGTCTTATCACCACTTCTGTGGGATCTAGTAGTGGATGACCTGATTACCGAACTAAACAATGAAGGATTTTACACCCAGGGCTATGCGGATGACATAGTCATCATAACCCGGGGCAAATTCCTAAATACGATATCAGATTTAATGCAGAAGGCTCTGAAAATAGTGGAGCAATGGTGTAGCAGGGAAAACCTCAAGGTAAACCCAGCTAAAACCGCCCTTGTTCCCTTCACGAGGAAAAAGACGTTGGAGGGTCTAAAACCTCTTGTCTTTTTCAACAGTCAGTTAGAGATTTCCAAACAAGTTAAATATCTAGGACTCATCCTAGATAGTAAACTGACCTGGATTAAACAACTGACTGAAATTACGAGAAAGGAAAAAATCTCCCTTTTCAATCTTAAAAGGGCACTCGGTAATACATGGGGAATTAGGCCACATATGGTACTTTGGATGTACGATGTGATCCTAAAACCTATGATAAGCTACGGGTCACTGGTGTGGTGGCCCAAAACAGAACAGAAAAAGGCCAAAATTTAATTGGAACGAATTCAAAGATTGGCCCTTCTGTGAACAACGGGAGCATTCAGAAGCACCCCGACGGCAGCCTTAGAAGCTATACTAAACGTACCTCCCCTTGAATTCGTCATCAAGGGGCAAGCTAGGATAGCGGCGTATAGGCTGTATATGAACAGACACTGGAAGCCCCTGGTGGAAGCCGGGCATGCCAGTTTTCTACAAATAATCAAAGATAGAAGTTTCGAAATGAGACATGATTTCATTGAAACTTCTATGAACTTTGAAAAGAAATTCCTCACCCAGATAACAAGCTGGGAGGAATCGCGTGACAGTCTGGATCAAAGACGGGTGAAGGAACGGGAGCCGGAACACATGGGATAAAACCTAGAAGGGATATAATAATCCCACTCGGGGAATATGCCACTGTGTTCCAGGCTGAGGTATGCGCCATAAACCTGTGCGTCCTAGAGAATTTAAGAAGGAGATATAGAAATAAAACGATCCTCATTCTCACGGACAGTCAGGCGGCGATTAAAGCACTGGAAAGTGTTAAAATCAACTCTAGGGTAGTACTAGAGTGCAAACAAAACCTTAATGAACTGGCAAACAACCACAACAATATTTTGGTGAAGTGGGTGCCAGGTCATAAAGGAATAGCTGGTAACGAAAAAGCAGACGAGTTGGCCAGGAAGGGATCCAGTACACCCCTGATAGGGCCAGAGCCCGCCCTGGGAATTACTAAAAACTTCATTAGGAAAAAGGTGAATGATTGGGTACAAAACCAGCATAAAATTCACTGGATTTCTGATGGAGGAAAAAGACGCTCTGGGGGTCTTATAAAAGAACCGAACAGAGCGATTTCAGACCTGACTAATAACAGGACATTACAAGTTTAAAGTACACTTACAAAAACTAGGCTTCAATATGAATAACCTAGACTGTAGGCTATGTCTTGAAGAGGAAGAAACAGCTACACACATCCTGAAGGAATGTGTGGCACTAGAAAGATAGAGATGGAATACCACTTAGGGCAGAAATCTCGAAGATCTTTCAAATCTAGACTACATAAAGTACGTTATTCTCCTTGCCAAAAGGATAAATGCCTTTATGTAGACAAACAAAGGGTGAGGGATACAATAAGCTTTCTTAAGCTGCAGTGTCGAGGCAACCCAATCTCTTCTCACCCTTGTGAACTAAACTAAACTAAACTAAACTAAACATTACATCAATATTTTCAATTTCTTCTACCCATTTAAAATCTCCATAAGGGAGATATTGAGACATTGCCCACCCATATAAATTGTTTGCATCTACATACATGAGATATGTTAATGGTTTTTCTTCGTCATATCCTTTCATATACTTATTATTAGCTATAGAATGTCTATGACAACACTGAGTGATACGTCCTCTGATACTTCGTTTAATAAATGTATGCATATTAATATCTGTTAATAGTTCAAGTTCGATTTTTGTTACTTTTAACATTGCATCCCACGATAATCCTGGAGCTGTATAATATTGACAAGCATCTAATGAATAAATAGTTTTCAAATACATCTAAAATTTTCAAATACATCTGTTAACAGTAATACATCAGTTATTAAATAAATCTCTAAATAATTCCAAATATTTTGACAATTAAATTTCTCCCAAACTTTTCTAGCATCTTCATAATCTTCATCTGAACAATCACTATTTGTTAATTTCCTATGAAAATTCTCTTGTGTTAGAAGACAATTTTCATTTAGTCGTTTAAATGAATTAATGTATTCATATGGAAAAACACCTTTTCTGGTAGCTTAATTAAATTCTTCTTCATTTTTAAAAACTGAACGAAATGTCTTAAACATGCCAATAGATAAATTTTTGGCTAAAGAATCTAAACTTGACTGCATAAACCTGCTTGAATCCAAAAATCTTAACTCGACTGTATAATTTTCGTTAACAAAAATTCTTTTTGAAAGTGATACATATAATTCTTTATTTAAAGGAATGACATTAATGCCACCTTCAAAAGAAGATAATTCCTTAACAAATAAATGACAATCGTAACCAGAAAAGTTAGGAAAAAATATTGGAAAAAATTTAGATACTCTAAACAATACATTACATTCATTATGAGCTGGCCCTCTATATTTTCCTGTTAAATGGCAGTGATCTGCAACTCTATCATCGCCTAAATATTTCTTACATATATGACATTCACGACTTAAAATTTGACATTCAAATTCATCTAACGTTAAGCTATTCATAGGTAGAGGTTTACAGGTATAATTATTATATAAATTACGAATATCTTCAACTAAATTTTCAATAAAATTCCCGGCACAATCTTCCCCTTAAGTACAAACAAGTTGACTTAAACTATCATTAAAATTACATTTCACATAATAAGAAACTGCACATGGTACATGTTCTTGAATATCTGTTGCTGATGGACCTGATTGATCTGGAAAACAAGTACTTACATTCTTAAGAATGCATTCAAAATCAGCATAAATGACAAAAAGGACATCAAGTTGTCGTTCATAGCGTTCGAATTTCAAAGTAGATTTTTCCAGTGCTGGCATTTTAGTTACTAATTTATTACATTCTCCTCTGTGAATATTTAAAGCGTCTTCTGTGTAAAACTGAATCAAACACCAATTACATACGTAAATTTGACGCTTACAAAATGTGATTTGACTTTTGATTAATCTGTAAATAAAGTACATACATTTTGTTAAAACTAAACAGGATAGAAAATAAATAAATAAATTACCTAGATATATTTTTAATTAAGACATAATGGCATTTATCTCCTTCTTGCATTCTTGCAAACGTATACATACAACAGAGCTACCAAATTTCTCACGAAGGTTTCTGTTGTTATTTCTCTAACAATGATTCCTCGACTGATTCACAGGGAGTTGGTATTTTAGTACGGTCTAGTTTAAGTCACTCTCTTCTTCATATAAATTCAACTTTTTCAAATGTGTCCATATATATAAATATTTAATACCACTAAATAAAGAATTATATGTATCCTTATCAAAACGTATTTACGTGAATGATACGGATACAATTGAGTTGAGATTTTTAGATTCTGCCAGGTTCATGCAATCTAGCTTAGATTCTTTAGTTAAAAATTTAACACCACAAGATTTTGAAGTTGTCAAATCAATGTATCCAGAAGAGGAAGCATTTAAGATGATAACAAGAAAAGGAGTATTTCCATATGACTACATTAACTCGTGGGAACATTTGGATAAGACTTCTTCACCTCCACGAGAAAATTTCAACAATAAGTTGACAAACAGCAAATGTAATGACGCAGATTATTTACATGCTTTGACGATTTGGAAAAAATTCAACTGCAAAAGTCGTTGGGATTATTTAGAGCTTTATTTGATAACAGATGTGCTACTTTTAAGCGATGTTTTCGAAAACTTTAGAAAAGTATGCAAAAATATATATTCATTACACCCTTGTCAATACTATAGAACACCTGGATTATCGTGGGACGTTATGCTTAAACTAACAGGAATAAATCTTCAACTTTTAACAGACATTAATATGTATAACTTTATCAAGAAACGTATTAGAGGAGGTATAACAAAGAAGAAAATTATAACAGCAATAATAATCTGGGTAACATACAACAAGAAAGATTAAATTCTGAATACCAGTTTGATAAAGAAACAGTTGATTTTTACGGAATCCAGAAGAAAAAAATCTTACATCAATACCAGATAATTCTAACATTGGATACATTCTTGAAGTTGATTTGGAATATCCAAAAAAAATACATGATGAACACAATGATCTACCATTTTGTGCAG
This sequence comes from Anthrax anthrax, assembly GCA_963971155.1. Lineage (NCBI taxonomy): Eukaryota > Metazoa > Arthropoda > Insecta > Diptera > Bombyliidae > Anthrax > Anthrax anthrax. The sequence continues at coordinate 34,587,787 of OZ020117.1, forward strand.
AAAATAAAAAGAGTCCGGGATCTAAATTCTCAAAATTGATAACAGGTGTAACCAACAAACAAAATTACATAATACATTATAGAAATTTACAACAATGTGTTCAACATGGATTAAAAATAGTTAAAATTCATAGAGCCTTACAGTTTAAGCAATCATGCTGGCTAAAAACATATATTGACCTAAACACTCATCACCGTACACTAGCTAAGAATGCTTTTGAGAAGAACTTTTCCAAGTTGTTAAATAATGCAGTGTACGGAAAAACAATGGAAAATGTTGATGAGCGTAAGGATGTAAAAATTGCAACTAACTGAGAAAACTGCGGAAAACGTTTAGGCGTTCGTGCATTAGTATCAAAACCAAATTTTCATAGTTTAGCTCAATTTACACAAAACATGGTAGCTATTCAAATGAACCGAGTACAAAAGTATTACAACAAACCGATTTATTTAGGATCTACTGTATTAGAATTATCAAAATGGAAAATGTACGAATTTCACTACAATTATACGAAACCTAAATATGACAAGAACATTTTGTTAAACTACATGGACACAGACTCTTTTGTTTAAACTATACAAACTGAAGATTTCTATAACGATATTAAAGGCGACATTGATGGCAGATTTGATACATCAGAATATGCTCCAGATAATCCATATAATATCCCATTAAAAAACAAAAAAGTATTAGGATTAATGAAAGATGAAAATAATGGTAGAATAATGAAAGAATTTATAGGTCTTAAGGCAAAAATGTATTCAATAGATGTAGAAAATAGTAATGTAGGGGCTTTTTATACAGAAAAAAAATATTTTATGGTAGCATGTTAGTTTTTAGGTCTCATATACATACGTTATATACTCAAAATGTACATAAGGTATCATTAAGTTATATTGATGATAAGCAACATGTGAATGAAGATGGTATAAGTACTTATGCTTGGGGTCATTATAGGTTTAGTGAAAAATAAAAAAGAGTAGTATAAGTTTATATATAATTTTAATAAATTTTATTGAAAACAAAAAAAAAATACAATGTTTCATTTAAATTTGCATCTACATAATGTCTTAAAATAAATATATTTTGCAAAGCACAACGACCGCCATGTATAACACATCGTAGAACATTAGGATGGTTTTGATGTAAAGTATGTAAACTTGGGTATCCTAATTCATCTAAATCATGAACTATAATTTTTTTCTTAAGTGTTTCCCTTATAAATAATCTTTTTGCTTTACCCTTAACGTAAATTATTTCGTCTTTCAGGTTTTTTAATAAAAAAAATATCAAACTTCTAAAAGAAATTGAACCTTCATCCCAATTTATTCCGTGATAATTTCTTGCTAAGCAGTTAACTTGTTTTTGTTCTTTTACGGTTAAAGATGAATACTCGTATGGCGGTTTAATTAAAAAATGTTGAAACTCTTGTACATTATATGATATTGCTAATTCTTTTACAATGAATTTATTATTTCGAGTTTTAAATCCTTGTATATCTATGATGACAATATTTTTCATTTTATAAGATGTTTTATCTCCGTTGACAAACTAATAACTAACTTGCAAATGCTCATGCTTCTTATTTTATTATACTAATTTTCGTACATCACCATTAAGTGTGGATGATGAATTTTGTTTTCTTCTTTTATACAAAAATAAGGTACACCGGTTCAATTGAATGTTAATTACAAAACTGACTTTTTATTAATATATCATTATTAAATACAATGTTCACTTAACAAATTGGAAATCTGAATATATGTTAATTATAATGCGTTTGCTATCAAATTTTATGATTAATTAACCAAAATATTATCTCTATTAAATTTTCAATTTAACAAAACTAACAACTGTATAAAGAATGTCTTTACTGCTCAAACTCTTTCTCAACTCTAACCCTGTCATTTTACTGTACAAAAAAAGTTAAAACCAATCAATTAAAATTGTAATAGGTTAAACATATGATACATTTTAAATTTGACTCTACGTTAAATTACATTATGAATTTTGAACTTAAAATTGTAAAAGGTCAAAGAGATCATGTGTGAAGTGTCTGTTGACATTATACAGATCATGTGCAAAGCATTATACACTATACATCTTGGCCGCCCTGAAAGGAACCTTTCTGAACATCTTCTTCAATCAACAAACAAAGCTTGTGGATAGGTCTGAGAATATCACCAGATTTTGTCTTAACTGTTGCTACTCGCACTAATTTGTCTTTCACAGGATGCACGTTGACAACTCGACCTAGTAGCCATCTACCTGGTGGTAGATTATCTTCTTTTACAACAACTAGATCGCCAATTTTTAAGTTACTGAATTGTTTATGCCATTTCTGTCGTTGCTGGAGTTGAGTTAAATAATCATGGTTCCATTTTTTCCAAAACGATTGATGTAAGTGTTGAACGAAATTCCAGCGATTCAAATGATTGACTTTAGCTTCTTCGAAGGATGTATCTGGATGCGACACAATTCCACGCCCAATCAAAAAATGCCCAGGAGTGAGAACATCAAGAGAGTTGATATCGTCTGATTCAGGAATAAGTGGCCGTGAGTTTAGACATGCTTCGATTTGGCATAAAACTGTAGAAAATTCTTCAAATGTTAGGTGATTGTTACCAACAGCTCGAATTAGGTGATTTTTCATTTGACGCACTGTAGATTCCCAATTACCTCCAAACTGTGGTGCTGACGTAGGAATAAATTTCCATGTTGTCAATGATTTACTTAATTCGTTTTGAATCAATTCATGATGTTTGCTTATTTTGAACAATTTATAAAGTTCAATAAGTTGATTTTTTGCTCCAATGAAATTAGTACCATTGTCGCTATGAATAACTTTAGGATGACCTCGTCTAGCTGTAAATCTTCTCAATACAGCAAGAAATGCTTCTGTAGTCATATCTGATACTAGTTCCAAATGTGTAGCTCTTGTAGTCAGACATATGAATAATGCGAACTCTTCCTTTCCATGAACGAATAAATACTGGTCCAGCGTAATCCACTCCAGTATTGAAGAATGGTGGCGACGGCTGTAGACGACACGATGGTAGTTCACCCATTAATTGTTGACAAACTCTACCTTTCTGTCTTACACATGTGACACATGAATGGATATATTTGTTCACCAAACTTCTGCAATGCAGGATCCAATATTTTTGACGAATTATTCGTAGCATTAATTGTTTGCCTGCGTGCAAGTATTTTAAATGAGTTTCTGCTATAATTAATTGAGCTAATTGGCATTTGTTCGATAAGATAATTGGATGTTTTCTTTCATAACTCAATAAAGCGGCTTCAATTCTTCCACCCACTCTTAATATGTTATCGTTATCCAAAAAAGGATTTAGATTTTGCAACGGACTTCTGGATGATAATGTTTTATGCTTCTGAATATGTCTTATTTCGTCACTTAATGTTTGTTTTTGTGCATAAATTATTAAGACTTTCAATGAATCACTTAGTTCTGCAGTACTGAGTAGATGTGATGCTCTTGATTCTTTAGGCTTTTTCCACCGTAAGCAATAAGCATTAACTCTTATTAACTTTTGCAATGTTGAATATCGAGTTAAGATATTGTCTGCTGATGATTCGTTTGTTTCAATTGAAGCTACATTTACATAAGTAGATCTAATTTCTTCATTAGTATTTACAATACGTTTGAGTTTCACTGCTTGAAATTCTTTTTCATTATGTAAGAACCTTGGCCCATTCCACCAAAGCGTGTGGTGAATTAAATCATCTGGAAACAAACCTCTTGAAGCGCAGTCAGCAGGGTTGTCTTTTGAAGTTACATGAAACCATTTATTCGATGGAATTGTTTGCAGAATTTCTGACGTTCTGTTTGCAATGAAACTTTTCCATTTTCTTGGACAATCAGATAACCATGCTAAAACGATGGTGGAATCAGTCCAACCGAAAATTTCAATGTTTTCAAATTCTAGTGCAGTTTTACATTTGTTGAGTAATTTAGTTGCCAACGCAGCCCCGCACAATTCGAGTCTTGGCAATGTGATTTGTTTTATTGGTGCAACTCGCGTTTTTGATGCAATGAGGTTAACTGATATATCTCCCATGTCACTAATGGTTCGTAAATATATAGCACCTGCATATGCTTTTTCAGATGCATCTGAAAATACATGAAGCTGCAGCACGTACTGGCTTTTATAATGCAACCAGCGAGGAATACGAAGTTGATTGATTGAGGATAATGTATATCGAATTTTTATGTATTGTGTTGCGATGTGCTCTGGAATCTCATCATCCCAGTCAATACCTGATAACCATAGTTGTTGTATCAAAATTTTGACAAGTATGACACAAGGTGCTATGAGACCAAGAGGATCATATATTTTTGAGATTTCAGATAATAATGTTCGTTTTGTTAATTTGTCTTTTGATAGAACCCATTGCTGATTATCATAAGCTAGTGTATCAGTATCTGTGTGCCATTGTATACCGAGCGTTTTGATTGGTGATTTATCAATTACACAAGTATCAGTCGTGGTAGATTGTAAATGATGAAATTCGGACAAAAATTCACTTGAATTTGAACTCCATTTTCGTAACTCGTACCCAGCTTTGTTTAACAATGTAATTAATTCATTCTTTAGTTGTATAGCTGAATGCAGATCATTTTCACCACATAATACATCGTCCACATAAAATGAATTATTGATTGTATTAGATGCTTGTGGATGACTTTCATCTTCATCAATTGCCAACTGTTTCAGAACTCGTGTTGCGAGAAAAGGTGCTGAAGTTGTACCATACGTCACAGTCAACAATTCGTATTCTGAAACTGGTTCTTCAGGCGACCATCTCCATAAAATTCTTTGAAATTTCGTATCAGATTCATGCATACTAACTTGGCGATACATTTTAGCTATGTCTGCCGAGAATGCAACATAGTATTTGCGAAAATTGATTAAGATAGAAAATAAGTCTCTTTGTACAATCGGTCCAACCATTAGAACGTCATTTAATGCTATATTGATTGAACTCTTACGTGAGGCATTGAATACCACCCTTAGACGTGTTGTTAAACTAGAATCTTTAATGACGGCATGGTGTGGCATGTAGAAATTATTTGTATCATTAGTTGCTGATGAATCGATTTTTCTCATATGTCCCAGAAGCTCATATTCTTTTATGAAATTAGTATATTCCTTTCGTAATTCTAAATTTGTATCAAATCTTTTTTCTAAATAAAATAAACTTCGCAATGCATTTGTTTTTGAGTCACCTAAATGAATATTGTCACACTTGAATGGAAGTCTTACTTTGTATCTACCATCTTCTTGTCTTGTGTAATTATTTTTAAAATGTTATTCACATGCCAATTCTTCTTTTGTGAAATTGTCTGATTGAGTTTCAGGTAAGCTTTCTATTTCCCAAAATAGTTTTAATGTTTGTTCAATGTCTACACAGGTATGAAATGAATTTACATGTTTGAAGTTTTGATTAGATGAACCTGTTACTATCCAACCAACTGTTGTTTTGACTGCTGTTAATTGATTTTTTGTATGAATTATTTTTTCTTTCTCAAGGCATTCAAAAAATATATCAGCACCTAGAATGATATCTATTTTGCAAGATTGATAAAAATTTGGATCTGCTAAATTCAATTTGGATACAAATTCTTCTATCGAAGCTTTTGATATAAACCCGTATGATAGATTCTTTGTCAATTTGCTAAGGACTATTGCAGTTGTGGAAATAGAAAAATCATTAAAACGTGAATGTATTTTCAACTGGACTGAACCTCTACTAACAATTGGTTTTGATGAACCTACCCCAGATATCAATACTCTTGAATTTTCTTTTCTCAAATTCAGTTTTTGGATACAAGATTCTGTAATCATGTTTATTTGAGAACCAGTGTCAAACATTGATCTGAATGGTACCAATTGTCCACAATTATTTTCAACCATGACTATGGCAGTCGGCAATAATACTGATTTTATAGATACTACAGAAACTCGCTTGATTCTTGCGTATTTTCATGAATAAGTGAATGATGTTTTTGATTACAAATTTTGCAAGAACCTGATTTACACATAGAGTATGCATGATTATTTTTAAGACAATTTACACACAATTTGTTTTTGACTACGAATTCTTTTCTTTGTTTGACATCTAAATTTCTAAATAAAGCACAGTTGTACAAAAAATGATTATTTTTACATTTGGAACATGAAATCATTGCAGTGGAGTGAACAGCTTTTTGTGGTACACGATAGTTATTGTTTCTGACATTGACATTCGTAATGGTTTGGACTTTTTTCTTGGATGCATTTTGGATTGCTTCTAATTCATATAATCGTTTTTCAATGAAACTTTTTAGTTCAATAAATTTCGGACGTTTATCTGTTGATTTTTGTCTAATCCATAATTGATTTGATTCATGATCTAATTTGTTGGTGATTATGTATATTAACAATATATCCCACTGATCTACTGGCAATTTCAATGCTTTTAAACCCCCTATAGCTTCATTAATATTGTTATAATAATTTTTAAGCTCATGTACAGAAGCTACACTAAATTTAGGTTGATCAAGTATCAGTTATATAAAAGAATCAATAATGCAATGGTCTTTATCGTATTTAGCTAATAGTTCATTATATGCTTGCGCGTAATTATCGTCAGTAATCGACAAATGTTTTATCATGGATGCTGCTTCACATCGCAAACTCATTTTTAAATATTGTAGTTTTTGAGAATTTGTTAATGTTGTGTTTGAATGCACAGATGCGTTAAACAAATCTTTGAAAGATGGCCAATCTTGATAATCACCAGAGAAAGTAGATAAGTTCAATCTTGGTAATCGTATTTCAGCAGTTGTCTGCGTATTTGATAAATTGTTTGTCTGACTCGTTTGAGTAGAGCTTAACCTATCGAGAATAGAAGACAACGTGGTTTGATTTTCGGCCAAACTTTGAAGAGTAGTGTTGAAATTGTCATTAATGTTTTGTATTCCTTGATTTGGAGTTGACGATTGAGCAGGAGTTGTTGGATTTTGTTGTATGATTTTTAGATAATTGCTTTTAACCATAAAGAATTTGTCTTCAAACTCGGTTCTATATTGTTCTTCAATGTCACTTTGTTCTGTGGTGGAAATTAATTCTATCTGTAGTTGAGTGGAATTAAAATCTTCCCATATTTGTTCAAGACGTTCATACCGGAGTTGTATTTGCACCAAATCAATAACACTGGGACTTAATGTAGTTAAATAAGTTTCTGCACGTGTTAATGCTGCCTTATGTAGTGCTCTTTTTTTTTAAATTCGTCCATTTTGTTTATGAATTAATACACTGATAAAATGACTTACCTTGAACACTTGTGACTTTGTTTGATGTTTGTATATAATTTGTATTCAGAATTTTGTTTTTAAAGAAAAATTTAACACTTGTAAATATTATTAATTCACTTGTAATTTTTTACAGATTATCTAAAAAAATTAATGTACTGTCACTAAATTATGTCTTCGACTGTAATTTGTAATGTATATCACTGATAGTTTTTTAATTTAATAGCTTTCAAATATGGCGGATGGCGTCACTTTTTCTACATCACTTATTTCACTATTGGTTTTTTTTTTGTTAATATGGCGTTATGCTCAATTGTTATGAATTTATTTCAAAATAAATTAAATTTAAATTGTATTTGAAATATCTGGATCGAAGGACCAAAAAATTATGGATGATGAATTTTGTTTTCTTCTTTTATACAAAAATAAGGTACACCGGTTCAATTGAATGTTAATTACAAAACTGACTTTTTATTAATATATCATTATTAAATACAATGTTCACTTTACAAATTGGAAATCTGAATACATGTTAATTATAATGCGTTTGCTATCAAATTTTATGATTAATTAACCAAAATATTATCTCTATTAAATTTTCAATTTAACAAAACTAACAACTGTATAAAGAATGTCTTTACTGCTCAAACTCTTTCTCAACTCTAACCCTGTCATTTTACTGTACAAAAAAAGTTAAAACCAATCAATTAAAATTGTAATAGGTTAAACATATGATACATTTTAAATTTGACTCTACGTTAAATTACATTATGAATTTTGAACTTAAAATTGTAAAAGATCAAAGAGATCATGTGTGAAGTGTCTGTTGACATTATACAGATCATGTGCAAAGCATTATACACTATACAAAGTGGGTTGTATATAATTATTATATCATGTAAAAGTAAACAGTATGCATTTGTTTTTGCTGGAATATTACCATCTGTTTGCAGTTCTATTCTCACATCTACTGGACCAGATTTAACAATTTCATTTTGATGTGAACAGTCAATAACAGCAATTGGTGCTATTTCTTTAAATTCACTCCATTTTAGTTATGCATGGTTTTCTTTACCATAGTATGATTCTTGAAATTTCATATACATATCATACACTAAATCATACCGATTACGGTCATACATAATATTGTTGCAAAATTGCTAACAGATGGCGCCACCCCGTCTGTAACGTTTTTCAAGATTATCGAACGAATCCATCGTGTGCGATCGATTAAACAAAATTTCGAATATCGATTCGCACACCATGATCTTGATTGATCTTGAAAAACGTGGGTGGTCGGCCATCATTTTTTCTTCCTTCTTTAGGTAGACCTTGACCTAGTAAGACGTTGATTAAAGTCGTTCGTGCGGTGCGGTTTATTTTGCAAAAATAAAAAATAAAAAAAAAAAAAAAAAGTTTTTGAAAATTTTAAATTTAAAGTTCTATTCGGGACGAAAAAATAGACAAATTTAATTTCAAAATTTAATTCGTAAAATTTGTGATTTTTCTTTTAAAACTAAAATAAAAAAATAAAAATTGATAAAGACAAAAGAAAAAGTGAAAAGTGGACATAAAGAAAATTGTGTTAAAGGGCGCCCATAAAAACAAAGAAATAAAATACAATAAAATAAAAGGAGCAAAATTAAAAGGACGAAAACAAAATCAAAGAAAAGGGTAAGTTGAAAACCTAATATAATCAGTGAATGTTAAAAAAAAAATAAACGTGTTTGGTGCATTTTTTTTTTTTTTTACGAACACCCCTTGCTTGTACAGGTGTTCAAACAAAATAAAATCATAAAAAAAACCTCTCGGGAACCGCTAGTCGCGTTTTTTTCCCTTGCTCGTTAATTCGTAACGAACAAATTCGCGACTTCTTTTGTTACTTTGAAATTTACAAGTGCCAGTAGTTTGTATTCACGTTTATTTCGGGAACGTACCCCTATATATAAAAACAAAACAATCTTGTAAATTTTCTAACATTGGTGTCAGGTGTGGGGTACGTTCTGTTTTAGTGATAAAACAAGTTCACGCGAAGTGAAAATTTTCACGCGAAATATCACGGTTTCACGCCTGTCGTTTTAAGTTTTGTTTTTTTTGCCCTTTATTCTAATTTTTATTTTTTCCTTCGAAATGGACTTTGTAAATATTTCGCATGGTCAGGCCTCGCCTTTGTCTCCCCCGTTAACTGCCCCTGACCAGCTTGTGAAATTATCGGGTCAAATGAGTGTTCAAAACCGAATGTTCGCGGAGTTGTGCAACACCATGAAGTCATTCGTAGAGTCCTACGGAGCATTTAGGGAGCAACCCTGTCCTTCATCGGAGCACTTGGTGCCACCGCCTCTCGAATATGCTTCCGTAGGTGATGTTCACGAACAAGAACACGGCCATTTTTCGAGTTCAATAGATTTGTTTGATTTTCCGGCGCCTCCTGCACCATTTAATCAGCCCCTAGTGCTTGATTGTGCCGCGCCCACGGCCATCAACGACGCCCCTGTTCACGCTGAAGATGCCGTGATCAACGCGCCCCCTAAATTTTCAAACTCGTCCACTCCACTGTTTCCCGCACATCCACCGACCGCTGATAGACATAAATTTTCCGGTTCACCCTCGTCGTCTTGCACTCCTATCAGTGACAACACTGCGCCCGCCGTTTCCACGCCACGAATTAAAACTCCGCTAAAGCTTCCTGCGGATAAAAACAAAAACCGGAAAATCGGGACGATAAAATTTCTCAATCGTAAAAAAGGTTACGGCTTTATTAAGCGGCTAGATAATGGACAAGAAGTGTTCGTGCTTCGTGGCGACTTCCGTAAGTCCAATGGTGAACGACGAGCTTTACGGAGTGGCGACGTCGTTTCATTTTTTATTGTCGCCACGGATCGTACGCCCCGAGCTCTAAAGGTATGTCGCGAACCCAAGCTTCTACGGAAAAGGCCGCCAAGGACAGCGCCTCTTCATTCGCGCCCAGGATGTCCAACTGCCTCTAGTCCACCGGAACCGTTTGCCGCGTCGTCCCATCGTAGATCGCGACGGACAGCGCCTCCTCCTTCGCGCCCCAATTGTCCGCTTGTCCTTGGTCTACCTAAGCCCTCTGGTTTGTCGTCCCATCATAAACCGCCACGGATAGCGCCTCCTCCTTCGCGCCCCAATTGTCCGCTCGCCACTGGTCCACCTAAGCCCTCTACCATGTCGTCCCATCATAAACTGCCACGGACAGCGCCTCCTCCTTCGCGCCCCAACCGTCCGCCTGCCTCTTGCCCACCGAAGTCCTCCGCCGCGTCTACCCGTAATATGCTATCGCGCGCAGCGCCTTCAGCGCCATATCACGCACGTGTCGCGTATACTAAGGACTGTCGGCGAAATACTTCCACTACTGGAGCGGCTTTAGTGAAGCCCTCTGCTCCAAAGGCTTCTCCCAAATATGTTGCCTGCAAACTTAGTTTGCTGCGTGCCTCTTCTATGCACACCACCTCATAATCCAACTGACGTCCACTGACCCCATTGGGCAGGAGTCAGTGGAAGTATCAGACCCACTTGTCATCCTAATTACTGTCGTAACTGCCAGACCCTATCTACTGGTTCAGTTAACGACACCCTGTGTAGGATGATAATCCACAAAGGAGCCACGCGAACTGTTAACACCCCTGAGTTCTGCTTGACGGCTCTTACGGTGAGAGTCTACCTTCGTCTACCTGCATTGACAGTGTCTCTTGAAAACAACGCCTGTCAAAGTAAAGGCTGTAGTTCAAATTTCGGCCGGGAATTTTCTCCTTGTTTATCCCGCCCATGTAGCCGAAATATTTGAACTTTGCAAACTGGGGATGAAGTGTTGAAGACAATCAATGCATTCTAGACTTGGTTCTGAATTGTCGCATTCGTTTTTTTTATTGTGTCCTCGCAAAAGCTTGATTTCTTTAATTAAGTGGCAATGACACCCCTTGTACCGCCCTGGCCTCTGATGAAGTCGTTTGCCGCTCAGCCATTTGCTTCCCTTTCTAAGCAACTGAGTGTGCTGTCGACATTGAACCAGAGTTTCCAATGGTACGGTGTTAACCACGACCAATAATTTGACATACGTCACTCATTATTTCGTGCCGGACATTGTCCCCTTTTAGGCCGAAACAAACCAATTGATCAATGTCATCAAGCTCAGACCGGAATAACTTTTCCAGTCTAGTAACGCAGACGTTTTATTCCCCCAGGAAGCCCCTTTGAAACGGTTGTTTACAGAGTGTCAGTCCGCCTTTTCCCTGTCCGAGAATGACTGGGACGGACCTTATGCATTTCGGATGTCGCACATCCACATAATGACTCTCACCGTATGACTGTCGTTCGTCACGATCATTTGGCTCCTGCCTATCTATGATCCACCAGCTTACCACCTTATCTGCAACCTCACACCCTAGAGTCCCGCTGATGCATTAAGCTCGGTTGGAACTTCGAGCTTTTAACGGGGGGGGGGGCAATGTTGCAAAATTGCTAATAGATGGCGCCACCCCGTCTGTAACGTTTTTCAAGATTATCGAACGAATCCATCGTGTGCGATCGATTAAACAAAATTTCGAATATCGATTCGCACACCATGATCTTGATTGATCTTGAAAAACGTGGGTGGTCGGCCATCATTTTTTCTTCCTTCTTTAGGTAGACCTTGACCTAGTAAGACGTTGATTAAAGTCGTTCGTGCGGTGCGGTTTATTTTGCAAAAATAAAATATAAAAATAAAAATAAAAGTTTTTGAAAATTTTAAATTTAAAAATCTATTCGGGACGAAAAAATAGACAAATTTAATTTCAAAATTTAATTCGTAAAATTTGTGATTTTTCTTTTAAAACTAAAATAAAAAAATAAAAATTGATAAAGACAAAAGAAAAAGTGAAAAGTGGACATAAAGAAAATTGTGTTAAAGGGCGCCCATAAAAACAAAGAAATAAAATAAAATAAAATAAAAGGAGCAAAATTAAAAGGACGAAAACAAAATCAAAGAAAAGGGTAAGTTGAAAACCTAATATAATCAGTGAATGTTAAAAAAAAAAATAAACGTGTTTGGTGCATTTTTTTTTCTTTTTTTACGAACAGCCCTTGCTTGTACAGGTGTTCAAACAAAATAAAATCATAAAAAAAACCTCTCGGGAACCGCTAGTCGCGTTTTTTTTTCCCTTGCTCGTTAATTCGTAACGAACAAATTCGCGACTTCTTTTGTTACTTTGAAATTTACAAGTGCCAGTAGTTTGTATTCACGTTTATTTCGGGAACGTACCCCTATATATAAAAACAAAACAATCTTGTAAATTTTCTAACAATATTTAAATTATCATACGGATATGTTTCAGAATTTAAATAAACTTTTATGTTAGTAAGTTTACAATGATCGAATTTACTAGCATCCTTGTTTTTTCTATTTTGTTTGTCTGTTTGTAGAGCAACAATCACAAATCGGGCTTTTTCTAATTGTGGTGTAGTCTTAACGGTCCAAACAAGATGATCTGTTTGCGGTGCGCTAGGATATTCATGCAAGTCCCAGCTTCGAAAACTTATACGAGATGATTTTCCATTTTGAACAAATTTAAGTAAACGAAGTCTTTCTTCATCTGATACACTAACATGTGGTATTTTCCACATCACTTTTGTAACTGTAAGTTTAGAACCCTCGACTGTTGTTTGAATTGCATTTAAGTCTGTTCTTGCACGAATTAAAATCAAGTCATGTCTTGCATTTGTGATGATTTTTTTATAATCTTCTGCGAAACCTAATATCATTTTCAGAGGAATACAAAAACTAAAATTTCCAGATGTAGGATTTATAGTTTCGTTTGGTGACCATCCTGCATTATGAAGCATAGAACTTTCGTTTTGATTTAATGATATATAATTTTTTAATGAAGTAGTAATTCCAACATTTTTAGTACGATCAATTACGACACCATTTAACTCATAACGTATTTTATCAAATAAATATTATGTACAATTATTGTTAAGTTTATAGTCAGCTAAATCTGTACCATCAGTTTTTTTCAGTGTACCGTCAATGTAAATAATGCTTTCACTTGGACGTACATACAGATCTTGATTTTGTATTGAAATCCGTATTTCATCATTATTTTTAAAAGAGTCTACAAAAGGAGAGTAAGTATGATACTCTTTTTTTGTTATTCGTTCATCAAAATAAGGTTGTTGTGAAATATTCAGTATATCACTCATTATGAGTTTTTAAAACAAATCCCAGAGATTCAAGAAACTTTCTGTTTTCAAAAGTTAATTTAGCTCTCGATTTCGATGTTACTCCTTTAAGAGTTGAACTAGAACTAGCAACATTTCTGCGATGTATTGGACTTATATTTATATTTTTGTTATAAAGAATCATTTCTTTTTTTTATTCTGGTTTTAAATGTAATCTGACTGTAATATTTTCGTCTCTGACATTTATTAAATTTCCGTCTTGATCAACAATTCTAATTACGATCGATCTGATTTGTTTAACGTTAACTGGTAAATAAATGACATTTTTAGGAACCTCTGTTATTTTATACCCTGGACCGACATCCGATGAAAACTTATGAAGAGTATGCACAGGTATATTATTACAGTTTACTACAAAATAACAGAATGTCCGTTGGGAATTTGTTTTTTATAGACGAAATTTAAAAATTTTGGTAACAAATATAGTACATCTCAAAAAACGTTAAATTAGGAAATCATAACAGTGGTGAAATAATAGAGCTAAATAGGCCTGATAATAACCGGAAATGTGCAAGGTATTATTATATTATTATAGTATAGGTAAAGTATAAGTAAAGTATATGTAAATTACCTTTCAGAGATATTTTGTTTTGTTGGTACATTTTGAAAAATTTTATTTTCTGCAAAAATGCACACGCACATTAAAAAAAAGTGAAAAAAAAATCTGGTAATTCAAAACCATTTTCCGTTCAAACAAATTTTTAAAAAACAAGAGAAAAATAAAAAGCATTATGCTATATGTTATATATAAACATTATGTTATATATACGAAGGTCGCATACATATAAATATGAATATGCATAAAATATCCTTAAATATAAAAACGCATTAAAACAACAAAAACGAAAGAGATATAAGGCGCAAAATTAAAGAATGGAAAACTAAAGAAATGACCAAATATACCCATAAAAAAGAAAACAACAACAAAAACCAGAACAAAGATGTAAACCCAAATACAAAATAAAACCTAAAGAAAAAAAAAACAACCACCCAACTGTAAACAAAAAAAAAAGATAAGGGAAAAAGGGAAAGTATGGGAATTTAAAAAAAAAACAGCTCATTACATTCACTAAATTGTTTTTTTTTATTTATTCAAATTATAATTTTTATTTTATTTTTACGCATTAAAACTCCCTATCATCTAGGGTATTATAATAACGCGGGGGCAAATAACCCCGATGATGTAAAATCCTTAGGTATTCCCCAAATTCATCTCTATACCGGATACGGGCGCAGTAACCATTGATGTAAATCTCCTGCTCTATCTAAACAAAAAAAAAAAAAAGAAGAAGAAGAGTAATTCATTAATTAGATACTGTCTTACAAAAAAAAAAAAAAAAAAATAAATAAATAACATTAAAACACTAAAAGAAAGAGAAGAAGAGAACATATTAACTTACCACTAAACCCGTTGGAGTAACCCCAAAGGACAGGGTATACTTCCCTTGTCAGGAGTAATTAAAACCTATAGATTTGGAGTGACCGAAGTCAGCCACTCGAAATCGTCCTCAAGGCTTGGCCACGTAACCTCAGCTGGAGCACGCATAGGGGCCCGCAAAATATCAATAATGAGAAATACTGAACAAAAAGAAAAAAAAAAAACAAAAACAAAAAAAAAACACAAAAGGGGTGAAAACGTAAAAAAAAGAAAAAAATATATATCATAATAATAATATTTAATACTATAATAATATCCCCCCCGGAAGTTGCGCCTTGTCGTGGTGGGGCGGCTGAGTAGTTCCCAATGAGACGTTTGTATTAATCTACTTGAAAAAGTGGAAGATATAAACGTGGAGGGAATGAAACCAAACGCAACCAAAACCCCTAACTCATGCGACCCGTGCCGAGGAGTGAATGGTATCAGGGGCAAATGATACCGCTTACGGAGCCTCTAGGGTACCAGGCGACCCCCTAGAGTAATTAGCCTTCCATATGTACAGGAGTCACTGCATAAACAAAGTTAAACGAAAAATAGGTATAATTTCAATGTCTTTCGAATTCCAAAACAATTTTCTTAGCCTAAAAAAAGGAACTATATGTTACATTCAAAACGAACGAATCCAAGATTTTGATAAAAAGTATGATTAGATGTCTTTGTGGACTAATTTATTTTTTACATTTATAAATCTCTGTGTAGCAGTTTAGATCGTTCTTCACAGCTCGTGCTACTTTTGAACTTTTTTTCAAAATCTGAATCATTTTCATGGAGAATTTCAAGTGCTTCGACAAATAAGTTGAATGCCTTACTCAGCACTTTAGAAGTCAATTCTTTCTTAATAAATAGGGTATCAAAAATATATAAATAGGGTATTCCCCTGTGTTGAAATTTGGTATTAATTCAATGCCGACGCAACTTCGAAAAGACGCAAAGTGAAAGCACAAAAAGTTGTTCAAAATACACTCTTGCTGCACTCGTATTCCATATAAGGCTGTCGTGATTGGCTCCTTGATGAGTTGCATCAACGTAACGTATCACCATATCCGCGTAACAAATCTTATCTCACAAAAAAAAAATATAAGAAATTGTTTACATGTTGTTTTATATATGTATTACTTTACTTACAATCATTACGTTTAAACTATAAAAACCTTTTCGGTTGTAATATAGATGTTCGTCTCTTTTCGGTTTTATTATTTTTACGTGGGTACCATCCACGCAACCAACCACTCCTGGGAATCTTATCCGATTAAAAAATGACATTTTATTTTGATTTAATTCTTCTTCTGTCATTCTAAGTTTTATATACTTCGGACATAATTTTTCAAGATTCTCCAATACTTGACTCAAAATTTTTGAAAATGTTGATTGAGCCATGCATACTTCAAAATCTTTGCCTGATCCATGTTGGTAGGAACCCTCAGCTAAAAATCGAAGAGATGCCGTCAATTTTAATATAGGAGGTATTGAACACCCACTATTTTTAGCGTATAAATCATCTTTGATTTCTTCCAACACAAAAGAAAAAACTTCCTTATTCATATGGAAGTTCTTTTGAAATATAAAAAAAAATCACTTTTAGCATTTGTATTTTATTCCGTACATACATATACTATATATATATGACCATACTTACAAAAAGCTTGGCAGTTGTAGAGGATCTGAAATATCCCTTAATGTTTTTCTTATTAACTTTATTTCTTCATTTTGTTCGGCCTTTTCTTCAATGGCTAAAACAAACATCTCTACACTATCCATTTTTATAGTTTTTTCAAAATATCACGAAAAAACAAAAAAAAATTTTTTTTAATTAAATCGCACAAAATCTCTTTAAATAAAAGCACAGATATCTTTACATTAAAACCAGAATTTTGACCCATTACACATTTCGTTTTCGTTTTATTTCAATCTGTTCTGCGAATATGTTTCACATTGCATTCGATCGAATCCTGGAATACCTTTTATCTGTTTGATCGAACGAATGAAATTCGTATTCGATTCGATTCGATCGAAAGTCGGAATAAGGCTGAAAATTTCAATGGAATGAAAAATGTGGAAAAGCATTTGAAGAATTAAAATTTACGTTACCAAATCCCCCATTATTAGTATATCCGGATTATAGAAAACCGTTTTATTTAACAACTGATGCTAGCGAAGAGGCATTAGGAGCAGTATTGTCACAGGGTGAGTTAGGGAATAAACAACCGATAGCCTATGCAAGTAGAACATTAAACGATGCAGAAAGAAGGTATTCAACCATAGAGAGAGAAATGTTAGCCATAGTATGGGCTACAAAAAATTTTAGATGTTATTTATATGGAAGGCATTTTACAGTTTATA
Source organism: Anthrax anthrax (assembly GCA_963971155.1). Classification (NCBI taxonomy): domain Eukaryota; kingdom Metazoa; phylum Arthropoda; class Insecta; order Diptera; family Bombyliidae; genus Anthrax; species Anthrax anthrax. The sequence continues at coordinate 34,605,123 of OZ020117.1, forward strand.
CAGATCATAAGCCATTAATAGGCATTTTAAAATTAAAAGATACAACGATAAGATTAGCTAGACTTCAAATAAAATTAGCAGATTATGATGTGAAAATTGAGTACAAAACAGGAAAATTAAATCAAAATACAGACGCCTTAAGTAGAATACCTGAAGATAATAACCAAAATAATGACGAAAATTTAGATAAAAATACTGTTTGTAACGTAATTACTAGAGCTTGGCATCGTGTAAATAATGAAAAGAAACGAAAAAATTCATCCGAAAAAAGTATAAATGAAAATCAAAATGAAATCGAACAAGAAATATCAGAAAATTTACAAATAAGAAGAAAAGACAGTGCAAAAATATTAACTGACGAAAAAGATATTCAAACAATTTTGCATGAGTATCATGACACTCCATTAGGTTGACATCAAGGTGTGTTAAAAACATATAAAAGAATAAGGCAATTTTATAAGTGGAAAAACATGTTAAGGGATATACAAAAATATATTAATAAGCAGGTGAACAAAACAAAATGCCCATGGTAATCACAGATACTGCAGATCAACCCTTTGAAAAAGTTTATTTAGATATCGTAGGACCTTTACCGGAAACAAATAACCATAATAAATACATTTCAACCTGCCAAGATGACTTGACAAAATTTTTAGATTGCGTTCCATTACAAGATTGTGAAGCTACAACAGTAGCAGAATAATTGTACAAAAATATAATTTTAAAATATTCAGTAATACCTAACAATTTAATAACAGATCAGGGATCAAATTTTTTGAGTGAAACGATGAAAGAATGATGTAAATTATTAAAAATTAAGAAATTACAAACTAGTGCATACCACCCTCAGTCAAATGGTTCATTAGAGAGAACACATGGACCATTAGTCGAATATTTAAGAACAATTGTTGATAAAAATCCATCAGAATGGGATGAATGGTTAGCTGAAGCAATGTTAGTACATAATCATTCACCTCATACAGGTAGTAAATTAACTCCAATACACGCTTTATATGAAAGAGATAGGCCATTACCATCCGTATTAAATAAATCACCAGAACCTATTTATAATTTTGATAAATACTGTAATCAAGTTAAATATAAAATGCAGAAAATTCGTGAAATAGTAAAACAAAATTTAATTTCACAAAAGCAACACTCAGAGAATTATTATGATAAATACACAAGAATAGAAAAGTTTCATATCAGTGAAAAGGTTTTAATTCAGAATAATGCAAAAAAACATAAGCTGTGGAATGGTCCATATGAAGTAATTAGAGTGAATTCTGATGTTAATACCACAATTAAAATTGGTAGAAAGTTAAAGGGAGTGCATAATAACCGTTTGAAAAAAATTTTAAAAGGGGCATAAGCCTATATATATATGCGAGTGCAGTAAAAACAATTACCGTGTATGGAATTCATTTAGTGTTTATTAAAAAAAAAAAAAAAAAAAAAAAACAATTCTTTTAAGTGAATCAGTACAATACAAATTAAAGTAGTCTCTTGTATTTTCCTAGGGAAAACGCAAACAAAGGACATACAAATCAAAATAATAATTAAACAAAAAAATATAAATAAAATTTCTTGTAATTTTATTAACAAATGCGTAAGCCATATCCACCCATTAAGTAGGAGTAGTAGCCTAAAAGAAAGCTAAAAAATTTTACATTAAACATATAATACAGTAAAAGCAGTTTTTTTTAAAAAAACAGAGATGCTAGTACAAAAGAAAAATTAAATATAGAAGGAAAATTAAAATCTAGCACATTACACAACCGTGGTAGTTATATTCGTCACGAATTTAATATCATTTTTTTTTTTAATGGCAATTAACTTTGCAAACTGTTTTTCACATGCAAACTGATGATGCATATAAAAACAGGATGTAAAAAACAAAAGAAAATGACGTAAATAAAAATAATAAACGTACTAAACTATAGTGGATAACCATGATATTAAAAAAAAATATATATATATATATATATATGAGAAAACATAAAAAACAACGAAAATATGTATATATATATAGGATTCACTCTGTATGTACATATGTACGTAAAACTTTTCCCAGTTTTCAATGCACCAGTTATATGTATATCTCAAAATTATTAGCAAAACCTAATATCCTCAAACATTGGCAAGATTAAAAATCAGGACCAATTACCAGACACAGTGAAGAAGGAGGAACAACCACAAATCCAACAATTTTTTTTTAGTTTAAAAAAAAAGATTTCCGGAATTTTGAAAGAAAAAAAAACCTTTATAAAATATTTATTTCGAAAAAAAAAATTTTAATTTACAATAAACGCTATATTTAAAATTAAAAATAAAAACGCAAGGGCAGGTAACCCTTACGACGAAGAGATCTCAACAGCTCCGTTGTACGATCCCGGTAGCGAACCTGGACTCGTTAGCCATTGGCGACTAATTCTCGCTCGATCTGAATAAAAAAAAGAAGTAGAAGGTATAACTTAAAGATTTTCGAATATCTTATTAAGCACTTACCACACATGCCCCAGAGGAATAGCCTAAGATATAGTTGAAGAGTCATCACATAAAAAAATAAATAACTCTAAATCCGGAACGGTTGTTACAAGAAATTCCAAATCTTCTTCAACGGTGGGCAAGTCTGAGCCTGCAGGGCCTTGGTGGGGTGCTCTAAGTATGTCCTCCAGAACCTCCATGATGACGTTAAATTCCTAAAATAAATATTTTTACCAACAACATTAATAAATATCACACGTAGGAAATGTAGTGTAAATTAATTTAAAAATAAAAAATAAAATAAAATAAATAAATAAATACAAAAAACAACGATAAGAACAGAAATATTTAAAAAAAAAGAAATTTATTACAGCTTAGGTACTACATAGTACTTACCATTCTTGTTGTTGTTGCTACGACTATAAATTAATAAAAAAAACACAAAAATATACATAAACACGACCCGAAAATTTAAAAAAAATCCACGCACTAGAAGTTATTTTGACAATTTAATTTCAGCTAAATTGTTTTGCAAAACTTATACTGAAATAACTGTCAATAACCCAAAATACCTTACAATGGCAAAATTTTCTTTAATAAAACAAGTAGTGAATGTCCAGTCCATAGAGGATGAAGATGCAATAATTGTGAAAATCTAAATTCCTTTAATATACAAAGAAAAAAATGAATTATTTAAACTTCACTTGATGCCACAATTTAAAAATAACCAGTTACCAACAATTACTAATTTAAACGCCAATTTCATAATAAATTCCACCACTTATACCTATTTAGAATATAACTGTAATGAATTTAAACAAAACTGCAGAAAATGTAATACGGGGATTCATTCAACAACAACCATACGCAAACAAGAACAAGTAAAACTAGGTGGTGAACACAATACAACTTGTCTAACAGCAATAATAACCAGGAAAACCGAGTCAATCAAAACTTTACGTCTACAAAAAATACTAACACAGTTTACTGACACAATGATTAAATTGCACACAAAAAACACCTGGTTATTTATATTTCAACAGGAACACCAAATGAAAATACAGTGCGCATCAACCCAGTTCACGCGACAGATAAAAGGAACAGGGGTACTGTCACTGACTGAACCATGCTCATTTGAAATAGATAACAGAGAATTACCATACGAAGGTAATAAAGATACAACAGTAACTTTCCAGGACGTTGAAATGTTACAAGAATCCAACTTAGAACTAGATTCTTTTCAAATAAATTTGCAACCCGACAGAACAACCCAACAGAATATAGCAAATACAATAAAGCACATAAAAATTGATAACAGCCGATTACTGGAACAAGGGAAAGATATCGATGAATTAAAAAATGAAATACTGCTAACAGAGCAAAGAAGAAATGAAGAAAAAATAACATTTCAAACTAATGTGAACAGTGGTGTAATAACAATAATAATAATTATAATAATTTGTGTAATAATAATAAAAATAATGGAAAAAACCAAAGGGACAACCATAGAACCTTTAGCACAAGCGCATACGGAACCTATACCATTCCAGGACAGTAAGGGCAAAACAAATCCTAAAAGTGCAATAAACAAGGAGGATATGCAAATAAGAATTCCATCGACAAAGACCATAATGAAAGATGGTACTAGTATCCCTTGTATCTATCAGGCATAGAATTATACAGATTATAAAGTAACTCAACAGCAATTTCATCCCAAGCGGTTAAAATTGCCTGTTTAAGTGCTTCAATATTTTCAAACTGTCTGCTGTTACTATAAATTCTCGAAGCCATCGTGAGGGCCATTCGAGAACGTTGATGTTTTCTTGTAAAAACCAACATCTCATGATGTGTGTGGCCGTTGTAAGAAATAGCTCCCCTAATCGTTACAGACCCTTCACGGCTATGCCGCTTAGATGAAATTAGCTCCTCACGTCTGACGTCATGGAAATAAAAAACATATCCATCTGGACCATCTAGGTTAAACCTTTTTTCATCTGAAAATATTACTTTTTTCCACTCCTTGATCCAAGCCGTATGACGACAAGCAAAATCAAACATTTATTCCTTATGTGCTTGGGTGAGCGGTGGTTTTTTGTTTTTAAACGTCTTCGCTGCAAATTTGGGCTATCGTGTATAATTCACCTCACAGTCCATAAACTCGCAGTTGTCCCTGCAACAGCCGCTATTTGACCAGCTGACAATGTGAAGTTAGATGCTTCCCTTTGAATCTTCCTTCTTTCTCTTTCGGTGGTGGCTGTTTTTACTCCCCCTTTGTAGTTTCTACCATAATTCTCTGGATGACGTAAAAATCGGCTTATTACATTAGCACTCCGTGCAATTTTTCGGGCGATTTCTCTGAAGTTCTCTGTTTTAATCGCCTGTATTTTTCCAATTTCTTCCGGTTGCAAACCTTTTTTTTTACCCATTTTTTACAAAATATTATAAAATATAATTTAGTATTAAAATACAATTTTTAATTTTAAGTATCGCCTTGAAATACTCAAATTAAACTAGTGCCCGTAATCAATTGCACCACTCTTTTATAGCAATTTTTAGGAAAAACCCAATTTACCTTCTTTTTAAAATTGGAAGTGTGAACAAAACCATGTGTTTTTATTGCATAAGTTGTAAACAAATAATCTATAACACATTTGTTTCCACATACCTCTAAAGAAAAATTTTTGAAAAAAACTAGGTGTCCGTATGCTGTTGCTCCGCACTGTAGGTAACTGATTTGTATCATTATTTTTCGTTTTTATTGATAAAGCACGCAGAAGTATAGTAAATGTACAAAAAATAGCATATTGCAGTATAAAAGCCTGAATCACGCAAAAAAGTCTAAGAAGTGCAATCCATCAAAATTTCTGGTAATAGACAACGTTCATAAAAATTTTTCGATTTTTTCGCAATTTCATTTCGGTATGCGAGAATGCATCTCGAAATGTCCTGACTACGGAACTCGGCAAGTAACGCGCTCTTCACATCACTCCAACTCAAAGGTGAAGTACGACCATATAACCAATACCAGTTTAAAACTTTGCCTGACAGAAACTCATGGACATGTGAGGCTAACACATCATTAGATATACGATCGGCGTTTGAAAGCGTCTCAATACGAAATATGAATTCTTCTACTGATAATCCAAACTTTGTGCCATTAATTTCAAATTCCATCTTCTAAAAGGGCTTGTGGGTCTACGTACATTTGAAATGGGACGAGCATTATTCGTTAAGCGATGTTGACATGGATCTTTGGAGATATGGCGAGGCATCAGATTATGAGCAATGGTTCGTTGAGGTGAGAGATTTCTTCTAGCAACATGTTAAGGTGAACTTAAATGAAGTGAACTGACAGAGGTTGTATCTAATGAAATGTAATCATGTAAGTGAACATCAGGTTATTCAAAGGCATCAGTAAATATATCAACACTCATTGGTGGAAACTCTGAAAATGTTTTTGAATATCCTGGCAATGGTGACGTATCAACAAATTTATCTGGAATTCCTTCTGTTGGTTGCGTTTGAACGAAATCTCTCTTATAACCAACTTTATCATAATCATGACGAGCAATGGTAGAAATCTGAGGTGGTACTTATAGCACGGATAGGACAGTCTGTCCTAAGTCAGTTGATTCCCACGTCGTCTGTTGTTTTTAAATGATAAGACCGGATCTTCTTTTAAATTTATAGATGTTTTATTTAACACTAAATGCATATGCTTAACAATGCTTGACCCTATGTTATGTCTCATACTATTATGTTTACAATTTTTTATGCATGTATCTTTAAACCTATATATATTTGCCTCTTTTCTAATATTCTAATTTCTATATATATTATGGTCGACCCTTTTATAATACCACCCTCGTAAAATCTTTATGATAGAATGATAGAGAAAGATAAATTATTGATTATTATTAATTTATTTATTAACGAAAGGGAAATGGAAGAAATATTATTTGAAAATAAAAATTTAAAAATTCATGTGTCAATTGTCAAAAAGTACTAAATTCAAAATCCGAATCTCAAAATTCACTTTAAAAATTAAAATACAATTTTAGAACAAAATGAATTTTTGGAAATGATATTTTTGAAAATTCATTTCATTTTTCATTTTTTCTATTACAATTAATATACCAATTCAGGTCTGTTAAATTCTGGGTCTACTATAGGATGGGCCTTCGAATAATTTATTTTAATGTTAAGTTTTAGAGCCGGTGTTTGATTAGTAATTTGTTTAATTACAAATACATTTATTTGAGCACGATAATTAGTGTGGCAAGACTCAATTTTAATAGTTGCTTTTTTTAACCTTTGCAGTATTTGTAGTTTCTAGACCTACAACTTTAATATTTGTGTTAGAACATTTAAAATTTAATCTCTTGCAAGCAGATCTAGTTATAAAAGATACTTGTGATCCTGGATCTACAAGTGCACGCAATATTAAAGGTTTATTATATGCGTTGTAAACCTTTACTTTGGCCGTCGCCAATAAAAAATTTAGTTGATTTGTGTTAAAAAAATTATTTACAGAGGTTGAGGGTACTTGTGGTTCTTTTTATGAATTCGATTGGTTGGTTTGTGTGTTTTGCGTCTTCCGAATATCTTGTTCAAAATGCAATAACGTGTGATGATTTTGTTTACATTTGAAACATCTGTATTTGCTTCTGCAAGAATTTGTTGTGTGATTTGCAGACAAACAATTTCTGCATAGTTTCTGTTCTTTCACAAATTGTAATCTTTGTGAAAGACTTAAATTTTTAAACCTTTTACACAGACAAATTAGATGATTACCTTTGTAATTTAAGCAAAGTGTAGATTTAGTTAAAAATGACTAAGCATTTTTGCGGTTTTGGACGTTTGTGTCCTTTCTGTAACTTGGGATCATGGATTGTGAGGTAACACGATGATGAAATGAATGTGAAGACTGTAATGCTTCTAGCATTCGGAATCGTGCCTCAAGAAAGTTTTTAAATTGTTCATATGCGGGTATATCAGTAGTTCCACTCTGTTCTCGTTCCCACAAGTAAAGTGTATCACTGGGCAGTTTGTGCATCAGTATATGTATGATAAGTGGATCCCAAGATTCTGTGTTTACTTCAAGCGAGTTTAACTCGTGAAGTGTTTCTTCAATTGAATCTATAAGATTCTTAATGGATCGTGCTGACTCAGATTTGATTACTGACTGGTTAGTTATACGTTTCAAATGATTTTGGACAAGTATTCGTTTGTTATTATATATTTTTTATAAAAATTCTCATGCTTTATGGTAATTGACTTCCGTAATATCAAACTGGCGAAGAAGACGCTCAGCTTCGCCTGTTACACAGGATTTCGAATAATGTAATTTCTGTACTTTAGACAGATTAGGATCCTTGTGGATCATTGTATTAAATAAGTCAAAGAATGACCGCCATGTTTGATAGCTACCATCAAACTTTGGTATAGTAATTGGAGGTAGTTTGATATCAGATTTCAGAACATGAGGAAAAGATGTTGAAGATTGTTCAACTACAGGTAACCCAGGAATAATTTCCCCTAGAGCTTCCTTACAATCAGAAATAAACTCAATATACAATGATTCAGTGGATTCATAAAGATTGCCTATAAGATATTCTTCAGCATTCTCATTCTCATTTTCATATACAGTGTAAACTCTTTATAACGAAACTCGTTATAAGGGAAAACTCTCTATAACGTAAAAATTACTTGAGTTTGTTTGGTTTGATTTAAAATCCATGCAGTGATACACTGTATATAACGTTAAAGTCATTCTTTATAACGAGATAATTTTTCATTATTGAGACCATTTAAATAGGTTGAAAGTCAGTGCAGGTATCAAAATTCGGACGTTTCATTTGTCATATACACATTTTTAAAGAAACTATGAATCTTATAATTTATGCCATTTGAAAGTGCAAAATTGAGCATTATTAGAAAAATTTTTACAGTATTATATATGAAAATGATCTCGCTATATGCCAAAACATGGATAAAATACGAACAAAATATTGGCATTCAAAAAATTTGAGGCAAAAATAGCAGATTTTATTGAAAAAACGTAATGCTCTGTAATTTAATGCTAAATATAACGACTACAAAAAATAATAAATTATGTATAATGTATGAAATTATGTATTTATGAAATTTTGGTGTGTTTTTTCTCCTCTCCATATAACGAAAACTCTCTATAACGTACAAAAATGGTCGGTCCCTTGAATTTCGTTATAGAGAGTTTACACTGTATAGTAATATGATGGGTTTGAAATTTATCCCATATATGATTTGCTAATTCAATATAACTTTGTATATAATGTTCTGTTCGTGTACTAGATTCGCGTTTTTTATAATTTGTAATTGTTCTGGTAAGTTGTGTATTAAGGCCATGTTGAGCCTTAACAACCTTCTTGATATCAATTACTTTTGGACACATTTTATTTAAATAAACTTTGCTATCCGGCTCGAAGGACCAAAATGTTGGGGCTTATGCTCAACACTAAAAAATTAGACAAAAATAGCAAAGTTTTCTTTAAATAAAAAATGTCAGATTGTTTAAGTTTAATAATAAAAAATAATAATTTTCTTTTATTCCAAAATAAAAAAACACTTAAACTAAAAAATATTTTACAAAAAATTATATACAAAATTATACTATCTATACAATTCAAAAAAAACTTGTTTGATTAGTAAAAAAGTAAGTTGGTATCAAAAAATACAGATTATATATAAATTTAAACTCTTAAAAACATTAAGTATATTAATTGGCTCAAAATGTTATATACGTATGAAATTCTAAATAATATATAAAATTATTTAGATTACACAATTCAAAATTGTTTAATTACGAACAATTATATACAAACAAAGTAATTTGATGTTAAAATGAAAATTATGTATGGATTTCAATAGTTAAGTTTTATATTGTATATATTTATTATAATACAAATGAATTAGCTTAGAAAAATATACAAAATTCTGATTAGATAAAAAATAATGAGATGAAAATGAATTTTTTTGATGAATGATTCGATATTTAAATTATAAGTTCAAAAATACTCGTATGTATTCAATATATTGTATATATATTAAAGAAAAAATTCCTCCAAAGATTTTGTAGACGCAGCCGACGGACAGAATTCTCAAAATGTTGAAAATAAGTTCCAAAATGATTTGTAGAGCACTCTTGTGTCAGGAAATGATTGTGAGCAGAGTCACTCTTTACAAGTGTCAATCTTGTAAAATTCTGGTCAAGATGCAGAAAGTCTTGTTGATTCTGATCAAGATCCAGAAGTCAGTATATATCCAAATCAATACTTTGGATATCTTTTGTAATCGGTCAATATCCAATTACAAGGATTCTGGTCAATATCCAGATGCTTATTATATCCAAATCACTATTTTGAATATCTTTTGTAATTGGTCAATATACAATTACAAGAGTTCTGGTCAGTATCCAGTCAGTTAAAACAAGTCAATATCTTGTTTTTATATCTGGTCAGTATCCAGATTTTTTCCTTATTTTTCAGTCAATATCTGAAAAAGGAATGAGTTTTTAATACAAACCTTCGCTGCTTTTATAGGCTCTAGGTACTAAACGATGACAATATTTTATATTATTTTGTTGTTGCGGAGCAACGGTTTTTTAAATTATATTGTTAAAATATTTTAACATAATAATTTTATTTGTTGTGTAAAGTGATGGTTACCCAGTGTGACTTTAAAGGCATGTACACACAGGTGGCCTGAAAAGATATAATTATTTATATTTTCTTCTTGAGAATGAATTGTATCTATATTACTTTCATCTACATTATTTATCATAGAAATATATGAAAGTTCTTCAGAATTTTCATTATTTCTTTCATAATTTAGATTAGGCACTTCTAATAAATTTATTTCATTCGTTTCATTATTAATTTGGCTTAAAAAGTCAGCAACTTTGTTTTCTTTTCCTACAATATAATCGATATTCATGTCATATTCTTCTAACTTTGAGAGCTATCTATATAAACGGGGATTTACATCTTTCCCTCTAGTCTTAGTATACAACCATTGAAGAGGTTGGTGGTCAGTTAATAAATCAAAATTTGCACTATAAAGGTAGGGTCTGAAATAATTTGTAAACCAGACAATCGCTAAAAGTTCTTTCTCGATTGTCGAATATTTTTGTTCGTGTTCGTTTAAAGTTCTGCTAGCATAGCAAATGGGATGATTGTCCTGTTGAAGGACTGCTCCGATTGCGAAAGCACTAGCATCTGTCATGAGTTTAAACTTTTTTTCAAAATCTGGATATTTCAAAATATGGACTTCTGCAATCACTCTTTTCAACTTTTCAAATGAATTGATATAATTTGGATCGTTGACATTAATCTTTGTATGTATTCTTTTTAAGGTATTTAGTCATATTTTGAGCTATTTTTGCGTAGTCCTTAATGAACTTTCTATAATACCCGGTTATACCCAAAAAGGATTTTATCTGTTTTTGAGTTGTTGGTAATTTCAACTTTAAGATATCCTCAACCTTTTTTGGATTGGGTTTGACCCTTGCTGAAGTAAGGGCATGGCCTAAATACTCCGTTTCTTTGGAAAAGAATTTAGATTTATCGACCTAAATTTTCAAGTTATGTTCTCTCAATCTATTAAATATTTTCTTTATGTTGCACTAAATATCAGGATATCATCTAGATATACTACACAGATCTTGTTTATAAAATCTTTTAAAATGGAATTCATTAGGCGTTGAAAAGTTGCCGTTGCGTTCTTTAAACGGCATTCTCACATATTCGTAGTGTCCTAAAGGCGTAGAAAAAGCGGTTTTCTTTCGATCCTCTTCCTTCACAAGGATCTGATGAAAACCCTTTTCTAGGTCAATCGTTGTAAAATATTGAGATCTGCCAAGTTTATCAAGAATACTTTCTATGTTAGGGATTAGAAATTTATCATTTATTGTAATTTCATTAAGTTTACGATAGTCTATCACAATTCTCCATTTTTTCTTGCCTGAATTGTCTAATTTTTTTGGAACAATCCATAGAGGGCTGTTATACGGAGAATTGCTTTCTTTAATTATTCCTTGTTTAAGCATATCAGAAATTTGAGTTGAGATTTCTTTTTCGTGAATATGTGGATATCTATAAGTTTATACATATATAGGTTTGTCGGTTGTTGTGACTATCTGGTGTTGTATTTCAGATGTACAGATTAGATGATCGCCTTCTTTAAAGAAGAGATCTTTATAGGATTTTAACAATTTTCTCAACTGATTTTTCTTTTCAGAATTTATATGTTTAGAAATATTTTCAATTTCCAACTCATTTACATTAATATATTTTAATTGATAAATTTTGTCACTATTATGGGGATAGGCATCTTCAAACTTAATACTATTACCATTTATTTTTAAATTATCGTTTTCAAAATCTAAAATAGCTTGTAAAGGTTTAAGAAGATTTTGTCCTATTACAGCATCGAAACATTTATTATTAAATTTTGTCAATTTCTATATTATATAAGCATCTTCTCTAAATTCATATGGTAAACCAGTTTTAATTTCTTTATTACCAATAGTTGCTTTATTTAAAATATTAAGTGTAATTGGTTTTTTAAGTAATTGTCTTTTGTATTGTGGTAATTTTTCTTTATTTAGGAGGGATATTGAGGACCCAGTGTCTATCAAGCACCTAATTTTATCAATTCCAATAGTTAATCGCACTATTGGTAAGTAAATTTGGGAGGTAAAACCTGAAAATTTACTTCATGTTGGACATAATCTACCTCCATGGGTTCTGGCCTATTTCCTTGTCGTTGATTATTATTAAATCTGTTATTAAAATTACGTCGCGTTCCTTCTGAATTATTATCATTTCTAAATCTATTATTATAACTATAATGTCCAGAATAATTATTTTGTCCTTGTCTATAATTATTGTTTTGTCTGTAATGTTCACTGTCTTGTCTATAATTTTTCTCATAATTTCTATTATAATTATTTGATTTGTTATTATTATTATTTATATTACAACTACTTACATTATTATTCATTCTATTCATATCTCTAATTAAACCTAAATTTTCTAATAAAGTAAATGCTTCACGTAAATTTTCTATTTTTCGACTTAAAATTACAGATGCTAGTTTAGGTTCTATATTATTCAAAAATGTTCTTCAAATAGTGGCTTCGTTGGTGTTTGGGCTGAATTCGACTGGCTTATTTGGATCATATTCATATTTCTCGTTTAGTTTTGATAAAATTCTTTTTAAATTGTTAAAATATTCTCTTACTAGATTATTACTGGCAGAAAAGGCTTCGCGATAAAGCTGATGATAAGATTCTTTTACCCCAAAATTCTGTATTAATGTTGATTTGATGCTGTTCCAGTTTGCTCCTACTCCTAGTGTTCTGATAACATCTAAAGCTGGCCCCTGAATTTTGTTGATAATAATTCTTTGAAAAACATACTGCTGAATTTGAGGACATTCCTGAAGAAGCGCTAATATGGTATCAATAAAAAGAAGTTAATGCATAACTTTTGTCTCCCCTAAATTCGTGTATTCCTTGTGCATCTTTCAGATCATTAACGGAAATTGTTGCTGAAGGGTTTGATGGTGCTTGAAATGTACTGTTTGCAGTTAACATATTGGAAGTGTTGACACTTTTATCTACAATTTTACTTTCAAAATTTGGATAAATGGTATCTGTTGAGCTTTCTGAATTATTGTTACTACACTTCTTATTTGGTTTGCTATACACTTTTAATCGTTCTGATAATTCACTTTCTTTCTTTGTTATTTTAATTGTAGATCTTTTATCTGGTGTTGGATATATATATTTCCTATATTTCGAAGTAAAAGATTTTAACACTAACATATGTACATATATTCTGTATTACTGTTTCACTGATTGTGGTGAAAATTTTCACAATAATTTCACAAAGTGATTTCACAGAATAGTTTCAAAAACTATTTTTTATTTCACTTAAAAAAAATAAAACATAAAAAAAAATAATTTCAAATATTATTATAATATATTATAATTTCAAATATGTTATATGAAATAAAAACACTTTTATTTCTTTTCTTATTTATTATTTATTGAGCGAACTTGATAAATTTATATATAGTTACTCTTAAGAGCCGAAATTTAGAACTGACTTAAGATCTAAATATTAACTTTTACGTTATTTTCTTGTAGACATCAAAGTCACGTTTTTTATACGAATATGGGAAAATTAAAAATTAATATTTGTTTACTTGGCAAAAATGATGAGAAAATAATTTTGGTGGAAAAGGAATGTTATTATTTTTTGTAGTCGTTATATTTAGCATTAAATTACAGAGCATTACGTTTTTTCAATAAAATCTGCTATTTTTGCCTCAAATTTTTTGAATGCCAATATTTTGTTCGTATTTTATCCATGTTTTGGCATATAGCGAGATCATTTTCATATATAATACTGTAAAAATTTTTCTAATAATGCTCAATTTTGCACTTTCAAATGGCATAAATTATAAGATTCATAGTTTCTTTAAAAATGTGTATATGACAAATGAAACGTCCGAATTTTGATACCTGCACTGACTTTCAACCTATTTAAATGGTCTCAATAATGAAAAATTATCTCGTTATAAAGAATGACTTTAACGTTATATACAGTGTATCACTGCATGGATTTTAAATCAAACCAAACAAACTCAAGTAATTTTTACGTTATAGAGAGTTTTCCCTTATAACGAGTTTCGTTATAAAGAGTTTACACTGTATATGAAAATGAGAATGAGAATGCTGAAGAATATCTTATAGGCAATCTTTATGAATCCACTGAATCATTGTATATTGAGTTTATTTCTGATTGTAAGGAAGCTCTAGGGGAAATTATTCCTGGGTTACCTGTAGTTGAACAATCTTCAACATCTTTTCCTCATGTTCTGAAATCTGATATCAAACTACCTCCAATTACTATACCAAAGTTTGATGGTAGCTATCAAACATGGCGGTCATTCTTTGACTTATTTAATACAATGATCCACAAGGATCCTAATCTGTCTAAAGTACAGAAATTACATTATTCGAAATCCTGTGTAACAGGCGAAGCTGAGCGTCTTCTTCGCCAGTTTGATATTACGGAAGTCAATTACCATAAAGCATGAGAATTTTTATAAAAAATATATAATAACAAACGAATACTTGTCCAAAATCATTTGAAACGTATAACTAACCAGTCAGTAATCAAATCTGAGTCAGCACGATCCATTAAGAATCTTATAGATTCAATTGAAGAAACACTTCACGAGTTAAACTCGCTTGAAGTAAACACAGAATCTTGGGATCCACTTATCATACATATACTGATGCACAAACTGCCCAGTGATACACTTTACTTGTGGGAACGAGAACAGAGTGGAACTACTGATATACCCGCATATGAACAATTTAAAAACTTTCTTGAGGCACGATTCCGAATGCTAGAAGCATTACAGTCTTCACATTCATTTCATCATCGTGTTACCTCACAATCCATGATCCCAAGTTACAGAAAGGACACAAACGTCCAAAACCGCAAAAATGCTTAGTCATTTTTAACTAAATCTACACTTTGCTTAAATTACAAAGGTAATCATCTAATTTGTCTGTGTAAAAGGTTTAAAAATTTAAGTCTTTCACAAAGATTACAATTTGTGAAAGAACAGAAACTATGCAGAAATTGTTTGTCTGCAAATCACACAACAAATTCTTGCAGAAGCAAATACAGATGTTTCAAATGTAAACAAAATCATCACACGTTATTGCATTTTGAACAAGATATTCGGAAGACGCAAAACACACAAACCAACCAATCGAATTCATAAAAAGAACCACAAGTACCCTCAACCTCTGTAAATAATTTTTTTAACACAAATCAACTAAATTTTTTATTGGCGACGGCCAAAGTAAAGGTTTACAACGCATATAATAAACCTTTAATATTGCGTGCACTTGTAGATCCAGGATCACAAGTATCTTTTATAACTAGATCTGCTTGCAAGAGATTAAATTTTAAATGTTCTAACACAAATATTAAAGTTGTAGGTCTAGAAACTACAAATACTGCAAAGGTTAAAAAAAGCAACTATTAAAATTGAGTCTTGCCACACTAATTATCGTGCTCAAATAAATGTATTTGTAATTAAACAAATTACTAATCAAACACCGGCTCTAAAACTTAACATTAAAATAAATTATTCGAAGGCCCATCCTATAGTAGATCCAGAATTTAACAGACCTGAATTGGTATATTAATTGTAATAGAAAAAATGAAAAATGAAATGAATTTTCAAAAATATCATTTCCAAAAATTCATTTTGTTCTAAAATTGTATTTTAATTTTTAAAGTGAATTTTGAGATTCGGATTTTGAATTTAGTACTTTTTGACAATTGACACATGAATTTTTAAATTTTTATTTTCAAATAATATTTCTTCCATTTCCCTTTCGTTAATAAATAAATTAATAATAATCAATAATTTATTGATAAATTTATTAAATATTACAACTAATTAGTTTATATTATATGTATAATTGTTATTAATCCGATACGCGGACATGTTTTTTTGAAAAATTGAGTTAATTCTTCATTCAGTATTTTGTTAAATTACGTATTTGCAACATAAAATTTAAAATTAATTATGACAGTTTATATTAGGTACAAAACATGGCTAAATTGATAAATTTATGGTTTTTGTATAAATTATATATGTTGTACACTTTTAATTATTTTTATTTCCAATTAAATATTTTTCACAAAATTTGGTTATTTTATTTATATATTTTATAAAAACAACTAAAAAATTATATTTCAAGCCATTCGACAATTCAAATTAATCAATTTAAAATAAACTCCTGCGATTTCTTTTTTCAAAAAAAATTCAAAAATTCATTTTCACGTAAATCAAAATACCGATTAACATATGTTTTATTAAAAAACTCGATTTAGTACAAGAATCCACTTGTCAAGTGTATAAACTCGGTTTTCAATTCAAATCAAAATACCGAATTGTGAAATTCGCAAAAAAAAGTCGAGACTCGCAAAATTCACTTTTCATAAGGAAAATAAAATACCAACTCTGGATCTGTAGATCTTCTGTTAGGAGCCGATGTATATGCCTCTATACTTGAATCTGGTTCAATTTAAACAAATGATGAAAATCCTGTAGCCCAATATACACAATTAGGCTGGATTTTAATGGGACTCATTAGTAACTAAGAAAATAATTCTGAACTGAATAATTTTCACATTTCAATAACCAATGATGATCAACCTTTAGATCAACTTTTGAAACAATTTTGGGAAACTGAAGAATTTTCTAATACTCCCGTCCTAAGTTAAGAAGATAAATTATGTGAGAATATTTATTGTAAAACCGTGAAGCGAAATATAGATGGTGGGTACGAGTTTTCACTTCCATTCAAGAAAAATCAGTCTCCGTCTCTAGGGAAATCCAAACATATTGCAATGAGACAATTTCTTCAATTGGAAAAACGATTTGCTAAAGAAGAAGATGATAATAATTCATATAAAGAATGTATTCAGGAGTACATAAATTTAGGTCATATGCATATGGTTGATGATGACGTTGATCAAGCATTATTATATGCCACATCATGCAGTGATCAAAGAAAGTAGTACAACAAAACTAAGGATTGTATTAAATGCTTCTAGTAAGTCAAGTAATGGCAAATCTTTGAACGAACAATTGTTGTGTGGGCCAACAATCCAACTCAAGCTTTGGAATACTCTTTTAAAATGGCGACAGTATAAAGTCGCATTCACTGCTGATATAGAGAAAATGTACAGAATTATTAAAATAACAGAAAGTCAGCAACATTATCAACGTATCATCTGGAGAAATGATCCAAGAGAACCTCTCAAAAGTTATGTTCTTACCACAATATCTGCTCCATTTTTAGCAATTCGATCTTTGCAACAACTTGCAAATGATGAAAAAACTAATTATCCATTAGCAAGTCAACCTATTCTCAATTCAACATATGCATATGATATTTTATCTGGTGCAGATTCAGTTTCTGAAGCAATTAAGTAACAGTCAGAACTTATTAATATGCTTAAGAGCGGTGGTTTCAAGTTGAGGAAATGGGCATCCAATAACAATTTTATATTGGAAAATACACCTTTAGAAGACAGAGAAATTAAAACTGAGTTGAACTTTGCTGAGTCAGAGTCAATTAAAACTCTTGGTATCAAGTGGTTTTCTAAAACTGACATGTTTTCATTTTCAATAAATTTACCTGAACACAAGGAAACATATACAAAACGAACGATTCTATCTGAGGTTGCCTCATTATTTGATCCTCTAGGTTGGTTATTATTTATCTATATTATCTATATTATCTATATATATTATCTAGGTTGGTTAAAATTATTGCTAAAATTATTATTCAAAACCTTTGGTTATCTGGAAATGATTGGGATCACCCTGTCCCAACTATTATTTTGACTGAATGGTCACAATTTTAACAAAATTTGAAATTTATAAAACAAATACAAATACCACGATGGGTTGGTGTTGAATCCACGATTGAAGTTGAGATACATGGACTATGCGATGCATCTGTTCATGCCTATGCTGCAACAATATTTATAAAGGTCATTCATGGCAATACGAAACCATCTATGCATTTATTAACTTCTAAAACTAAGGTTGCAAGTATTAAACCAATTACATTGCCAAAACTTGAATTATGTGCAGCAGTTTTTTTATCAGAACTTCTTGTACAGACTCAGGACATTGTTAACGTAAAGAATAATCCTGTTTTTGCTTGGACTGATTCTTTGGTAGTTTTATCTTGGATTAAAGCACAACCAAGCAAATGGAAAACTTATGCAGCAAATAGAGTTTTCAAAATTCAAGAGAATATTTTACCTTCTAAATGGTTTTATGTTTCTTCAAAATCAAATCCTGCAGATTGCGCATCTCGAGGGATGAATTCTTTGTTGTTGTCAAAATTTTCCATGTGGTGGCATGGACCAGAATGTTATTAAAACCTAAAGAAAATTGGCCAGAACAACCAGAAAATCTTCCTATTACTTCTGAAGTTAGGAAAGGTCAAGTTCTATTAGTTATCGAAGAATTTTCTCTTTTTAATATGTTTTCATCATACAAAAAATTAATTTAAATTGTAGCTTACTGTTTGAGATTTTTTAATAAATGTAAATTTCCTAAAACACAGTGTAAAACTGAAATTTTAACAGCTCTAGAATTACGTATGGCTGAAATTCGGATTCTATATTTAGTTGAAATCCAATCTTTTAGTACAGAACATAAGGTTTTAAATTCTAAACAAGTGCTTTCTAGCAAAAGTTTAAGAGTTAAAATTTATATATAATCTGTATTTTTTGATATAATTTTTTAATAATAAAACAATTTTTTGAATTGTATAATTTTGTATATAATTTTTTGTAAAATAATTTTTAGTTTAAGAGTAGCTAGCAACAGCTGATTGAAATCGAAATCTGCTCAGTCAAAAACGTAAAAATTAAAAATCCGTTGAACCCGTTAATAATTAAAAAACAACAAATAAATATGTACATATGTCACGTATGAATTCAAATGTATATCATTTCATGCATAAGTAATTATGTACATACATATGTACATACATATATAAACATTAAACACACAATTTGCGTGCAGGTGCACTTTCTATACATACGCATCAAAATTGATATAAAATAAAAGTATGTACATACATCTCTAATGGTCTTATTCATCATAAACATGTATATGTATGTACATATATTGTATATTGTGATCCAAAACAAATGATTTATGGCTTGATCTGTAATTTGCAAAAATATAAAATAAAAAGTTGATGAAAACGAATTGAAAAAAAAATTCCGAAGAAAAATATGTACACACAAAAATGTGAACATGTCCACATTCACGTGTCTGTATGAATGTATACTCCAAAGAAATTCTGTAGAAAAAAAAATTTTTTTTTCTTCTAATTGATTTTTTCTCACACTCAATGTTCTATGCGTATACATACACACATGTACATCAAATACTATATAGCACATGATCATATGCATATCGTATATACTTACGTCTACGTGTATATATATTATATGTATGTACATATGAAATACAAAAATCGTTTATTGACTATACAGTGCAAATTAAAACATTTGTAACCAAATTATGAATTCATTTACATTGAAAATGAACTCATATTATTCTGAAATAAATAACAATTAAAATACAAACATTACTATGATTTTCAATTATTTTATTAGTAATAATTAAAAACCAAGTATCACCTTTTATTGTTGTTTATTATGAAGATTATAGTACAAATGTACTAATTGCAATTTATCAAAATGCTCATATGTATTTTTTTCGGCACTGTATGTGTATTATTTTAAAATCACTTATATTATTGGTGCCACCTATCAATGTTTGAATAATTGATAAATTGAAACAGAAATAAATATGGAATGAAAATTGAAAATTTCATACAAAAAATAGTAATTTTCATTTATTAATAAAATGTAAACTACAAAACATTTTTCATTGATTTTTTTTGCAAACAGTTAGGAAAAGTTAAAATTTTATGTCTATATCGAAAAAATTACATAAATCATACGTTTAATAGCGGATAAACTGTAACAAAGTCAAAGTACTTTTTCAGGAAACATGCTTTCACTCTTTCTCAATTTTCTAATGAACGGAGTCCTCTATCAAAAATCTGTCTATTTAAGCACCACAATTCCCTTCAACCTATATGTGTTCAAAATTTCACTGAAATCGGTTGGATAGTTTTTGAGCTAGAAGGTAACTTTGAACACCGATTTACCATTGTCCACACTTGTATTGCCGTCTCTGTTTTTGTAGTACCTAGAAATGGCAGAGATTGACAATACAATGTTAATAAATAACAAGTATGAAATGCCGCTGCTTCGTAAACCAGAATTAGGGAGTTGGGCAGTAAAATGAAAAAGTCTTAGTTTAAACGTTATAAAACTTATATTTATTGAATTAAATTAAAACTTAAAAATTAGGAAAACAATAAAAATTAAAAAAAAATAAAAATTCAAACAAAATAATAGAATATAAAAATAAGTAAATAAAAAAAAATATAAAATCCAAGGCAAAATAAATAAATAAATAAAAAATTCAAGCAAATAAAATTCAAATAATAAGTTATAAAAGATGAATAAAAAAGTAAAATAAATACAAATTAAAATGAATTAAAATAAAGAAATGAAATTTAAAAAGCAGCTGAAGCAGACTAATGCTTGGCCCTATTCCACCTTTCTATGTCCAAGGCGGTCTATGAACGAAAGAATAAAAAAAAATAAAAGAATTAAAAACAAAAAATTATAAATTATACGTGTAATTTGTGTTAGTCAGACTTAGTAGAATTACTGAAGTTGTCTGGGTTGAAAATTATTATACCGGATCTTCAGTTAGAATTCGCTGAAGATCGGTTTAAATGTAGATGATATCCAAGTTAAGATTCGCTTGAGATATCACTACGAAAGTACTTTGGATTCTAGTTAAGATTCGCTAGAATCCGGATTAGAACTGATTCTCAGTTAAGATTCGCTGAGACTGAATAAGCAGACAAGGAATTAGTGAAGTGTTCACTTTGAAAATTTGATCAAAAATGATGATTTCTGTTGAATTTCATCTCGTTTATATACGATCTGGGTAAACTGTATTTCTATTGTTTCCCAGTGTAAACAATGAAACAATGTAGACAATAAGTTCTGTTTATTGCACTTGTCAAATAATGAAAATAAATAGTTTGACAAGTGCAGTAGTGTGTAGTAAATAAATAGTGAAGTAAATATTAGAATATTTGAAAAAATGATCGTGAAAATTAAAAAATAATAAATGTGAAAAAATAATTAATGAGAAAAGTGTTAAAAATAATAAATGTGAAAAAGTGATGAAAAAAAAAGAAAAAATACTAAGATAATGTGTTAGTGTAAATAGAAAAAAGGGGTTATGTTTTGCTTTTTGGGCAAAACAACACTTAAGTTTTCTTTATTTTGAATAAAAGAAAATTATTATTTTTTATTATTAAACTTAAACAATCTGACATTTTTAATTTAAGAAAACTTTGCTACCCTTTAGCCAGCGTCCTTTCTAATTTATTGGTGTTGAGCATAATCCCCAACAGTATAATTTTTGTTTCGTTTATTTACATTTAAAATGAAATATGTACATACATCAGTTATGTTTTATAAGTGTATTATATTTTTAATAAAAAATTAAAAAATTTTGATTACAACACGGGTTTAATTTTCCTATTACTGTAAAATAATTAGATGTGAAAATGCATTTTGTTGTGTACCGTGCACAAGTGTGTGTAAATTTACTATGTTATTGATAGGCAGCTAATTGCCTACTTTACAAATACAAAAATTGTCTTACATTGTACATATATGTACGTACGTATGTGAGATATATACCATGTAATACATATATATGTGTATATGAATACTTTCTCTTCAATCGGCTTTTTTTCAACATCTTCTTCTTTCATAGCTTGGCAGTATTTTATGAACTTTAGCTTAATCATCTACGATGATTTTTCATGACAATTCTATCATACGTGTACCTACAGTTTAACTTAATTTGCGAACCACTGAGTTTGTTAAAGTAGGGACTTAAACTCAATTTTGAATGATAGGGCTTACACTAACTTAATACTTTTTTTTGAGTTACAAGTTGTCAGCAAGTAGGCTCGATCGGTATTAGTAAGCACTTAAACCCATAAGCAAAAAGCTTATAGTACTCATTCAAAGCTGAGTGAACTTTTTGAGGTGATAGTTTCGACGCTGATAGTGGAGACAAATGATGAAAAACATTTTTCTATTTTTCTTCATTTGTCTGCAATTGCTTTTTCAATATCAAAATTTTAAATTTCAGCAAAATAATACCACAATCAAATGTGATTGTCGTGTGGTAAAACATTGCTACCAAAATCATCGAGTTTAGACTTTAGAGTAAAAATAAAATATTTATTGTAATTAGTGATGTGCTTACAAATTCTATTATTCACTTGATGCATAACATACATATGTTGGAAAGCGCATGACTACGTCGATTTATATACTTATCTCTGTTACATGTGCGTACTATACAATCCATAAAAATTCTATTAAACCAGATTTTGTATTGTTATAATTCTGCAGTACATATGCTTATAAATGAGATATGAATTGTTATAAAGGAAAACCGCGTACATATTATATAAAATATACATATATAAATGAATCATGTACATGTTGTATAAAATATATTAATAATTAATATTATATTTTTGTCATACATATTCTTCATAGATACATAAATTTATATTTATTTTCATAAATACATATTTTCTCACAAATTCGTACATATGTAAACATTTTCAATAAACAATAAATCTGGTACATATTATATTTGAAATAATATAAATTTGCTGACCAATTAAGTTCCCATAGACGTAGAGAATCAAAATTTTTCACAGTAGCAAAGTCAGGTGTTAAAATAAATGAGGCATTAGATCCATAACACAAGTTTCCCATGTAATAAATATAATCAGCAATTGATAACAAAGAAAGAAAGTAAATAAATTAAAGGAATGAAGAACAAACAGCCAGTCTGAGGTTGTCCGTCGGAATTACTTGATCGAAATTACTTGTTCGAAATAAAATCAGTTAAAGTAGTGAAAGATAAATGAAATTGTAAAATTTAAAAATATAAATGAATGTATATAAAATTGTAAAATTCAAATATATAAATGAATATATAAAATTGTAAAATTTAAATATATAAAGTGAACATACATAAAATTGTAAAATTTAAATATACAAAGTGAATATATAAAAATTGTGAGTTGTGAAATTTTAAATAAATAAAATTTGTAAAATTAAATATAAAATAATTTTTTTTTATTTCCTTTAAAAACGAAACCTAAAATTGGCGCAGTCGGTAGGATGTGCCAAGTGTAAAGAAGACACTTATGTTTTACCATTTAATGGCACATTCACAAGAACAATAATTAAATCCCTGTAACAAGAAGTGGTGTAAATGCAAAAAAAATTTTTTTTTTAACAGTTAAAAGTGTTTCACCAAAAGAAGTGGTAGAAATATCAGTGAATATTAAGAACATTTTTTCGTTAAATTTAAAGGAAGTATTAGCAGTGAAATAGTGAAAAACGTGAAAAAAAATTTTAATAATAAAAATAATATCAACTAACATTGATAAGGCGTTTAAACGAATACATTACAATATAAAATAACACAGATTAGTGATGGGCAGAAAATTTTTTATATCGATATACCATATCATATGATATTTATTTTAAATATGCGATATACGAGATATTGATTTTAAAATATATCGATAGAACCGATCTGATACATAGAAATATATCGATCTGATATATCGGAATATCGCAAGTAAAATATCAATATATCGTATCATATGATATACATATATCGCACATCACTAATTGCCACTACCAAATTTTCATATAAATTTCAATCAATCATGATTCATTGATTATTTAAATTTTATTTTACTAAGCTAAATATTCACATTGTAATAAATGAATTATAATTATTATAATATGTAGTTATAAATTCTATTTCTTACAAGATAATTATGTAATAACGTAGCTTAGCCTAATTCTTAAACATAATGTTTTAACTCTTATAAATAATAATCTACAAAGTAGAAGTTATAAATTAATTAAACATTATTTAAACCAGTCTCCTTCATCAATGTCTTTTAAAAATAAGAGTTTTGACAATTTTTCTGGTTTAAGTCTATTTCTCTTTTCGCCATTATATTGCCAGATATGGAGGAAAGCCTTTCGCAAGGGACCGAGGTAGCCACTATTCCTAAATATTTAATGGCTACTTTATGCAAATTTGGAAAAGAAGTAGCAATTTCCTGTCACATTGCAAATGGATCATCTCCAAGACGTCCCAGTGGTGATTTTAAATAAAGAGATATTTCATCATCTTGCAATTCTACAAGTTTTCTTTTTCTACCCTGCCAATCTTTCTGCACCATTGATGCTCTGTCCATAAATCATATGTAGGTGATTCTGACAAGTTAAGATAATTTTTTCTTAGTTGTCGTGTGTTAGGAAATAGAATTAACATATATATATATATATATATATTTTACATAATAATAATATTTTGTCATAAGAATATTAAAATAATATGTAATTGTCACATACATTGTGTGGTGCATTGACCGCATATACATTATACAAGGTTCAAAATATATTTGGTAAAAGGAATGTGTCAGCAATATTGTTGCAGTATAATAACATAACAATGCAATATAATGTATAGCAACAATGCATTAGGCAATGGTATGCACACATATGTATGCTAATAATGTTAATGAACTAATTATGTACTTTGGTCATTTATGATACCTGGCATATATTGTAAAAACATATATAAACAGATCGTTGTAATTAATAAATTAGTCAGTTATTGATTATCTGTTAATTACGGTGTTTTAAGTCTTTTTTACAGCATACTCTCTAGCTGCTAGAATCTGTGTGATCCTCATTCTAGTAGCAAAGTTGATACACTTAGAATTAGCGTCTTTCTAGTTCTAAGTAATCTTTACAGAATTAGTTGTTATCCTAATTCTGTATACACAACCTTGTTTTTGTTTGAATAAGTGTGTTCTAATTCTGCGCAAACATTTTGGTGACCCCAAAGATAGAACATCGCAGTTAGTGAACATTTTTTTGTTAAAAAAAAAAAAACAAGCATAGTAAATCAGTGAACGTTATTTAAGTGCTATTAAATTTGTTAGATTTTTTTTAAGTATTGATAAATAATCAATAAAAGCATTCAGCCACATATATCGCTGTACGAATAATCATATACAAAAAGCATCATCGTCATTAGCATCATGGAAGAATTTTATACCTATCAACAAGTTAATGGTAAAGAAATAGAGAAGGTGTTGAATAGTTACAAAAAGCAATCCCCAGATAAAAAGACTCTGACATATTTAGAAGAAACATTGACTACAATTGATAAATTATGGGTAGAATTCGAGAAAGTTGATGATAAGATAAGGTCATGTCAAGATACAGACTTGTCACATCCATATTTTGCTACGGATTATTATAACAAGGTACAGATCGCATATGAAAGTGTACGAAAAGAAATTGTAGATTTAATTACACACGTCAAGCAAAAGACTACAATCGATGGAGAACCTAGTCGAGTAATGAAAAAATTATTAACAATAAATACGCCAACTATTGCAACATCTCCAATGAGTAATCAAGATAGTAAGCAGAATGAAAAAGATGAATGCGTTGTACGGGCATTAAGAAAACAAAAGTTTGTAATATCGGCTTTGGAAAATACAATCGATAATATTGAGCTAAATGATGATTTATCAAAGCAATATTTCGAGGTCAAATTAGATACTATTAAACATTATTGGCAACAGATTGAAGATGTTAATAATGTTATATGGGAAAACAAAACAGATGACAAGCATGATAATGATCAATTTCAGAAATATTTTGAATTAGAAACAAAAGTTCAAAACATAATAATAAAATTGAAACAATTTATTGAAAAATCAAATATAGATCATGAAAATCAATGCACAGAGTTCAACAATACATTGAACAATACAGTGAGAACAAGTGATCAAAATTTTATGAGATTACCAAAAATAACACTGCCGAAATTTGATGGGGATTACTTAAAGTGGAAACAATTTCATGATTTGTTTCCACAAATGGTTCACAATCAGAATATAGCAAAATCACAAAAAATGTGGTATCTTAAAACAAATTTAGTAGGAGAAGTAGAAAAGCTGATAAGACATTTGACCCTCACAGACTCAAACTATGATATAGCATGGAATATCTTAAATGAACGCTATGAAAATAGAAGATTACTCGTAACTGCACTGCTTGACAAACTGATGGCACAGCCAAGAATGATGAATGAATCGGCAGCATCGTTAAAGATACTACATGATACAACAAAGGAGTGTTTGTTGAGCTTAGAAAATATGGGATTATCAATTAAAGATAATTGGGATCCAATAATCATGCACATTCTTATGAAAAAGCTTGATAATAATACACATGCGTTGTTCGAACAAACAGTATCTGCTCCACGTGAGTTACAATCAGTGGAGAAATTCTTGAAATTTATTGAAACAAGGTTTCAGGCCTTAGAAGCATTAGGAAATAGTTCAAATAATGCAAAGAATCATCCAAAAATTAATAAGCCAGCAGCATTATTGATAAACAAGAACAAACTTCAATGTCCCATATGTAACAATTCACATGCAATCTATTACTGTGACAATTTCAAAAGAATGTCTGTGCATGATCGACAAAACAAATCAAAAGAATTGAATCTTTGTTTAAACTGTCTCAAGAAAGGTCATGTCGCGCACAACTGTCCGTCCCGAGGTTGTTTAAGGTGTGGCAAGAAATATAACACACTGTTGCATATGCCCACAATTCAGGAATCATTGAAGAAAAATGAAAATAAAACACATAGTGATCAACATAATACACCAGCAAATTTAGCTGCTCAAGTGGTTGATAACAACATGTCATATGTGTTCTTAGGCACAGCAATCGCAGACATCTTAGATGTTGAAGGAAAGCCAGTTACGTGCAGAATTTTGTTAGATTCAGGTTCACAGTTAAACTTTATTACAGAAAAGATAAAAAAGCAACTTAGACTTCCGAATACGCAAGTAGATATCAATATTGCTGGAATCGGCAACTCAAAAGTTAAAGTAAGAGATAGATTATCAGTCACGCTAAAATCGAAATTAAATGACTACACAACTGATTTGGATGTTTGTGTAGTGAAGGAAATTACTAGATATCAACCACAGCAACATGTCAATATTAGTAGTTGGGGAATTCCAACCAACATGAACTTAGCCGACCCAGAATTTAACAAACCTCAGAAGGTGGATGTACTGCTAGGAGCAGAAGTATATGGAGAAATCATTCGAAACGGTCAGAAGAAATTGAATGATGGATTACCAATGTTACAAAATACAGTATTTGGCTGGATGGTTTTTGGAAAAGTTTCAGATATTTGTGAGCCATTTTGCGGAATCACCAACATGGAGCTAGAAAGTCAATTGCAGAGATTTTGGAGCCTTGAAGAGTGCCCCAAACGGCAGGTTTTATCTTCAATAGATAAAAAGTGCGAAGAATACTTTGAATTAACTACATTTCGAAACGAAGAAGGTCGTTTTGTTGTTGATCTACCGATTCTCGGCGATACAACAATTCTTGGTGATTCAAAACAAATTGCGTTTAAAAGATTATTAAGCATCGAACGACGTCTAGCACAAAATCAGTCATTGAAGAAACAGTATAACGAATTTCTAGACGAATATTTGAAACTTGGACATATGCAAGAGGTTAGCACAAAGACGTTAAATCATCCGCACTGTTTTTTGCCACATCATTACGTTCTAAAACCTACTAGCAGTACAACGAAACTACGAGTGGTGTTTGATGCATCTGCAAAGACTTCAAACAACCTATCATTAAATGACTTGATGCTGAAAGGGCCAAAAATTCAAGAAGACATTGTTGCCATACTCTTACGGTTTCGTACAAAGAGATTTGTATTTACTGCAGACGTTAATAAAATGTATCGTCAAATTTTAGTAGCTGAAGAAGATCGAAATATGCAGATGATCATGTGGCGAAAACATCATTCAGAACCAGTACGTTATTATCAGCTATGTACTGTAACATACGGTACAAAATCAGCACCATATCTTGCAATTAAATGCTTGCATAAATTGGCAGAGGATGAGAGGCAACGTTTTCCATTGGCGGCAGAAGCTATTAAGGACTTTTATGTTGATGATATCATAACAGGCAGTGATGACCTAGAAAAAGCAATAATTATTCAACAACAAATGAATCAAATGCTAAAATCAGGAGGTTTTCACTTACGAAAGTGGTGTGCCAATCATCCACGACTGGTGCAGGGTATACCAAATGAAGACTTAGAAATTCAATTAAATTTCAGCGAATTACATGATGAGCAGATAAGAATACTAGGTCTCGTATGGCATCCAATAACGGATATGTTCGCAATCACAGTAGCATTAAAATCACATGAAAAGGTGACAAAGCGAACTGTATTAGCTGATGTATCACACATCTTTGATCCACTGGGATTGATTAATCCAGTTGTGGTTACGAGCAAAATCTTCCTTCAACAATTATGGAAGAGAAAGCTAGATTGGGATGATGAACTGCCTATTGAACTACATTTTGTGTGGCTACAATTTAGAAAAGAATTAGTTAAACTAAATGATATTAAAATACCTCGATATATGTTTACGAATAACAATTTGAACGGTGTTGAACTACACGCTTTTGCTGATGCAAGTGAGAAGGCATACGGAACAGTTCTTTATTTGCGATCTGTTGACAAAGAGGGCAAACGATGCATCCGATTGCTGTGTTCCAAATCAAGAATTGCCCCGGTGAAACCCACTACACTTCCTCGCTTAGAATTATGTGCTGCTCTATTGATGGCGCAATTAGTAAATTACGTAAAAGAACATATCAACTTGAAGATTGATGAGATTTACTGCTGGACAGATTCACAAATTGTTCTTTCATGGCTACGGGGTGATCCATCATGAGGAATGTTTCCTGAACAATTGAGAGATTCAAAACTGTGGTTTGAAGGTCCTGAGTATTTAAGCATGTCAAAACTAAAATGGCCGTTACAACCAGTCAATCTGGTGAAAGTACCAGAAGAAGAAAGACAATCGAAGTGTACGCTAACAGTAGTCAATGAATTAAAAATGCATCCATTGCACCACATAAATCATGGGAATTCATCTGGAAAATTACAAAGAGTAATGGCATATATATTACGTGCCATAGAAATCTTCAAAAATAAGTCACATCATCGAAGTCATTTTTTGACAGTACGAGAACTTGAAAATGCTTGATACATTATTATGAAGGAGATTCAGAAAGAAGCCTTTGAGGCTGAAATTCATTGTCTACAACAAGACAAACAATTACCACGATCCAGTAAGTTGGTTTCATTAGCACCGTTCTTAGACAAGTATGGATTACTTCGAGTTGGAGGCAGACTTGAAGCGGCAAACATCGAATATAGCGCTAAACATCCAATTCTGGTACCATCAGACAGCTTCGTCACAAAGTTTTTATTAAATTATCCACATAATACAAACTTGCATGCTGGGCCTCAGGCGTTGTTAGCACTGTCAAGACAGAATTACTGGATCCTTCAAGGAAGAACATTGGCGCGATCAGTTGTAAACAACTGCGTTACATGTGCTAGAGTCAAACCTCGATTCTTTTGTCAGCAAATGGGAAACCTGCCTCCAAATAGGGTTCAGCAAGCCAGACCATTCATTAACTGTGGCATAGACTTCTGTGGACCAGTATACACTCATTTTAAATTAAGAGGTAAAAGGCCACAAAAATCATATATAGCCGTTTTTTGTTGTTTTGCAACAAAAGCCATACATCTAGAAGTGGTCTCAGATTTAAGCACAGATGGCTTTTTGGGCGCTTTAAAACGATTCATCTCGAGGCGTGGTAGATGTGAGAACATTTACTGTGATAACGGCAGAAATTTTGTCGGTGCTAAAAATAAAATAGAGGAAATTAATCAAATGTTTGAAAATGAATACGCGAAAAATCGAATTACAAACATGTGCTTACAAAATAAGATTCAGTTCCACTTTATTCCGCCAAGATCGCCACATTTCGGTGGTCTTTGGGAGGCTGCAGTAAAATCAACAAAATATTTGTTACATCGGTCGGTAGCTACAGCATCACTGACATATGAGGAGCTTTGTACTGTGACTGTTGAAGTAGAGGCAATATTAAATTCAAGGCCGTTAACACCTTTATCGTCAGATCCAAACGATTTGACATCTTTGAAACCAGCTCATTTTTTGATTGGCGAACCAATGACGGCATCTGTGAACACTCACTCATCAGAGAACAAAATGAGCCTACTTACGAGATGGCAATTGGTCAACTTCATCAAAAACGACTTTTGGCAGCGAT
This sequence comes from Anthrax anthrax, assembly GCA_963971155.1. NCBI lineage: Eukaryota > Metazoa > Arthropoda > Insecta > Diptera > Bombyliidae > Anthrax > Anthrax anthrax. Next base: position 34,635,722 of record OZ020117.1, read on the forward strand.
GGCACAATGAATATTTAACAGAATTACAGAAGCGTGCAAAATGGAAGGATGAGTATCCAAACATAAAAGAAGGAACTATTGTTATTGTGAAAGAAGACAACATGCCTCCATTGAAGTGGCCGCTAGGAATTATCGATGATGTTGTACCAGGACCTGATGGCAAAGTTCGTGTGGCACACGTTAAAACAGCTACTGGTATCTATAGACGAGCAATTCACCTATTAGCTCCGCTACCCATTGAGATCGACGACAACAATAAGTCGTACTACGAAGATAGAGTACGAAACTCAGAGGATGACGAAGATCAAAGGCCTAAAGATCACAAGTCCAAAAATAGAAAGCGAAAATCATCAAATTCATCACTAAACATGGCGAAAGTATTGCTACTCACAACACTGATATTACCATTAGTAACACATAGTGCACCGGTAACATCTGAATCTGTTCAGCTACAACGGTTGAATAACAGAGCAGGAATTTATTTTGAGAATCTGGGAAAAGCGAACATAACATCCAGTAGCTGGAATCTTATTGTATATCATGATTTAAAGGGATATCGAGCTACTATTCAAGCAACAAATCAAATTATGGCCCAACTGATTCGCTTGAACAGATTCATTAATCACAACGAATACTATACGGAAGTGATACGTCAGCATCAACATCAAATAAATAAAATAAACAATAATGATAAGCTACTACAACAGCAGTCAATAAACAAACGGCGTAGTCGACGATCACCAATTAATCTAGTAGGTACAATTGCAAATAAATTGTTTGGAATACTAGATGAGGACTATGCAACAGAAATGTCAAAGACAATCGATAATGTGAAGAATAATGAAGATCATCTTCTTGAACTAATTAAGAACCAAACATCGGTTCTAGACACGACAGTGAATATTGTTAAAAAGGAAGAAGAAGAAAGAATAAATCAAACAAAAAGAATTGAACAACACATAGAAGTTATATACACTAAAATGAGAAATATGAGCACTGAGGCAAAACAACAGAAGGTTATTCAGTCATTCAACACATTATCGACATTGATAACGTCAATAATTAACGAATGCGAAAGGATGCAAGAAACAATATTGGACATTGTAACTGATACACATCATGGGAGAACAAACCCACTTATTATAACAACACATCAGTTGAAAACACAAATATCACTTATAAAAGAACATTTACCGCCTGGACTTCGATTACCATCTATAAACGGAGATGTAGATGCCTTACTCCTATATAAATTAATGATAATACAATGTAGAATAAAGAAAGATTTGGTTATTTTCAATATCAAAATACCTTTAGTGAGCACAACTGAGTTTGATTTGTATCAGATTATTCCACTTCCAATGTATACAAATGACACCATAATTTCAGTTGCACCAGCTATGGATTTCGTCATGGTAAACATAAACACTACGCGGAAACGGCATTATTACTGTGAACGATGGTTGTATACTGAAAGGGAATGATGTGATTATAAATGCAATCTCCAGAGTTCAAACAGATATATCAACTAACTCATTTCAACCAAAAATGAATTTCAACCTCAGTTACATAGACATTCCAGTAAACAACATCTCAAATATTTATACACCATTTAGCTACATAAACAATACTAAAAGATTTGAAATCATAGCTAAGGAATTAAATCACATAAAAGAAAATCAAAATCAGCTAAAAGAATTGCAGCCTCATGACATTCATCAATTTAGCGTGGGATATACATCTATGAGTATTATGTTACTACTTATCACATATCTTGTGATAAAGCATTTACGAAACAAAACAAAGGTAGTAAAATTACACACAACATAACCTCAACCCGCACCTAGAACTGTGTCAAGACCAAATTTAAACGATTATAGTTTTGAAGTAGAAGACTTCAACGGGGGGCAGGATGTTAGGAAATAGAATTAACATATATATATATATGTATATATGTATATTTTACATAATAATAATATTTTGTCATAAGAATATTAAAATAATATGTAATTGTCACATACATTGTGTGGTGCATTGACCGCATATACATTATACAAGGTTCAAAATATATTTGGTAAAAGGAATGTGTCAGCAATATTGTTGCAGTATAATAACATAACAATGCAATATAATGTATAGCAACAATGCATTAGGCAATGGTATGCACACATATGTATGCTAATAATGTTAATGAACTAATTATGTACTTTGGTCATTTATGATACCTGGCATATATTGTAAAAACATATATAAACAGATCGTTGTAATTAATAAATTAGTCAGTTATTGATTATCTGTTAATTACGGTGTTTTAAGTCTTTTTTACAGCATACTCTCTAGCTGCTAGAATCTGTGTGATCCTCATTCTAGTAGCAAAGTTGATACACAATTAGCGTCTTTCTAGTTCTAAGTAATCTTTACAGAATTAGTTGTTATCCTAATTCTGTATACACAACCTTGTTTTTGTTTGAATTAGTGTGTTCTAATTCTGCGCAAACATCGTGTATGATTGCTAAAGTAAAAATTTAAGATAACTACTTACTTTCACCTATTGATTTTCGTGAACCAGACGATTCACTCGTATCGGATTCTTCGCCAGAATTTAACAATCTCATTTCATTTCTTAATCGATGGATTGTTGTTGAAACAGCTATTGGATCTTTAAAATGTAGCTTTTTAAATCTGGGATCTAAAAGACATGATGCTGCCAATATATGCGGGTGTTCTACATTCTTAAATCTTTTCTTGTGCTCCACTATTAAATCTTCTTTTAAATTTTGAACAATCTCGGTTTTGGGTATTATCTTCTCTATTTTCCCTAATATAAGGTGTGTTAAAGGTATAACTTTACTTGAAGGTGCATTTTTTTCACCAGAAATTTCTTTCGATGCTATTTCAATTGGCTTTAATAGCTCGATTACTTCTTCAAAATTGAGATTTCTTTAGCTGTTATCATGTTAGGTGCTGTTATTTGTAATAACAGAATTTCTTTTTTAATTGTTTTATTCGCTAAAAATCGTTCAATCATATAAAACATTGAATTCCAACGTGTAGGTACTTTTTGAACAAGTTTAATTAAATTGTCAGTTTTTTTTCGTAATTCATCTGCAGCTTTCACACTTTGTTTAAAATATGTTACAATAGTCTTTACCTTCTTTATTACCACTCCTAATTCTTCATTTTATGAATTGGACGTGTGGCGAATAAATTTAGTGTGTGAGCAAAAGACGGTAAATGTTTTGAGTCTCCAAAGCATTGTTCTACTGCTTTGTAGTACTTGAAGATGTTATGTTTTCAAAAGCCCCTTTAATTGTTGCTTGTGGAAGTATAATTTGTTGTTTTGGAGAACCGGAGGTAGAAGCTTCTGAAACTTTAGGAAAACCAATATATGTATTTGTCTAAAGGTTTCTGCATTTTCACAATTTTCTTTGACGGTCCTGCTTCATGTTCAATTTCTTCTTCAGCTTGCTGATTTAGAATTGGAATATTTGGATGGCTCTTTTTCAAATGATACATTAAATTCGACGTATTTCCCGAAGTTTTAATAATGCTACCACATTCTCTACAAATTGCCGAATCTTTCTTTTTTTCAAAATATTCCCAATATTTGCTTCTAACTGGAGGCATAATTTGATAAAATTATATTTTCATTATAATGCTAAATAAACATTCATTTACACCGTAGATCACTCACAATATTTTTTTACTTTTTCTCTTTATTTCACAATTATTTCAATGCACTTCTAAATTAAATTCGGTGGTAGTGTTACTTTACTCGTCTCGTACTTTGTACATATAAAATGTAAATTAATTAACTGATACAATTTTAAATTTTAAAATTCAGCGTTTTTATTTTTTAATTAAAATTTTTAAAAATAGAAAATCCTCAGGATTTAACTCAATAGTCAATGTCAATGTAAATTGTCAATACTGAATATCAATAATGACAAATGCGTTAAGTCCCAATTACAATTGGTTTATGTGACTTGAGTAAAACTAAAGCCCTAACTACAATTCGCTTACGCGACTTGAGTAAAAAGTATGGTTACATAAATTTAAATACAATCATGAAATATTGCCGGCAATATAGAGTCTTCATGGCAATATTCCCAATTGAGACCCTGGCTTATTGTATGAATGCACGCCGTCTTTAAAAATTATAATGTAACGTCTTTAATGTACTGAGATTTCAGAGTTTTTTTCAATGGAATTTTTGCAGATTTTTTCACATACATATGTGGAATATTTAATACCAGAGAATAAAAATTTACTTAAAACGGTGAGAGAAAATTGTAATAAAAAATATTTTAAAGTAGGTACCTGCTACACCTCATATCGCATAATAAAAATTTTATGAAATGCATGAGCAGGAATTTATTACAAAAAAGAGATTTACAAGAAATTAAAAAACAAAACTAAAATTCTAGTTAAAAAAATTTTTATTGAAAAACAATGCGAAACATTTTGACAATAAAACGCAATACGATATATCAGAAAATTACTGCTATCGATATAATATATCGGAAGAGTACCATCGATATAGTAAATTTGGCCATATGGTTACTATCGATATGATATATCGTAATATCGCAAGCAAAATATCGATATATCGTATCATATGATATATATCGCCCATCACTAACACAGATACACGAGAGGAAAATACACAGCAGCATATTAACAAAATCAGCAATACAACATAATTGCCGTAAAAGGAAATCAACTCGGAAGGAATTTTTTCTATACCATCAACAACGCTTCAGCAACAAAGGGACTAGCATCTGACATCATTCATAATTTCAACAACGAAAATTTTATATTAAAAAAAAAATTATAAAATAAGACAAATTTATTGAAAATAAGGTAAGAATTCAATAATTGTTGTTCTTAAATAAAAACGAAGAAATTTTTTTTTGAAAAATTAAGTGTTATATAATATATATATATGTAAACAAACAAAATTATCATCTTATTTTAGAATTTATTTGATAATTGTTTCTCTGAAAAAAATTTGTTATTTCAAAAAAAAAAAAAAAAAAGAAAAAATATATATACATAAAAATAGTAAAATAATAAAAACAGTAAATATATAAACTACAAATTAAATAAATAATAGATTTCAAAAAGGGTCCTCTGTAGTATGAGCTATTATAATAGCTCTCATAAAAAAAGTGACAGTGTAGATAGTTTATCAAGTTTGATAATCAACCTTGAAATAACAAGAGATACAACAGATTCTGAACAAGTTGAGCAAGAAAATACAGACAATTTAGTAGAAAATATAAATCTAAATTCTTCTATGAATTTTTTCTTAATATACAAAATCCCACAATGTCAACCACTAATAATACTTCAAACTCTGTTTCAAATCCCCTCTTAACAATAGCCATGGATCCTTTGAAATACCTAAGTAAAATTCCAGAATTTTCAGACGACTTTAGAGACCTACAAAATTTTATCAACCTCATAGACAAAGTACACCCTACCTTGTTACAATACGATGCCCTTTCGCAAAGTCTTTTTTCTGACATAATTAAATCCCGATTGAAAGGTAAAGCAAGAGAATGCGTAGAAATTAATAATCATGTTACGTGCTGGTTAGAAATAAAACAAATACTTATAAATAATTTTGGCGATAGAAGTAGTTTAGAAGAACTATTTGATCAGCTAAGGGGAATAACTTTTAAGACAAATTGTATTAATTTTTATGACGAAATAAAGGCGACTTAACACAACGATTGAGACGACTTAACACAAAAACAAGGCTTAGTGCAGGTACTGAAGTAGCTAATGTAGAACAAACTATCGAAAACAACAAGGCTTCTGCTTTATCAATATTCAAAAATAAATTACCCGAGCCGAGGAAATCTATATTATATTGTAGAAATCCAAATACTCTAGAAAGTGCTATGGACATATTGCATGAAGCTGGTTACGCATACTTTGGCGATACCTCACCAAATAGTATTAACAATTTTAATAATAATTCTAAAACGCATAATTCAAATTTTAGAAACTATAGTAACAGTAATCCTAAAAACAACGGTAGTTTTCATAATAAAAATCAAAATAATAGACACTGGGAAAATAAATATCCACATAACAAGAATCAATACAACAGACACCAAAACAATAATACAAACAATAATTACAGACACGACAGATTTTACGACCAACGATCATCACCTACTTTTAATTCAAACATACAAAATCCATTCGCACGTAATAACAATTTTACACCTCCAAAATGGCCACAAAATAATTCCAATCCATTTAATAATCGCCCTTTTAATCAATCGAATAACTATCAACAAAATAACCAACTTCCGCCACCAGAACCAATGGATGTCAATCTTAATGAACACATACAGCCAACTCAACCACAAAATTTTCCCTTTTACCAGCCTCAGCAACCAATTACCCTATATAATAGTTGATAGTAAAACAAGACCATTAAAATTTATCATAGATACTGGTGCAACTCATTCAATAATAAATCCAGGCGTTTGTAATCCCAATTTACTACAGTCTTTAAAAAACAAAATATTACTTAAAACAATAGATAGAGAAGTAGAAATAACACAAAAAGCACTAATACCTCTTTTCAAAGAACTCGGAAATCCACAACAGAAAGTAGAATTGTATATACTATATTTCCTTTTCATAACTATTACGATGGCCTTATTGGCAACAACATCCTAATTCCCCTAGGAGCAAAGATAGATTTAGAAAAACAAGTCTTGTCAACAAAAGAAAGTGAAACAAAACTCCATTTTTTACAGAAAAAAGCGCAATTTAATTATAAGTTAGAAACAAAGGGCAATTATCAAATAACTGTTCGTGTATTACAAAAGGAAGGATTAGCCTATTTGGAAGAACAGAAGTTTCCGAATGGTCAATTAATACTGCAGGAAGGCATTTACGATGTACATAGAAGATTACAAAGTAAATGCAACAATCAAATCCCTCAACGTCCTTCCTATTCAGACTCAAATTGTAGACCACCATAATTTTAATATAATACAAAGTAAAGAAAATAAGTCTTTACTGAAACAAATTCGGGTATATCATTTAAATTATGAAGAAAAAACGAAATTGTTGAAAATTATAAAGCAATTTCATAAGATATTTTACAATGAAAATTCTAATTTGTCATTCACAAATGCCATCAAACACAGAATTCGTACATTGAACGACGTCCCTATTTATGTGAGATCTTATAGATATCCTTATATCCATAAGCAAGAAGTAGAGAAACAAATAAATGAAATGCTGGAAAACGGCATTATCAGACCAAGTAATTCACCATATTCGGCACCTGTGTGGGTCGTACCCAAAAAGAAAGACGGAAGTGGTAAGACCAAATGGAGAATAGTTATCGATTACCGTAAATTAAACGAGATAACTATTGATGACAAATACCCAATACCCAATATAGAGGATATATTAAGAAAATTAAGAAGATGTCAATATTTTACAACGCTTGATCTCGCTAAAGGATTTCATCAGATTGAAATCGATGAAAGAGATATTCACAAAACAGCGTTTAGCGTTGAAAACGGGCATTATGAATTCCTTAGAATGCCGTTTGGTCTCAAAACAGCACCTGCGACATTTCAAAGATTAATGAACCTGGTACTGAAAGACTACATTAATCGAATATGCCTTGTTTATCTCGATAATATTATTATTTTCTCTGCCTCTTTGGAAGAACATTTAGATTCGTTGACAAAAATTCTCAAAAGGTTAGAAGAAGTAAACCTTATGGTACAGCTAGATAAATCTGAATTTTTGAAAAGGGAAACTGAATTCCTAGGACATATTATCACTTTAGAAGGCATTCGACCTAACCCAAAAAAATTGAATGTGTAAAGAATTTTCCTATCCCGAAAACATCTAAATAAATTAAACAGTTTTTAGGCTTCACCGGGTATTATAGAAAATTTATAAAAGAGTATTCAGCAATAGCCAAACCAATGACGAAGTATCTGAAAAAAGATCGAAAAATTAATATTGAAGATCCCGAATATATAAATAGATTCGAAACTTTAAAAAGACTCCTGATTAATGAACCAATATTAAAGTATCCTGACTTTAATAAAACATTCACAATTACAATTGATGCACGTCAATACGCACTAGGTGCGATATTGTCACAAGATAATCATCCCATATGCTACGCAAGTCGTACGCTGAACGAACATGAGTTACACTATAGTACGATAGAGAAAGAATTATTGGCTATAGTGTGGGCTACAAAATATTTCCGTCCGTACGTATTTGGTAGGAAATTTATTATAAAAACGGACCATAAACCTTTGCAATGGTTATTTTCTATCAAAGAACCAAATTCAAAATTAATCCGTTGGCGATTAAAGTTATCGGAGTACGAGTATGAAATAAAATATAAAAAAGGCACAAAAAATGGAAACGCAGATGCGTTATCACGATTAGAAATGAATTTCAATGAAGAAAATGAAAATCAGACCTCAACCATCCAATCAAGTAAATCACCTTTAAATGTGTTTAAAAATCAAATAATAATTTACAAAACTAACTCAGGTTCATTGAGAATAAAAAATATTACGATATTCAATAGAAACAGAAAGACAATTTATGCGAAAACTTTAGATGATGAAACGGCAATAACCCTTCTCAAATCTCATTTTAACCCTAAAGGACTTAATGCTGTATTCGTAGAAGACTGCGAATTTTTCGAAACTTTAGAAAGAGTATTCTTTGCACATTTCTCCAATAATACTCAATTAAAGATTATAAAATGTGACAAACTCTTAGAAGATGTAACAGATGAAGAAAAGTTAGCAATCATAATAGAGAAAGAACATTTAAGAAACAACCATCGCGGTATCTCAGAAGTATTTAAAGAATTACAACAAAAATATTTCCGCCCTAAAATGCACACAAGAATAAGTCAATTTATTAATAACTGTGAAATGTGCAACATTGAAAAATACGAAAGGAAACCAATTAGCCATAAATTTCAACTAACGGAAACACCAGTAGGACCAAATAAAGTAGTCCATGTAGATGTCTTTTATACGTTAGAGAAAAACCTATTTTTGACCTTTATAGATAAATTCAGTAAATTTGCTCAGGCCTACAAAATTAATGCAAGAACATGGGTAGAATTTAAAAAAGCCATTTTACAATACATAGCTGCTGTAGGTAATATAAAGAAATTCATAGTAGATAATGAATTAGGTTTCAAGGCACTACCTGTAAGGGAATTCTTACGAGAACGAGATATCGAAATACACTACACCTCAAACAACAATAACACATCCAACGCAGACATTGAACGTCTACATAATACTATTAACGAACATTTGAGACTTTTAAGACATGACGAAAACAAGGACACAGACACTATTGAAGAAAAAATACTAAAGGTAATAGGTTATTATAACGGTAATAGGTATTAAGGCCAATTGATTTTTATAATGGAAATATTAAAAAGGAAGAATATTGTGACATTAGAGAAAGAATTATGAAAGTGAAAGAAAAAGTAATTAATCGATTGAACCAGAATAGAGAGGAAATACAAATTGAATCTGGTCCAAACTTTATTAAGGATATCAGGGAAGTGAAAAACCATGCGAAGTTCAGGAAAATAGAATTAGAAAAATCAGACGAAAACCATGTATTCGATAAAGAGACGAGTCTGAAATATCATAAATCACATTTAAAAAGAAAGAAAAAATATCAAGACAATAATAATCCTACTATAAAAGTAAAACGTAAAATAAAACAAAAACTAAAAAGAAACTTCATTACAGGTCAAAATGATAATCCTCATCGTCCTGTTGGTAATACCTCAGACAATGCCCCAAATAATTGAAATACACAATCTAAATGAAAACAACGGATATACAACTATTAGTCAGGGAGAGAAGAAAATTATAGAAAAATTTCATAAAGTTCTGCATATTATAAATATAACAGAATACGAGAATAATTTATAGCAACATCAAAGAAATAGAACAAAAAGCCGATCTCATAAAACCTATGTACGCTACAATAACTCACAATTTCAACCTCTTAGAGAAAAAAATAAATAGCCTTAAACCACATATTAGAGAACGCAGAGCACTAATTAATATACTAGGGACTGGACTTAAATATTTAGCAGGTACAATGGACTGTAACGACGAAAAAGAAATAAAAGACAAACTAGAAGCGATATCACAAAACAATAAAAATTTAATAGAATAAAATAATAAACAAGTAGTAATAAATAACGAAATTTCGGCACAAATAAAAAATTTAACATATCACATCAAAATACAACAAAAATTAATAACAGGATATCTAAACGAATTCAACGAACAAAATCAAAACAGAATTGTAAACTTAGAAGACGAAATACAATATACACAGCAAGTTTATCAAATCAACTACGACATAAACCTACTCAAAAACCATATCGACGACATAGAACAAATTATACTAACAAGTAAATTAGGCATCCTTTCTAGAAACATACTAACAGAGAAAGAAATTGCTCTAGTACCAGACATAGAAAACCTTAAAGACATTAAAATAGTGGTTGCATTTCATTCAGATTAAATAATAATTATTGTACTTATCCCTGAATAACAATTCCAAACAAACAAAATAAAGAAACAATTCCAAATAAACAAAACAAGTCAATATTCTTAGAAGAATATAGCATTTTAGTTGATCACAATAAAAATATTTACAGTCCGTACGTAAAAGATGACTTGAGAAAAAATCTTGTTGCTATTAATGATGAATGTATCAAGAACATTATGAATTTCAAGGAAGCTCATTGTCAAATGCAGATAAACAAAGATGTAATGATTAAAGAAATTTTACCAGGAATAATTATAACGAAAAACATTGTTGAAACAAAAATAGATCAAGATTGCAATAATTATAATACGACTATATCAGGCAACAATGTAATTAGATATGAAAATTGTAAAATAAAAATTAATAAAGGACTATACGAAAATTTTTATGTTAAAGTATATGATAATGTAATTTTACCGCACTATGTAACAAAAATAAAAAAAAATAAAACAATTAATTTCCTAAAATTTGAAGAAATTTATTTGAAAAATATAACTAATAATAGAAAAAATATCGAGGAAATTTTAGATAAAAAATACGTTAATCATGCAATTAATGTTTCAATAAATATTTTTATTATAATGATTGTAATAATATTAATTTTAGCAATTAAATATAAAATGCTTTCAAAACAAGGATAACAGTAAATCCTTCGTCGGAGCCTCAGACTAACGGTGGGGGTGTTATAAATGAAAACCGCGTACATATTATATAAAATATACATACGAATATATAAATGAATCATGTACATGTTGTATAAAATATATTAATAATTAATATTATATTTTTGTCATACATATTCTTCATAGATACATAAATTTATATTTATTTTCATAAATACATATTTTCTCACAAATTCGTACATATGTAAACATTTTCAATAAACAATAAATCTGGTACATATTATATTTGAAATAATATAAATTTGCTGACCAATTAAGTTCCCATAGACGTAGAGAATCAAAATTTTTCACAGTAGCAAAGTCAGGTGTTAAAATAAATGAGGCATTAGATCCATAACACAAGTTTCCCATGTAATAAATATAATCAGCAATTGATAACAAAGAAAGAAAGTAAATAAATTAAAGGAATGAAGAACAAACAGCCAGTCTGAGGTTGTCCGTCGGAATTACTTGATCGAAATTACTTGTTCGAAATAAAAGCAGTTAAAGTAGTGAAAGATAAATGAAATTGTAAAATTTAAAAATATAAATGAATATATAAAAATTGCGAATTGTGAAATTTTAAATAAATAAAATTTGTAAAATTAAATATAAAATAATTTTTTTTTATTTCCTTTAAAAACGAAACCTAAAATTGTGAATTTCACGATAGCTAATAAGAATAGACGCATAAAATTTTAGAGAAAATTAAATTTTATTTAATTCGGTTTAAGTTAGTGATTTTTACTGTGAAAAATTCGTATAAAATAATATAATATTTATTTCATTGAAAAATTAAAAATTTTTTACAAGTTGAACATAAGAAATATCTGTGGATTAAAAATAAGAAAATTCATTGTGGTTGGTGAAAGGACACCATTTTTATATTAATCAATTTTAATTAATAAACAAAAATAAACTGAAAATAAATTAGTTGTACACAGTAATTTGTGTTTTTTTAAAATAAATTATATAAAAGCTATAAATATGTAAATGAGTGAAAAAAGGGGTGGAGAGAAGTTATTACTTCCTTCCCAATTGCTTCATAAAACCCAGATGGACGAAATTAATATGAAATTTGGTATGGAGATGGATCAATCAACGTCGTCTAATATGGCGATTACATCAGCATTGTGCAGTGACAACAATATTGTTGGCACAATTTCACACAATATGAAAGAAATGCCTACATCATTTAATGGAGAAACATTATTACAGTCACCCGAAGGAAGCAGTGCCACAACAAAGAAGTTATCTTCCAATATGATAAATATACCAGCATTTAGCACAACTATGCCGTCTTTTGCCGGGCTTCAGAATATGGATATAAATAATGGGGTGGTAAGTTTTACTCCATTTTTATCTTCGAAAAACTCATATAGCAGAATTAGCTTAAACAGAAGAAACCCTAAATGGGACAAACTTAAAAAAATATCTGAAAAAAGTTATAACATTAATAAAGATTCAATGGAAATTACAGATAATAATAAAAATATTAATGTAAATTTTTTAAATCACGATATAAATAAATTAAATGTAGCTGACAATAACACTAATTTGATAAGTATTAATAATAAGAATAAGAATAATAAATATACAAACAACATGAATTTTGATAAAAATAGAGATTTAGAAAATGTAAATTCAAATTTGGATCAATCAAATCAAAATAAATTTGCTCTACTAGATATTTATAATATAAGTGATAATAATAATATTAATAATGAAAGTTCTCTTAAATCTTCTGATGAGAATTGACAAAGCAATGGTAATAATGATACAGAAAAAATTACTATAAATATGAATATAGGGGCAAAACATACTGGGGATAGTCGATTGAAACATAAAGACAATAAACCTAATTTCTGTCACCAATATTTGCTACGGGTGTTAGAACTTCAGCCTTAACTACAGTAATTGTTGGTATTTCAAAAACTGTTAAATTTATGTTAGGTATGTTATGAATGGATACAGGAGGGTTAAAGTATATGTTGATGATATTACCGGACATCAAACACTACTAGATTACCTTAGAGAATCAAAGGCAGATACCTTTTTCTTTTGTCCTAAACAAGCTGAAAAGCCCATGTTATTACTGAAAGATATTGATGGGGAATCAGATCCTAATGAAACTATGAATGAAATTAATTTACAAGTCCCTGACATTGTAATAGAAAGCTTCTAGATTTAGTACAAATAGATCAAGAGAAACCGGAATACCATTATATGCTTTTATAATTCAGTTGAAGGCTGGTCAAGATCCCAAAAAGTTGTTTCAGATAAGAGGTATTCTACATCAAAGAGTATATTGGGAAAAGCTTATAAAAAGTGAAATTGTGAGATCTTTCCGTTGTCAAAAATTTGGTCATTCAGCCGCTTACTGTGGTTTAGGAGAAAAATGTTTATTATGTGCTAAAGAGCATTTGGTAACAAATTGTCCTTTAAACGAAAAAATAGTTGATAGTGATTTTAGATACAGCAATTGTAATTAAGTGGGTCATGTTGCTAATTAAAGAGATTGTATAGTGTTTACTTGTTACAAAGAGAAAAAGATTGAAGCAAAATCGCGCGAGCGAGATATAAAAACTCAAAGAAAACAGTTCGTAAACAGTTCAATAAATAACTATGTGAAATCAGATATATCTTTTGAACAGAAAGTAAAACAAAATAGAGAAATTAATTTCGACAATAATACTAACTTAATTGGTAACCTGGATAGAGAAATCAATTCACTGTTTGGTATGTCAATGAGTGTACTCTTTAACGAGATAAGAAATTTTTGGCCAAAATACTGTTCAATTAAAACCAAGGAGGATAAGATGATTTCTATGATCAGTTTCATTTCTACATTAATCTGTAATGAGCAGTGCAAATAAATTTATAGCAATCAATGTAAACTCTATTTTCAACCCTTCTAGAAGAATATTATTAGATCATTTAATTAGAAAACACAATCCTTTTGTAACCTTTGTTTCTGAAACCTGTTTAGGAGAAAAACATAATTTAAAGTTAAAAAATTTGAAATCCTTTCGTAATGACTCGCACAGAGGTACTGCAATCATTATTACAGAAAATATTAAATGTGAAAAAATTGAGTTTAACTGTGATTTCTTCTCTATTGCTTTAATTAAATCTGTAATTAATCTGTATTTTTAAAAAATCTGTAAAGCGCTTAGTATCTTATTGGGCTCCATATATATTCCCAATAATGTCAATCCTAGTGTTGTTAAGGATTTAGACAGACTATATAGCATCATATCTATTTTCGATTTAATAGTAATTGGTGAAGATTTTAATTCTTGACACCAATACTGGGGAGACAAAATTTGTACTAATAATGCAAAAATTCTATATAACTGGTTTATAGATAGTGCGTTTTTAACAGTAGAATTTGTTTTGGCTGATGAACCAATATTTCCACGTTCAGGCTCTTTTATCGATATGTTCTTGATTTCAGTTTCTTGGAACAATATGAAGAAAAATAATTTAGAACTTAAATGTAAAACAATTGAATCGATTTCTGACCACTTTGGTATTTGCTTAAATTTTGATTTAAATAGTGAACTATTTAATGAACTTATTGAAAACAAAAAAATTTTGAGCTTTAAATCAGTTAACTGGACAAATTTTAGAAAAGATTAAGATATTGATCTCAGTAACATTGTTATACTCAATAACAGAAATTTAAGCAATGAAGAGATTGACTTGTTAATTAATAATGTGACATCGGCTATATTAAAGGCAGTTAATTCTCACGCTAAAACAATGAATGGACGTTATAATTTTTATAATTGTTTGTCAGGGACTACGTTAAAATGCATTGAGCTCAATTAATTAGAGATCGTATTAGACTCGAAATTGATGAAAACTTCAGATTAAGACTTAAAAAAATCAAACCCAATCAGGAAGTTTGGAAAGAAATTGACCGTATCACAGGTAGAAAAAGACTGCGATTTAATTAGCAAAATGAGGTTTTAATATATAACAATAATCGACTTACGAATAACAGTGAAAAAATTTCGGCTTTTGAATCATTTTATAGAACTCTATATTCGAGAAAGAGACCAACTTTTGATAATAAATCAAAGTTGAATCTAAAGTCTTTAGATATACTCTGGTTAAATTCAACGATAACTTTACTGCAGATGATCCACCTAATGTAGAAATGTTTTGCAATACAGATGAAATAACTCAATGTAAAATGAGCTTAAATAACAGCACATCATGTGGTTTAGACAATGTTTCGAACTTTATAATTAGAAAATGTTCGGTTAAGTTTGATAGAATATTAGCTATTATCTACAATAACTACATAAATAATGGTTATTTTCTTAAACTATGGAAAATAGTTAGGCTTGTTCCAATTCCTAAGAAAGAGAGTGCGAAAGACATCCGTGATTTTAGGCCTATTTCAGTGCTCTTTAATGTCGGGAAGCTATTTGAAAGAGTAGTTGCCAGCAGACTTGACTGTAATTGGGAAGAATGTAATTCCCTGGAAGCAACTTGATTTTAGGAATGAGCACTTCATCGTACATGCTTTACACATCGTACATTCACTGACGTAATTATACACAACTCAAGAGAAAAGAAATGTACTGTGGTTCTAGATTTGGACTTGGAAAAAGCTTTCGACTCAGTATGGATGAAGGGTTTGATCCACGGTTGGGCATTTACGCGTAAACAGCCGGAGTTTACGTTTACTTGGTAAAGAGAGTAAAGAGTGTAAATAACGTAAAAACTGCGTAAATAGACGTAAATGCATAAAAATAAAACAGCTGTGTGTAAATTGTCTGTCACTTTTAAAAATTAACAGATTAAAAAAACATAAGTCGGGTGATTTTGATCTTTGAAAATACCAAACTTATGTACAGTTTTTATAATTTTTATTCACAAAATAAATATTGAAGTTAATGTTAAACAAAATATTTTGTGTTTTTTTATTTTTATGAATAAAATTTAATTTTTAATGAATTTGTTTACGTTTACACTCTTTACGTCTTTACGGTAAACAGAAACACTCTTTACGTACGTTGTTTTTACGTGTAAATTGTGGTTGTAAACGCTGTAAATAGTTTACGCGCCCAACGATGGTTGATTTTCAAACTCATACAGATCAACTGTCCTATTCCGCTGTTAAGGATTATTGATGATTTTCTTACAGACAGAGAGCTAAGTGTGGTTATTGATGACATTAAATCTAAGTTAATAAAAGTTGAGTTTGGAGAACCACAAGGCTCTGCTTTAGGAACCAAACTTTTTAATTTATTTCTTTACGATTTTCCAATAAAAAAAAAAGATAATAATTTGGCTGAAGCCATTTTGTAAGCTGATGACACAATTGTCTTTGCTAATGGTAGTCTTCCATCTGATGCTGTTAGTAAAATTGGAGCGGTTAAATCCTCTATTGAATTGTATTATCTTAGATGGGTTTAAAAGAAAGATCTATAAATTTAAGTTTGAGATAAAGTTTTAAATACAACACAATACATGTATTATATTGCATGAGAACGATAGTTTATGCTATTCTACCATCTTAAGGATATTGATTGTGTACGAACAAAAAAACAACACGCTGTGAGCAGGCATACAAACATATGTACATATATACATACATACATACATATGTATGTGTATGTACTATTGGGTACGTAAGGATATAATTAAACTACATATATGGATTAGGGTTCGTGATTTCTTCATGTATGAATATTCTTGCGATCCTAGCACATTTGAGCCGTTTTTCAAATATGTCAATTAACATATTCTTACTTTGATTGCTGTTGTTTTCATTTCCAAATACAGTATATTAACAATGAAATAGTGAACACAAAAACGAGTTTTTTCTTACGACTAACGAATGCAAAGGCATTGAAACTGAATTCACACATTTCATTAATTGAAATCTTTTCTAATTCGTCCTTAATAGAAATATGTGTTACGAAAATTCGACGATTAACATGGAGAGAGGTATAAAGAGGTAAAAAAATATTCAGAAATTTCAACACTTTGGTGACAGGTAGTACACAATCCTTAACCTGTTATTGAACACTTTTTAAATTTTTAAAATCAATTGCAACAGAATAAATCTTATTTCTTATGTAAGTCTGTACTTCAATTTTAAAAATTAAAATAACCCAAAAATAAAATTATTTGCCTGTGTTTCGTTTGTTTAAAGAAAAAAATTTTTGATGTAAACACATACGATTGTAACTTTTACCATTTTTTGCATATGTATAATGATTAATATCTCGATAACCAATCGTCCGATTTGCTTCATCTTTTTCTTTTTAAGGATTAGAGGCGCTTTCGAAATAAACTTTAAAAAAATACGCTGTAGTGGATTTTTTTAGTATTCTACATTTTATGTAAGTTTTTTCAAAAGAAAGAAATTTTTTTGGAATTTGAAACCTTATATCTTTTTAAGGAATTACCCGAATGAGTCCGCTCAAATAGTATAAGTTATTTGAGTTCTGGCACCTCAATTGAGGAGGCATGTATTTTGTTGTTGTATTGAAAGTATTGGCCTTGAATAAAAAATGTTTATAGATTTGAAACGTTATGTGCGTTTGTGTGTTAAAGCATTGTTTATACCCAGCAGCGAAAAAGAGTACTTCCGAACTAGTTCTAGAAGTAGATACTGGTAATGAGTAGTACTTCCATCTAGGATTACCATCAATGGATAGAAGTAATTACTTTTACCACACGACGTCATAGGCAGGAAGTACTTCTCTTTTTTATTACCCAGAATTAGTTCAGTAATATATTTTTAGAATGCATCACGGAACTAGTTTACAAGAAATGTTTCTACATTGCTTTAAAAAAATTAATTGCGAAACTAGTGTACGGGAATTAATTCTATATCGCTTGAGTTATGTCAGATGCTTCGGCACACCCTGTATCGATGGATGCAGGAAAAATAAATTAACTTAATAAAGTTCACAGTCATCATTTTTCTCTTAATGCATTTTTCTTTTATTTTAAGACAATATAAATTCTTTCAAATTTAAATATTGTAATATAATATTTTGTATGCAAAATTGCAATAGTCAGTTCCGTTCTTAATAATCATTGTAATTTGATATTACACATGTGTTCTTTTTATTATTAAAATAATAATTGCTTTAAGTCGAGTAAAGGTAGATTTAAAAATTAGAATTCAGAATTATTGGAGATTTCAATTTGTTCGGACACATCAAGTTAAAACTATAAATTGTAAAAATTAAAATTTGAAAGATTGTAATAATAAATTTTATTTCAAATAAAATATCGAAAGAATTTAAATATTGTGTTTGTAAAAATAAACAATCTTTAACTGGCGCAGTCGGATGGGATACGTGCAGCACAAAATCGAAGGAAAACGAATTGGCAGATTTCAATCTCTCAGCTTCAGAGGAATCTACACCGAAGGAATCAACGTTATTCATCTTTGTGTAATTTTGTTGGGATGGTAAGTCATAATTGGTTACATGATTACATCATTTATGTCTACCTCTTTTAAGGCAAAATTTTTCAAAAAGGGTAAGAATAATAGAAGTCTTCCATATGATTCTCAATTAGAAGTAATAACCGAGGAATACGGTGATACTGATTCTGAAAGTGTTATAATTAGTAATAATAAAGACTTAAGTGAAATAAAAATTGATCATATAAAATTTGATACAAGTGTTTCAAGTGTTTTAAGTAAAATAAATTTAAACAATATGAACAGTAATAATCAATCGAATCTCCAAGCTGCTCAAATGAATTATAGTGATATTTTTAACCAATTAAAAATACCTGATGTTATTAAAGATTTACCGTGTTTCGACGGAAATCCACGTACTCTCTACGATTTTATCGATAATGTCAAAGAAGTGTTATCCTTGATTTCAAGAATAGATGGTACTAATTATGCTAAATTAATTTTACGAGCTATTAGGAACAGAATAACAGGTCAGGCCAATGAAATTTTCTCAAGAACGCCAGCTATAACCTGTTCTACAGGAATAGAACAGACGCAGGAGGTAAGCCAAGAAGTTGTATTCTTGTTAAGAAAAGCATAAAAGCTTACCTTTGTATTAATTACAGCTCAACAGACGTAACCGTCATTAAGATGGAGGCCCAAGACGGGGAGGAAATTTATATTTCCTCGACCTACATGGCTCACGAAGAGCCTATACCGCCTCCGGAGCTTATCCAGCTAGTTGCCGGCGTTACATCAAGAAGCGCGAAGCTGATTGTAGGCTGCGATGCAAACGCCAGACATACTCTGTGGGGCAGCATGGAGTGCAACGAGAGAGGTGAGTCCCTTTTTGATTTCATTAAAAATACTAACCTAGTAGTAAGCAACAGAGGTAGCACTCCAACATTTGTCTTTCCAAGCTCGGACAGGTTCTGTGCCTGGGAGGAGGTGCTGGATGTTACACTAACTACAGACAGTGGACCAGACAGGTGGAGAGTATCCCAGAAAAAGTCTTTTTCTGATCATTGATGGATACTTTTCGAGTTAAACCTTGTCGGCAAACGAGATCCTCCATATCGTAATGTTAAAAGAACCGATTGGAGGAAGTTTAGTCGTTTTTTCAATTCCAGATTTCCAGCACAACAAGGAAAAGAGTGGCTTGAAACCACGGAAGAGGTGGACAGGAGGGTTAGTGAGATGGAGGAGGCCATGAGAACCTCCTTCGAGAACTCCTGTACGCTGACGCGTGGTAAGAAATGTCTCCCCAGTTGGTGGAACGAAGACCTAGCCATTCTCAGGAGGATGACTAGAGATATCTCCAACATCTGTCGGAAACAGAATTTCTGGAAACCCTATAAGGATCTTCTTAGGGAATATAAGAGATACATTAGGGTAGCCAAGGCAATAGCCTGGAGGGAGTACTGTTACTCCATCGAGAATATCGGGGAGATGACAAGGCTCGGAAAGATCCTGTCAACAGAGCGGTCTTGTCCCTCGTTCCTTAGGAAAGGGAGGGAGGAGTGGATGGAGACTGAGGAGGAAACCCTCGAGCTGTTGACGGAAACTCACTTCCCGGGATGCAGCAAGACAGTGGAAGAGCGTGCTATGGAAAGTACGCAGGCGTCTTGGGAAGAGGTAAGCAACATAATCACCTGGGACAGAGTATCCTGGGCGGTTAATAGATTTTCACCATACAAATCACCAGGACCGGATGGGGTCTATCCAGCAATGTTGCAGAAACTGCAAAGTGTAGTGGTTCCGTGGCTGGTGGTGATTTTTAGAAGCTGCCTGTGGCTGGGGCATGTCCCGGACAGCTGGCGGAGGGCCCGAGTGGTCTTCATACCCAAGGCAGGAAAAAGCGGTCACGAAACAGCGAAAGATTTCAGGCCGATCAGCTTGACCTGCTTTGCGTTGAAAACACTGGAAAGGGCGATAGATGTCCATCTAAGGAAAAGGGTGGAGGTCACTCTCTCCAGATCCAAGCATGCATACATCAAGGGGAGATCCACTGAGACGGCGTTGCATGAGGTAGTGCGTACAGTGGAAAGGTCCCTTGAGTTCAAACAATACACGTTGGCAGCCTTCCTAGACATAGAAGGCGCTTTCAACAACGTGACACAAGAAACTATTATGGAAGCACTCGACTCGTCGGGTGGTGAGGGGAGCATAAACCAATAGATTGGTAAATTGCTCAACTCAAGGCTAATCCAGATAGAGCTGGGAAATACAAAACTGATAAGGTACGCTAGAAGGGGGACTCCCCAGGGAGGGGTAATGTCACCTCTCTTGTGGATCCTTGTCATGGACCGAGTTCTGTCCCAGTTGGGAAGGGACGGGGTTAAAACGGTTGCATACGCTAATGACTTGGTTCTGCTAGTATCGGGAATGTTTCCTGACGTGATGAGTGACATCATGAAAAGGAGCCTGAAAAAAGTTGATGCTTGGGCCATAAGCTGTGGACTAAGGATCAATGCAGGTAAGACGGACCTGATGCTATTTACAAACAGAACCAAAGTCCCCAGTTTCAACCTTCCGACCATCGGCGGAAATCAACTCACATTGTCCAATAGAGTCAAATACCTAGGAGTGTATTTGGATTCTAAACTTAATTGGAAGGACAATGTGGAAGAGAGAGCGAAGAATGCTTGTATTGCTTTGTACGCTAGTAAAAAGACCTTCGGCAAGAGGTGGGGTCTCAAACCGAAGATGCTGCTGTGGCTATTCACAGCAGTGATACGTCCGATCCTGACTTATGGCTCACTAGTTTGGTGGCCTGCGATGGAGAGGAGATATAACCAACAGAGGTTGGGGGTTACCGGGGTCATGAGATCGTGTCCCACGGAGGCCCTCAACGTTATTCTGTGCCTGGTCCCCCCGGACCACTGGGTTAAATACACGGCGACATGTAGTGCGCTTAGACTCAGGGAGCTGGGATGTTGGCACCCCAGATTTTACGGGCATGGCAACATCCTGAACCTAATCCCAAAAGAGTTTATAGCCAAAAATACAGACTTCATGACCACTATATTGCGCTTTGACAGGAACTTCGAAGCGCGGCTCCCTTCCAGGGATGAATGGAAGGATAATAGGGCCACAAGGAACTTTAGATGCCTGGTGTATACGGATGGGTCCAAGATGGATTGTGGGTTGGGAGCCGGAGTTCATGCGGACTGCCCCGCAATCAGCAGGTCGTTTCGTCTTCCTGATGGGGCTAGTGTCTTCCAGGCGGAGATACTAGCAATCATGAAAGCCTGCTACGTCCTAAATAATACACGGGCATGCTTGCCGGATGCTATAGGCATCTGTTCAGACAGTCAAGCGGCGATCAAAGCTTTGATAACCAATACGTTTACATCTAAGTTAGTAAACCAGTGTAGATCGGAGCTCGTGAAGCTGGACAGTAAGGCCAAAGTTACTCTGGTATGGGTTCCAGGACATAAGAACATACAGGGTAACGAGAAGGCTGACTCCCTAGCCAAATCGGGCACGCTGATGCACTGTTCGTCCCAGGAGGACGTGTGTGTTCCAATAGGAAGTGTGCAAAGAGTTGTTTGGACACACTTCCTGGAGACTGCCAATCGCAGATGGAGGAGCCTTTCCAACTGCAAGATTGCAAGACAGACCTGGCCAAGGTTGGATCCAACAAGGACAGGTCATTAGTGAACATGAGCAGACACACTATAGCTAAAGTGGTGTCTGCTCTTACGGGGCACTGGCCAATAGGCAGACATGCAGCCAAGATCGGTGTGCCCTTTAACCCGCATTGTCGCAGTTGTGGAGCGGTGGAGAAAGAGGAAACTCCACTGCACTACTTCTGTGAAAGCCCAGCTCTAGCCAAAGCAAGGCATAGAGCGTTTGGCAAGTACTTTCAAGACGGCCTTGGGGAACTGTCTCAGATGAGCCCTGGCCGTATTGTCTGCTTTTTGGGCTCGACTGGATGTAGGTAGCCAGGCTCTTCCGCGTTTATACCCGTAGGGCAGGTACCCACGAGCGACTGTGGTATCAAAATGGCATTTTCATATGCTAATTGGGTGCAATTAAGCTAAGGTTGCACAACCACCTAAACAACAACAACAACAAATCACCTCATAATACAAATTTTCATTCAATTTATAGGCAAAATTCCAACTTACCTCAATTTTCGAAGCCCAGTTCCTCACAATTTATTCTGCAACACCCCTTAAGGGTTAATCAACCTCAATTCACACAAACAAGCCCTGATTATTTTTATAACAACCGTATATATAAAATATATAAAATGTTCGTATTCCGTTACTGTACAAACCTAATTTCATGTCAAAACCCTATACTGTACAACCTCGAAATAAAATCATTGCTGTACTACCAGTAGATATTGAATCCGGTGACATACACGTAAAACCATTGAAAATTAAAGAAGGTTTAATAATATCTGAAGGAATTTACAAATCCAAAAATTGGTATTCATTAATTGAAGTAGTTAATTTCTCTGATTTGCCACAAGAATTCGTAATAGAACAACCTATTTAAGTACAACCTTACCTTAGTCAACGGTTTATTGAAGCACATAATTTTTCCATCAAAAGTCAAAAACAAGAGAAATTTCATTCCAATATCAATAAATTTATTCGTACTAACCATATGAACGAGGAAGAGAGTAAGGCTATATTAAAATTATGTAGAGACTATGATATTTTCTATAAGGAGGGCCAAAACCTAAGTTTTACAAACCAAATCAAACATAAGATAAAAACCAAAGATGAAATCCCTCTTTATACAAAATCGTATCGATACCCATATATTCACAAAGAGGAAGTCCGACGTCAGATAATAAAAATGTTGGATCAGAGTATTATTCGTCCTAGTTTTTGCCCATGGTCATCTCCAATCTGAACGTGAAATTGAATCATGCGTACAAATTAAAAATAAAAAAGTAGAGAAATTCGATAAAATAGATAAGGTAGAGGTTAATAATGTTAAAAACAAGATAAAAGTTAATGATTTTAAAAATATAACAAAAAATGAAAATATTGTAAAAATTTACGAAGAATGCAAAATACCCGCGCGTACTCAAAAAATTATTAAAGTTAGAGTCAATTTCGATAATGATGTGATATGTGAATCACAAGAAATTAAATCAGGTGTATTTCTCGCCGGTGCAATAACGACACCGCATAAAAATCAAACGGTTGTTTCAATTTTAAATAATAACGAAAAAGATGTATACATTAAAAATTTTAAAATAATATTTTATCCATTAAATGACTTTGAATTATATGAATTTGAAGATAAAGACTATAAATTTAATAAATTGCTCAAATTTTATTCCAATGAAGAAAATAAAATACAAAATAAAGTTAAAAATGTAGAAACGAATACCTTATACAGTAGACAGTGTACAAAACATAATTTTAAAACGATACATAGACTTTCATGTGACAAAGACAAACAAAATAATTATAAAAGATTAAAATTGTTACAAGAAAATTTATCAATTCCAGAATTTCTGAATACTGAAGAATCTGAAAGTATAAAATCCATATGTGAATCCTTTAATGACATTTTTCATTTACCAGGTGACAAATTAACTTGTACAAAAGCAATAACACATCAAATTCCTTTACAACCAGGGAAGGTGCCTATTAATCTAAAAATGTACAGAATACCTCAAGTACAAAAAGAAATAGTTGAAAATCAAGTGAAAGAAATGTTAGATAATGATATAATCACACCAAGTAAAAGTCCATTCAATTCTCCCTTATTAGTAGTACCTATAAAACCAGGTCCTTCTGGAGAAAAACGTTGGAGAGTTGTGGTAGATTTTAGGAAACTGAATGAAATTACAATAAAAGATGTATATCCTTTACCTAGAATTGAAGAAATATTAGATCAATAAGGCCACTCTAGATATTTCACAACATTAGATTTGGCTAGTGGATATCACCAAGTGTTGGTTGATGAAAAAAATAGGGAAAAAACAGCATTCAGTTCTTATCAAGGACACTACGAGTTTAAAAGGATGCCTTTTGGTTTAACAGGGGCACCAGCCACTTTTCAACGATTAATGAATAATATTTTGACAGGACAAAACGGACTGAAGGTGTGAGTTTATTTAGATGATGTTGTGATATATGGTAGAAATTTAGAAGATCACAACAAAAAATTGATTGAGGTTTTTCAACGAATAAGAGAAAATAATTTAAAATTACAGCCAGAAAAGTGCAACTTTTTAAGAAAAGAAGTAATTTATTTAGGCCATAAATGTTCAGCGGAAGGAATTAAACCAGATCCAGACAAGGTTAAATGTGTAGTAAATTTTCCTAGGCCAAAAGCAGTCAAACAAGTAACGAAATTTCAGTGGAATGAACAATGTGAAGAAGCATTTGAAAAATTAAAATTTGCTTTAACAAATCCACCTTTATTAACTTATCCTGACTATGAAAAGCCATTCTTTTTGACAACTGATGCTAGCGGTGAAGCATTAGGTGCTGTTTTATCACAGGGTGAACTTGGCAACGAACAGCCAATTGCATATGCTAGTAGAACACTAAATGATGCAGAAAGACGATATTCTACAATCAGAAGAGAAATGTTGGCTATAGTTTGGGCTGTAAAAAATTTCAGATGTTATTTATATGGTAGAAATTTTACGGTTTTTACAGATCACAAACCGTTAGTAGGAATTTTAAAATTAAAAGATACAACAACAAGATTAGCTAGGTTTCAGATTAAATTAGCAGATTATGACTTAAAGATAGAATATAAGACAGGGAAATTAAATCAAAATGCGGATGCTTTAAGTCGAATACCTCCAAGTGAAAAGGAAATTGAAAATAAAAATAAAAACAATTTAACAAGTCATAAAATTAATTGTAATGTAGTCACTAGGGCTAGACATCGAATAAATGTAGAAAAAAACAGAGGAAAATCAGTTGATAACACTGATAATGATAATGAAACGGATAACGAAACAGAAATAATTAAAGATTCACATATTCAAACCAAGGACAGTGCAAAAATACTAACAGATGAAAATGACATTAAGACAATATTACATGAATATCACGATACCCCATTAGGTGGACATTTAGGAGTACTTAAGACTTATAAAAAACTACGACCATTTTATGAAAGGAAAAATATGTTGAAAGACATACAAAAATATATTAAAAAGTGCGAAAAATGTAAGAAAAATAAAGCAGGCAAGCAAAATAAAATGCCAATGGTAATAACAGACACTCCGGATCAACCCTTTGAAAAAGTTTATTTAGACATTGTAGGGCCATTACCTGAAACACGAAACAATAATAGATACATATTAACATTTCAAGATGATCTGACAAAATTTTTAGACTGTGTACCATTAAAAGATTGTGAAGCTACAACGATAGCAGAAAAATTTTATAAAAATATCATTTTAAAATATTCTATAATTCCGAAAAAAAGAGCTATGCAAATTACTAAAAATCAAAAAATTACAGACAAGTGCATATCATCCACAATCAAACGGTTCATTAGAAAGAACTCATGGTCCATTGGTTGAATATCTCAGAACAATTGTTGATGAAAATCTAACTGAATGGGATGAATGGTCGGCAGAAGCAATGTTAGTGCATAATCATTCACCTCATACAGGAAGTAAATTCACACCAATTCATGCATTATATGGTATTAGTAATCCTTTACCATCTGTTCTAAATAAATCACCTGAGCCAATCTATAATTTTGACAAATATTGTAATCAAGTTAAGTATAAAATGCAGAAAATACGAGAAATTGTTAAACAAAATTTAATTGCTCAAAAACATCAATCAAAAAATTATTACGACAAAAACATGCATGTAGAAAAATTTCACATTGGTGGTCGGGTGCTCATACGTGATAATGCTAGAAAGCATAAATTGTCACCAATAGGAAGGGGCCATATGAAGTAATATGCGTGAACTCTGACGTAAATACGACTATAAAAATTGGTAGAAAACTGAAAGTTATTCATAATAATCGATTAAAGAAGTTTTAGATTTCCACTAAACAATCTTTAAAACATTCATTTAGTTTTTTTTTGTTAAAAAAAAAATTTTATACTGAATTATTACAAATGATAAAAAAATATATAGTAGTATCTTACATTTTCTTTAAGAAAATGTCAAGGAGAAAACCTCATAAATTAAAATTTTATCATTCAAGTGAAAAGCGGAATTTAAATGAAATTAAGTAGAATTTCTTTTTATCAATAAAATTTTTATGAATTTTAAAGGAATAGAACTGGTTAACAATGTATACATATATATAATAAACAACTAAGCAGGAAATTAGAACCCAGCCTAAAAATAGATTAAAAAGGGTCAAAACAAAAATAACAAGTAAGAAAAATTAAAATCAATAATTGTCGTTTTCTTATAAAGGGAAGAGAATTAACGGAAATTAATTTTGAATAAAAAAGTAAAACTAAAGCAAAATATATAAAAGAAAGAAAAAAAAACATGCCATTACAAAATTATAACAAATAAATGAGTATAAAAAATGCATTCTTCATATATGAAATATGATGTCTTATGTATGTAGAATGTAATGGAAATATAATATATAGAAAAGTAATAACAGAGCAATTGTATATACAAACATACAAACGTACACGAGTTGATTATATACAGGTAACAGGTTGTAAAAAAAAAAATGTTTGTAAACAATGTAATGTTCAAGAAATTTGCAAACATAAAAAAAAAAAACACAGCTATGACACATAGGTTGTATGTGGTAATTGTAAAACAAAATCTCAATTTAAACTTTCAAGTATGAACAACACACAAGAGGTAATGCATTGAATAAAAAAGGTACAAACAACATTAGCAAGAGAACAACAGTCATCAAAATATGAAACCACAAATTTATGGGTCAAAAAAAAAAAAAAAAAAAAAAAAAAAAAACAAAAAAATATATATCCAAACAGCAAAAATAAACAAATGGGAATAATTAACCATAAGAACAACCACAATCCAAGAGTAGACGAAGAAACAAACCATATTTCAAAATAAATAAAACATTTTTTTTTTTTTTTGAAGAAAATGCAAAATAAAATTTTTATTAAAAAAATATAATAATAAACTACAATAAAAATGTTAATTTAAAAAAAACCGAATAGGAAGGTATCCACTACGTTGAGCTGCCTGAAGAAATTCGGCTTGTCGATCTCGCCAGAAGACAATGACCCTATGGCCATTGTATGACAATTCAAACTCGACCTGAAAGAAAATTGAAAAACAAAAGGAAAATTTTTTTTATTACCATACCATATCGTTATCATTTTTATAAATATGGCACATTAAATAAATAAAAAATATAATCATAATAAATAAAAAAAAAAAAAAAAAAAAAAAATAGAAATAATAACAAAAAATAAAAAAAAAATAAAAGAGGTCATTTATACTTACAATGCAGCCTTCTAAGGAAGGACCAAATTGTGTATGATAATCTTCGCCGTCTGGATAAAAGAGTACATTAAGATCTGGAGTGACAGTAACTAGCCACTCCAGATCTTCTTCCTCTTCAGCTGGACCACGACGAGGGGCCTCCAAAATTTTCTTAAGGATTTCAATTACCACCTGGATCTAAAATAAAAATAAAATATACGTATATATTAAAAGAAAAATAAAATATACATAATAGACATGTATGAATAATAAATGTGTTATCGGGTACTTACCATTTTTGAAGGTAAAAAAAAATTTTTTTTTTCACAAAGCACAATTTATACAACAAAAACGCGTTACAAGCGTTGCCCGAAATTTTTAAGTGAAAATAAATTAAAACTATGAATAATAGGAACTTATATACATAATAGAAAACCAGTAAGTATAACAGTTAGAGAAATTTGGTAGAGGGCAAAATTGCAAGGTAAACAAAAATAAAAATTAATAGAATGAGTAATAATAATATATCAAAATATAATAAATATTGTAAAAGACACTCACACAAACACATCAGGGAACCGTTGACAGTGTTATCAATGGAAAATGAAAATTCAGCTAATAAATAATGAAAAAACGTATTAGGGACAAATAGGATAGGACAGAATAAGGAAATAATAATGAAAAAAGAAAACAATAAATTAATAGCACTAAAATATTAACATAAGTATAGAGGTAAAAACATTAGAAAAAATATATGCATAATGGTCATGAAGTATGTTATAGGAAATTAGTAAAAACAAACGATAACACCGATTGTAATAAAATAACAAATTAACAGAATTTGTGTCACAATGATCAATACATCAAAATTCTCAATGCAAAAAATAAAAACAAATTAGGGGAATCAATTAAAATGATCACAAACACTAACACAATTAGCACACTGCATGGAAAAAGTTAACATCCGTTTAACTTTCTTTTAGGGAAAATGGCGTTAAGAATATACATTGCAGTTGTACTGATCACACTAGGGAATTGCAGAATAAAGATCAATGAATTCAACTCAAATGCAATTATGCTAGAATCTTTAGGTCAGGCATTAACATTTCAAAGTATATGGATATTGTATACTAAGCTCACTGCAATACATCCGGAGGAGACGTTACAATTTGTCAAAAGTTGCGAAAGAACGGCTTTCGAGATTTGCAGACACCTAGGTAAACAAAAGGAAAATTGTAAAACATGGCATAACGAAATATCAGCCATGATAGCTAGGATACAAACACAAGCTGAGGAGTTAGATTACAATTTGGGTAAAAAGGAGAAAAGTAGACAAAGACATGAATTATTTGATGGAGTAGGAAAATTAAGTAAATATCTGTTTGGTACGATGGATGCAGCTGATGCAGCAGATATCTATAAAATAATACAAAGTCTAGAACATCATGATGAGCAATATATAAATTTGATGAAAAAATAAGTCACCGTATTGAAATCAAGCTTTGATACAACCACAAATTACATAAGAAACCTAACTATACATCAAAATCATTTGGCCGAAGTCATTAGTAATTTTACACAAAAAGTAAACAATAATATTATGGAAGTGAAAACTCAAACAACCCAATTACAGATGCAAATTGACGTCAACCAAATTTTGTTATTTGTATGGACAAAGTTACAAATGATATATAATCATTTAAGTGAACAATTCATAGTTATAAACGCTTTACATGAACACGAACTACATCCTTTTCTAATTTCAGCAAAATTGTTAAATGATACATATAGTATACCCAAATAATAAAAGATGCAGATAAATACCTAACCACAACCAAATTTGCATTGATCAAACAAGTGGTGAAGGTACAGTCAATTGAAGATATAAACGGGTTAATTGTAAAAATTGAAATTCCTATGATTTTCAAAGAAAACTATGATCTGAATAAAATCCATTTATTACCTAATTTTCAAGATGAAAATTTACCAACAATTCCTAGTATAAATACAAATTTCATTTTAAATAACACTCATAACAGCTATTTAGAATACAGCGATATTGAATTCAATCAAAACTGTAAAAAATGCAACACCGGAATTCACTCAACAATAACCATTTGTAAACAGACAAAAGTAATAATGGGGGGGAAAGAAGGATATCACCTGTTTATCCGCAGTATTAACACAGAAGTTGGACTCGATTAAGCAACTCTGCCAACAGAAAGTACTAACAAGTTTCACCGACTCATTAGTGAAATTATACACACAAGATTCCTGGTTATATCAATTTAAACAAAAACATTCAATGAAGATACAATGTAAAACAGTGAAATTTACGCAACAAATAATGGGTACAGGAGTCTCTACTTTAATCGAACCCTGTAAATTCGAAATTGATGACAAGGAGTTACCGTATGAATGAAACAAAGAAACCACCATAGCTTTTCAACAAATGGAAATACAAAAACCTAAGTTTATGAGTTCCCAAAAGGCCTTCTGAACCCACAAGAACAAAATAAAAATAGGGAAACAAATGTTATTCAACACATAATCAGTGACAATGGAAGGTTATTAGACCAAGGTAAGGTTATTGAAGAATTACAAGATGAATTAAGAATTACCGAACAACACCGAATTGTAGAAAAGACAAAACTACAAACAAACGTAAATAGTAGTGTAATTTCCTTAATAATTTTCGTAATCGTTCTCATAATAATAATAAAAATATTCAGAAAAATTAAAGAAAAATGCTGTAAACAAATAAAAAATACAACCAAAAGACAGGTGTTACAAATTCCAAACGAGATGCTGCAATTACAAGTGTAACAAGATAACATAAACCAGAAACCAAAAAGTGAAGTTAATACTGGGCACTCGACAGAACAAATACAAGATACAAACACAAAAAAAGCCTAGGAAAAATAGCATCGAATTTTAATTCATAAAACCGCATAACACGTATAGTACAGCAATTAATACAAATTACCGTCGGTTACTTTGAAACTCAAAACTCCACAATTTTTTTTTATGAGTTAATATCCACTATGAGAAAATCTATGATATGTAAACAGAAAAACAAATAAATACATAAACTAAACATACATGACCATTACACATGACAAACATACATACCTAATGACATATATACAGTGTACGCATTTATAAAAACATTATTTATCAAAAACGTTTAATGGGTAGTCTAATAGTCTAGGAAAGTCAAAATTACGATTCATATATTTATAAATATATATATATGAATATTAATTAACATACTTCCTGTGGGTTTGTAGGTAAGTTATTAAAACGCACGTGGTTAACTTATGCTACACTTTATTTGTTAAAGAATATTTACACAGAATGTATGAACTCTATCGCAGTCAGAATAAGAAGAGATCAAAATATAAAATTATATAATTAGACAACCTAATTACTAATTATTACATAGGGTTTGGTACATAGTAAATAATAAGCTACCTGCTACTTATTAATAAATAATATTAAGTGTATAAGTACTGTGTGCGTAATCGTTATCAGTGTGTATGAACTCAATTACTT
The DNA here is from genome assembly GCA_963971155.1 of Anthrax anthrax. Lineage (NCBI taxonomy): Eukaryota > Metazoa > Arthropoda > Insecta > Diptera > Bombyliidae > Anthrax > Anthrax anthrax. The sequence continues at coordinate 34,667,383 of OZ020117.1, forward strand.
CTAATGCGCTTAGAGCTAGTTTGAGTGAATTGCATTAAACTTGTAATTGTTATGTACTCGAAACTATATTATGTATAGTTTCGTAGTGTAGTAAAAGTACTGATAATGATTACCGCCACATCACTCCCCCTTGGGAAAAAAAATTTTGCAAAAATTTTATAAATTTAACTTGTTTGTGTTCCAATAGAAATGTTGAAGTTTTTACAATGTTTTGAAAAGAAAAAAAAATGAGAATAAGCGTACGTTAAAAGCAAATTTACAACTGAAATGTTACTTTACGTTTTGTTTCTGATCTTGTGACTGGACAAGAAATGATAGTATCTGGACTTAACAAAAAGGCGGGCTTTAATCTATCGATGTTAATGAACTCTTCCTTTCCATTCATTAATATTTTGAAAACTTTGTCCTGTCTTGATAAAACTTCATGTGGACCAGTGTATGGCGTATTTAAACTACTTTTATAAAAATTATCTTTGACGAAAACATGTGAACAAGTGTGAATGTCTTGTGGTACAAAAATGCTTTTTTGTTTTCTTGTTCGCGAAGAATGAGGCTGTAAGTTAGTGAGTGTTTGTTGTATTTCTTTGGCCACAGGGTTTGTTAATTGAAAGTCTGGTGAGCTATTTGATGCGATGAATTCGCCAGGTAAACGTAGAGGCTGACCATAGAGGAGATGTGCAGGAGCGAAACCTACATCTTCAAAAAGGGCCGAGCGAAGTCCCAAAAGTATCCAGGGCAAATTATGGTACCAATTTTTGGGGTTGGCAGAAGCTCGAATGGCCACTTTTAGTTGTCTATGGAACCTTTCTACCGATCCGTTGGATTGAGGATGATAGGTTGTAGTCCGAATCCGATGATTACCTAAGACGTTTGACAGTTCTTTGAAAAGTAAAGATTCGAACTGAGTTCCTTGATCAGCCGTTAAGGTGCGACATACACCAAAACGTGAAATCCAATTATGGATGAAAGCCGTACATACTGTTTTGGCCTCAATATTTTTGAGAGGAATAGCCTCTGGCCAATGTGAGAAACGATCTTTGATAGTTAGAATGTAATTATAACCATTGGAAGGGGGAAGTGGTCCAACTAAGTCCATGTGGACGTTTTCGAACCTTCCACTAGGTACCTCAAATTTTCCATGAGGTGTTGAAATGTTTCGGGTGATTTTTGCTTTCTGACAAGCAATGCATTTTTTGGCCCAAAAATTAATTTGCTGATTCATTTTTGGCCAGAAATATTTAGAAGATATGAGTTTGTTAGTGGATCGTATACCAGGATGTGAGAGATTGTGAATGCTGTCGAAAATTAAACGGCGAAGATTTTCCGGGACGTATGGTCTATCTTTGCCTGTTGAAGATTCACAACAAATTTCTACGTTTTCAAGAGGAATGTGTACCTTTTTGAGTATGAAAATGAATTATTTTGTCTTTCCTTATAGGTGAGTAATTCTTTTAATTCGTCATCATTTTGTTATTCTTTTAAAAGGATGTCAAAATTGATTTGTTTTTTGTCTACAAATGTATCAATGTGAGTTCTAGAGGACTATGTTTTTACAACCTTGGATGTATCGAATATCATAGGTGAATTGTGAAATGTATGAGAGGTGGTTGATTTGACGAGGAGATTTATCTGCTTTAGATAAAATTGCTTTGGTAAGTGCTTTTTGATCTGTGTAGACAGTGAAATTTTTTCCCTCAACGAAATAACTGAAGTGTTTGATAGCAAGATATAAAGCTAGAAGTTCGCGGTCGAAAGCTGACTATTTACATTCAGCTGGCTTTAGCCTTTTTGAGAAGAAACTGAGAGGTTCCCATAAAACATTATTATTTTGTTGTAGGACTGCTCCAATGGCGTCACTAGAAGCGTCTACCCATACGCTAATTTTCGCGGCAGGATTGGGATGTACGAATAAAGTACAATTTTCTACACTGCATTTGATATTTTGGAAGGTTTCATCGTGAATATGCTTCCATTCTAAAGGTGATTTTAAATTTTTCTTCACGCGTTTTATTTTTAATAAATCGTACAGTGGCGCTGCTAACAAAGCGAAACTGGGGATGAAGCGATGATAAAAATTTTCCATTCCTAAGAAACGCTGTAATTTTTTAATGCTTGATGGTTTTGGGAAATCTTTAATTGTTTGAATCTTGCTTTCAGAGGGTCGAATGCCATTTTCTGAAATTTTGTGGCCTAAAAAGTCTAATTCCTTTTGGCCAAAAATGCACTTGAGAGGATTTGTACTCATTCCATATTGTTGTAAACTCGTGAAATGTATACGTAAATGTTCTTTATGTTCTTGTGGTGTTTTGCTTGCTATGAGAATGTCATCAACATAGGTAAAAATGAAATTAAGACCTGATAAGACTTCGTTAATAAAACGCTGAAAAGTTTGAGCACCATTTTCGACACCAAATGGCATTCTTAAAAATTCAAATAAACCGAAAGGAGTTATGACAGCCGTCTTGTAGACATCTTCTGGCGCGACTGGAATTTGGTGGTACGCCCTAACAAGATCAATTTTTGAAAAAATTTTGCACCCATATTTCTTCGGGTGTAATCTTCTGGGGCGTGCAGCGGGAAGTGTGCCTTGAGTGTTAATTCGATGTACCACATCATGACTAACCTTTAAATTGAAATCTGGTGGTGCTCTGAGGGAAAGAAAACTATTAAGAATAGCCCCATATTCGTTTTGAATGGGAGCCAGCTTGATTGAAATTGATGTTGTTTGGTCGACAAGCTTTCTTTGACGAAGATCCACTAACAAGTTGAAATTGTATAAAAAATCAGCACCAATAGTTGGGTAATCGACAGCTGCAACAATAAAAGAATGAGTAAACGAACGTCTTAAGCCAAGATCTAATGTCATTTGTTTATGACCATAAGTTGAAATAGGTTAGCCGTTTGCTGAAGTGAGGTCGTAATTTGATTTGAAAGCTTGTTTGAGAAATAGTTTATTAGGTACCACAGATATCTCGGCGCCTGTGTCAATTAAGAAATTTAATTTGGAAGATTTATCAAAAATGAAAAGGCGGCGAGTGAGACCGTTTGCTTTCGCTGCCGCGTGCGAGGAAGCAAAATCTAGTTTTTTGAGTTGGTTTTATTGCTAGTTTTATTACACGGAGGTACACATTTTTGAGCTTTTGCTCCATATTGCTTGTGATACCAACAAACATTATTGAAATTATTTTGACTGACAGTATTATTGCGCAGACGACTTTTTGAACGAGATCTGTTTGGTGTAAAATTTCGGTTAGAATTTTTAATTTCAAGACGTCTAATGCGGTCTGTTAAATTTCGTAAGACTTCGTCAGTGTTATTTGAGGATAGTGATTTTTTATGACTAATGGCAGAGACATTGGAAATGGTAGCAGCATCGAAAATTTTAAGCAATTTCAAAAATTTCTTCGATTGGCTGAGTGTTTTCAATCGCGATAATACAAGCTTGAATAGCTGACGGAAGTTTATTTATCCATAATTTTTTAATCAAAGATGTTGTAACCAAACTGTTTCCACCAGCTAGAGATTGCATGTGTCGATATAATTCGGATGGTTTATAATCACCTAATTCAACTTTGTGTAAAAGAGTGTTACGTAGGTGTGTTTTCAAGTTTTCATATTTGTCTTGAGCTGGCGGTTTTGTTAATATATCAGCTACTATTTCCATCGTCTCTTGTGTTAAAGAAGCTACAAGATAATCATATTTGGTGTTTGACGAAGTGATGCCCTTAACGCGAAATTGAGATTCGACCTGGATAAACCAAAGATCCGGTCTATTATTCCAAAAAGGAGGAATTTTCAAAGAACTGATGTGAGGATTTTGTAATTCGTCATTTTGTTTTGAACCACAAGAATTGTCTTTATTTTCACTACTTGTTTTACACGTTTTATCGTCGTTACTTGTCATTTTATTCGTTATTTTATTTGTTTTATGTAGCGAAAAATTTGAAATTTAATTTGTTTTTTAATTTTAAAATTTTGAATAATTTTGTTTTTTATTTTGTTTATTATTGTTAATATTATTGTTTTTATTGAAATACCGAAAATGACACTATGAAAAAAAAAATTTTTTTTCGTTGGTGAAGTTTACTTACTGTGAATTAGAAATGGAAAGGAAGATGTTAAAATCCACTATTTATTCCCTTATGCGTAAAAATATTGCATGAAAATATATTCAAGCATCCAGATACTTCCACCTCTGTGTCCGTTTATGTATGTGAATGTTTAAAATTTATCGTCTGATATTTATTTTATTTTTACAATAGTTCAGATATACAATGTATATTGAATTTATTTCCTAAAATCACAAATAATTATTTAGAAAACTTTTGAAAACAAAAAATTAAAAAAAAAAAATTATCTATGTTTGTTGCTTATGTTGAAACGTGTTGAATGAGCGCCGGTGTACTATAGATGTATATTTGTATGTATGAGTGTATGTGTGGTTTTAGGCGGCATGCGTGAATTTTAAAATCCAAGAAAATCCTTGTATGTCCTCGTCATCCGTGGTTAAAAATGCAGCATGAAGGAAGTCTTTTTTTTTTTTTTTTAAAGTAGTATTTTATTATATTTTAAACAAAAATTTTTGTTGTTCACAATATTGAAAATGTGCATAAGTGTTAACCATGCGAAAACCCAGTCAAATGTAATTTGTGTGAATGTATTTATTTTCACTGATTTCTTTAATTTGTAAAAATTTAAAATTAAACCACTTTAAATTTATTTTAACTTGAAATTAAAATTAATTGATTTTTTAATTTTCATAAATTTTCAGTTTTTGAAAAAAAAAATTGTACACTTTTTTAGAGTACACTGTATATGATCTTGAAGGTTTAAAAAGTATATTGATAAGTATATAATAAAATTGTTATTTTCACTTTTTGTATTTCCTCACAATATATTTCACAAATGAAATTTTATTAAATTTTTTAATTTAAAATAATTTTTAAATTTGAAATTTAACTCGGTCAGGTCACCAATTGTGGGTTTGTATGTAAGTTATTAAAACGCACGTGGTTAACTGTTATAACATCAGATATAACAGCCCATAAAAATAATAAAATATAATATAACACATACATATATTCATACATTTATTACTTTTATTCTAAAAAATATGAATTCAATATTATAAAATTAAAATTTCGATTCTCATACGTAAATTTGATAATTATTAAATTTCTTTTCAAAATTCACATGAAATTTTTTAAAATCAGCAAAATTGCATTCCCATACAATTTTGCTACGTAATTTCCCATATAATTTTTGCTACATAATTTCCCATAGAAGAAATTATTTTTCAAGGTATCAGATTTACGTTATTTACACGCGCATAAGAATTCTCACCGAAATTTGTCCGGTCACGTTTTAAAATAATGTGCGCATTTCTAAAACGAAGAAATGCGTAAGTGAAATTAAAGAGTCAATAAAATTTAAAGTTCAGTTCTGATTGAAATTCCGGAAAAGCAACTCCAAAAGGAGAATTAGAAACATATTTTAAAATTAAGAATTTATTGAAAGGTTAATAAAATTAAGTTGTGAAAATCAATAATAAATTGTGAAGTCGATAAAATTAAGTTTGTAAAATTAATGTTGTTAATAAATTAAAAGTTTATAAAAAGTAAACAAGTGTTGTGAATTGTGATTCAAAATCAATAGTTGGTTTGTAGTTTTCAAAAGATTCAAAACTATAAACAAAAAGAAATTAAATTTTTTTAAAATCTAGAAAGATCAAGATTGTTACTGGCGCAGTCGGTAGGATTGCACAGTGTCATTACGCTTGTATTTTAATACATAATTGTGCAATCGATCATCATCAATGGTTTTAACACGCAGCAGAAGTGTGAAATTAAAACAATTATACAACATCTAACTGTCAGGCGACGAGGACGCAGAAACTGTCGACTACGAAGAATTGGTCAAAATAAGGAGACAAATTGCCGAGCTAGAAGGAAATAATTGAATTGTTCCGGAACTAATCCATCAAATCAGGACTCACATTCTTCACCACAAATTAACGGACATCGCAGGAATAATAAACCTAATAACCTATTCAAGGTACGTTTTTTCCTCACAATCCTTTTTTAAACAAAAAAAAAGAAAAAAAAATATATAAAAATAAAAAAACAACAAAAGAAAATTTCAAAGACTAAAGAAGTGAAATTTTATAGTATTACATTATAATTTAAAGAGACAATTTTTTTTTATGCTGTTTATTGTTCAAAATTAATACAAATATTAATTAGTGCGATAAGGTCAACAAATTTAATACATGTACAAATAAGAGAGAAAATTCAGAAATTTTTTTTTTAATGAAACCTGAAGTATGTATATATATTATAATTAATAATTGAAAAAGTACATACGATATATGCATAAAAATAAAAAATAAAAAAAATACATGATTTTACATATGAAAAATTAAAACATAACAAATAAGTAATTATTAAGAAAGAATTTAAATTTTTAAATACATATTTTTATATTTTCCAAAAAAAAAGAAAAAAGAAGATCAAAAAATAATAGATAAATAATAAACAACAATTGAAAATATATACGTTTTTTTTAGAGGAGAAATCATTTAAAATAAATGAATAAATATTATATGTGTTTGAACTTGAATTCCTTTTAATATAATTTGTTTCATATACAATATATATTTTTTAAATATAATTTTGTACGATCATTGCAATGTATTATCTGTAATAGAAAATAAAGTTCTATGTCTTTACAAAATTTGTGTGAAAAAGTTGATATCGCCACAAACAGATCTCGTGAAATTTCAAATAATTTGAGTAACTTTTTTGATTCTATACCACCAAATCCCAACATGCTTTCCCTAACTATGGATCCCCTTAAATACCTTTCAAAATTGCCAGAATTCAACGGAGATTTTAAAGATCTTCAAAATTTTATAGATTTAATTGACAAAATTCACCCCACGCTTTTAAGATACGATGAATTATCACAGAGCATCTTTTCTGATTATAATAAAACAAAACTGAAAGGAAAAGCAAGAGAAGTGATTGAAATCAATTCTCACGTCACATCATGGGCAGATATTAACAATTTTTTAATCAATAATTTTGGTGATAGATTCTCAGCGGAAGAATTGTTTGACGAACTACGAGCGACAAAATTTAAAACAAACAGCATAGAATTTTACAGTGGATTAAAAAACACACTAAGACGACTTAACATTAAAACAAAACAAATGGTAGAAGACACAGACGAACTTTCTAGTATCATTGAACAAAACAAGGCTTCAGCACTAACAGTATTCAAAAATAAACTGCCAGAGCCAATGCGATCGGTTATCCTTTGTAGAAACCCCAGTAGTCTGGAAGATGCAAAGAACATTTTATACGAATGCAATTACGCGTACTACAATCTGTCTCAAAAACTTCAAAATACTCCATCAAATAAACAAACCACCAAAGAACAGACGAAAAATCCTGTACATAACAATAAAACGAATCCTCGTTATAATCAACCCTTCAATAACAAGAGCCCACATTTTCCCCAAAATTAATTTTCACCTCGTCAAAATTTTGTCCCTTTTCGACGACCCTTTTTCAACAATTCAAATTCAAATTTCCATAATATTAATAACCATAATCATAATAATTTCAGAACAGACGTTCATAATTCAAATAATGGATATAGATTTGGGGGTAACAATAACCAAAACAATAATAGAATAGAGCCTATGGAGGTAGATTTGGCACAAGCAAAGAAATCAGAGAAAAAAACACACCAAATTGAAAATTTTCGATCACATGCCTCCAAGCAAAATTACCCTATATAGTTGTTAAATCAAAAACTACTCCTCTAAAGTTTATCATAGATACAGGGGCGACTCATTCTATCATCAACCCCAATCTATGCCACCCCAAATGGAAATCCACCATTGAAACCCCTTTAAAATAAAAACCCTTAATCACATTGTAGAAATAAAAGAAAAAGTCAATATACCCTTGTTTAGAGAATTAGGTAACCCTTCAAAAAAGGTAGAATTCCTTATATGTGAATTTCACGATGAATTCGACGGAATAATCGGTAATAACATTTTATTAGACATAAACGCGATCATAAATTATAGAGACAAACTATTAATATCTGGCAATAGCCAAGTAAAATTAAAAATTGCATCAAGTGAGAAAGATAAAACAGAATATGAAGTAATTGAAACACATTTATCGGTGTCACAAAAAGATGGGTTGGGATATATAGCTGAACAACGAAACGCCGAAAGTACACTCATTGTAGAAGAGGGAATTCATAACGTTGAAAATTTTAAAATTGTTGCAAAAGCAAGAAAATGCAAAAATGTAAAAAGTGTTACAGCAATTCCCCAACCACTAAGTATACAAAAAGTCGATCATGAAAATTTCAATATCATTGAAGAAAATTATAAAGGCCCTATTCATGAACAATTAAGAATTGATCACTTGAATTCAGAAGAACGAACCCTATTACTTAAATTGGTGAAAAGAATCACTGATATATTTTATAATGAAAATTCAGATCTTACTTTCACAAATGTCATCAAACATAGGATAAGGACTATCAACGATATCCCTATCCATAGTAAAACTTATCGTTATCCTTATGTTCACAAGCAAGAGGTGGAGAATCAAATCAAAGATATGTTAGACAAGAATATAATTCGTCATAGTAATTCCCCATATTCTGCTCCAATTTGGATCGTACCTAAGAAGGTAGATGCAAGTGGAAAAAAGAAATGGAGACTTGTCATTGACTACCGAAAATTAAATGAAGTAAGCGTTGATGACAAATGCCCCATGCCTAACATAGACGAGATTTTAGAAAAATTAGGCAACTGCCAATATTTTACAACCCTTGATTTGGCGAAAGGCTTTCACCAAATCGAAATTGATGAACAAGACATCCACAAAACTGCTTTCAGTGTAGAAAATGGCCACTACGAATTTTTACGTATGCCATTTGGGCTAAAGACAGCTCTAGCAACCTTTCAAAGGTTAATGAATCATGTCCTGAAAGAATACATTAATAAAATATGCTTAGTATATCTAGACGATATCATCATTTTCTCAACTTCTTTACAAGAACACATCGACTCCAGTAGTGTATTTATGCCGTTTCTAAGCCAGCGGCTCTGCCGGTTCATGACGTCACAAAGGCATTGATCTTGTCTTGTCTTGTCTAGACGAAGGGTGTGCGTGTGTTGTTGTAGTGATAATGAGAAACTAGTTGCAGGTGTTATTTAAGGATTCATATTTAAGCAGGTGCTTTATGTTGATTATTAGTAAGATCAATAACTGTCAATGGGTTTAATAAAAATAGTGTAATGTCTTATGAAACAATAGATTTCTTTCTAGAAACTATCCTGAGTTTTAATTTTAAAGGAATTTAAATGTATTCAGGATTTTAATTTTTTCCCAAAACTGTCAATGGATTTAATATAATAGTATAATTTATGGCTTGCGTTAATATTAGATTATTCTATATAGAAATTATTCTGATTGGTTAATTTTTAGAGTGGGGGGTGAACTGATTATTCTAGAAACTGTTGTGATTGGTTATAGAGTTTTACATTTTCACTAAAGTTTGAAATTTTCTGGTATAAATTCACCCGAGTTTCGGTAAAAATTCACAGTTCAGTTTTACTACTTACAAAACTCAACAAGTAGAGTGAAATCTTTTAATAGGTTATTATTTATTTAGTTGAGTGAAGTTAAAGTTGAAAATAATTCAAAATGAAAAGTTTTAGTTGTGAAGTTTGTGTAAGCGGTTTTGCTTTTAAAAATAGTTTAAAAAGACATGTTTTATCAGTGCATGGAAACCGAGTTAATTGTGACATTTTAAAAAAAGTTATTCACGCAGAGATGATTTAATAAAACACATAAGAAATATGCATACAGTGAATTCTAATTTAATTGTTGAACATGAAGTAATCAATCAACCTTCATCATCAAAAAAACAGCGTCTGAATGAAACAACAGACAATGAATTGAGCAAGTTGTGTACTGCATGTAAAAAAAACATTTTAGTTAAAGATTGGAGTTATCATTTAAGAACAAACGCTCATAAACAAAATACAGCACAACCAATCAATGATGAGTTAAAGGTTGTAAAAAGTGGTTTTGAAGAAAGAATAGAGACAGTTCTGTACGAAAATAAAAATGAATCAAACTTGGACCCACTTAAGTTTTTCGAATCAGCCAAACAAACGATTTTACAATGTTTAAGAAATCAGTTAAGTAAGCATGAATCGTTTAAATTTAATTTTGAACTGTTTGCAGAATACATTAAAATTACTAAAGCAAATAACGATGAAGAAGAAGATATGGTATTATCAGTAAAATCTTTTCAATCTAAGATGGAAATTCTACGTGATGAAACCGAAGCACTATCAGTCGTCAACAATATGATTGATAACATTCACACAAAGATGCAAGAATTCCAAGAACGTGATAGCGGTTGGACGTTGATAAGAATAAGTCATATTGAAATTAACATTAACCAGTACAAACTGGTTAAAGGGTCACAGTACTTGCCACTACCACCATACATTCAACAAAAACATGCTTCCATCAATGTTAATAATTCAGATGAATATTGTTTTAAGTGGGCAGTTATATCAGCTCTATATCCAGTTGACTATCGAGATCATAACTACCGACCATCATCTTACTTTATTCATGATATTACTGCTACTACTATTATTCTACGAAACAATATTAGATTAGAGTTTGGGAACCTCGAATTTCCGTTAAAAATAACAGACATAAAGAAATTTGAAGAAATGAATCCTGATATTAGTGTAAACGTATTTGATTACGAAGAAATAAATCAAAACAACTGCAAGATAGTGGGTCCTTTCTATTGTACAAAACAAGAAAAAAACAAACACATCAACCTACTACTTATTCAAGATAATGATAAAAGCCATTATGTATGGATTAAAAATATATCAAGATTGATTACAAGTCAAATAACAAGGCATGAACATATGGTATATTTATGCAACTCTTGCTTACAACATTTTTATAGTAAAGATGCTTATGAAACACACAAAATCGAATGCAGCAAGATTGTTACTTTGATGCCTACACCTGAAAAAAGTGAACTAAAATTTGAAAAATACGAACGTCAGTTGGAAGTCCCATTCACAGTTTATGCAGATTTTGAATGTATTCTTCAAGATGTAAATTCTTGTCTACCTAATCCATCAGAGTCATCTACAACAAATATTCAGCAACACGTTCCTTGTGCATTTGCATACTATATAAAATGCTCGTATGACAATAGTTTAAATAAATTGAAAGTGTATAAAGGAAAAGACTCACCATCAAAATTTGTACAATCATTGGTTGAAGACATACTTCACATTTATCATAGCTACATTATGAATCCAAAGTCTATGAATCCTTTAACACCATATCAACTTAAAATACAAGATCAAAGCAAACTGTGCCACATATGCAAAAAGTTTTTGGGAAACATTAGAGGTCCAGCTCACAATGAATGTAATTTGCGTTATCAAGTACCTAAATTTTTCCCTATTTTGTATCATAATTTCTCTGGGTACGACTGCCATTTGTTTGTCAAAGAACTTTCAAATATTGATGGAGATATAAATTTAATACCACTAAATAAAGAATTATATGTATCCTTATCAAAACGTATTCACGTATATGATACAGATACAATTGAGCTAAGATTTTTAGATTCTGCCAGGTTCATGCAATCTAGCTTAGATTCTTTGGTTAGAAATTTAACACCACAAGATTTTGAAGTTGTCAAATCAATGTATCCAGAAGAGCAAGCATTTAAGATGATAACAAGAAAAGGAGTATTTCCATACGAATACATTAACTCGTGGGAACGTTTGGATGAGTCTTCTTTACCTGCACAAGAAAATTTCAACAATAAGTTGACAAACAGCAAATGTAATGATGCAGATTATTTACATGCTTTGACGATTTGGAAAAAATTCAACTGCAAAAGTCTTTGGGATTATTTAGAACTTTATTTGATAACAGATGTGCTACTTTTAACCGATGTTTTCGAAAACTTTAGAAAAGTATGCAAAAATATATATTCATTACACCCTTGTCAATACTATAGAACACCTGGATTATCGTGGGACGTTATGCTTAAACTAACAGGAATAAATCTTCAACTTTTAACAGACATTAATATGTATAACTTTATCAAGAAAGGTATTAGAGGAGGTATAACACAATGTTCACATAGACATTCAGTGGCAAACAATAAGTATATGCAAGGCTTTGATAATACTAAACCTTCAAAGTACTTGGCATACGTGGATGCAAACAACTTGTATGGATGGGCCATGTCTCAAGCTTTACCTTATTCAGACTTTAAATGGGTTGAAAATCCAGAAGAAATAAATCTTACATCAATACCAGATAACTCTAATATTGGATACATTCTTGAAGTTGATTTAGAATATCCAAAAGAAATACATGATGAACACAACGATCTGCCATTTTGTGCAGAAAATAAAAAGAGTCCAGGATCAAAATTTTCAAAGTTGATAACAGATGTAACAAACAAATTATATAATAAATTATAGAAATTTACAACAATGTGTTCAACATGGATTAAAAATAGTTAAAATTCATAGAGCCTTACAGTTTAGACAATCTTGCTGGCTAAAAACATATATTGACTTAAACACTCATCACTGTACACTAGCTAAGAATGCTTTTGAGAAGAACTTTTTCAAGTTATTAAATAATGCAGTGTATGAAAAAACAATGTCTTAAAATAAATATATGTATTTTGCAAAGCACAACAACCATTATGTGTAACACATTGATGTTTTTTTTTGCTATAAAGTACGCAGTTTAGATTTACATAATTATGTCTCTTTTTCTCAATTCTTCAATTATTAAAAATATTTCCTTTCAGTAGTATAAATATAAGGCTTCTAGACCAGCATCAGGGTCGAGGGCAACTATGACGTAATAGTTTGTGGTTAGATTGTGGTTAGTTTGTGGTTAGATTGTGGTTAGATTGTGGTAAGATGGCGGCTAGTTTGTGGTTAAATTGTGGTTAGATTGTGGTAAGATGGCGGACGGCGGTAAGATAGCGGACTGGTTTATTTCTTTTGTGGTTAACCGAATTTTAAGTAAAATAATTTTTGTGCGGTTAACCGAATTTTAAGTAAAATAATTTTTTTGCGGTTTGTGCGGTTAACCGAATTTTACGTAAAATAATTTTTTTGCGGTTTGTGCGGTTAAGGTTCCGATTTACCAGCTGATCGAAAAAATTTTCAATCTATTCAAAAAAAAGTCAAAAACATAAATATGTATACATTACACATCTCCATACATCAATTATATATCAATATGTATGTATATGCTTTATTCTAGACATATATGTAAGTATATACATTGTATGTACATACTAAACTTATCTAATTGTTTGCAACTCTAATTTTTTCCAAGAATTTCATTGCCAAATTTTTATTTTTTTATTATCGGTACAGAAATGGAATATATTGAACGTGCATATGTATATAGGTACACAATGTACTATACATATTATGTATATGTATGAACATATGTGTGTATGTCATGTGCAACAAGTCAAATGTAGAAAAAAAAATTTTAAATTTTTGTATTTCTGTTGAAGCAATTATAAATATAACATAAAAAATTTCTGGATGTTACACGGTATACAGACCACCTGTGCATATTTATATTTTGTACGAACGTTTTACAATGCATCTTGAACCCTGATGATATCCGTACCCATACACATAATTTAAATTATACACACATGTGCATATTACCATCCCGTCTATATATGTTAATAATATGATGATATGTTAATAATATGTTGAATATGATATATCTACGCCTATATTAGGTGTAAAATTTTTATTCAATATATTAGTTATATATTTTTCATATAAATATGTACATACATATAATGTACATACAAAGTACATCTATATACATAATATGTACATATATCTATACATAGCTAGAATGTAAGTAGTCCATTTTCAACACAATTTATACTGACCAATTGTTATTTTCATGTGTTCAGTATAAATATATATACATATATATACATACATATGTATGTAAATGTACATGTGTATGAAGTATGAACATACTTACATATAGTATGTTTAATATATCAATATTCAATAATCTTTTTTCTTCATTCAATTACCAAAAAAATAAAAAAACATAGTATGTCTTATAGTAATAGCAAGTAATAGATACATATACTACACAATGCACATACAGATATTCTACATGCATAAATTCATTTGCGCTGATATACCTATATATACATATTTAACATCTCCATTTATAGTTTATTAATTGATGCACATGTTTACATAATTATTATGATTTTTTTCTTGTATCATGTATTGTACCTTGATATATTGGTAATATATGCGCTGATAAATCATATAAATATGTACGCATGTGTGTAATTCTAATTTAATGATATCATATCAGCTGTGATTTACAAAACGTTTAAAAATTTTAATTTTATACGCATAAAAAATTTAAACCCAAAAAAAATTTTCCTTTCCATATATATTACGTACTATACTGTATATACTGTACGTACTTATGCTATACATACATATGTATGTATGTACGTATACATGTGTATATGCAAATCATATATTATACGTGAAAATTTATATTCTCTACTAACATGTAGTACGTTTGCGTACCAATACATAGAGTGAATTAGGCAGAGACATCTGCCTCAATTTGCCTGAACCCTTTTAATAGATTTCATAGGAAAAAAATTTAAAATAAAAAAAAATAGCAAAAATTCGAAAATTTCAATGAAAAACATGTAATTTTCTTTGGCTTATAAAATCTAAACCACATTATATTTTCACTTGGTTTTTTCAATAAATGGTCAAGGAGAGTTCAAATTTTGTTTTTCCATTTTAAAAATCTCAAAAATGTTCTGTCTAATAAGAGATATATTCAAGCAAAGTTAAAGGACTTTTTCATAAAACATGCTTTGACTTTTTTTCAATTTTTAAGGACTACAAGCAGAAATTCGAAAATTTTTTCCACTTAATGAAAATACTATAATTTAGTTAGGACTAGGTTTATGTAAAATTTCATAAAAATCCGTCCAAGGGTTTTTTAAAAATCTGGTCGTAAAGTGGATCAAAATTCTCATTTTCGTCAACTTTGAGTCCTTATAACACAAGAACGAAGTCCTTTTTCAAAATTCTGTTGCACTTAATGAAAATAATTTAGTCAGGACTAGCGTTACGTAAAATTTCATGAAAATCGGTCCATAAATGAATGAGAAACGAGGTCGAGAAGTTGTCGATTTACGAAAAGGCCAACCTTAACCGAGTTTTAAGTAAAATATTTTTTTGCGGTTTAGAATTAATCCTGAGAAAATCAAAAAAAATCTATTTTTCACAAGGAAATTTTGTTAAGGAATTTCATATAAAAAGGGAGTGAAAAATGAAAGAATTCATCAGTTTACATTTTTGCATAAAGTGTGAAGTTATATTTTATTTCAAAAAGTATTATATGAATAATTTCAATAAGTACTATTGTGAAAGTGAGTCAACAATTTTAACAGTTACAACTGGTAATAATTTTCAATTAGAATTTGTTACTGAACTACAAAGTTTATTTGAAATAGGTGTGTTAAATATTTGGAATAATAATATTTTTTCAATACAGCAGTGGAAACAAGAGCTTAAAAAGCCTATTTTGAGGTATAAATTAGAAAACACATATTTCTTTGTCGATATTTTTACTTGTATAAGATACGATTGGCCTTATCGTAAAAAAGTGAATATTTTACAGCTTATTGAATTGTGTGCAGAGTATAATTCGGTTCGAGACATAAAATTAGAATACATTAAGGAAATCAAACTTCCATTAACAACTATATTTTGTGACGATTTTTAAATATAAGTAATTAATAAAAATTTTGTACTATTTTTGAAGAAATGGCGTTCAATGGATTTTATAAAGAACGAGAAGATGAAGAAAATAGTTTTGAAAAAAAATTTAATTCGAAAGATTTGAAACCTTTGATAAATTTAAATAAAATGTTAATCGAAAAAAATTATATTATAATTGAGTGTCAAAAAATGAAAACTAAATACGGTGAAAATATTTTATTAGAACTTGATGAATGTAGAATATTTTTACCGAAAAGGTTTAATGATATGACTGATGAAGAGTTAAATGAAATAAAAAATAAAAAATATTGTATTGTTAACTATGGTCCATATGGGGCATCATTTAAACTTAGATTAGAACAAAATTTTGAATATTAAATAATTTTATAACAATAAAGATTTGAAAAAAAGAAACTTATTGACTTTAAACTTTAAATATTTTTTTTATATCCCAATACATTTTCTTTTTTATTATTTTTATTTATTCTATTTTATAGTATAAAAACAATCCTCAGTTCTGTTTATTATTTCTAAAATAGTTAAAGAAAGAAAGAAAAATGGAATTTTATTGTGTACAATGCAAAAAGAATTATAGTACAAAAGCTACTTATAAAAGACACGTTCAAACTGTACATGGAAAGAGTGTAATATGCGATATTTGTGGAAAACATCTGTCTAGACCAGATAAATTACTAAATCATAAAAAATCATATCATACACCATCAATTTCAAAACAAAAAAATGTCTGTGTAGTTTGTCAAAAAGAGTTCTCAACACCAAATTATTTATTAAAACATTTACAAACGAAACATACTGTAAATACATTGCCTACATTTGTTAATAATTCTAACGATATGAATGAAAAAATATTTTGTGATAAGTGTCAAGAAGAAATTCTCAAAAGTAAATGGAAATATCATCTTAGAACGAACAAACATAAAATGAATGCAGCTGAGCTTGTAGATAATAATTTTAAACTTGTAAAAAGTAGCTTTGATGAAAAAATTGAAACATATGTTTTAGAAAATAAAAATGAATCTATATTAGATCCAGCACAGTTTTTCAGTTTATCAAGAATAGACATTTTACATTTATTAAGAAATTTATTAATAAAACATGAAGCTTATAAATTCAATATAGAATTATTTGGTGAATATTTAAAAATAATAAAAAATAATAACGGTGAGGATGATGATTTCACTATATCAATAAAATCATTTCAAACTAAAATGATTACTATTCAAAATGAAGAGAACATAGATGAAGCTTATATTAATATAACAAGTAAAATTTGTACAAAAATGCAAGAATTTCAAGAAAGAAACAGTGGTTGGACATTGATTAGAATAATACATATTGAAATAAATATTAATCAATGGAGACCTTTACGTGGAAGCCAATATATACCATTACCAAAATTTTTAGAGAATAAAAAAGCTTGTGTTAATGTCAAAAACAACGATAAATACTGTTTCAAATGGGCAATTATTTCAGCATTGTTTCCAGTAATGGAACATACTGACCGAATGAGCTCTTATCAAATTGAAAATATTAATGACAGATCAATTGTTTTAAAAAATGATATTCAAATTGAGTTTGGTGATATAAAATTTCCATTTCAAATAACAGAATGCAAAATTTTTGAATTGATGAATCCTACGATAAGTATTAACATATTTGGAATTGAAAATGAAGGAAATAATTATCAAATAATTGGTCCATATTACAGTACACAAAAAGAAAAAAGTAATCATATCAATTTATTATTTTTACAAGAAAGAAATAAATGTCACTATGTTTGGATAAAAAATATGTCAAGGTAATAAATTTATTTTTAGTTTTTATACTATTTTTTTTTAATATAGAATTTAATTTCATTATTTACAGAATAATCAGAAATCAAATAACTAAAGCCAAAAATGAAATTTATTTATGTAATTATTGCCTTTGTCATTTTTATGACATAGATAATCTAAATATTCATAAAGAAGAATGTAATAAATTAATTACAAAAATGCCTGATAAAGAAAAATCTATTTTAAAATTTCAACATTATGAACGTCAACTTGATGTTCCATTTGTTATTTATGCTGATTTCGAATGTATTTTAAATGACGTGAGTACTTGTTTACCAAATTCATCTCTTCTATCAACAACTGACGTTCAAGAGCATGTACCATGTGCATTTTCATTTTATATAAAATGTAGTTTTAATAATAATTTAAATCAACTAAGAATGTATAAAGGAGCAGACTGTGCTAAAAAATTTATAGAATTTTTAGTTAAAGATGTTCGTGATTTAATTATAAATAATATTTCAAATTCTGTATCAATGAATAATTTAACTGTAGACGAAATTAAATATCAAACAGAATGTAATGAATGTCATATTTGTAAAAAATATTTAGGTAGTGATAGAATTGCAGATCATTGTCATTTAACAGGAATATATAGAGGACCTGCACATAATGAATGTAATTTGTTATATAGAGTACCTAAATTTTTTCCAATATTTTTTCACAATTTTTCGGGATATGATTGTCATTTATTTGTAAAAGAATTTATAAATGTTATTCCGTTAAATAAGGAGTTGTATGTATCACTTTCAAAAAGAATTTTTGTAAATGAGAAAGATACAATTGAATTAAGATTTTTAGATTCAAATAGATTTATGCAATCGAGTTTAGATTCTCTAGCTAAAAATTTAACATTTGATATGTTTAAAGTAGTTCGTTCGTACTTTAAAAATGAAGATGAGATTCTAGGACTAGGAAAGGAAATGACTAGGAAAGGTGTATTCCCATATGAAGATATTAATTCATGGGAACGGTTAAACGAAACATGTCTTCCATCTCAAGAAAATTTTCATAGTAAATTAACAAAAAGTGATTGTTCAAATGAAGATTACGAACATGCTAAAAAAGTTTGGAAAAAGTTTAATTGTATGAATCTTTGGGATTATTTAGAACTATATTTAATAACTGATGTATTATTATTAACAGATATATTTGAAAATTTTAGAAATATTTGTAAGAATATATATATTCTTGATCCATGTCAGTATTATACAGCACCAGGATTATCATGGGATGCAATGTTAAAAGTAACAAAAATTGAACTTGAATTATTAACGGATATTAATATGCATACATTTATTAAACGAAGTATCAGAGGAGGTATAACTCAATGCTGCCACAGACATTCTGTAGCTAATAATAAATATATGAAAGAATACAATAAATAAAAACCATCAACATATTTAATGTATCTGGATGCGAATAATTTATATGGATGCGCAATGTCACAATGTCTTCCATATAGTGATTTTAAATGGGTAGAAAACATAGATAATATTGATGTGTTAAATATTTCTGAAGATTCAGAAATAGGATATATATTAGAAGTGGACTTAGATTACTCTAGTGATTATCACGATGACCATAATGATTTACCATTTTGTGCAGAGAATAAAGTAACTCCTAATGCAAAACATCCTAAACTTATTACAGATTTAAAAAATAAAACGCGATATGTAATACATTATAGAAATCTTCAACAATGTGTAAAACATGGATTAAAAATTGTTAAAATTCATAGAATATTACAATTTAAACAATCGGCTTGGTTGAAAATGTATATAGATTTAAATAATCATTATCGAACGTTAGCAACAAATACGTTTGAAAAATTTTTTTTTAAATTACTCAATAACGCTGCATATGGTAAAACTATGGAAAACGTTGACAAAAGAAAAGATGTTAAAATTATAATGGAATGGGAAAGTAGAGGAAAAAAATTAGGTGCTCGAGATTTAATTGCAAAACCAAATTTTTTATAGTGCAACTCAATTTACAAATAACATGATTGCAATACAAATGAATCGAATGTATACTTATTACGATAAACCAATATATCTCGGATTTAGTGTTCTTGAGTTATCTAAATTAAAAATGTATAGTTTTCATTACGATTATATGAAAGTAAAATATGGTCAAAATGTCATACTAAATTATATGGATACAGATTCTTTCATATATACAGTTCAAACTGAAGGCTTTTATGAGGATATGAAAAATGATATTGATATAAACTTTGATACTTCAGAGTATGCTCTTGATAATGTATATGGCATTCCTTTGAAAAATAAAAAAGTGTTAGGTATGATGAAGGATGAAAACAACGGTAAAATAATGACAGAATTCATAGGTTTAAGAGCAAAAATGTATTCATTAAGTGTTGAAAATTCAAAAGATATTAAAAAAATTAAAGGTATTAAGAAAACAAATGTAAATAATATTAGCTTACAAAATTATAGAGATTGTTTGTATAAAAAGAAATTATTTTATAGTAACGACATGTATATATTTAGATCAAAGATTCATACAATTTACACTCAAATTATTAATAAACTAGCTTTAAGCTTTAAAGATGACAAACGATATATAGCAGATAATGGTGTTAAAACATATGCTTGGGGACATTATAAATTGGATTTTTATTGTATGGATATAGATTAAAATATATATGTTTATTTTATATATAAAATTTTTATTAATAAATTTTAAAAAAATATTATAATACAATTTTTTTTGTTTCATTTTTCATTTTTTAATGTATGAACAAAATTTCTTAAAACTAATACATTATGTAGTGCACATACTATATACCATTATGTGTTGGACATCTCAATACATTTGGATATTGTTCATAAAGGTTTGTAAAATTGATGCACTAAAGTCATCTATATTATGAATAATTACATCGTTTTTTAACAATTTTTCAATAATTTTTTTCTTTTCTTCTCCTTTAACATAAACGACTGTGTTTTCTATATTTTTATTTAGAAAATCTTTACGCTTTTGAAATTAATTGATCCTTCATCCCATAAAAGTCCATTATGATTCATATATAACCAATTAGCTGTATCTTGTTGTTTTTTAGGTAAAGTTATAAAACTGTATGGTGGTTTTATTAGAAAATTTTGAAATTCATTAAAATTATAAGAAATTCCAAGTTCTTTTATTATAAATTTATTATTTAATCCTCTGAATCCTTGTATATCGATTACTATATTCGTATTCATTTTTGATAATATTTATTATTTCTGATTTGAATGTTTTCGATACAAATTACTTTAATGTACTAAAAAAAATTTTATAATTTTTCCTTTTTTATACAAGTTTTCGAACTTCACTTGTAAGAGGATTATATTCAACTATACGATCATGTAAAAGTAAACAAAAAGCACTTGTTTTTTCTGGAAAATTAGCTGATGCTTTAAATTCAATTTTTACATCTATTGGAGCAGTTTTAATAGTTTCATTTTGATGTGAACAATCAATAACAATTAAAGTTACTGATTAAAGTTTGTTAAACTTAATAATGGTTGAGGTTGACGTCCATAGTATGATTTTTGGAATGAAGCGTACATATTATACAATAAAGCATATCGATTTTGATCAAATTTAATATTCAAATCATCATAAGGATATGTTTCTGAATTTAAATGTACTTTAATATCTGTTAAATTACAATTATCAAATAATGTATTATCTTTATTCGTTTCATTATTTTTATCTGTTTGAAGAGCAAATATAACGAATCTAGGCTTTTCTAATTGCGATGTTGTTTTTACTGTCCATATATGATGATTTGTATTTGATGGTAATACAGGGTATTCATGTAAGTCCCAACTTCGAAAAGACATTTGAATTGGTTTCCCACTATTAATAATGTTTAATAATGATAGACGAACAGTATCAGCAACATTTATATGGGGTACTCTCCATAAAAGTTTATGAATTTGAACTTGAAATTTTTTATTTATCTTCACTACATTATTATCAGATCGTGGTCGAATTAAAATTAAATCATGACGTGCATTCACTATAACCTTCGTGTAATCCTCAGCAAATCCCAAAAGGATTTTTAAAGGAATACAAAAATTGAAAAAACTTTTTAATGAAATTGCATTTAATAGAGACCAGCTAGCATTAAGTAGAAATGTATTTTCATCTGCATTTAACGATATGTAATTTTTTATAGTACTTGTATAACCAGTATTTCGAGAGTGATCAATTTCTACTCCATTTAATTCATAACGAATTTCTCCAAATAGAAAAGCCATAGCATTATTATTTAATTGAGCTACATCTAATACTTTACCATCAGAAGCAGTTAAAGCCCCTTCAATGTAAATAAAACTTTCACTAGGCAGTAAAACTAAATCTTGATGTTGTATTGATATTCTAATTTCATCATTGTTTTGAAAAGATGTTGAGTATGGGGCATAACTATGATATTCTTTTTTTACAATACTTTCATCGAAAATCGGATGTTTAGTAATTTCTAAAATTTCACTCATTGTTGTTATTATTATTTTAATTGAAATCCAAGTGACTTTAAAAATTATTGATTAAATTTTGTTAATACACTAGAAGGCTTTTTTGTTCTCGATTGTTTGAATGCAAATGATGAACTATTTAATTTCTTAATTTTAATTCAGCTTTTATCACTATTATTATTATTATTACTATTATTATTATTATTATAAATTATCATAATTATTGAGGCTTTAAGTGAAGCCTGATTGTAATAGTTTCACCTCTAAAATTTATTAAATCACCGTCTTGATCAATAATTTTAATTTGCACAGATGTTATCTGTCTTGTGTTCACAGGTAAATAAATGACATTTCTTGGAACTTCTATTATTTTATATCCAGGACCAACATCTGGCGAAAATTCATGTAGAGTATGTACTTTCTTATTATTTATGTATGCTCCTGTAATTATATTACACTCTAAACGAATGACATTCACCTTAATTATATTTACAGGTGAATCTGATATATGAGTTTTATTTGGTGAGAATTTTCTCAGATTAAACCCTAACAAAGGACCAATAGTTCCTTTTTTGTTGAAGTGGATGTCTTTATCGCTTTTAATTTCTGTTTTGAGTGTATTGTTGTTAGCTTTAATTTTGAGTGAATATCTTTTTCCTGTTTTTTCCAGTCCTTTTTGCAAATATTGCTCAATATCATCGATTTCATAAGATCCCACAGGTATTTCAATACTTTCATCTCCAATATAAAATAAATTATTGCCTTTATCTATATTCGGAATTGAATTATATGTTTGAAAATCAACCACACCACAAACGTAATCAGTAGATAAATCTATTGGTGGAAAATATTCAGAACTAAGTACTGAAGAATTTTCAGATAAAGTTAATGTTATTGACATATTAATAGTTAAAAACACAATGAGTATTTTTTTTTTAAATCAAAAATTTATTTTATAATATCAGATAGAAATTTTAAACATAAATGTCCACAAATGAATGAATTATAATTTTGTTGTCTATTATAATTATATCTTATATTAGATCCTAAATAATCAATTAATTCTTTAGGAGGTTGTAAATTTCCAAAACTATCAAAATATTCAATATGTTTATTTCTTTTATAATAAGCTACCCAATGAGTTCCTAGTCCAGAAGAAATATCTAAATTGATAATTCCACTTTCTATACGTCTTGGCTTTTTTGGTAATTCATCTCGCATAAAGACCCCTCTAAAGTACGGTATATATTTTGAAAATTTACGTATATCGTTTTCATTAAGTGGTCTATTGGGTAGCTGTGTAAAAATTTTTTTTAGATTCAGGTGATAAATAAAGTCCTAATCCTTTTTTATATGGTTTTAAATGCAAACCTTTACCCATAGCGATCGCTTCCATTTGTTTATTATGTCTAATACTTTCTGTCAGCTGTTGTCTAGCATTTTTAGCGCTATTGATTGCTTTTGCTACTTGCGAAGCACCACCTGATAAAGCACCAATAGCTGATAAACCAGCAAAAATGGGTAAAAGTGGTAAAATACCTCCTGTTTTAGGAATTGGAATTATTCTTGGAATTTCAACATTATTTTTTTTCTTTTTAACAGTCTTTTTTGCTGCTTTAAGAGCAAGATTAATAGCACTTGGCATACTTTCTGGCTTATTGTTCTTGAGAAAATTTTTCACATTTTGAAGAGTTTTCTTAAATAATTTTTTACCAGAAAATTTATGTTTTTGTTTACGTTTTCTTTTAGTTTTATTAGATAGCCCCATTCCAAATTTTACTTTAGTTTTCATTGCGTTTGTTACTAACCAAGCGTTTGTACGTTCACCTAAACTAGCGTTATTTGAACGAACTCGTTGCCACGCTTATTCTGTTAATATTTTATAAGCTATATGTCTTCGTTCTGTATCTTTGTACTTTGAATATGCTATATCGTGTTCTTTACAAGCTTCATCTAAAGAATTAATACCACCATCTCCTCTTTCTAAACGTTTTTGTAATTTTGTGCCTGGTCCGCAAAAATTGTATCCAGATAAATGTAACTCAAACGGGAGTTTATTAATTAAATTATTTATCAAACCTGCACCTTTACGAGTTTTATGTGAACTGATTAATTTCTTTTCATGATTAATCATTTTATATATATATACTATATATATATCGATCACAATGTTCAAAAACAGAATAAAGTATTTTGTATATAAACTTGATATTTATAAGATTTACAACAGTAAAAATGAAACTCACTAAACAACGTAACACATTACAAGTTAAAAATTATGATTTTAATATTGATTCAACAAATAAAAGAAAACATAGTGATTTATTACCAAATAGTATAAGAGCTTTAATCGTAGGACACAATCGAATTGTGGGAAAACTAATGTAATGTTGAGTTTACTTGAACATCCTAATGGATTAAAATTCGAAAATATATAGTATATCTTTATTCAAAATCAATAAATCAACCAAAATATGAATTATTGAAACGTATTTTAACACCAATAAAAGGCTTAGGTTATTATACATTAACAGAAAATAATGATTAAATACCACCTGAAGAAGCAAAACCAAATTCTATTTTCATTTTTGATGACGTCGCTTGTGACAAACAAAATAATATGAGATCGTATTTTTGAATGGGGCGACATAAAGACATAGATAGCTTTTATTTATGTCAAACATACACACATATACCAAAACATTTAATTAGAGATAATTCGAATTTCATAATATTTTTTAAACAAGATGACTTGAATTTGAAACATATATATAATGACCATGTTAACACAGATATGACTTTTGAAAAATTTCGAAATGCGTGTGGAGAATGTTGTGGATGATTATGGATTTTTAGTAATCAATAAAGATTGCCCCATTAATGAAGGACGTTACAGAAAAGGATTTGACACATTCATAACAATATAAGTTATAAGCAGTTAAAAGCAGTTGAAAGCATTTGAAAGCAGTTATAAAGCAGTTATAAGCAGTTATAAAGGAGTTATAAGCAGTTATAAAGGAGTTATAAGCAGTTATAAAGCAGTTATTAACTGGTTGCTAAAGCAGTTATAAAAAATGGATACTAAATCTAAGTTATTAAAGGATATAATAAAAACAACAAATGATGTACGTAGAAAATTCAAAGCTATTAAAACTGGTCAAATTGATAAAGAGGTTTTTCCTGAAGAGACTTTTAAACCTATCAGTAAACCACTTAAAGAGCTTAAAAAAAAATCAGAAGAAATTGAGAAAAAAATTAAAAATGAAATAAAAAAAGAATTTTCATCTGCTGAACTTTCATCGATAAAATTAGAAAATGATAAATCATTTCAAACTCCAAAAAAAGCTTTTCGCCAGTTAAAAACATCTCCATATTTTTTTAGTTCTACATTTGAAACGCCACAAAATACAATTTTACAAACAACATCCCCATCAGCTATAAGTACTCCTATTGTACAGAAATCATTTGATGAACCATCTCAAGAAAGTTATCAATTTCCTTCATTTTACATGAAACAATACTTTGATAAAAATCAAATAGATAATGCGTACGGACCAAAGTTCAACGAAAATAAGAAAATTTTTGAATTAGGTAGAAGCAAATTAATATTCGATGATAATAATATTATTAAAGTAGATGATAAAAATTTTGACGCAACACAAGGATTATATGAGTTAATTTTTATGAAAAATCCTGTATTATATACAGAAAACGATCTTCAAAATTATCATGATATTTTACTCATAAGCAATGTATATAGAAAAGATTATAATGATGGTCATAGTCAAATTAAAGGAAACCCAGGTAAAAAATATAGAGAAATTATAAGTCCATTAATTAAAGAAAAGAGAGGAGAAGGGCTAAAAATAGTTGCATTTGATAAGATGTTACTTAACAAAACAAAACCTAATTATATTTATTGGGATGACCCAAATGAATTAGTTGATAGATTGCGCTTACTTAGAGCATCACAACAAGCTGGTCATAATAATCATAATAATGAAATAATTTCAATTATTGAAGAATTACGTGAAGCAAATATTATTCTTTAAATAATTCATTCATATCATTTTTTAACATCATTATAATTATGAGTGTTGATAAGTTTGGTCGTTTTTCACATACTAAAACACGTCATACCCAAAGAGAACGTGGTCCACCAGGTCAACCTGGAATTGGATTTAAATTAACTCCTGAAGGACATTTTTATATAGAATACAAACGATTACAAAACGTAGGGTCACAAATAAACAGTTTTGATGCTGTTACAAAAGAATATTTTCAAAATGAAATAACAGCTTTAACAACAAATTTTTCAGATGAAATTGATGCTAGTAGAAAGCTATTAATAGAACAAATATACAATCTGGATGAAAGATTAAATAATACGATAAAAGAATTAAAAACAATTTTTACTGAAAAATTCCAAAAATTAGAAATATTTGTAAATAATTATCAAGTACAGTTTTTAGAAATTGGAAATATTTTCGAAAGAGTTAAAGATTTAGAAAGTAATATGAATAGTTATAATAAAAATTTACATGAAAACAAAAACGTTTTACAAACAATAAAAAAATTAGAAGATGATTTAAATAAATTACGTAAAGATTATGCTGATTACAATAAGCTTTTACAAGACACTCTATATATTGATACGACAAAAGAGGGTGAATATATTGTTAAAGCAAGAGCGCAGTTATTTAAAGAAGATAATCTTCATTAAATAATAAATATAATAGATCTCGTACATTGACATATAGCATCATTTATTAAGAAAATGAGTAAAAGACAACTAGTTGAAGAATTACATAAATCAGCTCGTAGAAGATTTATTCGAAGAAAAGTTATTACAAAAAGAATAGATGATCTTTGGCAAATAGATTTAGTTGAAATGGGAACATATTCTGCTAATAACAAAGGTCATCATTTTTTGTTAACTGTAATCGATACATTTTCAAAATTTGCTTGGGCAATTCCTCTTAAAACTAAAAATGGTGTAGATGTAACTAAAGCAATGGAAAAAATATTTTCTTCATCGAATCGAATACCTCGTAATTTACAAAGTGATCTCGACAAAGAGTTTTATAATCAACATTTTCAAAGTTTAATGAAAAAATATAATATTAATCATTATTCAACATATAGTACAATGAAAGCTTCAATTGTTGAACGTTTTAATAGAACTTTAAAAGGATTAATGTGGAAAGAATTCAGTTTACAAGGATCTTTTAAATGGATTGATAATATACAAAAATTAGTTGATAAATATAATAATACAAAACATCGTACTATCAAAATGAGTCCTAAAGATGTCAATGTATCTAATGAAAAATTGTTACTAAAAACTGTTTACAGTAATTTAAAAACATTTCCAGTACCTAAATATAAAGTAGGAGATCTTGTTCGTATAAGTAAGCATAAACATGTTTTCGAAAAAGGATACACACCAAATTGGACAACAGAAATTTTCAAAATTGTGTCTATAAATAATACAAATCCTGTAACATATAATTTAGAAGATTATCAAGGTAATCCAATCAAAGGAGGATTTTATGAAAAAGAATTATTAAAATCAAAGCATCCACATATATATTTAATTGAAAAAGTTTTAAAAAAGAAAGGAAATCAAGTTTTTGTTAAATGGTTAGGATTTTCTAATGAACACAATTCATGGATAGATAAAAATCAATTATTGTAAAAAAAAATTATGTTGTATTTATAAATTTTGAAATAAAACACATTCATTAAAATTAAACAAAATATATACATAT
Organism: Anthrax anthrax; assembly: GCA_963971155.1. Classification (NCBI taxonomy): domain Eukaryota; kingdom Metazoa; phylum Arthropoda; class Insecta; order Diptera; family Bombyliidae; genus Anthrax; species Anthrax anthrax. The sequence continues at coordinate 34,695,428 of OZ020117.1, forward strand.
GTATTTTTATTTGATTAATTACATTCTCCTTATTTTATAATATAAATTTATTAGTTTTTTAGCTTTTTGTATTATCCTTGTTACATTACAACAGCCACATGTATCAGGTCCTGAAGTTGCATTATTTTTAGACCACGGGCAATTTACATAGTGAAATCCATGTATAGAAATAACTTTTTCAATATTTGCATACGCTTGTAAAAATTTTAAATATTCTAATAATTCCATTTCATGCTCTTTAATTATTACATTTTTAAACTGAATTAAGAATTCTTCAATTGTTTTAATTATATCATCCATTTTATTTTTTTATTTTTTTTATTTTTTTAAAAATTTAAATAAAATAATTTATTCGCTTTTAAATTTAAATTAAAAATCTAATTGTAAAAAAAAGAACGTCGTTATTTGACTATGTATATAATTGTACTGAAAACATTTATGATATATTCATAGTATAAACTTGTTTCATATTTTTAACATTTATCAATTCGACATCAGTTTTGTAATTAGAGGCTTGTAATCGTACTATTTCTACTTCTCCATTAGTAAGAATTCTTTCAGTTTCAAATTCATGGTATTCATAGCATGTAATGTTCAATGTTCGTTTTTTATAATTGCTATCATAAGTACAACGTATAGTTAATGTGATATCATCATCAAATGCTAACTTAAAATGTCTGTAAAAAGGATGATCACTTTCAATTATACCAGCAATTTCACTTTCTTTTTTAATTAATTCTTGCCTAAATCCTTCAATAGCTTCTTCAACAGTTATATATTTTGGTTCAGATTTCGTAATATTAGGTGATGTTGTTGTTGTTGTTGTTGTTACATTTTCTTCGCTACTACTAGGATTGTCAGATTGTGGTTTATCAGTTGTAGTTTTATTAGTATTATCACTTATAGTTAATAATTGAAACCATAAATCAATTTGAATAGTATCATTATTTGGTAATTGTAATGCAAATTCTAGATTTCCTTTATTCCCTTTAGTACTATCAAGTTTTATTGGTATAACCCCAGCCTCAATATATAACACGAAATAAATTAATAATACAGAAAAAAATAATGAAATAAAAATATGCATTTTTTTAAGATAATTTTTTTACAGATGTACACTGAATGAAATATCTTTTAAAACTAATAAAATTTACTATTGCGTTGTTTTATATTTAACTCTGATTTTTAGTAGTAGAATCTGCAAGAAACTTCATATTTAATTCTTGTTTTGGGGGTTCATTAGAATTCATTTTTACTACATTTCTTTCCATACGATACCAATCATCCTCGTCAGCAAAAGGACAATTTGGTAGAAAGTGATTTACATTTTTCTGACTCATAGCTCCATCAAATGATTCACCAACAACAGTAATATCACCACCATGTACTTCTACACGAACATGTTGAAATGGTTTAAATATAAAATTATATCCTAATTTTAGCGGATGAGGCTCTCCGTTGCGTTTAGCAAGTATTAAGCAACGATTTCCGTTTTCAGGAGTCGTAAATACTTGTAAAATTTCGTCTTTTACATCTACATTGATTATTCTAAAATTAGTCCATACACCTTCACAAGTACAAAACTTCCATCCATTTTTAATCGTTTCAACCCAAAACATTGCTTATAATTTTTCTACGTTGAAAATGTTCTTAATTAGATCAATACAAACGAATAACTAATCTTTGAACGTAGATGTGTTTTGTTTATATACTTTTTTCAAAGACATATAAAAAAATAAAATAAAAAAAATCAATTTATCAAAAAAATTTAAAAAAAAAATTTAGCTGCCATATAGATAAGACTAGGGTTTGAACTCAGGTCACTAGACTTTAAATTTTTTCTATAATCAACAATCATTACAATCACACCACCATTCATACGTGTAGTTAAAGGTAATTTTTATTATTTATATGACAATTAATAATTAACAAAAATAAATAAATAAATAAATCATTGTTGTTTTAAAAATTAGAGTTTGATTCAAATAATAAATAGTAATAAAAAAAGTAAGTATAGAATTTGATGCTGTAATTTGTGTCTGAAACCTAAAAAACATATAATATTAACGATAAAGTCATCATTAAATCAACTAGTTGTTAAATAAAATTGATTGAAAAAAATAATAATAAAATAAGTAAAATAGAATTTGATGCTGTATATTATAGGGCAGTAGTCAACTTTCAGATTTCGCGTAATTAGAGACTTGAACTTAAGACCTACAAATAAATAAACGACAGAGTCATCATTAAGCCAACCACTTAACCCATTACACCATCAAGTTCTATGTATATTCATGAATTAAAATTTACTTTGTTTTTAATTTTTTATCAAGATATATTATTTCTATTTTTTAGCTATTCAAATAGCATACACATTGTTATCAGCATATGTACAATAAAAAAAATATATATATACATAAGTATGTATATATATATAGATATATATATATATATATATATATTAGAATACTTTTAGGGATAAGCTTTTCGATATTAAAATAAAAATAATTACTATACCTTACAAATAATAATGATAATTTTAGTTTTATTACATTGTTCTTTTTCAACCGTTTTAAGAACAAAGAAAAAAAAAAAACTTTTTTTTAGTGATAAATAAATTTTAAGTTTTTAACCAAATAAATTTTGAAGTGATAACGATTTTTTAAAATTTTTAAATGATAAAACGTGATTAACCAAATTTTAATTTTTAATTTAAATTTCTTAACCGAAAAAGTGGTTAAATAATATTTTGTATTTTTTTTTTTAAATAATTTTTTGAAGTTTTCTTTGTTTCAACGTACATATTCAAATGTTTTTTGATAAATTTAAAGTATATAAGTGAACTATTCAACGAATTAATTATTATAAAGTAATAAGACATTTGAAAACAAAGTTCGAAATTTTCAATCATCAGATTTTTAACAAGTTTTGTTGTTTTTTTTTTAATTGTGAGTGAATTTACAACAATATTTATGAATGTTCTTGTGAATTGTACGTTGAAAAATTTTTTTAAAAAAAATTTGAGAAAATAAAAAAATTTGTGAAAAAAAAAATAAAAAGACATTTGAAAATAAAAAAATAATACAAATTTTTTTTTGAATTTAAAAAATTTGAGTGAATTAAAAAATTTTGTGAAAAGAAAAAAAAATAACATCTCGTAAAATAAAAAAAAAATAACATCTTGTAAAATAAAAATAAAAATATAAATTTTTTGAATTTTATAAAACATTTCGAAAAAACATTAAATTTTTTGTCTGTTAATATAATAAAATAAAAGAAAAAGGTAAAATTAAAATTTTTTTTAATTCACTCAAATTTTTTTAAATTCAAAAAAATTTTTTATTATTTTTTCTTAGATGTCTAAATACGACGTAAATGAATTCAACAATAAAATTGTGAAAGTTTATTCTGCACAAGCTGTCGCTGCTTCTTTATTGAAAAGAGCGACAGAACTCAATGAAAAAGAAAAAGAAATTAAAAAAAAAGAAAAAGATTTAAAAAAACAAAAAGAAGAACTTCAAGTAAAGTTCAACAATCTGAAGATGCAATCAGACGAATTACAAAGTTTGCATCACATGAATGTTGAAATTGGAGCAAAATTAATGATGATGTTCTGCGAAACAGCATGCGACAAATTAAAGCTTTCTATAAATCAGTAATTTTAATAAAAAAGAATTTTATATAGAATAATTCATTTTTACCTTGTTTTCTTTTGTTTAATAAAATTTTTTATTTATTTTTTTTTTTTTTTTTTTTTTTTTACAGATATGAAACAAGACTATTTGGACCCCAATGTATAATGTTAAAGTACGACAACGAAGTCAACTGCAACACCTGGATAGCACAAAATATTCCAATAGATTCTAAAATGTATGCAACGTGCATAAAAGCGTATACATTAAAAACACAATTGCCGCCAAAAAATGCATACTTCTGTGGCGACGTAGCTTGCAGTTCATCACATCTGAAGCCAGAGTTGAATGAAGTTTAATGACTTCATTTTCAACAATAATTTTACAGATTTTTCAATTTTCATAAGTACAATTATTGTATATTGCTCTATGTGTAAAAAAAATTGTTTTTCAATTGTATGCCATAAATAAAAAAATTTATTATTGTTTATTAATCTTTATTATTGGAATTAAATAAAATATTTTAAATTAGAAAATAATTAAAAAAAGTTTTTTTTTTTATTTATAATTTTTTCCCTTAGTTATTGTTCATTTATCTACTTGTGTTTGTTTGTTTTTTTTTCCTAATTTTTTATGATTCGTTTACTGCAATGATAAATACTTCGTGGCCATTTGCAGCTACTTTCTCAAATATATCCTGTGTAAAGATAAAATTTGAAAAAAATTGATTCATGAATTTAAAATAATAAAATATTTTGCTCATATATATTGTTTTTTTATATTCTACTTACAATTTCAGTAATTTCGCTGTCATCAAACAAAGAGTTTAATTGACCAAATTTTAACCAATATTCTTCGTTATACAGTTTTATGAAAATAACTACTCCAAGATTCTGCTTTGTCAGTTCCAATAAATCATCTTCAATTGAAGGCCATTCTGCACCAATTGGAGCTCTTCTTGGTGCACACAAAATTTGTTCAATTTCGTACGAAATGTTTTGTAAATTCATATTTGTTTGATAGAAATAAAAATATTAACTTGTACTACACTTTATGTAAATTTCAAACTAATGATTTCTTTCATTTTTCACTCCCTATTTATATGAAATTCCTTAACAAAATTTCCTTGTGAAAAATAGATTTTTTTGATTTTCTCAGGATTAATTCTAAACCGCAAAAAATTATTTTACTTAAAATTCGGTTAACCGTAAAAAAATTATTTTACTTAAAATTCGGTTAACCACAAAAGAAATAAACCAGTCCGCTATCTTACCGCCGTCCGCCATCTTACCACAATCTAACCACAAACTAGCCGCCATCTTACCACAATCTAACCACAATCTAACCACAAACTAACCACAATCTAACCACAAACTATTACGTCATAGTTGCCTTCGACCCTGGTGCTGGTCTAGAAGCCTTATATTTATACTACTCCTTTCCTTCATTTGTTTCTGCTAATTTTCTCAAATACTCCACAATTACATTAGGATTATCATCAAATAATTGCATTCTTGTGTTGTTGCTGGGAACTACTTCTTCTTCTTTCATTTCTGTGTCATGATATAAACATTTGTAAATATCACCTTCTTTATAGTAGCTATCAGAATTCAGAGGCTTTTTCTTTTCACATAGGTAGCGATGCTCTATTGCATCAGGCTTTTCTGCTCCGTAAAAATCAACTGTTTCTTTATCAAACTGGTATTCAGAATTTAATCTTTCTTGTTGCATGTTACCCAGATTTTTATTGCTGTTATTATTTTCTCCTTCACATTCATCAGACTCAATTTCATTCGGTAGATCTCCTACGCAAGGTTCAATTTTCTTTTCTTTTAATGAGTAGTCTTTCAACGCATTTAATTTAGATTTTATTATGTTTCTTACATCGTGTATATTTTGATCGTTATTATTACATGAAACTTGAAAACAATCAAAAACATTTTCTTTTTCTTCAAAATGTTGACAGTTTACAAGTAGTAGGTTGATGTGTTTGTTTTTTTCTTGTTTTGTACAATAGAAAGGACCCACTATCTTGCAGTTGTTTTGATTTATTTCTTCGTAATCAAATACGTTTACACTAATATCAGGATTCATTTCTTCAAATTTCTTTATGTCTGTTATTTTTAACGGAAATTCGAGGTTCCCAAACTCTAATCTAATATTGTTTCGTAGAATAATAGTAGTAGCAGTAATATCATGAATAAAGTAAGATGATGGTCGGTAGTTATGATCTCGATAGTCAACTGGATATAGAGCTGATATAACTGCCCACTTAAAACAATATTCATCTGAATTATTAACATTGATGGAAGCATGTTTTTGTTGAATGTATGGTGGTAGTGGCAAGTACTGTGACCCTTTAACCAGTTTGTACTGGTTAATGTTAATTTCAATATGACTTATTCTTATCAACGTCCAACCGCTATCACGTTCTTGGAATTCTTGCATCTTTGTGTGAATGTTATCAATCATATTGTTGACGACTGATAGTGCTTCGGTTTCATCACGTAGAATTTCCATCTTAGATTGAAAAGATTTTACTGATAATACCATATCTTCTTCTTCATCGTTATTTGCTTTAGTAATTTTAATGTATTCTGCAAACAGTTCAAAATTAAATTTAAACGATTCATGCTTACTTAACTGATTTCTTAAACATTGTAAAATCGTTTGTTTGGCTGATTCGAAAAACTTAAGTGGGTCCAAGTTTGATTCATTTTTATTTTCGTACAGAACTGTCTCTATTCTTTCTTCAAAACCACTTTTTACAACCTTTAACTCATCATTGATTGGTTGTGCTGTATTTTGTTTATGAGCGTTTGTTCTTAAATGATAACTCCAATCTTTAACTAAAATGTTTTTTTTACATGCAGTACACAACTTGCTCAATTCATTGTCTGTTGTTTCATTCAGACGCTGTTTTTTTGATGATGAAGGTTGATTGATTACTTCATGTTCAACAATTAAATTAGAATTCACTGTATGCATATTTCTTATGTGTTTTATTAAATCATCTCTGCGTGAATAACTTTTTTTAAAATGTCACAATTAACTCGGTCTCCATGCACTGATAAAACATGTCTTTTTAAACTATTTTTAAAAGCAAAACCGCTTACACAAACTTCACAACTAAAACTTTTCATTTTGAATTATTTTCAACTTTAACTTCACTCAACTAAATAAATAATAACCTATTAAAAGATTTCACTCTACTTGTTGAGTTTTGTAAGTAGTAAAACTGAACTGTGAATTTTTACCGAAACTCGGGTGAATTTATACCAGAAAATTTCAAACTTTAGTGAAAATGTAAAACTCTATAACCAATCACAACAGTTTCTAGAATAATCAGTTCACCCCCCACTCTAAAAATTAACCAATCAGAATAATTTCTATATAGAATAATCTAATATTAACGCAAGCCATAAATTATACTATTATATTAAATCCATTGACAGTTTTGGGAAAAAATTAAAATCCTGAATCCATTTAAATTCCTTTAAAATTAAAACTCAGGATAGTTTCTAGAAAGAAATCTATTGTTTCATAAGACATAAATTACACAATTTTATTAAATCTATTGACAGTTTTGGGAAAAAATTGAAATTCTGAATCCATTTAAATTCCTTTAAAATTAAAACTCAGGATAGTTTCTAGAAAGAAATCTATTGTTTCATAACACATAAATTACACTATTTTATTAAACCCATTGACAGTTTTGGGAAAAAATTTAAATCCTGAATTCATTTAAATTCCTTTGAAATTAAAACTCAGGATAGTTTCTAGAAAGAAATCTATTGTTTCATAAGACATTACACTATTTTTATTAAACCCATTGACAGTTATTGATCTTACTAATAATCAACATAAAGCACCTGCTTAAATATGAATCCTTAAATAACACCTGCAACTAGTTTCTCATTGTCACTACAACAACACACGCACACCCTTCGTCTAGACAAGACAAGACAAGATCAATGCCTTTGTGACGTCATGAACCGGCAGAGCCGCTGGCTTAGAAACGGCATAAATACACTACTATGAAACTAATTATAGTACTATCGAAAAGGAACTCTTGGCTATAGTGTGGGCCACCAAGTATTTTCGACCATATCTCTTCGGGCGAAAATTTATCATCGAAACCGACCACAAACCATTAACATGGTTATTTTCATTAAAAGAACCTAATTCTAAGCTTGTTAGATGGCGTCTGAAATTATCCGAGTTTGACTATACAATTCAATACAAAAAGGGTACAAAGAACAGTAACGCAGATGCGTTGTCCAGAATAGAAAAACCAGCAGCAGAATTAAATATGGCTGTACAGGACACCCTTATACCAGAAAGCAAATCTTCGATTAATATTTTCAAAAACCAAATAATTATAACAAAAACTAACACTGAGTCCTTAAAAATGAAAAAACAAAAAATCTTCGACAAAACTCGTACAACATTCTTTACAAAATCATTAGACGAACCAACCGTTATTACGATATTGAATACACATTTTAACCCAAACGGTCTGAATGCTATCTTTGTAGAAAATGAAAAATTTTTCTCATCCTTAGAAAGTGCCTTTCGTAAACATTTTTCCAATAACAATAAATTCAAAATTATCCGCTGTAAAATATTTCTAGAGGAAGAAGAACATTTAAAAAACAATCATATGGGAATCGAACAGGTCTTTTGTGAGATGAAATCAGTGTACTACAACCCAAAAATGAAAGAACGTATTACACAGTTTATAAATAATTGTGATGTATGCAATTATGAAAAATATGATAGAAAATCGCCTAAACCACCGTACCAAATAACTGAAACCCCACAATGTCCTAGGGAAATCATCCATGTAGACGTTTTCTATACATTACAAAACCAATTATTCTTAACTATTATTGATAAATTTTCTAAACATGCTTGTGCAATTAAAATTATTGGCCGATCTTGGACAGAACTCAAACGAGCCTTGTCATATTACTTTGGTCAATTCGGTACCGTAAAGAAAATCGTTACAAATAACGAATTAGGATTTAAAGCGATACCCCTAAGGGAATTTTTAAGACAATTAAACGTAGACATTCACTTTACATCTAACAGTAACCATACTTCAAACGCAGACATTGAACGTTTACATAATACAATAAATGAACATATAAGACTTTTAATACACGATCAAATAAATCATATTAAAACAACTGAATAAAAGATTCTTCAGATCGTAATATTCTACAATAACAGTGTACATTCTACTACAGGTAAGAAACCAATCGATTTTGTAAACGGAAAAATTCATCAAAGCGAATATCCTGAAATTTACCAAAGAATTATTGATAAAAAACAAAAAATAATAGAAAAAATAAACCAAAACAGAAAAGACAACCCCGTATACGAAGGGAAAATTTCATCAAGGAAATAAGAGGTAGTAAAAATCATTCAAAGTATAGGAAAATTGATTCAAATAAGATTGACAACGACCACATCATAGACGCAAAAAATCAAATAAAATATTATAAAACGCATAGTAAACCTAGGAAAAGGTACCAAGACATAGACAACCCAACCATAGAGGTCAAAAAGAAAAAGAAGCAAAATGTATAAAATACTCCTTTTAGCGTCAATTTTACCCACTTTACGGACACAAGAGATACAGGTGCATAATTTCAACAATAACAACGGATACTTAACACTGGAGCTAGAAACCGTAAAAATCATCAACAACTACACTAAAATATTACACATCATCAACATAACTGAATTTAAGACTTTAAAGGATCTTATAGAGACCAATATTTTGGCCCTTCAACCTAAATCCGACTTGATAGGACCAATGTATAACACCCTACGTCATAGTTTGACCTTATTAGAAGCAAAAATAGAAAATATTATGCCACACAAAGAACGATACAACAGGGAAAAACGAGGACTTGTCAACATAATAAGGAAAGGATTAAAGTATATTGCTGGAACAATGTATTATGAGGATGAATTAGAAATACAGACGAAATTAGACGAATTGTACAAAAATAACGAGAAAATAGTTGATGAAAACAATTGACAAGTAAACATCAATAGACAGATCTTTGACCAAATTAAAAACATAACCACACATATTAGAAGTCAACAAACAACAATGGAACAACACATTAATAGACTTACACACAACCTCACAAACAAAATAACGACACTAGAGGATGAAATCGCATTAATGCAATATGCGTATCATATAAATCACGACATCATCCTGCTAAGAAATTACATTGATGATATAGAACAAATACTATTCTCAAGCAGATTAGGTGTCCTTTCAAAGAATATCCTTAACAACGAAGAACTGAAATTGATTACAAGTTTAGAAAGCTACCAAAATATCAAGATAACAGTCAGCTCATATAATCAAACAATTATAATTACACTATTCATCCCTTAGTTTTCAGATTCAAAATTTCTTCTTTATTTGTCAATTTTCAAAAGTGCTTATAGAACCTATCCCAGATATCCAAAATAAATCCCTATTCCTAGAAAACAAAGAAGTTCTCATAGACGAATATAATAACGTTTATAAGCTACCAGTTAAAGATAATTTAAAGAAAAACTTAATACCTGTTACAGACGATTGCGTTGATAATATTATAAAAACAAAAGAAGCATTATGCAAAAAAGTATTGACAAATAAAGAAGAAATTTTGGAAATAAGAAATGGAATTGTAATTACTAAAAATGTAAAAGAAACTAGAATTAAACATAATTGTAGTAAACTAGACATAATTATAAAAGGAACATATTTGATTAAATTTAAAAATTGCAAAATCGAAATACTACACAATGAATTTGAAAATTATGAAACAAAATTTTACGATAAAATAATTTTGCCAAACTTTGAAACCAAAACTAAAGAAAAAGAAGTTATTAAGGAACTAAGTCTTGATAATTTGTATTTAGAAAATATAGAAAGTAGAGGAAAATTAGAAAAATTAGATTATAAGAATCATAAGAACTATCAAATAACAATAGTTACAACTAGCATCAATTCAATAATACTTTTATCAATTGTAATTTTGATCTCCATGAAAATCATTAAAAATTATTCAAAAAGAACAAAATCTAAAGATCATGTTAACATAAAGATTGTTTCGTCGGAGCCTCAATCTAACGGTGGGGTTGTTATAACATCAGATATAACAGCCCATAAAAATAATAAAATATAATATAACACATACATTTATTCATACATTTATTACTTTTATTCAAAACCTTCTATATAAAAGCTATGTTATGGCCGTCGACACTAACACAATCAAACTGTCAGTTGATAGTATATTTTATATGGAGTTTTTGGTTATTTTAGTTTGTGAATTTGTGATTTGTGATTTAATTTTATTAAAATAGTAATAAAAAATAGTGATAAAAATGATAATAATAATAATAATAATAAATAGTATTTATACCGTTATTATATAATAAATAATAATTTACTTCAACATTTATAATAATAATGATAATAATAATTTACTTCTCTCCGTGGACCAAATGATGCATTTCGTTTACATGTTAATGGTGAAATTGATCTTAGAGGAGTATATGGCGCGTTATCTTGTTCAAAATTAACAAATTTTTCACAAGATTATAAACAAGAAGTATTTAATGGTACAGCTGAATGAATAAAATCATATTATATATGAAAGTGGTTTCAGTGGTATACCAGATCTTGAAGCGCATTGTGGTTATACGTTTTATAAATTTTCTTTTTCTAGTTGTAGGAAATTAAGATGCTGCAAATAATTCATCAACAATAATTTCAGTGTTATATCTCTGAAAATTAATGTGACAAAATATGTGAAATACCTATGTTTTTTAATCATCACTCATTTGCTGATCATTATTCTACATCAGCAAAATCGAGACATGATGATATTAAATGTAAATTAACAATATAAACATCATTTTATTCGGATATAGCAACTTTTGATACTACTATAGATACAGTAACAACAGCTGTAGCAACAAAAACATATCAACACAATCTATTTTTCAACCAGCTACAAACCCTGTTTCTCCTACGATACTTGACTGTAAAAATTTGTCGCCATCCATCCATCATCTATTATATCCATTCAACAAACTAAAAAGACTAAAAGAATTAGGCGATAGTGATGTACAATGAAAAAAAAATTAAATTATCAGTTTACATAGGTCAAAAAATGAAGGATGTATCAGCACCAGTTGCTAATGGCAAAAAGTTAATAAACCTTCAAGTACGTTCTTTAGATGATTTACCAGAATATAATGAACAAACACCACATAATTTTAATGTATCAATTTCAGTTAATGCTCGTGATAAGGAATATCCACCAAATAAAAAACCTCCGTGGGAATCAGTAACATTAAAACGTGATGCATTAAAATTATTTGGTTTACAATTAGAATACGATGAAATGGTTGATAATTTTGGTAAGTTAATTAAAGGAAAAATTAATAAAATTTGAAATTTATAAATTTCGTTTTCTTTTAGGCACAAAACCGAAAGTAGAAGGAAAAACATCATAAATTCCCAAAACTGTAACAACAGCACTATGTATACCAACCAGACCGCCACCAATATTTATAAAAGAAAATGTCAGTGTTGTACCAAATTTAAATGATCGACATGATCAGACTCAAAATGATACTTGTAGCGGTGAAGTACATCTGCTTAATTTGAATTAGTCACCGAAGCCAATGATGATCGCTTCAGTACAGCCGCCACCATCTTTATCAACAACTAATAAAGCACCCAGTTTTGATTTACTTAAACCATTTGATTCATCTGATGTTCCGAGTACAACTACCACAATACCAGATTTAATTGGTAAGAGCTTTCAGCATTTCAATCGTGCAAAATTGTGAAATTTCGATAAAAGACACGATCATTTTAAATTCTTGAATAGAATTTCATTATTTTCGTTTTTCCCATTTTTAAGGAAATACTCAGCCAACCAAATCAACTGACGACAAAATTAGACAGTATTTTTGGCTCAACAACATTACAAGATCTTTTAATTTCAAATGCATTTGGTAATATTGATTTTAATACTGCATGTGCCACAACAATAACAGCGCCAAATAATCCATGCATTCTATACATCATATCCAGCTCATCAACAACAGCAACAAAATCAGAAAATTTTGCTAATATACATATTAGATGAACAAAGTTATAAATTTTGTATCAAAACATTCAATAAGAAATGCGTAAGAAGGATTTAGTAAGAGATGTGGTTGCAAATAAAGTGAAAAAAATGAATTGATGAGTGAATTTTGCAAAATGGACAAAAAAGAAAATATCTTATGAACATATGTATCACTGATAAAAAAATTTAATTTTTTTCATAGGTCTTATACATATGTATGTATGTATGTCTGATTCAGAGCAACAATTAACCAACGATGAGAAAAATAATAATCAACCAGAAAGGATAAATAATGATCAACCAGAAAGATCTGTTGACACGAACGTATCTGAAGAAATATCTTATAAATATCTTAGAAATATCTTATTCAAATATTTCTTCATCTTAAGGCCTTATACCAAATGCCAGACTCAAGACTCAGGACTCATGAAGTTGACTTCCAGACTCATGATGAAATACTTGCTTCAGCTTAACAGTACTACCAACGCTATAGTTAGCTGTTAGAAATATCGCTTTAAAAAGTCAAATAAATTTTCAAATGCTATAATTAACTTTGAGTCTTGATTTCGGCATTTGGTATAGGGCCTAACAATTGATTTTTGAAATTACCATAGATTTTCCTTTTTAACAATAAATAATGTGAAAATGTGATTAAATAAATTGTAATTTTTATGTCACATATTTTTCAACTATTTTTTTCTTTTCTACTTCGCCCTCAATTAAAAACCTTTATGTGTGTATGTTTAAATTTTAAATTTAATTTAATATTCAAAATATATGTACATTTTTTATATTTTATAATTCAAAATAATTTTTTAATAATTTAACAATTCAAAATAATTTTTTAATAATTTAACAATTCATAATAATATTTAATAATAATTAATATAAAAATGTATTTTTAAATTCAAAATCCACCAGCTTAGCAGTCCATATTGCCTCGATGAAATATAGTACACATTTAATAAAATACATGAAAAATAAATAAATAAATAAATTCAATAAAATAAATGAAAAAAAGTAAATAAAAAAATTCAATAAAATAAATGAAAAAAAGTAAATAAACAAATTCAACAAAATAAATGAAAAAAAGTAAATAAACAAATTTAACAAAATAAATGAAAAAAAGTAAATAAACAAGTTTAACAAAATAATTCGATTCAACCGAATTAACAAATAAAATAATAAACTAAACGAACATAATATCACATAGAATAATAAACTAAAGGAACATAATATCACATAGAATAATAAACTAAAGGAACATAATATCACATAAAAAATAAACTAAAGGAACATATACAAAAAAATTAACTTAAGGAACATTTATTTAACTAAATTTTAAAAGTTTTTTAGAATTGCCCTTTTGATTCTTGTCGTTGGTACTTTTCGCGAAATTGTTTAAAAGTATATTAGAAAATCTAAAACAAATTTTTAAATACAAAGTTTTCGAAAGTGTTCCACATTGGCATTCGTGGTCAAAATCTATATCGAAATTTTCCTGATATAAACTAGCAAGGGTCAAATATGTCAATATATTTTGGTGTTGTTGATTGCTACTGAGAAACTTTTTTTTCAAAACTTCCGAATTTAATATATATTGGAAAATTGCTATCATGTGAAATAATAGGTATTTAACTGTATCAGTAGATTTAACAAGTCCCCCCCCCCCCCCCCTTTGTAATAAATTGAAGTATTTGAATTTTGAAGAATCCCCTTTGTTCTCATAAATCAATTGTCTACATGCACTACAGTCTATTCCTTTCGAAACTGCGTTTGCAGCATACCCAGAAACATATTCATTGGAAGATTCATCAATGATAGCATCGTGTAGATAACCTGATTCTAATATATTTTCGAATTCAGAAATATCAACACTTGGATTATTTTGTGATTGTACAAATAATTTTTTATAATCACTTGAATTATGTGCAAATACATTATGCACTCTAATTTTTTTTTCGCATTCAACAACTTCTGCAAATGAAACTTTGTAGCTGCAACCAGCCAAAGAACGATATAATCTAAACCTAGCTTCGAGATCATCGGTTTGGAGTTTTCCTATCAAAACATACTATATTTTACATCTGGGACTTTTTGTAGAGAATATTTTATAATATCAATAATGGTCCTTGTGGTCAAAATAGCAGCATCGAAGGTATCTGTTGAATTTTTATTATTAATATTATTTATAAAAATACAATTCGATCTTATAGTTATGAAAATCAATGTATGACTAACCTTTTTAAGTAACGATTAACAGTAATTTTCTAAAAATAGTAGAACTTAGATAATACATTAATGTAAAGTATTACATACAAATGTATGGCTTAAATGTATAACAATTGTATCGATACAACTACTGTAAATTACATTTGTTCATTTTATATTACAACTACATTTGTAAATTCATTTCATATTTCATTACATTCATATTTCAATATGTACATATAAATTTAGAGTTGTCTTGAAATTTGGTTACAAATTCTCAACACTCGCCCTCAACGAAAAATTTATTTTTATACAATTATATACCTTACAATTTATTTATGTTGTTCAATATTTTCAATATTTTTCATATTTAACAATTCTAAGCAATTAGAAAATTTGGGTAAGGGTAATGGTTTCGTGAGTATGTCTGCTAACATGGAATGAGTCTCTACATACTGAAGAATAATTTTATTTTCTTGTACGGTGTCCCTTATGAAGTGGTGTTTGATGTCGATATGTTTGCTACGAGCGTTTATTAAAGGATTTGTTGCGATTGATTGAGCACTTTTGTTGTCATTATAAATGATTACAGGTGAATCGGTTCTGGAACCCAATTCAACTAATAAATTTTTTAAATATATAGCCTCTTTCGCAGCTTCTGTTATGGACATGTATTCGGCCTCTGCCGTAGACAATGCAACCGTTCTTTGTTTTTTGACCTCCCATGATACACAACAGTTGGATAATTTAAACACGTAACCGCTGTAAGATCGACGGTTGTCTGTATCGGAAGCCCAATCTAAATCTGCATAACCTTTCAGATCTTCCTGTGTTTTTCTGAAATGGAGACCTAAATTCATTGTTAATTTTAAGTACCTCAAAACTCGCTTTGCAGCATTCCAATGTGCTCTACCAAAATTATTATTAAATTGAGATAGGACGTTTACCGCGTATGCAATATCCGGTCGCGTTGTAATGGCCAGATATAAGAGACTACCGATTAAGTTCTGATACGGCACATTTACCAATTCGTTTTGTTCGTTTTTATTTTTAGGACACATATCTTTACTAATTTTAACACTTGGGTCCATTGGAATTTTCACTGTGTTACAATCTTCCATTGAAAATTTCTGTAACAATTTTTTAATAAATTCTTGTTGCGTCAATATAACACTATTGTCGTTCAAATATTTAAACTCGATACCCAAAAAATAACTTAACTGTCCCAAGTTTTTTACTTCAAACACACTTGATAATTTTTTCACAAAGAAGTCAATTCCACTTTTATTTTTAGATGCTAATATTATATCATCCACATAAATTGCTATAATTATATATTCAGTTTCATTTCTATAAATATATATACATGGTTCATTTTGCAACCTTTTGAATTCAATTGTTTGTAAATAATCATCCAATTTTTTATACCAAAGTCTACCACTTTGCTTTAATCCATATAAAGCTTTATTTAATTTTAAAGTTTTCCTCTTATTTGATATTTCACTTTTATTTATTAATTTAAAACATTCAGGTATTTTCATATAAATTGCACGATCCAATTCACCATTTAAGTAAGCTGTTACTATATCAAATTGTTGTAGATAAAGGTTCAACTGCACTGCTATTGCTATGATCAAACGTATTGATCGTAATTTTGCAACAGGTGAGTATGTCTCTTGAAAATCGAGACCTGGTCTTTGAGAGCATCCTTTAGCCACAAGCCTTGCTTTTCTTTTTACAAGGACACCATCTTTATCGAATTTGCTGGTGAAAACCCATTTGCAATCGATTATTTTTGCATCAGCTGGTTTATCAACAATTGTCCATGTGTTGTTTTTTACATGAGCATTTAATTCTTCTTTTATCGCATCCTCCCATTCTTTTCGATGCGGATCATTCATTACATCATTAACATTTTTAGGATCATTTTCACATATTAAAAAACTGAATTCATCTTCATCATTTATCTCATTTGTAGAGCAATATTCTTCTGATGAATTTTCCAAATCATTTTGATCATCGATTATATTTTCTTTTTCATGTTTAGATTCAGTAATAAACAATTTCTTTGGTCGCCCCCTCTTACCGGTACGAAATATTTTTGGCCTACCTCGTTTTTTCTTTGTACCTTGATCGCTGACGTCATCATCCAGCTTTTCATCATACATTTTGTCTTTTTCTCTTTTATTGTTTTTCCAAACATTTTTCTCATTACTATTTTCAATTCTATCATTTTTATTTGTTGATAACAATTCTTCACTTGGTTTTACACCTGTATTAAAATTTAATATGTTCAAATCACCATATTCACTTACATTTTCATTAATAAAGATTGCGTCTCTACTCTTTATCATTTTACCGGTCTGTCTATCCCATAACCGATAAGCTTTTGCATCTTCACTGTATCCTATTACTCATTCAATATATTCAATATATCACTGTATTCAATATTCGACAGTTGTTTGATGATGAATACCTGATTCTTGTAAGAAATTAGAAAAATCAGCATTTATAAATTCCTTTCCATTATCAGTTCGAAAAGCTTTGATGCGTCTATTTTTATAATTTTCCACTTTGGCTTTGTAAATTTTGAAAATTTTCAATGCATCGCTTTTATGTCTCAAGAAATAGATATCACACCAACGAGTCGCGTCATCGATAAATGTGATGAAATACCGTGCCCCACCGGCTGACTGTACTTGTATGGGTCCACAAATGTCGCTATGTTTCAAGTCCAATGCATGTTGACTTCGATGCAATAATTTTTTAGGAAAAGGTTGTTGAACTTGTTTTCCTTGTACACAAATTTCACATACACTTTCACAATTTGATACGTCTTTCACATTAATACCTTTTACTTGATTTTTCTTTATCATTTCTTTCAAAGATTTCATATTCAAATGCCCTAAACGATAATGCCATTGTTTAATTGTTTCCTTTTCACACACATTATTTGCTTCGTCACTTATTTTATCACTGTTCAGTTGGTATAAACCATTCTTCTTATTCATTGTCAAGACAGTGTTATTTTTATGGTTTTTAATTACAGCTTTATCTTTAGAAAAAATGATGTTATAATTATTTTGTGTAATTTTACTTACAGACAAAAGATTAGCACGTAAATTTGGAACGTACAGGACATCGGTTAAATTGATCTTATTATTTTTATCAATATATATATTCACAGATCCCTTCCCTAAGACTGCTGTTGTGTCGTCATTAGCCAAGCTGAGAGTCGTATTCATTTTTACTAAATTTTTAAATTTCTTTATATCGTTAACCATGTGCGAAGTTGCACCACTGTCTAGTATCCATGTCGATACTTTTCCATTTGAGACAGTAAATGTTGATTCCTGTATTAAAGATGTTCTTTCATATTGACGATTATTTTTACAATCTGCGGCTTTATGTCCATAATTTTTGCAATTGTAACACTTAATTTTGTTTTTAACCGGTTTCTTGGTTTTATTTTTATAATTAGGATTTCTTTCATTTTTCTTATATCTTAAATCACTTCTGTCTTGTTCACCAATTAAGACTTGTGATACAGATGGTTGGACACATCGTGCGTTATATTCCTCTATAATTTTTATTTTTAATTGCGACAATTTTGGCAAGTTATCTCGTGCTTCTATCGCAATTCTGAAATTTTCAAATTGGTCCGGTAAGCTGTAAAGTAAAAGAATGGAAAGCAAATCGTCGTCAATAGAAATATCTATTGCCTTCAGTTTCTCGACAATTGTAAAGAAATTAGAAATGTGGTTCAAAATATTTTCATTAGTAGCTTTATTCAAAATTAATTGTTTCAGCAGAGCTGCCTTTCTAGTTGGTATTTTTGAGTCATACATTTCACTTAATTTTTTCCAAACATCTCTAGATGTTTCACAATTCTTTATATCATTTAAAAGTGGTGCGCTAATTGATAAGATAAGATCGGCTCTAGCCTTTTTATCTGTTTTAGCCCATTCTACTGCTTTAGATGCTTCTGTTGGTTTCTGGATTGTTCCATCGACATAGTCCCAAAGGTCATTTTTTATTAAAAGAGATTCGATTTGTAACTTCCACGTGTCGTAGTTCTCACTGTTAAGTTTTTCCACATTCACAACACTATGGTAAGACATTTTTCACTTTTAATTTTCACTTTCAATTTTCACTTTCACTTAATAATTTTCACTGATTAATTTTCTTTAATCAAATTACTAAAATCTGATTTTCGTTCAAAAATCTTAGTTAACCGAACACGTTTTCTGGGCCCATAACCTGTTGAATTTTTATTATTAATATTATTTATAAAAATACAATTCGATCTTATAGTTATGAAAATCAATGTATGACTAACCTTTTTAAGTAACGATTAACAGTAATTTTCTAAAAATAGTAGAACTTAGATAATACATTAATGTAAAGTATTACATACAAATGTATGGCTTAAATGTATAACAATTGTATCGATACAACTACTGTAAATTACATTTGTTCATTTTATATTACAACTACATTTGTAAATTCATTTCATATTTCATTACATTCATATTTCAATATGTACATATAAATTTAGAGTTGTCTTGAAATTTGGTTACAAATTCTCAACAGTATCTTTACTAAGTACGAAAAAATTTCCGCTTTTTTTCGTATCTTTCCAGATGGATAACCAAGAAATAAATTTTTCTAAAAATTTAATTCTCTCATCCGAAATTTCGCAGAAAGGGAACTTCCATTCATTTCGCTTTCTAATTCCAACAGTTTTACTTTTAGTATTCATAATATCCCACCACTGTCGGATGATTTGACAAAATTCTGCTGTCTGAAAATATTTTTCATCAAATGATTTTAATGCTGCTATAGTCGATTGGTGAAAGATATTCTCTACCAGAGGAACACTTTGTCGTTCCATACTGTTCGGGGATAAAGATTTAGAATTCAATTTAAATGCTTGTTTTGCCAACAGTTTGGATTCTGCTTCATACACTTCTCGTAAGTGAGAGAAAGAAGCCTTCTTAATCTCATAGGAATCAAAATCAGGATATACTAATAATGAATCATTATTGGGTACATTAAGCCAATTATTACGGAAGTTTTTAAATATATGGACCGTGTCATATTGTAAATATATAGGCTCATTAGGATATTTAGGATTTTGAAAATAATTTTTATTATCAGGGCAAAGTTTTTTAAATAGATTTTGATTTGTCCTATTATTATCTGTAATGAGTAATAGTACTCGAAAACCTAAATTTTGGACGTATTCAATAACGTCTTTCGTTAGTGTATGAAGATCATCTCCTGAAAGTTTGGCGATAGGAACAAGACGAATAATCTCTTTATATGATCCATATAGAGATTTGATCATAAATGCCAAAATTGTTCGCGCTGGTTCAACCGGGTTATCTTTTGCCATACCTACTATATTTTTGGATTTGTAAACGATTTGTTGGTTGACATATATTTCATCAATTAATAAAGCAACCACTTTCTCACGATCTGAGAGTTTTGCTGAAGTGAGCTGAAAATATTTAATATCACTCTCACTTCTATAATTTGGACTTATTTTGAGGGAGGAAGATATGTGCTTAAGATATCTTGCACATGGAAGAGTTATGAATTTTCTTGCCAGTTCATACGTTGAAGCAGAGTGACTATACATGATGAAAGCCATTATAATCGTGCAGGTTTCATATTTGGGTTGCTTTGATAAGAGAAGGTCAACTTGATTAGAAATTATATCAAGTTTACCTGAATTTTCGTATTCGTTACTGGCTATGTTTTCTTCCTCACAATCATTATCACATTCTAATGCTTTTTTAAGCGAAGCAGAAGCTAATTTAAGGTATGTGACTTTATCAGATCGTGATGATTCTGTAAGTTTATACCGTGACATTAAATTTTGTATTTGCGACCATAACGTTACTTTTAACTAAGAAGGAAGAACCCAAGTTAAATCGCTAGAACGAATGGGTGAATTTTCTACAAAAATGTCTAGTTTCATGTCATTATTAATTAAAATACGTACTGCAAACTCACAACCTGTGATATTATTTGATTTAATAGAAAAGAAAACTATTTGGGATTGGCTTTTAGAAATAAACCAATTTTCTAATTGGAGCTTACTTTCAAAATTTTCAATGAAGTTTTTGAAATCAGGGATAAAATCATTTGAAAGTAAATCATTTCCCATTTGCTCTATATGAGCAAAATATTTTTCTTTTCTAAGACATGGATCTTTTCTTGAAGTTGAATGTTGTGGTTGTGAAATGTAAGACGGTAAATTGGGAAAAATTGAAGGCACCGCATTTTCTGACAGTCTAGGACGAATCAAATTTCCTGCACGAAAATCAGATTCGCGAAAATGCATTGAGCAGACTGTATGGTAAGAATTTGGATTCCAATCTTTACGTGGAATTGCTTTTAACCATTTTTTCTTAAGGTCCTCATTCTTAGGGAACTTAAAAACTGAAACCTTGTTTGATTTTTTAATCGATGAAATATAGTTTGATTTACAACCGGGTACACAACAACAAGAAGGCATTTTTAATATTTAAATAATTTTTAAATCAAATAAAAATAAAAAACAAATTATTAAAAATTAATAAAAACAAACTACAAATTAATAAAAAACCAACTAATAATCAAACTATAATCACTAATAATAATAATCACCATGTAATTGTAATCAAAACACTATACTTGCCTGTACTGTACGTATACCTAAATTAAACTTTTTTCTGGTTCCTTCGCTGTCCTTCGTTTTTACGCTGAAAATTTTAAAATTACTATTTTTTAAACTGATATTCAATTAAATTAAATTAAAAAAACAAATTTAGCAAAACATATATATAATCAAAATAGTTGATTAAAACAAATCAGTTTACTTACCTTATATACGTACAATTTCCAATTTCTTTATTGTCCTGTTCTGAAATATAATTTTCAAGGGTTGTTCTTTTGCGATGATCTAAAAAATTATAAAATTATTTAATTAAAAGCTAATTACATAAATTTCAAATATTATAATTAAATTAATATAAAAACAAACTTGCCTTTAATCCATTTATCCAGAACCCAATTGTATATTTTATTCTAATTCCTTTCTTTTGACAGGTGAATAAAAATGTAAACAAAACATACATATGTAACACTTCTAACTAATACATACACAAACTGACAGCCCGGCTTGTAAGTATAGAAGGTTTTGCTTTTATTCTAAAAAATATGAATTCAATATTATAAAATTAAAATTTCGATTCTCATACGTAAATTTGATAATTATTAAATTTCTTTTCAAAATTCACTTGAAATTTTTTAAAATCAGCAAAATTGCATTCCCATACAATTTTGCTACGTAAGTTCCCATATAATTTTTGCTACATAATTTCCCATAGAAGAAATTATTTTTCAAGGTATCAGATTTACGTTATTTACACGCGCATAAGAATTCTCACCGAAATTTGTCCGGTCACGTTTTAAAATAATGTGCGCATTTCTAAAACAAAGAAATGCGTAAGTGACATTAAAAGAGTCAATAAAATTAAAAGTTCAGTTCTGATTGAGATTCCGGAAAAGCAACTCCAAAAGGAGAATTAGAAACATATTTTAAAATTAAGAATTTATTGAAAGGTTAATAAAATTAAGTTGTGAAAATCAATAATAAATTGTGAAGTCGATAAAATTAAGTTTGTAAAATTAATGTTGTTAATAAATTAAAAGTTTATAAAAAGTAAACAAGTGTTGTGAATTGTGATTCAAAATCAATAGTTGGTTTGTAGTTTTCAAAAGATTGAAAACTATAAACAAAAAGAAATTAAATTTTTTTAAAATCTTGAAAGATCAAGATTGTTACTGTTAACTTATGCTACACTTTATTTGTTAAAGAATATTTACACAGAATGTATGAACTCTATCGCAGTCAGAATAAGAAGAGATCAAAATATAAAATTATATAATTAGACAACCTAATAGCTACCTGCTACTTATTAATAAATAATATTAAGTGTAAAAGTACTGTGTGCGTAATCGTTATCAGTGTGTATGAACTCAACTACTTCGAATGCGCATAGAGCTAGTTTGAGTGAATTTTATTAAACTTGTAATTGTTATGTACTCGAAACTATATTATGTATAGTTTCGTAGTGCAGTAAAAGTACTGATAATTATGACCGCCACACTTCCATAAAAGCAATTAATTAAAAACAATTTTTAAAGTATAATTACAACAGTCAAATATACATACATACATTTAAAAAAAAAAAAATCAAAGAAACGAAGTATTCTTGCACATCTGTGACAAGATCAGATTATAACCCTGTATAACTGCAACATATGAACATAAGAACATTATCATTAAAAATAAGGTAGCAAGTTAAAAAAACAGAAGAAAAAAAAATTTTTTTTATTTTGAAATATTAGATACCACCAAAGTGAAAAAAAAAAAAATACATATATAAAATATATAAAATAAAATTTTCATTTTACAATAAGCTAAATAAAGAAAAAAAAAAATAATAATAATAATATAATGAGAAGAAAACTATATATAAAATATTTACATATACCTATACATTATAATATTAACAATATAGAATAAACATTTCAAACAAAAATATATAAAAAACAAAAAAAAATTATAAATAAATAAATATACATATCATAAATATAAACATATATTGTCTAATTTAACAACTTAATGTACTATAGTAACTAATATATAGAGCCACACATATATAAGTAAAATAAAGAAGATAAAATTGCATACAAAGCAAAAAAAAATTTTATATTCAGAAGTTTACCGTCAATATGATAATGTAATATAAAAAATATTATGTATTAAAATATTATGTAAGAAAATAAAAATGTACAAAACGCATAAATGGAATTAATGAACTTGCAGAATAAATAGGTCAGTAGTATTGCAAAAAAAAAATCTAAAATAATAAATAAAATAAAATAAAAAATAATATATAAACAAATATTAATAACAAAAAAAAAAAAAAATTCATAATGAATAAAAATGTATGCATATTTTATATAATTTTATATTAGAAATAAATTTAATTGAAATTAAATAAAAAAAAACAAAAAATAAAAATACCGTACCGAGCCAAACATTTTAAAAGAAAATTATGTATAAATAAATTACAAATATTTTAACCCCACCATCCATTTTTTCGAGGGGGGAGGAAATGTTGTATAAAAAATATCAAATTGTAACACAATTTGATAATAAATAAGATAAATCAATAAGAATGTAAAATCAAAATTTACGCAAAGATATTCATGAGCAGAAGTTTCAAAAATTAATAAACAAAATTAAATTGGCTTGCCAATTGGTAAATCATTTCCTATTCTAATTAAAAATCAGGTTACTGAAATTATTGCAAAATAATCCAGATGTTTAAAATAATGTTAACTGCTATACGGAAAACAAAAAGTATATCACAGCAATCATGTTACACATAACTATGTATGTTAAATAAATCAGAACAAGGTGATATTTGATTTGATAATTCATTCATAAGTCGGTCAGTCAAATATTACATATTATGTTAAGACAATTGTGTCAAAAACGAAAATATTTTATTTATTTATTTATTTATACAGGTTAGAATAGTAAATGAATTTACAATTCTAACAGGGGGGGAATAGCACTGACTACAGAGGTCTACGGCTATTTGGGGAAGTAGAGTCAGACTCATACCCGAGGTGAGATTCGAACCCACGGCTGTTGGGAAAAACGAAAATAACAACTGTGTAACAATAACATATGGTAAATGCATATAGGAAAAATGCATAGTGTTAGGCAATTAAACTTTAAGCATTTAAATAATATGTAGAGCAATATGCAATATTGAAGACAAGAAATAAAAGAAAAACAATTACTGTCTTCATAATAGGAACTAAGACAATAAGAAAAGGACAGAAAATGATTACGCCAATCTTCCCTACTATTGACAAGGCCGAAATATTAAATTAACGTAACGTAAAAATAGTCTTTTGAAATAAGGAACTGTTTTTTATCAGTTAAACTAAATGGAGTAGGGCAAATTGATAATTGTATTTATTGAAGAATAATTACGATTATCAGAGAGTTATAATTTGGATTTGAAATAGTAAAGTCATATAGTAATTTACCGCGTATCTTTGATTGTATAATAAATTTCAACGTAGAATCTTTTTAAAATAAAATAAATCTTAGAAGAATTACATTTACATTCTACATTTTCAAATTCTTTAAGTTTGGTTTCGGTCGGATATTGAAATTAGATTAAAAGTAATTTAAAAGTAAAATTAGTTCGTTATATTGTATTGTAAGTAAATAAGTGTTTGTGAATAAAGTTTTGAAATAAAAATACAGTGTTGTTATTTATTAAGCCCGAATTAACTACACAGACTTGGAAGACGTATTCTTCCAACTCATGTTATATAGTATATATAAAGAGAGTAAAGAACCACGACGAAAACGTTTTCACAAAAGAATTTACAAGAAAACTCTTATATATATAACAACTACATTTCAAACAGCACATGATTACCTTCAGGAATACATAAAAGATTATCAAAATATAGCTAAACTAGTTTACAAAAGAAACCTCAAAACAAAAGAAAATACCATTCTAAAATTAAATAAAAAACGTAAAGAACCCTCTGATTTTGAAAAAGGTGAAGTTTTCTATGAAGCTGATAATAGGCGTAACAAGTTAGCCCCTAAATTTACAAAACATAAAGTTATCCAAAATAATAAAATATATATAATTTCTAATAAACATAAAGTACACAAACAAAAAATTAAAAAGAAACGAAAATTTACAGGTACACCAAACATTCTTGGTGAGGCAAAATACGTATACATGACATATAGTAAGCAATAGTAATGGAATCCTTTCATTAAAACTAGGAAACGCCAGAATAATGGAGTCATACCAAAGAATATTAAAAATTTAACAAGAATTCTTATGGGGCTTCAAAAAATTTTTTAGCCGATAAAGCGGTTCGGGCGATGAAAAAGGGGACGGCATGAATGATGGAATGATTTAGTACATTTGTTGGTGAAAAGGAATGTCGTTTTTTCGTATAAGAATATTCAAAATTACCTCGAGAAATTTTAAGCTATGTACTTATTATATAGTATATATGGATGTATACATATGTAATAATATATTACATACGAGTGTTTGTAAATATTTTCATACGAAATTGGTATCTTAACTATAAACACCGTCATCCTAAACAAACACATTTTCTTTCATAAGAACATTAGAACACAATTTTGTAATGGTTCGATCATATATATGAACGTGAATTCAAGATCAGAGACTAGGATAGTAGTAAAAAATGTGTAGTTTCAATTAACATACATACATACATACTATATATCGTACAATATTTCATATACGTACATTACTTTTTCTTTTTCACGTCGATTTTTGTTCATATTTCACACTTTCCTTTTACTTTTTATATCAGACAAAAAAATATATACAAGTACGATCTATAAACACATAAATTTGTATACGGTCGAAAGATGTGTACAGAATATTGCACGTATGTATGTATGTATATATTGTATTTATAATTAACAAAATCAAATCATTAAGTTTCTGGTACAATATTTGTACAAGGACATATATGACTGCACGTGGAATGAATACTTAAATTACATACTTACGTATACGATTTATAATGCATTCATACGATCATATTTTTATTTATCATTATCAAAAATTCAAAATTTAACATTAAACCGATCGTATTCAAAATATATTGTATTTCCCATACAATACATTACAATTTGAATTTACATTTTGTATTTCTATCCTCGTTTCTGATGTAATGAAATTTATGACCCATATGATCGTACAATTATGAAAAAATTATATTTGTTTAGGACGATAATTTGTTTGTTTAGGACAGAAGTTTTACACACGCATATATAGTATACGATAAATACGTACATTACGAAATATTCTTATAAATATTGCGCATAATATGTACACTTAAATTACATACGCACGTATGTGATAAATACGCATACATATTCACATTCTATGCTGATTCATGGGTATTTTAGTGGGTACTGAATGATTTCATCTGTAAATTGTAAATATTGCTTTTTTCATACATTTCAATACATTTTCTTATTTTACACTTTATTTTTTGAATAAAACGGTAGCACTGGGTACTGATGTCAGTACCCAGGAAAATAAATTTTTGAACGTCGATTTTGCACTGCTTGCAGTATCTCGTAGTTTTGGATTTCTGGTCATACTCAAAATTAGTACACGTGATAAATATTACTGAATATGAAATAAATTCAAAATTAATCGAGAAAAACATGTTAAATTTAGAAAATAGTATAAAAAATGACAATTCGTATCAATTCAAACTAAAATTACTGCAGAGAAAATATGATAGGCTTTTGAATAATTTACAGTTACATACTAACACCAAAGTATAGATTATGAAGAGGATTGATTAATGGGCTAGGAACGGCAATAAAATCAATAACTGGTAATATGGATCATGATGATTATCTTGAGATCGATAAAGAACTTAATAACTTAAAATCAAATCAAAATGTATTTAATGACAAAATTAAACAGCAAATTATATTGAATGAAAAAATAATTGAGAAGTTCAATAATATAACTAATCATATTAATTCACAACAAACAGATTTGGAGAGGTATATTGAAAATCATCAAAAACTTTTAACTAACAAAATTCAGAAATTTAATATTAAACTTGAAACTCATCAATATATAGAACAAATTTTATATGACATAAATTTGCTAAACGAACATTTAGAAGAAATTTCAGAATCGGTAACACTAGTAAGACTTAGTTTTATTTCAAAGCATATTTTGCATCCTGACCAGATATTTTACATACGTCAGAGATAAGAAATACAAAATATCAGTATTTCTGCAGACGAAAATATTTATGAATTAGTAAAATTACAAGCTTACTATAATCGATCTAATTTGGTTTTTATTATTCAGATACCCACCTTTCATCCTGCAAACTTTTCCTTTTATCATTTGAAAGATTTACCAATAAATCAATATTATACCTTGAACCTCGAAACTCCTTACCTATATTGAATGATAAAATGTACCAATTTATGAATGAACCATGCGCAATAATCGAAAATACAATTTATTGCGACGAAAAGCTGCTAAAGGACATAAACTCCGATACATGTATACCAAACATAAT
Source organism: Anthrax anthrax (assembly GCA_963971155.1). Taxonomy (NCBI): domain Eukaryota; kingdom Metazoa; phylum Arthropoda; class Insecta; order Diptera; family Bombyliidae; genus Anthrax; species Anthrax anthrax. Next base: position 34,723,644 of record OZ020117.1, read on the forward strand.
TAATAATAGAAAAGCTAATTGTCAATTAATAAAAGATGAGAGTTAAAATATCGTACAGCCCATAGAACCAAATTTATTGATCATAAGCCAAAAATAAATTGGTTTAAAAACATGTAATCCAAAACTCAACAATACAACGTTGAAAGGGCAAATTCTTACCATTTTTTGTGATTGTATAGTAATCATCAATGGAATACAATATTCAAGTAAGGTAGCATCATATGCAGATTCAATTGAAATTATTCCTACGTTTTACAATGAAATAGTCAACAGTAGCGTAACGGAAAAACTCAGTTTGAAAAAATTAAGTAATTGGACAGCTACAAACATAAAAGCCATAGATACTTTAACAGAAAAAACACAAAATTTGGCAATCCAAATGTATTCCATCATTCCAATACCAACTCTAACAATTTTGATTTGTTTTATTCTATACAATTATATACGAGTAAAGAAGAAAAGATCAATCTTGACAATACCTACTGTAGTGTACACCGAAATGACACAGCCGAACCGAATGTCGCTCAAGTGGCCATCGCTCCATTTTAGTGGGGGAGGAGTTATGTCAGATGCTTCGGAACACCCTGTATCGATGGATGCAGGAAAAATAAATTAACTTAATAAAGTTCACAGTCATCATTTTTCTCTTAATTCATTTTTCTTTTATTTTAAGACAATATAAATTCTTTCAAATTTAAATATTGTAATATAATATTTTGTACGCAAAATTGCAATAGTCAGTTCCGTTCTTAATAATCATTGTAATTTGATATTACACATGTGTACTTTTTTTTATTAAAATAATAATTGCTTTAAGTCGAGTAAAGGTAGATTTAAAAATTAGAATTCAGAATCATAGGAGATTTCAATTTGTTCGGACACATCAAGTTAAAACTATAAATTGTAAAAATTAAAATTTGAAAGATTGTAATAATAAATTTTATTTCAAATAAAATATCGAAAGAATTTAAATATTGTGTTTGTAAAAATAAACAATCTTTAACTCTTGCAAAAGATTTAATTGTGGAATTAGTGTGAAGGAACTGATTCCAGAAATAACCCTTTTTTATTATTTATAGAAACAATACTTTATTATTTTGTATTATTTAGATATAGTACATACATATTTCATAAAAAGTTACATATAAAGAAAAAACAATTCATACTTAAAATTAAAGAAAATTTATAAAATATTTTAATTTTTAAAACTTTTTTTATTAACACATTGTCCCCGAACAGGGACTTGAGTTGAATATCACCATTGCTCAGAAGGAGTAAGTGATTCAAAGGTCCATACAATAAGAATACAAACTGAGGTTCACCAGTACTAAAATATAGTAGTGACTTAACAGTTTATAGTAGAGTGATGGCGACCACAGAAAACTCCACTGCGAGTACACCTACTAATACCACCAGTTGGATTTACGCCCTTCGAAAAGATGATCTTATCGAAGAAGTTAATAAAAGAGGGTTACCTACCACGGGAACGGTAGAAGAGCTTAGAAAGAGATTGATAGATTATTTAAGAAAACATTATACTGCGGTAGAGCAATACTTGTCGAGATCAAGTAGTGTACCTAACAGAACTGACCCGAGTGCCATGAACCCAATTAGAATTGAAAACGCAACGACGACTACTGTAACACAAGAAATTTCTACCATCGGGAACCAAATCGTTATCCCTAGTATACCACCTATAATGAGTAATGTCCATACTGAAACAACGTGCACATATACGACGATACCACAATTTACTATGATAAGCGACATCTGTACGCCAGTAGTAACAAGTAACCCACACTATAGTATACCATTATACTATGTGTATCCAGCAAACCTATTAACAACACCACCGTACTGTGTTCCATCATCGCCGTTCTGGACAGCCTATACACCACCAGCAAACCATCAAACAGCGTGTAAACCAGAAAACGCCGGTTTGTCAGATGCTGATGTAATGGATAAGGTTAGAAAATGGAATCTTAAATTCGACCAAGAACAGGACGCACTAAATTTCCTAGAACGAGTCGAGGAAGTAGACGAATGTTATACTATACCAACATCACGCTTATTGAAAGCATTACCTGAGTTGCTTACAAAGACAGCATTTATTTGGTATCGAAATAACAAGCAAAATTGGACTAGTTGGGAAGAATTTGTAGAAGATTTCAAAAGTTTCCATTTACCATCGCGATACCATGTAAAACTAGAAGACGATATCAGAAATCGTACACAAAAGTTCAACGAACGACTCAAAGACTACGTCACAGCAATACAAGCCTTACAGCGTTGGCAATCAAAAGCAACAAACGAAGAAAAATTAGAAAGAATATACGAGAATCTGTTGCCAGAATATAAATTATACATAAGACCAAGGGACTTCACTAATCTGAATGAATTGATAAGATTAGGTGAAGAATATGAACGAGTGAAATCGGAAAATAATAAAGTCCAAAAGAGTAAGACAACTACAGAAAATAAAATAAAGCCTAAGATAGCAAATGTTTTTCCCATCAATAACAAGAAATGTTGGAATTGCGGTGAGCCCGGTCATATTTAAATGAATTGTAAGAAAAGGAAAGGCCGATGCAACCGATGTAAAGAACAAACATTTAAATGCTGATCATTAGCGGAAAAGAGTTACCATTACACGAAATTCATGAAGAATATTCGGATATTCATTACATAACATCTGAGCAAGACAGAATTAAGAACTTCCTAAGTAACCAATTAATAAGGTTTGATGCAGTAAAAGGAACCACCCAGTTAGCTGAACATAGTATTCGCATGAAGAATGACAAACCGTTCAAACAACGATACTACCCTCGCAATCCAACTATGCAAGAGGTTATCAATGATGAAATTGATGAATTATTAAAACAAGATCGTATCGAACCATCTAATAGTCCATATAGTTCACCTACAGTTCTGGTACGGAAGAAACAAGGAGGATGGAGATTGTGTATAGATTACAGAGTACTTAATGAACAATCCATCAAAGATGCATATCCGTTACCACAAATTAACCACATTCTGGACAAACTTCATGGCGCACAATACATCTCAACGATTGATTTGAAAAATGGATACTGGCAGATTCCTCTAGAAACATCCAGCAGGGCATATACAGCTTTCACTGTCCCCGGCAGAGGATTGTACCAATGGAAAGTAATGCCATTTGGTCACCCTTCTGCGCCAGCCACTTTTCAACGAGTACTAGATCAAGTGATTGGTCCTGAAATGGAACCACATGCATTCGCTTACTTAGATGATATCATAGTAGTCAGCAAGAGCTTCGATCAACATGTTCAACATCTTCAACAAGTCTTTGACCGCCTGATAGCAGCCAATTTAAAAATAAATACAGAAAAATGTGAATTTTTGAAGACTGAAATTAAGTATTTAGGCCATGTAGTCAAACGTAATGGTATCGGCACTGATCCAGATAAGGTACGTGCTATTCAAGAATTGAAAGCACCGCCCTGTGTGAAAGAATTAAGAAGATTCTTAGGGATAGTCTCCTGGTATCGACGTTTCGTCCCTTCGTTTTCCACTCTAGCTGCACCTTTAAATAAACTACTACGTAAGAATAAAAACTGGAAGTGGGAAGAAAATCAACAGCAAGCTTTTGAAGAAATCAAAAGGCAATTGACAGAAGCACCAGTCTTATCGTGCCCAGACTTCACAAAAATGTTCATCTTGCAAACCGATGCAAGTGATGACGGATTGGGAGTTGTGTTGTATTAACTCCTGGAAAATCAAGAAAAGGTTATCGCATATGCGAGCAGAACGCTCAACGATATCGATAAGAAGTACAGCGTAGCTGAAAAATAATGTTTAGCTGTGATATGGGGAATAAGAAAAATGAGACCTTATTTAGAAGGGTATCATTTCATGGTGATAACAGATCACCAATCGCTGAAATGATTACATTCGATGGAGAATCCATCTGGAAGATTAGCACGATGGGCACTAGAATTGATTTTGAAATTAAGTATAGGAAAGGTAAATACAACGTAGTAGCTGATACTCTATCCAGACAACCACTACCAGAGATTAATGAAGCTGATTTATGCAACATTGACAGTAATAATCCAAAATGATAAGACCCCTACGACTTTTACACCGTCCGCGTGACCAAGTGAATATATATTGTGAGGCACCGCCACTGTATATTCACTAGACAGGTTAGGTTTGAATATATATTGCGAGAAACTTCCGCTGTATATTCAGAAGACAGACAGACAGGTTAGTATTTAATAGGGAACTTAGGCCCTCACGGTCCTGCAACGTTGATCATTATTAGGGAACTTAGGCCCTCACGGTCCTGCAACGTTGTTAATTAATATAAAGACCTATTGGAGGTCTTATATTGGTATTAGAGTTTTTATTTACAGGTTGGAATTGTATACAAGGAAATCATCGTTGGTAAGTTAGTATTGGAGTTCACAGGGTAATTTGGTTGTTTGAGGGATTGTGTTTTGAAGGATTTGTTATGAGTGTTATTGGAACCTCACTGATCAAATTCGAATTGATTTATAGGGTTCATATACAATGGTTTTCTAACTAACCTAGCTAGGTTTCCCCTGTTTTCTCCATTATAAAGTTCTTAAGAGTGTGGTATTGTTCAAAGGTCGACCATTACATATAGAAATCTAAATATTAGAGAAAGAGGCAAATATATGATAAAGAAGTAAAGATATTGTAGCAAAAGATATATACATAAGATTGTACACATAGTAAATAATATTGATAATAGCATAGGGCCAAACATTGTTAAGTATAGGTACTTAGTATTAAATAAATCATCTATAAGTTAATAATCAATATTTAAAAGCAACAGACGACGTGGGAATCAACCGACCCCGGACAGACTGTCCTATCCGTGCTACAAGCACCACCTCAAAACCATACCAAACATCAATTATTAATACCAAATTATTAATAATAACAAAGGCAAATTCTGTATTTTTCAATACAAACTAGTTATTGTTGTATATTTTAAAGGTAAATATCTAGATCCGGGTACACACGGTCGCTCAGATTGGGGAGTGGGTGGGGGGATAGAGGGGGTCAAGTACAACACTGATCAAGTGTTTTTAGGTGGTTGATGGACAAGGGGTGGACAGGACGGGGGTTAAAAATAGAATTTTTAGGTTTTTTAATGATTAAATAGTGGTCAGTAGAGGGGGAAAAGTGGGTAAAAATGAGTGGACAAGTTAAAGGAGGATTACATGAATCTTCCCCAATCACCAAAAAGTGGAAACCGTGTTGTGGGGGCGAACGACAGGCAGATAAAAAATGAATATTTTTTAAATTCATTTAAACATTTTTTATTTCATTTTCAGAGACCTCTTGTAAGGTTATATAAATGTCCATCAGCCAGATAGTACATGGGTTGTATGTAGGTCCCCATGATCCCATGACACCCTCTGGGCCCTATCAGTCTCTAGATGACATCATGTAGCATCTAATATTCAATAATCTATACACACTTAATATTCGAATTTTTACGTTCATCCTCTCTCCTCCTACCCTTCTACCCAAAACTTTTAACCGTCAAAACATGATCATCTAGCATCCCTTTATCACACTCACCCTCGAACACACTCTTCTGGCCCACCCCCACTCACTCCAACGCTCCATCGACCCATCGGCCTATTCACACGCTTCAAGGCCCGCTTCCACCTACACGCATGACCCGACGGGCCATCCCAAACCACGCATACCCTACTCCGACCGCCCCACAAATTTACACGCTTCGACGGACCGCCTCTACCCGTGTGAGAGGCCTGTGAATGGATGGGCCGGGACCACTCTGAACGACCGTGTGTACCATTTTAAATATTAATCTGCATTTTTGTGTACAAATTCCCTAGTATTAATTGAATTTTGGCTTTTATTTTTTAAATAAAAATGTCTTGGCGTAGAAATAAATGTGTGATTGGTTCTTGTTAAGCTACTTTGCAATCTTTTCCGGAAAGAAGATTTTTTGAATTTCCCAAAAGAGGTACAGAAAGATATTTTCAATGGCTTAATGCAATGAGATATTTTGACAAAAATTATATTAGGACCAGAAAGTTTCCTTACATATACAATATTCTTTTTGAAACCTACGATTTTGGGAAAAAAAATTGAAAAATTCTGCTGTTCCGACATTGCATGTGAATTCTGAAGTAGAAGATAGTCCCGAAAATATGGATTCAATTTCGATTTTTCTGCTGAAAGAAAAACATATGAAAGAAAGGAAATTAACACTGATTTTGAAATTGAAATATTAAATAATGCTTCTTTAACGTTTTCAAAAGAAAACCATATTAATATAAATGACCAAATTGATTGTTTGGAAAACGTAAGCAACAATTCGAAAACGTTCGCTAAAAATTGTAGGAAAATTTTAACAAATTTTATATTATGTTGCTTGCCCTAATTCTATTCCAGCAGATGTTTTAAAATTGGAAGTAGAAAAGTGTCTGAAAATATGTAAATCGATGCATTTAACTGTTAGGTCTTTTTGTTGTGATCAAGGTTGATTGTTGTGTTCATTGCACAAACGAAAAATATTGATAATGAGTGGTTCAGTGAAGAACACAGATGTTACAATCATCATTTCAATCTTTTGGATTTTATGATTACTGTTCTTATGCGAAAAAATTGTAGATGGATCAAAGACTTAGAAAAATCTGATAAACCTAAGCCATTTTCTAAAAATAAAATCATCTAAAACTTTTTTAAATTTAATTTCCAAATTTTTGAATCTTCTTTAATTCACCTCTTATATATTTAATCTTGGTGAAAAACAATTATTCTTGTAATTTATAAGTGTAGTTTAATACAAAAATTCTACAGGATGATCCCAAAACCACACCTTTTTGCTACAAACATTCAAAACTTTTTGAAATACAGTATGATTGACATTTTCTCTGAGCACCTTATATGGATATGAAGTACTGCCTTTCGGAAAAAATATTATGAGAGAAAACGGACAACAACATGTATTTTGAAATTGAATGAATGTGAATAAATTTGTAAAATAGAATTTTCGTTCACATAGGATTTTATTTTCATCTAATCAAAAAAAAAAAGCCACAAAAATCTTCCATCCTCGGCATCTTCGTAACTATAGAGATTGAATTGATAAAAACATTTATATTAGGTTTACTAATTTATTCATTCATAAATTTCAACCCGTAGTTATAATAGAATATATACATACATATCTATATGTATACTATATTAGATTTAGAATAGTATGTATTATATTACACACGCATGTGTAATTCATACATGTATGTATGTACGCACATGAATAATATATAAATACCATCTCATAGAGTATGTGCACCTGTACCAAATACATACATATATAGTATACTATATACATAAACATACATATTTCACATATACGCGAGTTTATCATTAATGTGTAGCATTGTGTTGATGAATGATTTAATGATCGATTAACGATTTCATTTTCTAAATCTGTACATATAGTATATATGTACGTATAAATGTAAATGTATTAATTCAATAAAGATAAAAAACAACAAATTTAAAAGTTCTTAAGTTATTTGTTTGGTTGTTGTAATAATTTTTTGAAAAGCTCGCATAAAAAAGTTTGCGCAATACGTGGTCTGTGACTTAACTAAAGCTATAGTTAAACTACAAACATAAAAATTATTTGTTCTTCTTCTTTAATATCACTAAATAACATTTCAGTCCATTTACAATACCAATCTGTATTGTTATTTTATTTGTGATTAAACAACACATATAATAACTTAAAAATTCTAAAAGAGGGAAATATTTTGCATTTAACACGGATTAGTTTCTACTTAGAGTCAATGTTATTGACATGGTGAGTAATAAAAATAAAAATAACTTAAATTTAACACTGTTTTTTATGAATAATTTACTTTTATGTAGTTTTGTGCAGCCATACAAAAATTTTAAACACAAATGTCCACAAACAACCGAATTAAAGTTTTGATACTGAAAATAATTATATCTTATATTATTTTTTAAATAAATGATAACTTCACTAGGAGGTTGTATAAGTTAAAAATTTTACTTCTTAAAAATTAAAAAACATTTATTTTCAACTGTCTTTATTGAGGTTTTATTAAAAACTGAACTTACAAAAATTTCTTAATTGCTTGTTACAATAATTTTTTTATAGAAAACTATTTTTATAAAATTTTCCACTGCTACCAAATGCATCGTTTGCAGAATTTTTCTTGCGAACTTTCTCATGAGAACTTTTTGATGAAATATGAGAAATTTGTTTACAAAAAAGTGACAAAAAATATTACGCGCGTTAACTCTTCCCCTCTTAGTTTCAAATGTCCTCATTTGGCGTTTTCAGAAAAAGGGCGTCTCATAAAACTTACGTGTTTTTACGATTTTAATGATGGGTTTACTTTGTGCGTCAGATATTTTGGGATGCTCTTGATCAATCTCCAAAGATGATTCACTTCTGATGTCTTTTACTACTGTGTGATCTTGAGATGCTTCAGTTTCTGTTGGATGATTAATGATTTTGATGTTGTTGTTTTTACATTTGATAACTATTACGATGACAATTATTATACCCAACATAGTGATGGACCCATAACTAAGAAATTGTTGGAGTTCTTTTTCGGCCTACAAAAGCTCGATTTGGTTGGTATTGTTGACATTAATTTCCTTCAGTATTTCCAAAGATAGAAGTTCTCGATAGTTTTTTTATTTTGGTGTGAGTTGAAGGATAGCTGGGAGAACTTGCAATGTCGACATTTCTCTAGAGATAAATGATCTATTGTAGAGACCGTAGTATTGTGGAATTTAATTAAAAATGTTCCATGTAGGTAATGGGTTGTTTCCTCTATTTTGACAATGTCGTCGAAATGATTATGTAGCAAGATTCCCTCAGATATTTCATCGACGCTTGTAATATGATGGTTATTTACTTTGTCACACGTTGAGTTTCGACTTTTTAATAAGTATGGTAGGCAAGGGGAATTATTTATATCTATAACATTGTTTTGATTATAAATTGACAAATAGTTAAATGTTTTACAATTTTCTATGATTCCCAAAATTTTTTTAATATTTTTTAAAATATTAGTATACCCAATATCATTTATTACATTATTTATTTTTATCGGTTTTACAATTAATTTTTCATAACTTTCTTCTGTAGTCATTGGAATATATGTAATATAAAATAAAAAGGAACTGTTCGTTATAATTTTGATACTGGCAAAATCTAATGCCCCTTCAGGCGTAGCGTAAGGCAATTTTTCTTTTTCTAAAGTATTTATTATTAATCTTATTTCTGTTTTGAATAAAATCATTTGTTATGTATATAACATTTAAAAAAAAAAAGTTTTTTTCAATTATGGGGAAGAAATTAAGGTTTATTAATTAAAAAGATTCGTGGTTTAGTTTTTAAACTTTATTTCACTAATAATAGCACTAAAACTAAGTTCACAATATTAACTTTAAATTTACTGATATATTATTAATTTATTTTATCTTAATAATTTATCACCGAACCGAAATACTGTAATCAACTTAGCGCCGTATTAAAAAAAAAAACTCTGTTACTTGAATTTTACAATTTATTCTGAAAACCTTGTGGGCGAATTTTACTATGTTAAAATTAATTGAGATTTTTTCTAAGTTTTATTTTAATATTTATTTTCAAAAATATTTTAAGTTGAATAATTTATTTTAAATCAAAGACGATTTCTGCGGTAATATACTTTTACGACTTTACTGTTTCAAATCCAAATTATAACTCTCCGATAATCGTAATTATTCTTCAATAATTACAATTATCACTTTGCCCTACTTAAATTTTGTCTTTGTTAATTGAATCCAAAGTTCGTTATTTTTATATTAATATAATTTATTACCATAAATGACTGTACCAATCGTAGGGGAAAATGGGCGGTACATTTCAGTTCTTTGTTTGAAAATGCGTACATTAATTAAGAACGTCATCGGACAATTTTCGGTGAGAATTCTTTTGCGCGTGTAAATAACGTAAATTTGATACCATGAAAAATAGTTTCTTCTATGGAATTAATGTAGCCAAAGTTATATGGGAAATTAGGTAGCAGAATTGTATGGGAATGTAATTTTGCTGATTTAAGAATTTCATGTGAATTTTGAAAAGAATTTTAATAATTATCAAATGTACGTATGGGAATCCAAATTTTAATTTTATAATGTTAAATTCATGTTTGTAAATTAAAAGCAATAAATGCATGATTATATGTACATATATGTATGCATTATGTTATACTATATTATATTATATTATTTTTATGGGCTGTTATTATGTCTGATGTTATAACACTTAATGTTAATGAATTGCAGGTGTTAATATATTTGTTGTTTTCTTATATATCCGCTTTAAATATGCATTATGTACTTTGTTTAAAATTGTTAATTCTTGTTTGTGCATGTTATTCTGAAATATGGAAAATTGCTGATAAAAGGTAAAATAATATGATTTTGAACTATGTTGCTAACGAAAATTCTTATGCATACTTGTCTTTTAAACAAAGGATGAAATGATTGCCCGATTGGCGAGTCATCAAAATATTTATTTTTTTTTTTGTTAATTACATATTATTCTTTGTAAATAATATTAAAATTTTATTTATTATTATATTATAATTTCATTTATTAAATAAAATTTTTGAATTATTCTAATGTTTTATCAAATTGCGTTACAATTTGATATTTTTTATATATCATTTCCTCCCCCCTCGGAAAAATTTGCGGTAGGGTGTGAAAGATTGATTGCAGTTTCGGTTGGTTTACATTTTAATTTTTTTTACGTTTGTTTAGTTCCTAATGTATAAAAAAAGATTTCATTGTTTGTCTACAAATATTTAATATTCATTTATATTTTTATATTTTTTATGTATATATAATCATTTATTTTTTTTTTTGTCTTTTTTTTTTTACATTTTTTTGTATTTTTGTTTTTGAATTTTCTATATCTTATGTTTCTTACATAACTTAATAATTGACCTATATTTTATATATGCATTTATTTTTTATAAAACCTTGCCAATGATATTGAATTATTGTTTTTGTTTACATTATATATATATATTTTTGTTTTTTTTTTCTATACATACTACATTAATGCATTTTGTTTAATTGTTTTTGTTAATTTCGAATTCATTATGGTTGACAAAATATGATACAAACATATCTAAGTGTTAGCATTCTTTTTGTATGTTTATTATTGAATTATTTTTGGTTCATTACATATATTAATGTATGTTGTTTTTCTTCTCCTTTTTATTTGTATTTGTATTTACTTTAAGTATTTTTTATAATATATGAAAGAATTTCGAAATTATGAATGTCATGTTATTTATTTTGTACATTAATGATTTATGCAACTGCGTTCTAAAGTATGTATATTAAATTTTATTTCTTGTCTACTCGTACAATAGAAAAAAAAAAATTTTCTTCACTTATGCTATTAATAATATAAAAAAATTGAACTTGTTTTACTTTTTATCTATGTATATGTACTTAAGTATTATGTTCTTCTGTAATAATAATGTCCCTATATATATGCGCTTAAAGATACAGGTGCAATATGATCTAGTTTATTATTTGTTTACTTTTTGCAATGTTAATTTTGTCGTTGTTGTTTTTTTTTTTTTTTGTTTTTTATTTGTTAATTCCTATCTAATGTGTGGAAGTGTGTGTAATTATATTTTACTACTGCAATTGAATGAATTAATAACTGTACGTGTATTTGTGTTGAGTTATGTATAATATTGCTTTTTAAGTGTATGTGTGTATCTATAGTAATTCTTAATATTCTTATTTTAATTGCCATGAATTGTTTTTAATTTTGACCTCATTATGGGTGCTACCGATTTATACGAATAGTTCAACTAACTGTTTGTATGCACGTATATTATTTTATCAGTAAAAAATTTTTCTTAATTTTGCCGTCGGTAAATGCAACTTTTTGAAAACTTTTGATTGAGGACCTATCGATAGAGTTTAAATTTTTATTATAATTAACGTCGTCTTGTATTTACTCTTTTTCTTCTTCTTTTTTTTTTTTTAATTTGTTGACCCTTTTGCGTACCCCTTATTTTTAGTCAATTCTATTATAGTGCAATAGTGATATTTTCCCCTTTTGGGGTCCTTCGTGGCAAGGTGGTCGGTGTTTCCCTAGTTCTTTCCTGTGTCTTTTCGTTTATTACTTGTAGTTGTACTGCCTCAATTTGTGATTGTTCTATTGGCTCTTTATTTCTTTCTTTATTTTTTATAGTCTTACAACAGGTGAACTTGATTTTCTTACTTATTTTTGCTATTATTATGCAACTTATTATGAATGCTATAATTGTCAATATTCCACTGTTTACATTAGTTTGGAGTGTCAATCTTTCAGCGGTTCTTTTTTGTTCTACCATTATTATTTCATTTTGGAGTTCTTCAATATCTTTTCCTTGTTCTAGTAATGGGGCATTATCATTGGTAAGGTGTTGTATTAGATTAGTATCTAGCCCTTTGGTCATCTTTTGTGGTAGCGTGATTTTAAATGAACTCAGATTGAATTTTAAGTCGTGTTCCGTATCTATCTGCTGGAAAGCCACTGTTGTTTCTTTGTTTCCATCGTAGGCAGATCTTTTCCGTCGATTGTAAATTTGCAAGGTTCAGTTAGTGACATTACCCCGGTACCCACTAGTTGCTGTGTGAGTTGCGTAGATGTACACTGTATTTTTAATGCATGTTTGTTTTGAAATAGGAATAACCAAGAATCTTTTTCATATAATTTTACAATGGAATCTGTGAATTTTGTTAAAATTTTTTGTTGACAGTGGGACCTAATTTTTTCAGTTTTTCTTGTTAATACGGCTGTTAAACAAGTCTCATCATTTTCACCATTTACCCTTATCTGATCTTGTTTACAGATGGTTACTATAGAATGGACCCCTGTATTGCATTTTTTACAATTTTGTTTGAATTCGTTGTTGTTGTACTCAATGTAGTTGTTATTTGTTGTGTTCAGTATAAAATTGGCATTCATATTTATTATTGTTGGTGGCTGTTCGTTTGTAAATTGTGGTAAAGGATGTATTTTGTTTAACTCGTAATTTTCTTTGAAAATTAAGGGTATCTCTATCTTTACTATTATCCCATCGCTGTCTTCTATGGATTGTACTTTTACCACTTGTTTGATTAATGGAAATTTAGCTGACGTAACGTACTTGTTGTTGTTGGCTGTTATTTCGCTGTACGTTTTGTTCAGTAATTTAGCTGAGATTAATAATGGATGCAGTTCATGCTCGTGTAAAGCATTTATTACAATGAATTGTTCGCTCAGATGGTTATAAATTATTTGCAATTTCATCCATACGAATAACAAAATTTGGTTTACATCAATTTGTGATTGCAAATGCGTTACCTTTGTTTTTACTTCCATGATATTTTCTGTTATGTTTTGTGTGAAATTGTTGATTACTTCAGCGAGGTGACTTTGATGTATTATCAGGTTTCGTATGTAAGCCGTTGTCTTATCGAAACTGGATTTTAATACTGTCACCTGTTTTTTCATTAAATGCATATTTTCATCATCATGTTTTTCTAGGTTCTGTATTCTACTGTAGATGTTCTGTGCGTCACTAGCATCCATTGTTCCGAATAAGTATTTGCTAAGTTTGCCTACTCCATCGAATAATTCTCTTTTTTGTCGGTTATTTTGTTTCCCTAAGTAAAATTCAATTTCTTCTGTTTGTGTTTTTATTCGATTTATAATTGATGTTATTTCATTATGCCAATAATCGCAATTTTCTCGATGCTTTCCTAGATGTTTACAGGTGTTATAAGCTATTTCCTCACAATTCTTTACAAATTCTAACGTTTTTTCAGGGTGCATGGAGGTGAGTTTTGTGTATATTGTCCAGCTACTTTGATAAATAAAGGCTTTTCCTAGGGATTCCAGCATTATTCCCTAGGAATTTTTGAAGAAGGAACTGGTATTGGCAGTTCCGGTATGGGCGATATTGCCCTTATATTTTTGTAGTGCCGAAGTATATTGTTGACAAACCTTGATGGTGTTGGGTTGTCTTCCTCCGGCACGTCGATCTGTATTAAATGCCGCGGCATGAATGTGATGACCTTCGGTGGTTGCGGCTCGTATTCGGCCTGCAGTTGTAGTGGCTGTTGTTGTTGTTGCTGTTGTTGTTGTCGCTGCTGAAGTTGTTGTTCCAGTTTCTGCTGTTCTGGCAGTTTAGGTGTTCTTTTGGTGGCTGCTAGCAGCCTCTTAAACGTAGTTCGTAGACTACGTTTTTTGGTGGCTGTTAGCTGCTGCCTTATCCTTTCCTTCAATTTTTGTTTTAAGATGTCCGCGGGTGTCTTATCCATTGTGTGTAACTAGTCTTTGGTGAAAGGGTTTTGTTTGTAAATATTTTATGTTTTTAATTTTAAGTTTTTTATTTCTTAAATTTTTAGAGTATGTACTTACTAATTGCTGATCGAAATTTAATGATAAAAAATTAAAATTTTGCCTTGTATTTATATGAAAAAAATATAAAGAAAATTTTTATGGACAAAGGAAAAAAACTGTTTTAATTAACTGAAAATTTTGAAAGAAAAGATTGAAAATTTGACATAACGTCTAGACTACATTTGCATTATGGCAGTTTACAAATCTTTGTGATTGGTCGCTGTAATATGTTATTTGAAGTTTTGATTGTTACAACTCTGCATAAATTGTCATTGCCTGGATGTAATTGTATAACCTTACCTAAGGGCCATTGTGTGGGAGGATATCGTTCATCCTTTATTATTACGATATCATTTTCTTGGATGTGAGTATTATTTTTCTTCCATTTGCTACGTTGTTGTAATGTATGTAGATATTCATTTGACCATTTTTGCCAGAAATCATTTGTCAGCTGTTGTATATATTTCCATCTGTTGATGTGTAAAGCTTGATCTGGATGAGGTGGTTCTGGAGTAGTCAGTAGATGTCGTCCTGTTAAAAAATGGCCTGGAGTTATCAATCAATAATGATCGTCAGGATCATTAGTCAGTGGTATTAATGGTCTGGAATTAACGCAGGCTTCTATTTGGCATAGTAAAGTGGTTAAATCTTCGTAAGTTAAATTGGCTGCTGGAATAATCCGCTTTATATGTGTCTTCATTGATTTTACTCCTGCCTCCCATAAACCGCCAAAGTGTGGAGCTGATGGTGGGTTAAAATGCCATTTTATATTTAAATTTGTTGAAATTGTATTAATACTGTCTTTGAATTCTTTTAGGTATTTTTTGAATTCGTTATCCAGAACTTTATTAGCACCTACAAATGTTGTGCTTTGGTCAGAGTAAACATCTGTGCATAAGCCTCGTCTGCTGACAAATTTTCTGAAGGCTGCTAAGAAAGCGTTTGTTGTTAATTCAGTTACCAACTCGATATGTATGGCTTTGGTAATCATGCGAATGAATATGGCAATGTAGCCTTTTAAGGTTTTTGCGTTTCGGATCTTTGATGTTTTTATATTGATTGGCCCTGCATAATCTATTCCGACGTGTTGAAATGGTAATGAAATGTTGACTCTATATTCAGGCAAGTCACCCATAATTTGTTTTGATGTTTTTGGTCGTGTTCTATAGCATTGTATACATTTGTGCAAATGTAGTCTTATTGTATTTCGTGCATTTAGTAGCCAATATTTATGTCGTAAAGTGTTTAGAACTAATTGTGTTCCAACATGTAGTGTAATTTTGTGATAATGATTAATTATTAGTGTTGTGACATGGTGTTTATTTGGAATAATGATTGGGTGCTTAGTATTGAAAGGTAAATTGGTATTGGACAGACGACCACCTACTCTTAATATACCCTTTTCGCAGATAAAGGGGCGAAGGTTAATAATATGGCTTTTACTTGGTATAGGTTTGTTATTTTTAATGTGTTCAATTTCTTGTCTGAAATTGTTGTGTTGTAGTATTGATATTATACGTAATTCTGCCGTATTTAGTTCTTCTAATGTAAGATGATTTTTTCTTTTGTTTTTAGGGTATTTGCAATTGTGAAAGAATCGAAGACAACAGGCTACAACTCGTATTAATTTTGAAAAGGATGAGTATTTAAATAATAATGATGGTTCTTGTATATTTAAAAATGTCGTTAATGATTTAACTTCTATTTTAGGTTCGATAATTTTGGGCTGTATTGGCCATGAATTTTGAGTATTAACTAACCCATTGGGTTCTGCCATTGTTGTCCTTACGTTTACTAGCGCCGTGGCTAGTAAAGCAAGTTTTGAGCTCTGTCTATGGCTTTGTGCTGTTAAATTTGTAGAAGTACTTGTTGTGGATTCATTTGGTGTTTTTTGTACATGTAATAATGTATTGTGTTTTTTGTTACATATTGCACAAGTGTTTTTGCTTGGACATTTTTCTATACTATGTGAATCATTTAAGCAATGTGGTTATGCTGTGTGGCAAATTCTATTTTTTGTTTGGTAGATAATTTTTTGAATATAGGACACCTGAACAGAATGTGATTTTGATTGCATTTTTTGCATTTGAGTGTGTTCAAAAAGTTGTTTGTATTTTTTAACGTCGATTGTGTTTGGAAAGAAGTTCTTGGTTTGTTAATTTCTTGAATGGCTTCAAGAGTACGCAAGCGCACTTCTAGAAATTCTTTGAATTGAGAGTACGTAGGTTATTTCCTTGTTGCTGTTCCCATAATGCATGAGTCTCAGGCGGAAGTTTTTGTACAAGTGTATGTACTAGTATGGCGTCCCAATGGTTTGTTGGGAGCTCTTATGCTGTGAGTTCGTGTAGAACTTCTTCAGTTTGATCTAACAAGTGTTTGATCGAATTTGAGGTTTCGATTTTGATGGCTGGTTGGCCAAACAAGGTTTTGAGATGGGTATTTACTAGCACACGTTTGTTATTGTATCGTTTTTGTAGTAATTCCAATGCTTTGGTGTAATTTGAGGCAGTGACGTCAAACTGTCTAAGCAATTTTTTAGCTTCACCGGTTACTGAAGCTTTAAGGTAATGTAATTTCTGAACACTTGCAAGATTTGCTTTTTTATGTATTAGACAAGAAAATAGATCGAAAAATGATCTCCAATTTTTATAATTACCACCAAATTTTGGTATTGGAATAGGGGTTAATTGAATATTGTCTTTTTCTGTATGTTCAGGGTCTATTTGAGATGTATTTATATTTTCAGTTTTTGCTTCTAATTCAAATGATTTTAATGCGTCTTTGCATTTTACAATGTATTCGAGATATAAATTCTCGAATTGTTCGTATAAATCGCTGCTGATATATGTATGTATCAGCTTCATCGTTTTCTTCTTCATTGTCATAAATAAGTATATGATTTGCTTGGAATTTTTTCCATAAAACTTCAAAGCATTCTAATCTTGCTTTATAGTATGATTCGGTAAATTGCTTTCCTGAATTTTTATCAAAATTATTTGCCGATCGTGTAAGTTGCTCAAGCAAAGATGTTTGAGTCTTAACGATGGCAGCGACTTCCACTTTTTTACTGCCACGTCCCATTCTGGTTGCACTATTGCTCGAAGGACCAAAAAATGTGTTGCCGTCTCTGTTATTCTAATACCTAGAAATGGCAGAGATTGATAATACAATGTTAATTAATAACAAGTTTGAAGTGCCGCTGTTTCATAAACCAGAATTAGGGTGTTGGGCAGCAAAAATGAAAAAAAAGTCGTGCTTTAAATTCGTTATAAAACTTATTTTTATTTATACTTAAAAATTAGGAAAAACAATTTATGCAACAAAAATTCAAGCAAATAAATTAAAAAATTCAATTAATAAAATAATATTAAAGAAAAATTCAAGCAAAATTAATAGTAAATTAAGAATAAATTATAATTAAATAAGAATTAAAAAAAAAAAAAAATATTAATAAATAATAAAAAATTCAACAAAATATATACAAATTAAAATGAATTAAATGATAAAATGAAATTAATAGTTGTAATAAATTAAAATTAAGCAAATAAATTATAAATTAAAATGAATGAAATTGAAAGGCTGAAGCAGATTATTGCTTTGACCTATCCCACCTTTCTATGTCCAAGGCGGTCTATGAAAGAAGAAAGAAAGAAAGAAAAAATAATAAAAGAATTAAAAAATTATAAATTATCTGTGCAATTTGTGTTAGTCAGACTTAGTAAACTTACTGAAGTTGTCTGGGTTGAAAATTATTGTACCGGATCTTCAGTTAAAATTCGCTGAAGATCGGTTTAAATGTAGATGATATCCAAGTTAAGATTCGCTTGAGATATCACTACGAAGGTACTTTGGATTCTAGTTAAGATTCGCTAGAATCCGGATTAGTATAAAAATATTTTTTGATTTAACGATCCAGTTAAGATTCGCTGTCTCGTTAAATCGGGGGTACCTTTTAGTTAAGATTCGCTAAAAGGCTCTAGAGGTTCGAAGGATTAAGATTCGTCCTTCTTGATTCTCAGTTAAGATTCGCTGAGACTGAATAAGCAGACAAGGAATTAGTGAAGTATTCACTTGGAAAGTTTGATCAAAAATGATGATTTCTGTTGAATTACATCTCGTTTATATACGATCTGGGTAAACTGTATTTCTATTGTTTCCCAGTGTAAACAATGGAACAATGTAAACAATAAGTTCTGTTTATTGCACTTGTCAAATAATGAAAATAAATAGTTTGACAAGTGCAGTAGTGTTGTGTAATGTGTGTGTAATAGGAAAATAAATATTGAGATGAAATTTTAAAGAAATAAAAAATGATCGTGAAAATTAAGAAAATATGAGAAAATAATAAATTAATAGTGTGAAAAATAATAAATGTGAAAGGTGAAAAATTAACATGTGAAAAATTAAATGTGAAAAAGGTGATGAAAAAAAATAATAATATAATGTGTTAGTGTAAATAGAAAAAGGGGTTATGTTTTGCTTTTTGGGCAAAACAGATTGAGATGATGTTGATTGTATGTATATGTACATGCATTATGTAAAGTAGTACCTACACAAGGTTATCTTGTAGGTAGACTTGTAGTGGGTGATAGTAAATGCAATGAGTGTCGCTACAGTCTCATACAGTAAACGTATAAGTACAGAAAAAGAACAATAAAAGTTTTGCTAATGGAAATCAAACATATAAAAAAAAAAATATTTAAAAAACTATATAATAAAAAAAGAAAGAGGGTAACATTAAAATAAACTGATACAATTATAATAATGTACTAATCAATTAAGTAATGTAATAAAATGTAATGTAAGAATAAAACCATAAATGCACGTATACTATATGTATATGTAAACATACAGCTTTTAATTTAAAAAAAAAAATTAATAAATAAAAAAACTAAAATTTAAAAAAACAAAATTTATTAATCAAATTAGATCATGTTCGAATATAAGACAATTGTAATAATGTCATAGAATGTAAGTATAAATCTTAAAGTTTTATTGTAGTAGTATAGGTTATGAGAGTTTTGGCACGTCAATTGAGGAGGCATGTATTTTGTTGTTGTAAAATTTCTTATTTTGTTTATTGAAAGTATTACCCTTGAATAAAAAATGTTTATAAATTTCAAACTTGATGTGCGTTTGTGTGTTAAAGCATTGTTTATATTATGTTGAAGAATAATCTTAATACACACACACACACACATGCATATACCAGTATGAATGTTAATATTTTAAAATTATGGGAAATATTATGTGATGTTTATATAGTATATGTATAGTCGAATTATAATTTTTGTGTGTAACGTATAATATACTATTCTAATAACCCATTAAACTACAAGTTTAGGCTTAGACAAATAGTTGTGCTACTGTTATAAGTTTATCGCATTTGTTGCTAGATATGTACATGAACATATGCAAGTTGATAGTCCCTAGTGTATATGGCTCTGCTTATCTTTTACATATAAATGCATAATATAACATATGTTATGTTATTCATTTTTATGTTTACATTATCATAATTAGGTATATGTTATTGTTATTGAATTATCAATTATCACAAGAATAATTAGATTTTTATGTTTTTTATCTGAATAAAGATCAATTCTTCAAATTGTAGATATATAATAACCAATTGAAGGCAAAAAATTAACTTTTTTCTCTTTTTGGGTAAATAGAAAGTGTACATAGTAAAAATACACATATACATATATACAAACGAGTATGTACATATATAGGCAGTTTTATTTTATTATTTTCAGTTTTTGAATGAATGAACAATTTATCGATAAAAGAAAATAAAAACACATGATGCATATACTTATATTCATTGACCACCTGCAAAAAATAATTTTCGATTTACATAGATTATAAAAAGATATGTTTGTAGAGAAACAATATTTTTTCATGTTTATGAATGTATGAAAATAAAAAGAAATTTGTATTAAACAAATTCAATTATTTGCTTTTATTTTTATTTACTTTTATTTGCGTTTTACAAATGTACTTTTGTATATGTAATCAACAATCTTAATTTTACATATTAAAGGGTTTTATTTTAGGATAAAAATAATGTTTTCCTTTTCTTGAATACCATGGTAAAGTTTGCTTAATAATGGTAGGTATATTGATGTTCGGACGATACGTTTGAAAATTTAACTGTTTCGGATGTGCAGTAAAAGTAAATGCATCCAAATGATATCTCTTAGAAATCTCTTCATATTCTTCTTTATTGAATTTATCTGAATTGAAATATACTGCTAAAGCAAGATGTTCTAATTTAGCTGGTTGGTATAACACGTTTTCGTTTCGTTTAGCCATTTCACTATATTATTAAACCTAAATGAGCAGAATTACTTTAATCAAAATGAACCGAATTACTTTGATATTTAAAACGATTTTTTGAATTTGTAAGTTGATACTAATGTTGCATCAACGTTTATGATATTATAGTCTGAGTCAAATATATTTAAACATGAAGTCAAATTTTACTTTTGTAAAAATAACTTCTTCTCTAACACAAGATTTTTAAAAACAATAGGATATTTCGGATTTTTATTAAAGTATGATATATATAGAAACAGTTTGATGCAACACTTGAACAAGTTCGATGTTGTTATTAGAAAAAAAACGGTATTTCATTTGCAAGTACATGAGGCAGAAGTAATTAAACAGCGGCATATGTATATATTAAAAATTTTCGTATCGTTAGTCTTTTCACTATTTAATTTAACTTATAGAAGTTAAGTGAATTTTCTTAATATGAAATGATTCCTAGAATTTTATAATTGCTTTAACATTAATATTATAAACAATAAAAAAGACATTTTATTGAATAGTGTTGAAAAAATGTAATTAAAAATCATTTCACCTGAATGATTTAATTTGTTTATAATTGCAAGTTTGCAAAAATATTTTAGGTTAAAAGAAAGTGTTAGAAACTGTCTTGTTTATCATAAGTGCAAAAAAATTAGCCTTCATTGTTTTAAAAATAGAATAACTTCAAATTAAGTTTAGTTCATAGATCATTCTAACAGCGAACGTGAAAGTTAATTGTTTAATAGTATACGAATAATCTATATTAAATTTTTCATTTAAAAGTGAAAACATATATTATTTTTTACGATTGCTCTTAAAAGTTCTAAACTTTTTCATTCGGTAATTAACTTTTAATTGTTTTAAATTTTTAATAAAAATAATTTCAAAGGTTTAACACTAAAAATGTCTTCGTCGAAAGTAGTAAAAACTGGTGGAAAAAAAAGAAGTGTAAAAAAATCAATTAATATTGTTGAGTTTTTGAACAATGTAAATTCAACAACCACAACGTATAAAAAATTTAAGCCTTCAATCAATATTACAAATATGATGTAGATAAAAAATATAAAATTTTGAATATCAAAAAACAACAAACAAGGTGAGAAAAGTTCCGTACTAAATGTATATATTATGTTTTAGTGAGATTTTGATGTGTTGTTTTATTTTCATTTTAAAGTTCTTTATTATTTTAATTTACTTACATATACATATGCATATATATTTTTATTTATTTTATAGATACGGACTACTGGTTTTGCTAGAACTAGGGTCCAATTCCATGTTTCTTCCACAAAATTATTTGGATAAATTTACGGAAGAAATTATGAAATACATGTCAGCACAGAAGACATTTTATATCTTTAAAACTAAAGATAATAAAATTCTGTTTCAAGATCAAAATGATAACGATACTGACGATGATGTTGTAGTATATACAGATAATGAAAATTAAAAAAGACGAAAATTAAAATTTTAAATATGTTTAAAAATTATTTTATTTGAAATAAATGTTAATTCACGGAATGAAAAAATTGTTTATTGCTTTTAACACTTCTCGTATATTACTTATTATTTTTCATATATTATTTATTTATTTCAGATATACGCTTTTATTCATATTTAAGCTTATTCGTATACATTTAACAGATTGTTTGGTTTGTTCATATTTAGTTTCAAATCAAAAGATAAACTATTAATTTTGAATAAATAAAATTAGTTTTACTAAATTATAAAAGAGAAGTGCGTTTTACATATATATCATTTCAGTTTAGTTATTCGAAAAATATTTTTTTTAAATTATAAGAAATGTTCAAGTGCAGTTTTTGTTCAAAAACGTATACGCGAAATGATAATTGTAATAGACATATTAAAAATGTTCATGTGAAAAGAGGTGCGCAAGAACTTGCAGTTGGAAATAAAAAAATTAAATTAAATTCAGGAAAAAAAACTTTCTCGCTGTGAATTATGTGAAATTGACGTTGAAAGAAATAAATTTTCAGGTCATTTGAAAAGTAATGAACACACAAGTCGATTAAAAACCATAATTGATGAAAATGGTGTAGAACAAGTTACAAGTGCTTTCAAGAGTACAATTATCAGTTTTCGTGTAAAACCAAGCAACAACTTGCTTTCAGTAGAAGAATTTTTAAATGAAAGAAAAAATTTATTAAAATTTATTACATAAACAATACGAACTTTTGAATTCATTTAAATTTAACATTGTGTTATACGCAAATTATGTAAAAAAATCTGTTGATTTAAATTTCATAAACGAAATTAAAACGTTCAATACAAAAAATGAAATTGTAACTTTGGGAGATGACAAAATTGAAATTTTTAAAAAAAATGTGTAAAAATGTAATAACAAAAAGTGGAGAATTTCAAGAAAAAGACTCTAGATGGGCTTTGCAACAAGTTTTATATTTAGAAGTCAATATAAATTAGTTCAATCCTTTAAAAGCAAAATCATATATTGATCTTCCAAATCAAATTAAAAAAACTAAAGCTGTGGTAAATATTCAAAACAATGATGATAAATGCTTTTTATGGTCAATAATGGCAGCGAAATTTTCCACTGTGAAAAACCGTCAAAGAACAACATCTTATCCACATTACAGTGAACATTTAAATATTAGTGGATTTGAATTTCCTCTAAAACTAGTGCATATAAAGATGTTTGAAGATTTAAATAACATTAGCATAAATGTTTATGGAGTTGAAGATAATACTGTTATAGGTCCATTATACTTAACTGAAAATAAAAGACAAGAGCATGTTAATTTGTTATACATAGAAAAAGATGGAAAAAGCCATTATTGTTTGATTAAATGTTCAAGTAGGTTGAAAGGCAATAAATTAAATAAACACAATGGGAAAAAAGGGATATGTGATGGATGTTTATTGTACTTTTCTAATGAAACGCTATTAAATGAACACGTGTTAAATGATTGTAATAAAATACGAACTTTTATTCCTGATGAAAAAAATTATGTTTTAAAATTTAAGAATCATGAAAGACAAATAGTTGTCCCCTTTATAATATATGCCGATTTCGAAAGTATCTTGAAACCGGTTAGTTCATGTGCGCCAAATCCTGAAAATTCATATACAGAAGTAAACCAAATTCATGAACCATACAGTTTTGGCTTATATTTAAAATGCAGTTTTGATGCAACCAAAGACAAATTCGTAGTTTACAATGGTAGTGATTGTGTAGAAAAATTCATTCAAAAACTAGAAGAAATTGTGCAAAGTATATATCCTATTTTGAACACTAAAGTTCCGATGAAACCACTTACGAAAGCTGAAAAATATTATTTTGAATTTACTAATAATTGTCATATATGTAATGAGAAATTGATTTGAGACAAAGTCCATGACCATGATCACTTAACAGGTCTTTTTCGCGGTGCCGCTCATCAGTATTGTAATTTGAAATATGTCGTTCCTAAATTCATTCCTGTTGTATTTCATAACCTTTCTGGTTATGATTCACATTTTATAATACAGGAAATGGGTAATTCTCACATTGATATCATTGCAAATACTGCAGGAAAATATATTTCATTCACAAAATATGTTTCGGTTGACAATGAAGAAACTTTGAAATTACGCTTCATAGGTTCTTTCCGCTTTCTTTCTTCAAGTCTCACTAATGTGGCAAAAAGTATGAAAGATAATCATTTTGAACACACCAGAAAAATGTTTAAGAATGAATAGAAATTTAATTTAATGAGAATGAAGGGTATATTTCCATATGAATATATCGACAGTTTTGAAAAATTAAAAGAAAAGTCTTTACCATCTAAATCCGCTTTTTTTAGTAAACTTAATTCAAAAAACGTAAGTGATTCTGAATATGAACGTGCGCATGAAATTTGGAACGAATTTGAAATAACAGATTTAGAGAAATATAGTGATCTTTTTCTTACTTCAGATGTTGTTCTACTTACTGACGTATTTGAAAACTTTCGAAAAGTATCAATGAAAACTCACGGGCTTGATCCTGCACACTATTTCACAGCACCCGGTTTTGAATGGGATGCAATGCTTAAAATAACTAAAATAGAACTCGAACTTTTAACTGACATAAATATGATACATTTTATTAAAAATTCAATAAGAGGTGGTCTGTGTCAATGCGTTAAAAAATTCTCTCAAGCAAATATTAAGTTCATGTCCGATTACAATCAAAAGGAACCTAGTAAGTTTATAATGTACTTTGATGCTAATAATCAATATGGATGGGCAATGACTCAATATTTACCAATAAAAAATTTTACACGGTAAACTGAGAGTGAGATAAACAATATGAATTTCATACATATATCTGACACAAATCAAAAAGGTTATATCCTTGAAGTAGATTTAGAATATGCAAAAGAACTTTATTCATATCACCATGAACTTCCATTTTGCTCTGAAAATTAAATTCCACCATATAAAGATTCCAAAAATCAAAAATTAGTAATGAGTTTTAATAAAAAAGAAAAATATGTATTACATTATAGAACTTTCAAACAATGCTTAGAGCATGGACTTAAAGTTTTAAAAATCCATCGTGTATTAGAATATGAACAAAGTCCATGGCTTAAACCTTATATATGTAGAATTAAATAACAATTTAAGAATTACATCTACATCTGAATTCGAGAAAAACAATTATAAACTTATGAATAATGCAATTTTTGGTAAGACCATGGAGAACGTAGATAAACGAATAGATATAAAATTGATCACTAACTGGAATGATGTAAATAAAAGACTCACAGCTAATTCACTTATAAGTAACATCAACTTTCATAGCAGAACTGTAATTAATGAAAATTTAGTTGTAATTAGAATGAATAAAACTAAAGTTTCATATAACAAACCAATTTATGTAAGATTTTCTGTTTTAGAGATATCGAAACTGTTAATGTATGATTTTACATTATAATTATATAAAAAGTAAATTTAAAAACATGTCTTCGCTTCTGTATATGAATACGGGATTCATTTATTTATGAATTCATCACTGAATATATATGTATATGAAGATATCAAAACAGACTTATATCGCTTTGATACTAGTGACTATAATGAAAATAATATTCATAACATTCCTCAAATTAATAAGAAAGTTTTAGAAAAATTTAAAGATGAATATGCTGGAACTATTGTAAGATTGTTTGCAGGACTAAAAGCTAAAACATATTGTATAGTTACTGAGAACGATAAAAAGAAGTAAATAAATAAATAAAAAAAATGTAGTAAAAAATAATATTACTGTAGAATATTATATTTCATGTGTAAAAGATAACAATTTGAAAATATTAACCCAAATGAAAATGTTTAGAAGTAGAAAACATCAAATATATACAGAAAATATTAATAAGTTACCGTTGTATAATAACGATGATAAAAGATTTTTAGTTCCTAATTCTATAAATACTTTAGCGAGGAGGCATGAAGATATTGAAAAATTTTACTTTATGTGAACATAAAATAAACATGTAATTATAGACAAAAAATGTTAAAATTCAAAAAACAAAAATTTATAATTTTTATTAGCTTTATTATAATTTTTATTAGCTTAATTGTAAAAAATGTATATACTTGTTTTAATAATTATAACAATTTTTGAAAAATTTCTTTTTATTCACTTTTTAAAGTTTCCTTGATAAAATTCCTTAAATTAAGCACATTTTGTAAAGCACAAAAACCACTGTGTGTAAGGCATCTTGTTGTACATGTGTATATTATACGAAGATCTTCTAAAGATGGACAGTTAAAATCTTCCAGGTCGGATATGATAACATCAGAGTTTAGCATCGTACTAAGCCAACTTCTTTTTTCTCTTCCTTTTACGTACACAGACGAATTAATCAAGTTTATATTTAAAAATTGCTTCACACTTTCCAAATCAGTTGAACCTTCACACCACGTCAAACTGTGATAATTATTATATAACCACTTTGCTTGTTTCTGTATATAATTACTAACTAGAAAATGTATATATTTTATCTTTATACTAATTTTCGTACTTCGTTTGTAAGAGGGTTATATTGGACAATTCTGTCATGTAACAATAAACAAAGAGCTGTTGTTGAAGCTGGAAAATTATTTGATGCTTTAAATTCCACTTTAACATCAACAGGTCCTGTTTTTATGGCTTCATTTTGATATAAACAATCAATAACGAAGATTGGTGCCAAAGTTTTAAATTCATTCTATTTTAACAGAGGTTTTGAATTTAGTCCATAGTATGAATGCTAAAATATTGCATACATATCATACAATACAGCATATTGCTCACGATCAAATTTAATATTCAAATCATCATAAGGGTATGTCTCTGAATTTAAATACACTTTGACATCAGTTAAATTACAATGATCAAATGATGTGTTATCTTTGTCTTTCAAATTACTTTTACTTGTTTGTAAAGCGAACATAATGAATCTTGGTTTTTCGAGTTGTGATGAAGTTTTTATTGTCCATACATGATGATTAGATGCTGTTGGTAACACAGGATATTCATACATATCCCAACTCCTAAAGCTCATTTGAATTGAGTGTCCTGCATCAATAATTTTGAGAAGCGATAAACGTTCAGTATCAGAAACATTTATATGTGGTATGTATACGCCAAAACAGCTTTTGGATACTAAGCTTATAATCTTTTGATGTATGCGCAACATTATTATCTGACCTTGAGCGAATTAAAATAAGATTATGACGTGAATTAACGATAATTTTAGCATAATCTTCAGCAAATCCTAAAAGCATCTTCAATGGGATGCAAAAGTTAAAAGCACCCTCAGAATTCACTTTAATTTGTGAATTCGAGGACCAGCCTGCATTGTATAATGTTTTACTTTGATCCTCTGTGAGAGAAATATAATTTTTTATTGTACTTGTGAATCCGAAATTTCTTGTACGATCAATTTCAACACCATTTAGTTCATATCGTATTTCTTCAAAAAGAAAAGACATGCAATTATTATTGAGCATTGAATCGGTAGCACCTAATTTTTTTCCATCTGGGTCAGTTATAGTACCTTCGATGTAAATATAACTTTCACTAGGTAACAGATATAAGTCTTGATGCTGTTTTGGTATTCTAATTTCATCACTATTTTGATACGATGCTGAAAATGGCGTATAATTATGATATTCTTTTTTCACAATACTATCATCAAATTCAGGTGGACTAGATATATTTAGTATATGACTCATTTTTCTTGAACTTTATATCCTAATGATTTGAGGAAAACTTTATTAATTTCTGTTAAACGAGGTGTTGATACTTTTACAGTAGAAGCGAGATATGGTGTTGAAAGATTCACACTTGGTGATTTACTAGTTAAAACCTTATTATCACTATGATTATATAGCAACATATTTATATTGCCTTTAAATGAAGACGTATTGTTATTGTTTCACCTCTAAAATTCACTAGATCACCGTCTTGGTCAAGGATTTTTATTTCTAAAGATCTTATTTGTCTGATATTTATTGGTAAATAAATAACATTTTTTGGTACCTCGGTTATTTTATACTCAGGACTAACATCTGGTGATAATTCGTGTAAAATATGTGCGACATGATTATTTATATATGAGCCTGTAATGAGGTTACATTCCATACAAATAACATTTACTTTAATTATGTTTACAGGTAATGTAGATATGTGTGATTTATTTGCTTCTAATATGATTTCTCTAAAACCTAGTAGTTTACCGATAGTTCCCTTTCGGTTAAAGTAGATTTTTTCATTACATTTAATATCCGTCTTGAGTGTGTTGTTATTTGCTCTAATTTCGAGCTTGTACTCTTTTTTTCTTTTCTCCAATTCTTTTTGCAAGTAAATCGCAATATCATCAACTTCGTAAGATCCCACAGGTATTTCAATTTTTTCATCTCCAATGTAAAATATGTTATTACTGCTATCTATATTAGGTATTGAATTATATGTTTGAAATCAACAAAACCACACATATAATCACTCAGTACTTCTAAAGGAGGGATATATTCTGCATTTAACACGGATGAGTTTCCACTTAGAGTCAATGTTATTGACATGATGAGTGATAAAAATAAAATAACTTAATTTTAAAACTGTTTTTATTTATAATTTACTTTTATTTAGTTTTGAGCAGTCATACAAAAATTTTAAACACAAATGTCCACAAACAACCAAATTAAAATCTTAATACTGAAAATAATTATATCTTATATTACCTCCTAAATAACTGATAACTTCACTAGGAGGTTGTAAATTTCCAAAACTGTTAAAATATTCCATATGATCATTATATTTGTAATATGCTACCCAATGAGTACCTACACCTGTTGAAACATCCAAATTTATAACGCCACATTCATTAAGTCGAGGATATTGAGGCAATTCATTACGCATAAAAACACCTCTCAAATGTGGAATATAGCTTGCATATTTAATAATATCAATCTCACTTAAGGTTGTTCTAGGTAGCTGGTTTAAAAGTTTTGTGAATGTGGAGCCAAAAAAAGTCCTAATCCATTTTTATACGGTTTTAAATAAAGTCCTTTTCCTATTGCGATAGCTTCCATTTGCTTGTTATGTCTTACATTTTCAGCCAGTTGCTATTTTACATTTTCTGCTTGATTTATAGCCTTAGCAATCTGTGATGCACCACCGGCTAGTGCACCAATTGCTGAAAGGCCTGCAAATATTGGTAAAAGGGGTAAAACGCCACCAAGTTAAAGTACTGGTATGATTCTGGGTATTTCAACTAATGATTTTTTTCCTTTAACAACATTTTTAGCCGTTATCAGAGCTAAATTTATAGTGTCTGTCATGTCTTCTGATTTATTTTTATTTAGAACAGATTTAATATTTTTCAAGGTTTTTCTGAATAACTGTTTCCCATTTTTTATTTTATGTTTTAATTTTTTACTTTTTGATCTTCTTTTTACAAGACCCATGCCGAATTTAACTTTTGTTTTCATTGCATTTGTAACTAACCACGCATTTGTTCGTTCGCCTAAACTGGTGTTATTG
This sequence comes from Anthrax anthrax, assembly GCA_963971155.1. NCBI lineage: Eukaryota > Metazoa > Arthropoda > Insecta > Diptera > Bombyliidae > Anthrax > Anthrax anthrax. Next base: position 34,753,463 of record OZ020117.1, read on the forward strand.
GACGTAGCTCTTTCCCACGCATTGCTTGCTAAGATTTTGTCAGATATATGTCTAATACGTATGTCTTTGTGCTTAGAATAGTCTATATCGTGCTCTTGGCAAGCTTCATCGAGCGGGTTTAATTTTTTAATTCAAACGGTAAACTATTAATAGAATTGATTAAACCTTTCCCCTTGTAAGTTTTGTGACAACTACTCAATTCTCGTTTATGATCTATCATTTTATACCTTTATCTTTCCGAAATTCTAATCGAAATGAATAAAATATTCTGTAAATATTCTATAAATATTATCCTTAAATTATATACAATCTAGTATACAAAATGAAATTAATAAAACAACATAATACATTGCAAGTTAAAAATATTGATTTTAAACCTGAATCAAATAAATATAAAGAAACATAGTGTACTTCTACCAAATAATATAAGAGCAATTATTGCAGGTCCATCAAATTGCGGTAAAACTAATGTTATGCTATGTTTACTTGAACATCCGAATGGTTAAAAATTTGAGAACATTTATTTATATTCAAAATCTTTGTATCAGCCAAAATATTAATATTTGAAAAAAATTATAACCTCAAATAAAGGAATTGGTTATTATGCAGTTTCAGAGAATAATGAAGTTTTAGCTCCTGATGGCGCTTTATTTTTGATGATGTTGCATGTGAAAAACAAAATAATATGAGATCTTATTTTTGCATGGGTCGTCATAAAGATATTGACAGTTTTTATCTATGTCAAACTTATACACATATACCTAAGCATTTAATAAGAGATAATGCAAATTTCTTAATTTTATTTAAACAAGATGATATGAATTTGAAATATATATATAAAGACCATGTAAATACTCATATGTCTTTCGAAAAATTTTAGAACATATGTTCAGAATGTTGGAAAGATAATTATGGATTTATTGTAATTAATAAAGATTGTTCAATAGATAATGGAAGATGCAGGAAGGATTTGATGAATTCATAAAAATATATATAAAAGAACAAGTTATCTCAATATATACTCAATACATGAAAAAATCTTCCTCGAAAGTAGTCATACATATAGGTAGAAAGATTGCTGTTCACAAATTAGTAGTTACAACTTGCTTTTACTGTCAGCTGTTCGTTTACAAAGTGATAACAAATTGTTTTTAAGCTGTTAACAAATGCATGTAGGTTAGTAAGAAAACTGTACAAAATAATGGAATTTAAGTTACTTAAAAATTTAATAAAATCGAAAAATGCCATACGTAAGAAATACAATGCGATAAAGTCTGGTAGGCATGAAAAAGAAATAATGCTTGAAGAGACATTTATGTCTATTAGTAAGCCTTTGCGTGAACTTAAGGAAAAGACAGAAAATGATATTAATAAAAAAATCAAAACCGAAGTTAAAAAAGAAATAAAGGATTTTTCTACATCTGATCAGTTTCCAACTTTTGAAAGCAGCAACATCTCAACAGAGCAGCCACGTAAATTTTTCAAATCATCACCATATTTTACAGACACTTCATTCAACAAGACACTGGCGAAAACAATTTTATCTGATCAATTTTCAAGCACTCCTATTTTTAACATAAAGAAGCCTTTAAATAACAACGTAAATCAAAACGGATTTTTTTTTCAAGAATCTTTTAATAAAAATAGAGCTCTAGCTTCTTTTTACACAAGAGAATATATGAATAATAGTAGAAATGTAGATAAAGCTTTTGGACCAAAATATAATGAAAATCTTAATGCTTTTGAAATAGGTAACCATAAAATAGAGTTCACAGAAGATACTATAATTTTGGGAGAAAATGAATACCCCGCAACTCAAGGATTATATGAATTAATTTTTATGAAAATTCCTGAGGAGTACACGTTATCTGATCTTGAAAACTATAAGAGCATTTTAAACACAACAAACGTTATTAGAACAGTAATTACAGACAAAAATAGCAGAATTAAAGGAAATTGTAGTGAAAAATATAGAAAAATTATAAGCAAATTGATTAAAAAGAGAGGCACAGGTCTTATGCTAGTAAACACTCACAAACCTAACTATGTATATTGGGATGATCCAAATGAATTAGTCTAAAGATTACAACTATTAATTGCTTCACAACAAGCAGGGCATTCCAATCATAATAATGAGATTGTATCAATAATTGAAGTATTGCGTGAAGCAAATATTATATATTAAATAGTACGTTTTTTATTTTTTATAATCATCGCAAATATGAGTGTTGATAAGTTTGGTCGTGTTTCACAAGCCTAGATAACCGAGTTAATGGTGATAACGAACCTATTAGGTCAATCTCTCATTAGGCCATTTCTCACAGTTAAGCCTTATTTTCAATTTTGTTAATATTGAAATTTAAATTTTTACATTTTAATATTATTTCTTTAAAAAAATACTTCCTTAGATTAAAATTGTTCTATTTTTATCTAATTACTTATTAATATTTAAACTATTCAGATTAAATGTTTTAGAAGTTGCATTTATGTATCAAAATCTAATCCACCGTATCTATTAAATTTAAAACATGTTGCAACATGTTTTTCAAATTTATTACAAAAGGTTAGAATATTAATACTTTAGGGAAAAATCTAATACATTTATTTATTAAAAAATTATCCACTTTGTATGAAATTTAGATCACGTTACTAGTTCCCGTTACACGCTCTTATACTCATACATTAGTCATTTTTTTCATTCAGTGGTTGATAATCAAAGAAGTTGTGTTTTTTAAAGTAAGTAAAAAATGAATATTTTTGGAAAATTGATTAAAGTGAAGTTTAAACATCAAATAAAAATTGTTCAAATTAAAAGTTTTCCAACAACAAGGATGAAACAACAAATGAAAATATATTAGCATCCAGTAAATGTGTTTTTAAAGTGTTTTATATTGATATTTTAGTTTATTTTACAGTCATGGGAGCATTGGTGCAAGAAGAAAATCTAGCTATTTATGAGCTTTATGATAATTTAGGCATTAATGTTGAGTACTGCTTATTAAAAAAATTTGTTGAACTATACTTAAACCATGGTTGTTTTTTCATAGAATTTAAAATAATTGGAGGTAAAGTACATTTGTAAAAGTACATAAGTTAAGGTAAAAAAGTTATTAGTGCCTTATTTTATTTAAAAACAATTTTCTTAAAATAAAAACGCAGAAAGCACTACATCAATAACGGAATGCGAAGAATTTGCCGCCTCTCGTGTGCGATATAATGCTTCTATTGGAGCAGAATTTATTAACAGCCAGGTTCGATTTGAATTGTTCTGATGTTAAAAGTTCTATATGATTTAAGTTTCAAAATATCGTTCTATACAACTTGTATAGAGTTTAAAAGGATACTTAGAAAAAAATTTTATTTATATTTGCTCCAAGAATACCAAAACAATGGTTCATTAAAAGATAGTTCAAGGAAAGCAAATGTCAAAAAAATCTTGTAGAGAAGTGTAAACACCGTTGTAGAGTTCTACGTAGAGCTGTACCGTGTAAACACTTCCTCGTAGAGAACTCTACCTTTTTTTGACACCTTTACCAGCTCTACCAGCTCTATTTAACTAGTTAAATTACTAGAGTTTTAATATTATGACATTAAGCATATGTCTTATTTTGTGTTGTGTTTTGTGTGATATAATACATAATTCAAATAACCTAAAATATTGTTATATTGGAATAAAATTTTATAATAAATAGTATAAAAAAAATTAATAAGAAATATTATTATAGGAGTATGTCATAGGTATAGGAATACATATGTCATAGGAATATAAGAAATGAAATAGAACAAATAAGATAAATGAAGTAGTGAGTGGTAGGCATCCGACAAATAAAGACATATAATAAAGTTGTAAAAGAAAAGTGTGTTCTTTTATTTAATTTGATTATTTTAATAAAAATAGAATCTCTCTTATTTAACACGCCCCTACAATTATCAGAAGTGTGATCTGAGTTTAGAAAGATAAAAGTTGAAATAATTAAATTTTGTTTAAATTTTGTTGGAAAAAAAAAAAAAAATATGGAGTCGAAGCGTAATTTAAATAAATTAGCAAAGAAGGTTTTGCAACGTGAATTGAGATCTTATGGACTACCCACAAATGGTAAGAAAATTGATTTGGTTATACGTTTAGGAAATTACCTGGTGGAGCATGGTCAAAAGGATCAAGAAGCTGAGTTGCAGTTAAGGACTCAAGATGATAATGATCATAGTTATTATGAGTTAAATGACGCTGATGACGACGCCATATTGGATGGTGATGATGCTACCAGACAATTGTCTTCATCAACATTTACGCCACTGAACGATATTTCAGCCATTAGTAAAAAAGACAGTATGGGAGAAAGAATGATAATAAAAGAAGTAGAAGAAAGTTTAAGGAAAGAAAGAGAATTGGTAGAATATGAAAAAAAAACTACAAGAAAAGGAACGAGAAATATTGGAAAGGGAGAAGAAAATTTGGAAATTGAACATGAATGTGAATAATGTGAATGACAATTATGATAAAAATAATAACAAACAAAATGTCAAAGAAGAGAAATTACTCAACGGTTACGAAATAGGGGAGATTGTGCCATTATTGGACATTACAAATGAACAATCTTTGATGCCAAAGGAATGGTTGCAAAAATTGGAACAATTAGGTACAATTTACAATTGGAAAGAAAGTACTTTAATTCATTATGCAAGTATTAGAATAACCGGAGCTGTAAAATTATGGTATAATGGATGTGGTATTTTTACGAAATGGCATGATTTTAAAGAAAAATTACTATTATCTTTTCCGTCTATTGAGGATGAAGGTGATGTACACAGAAGATTGATGAATAGGAAGAAAAGATATAATGAAACATATGAGGAGTATGTATATCTAATGGTAAAAATAGCTGCAAAAGTAAATATTACTAAGAATGTTGTAATTAAATACATCATTAATGGCTTACCAGATGAAAATATGAAACAAATATTAACAATGCAAAATTTTATTGAAATTGGTGATCTAATTGTGAAATTAAAGAAATATGAACAGTTAAAAATTAAAAACGAAAATAAACCAAAACAAATAAAGCAGAATGGTGAAAATAAAAATGAACAGATGATCAAATCAAAGCACATCAGATGTTTTAAATGTAATGGTGAAAATCATATTGCTTCAGCTTGTACTCAGCAATTTAGAAAACAGGTATGTTACGAGTGTGGTACTGAGGGACATATTAAGAAGAACTGCTCAGGTAAGAAGGATCAAATCCAGTACATGAATATGACATCTACAAAAGAAGATCAATTAATAATAAGGCAATTAGAATTAGATGTTAAGTTGAAAATTAAAAATAATGATTATAGTTATGTAAGAAGTTCTAAAGCACAAATTGACACAGGTAGTCCTGTGAGTTTACTCAAAGCTGATTTAATTCCATTGTGTTTAGTTACTCCTGTAGAAAAAAAAATGAAAAAATATGTAGGAATTAATAATACTATGCTTACAATTTATTGTTGTTCCGTCTTAAACTATGCAAACTAATGTTTTAATTGGACGTGATTTTTTTGAAAAGACTAATGCAAAATTAGAAGTTGAAAAAATAAATTCTTGTTTTGAAAGAGAATTGTTAAATTTAGATTTAAAAGATGAAGAAACATATGTATATACCTAATTTTAATATTGTTGCAAAATTGCTAACAGATGGCGCCACCCCGTTTGTAACGTTTTTCAAGATTATCGAACGAATCCATCGTGTGCGATCGATTAAACAAATTTTCGAATATCGATTCGCACACCATGATCTTGATTGATCTTGAAAAACGTGGGTGGTCGGCCATCATTTTTTCCTTCTTCTTACGGTAGACCTTGACCTAGTAAGACGTGTTTTTTTTAATAGTTCGTGCGGTGCGATTCTTTTTTGTTTTTGAAAAATTTTAGAAGCTCGAAAATTTAAAATTTAATTCATAAAATTCGTGATTTTTTTTTTTTTTTTTTTAATTAAAATAAAGAGCGAAAAATTTATAAAAACAATAAAAGAGATTAAAGACCATAGTGCAGTGGGATAGGGCGCCCTTAAAATAAAATAAAAACGAATAAAAGAAAAGTGGATAAAAAACAAAAATAATAAATAAATAAATAAAAGGGCCAATCAAATTGAAAAGGACCATAAAAGGAAATAAATAAATAAAAAGGTAAGTTTAGAAACATAAAAATTAAACAGTGAATGTTAAAAAATAAACGTGTCTAGTGCAATTTTTTTTTCTTTTTTTTTACGAACACCCCTTGCTGGTACAGGTGTTCAATCTAAATAAAATCATAAAATAAAAAACCTCTCGGGAACCAAAGGTCGCGTTTCATAAAGTTTTCGCTAAACAGAAAAGCGCGACTTTGAAATTTACAAGTGCCGGTAATTTGTATCCACGTTTAATTCGGGAACGTACCCCTATACAAAAACAAAATAATCTTGTAAATTTTCTAACATTTAGTGTCAAGTGTGGGGTACGTTCAGTTCTCGTAATAGAACTTAGATCACGCGCAGTGAAAACTTTCACGTTTAAAGTGATTTTTGCTCTTGGCCCTTTCTGTTTATTGTAGTAGGCTCGATGAAAGGAACACTCTGGAAGTCTGCCTTTCCACCATACATGGTGTAGATATCCAAGAGCTTCAGGGAAACGACCCTTTATTAAGTGTGGTACGACGATGGTTGGAACAAGGTGAACAACCTCCTTTAGATTCGATTAGTGCGGATCATCCTGACCTAAAGGCGTACTGGTCCATGTTCTCTTCCCTCTCCTTGGAAGATGGAATTGCCTGTCGCCGACGCGTTGGTACCCCCTCTTGCCTTCAGGTTCTGGCCCACAAATGTCTGCAGTCCGAATTGTTGCGACAAATGCACGATTGCCCTGCCGGAGGACATTTGGGTGTTGATAAGACGTTGGCAAAAATTTCCCAGCGCTATTACTGGGTGGGACTTTCAGCCGACGTCCGTAACTATTGTCTTCGTTGCCAAATTTGTCAACAAAGAAAAGTTCATGTCCCCCGGAAAAGGGCACCATTGCAAATTCGAAATTCTGGTGCACCTTTCGAGCGAATAGCTGTCGACATTTTGGGACCACTGCCTGAATCGCACCACGGCCACAAATACATTTTGGTGATGGTCGATTACTTTACCAAGTGGCCAGAGGCGATTCCTTTTAAAGACCAGACCGCTGAATCGGTGGCGGATGCATTGATAGCCAATGTGTTCTCTCGATTCGGACTGTGCCGACAGTTAAACTCCGACCAAGGGCGCAATTTTGAGTCCGAGATGTTCACGGAAGTGTTGAAACGGTTCCGAATCGAGAAAACACGCACAACTCCGTTACACCCACAGAGTGACGGACTTGTGGAGAGATTCAACAGGACGATTCTTGACTATCTGGCGAAGTTCGTGTCGGAACACCAAGGGGACTGGGACAGTTACCTTCCCTTCCTTTTGTTGTCCTACCGTTCTTCTGTCCAGAAGTCCACCAAGAACACCCCTGCCCTGTTGAATCTCGGCCGCGAACTCCGTTTGCCTGTGGAGTTGTTGACTGGCGAACCTCCGGACCATCACCCCACTACAGTCCCTGAGTACATCCAGACCCTGCAAGACCGGCTGGCCTCCGTCCACAATTCAATCGTAGGCAGCTTTCTGAAGCGAGCCGCGCGATGAAAGATCGTTACGATCTCTCTGCCAAGGCCAACCCTTTCAAACCTGGCGACTTGGTCTGGTTGTATAATCCCAAGCGAAGAAAAGGTCGTTGTCCTAAGCTGCAAAGAGACTGGGATGGCCCTTACAGGATTATAGAGTGTATTTCTGATGTCGTATACCGTATCAGACACCAGGATTCTCGCCGTACGACCGTTGTTCACCGCGATCGACTGGCTCCTGCCTATCTATGATCCGCCAGCTTACCGCCTTATCTGCAACCTCACACCCTATAGTCCCGCTGATGCATTAAGCTCGGTTGGAACTTCGAGCTTATAACGGGGGGGCAATGTTGCAAAATTGCTAACAGATGGCGCCACCCCGTCTGTAACGTTTTTCAAGATTATCGAACGAATCCATCGTGTGCGATCGATTAAACAAATTTTCGAATATCGATTCGCACACCATGATCTTGATTGATCTTGAAAAACGTGGGTGGTCGGCCATCATTTTTTCCTTCTTCTTACGGTAGACCTTGACCTAGTAAGACGTGTTTTTTTTAATAGTTCGTGCGGTGCGATACTTTTTTGTTTTTGAAAAATTTTAGAAGCTCGAAAATTTAATTCATAAAATTCGTGATTTTTTTTTTTTTAAATTAAAATAAAGAGCGAAAAATTTATAAAAACAATAAAAGAGATTAAAGACCATAGTGCAGTGGGATAGGGCGCCCTTAAAATAAAATAAAAACGAATAAAAGAAAAGTGGATAAAAAACAAAAATAATAAATAAATAAATAAAAGGACCAATCAAATTGAAAAGGACCATAAAAGGAAATAAATAAATAAAAAGGTAAGTTTAGAAACATAAAAATTAAACAGTGAATGTTAAAAAATAAACGTGTCTAGTGCAATTTTTTTTCTTTTTTTTTACGAACACCCCTTGCTGGTACAGGTGTTCAACCTAAATAAAATCATAAAATAAAAAACCTCTCGGGAACCAAAGGTCGCGTTTCATAAAGTTTTCGCTAAACAGAAAAGCGCGACTTTGAAATTTACAAGTGCCGGTAATTTGTATCCACGTTTAATTCGGGAACGTACCCCCATACAAAAACAAAATAATCTTGTAAATTTTCTAACAATATAAATGAAAATCTAGATTTAGATGCAAAAATGAAATTGGAAAAATGTATTATTGAAAATTTTTTTTGAGAATTTAAAACCTAAAAAGCCAGATGTTGAATATGAAATGAATTTAAGAATTACAAATCCAGATAAAGTTTTTAGTTGTAATCCGCGCAGATTGTCTAATTATGAAAAAGAAAAAGTAAAAGAAATTCTTGACGATTTATTGTTAAAAGGTATAATACAACCAAGTAGATCTCAGTATTCCTCACCAATTGTGCTAGTAAAGAAAAAAAATAGTGATGAGCTTAGAATGTGTTGTGATTACCGATTACTTAATAAATACACCGAAAGTATTCAGTATCCGCTCCCAGTTATAGAAGATTTGATTGAGCAATTGTATGGGAAGAAGTACTATACAATTTTAGATTTAAAAAATGGGTTTTATCATATTAAAATGAATAAAGATGCTATTATATACACTAGTTTTGTTACACCTCATGGACAATTTGAGTTTACCAAAATGCCATTTGGTTTAAAAAATGGTCCTAGGGAATTTCAAAGATATATTCAATTAATTTTTCATAAACTTATATATGAAAATAAGATCTTAGTATATATTGATGATATTCTGATAGCATCTGAGACTATTCAAGAGCACTTCAAAATATATAATGAGGTATTAGTATTGATTAGAAATAATCAATTACAACTTCGGTTTGATAAATGTAAATTTATGTATGAAAAGATCGAATATTTAGGGTATTTAGTAAGTCAAGAGGGAATATATCCGAATCCGGAAAAATTGAAAGCTATTGAAGAATACAGTGTACCGAAAAATGTACGAGAAGTTCGAGCTTTTATAGGATTATGCTCCTACTTTCAAAAATTTATAGAAGGATTTGCTGTAATTGCGTCCCCTTTAACAAATTTTACAAAGTCGGATATGAAATTTCATTTCGGAGAGTTGGAATATAACGCGTTTACGACATTAAAACAAAAATTGATGAATGCACCAGTGCTTTCTGTTTATTCACCGAAGGATGAAACGGAATTGCATTGTGACGCATGCAATACAGGGTATGGTGCAATACTGTTTCAAAAGAAGAATGATGGTAAGTGGCACCCTATATTTTATTTTTCGAAAAAAACGACTGTTACTGAATCTAAATATCATAGCTACGAGTTAGAGACTCTTGCTATAATCTACGCGTTAAGACGTTTTCGAATTTATTTGTATGGAATCAAATTTAAAATTGTTACAGATTGCAATGCTTTAGCATTGACTTTAAATAAAAAAAAAAATTCCAGAATAAATCGATGGGTTTTGGAACTTGAAAACTTTGATTATACAATTGAACATAGGGTAAATTCTCGTATGAGGCATGTAGACAGTTTAAGTCGATCCTTTAACATTTTAGTAATTGCTGATAATCCTTTAGAATTAAACCTTGCAATATGTCAAAATGAAGACGCTGAAATAAAGAAAATAAAGACTGAATTAGAGAAAAAAGACAGTTCTAAATATGAGTTAAGAGACGGATTGGTGTATAGAAAAATTACTAAAGATAAAATTTTGTTTTTTGTTCCCAAAGCTATGATAATTCATATAATGCGAAATGTACATGATTTACATGCACATGTAGGATATAAGAAGGTTATCGAAGTTATTCGAAGAACTTATTGGTTTCCTAAAATGGAAGAAGAAGTGAAAAATTATATTCAAAATTGTCCTATATGTCTGGTTTATAATAGAACAACAGATAAGAGTAAGGGTTATTTACATTCGACTGATAAGGGTAAAACTCCTTTCAATGTTTTGCACATAGATCATTATGGACCGTTAGAAGCAACTCCACGTAAGAATAAATATATATTTGAAGTAATAGATGGATTTTCAAAATTCGTGAAATTATTTCCTTGTAAAAGTACTAAAAGTATTGAAGCTATAAATGCTTTAAAGAAATATTTCAATATGTACAATAAACCTTTAAAAATTATTTCAGACCGTGGTACTGCATTCAGTTCGCAAAATTTTGTAGCATTTTTGAAAAATATTAATGTCCAACACATTATGATAGCCTCTGGTTCACCGGAAGCAAATGGACAAATCGAACGGTTTAATCGAGATTTAACTCCAATGTTAAGCAAATTAGTTGACACTGAAAAGAAAATATATTGGGACCATGTGCTTAGTGAAGTGGAATATACGCATAATAATACTTACCATAGAAGTATAGATTCGACCCCTTCTAAATTAGTGTTCGGAATAAATCAAAGTCAAAAATGAAATCAGATTTTTTGCAAGAAAAATTAGAAAATGGGAATCGTGAAGATTTTGAAGTTCTGAGAGAAAAGGCTTCTGAAAATATTAAAGTAGTTCAAGATGAAAATAAAGCCTACTTCGATCGTAATCGTAAAGAAGCAAGGAAATATAATGTTAATGATTTAGTATTGGTGGTAAATACTGAGACCACACCTGGTCTTAATAAAAAATTGATACCGAAGTATCGAGGTCAGTACAAAGTAAAAAAAGTATTGAGTAATGATCGGTATGTTATAGGAGACATTCCTGGCTTTCAGATTACTGCTAAACCTTTTACTGGAGTGTACTCTGCAAAAAGAATGAAACCTTGGATCAAAATAAATAAATAAAACCAAAATAATGTAAAATATGATGCAATAAATGAATGAATTTTGTAATAATTAATAAGATTAATGTATATTTGCTAAGTATTTGGAAATGTATTAATACTTGATGTCTATATTTGTAAGAAAGAAAGAACTCAAGCAATTTTAGACATTTATATAGATTTATTGTAATGAATTATAAAACAAAAGTAAAATAATGAATTTTCGAATATTTTGTTAATTAAATTTTGAATAAACTAATCTAAATTTAAAAAAAAAAATTTAAGTTGATTATTTGAAGCATAAATTCAAGTAAAAGTATGTAATGAAAAAAAAACATGAAATTGAAATGTTAATATATTTAAATAAAATTTGTATTGTAATCGAGCCGATTACTTGTCAGGTATGGCCGAATTATAGGAGTATGTCATAGGTATAGGAATACATATGTCATAGGAATATAAGAAATGAAATAGAACAAATAAGATAAATGAAGTAGTGAGTGGTAGGCATCCGACAAATAAAGACATATAATAAAGTTGTAAAAGAAAAGTGTGTTCTTTTATTTAATTTGATTATTTTAATAAAAATAGAATCTCTCTTATTTAACACGCCCCTACATTATAATAAAATTTAATAATAAATATTATAATAAAATTATAATAAAATTTTATAATAAATACTATAACGTAAACTACAAATACAACGTAGAGAAATGAATATTGGAATTGAAAAACGTAGAGGAGCTTCACAGCATCAGTGGAGTCACGAAGATACAAAAACTTTGATTCACCTGTTAGAAGAAAATCCTGCATTATGATACATATCTTTAAAAGAATACAGTGGGAGGTAAGTTGAATTGAAATATCCATGAAAATTTTCAATACTTAAGATTTTTTAAATTTAACTTTCAACAGGGTTTACAAAAAAATATTATATCAAATAATTAGCGTAAGTATGGACATCAATGTTGATGTTATAATGTCTAAAATACATGTGGGTTTGTGGGTAAGTTATTAAAACGTTAGTTGGTTAACTTATGCTACACTTTATTTGTTAAAGAATATTTACACAGAATGTATGAACTCTATCGCAGTCAGAATAAGAAGAGATCAAAATATAAAATTATATAATTAGACAACCTAATTACTAATTATTACATAGGGTTTGGTACATAGTAAATAATAAGCTACCTGCTACTTATTAATAAATAATATTAAGTGTATAAGTACTGTGTGCGTAATCATTATCAGTGTTTATGAACTCAACTACTTCTAATGCGCTTAGAGCTAGTTTGAGTGAATTGCATTAAACTTGTAATTGTTATGTACTCGAAACTATATTATGTATAGTTTCGTAGTGCAGTAAAAGTACTGATAATGATTACCGCCACATCACTCCCCCTTGGGAAAAAAAATTTTGCAAAAATTTTATAAATTTAACTTGTTTGTGTTCCAATAGAAATGTTGAAGTTTTTACAATGTTTTGAAAAGAAAAAAAAAAAAAAATGAGAATAAGCGTACGTTAAAAGCAAATTTACAACTGAAATGTTACTTTACGTTTTGTTTCTGATCTTGTGACTGGACAAGAAATGGTAGTATCTGGACTTAACAAAAAGGCGGGCTTTAATCTATCGATGTTAATGAACTCTTCCTTTCCATTCATTAATATTTTGAAAACTTTGTCCTGTCTTGATAAAACTTCATGTGGACCAGTGTATGGCGTATTTAAACTACTTTTATAAAAATTATCTTTGACGAAAACATGTGAACAAGTGTGAATGTCTTGTGGTACAAAAATGCTTTTTTGTTTTCTTGTTCGCAAAGAATGAGGAACAATACATAATCTTAGATGCCAAAACAATGCCGAAATGAGAAAGCAAAAATCCAACAAAAGTGGAGCAGGTGTAGATGAAATATATGTGTCCAACTGCAGATTTTTCAAAGCGTTAAGTTTTTTAACTCAGACTACTAAAAATTCGCAAACCTCATCCAATTTGCAAGTAAATAAAAACTAAATTTATTTTTCATACATACATACATAATTTTATTTCAAAAGAATTTGTATTTTCAATATGAAAATATTAAATTAATTTAAAAACGAAGTAATTTTATGCTTAACTGCAATTTCATATAAATGTGCAATATTGTGTTAATATTATTGTTTTTAATGAGATAGCTGTTTTGTATGAAAATATTCACCTTAATTTCAGATCTGTACTTAGTTGTTCGCTATTTTATCAGATTTGTTCTAGAATTTCAAATACTTGAATATAGTGGACAGTTTCTTTAGGTTATCGTACAAAATGTCTTTACTCAGTTTCTAAACTTTATGTTTGGTATTGTTTACCTCAGTCTTAACTAATTAATGGACATTAATAAATTTTGTTTAATCTCTCTATCGTGTCCACGTACTTTTAGAAGTGTCGCCAAGTAAAATAGGAGGCATTGTAAGTACATATTTATCTAGAATCTGCAATTAAATGGTAGCATGATGCCTAATCAAATAGAAAGTCAATACAGATATAAGTATAGGAATATGTTATCATTTTTTGTCGTAGAGCATGTATCTAGAAGATATGTGTATGTTAATATGAACATTTTTGTTTTTTCTTATACTCTAAACTAAACATTTTAAAACAACATATAGGATCTCTTCTACAATCCGCAGAGCAATAGTGGATATTTAGCGTTTTCTCTGAAATACGCTAATCATAAATTAGCAAAAATTTCTGAATCAACACCATCGAAAAAAAGAAAAACTGCTCTTGAAACCGTTGAAACAATCACGAGCAGTGCTTGTGAATTGTCTCAAGAAGACAAAGAATTTTTTTTGCATTGTTCAGTGATAGAAAAAGAAGAAGCAAAAAAATAAAACTGCAAAAAATTTTTGAAGCACGAAATAATATGTTAGCAGAACCCCTAACTTTTTATGACACATTTCCATTTTTTTATTACACCGCCGAATTAGTGTTTCATTACTCTTCCTTGAGATATCCAGGAAAATCAGAATGCCTCGCTTTGCGTCGTTTCGTTTTGCGTTTTTTCGAAGTTGCGTCGCTGCTGAACTAGTACTAATTTTCACTGTGCGTCGTTAGATTTTCGAAGTTGCGTTGTTTTGGGTTCGAGTCTTAAATTGTTTTTTGAAATTTTCAGCGGAAGGAGTTTTAAAGTGTCCCAGGCGGTAGCTTCGAATATCAATTGCTACAAGGAAATTTATTTTACGTTGAAAAAAAAAGCTGTTTAGCAAACATTAAACACATTTTTTGTGAAAGAAAGCCGACTTACGACAACAGCCACTATGAAATCATCAGACAGACATCAGACAAGAGATCAGACATCTCTTCAATAATTGAATTTGTTTTTTTTTTCTTTTTTTTGTTTTTGTTTTTTTCATGTATGTAATAACATTTCATATTATTTTTGTTTTTTAAATGTTTACTTTGTTCAATTTTCTTTTTAAAAAGTAATATATTCGTAACCCTGGAACCTATCTTCGATCTTTACATTGTTTGCTATAGAAAATCATTATTCACTTTGCGTCGTGGTTTTTTGGTACGTAACCAGGACGCAAAGTGAGGTATTGGTGTACTCAATACAACGGACTAATTACTTACAGCCCTAGCAATATGTATTCAATGTGCATACAAACATATAGAACAAATAAGTTTATCAATATTCAATACAAGGGGATAGTTTGTTTATGGCTCTAAAAAAAAAAATTCTCTAATCATTTTCAGTATATTTTCAATCATACACATTTTTTTTTTATTTTTTAATTTATATGTAAAAATTGGTATGACAGGGACCATCGAGGTTGTGGCTCGAATAATTGTTTTTTGTTGCATGTCGCTTGAGTTTATTTTTCTCAGCAACAAAAGGGGTATTGAGTGTATTATCGTATACATACTTATAGTTATAGTTATATAGTGATAATGCTTGGATCTTGTTTGATAATACACAGGAGAAGAAATGTTGTATCCTTGTAAATTTTCTCTCGGGGTTCATACACTGTAATTCAGAAAATGTTTCTTGCAGCATGTATAATGTATGAAACGTATTATATTGGACTGATATTAAATTTCGGGGTCAAGTAAATTGTGGTCCCAAAGGTTTGTATTTGTTGTACTTGCTATATATACAACACGGTGGAGTTGTAAGAGTATGCACATAAATAGACAATGTACGTGTGCACTATGTACAATACATATACAGTATTGTACGTTTCCTGTAGAAAAATATCTATTACCTGTACGTACTATATGTATGCATATTCTATTATTTGCACTATTATAAAAATAATATAATAATGTAACATTTTCTTTATATACGTATATATGTATGTATTAATACACACATAAATTAAACTACCATCACATCTACTTTATATTCTTTGAATATATACGTATGTTTGTATATTTAATATTTATATTCATATACCTGTCCAAATAATATGTTTATTTAAAGAAAATGTATGTAAATAAAATACGATGTAATACATGAATATAAATATATTAAAATGTAACAGCCAAATTTTAAATTTAAATTTGCAGCGGAATTTTAATATACAGCGGAATACATATGTATACTTGAATTGAGGAAATGTACCCTAAAATTATTAGACTCTAATTAATTATACTTCATACACTAAATTGATGCAATTAAAGACTTATGGAAATGACATCAAATATTACCACTTTACATCGCTGTATATTGATACATATTTAAAAAATTCATCTCGTATTATAGTATATGATAACTTTACAGATTGTGGTAACACTACTCGTAGATCTTAAGAACACATATACTCCTATAAGATCTTAACTGCTTCGAATTAGTGTATGGATTGTAGTAATTAGTACATTTGTTTATAAACACAATTAAATTCTTTTTGTTTTTCAAATATAAGAGAATTTAAATTTAAAGAAACAAATCCGTTGAAATTAGTTTGTTTATTATTATTCAATTTGAATTTATTACAGTTGTGATTTGTGAAGTGCGGGTGCATTAAAAATCGTTCTTATTTTCATTTTATTTAATTCGTATTTCATTAAATTTTTCACATTTTTCTTTCTACAATAAATAAATTATAACAGTATGAATACGGTCGATAGTTTATTAGAAAAACCTTTTTATTATTAGATATTATATATGTGCATAATGCATATTATTTTTATTAGATAAAAATCGACATGCATTAAATCATGTCATGGACATTATTAAATTTTGTGGTGCACACAATTTACCTCTTCGTGGACACGATGAAAAAAGCACCAGTTTAAATTGAGGAGTGCTTTTAGACATGGTTTCATACACCAGGTCTATTGATAATAATTGGATCAATTTTTTAAAAGTATACAATTTATTACATTGTTTTGAATTAATTCAATGTGAGTCATAGGATTCATCCACTTTACGTGAAGCTACCGGCCATTTAAATTTTCTTAAAGACGATGAATGTAATTTCTTCCTTGAATTGTTCTTTAAAATTTTTCCACATGTTAATATTTTATTCAACATATTGCAATCTCGCAATACAGATGGTATAACTCGTCATCTGTGCATTCAAATAAAAGAGCTCGCACTTCAACTTCTAATCTCAACATTATCGGGAAAGAAATTTGTGATATAATTATCATTCAAATAAAAGAAAGATTTAATAACTTTGACAAATTTGCTCTTTTGATATTATAAATCCAAATAAATTTTCTAGTTTTTCTAATGCTTTCCCGGAAAAAAATAAAAACTATTGTGAAGTTTTATCCCTTTATTGAATATGAAATGCTTAAAAATGAATTATCAGTGTTATATTTAAACACAATGTTTCAAAAAATGACTTCAGTTTTAGAACTTTTTGCTTTTTTAAGAGATAATAATTTAACATCGTCTTTTATTCAAATCACTAAACATCTTGAAATTATTTTAACAAGTCCGGTTACAACAACTGAATCAGAAAGAGCATTCAGTATTTTGAAAAATATTAAAACATATAAATCAAGTACTATAGGTCAAAGTCGTTTAAACTCATTAGCTGTTTTATCAATATTTAAAGTTAAAATTTCTGAAATTTCCAATTTTATTGCGAAAGTGATTGATTTATTTGCATCACAGAAAAATAGGCGCGCTGAATATTTATACAAATAATAAATTTATTGTTTTATTTCATTTTATTTAGTTTGTAAAGTTTTTTTATTTTTACTTATATTATTTGAATTTTCGTTTTGTTTTATAAAGTACATTATTTTTTTTTATTGTTCAATTTTTTTGTGTTAAATTGTGTTCGTGCTCGTACGTTAAAGTGAAAAAAGTGTTATAAATAGGTCTGAAAAATTTTATAAAATTAATACAAGTTAAAATTATAATATACGGATTTGTTTCCTTGTTTTTCTTTTCTTAATGTACGTAATTTTAATAAAACTTTTTAAAGAAACCGATCACTAAAAATCGTATCGCTCTATATGTGGTACCTCTTGGGTGGAGTGGAAACCCGTGGGCAAAATATTCCACCATACAAGTCCAGTGTTTAAACATGTATATCATATCATGTATGTATATACTTCATTTAAAATAAAAATTTTGTCTAGTTTATCTTTATTACACTTTTCGTTATCGTTATTTTCGTTTACAAAGTACAAAAATCTAGTAGAAATATTAGGAATAAAATTAAACAAAAAAGTCGCTTTCAATGAACGAAAACAGTTAAAAGGCAAGTCATTTTTATACAGCATATAAAATATATATAACAAAACAAATTTATATTTACATATTTATTAGTGATTATATTTTTAAGAAGTACAACTTGTAGAAAAATTTTACTGTACTGTACCTAATGACATTTTGACCATTTTGTCTTTATGATTAGTGACTTAAGTCATATGATTCAACCTTGTTTGTAAAAGACAACTGTTATTGGTACTATATTGTAGGTATAATGTATGAGTAGGTATTGTTAAATTGTAATAGTACTGTAATTAAAATAAAAAAGAAAGGTAAATGTATATGTGGTAGTAATGGTAAAGAATATTCGAGAAGCAAATTTAGACGATAATAAAAGAAGAAAAAATATGTACATAGAGTTAGTTTGAATTAGGTCACACCGCAAGCAGTTGGAAATAAAGTGTAAAATGTGTGATATTAAGAAAACCTCGTGTTTTATTTAAAGTAGAATAAACTTAAAAAAATTGTGCTGGTTTTATTGGAGAAAAGAATTTCATATATATTGCGTTTATTTTGGGGATAAAGCCCCCTATAAACTCAAATTTAGAAAGAAAGTAGTATTTTCGTTCATGTATTTTTCTTTGAAAACCAGTTTTCTTTTTGCATTTAGAAGCAAAAATAACAAACAACAAAAATCATAACAATCATCACATTATTAAGAATAATATACGGTATATTAACATACACGTGATTTATATGCTCTGTAAGAATATCGTATGTATAATATGACATGATCATATACATATATGTATGTATTAAAAAGACTAAGGATCTTAAAAACATACATACATATGATATAGTATACGCATATCATACATAGTATGCATGTACGTTTTATACATACTAAAACAAAAGCGATTTGCATATACATTTACATATGTACATGCTTTATGTTTTAAGCATAGACTAATACAGATTGTTCATCCTTAAGTAAATTCTGGAGCTGTGAAAAATTTTGCAGAAAAAAAATCAGGAAAAATGAAAATTTAAAGCTTATAACGAAGTTATATTTTACCACCTGTGGAATACAAATTAGAATAAAGAATAAAAACAAGGAAAAATAAAAATAGGAAAATGTTTGCCTGCGACAGGGTTCGAACCCAGCCACCTTGCATGGTAGACCGAAGCCCAGCTTCCGAATCAGGCCCGATGTGAAGTAACCATGCGCTGGGAACTTATAATAGGAAGTTAATTCGAAAAACTTAAGTTGAATATATAAGGTATATAAGAAAAATAATTAACAACCCTATATACATATGACATATTTTTCAAGGCATATAATTCGCTGCCATATTTAAAATTAGAAGTTGATGCATTTTCGTCGATTTCAACATCGGCAGCAGCACTGTCGTTTGTACTACTTTAGTACTATTTATACTACTTTTAACAATTATATACTACCATACTACTCCTTTCAATTTCGTACTACTATTTTGTAATGGTTATATAAAACATAAAATTATAGGAAATAACTAAAATACTACGATTCGCAAATTTTAAATTACACATATTTTTCAATTAAATCTACTACAATTTTCTATTACTTGCTTTTTCTACTACGTTGGTCTGATTTAGTCAGTTGTCAATTGTCATTTCAGTTGTCACTTTTTTATATTTTAGAGTATGTTCTTTGTTCTTTGCTTTGTGTTTTAAACATGGTTGGGCGCGTAAACTATTTACAGCGTTTACAACCACAATTTACACGTAAAAACAACGTACGTAAAGAGTTTTTCTGTTTACCGTAAAGACGTAAAGAGTGTAAACGTAAACAAATTTATTAAAAATTAAATTTTATTCATAAAAATAAAAAAAAAACAACATATTTTGTTTAACATTAACTTCAATATTTATTTTGTGAATAAAAATTATAAAAAGTGTACATAAGTTTGGTATTTTCAAAGATCAAAATCACCCGACTTATGTTTTTTTAATCTGTTAATTTTTAAAAGTGACAGACAATTTACACACAGCTGTTTTATTTTTATGCATTTACGTCTATTTACGCTATTTACGCAGTCTTTACGGTATTTACACTCTTTACTCTCTTTACCAAGTAAACGTAAACTCCGGCTGTTTACGCGTAAATGCCCAACCCTGGTTTTAAAATTACTTCGTTATTCCATCTTTGATTGTAACTAAGATTGTTTTTGATAAAAATCGGAAATGGACAGGTAGGTTGCGTCATTGTAAAAAAGTGAGTTTTTGAGTCTTGACTTGAATTTATTTTTGCTTTACAGTGATATAAGCAATGAATATCCAGTGTTATTGTGTTTTAAAAAAAATTAATTTTTTAGATACGTAATCAGGAAAAATAAAGCATATAATTCTTCTGAATCTGAAAACACAGCATCTACTGGCTCAACTGTTCCTTCTTCTTCGACCACATCTATAAGCTCAACTGTTTCTTCTTTTTTGACCACTTATCAGCAAAAAGAAGAAGAAATTATTATTGATAACACTAATAAGGAAATAGACATGAATCCAGTCGAAACTATTTTTTTATCTGATTCAAAAATTCAAACATTGAAGAAAAACCACCGCGAGCAACATTTTCGATCTGAATGGGCGAAATTATTTACATGGATTGAAGAAAAGGAAGGTAAACCATATTGTGCAACATGTAGTGTTTAACTAACAAATAACAAACCGAATTTCATTCGCCATGGAGACTCTAATCGTCACAAAAAAAAGTAAATGCCTTAAAAAAACAACCAAAAATTGAAACTAAGAAAGATGAGTTTAATTCGCTCTTACGACAAGTAAAAATAGCCGAAATAAAAATCATTCTTTTTATATTGCAACAAAATTTGCCTTTCATGATAATTTCTACATTAGTGGAATTAATAAAGTGTGTGGCTGTAGATTCTCAAATAGTTTAACACTTAAAAATAGGGAAAACAAAGGCCACCGAAACAACCAAAACTATTTTGTTAGAGGAAGCAAATTTAAATTTAAGTGAAATACTTAGTAAACAAAAGTTTTCCATAATTATTGATGAAAGCACAGATGTAAGTTCAACTAAAAGTTTGGTGCTTTTAACAAGGTATTTTGATTTTACCGTTAATAACGTCAGAGATCGATTTCTAGCACTAATTGAACTTAAAAATTCAGATGCCGAATCTATTTTCAATTGCATTAGAAAATGTTTTGCTGATTTAAAAATATCACTGAAGAATTGTATTGGCTTAGCCAGTGATAATGCCTCAGTAATGACAGGTAGAAAAAGCGGTGTGAAGGCATTATTTTTAAAAGAAAATCCATTTTTATTCACAATGGGATGTATGTGTCATTCCTTACATTTGTGTTTTTCGGAATTTCAAATGCAATCTGTTCGCATTCATGCGTTGCTGCCAATGGTCAAAACTAATAAAACATTACAATCTTGAGCAATTTTATTAAAAGAGAATATATTTTGGGCGAAAATATTCAACAAATTAATTTTAGTGATAATAAATATTTCAAAGAAATAAAAGATGTCTATGTTGGAGGGAAAGCAGAACTGTTTCTAGCTTCAGAAAATTTTTCTGAAGTGGAAAAAGTAGAACTAAAGAAATGTTGTAAAAATTATTACAGAATTTTATGTGAACAAATTTCAAATAGGATTAACTTTGATGACAAAATACTGAATTCTATTCAAGGAATCAATCCATTGAACCTAAGTGAAAGCATTACTCCTTTGATTGCTGCAATGCCAAATCTAGTTAAAAAGGACGATATTGAAGAACTAGACGCAGAATGGAGAATAATGTTAAACCAAACCATTGTGTCAAAAACATTGGAATTGGAGGAATGCTTTTAATGAAGAGCTATTTCCAAGGTTGAAGGATTTTGTTTCTTCTTTACTAAGTTTACCTCACAGTTCGGCAGCTGCTGAAAGAGCATTTTCAATGTTGTCGTTGATAAGAGATAAAAAAAAAAGAAATTCTTTGGATATTACAACTGTAAGTGCAATAATGATGTGCAAGGAATTTTTGTATGTGGTGACAAAGTGGATGCCGCCAAAGCCAATTTTACAGAAATATAACAAAAATATTTCTTATAAATAGAAGAAGAGATTAGTTTTTTTTTGTTTTTGTTTTTTGAATTTTTGAAAGATTAAAGAGGCTGAATTATTTTTATTTAATTTTGATTTATTTTATGTGTAATAATTTTATCTAAAGAATATTAGTTTCACACTTGAATAAAAAACAGTATTGAAATCTTTGTGTTTATTTTATATTTTTGAAAAAATTAATTTATTCATGATAATGATTTTAATAATCAAAACTAATTGTTTTTATTGTTTACTTGAAAGACTAGTCATTCTTGTACTACTTTTATCTGCTGAATGGTACTACTTAATTAAATTTCAAAACGACAGCGCTTATCGGCAGTCAGATCGACTTGTGTGAGTAGGTTTAAAGCTTATATATTTTTATAAGTTCGCTCAAAACAAGGCTGACTCTATAGGGATTCGCTGATTATAAGTAGTATTGTTGTATAAAAAAATATCAAATTGTAACACACTTTGATAATAAATAAGATGAATCAATTAAATGTAAAATCAAAATTTACGCAAAAATATCCATGAATAAAAGATTTCAAAATAAATTAATAAACAAAATTAAATTGGCTTGCCAATTGGTAAATCATTTCCTATTCTAATTAAAAATCATGTTACCGAAATTATTGCAAAATAATCCAGATGTTTAAAATAATGTAAACTGCTATACGGAAAACAAAAAGTATATCACAGTACTCATGTTACACATAACTATGTATGTTAAATAAATCAGAACAAGGTGATATTTGATTTGATAATTCATTCATAAGTCGGTCAGTCAAATATTACATATTATGTTAAGACAATTGTGTCAAAAACAAAAATAATAACTGTGTAACAATAACATATGGTAAATGCATATAGGAAAAATACAGAGTGTTAAGCAATTAAACTTTAAGCATTTAAATACAATATAGAGCCATATGTAATATTGAAGACAAGACATAAAAGAAATACAATTACTGTCTTCATAATAGGAAGTAAGACAATAAGAATAGAAAATGATTACGCCAATCTTCCCTACTATTGGCAAGGCCGAAATATTAAATTAATGTAACGTAAAAATAGTCTTTTGAAATAAGGAACTATGTTTTATCAGTTAAACTAAATGGAGTAGGGAAAATTGATAATTGTATTTATTGATGAATAATTACGATTATCAGTGAGTTATAATTTGGATTTGGAATAGTAGTCATATAGTAATTTACCGCGTATCTTTGATTGTATAATTAATTTCAACTTAGATTCTTTTTACATAAATAAATCTTAGAGGAATTACATAAAGTATTGTCAAATAAATATTCTACATTCTCAAATTCTAAGTTTGGGTTCGGTCGGTTATCAAAAGTAAATTTTAAATATCAAAGAATGTTTACGTTCGTTATATTGTAAGTAAATAAGTGTTTGTGAAATAAAGTTTTAAAAATAAAGGAACAGTATTGTTAATTATTAAACCTGAATAAACTACACAGATTTGGGAGACGTATTCTTCCAACTCATGTTATACATATAAGGAGAGAAAATAGCCACGACGAAAATCCATTCATAAAAGAATTTACAAGAAAAACTCTTATATATACATATATAACGTAATTTGGCGCAGCCGGTAAACCGTGTCAAGATAAACACGTTAAACGCTAACATTCGGTAGAGTTAAATTTTTGCTGCGTAACAATAATTTGGCGCAGCCGGAAAACGTTTTGAAATAAAACATTGTAAACGCTTCCATTATAGTCTTGTGAAACGATATTTTAACTGTGCTGTGTAAAGATAATTTAGCGCAGCCGTCAAATTTTTGTGTAAAACGAAAATAAATAAAGTGTTTTAATAAAAATTTGTGAAAAAATAATAATAAATTCATAAAAAAAAGATATTATTATAGTAAAATTAATTCAGCAAATTAAGTACAATAATAATAAACTAATTCAGCAAAATAATTCAGAAAATTAATCATTTAAAATTAATAAAAATCAGTAACGTTTTAAATACATTAATTAAATTCGGCACAGTTTTGAAATTAATTTCAGAAATAAAAATAAAATCAGTTTTTGAAATAAAATTCAATTTGACACAAATAATATTTATTGAATTGAAAAAATTATTTATGCTGATAAATACGTGTATTAATAAAACTTTAATGTGATAATTTAAAATTTTTGAAAATAAAAATTTTAGAAAAAATTAAAGTATATGTCGACTAGTCAAACGAGTTCAACACCTTTTAAAGAACAAAAAAGGAAAGTGAGATTCGAAAAAAAAGTAAATTCATTCACTTTTGAAAATCTCAGTCCAGTATTTAGTGCAAGTGAAACATCTGAAGGAAGCAGCGATCCAGCACCATTAAATCATCAATCACCAAGTGAAGACAACACACTGGATACCAGCAATACAAATACACCTCCTCAAGCAGCATCAACATCGGCAGCGGGTAAGTCACGAAAAAATATTCACCCAAGTATAGCATTAACAAGAGAAGAGGAAAAGCAACTGTTGCATTTTATTCAGCTAAGATCAGGCACACGAGTTTATAAGCCTAGGACATCATTAGGTACAACAGAAGGTTCAGAAAAAGAAAGTGAAGGAAATAATTTTAGTTCTGAAGAATTTACTACAAAATTAGATAAAATTTTAAAAATGTCAGGCATAGATACAGAAGATGTAGGTGCAGAAGTAAATACTTTTGTAAAATGTTATGAAAGTATGTATAGATGTTTAGATAAAGAAGCAGATAAAGAATAATTTTTTCAAATGCTTCCAATTAAATGCAGAGGTAGAGCAGCTAGACTTTAGACGGTAAATGTTGTGAAACGTTTGACTCAATAAAATCTATTCTACATAACACATTAGTTAATGACAAATCATACCTAACACTATTAAATGAATTAAGAATGATTAGGCAGCTTCCAGGTGAATCTGTAAGAAATTTGGTAGTCGGGTACAAAAACTATTAAATACGTGTGAAAAGAAAGCGGAAGAGCGTCACAAAAATGACAACGCCGCAGTAAAAGCAGATTTACTGGAAATTGCTGCATTTTCGTTTAGAACAGGATTGATAAATCCTACATACAGACTACTAGCGGCTAACGACAACAGGACAGACTTAAAAAAAATTATAAATAAATTAGAAAGAATTGAATTAACAGATATTCAATCCACAAACACATGTAATGAATATCAAAATATACAAAGATCACAAAATACACAAAATACAAGAACATTTAATTTATCACAAACACACAATAGCGAACAAATACATAATAATTATCATAACGACAATTTTATTTATAACAATATAAAAATTTAACGTGCAAAAGGGGCAATGTCCACCCAACATTCATTATCAATATCAAAAAACTTTCAATAATAATAATAATAATAACCGAAATTTTTCAAATTCAAGTCCACGGTTTAATAACAACAATAACAATTATAACTCCAGTTATGGAAATAAAAATTTCCCTAACTTTAAACATCAAAATAATAATCAAAGATACGAAATAAAAGTTTATAATTTTTGGTGGTAAAAATAATCATATATTTGATGAATGTAGAATCAGAAAATCGACACCGTTTTGTATAAATTGCAAAATGTATGGACATGCAATACAGCAGTGTCAAGACAGTAAATATGATTTAAGATCGGAAAAATACATACAAAATAATAATAGTAAAAATGAGCATAGGAATAAAATTATCGAAATAAAATGTAATTTCTGTCAAAGGCAAGGGCATATTATGAAAGATTGTAACACTAAAAAATTGTGGGACAATCAAAATAAAAATCAGGGAAACTAAAAAGGGGCTGTCACCCAGCCAAAGAAAATGAAAAGAGTGAGTGTCAGCCCCAAAATTTAAATAAAAAATTAGAAAAATTTGTAGTAAAATTACCAGTAGATATAAGTATAAGAGATAAAACTGAATTATTAATAGATACAGGCGCGGAGATAAGTTTATTAAAGAAAAATATATTAAAAGATGATATAAAAATTAATACAAAAAAAAAAAAAAATTGAAAATAAATACGGTTTGCGGACAAGGTGAAACAATAGGTACTTGTACTGCTAAACTTGAACTTGAAAATCCAAAGAGATGCGATTTTCAAATTATAAAAGATGTGAACAATATCGAAGAAGATGGTATATTAGGATTTGATTTTTGATCACAAAATTGTGTAATTGATGGGCCAAATAAACAGTTACGTTCAGTGGTGTTGTCGAGCCGGAACGCTCCGGAACGTCGTTTCGGTACTTTATTTTTGGACAGGAACGCGTTCCGGAACTAAAGATGATTTCTGATAAGGAGAATTGGCTGACGTATTGAAAAAAAAATTAAAAAGAATTGCTGATTTTTTTTTCTAATTTTTGACGAATTTTTATATATATTATTATAAACAAGGGTTTGAATCGAACCCGAACCGGAACAAAAACCGGAACGAACCGGCTTGTTTTTCCGAACCGTGAACCGGAGTCCGGAACGTTTTTTTTGCTGCTGAACCGGAACTCGAACCGAAGCGAAACAAATACGTGAACCGGTTTTTGAACTTGTTCAAAGGGAATTAAACTTTATTTATAATAAACATTAGAAAAAAAATATAAAATTTTAAAAAAGTAAAGATTTCATACATAAATTTTAATGCAAGCGGCCCACGGACCGTACGTTACTCATCCCTGGTATAGTTTATTGCCATACCCAAATGGGCCTGCGGCTAATGTAAAGAATTTTTATTATACATTTGCTGTGAACTAGAATTTCCAGATGTTGGTTTCCAGTATTGGTAGATGTTTTAAACTTTATTAGTTTATTACAGTGATGCTAAGAAAAACGCCGACAAACGTACCGATTTTCATCTGAAATGTGCATTGCTGGGAAATTCCCATCTTTGTAGTTTTTACATTTCCCACCCTTAGTGTAAGAATTTGAGTATTTAAAACCATTTTTTTAATCAGTGTCAAACCATCTTTGCGACAGCACATTTATAGAAAGTGGAAGTTTTAGTTAGTGAATAAGTGGCACACAAAACTATTGTATGCATTAAAACCTTTATTACATACAATGTAATAATAAGATTAATAAGTACTACTGTTAGCAAAATATTCTATGCACGCTACCTAAGTCAAAGTGTCGATTAAAAAGTTTTAGTTTCAATTTCGCATATTTCTAAGAACCTCTCGCTACAAGATTACGTGTGCGCTACATATATGTATGTAGTAGTTGCATTTTTCTATAATCTTTAATCTAATAAACTAAAAGTGTAAGTATATTTCATTTTCATTATTAATAAGAAACTATTTTATTAAAAAGATTTTATTAAAAAGAAACTAAAAACTAGTAGCGAAGATGAGTCAATGACCCAGGAAAATGCAACATTGAGCCAAGTATCCAACACCAACTTCAACACTGATCAACTGAAATCTGTTCAACTTGCAGCCATAGCATCAACGTCAACGTCAACAAGTACTCATAAGGATAACGATTCTGACGAAGTCTCGTGGCCTAATATTTGGAGTGCGGAAATGTGGTTAGAAAAGAAAAGAGTTTCCTTGGTTACTTTCCGAATCCGAAAAATTAGGTTGCTCTTTTTGTAACAAAATACAGCACTTAGGGGTATCTAAAACCCGTGGTGTAAATATTTCAAAGGAATGGAGTTCCACATCCGTTTCTTACTACGGTAAAGATAAAAAATCGCAGTTAACGTCATTAGGAAAAAAAATTTTTGAACACGCGAAAACAACAGCGCACATTAATTCAGAAAAAATTTTAAACAGCGAACAGCATCAGCCAATAGAAAATGTAATAGACAATTTAAATAAGGCGTCTATTAAGAGCACGTCTTTAGTATTTAGAACTGCTTATTATTTAGCCAAACACGACCGACCATTTTAAGATTATTATAATTTATTGCAACTGCAAGAATTAAATGGAACAATTTTGGCACCTGGTTTACGGTCCAGATATACCTGCACAAATATAATTAATCACATATCCAAAAATATGAAATTAAGAATTTGTTCAGAAATTATTAAAACAAATGGAAAAATTTCGATTCTCATTGATGAATCTACAACATTAAGTAAAAAATGTACTCTAATTATATTTTTAATATTCGAAATAAATAAAATCAGCGAACCACGATTCCTTTTTTTTTGATTTAATAGAATTGTCCGATCAAACAGCATCCACCATTACAGAATACCTTTTAAATAATTTGGAAAAATATGGCTTCGACGAGAATTATTTGAAACAAAATTTAATTGCATTTACCAGTGATGGAGCAAGTGTAATGTTAGGAAAAAAGTCAGGAGTGGCTACAAAATTATTGAATAAATTTCAAAAAATATTCACGTGGCACTGTTTAAATCATCGTCTGGAGCTCTCTGTTAACGATGCTGTCGCGGAAGTAAATGGTATTAACCATTTTCACATATTTATGGATAAATTATACACCATTTATCATCAATCTCCTAAGAATCAACGCGAACTAGAATCATGCGCGGAAAATTTGGGAGAAGAAATTAAAAAAATAGGACGTGCTTGAGGAATACGGTGGATAGCTAGTTCATTCAGAACTGTTAATGCAGTTTGGCAAAATTTAAAATCTCTTGCTGAACATTTTCATCAAGCCGCAACTGATGAAACTCGTTCAAAAACTGGGCAGAGTGTATACATTGGTCTTAAAAAATATATCATGTCTAAACAGTTTATAATTAACTTGGCATTAATGTATGACGTTTTGTATGAACTTTCCACCTTGTCTGAAGCGTTACAGAACAGAAGTGTAACGATAGTATATGCGGACAAACTAATCCGCCGAACTATTCGCTATTTGGAATCACTAAAAGACGTTAAAAAAGAAAACAAACTCATAGAAGCATCAGAGGCTGTTCAAGTGATGAAATTAGGAACATTAATTTTAACAGATAATAAAAAAATTACTATTATTAACAGAAATCAATTCCTTGTAAGTCTCATTAATAATATGACTAGAAGACTACACACAGAAAATGATTTGATAAGTGAATTTCGAGTACTAGATCCAACGGAGTGGCCAGCAGATATTGAAATTTGCTATGGAGAAAATGAAATCCAGTCATTATGCACCAGATTTAATTACCAAGATAAAAATATATGTGTATGAATAAAAAAATATTTTAATGTGGTACAATTGAAAACATTTTTTGAAAAAGACAATTTGAAATAATTTATATTATATGTCGAGTGGACAAACAAGTTCAACACCATTCAAGGATTAGAAAAGGAAAGTGAGATTCGTGGAAAAAGTTGATTCCTTCACATTTGAAAATTTAAGTCCAGAAGAAAGCAACGATTTGGTGCCAATACAACAACAACAACAATCAACAAGTGAAGATATCGCACTGGAGAATAACAGCAACAAATTTTCCCCACCAGCAGCATCCACATTAACGGTAAGTCACGAAAAATTATCCACCCGAGTGTATCATTAACAAGAGAAGAGGAAAAACACGTATTACACTACATTCAGCTAAGGTCAGGTACACGAGTTTACAAACCAAGAACATCGTTAGGTACAACAGAAAGTGAAGAAAATCAGGGTGAAGAAAATATTTTTAGTTTTTCAGAAGAATTTACAAAAGAGTTAGATAAAATATTCAGAATGGCAAATATCGAATTACAGTTAATCAATTGTTAAATAATGTACTTGTATTAAGAACTGAAGATACAGATGCCGTCAGCATAGAAGTAAATACGGTAAGAGTTCCTTTTAGGACCCACCACTGATTTTTATGAAACTTTACACACTGATTCTACTCAGCGAGCACAATCTAAAAAAAAGGTCATTTCAAGGTCAAAAAATTGAAAGAAAATCTCAAAAATTTTCAGGAAACTTCGAATTACTCAGAATATTATTTTCCAATTTCAGAGTTAAAACACCCTGATACGCGACAACTTTTTGCACAATGAGCACAAAATTTTCCCTACAAAAATTATACAGGGTGACTCAAACACTATATTTTATATATACATATATTTTATATATACATATATTATATATATATACACACTACATACATGTATGTATGTACATACATTTGTAAATATATATATATATATATATGTATATATGTATATATATATATATATATCTATATATATATATATATATGTATATATATAGTATATATGTGTATATGTATATAATATTTGTATTATATCGTGAACATATAATATATAGTATGTACATATTATATATTATGTACTTATATATACATACATATATACATATATATGTTAAGTATTTATATAATTAAAAACTTTACAATTTTATTAAATAATAACAAAAACAATATATTGCTATCAAATAATAAGAAAAATATAATTTTGTGTACACAATTTGATGAAATTTGTTCTTGTTATGCATTTTTCAAAACTTAATAACAAAAAAATGACAGTAGCTAGAACGTTCGTATAAAACCAAAGCTTCTAAAAAAGGTTGGGAGATCTTATATTTGCTCACACGAAATAAAACTACACAATTGTCACATTTTCCCAAATTTTTTACTTTTAACTCGAATAACTCACGAACAATTAGGCGTACAGTTTTAACTAATACATTGAGCTGACAGCTCGAAACGTATTTTATAAAACAAACCCATAATTTTTCAACGCCCTCTAGTAGCGACATAAGACCGATTCGCGCCACGAGACCAGCACCATTCAACTGGACTCATCGAGTATAGTGTGTGTACTAATTTTCATAAAAATTGGTGGTGGGTCCTAAAAAAAACTTCAGCCATAAATACAGATATTAAATGCGATGAAAATATGTACAAATGCTTAGCGAAAGATGAAGATAAAGACTTATTTTTTGCAATGTTACCAGTTAAATTTAGGGGTAGAGCTGCTAGGTTATTAGATGGTATAATTTGTCCAAAATTGGATCAATTAAAAACAATTTTACATAATACGTTAGTATATAATAAATCATATCTTACATTATTAAATGACTTAAGCATGGTACGGCAAATTCCTGGCGAATCGGGCAAAACATTTGGCACTAGGGTTCAAAAAATTTTAAAATCGTGTGAAAAGAAAGCTGAAGAACGGCATACAGATGATAACGATGCTGTGAAAACAGATTTACAAGAAATTGCCGCATTTTCATTCAGAACGGGTCTAATTATCCCGCATATAGATTATTAGCAGCAAATGAAGATAAAAGTAGTTTAAAAGATATAATTACAAAATTAGAAAACATAGAATTAACAGATATTCAGTCTACAAATACAATGAATGAATCTCAAAATTTACACAATAATACAACATTAAATACACCATATACACAAACATTAAATACACACTATAGTAATTCAGCACGTGAAAATATTATTAATGAAATACCATTTAACAATATTAAGAGGAATAATTATAATAATAATAGTGCAAAGTTTAGAACACAGATGGCGCAAGTGCCACAGGTTAATTACACAAATAAAGAACAAAGAAATTTTAATTACAACAATAACCGAAATTTCCCTAATTCAAATCGACGATTTAATAACAACAACAATTATAACTTCCGTTACGAAAATCGAAATTTCTCTAACTTTAAACAACCAAATAATCAAAGACCAGAATTCAAGATTTGTAATTTCTGCGGTAAGAACAATCATACTTTTAAAGAACGTCGAATAAGAAAATCTACACCCTTTTGTTTAAATTGTAAAATGTACGGAAATGAAACACATAACTGTAAAGAAAAAAATAGTAATTCAAGATCAATAACATTGTACAAAGGAATGGGTTTAATAATATTAATAGCAACAATAATAATGCAAAATATGAAAGTAAAAATAAAAATTCTGAAATAAAATGTAATTTTTGTCAGAGATTTGGGCATATGATGAAGGATTGTAACGTTGTGGGACAATCAGAATAAAAATTAGGGACACTAGAAAAGGGTTGTCACCCAGGCAGAGAAAATGAACATAACGAGTGCCAGCCCCAAAAACTTATGCAAACATTTAGATAAATTCATAGTAAAATTACCCATAGATATTAGTGTAGGGGATAATTAGAAATGGAGAGATAAAAAAAAAGAAAGAAGAAATTAATATAGGAAATAGGAACATAGAAACAGTGAGAAATGGAGAAATAAAGAATAAAAAGTAGTATAGATTTAGCCAGTAGTTAAGTAGAGTTTGATAGAGTAAGACGAGGTGGTAAAGACTAGAGTGTAAGAAAATGTTGAAGAAATAAAAAAAAAAGAATGAACAGTGAATTGTAATAATTAAAATAAAAAGTGGTGTTTTATTGTTTGATTTCAAAATTTCCTACAAATTTTGGGGGCTCGCCCGGGATGTGAAAAAAAAAAAAAATAAAAAAAATAAAATATGGTAAATGGACGCCATTTTAATTGCATTGCGTGAACTATATCTTAGTGTACAGCAAATATACGCACGTGGATGTATCAGAAAGAAGACAAAGGAGAATTTGCAACTTGTTTCTATACTTTATGTCTAGATACATTGTTGCTGTCAATCACATAAGGGTCATTCCAGAGGGTAATATATTGTAGAGTTATCATTATTTTGAGGTAAAGGTGATTCCAGATGTAATGAATAATATTATGAAGTCATGATTGAGAAGGAAGGTTATATGTTATATGAACAATTGAAATCTTTCTCAATGTAAATATGTAATACTATAATAATATAAAATATATTATGTAACTTTGTAATATAATAATGTAAAAAAAAAACAAAAGGAAAAATGAAAATAAATGAAAAAAAAACGAAATAACAAAATAATTTAGTATGGTAGTTTAAAAGTATCAGGTCATTAGATTCATTAGATTAGATATTTCAAGTAAATTATTTAGTTTTATAAGAAAGGTAGTTTCAATTTAAAAAAAAAAAAGAGAACTATACATATATACATAAAGGCAGTAGCAACGACATTAACACTAGTGCAAATAGTGCAACTACCGATGGCGGCAGCAATAAAGAATATGCCAACGAAGTCCGCAAAAATTTTACACTTCCTTGTTTTTGGTACTGATGAAGGGCGGAAGAATAGAGCCAATTTAAGACGATTTAACGGATTTAACCTAGTGAAAGGGTCAAACGAATACGACGATAAAATAAATTTTATAAAAGACAGCTTCTCTAACAGAGATATAATTCTGATTTGCTCCTTGTTTGGGCTGGACCATGAAGGTTCAAAAGATGAAATGATCACGAATTTAATGATGAAACTGACAGACCTAAGATTATTAATTGAAAACGAAGATGATGAAGATGACGATGAAGATGATGATTATGATGAAGATGATAATTATGATGAAGATGATAATAATCATAAAGACGATAATGATGATAAAGATGAAGACGATAATGACAAAGATGAAGATGATGACGCTAATGACGAAGAAAATAAAGATGACGATAGCAACGGTGATGACGAACGAAATAAGCGTAATAAGAAGCAAGCGGATAAGAATCAGAGAAGAAAGACGGTAGAAAAAACAAAGAAGAAAGATATGACTAATTATTTTATGAATTTTAGAGATATTGAAGATACAATTTGCTCGTTTGATGGAGGAGATGATTATACGGTCGAAAGTTGGGTAGCCGATTTTGAAGATCTGTCCAAGTTGTTTATGTTAAATGAACTCCAAAAATTTATTTATGCAAGAAAATCTCTTCGAGGTCTGGCCAGGTTGTATATACAGTCGGAAAGAAGTATTAACTCATGGTATAAGTTGAAACAATGTTTACTAAAAGAATTTGCAAAGAAGATTAGTGCAGCCGATGTACATAAAGCATTAGCTCAAAGAAAGATTAAATCAAATGAGAAGGTTTATGAATATTTCTTAAAGATGAAAGAAATTCCGAGTAAAGGTTCTATTGACGATGATTCATTGATGCAGTACGTCATAGAAGGTATAACAGATGCACCTGTAAATAAGATGATGCTTTACGGTGCAAGAGATTTAAATACTTTTAAAGAAAAACTTCATCAATACTCAGTTTATCGAGCTGAAAGAAGTAAAATCGTTAATACAACGTATAGAGCAAAACCTTTTGAACGAGAAGAGAAGGTGAAAACTCATAAGATGGGTAACACGAATGAAACAATACGTTGTTTTAATTGTAGCGAAAAAGGCCATAAAGCCGATAATTGTAGACTGAAAGAGCAAGGTGTGAAATGCTTTAAATGTAATCGTTGTGGGCACAAATCTTTTGACTGCAAGGATAGAAAAATACCTGTAAACCATGTCAATAATCCAAAGTTAAACATGATGTGTAAATTGATACAAATCAATGATGTTATGGCTTATGCCTTAGTAGATACAGGAAGTGTAGTTAATTTGATTTGTGAAAATTTGGTTAGAAAAGCTGGCCTTTCTATTGCAGAGGATGTCAATGTTACCACTCTCACAGGATTTGGTGGTAAAAGTATTAATACTAATGAAGTAATTAGAAATATCATAATGGATGGTGAAGGTTATGAAATAACAATGTACGTTGTTCCGTCAAATGCAATGCAAGTAGATATTATTCTAGGAAATGATTTTTTACTTAATGTTGATTTAGTTATTACTCAAGAAGGTGTGACTATAAATAAAGTAAGTAATGAAAATCCAGTAATGGTTATTAAAATTGATGAATCTAAAACAGAGGTCGATCTGAATCATATCACTAATATTGAAATGAAATTTGAAGTAGAAAAGTTAATAAAGGAATACCAACCAAAAGTGACAAAAACGATTGATTTGGAGATGACGATTAATTTAACCAATGATGCACCAATTTTTAGTAATCCTCGACGTCTACTTTACGCAGAACGAGACATAATTGATAACCAGGTTGAAAGTTGGATAAGAGATGAAATTGTGGAACCATGTTCCTCAGAATATTCGAGTCAAGTGGTATTAGTTAAAAAAAAAGATGGCTCACCACGAGTTTGCATTGATTACAGACGATTAAATAAAGTCGCTATCAAAGACCGATATCCTATGCCAGCGCTTGAAGATCAATTAGATTGTTTAAGAGACTCTCTAGTATTTAGTACTATTGATTTAAAAAACGGATTTTTTCATGTCAAAGTGGAGAAGAATAGCAGAAAATACAAAGCCTTTTCAACGCATAAAGGACAGTTTCAATTCACAAGGGTTCCTTTTGGTTTCTGCAATTCTCCAGCAAATTTTCAACGTTATATCAATAGTGTCTTTAGAGAATTACAGAATGGTATAGTGTTGATTTATATGGACGACATTATTATTTTAGCAAAAAATGTCTATCAAGGATTAGAAAGATTAAAACTTGTATTTAAAACCGCACAAGAGCATGGGTTGGATTTAATTTTAAAAAGTGCCAATTTTTATTAAGAAGAATCGAATTGTGTAGCATTTAAACAGACGATTAATAAACAAGACTTAATACCAAGGGTCGCAAGATGGGTACTTGCACTAAGCGAGTTCGATTATGATATGGAACATCGAAGTGGAATACATATGAAACATGCAGATGCCCTTAGTCGATTTCCTGTAATGACAATTGATCAAAATGGTATCAAAGAAAAAATCTGTGTTACACGAAGAATTGTTGAAATTCAACCGTATAAAGATTACTTTTTTAAGAACAATATTTTGTATAAATTTGTCAAATGTTACGAACTTTTGGTTGTACCTGAAAAGATGCAAGATAGTATCATCAAGGCAGCGCATGAGAAAGATCACTTTAGTCATTTGAGAACAACAGAAAATATAAATCAAGAATATTATATACCGAACTTGGATAAGAAGGTTGAGAACGTAATCGGAAATTGCATTATATGCATTTTGACTAATAGAAAAGCGGGAAAGCAAGAAGGACTTTTACACCCACGTTCGAAAGGAGAAGAACCACTATATACCTACCATATTGATCATCTAGGACCTTTAGAAAGCACGAGTAAGAATTATAAGCATGTCTTGGTCATAGTTGATGATTTTTTCAAATTTATTTGGTTATATCCTACTAAATCTACTACTACGGCCGAGGCGATAAGCAAATTAGAGTTACAAAAGAAAACATTTGGAAATCCATACCAGATTGTAAGTGACAGAGGTTCTGCTTTTACAAGCGAAGAATTCAAGAACTATTGCCGAGAAGAGAACATTCTGCATTATACCATCACAACTGGCCTACCCAGAGCAAATGGACAAGTGGAGCGAGTGAATAGAATTATTATTTCTGTTCTGAGCAAGTTGTCTATAAACGAACCAACGAAATGGTATAAGCACGTAGATAAGATGCAAAGAATTTTGAACCAAAGAAGTATAAATGCAACGCCATTCAAGTTACTACTAGGTGTTGAAATGAAGAAAGAATAAAGAAGACATATATATTATAGAGTTAATAGAAGAAGAAGGGAAGATAATTCATTTGGAAAGACGTGAAAAGCTGAGAGAAGAAGCAAAAGAAGGTATCAAGAAGATACAAGAAGAAAATAGTAAATACTATAACCAGAAGAGAGTTAAAGCTAATCAATATAATGTTGGTTATCTGATAGCTATCAAGCGTACACAGTTGGGCCCAGGTATGAAATTAAGACCACGGTTTTTAGGCCCTTATCGAATTACAAGATGCAAAAGTAACGACACTTACGATGTAGAAAAGGTTGGTATCCACGAAGGCCCTAATCAGACTTCATCATGTGCAGAATTCATCAAACCATGGAGATCATTGGAGGCCAATGTTCATCAGGATGGCCGATTTGTAGGCAATAGTTAGAAATGGAGAGATAAAAAAAAAGAAAGAAGAAATTAATATAGGAAATAGGAACATAGAAACAGTGAGAAATGGAGAAATAAAGAATAAAAAGTAGTATAGATTTAGCCAGTAGTTAAGTAGAGTTTGATAGAGTAAGAAGAGGTGGTAAAGACTAGAGTGTAAGATAATGTTGAAGAAATAAAAAAAAAAGAAAGAACAGTGAATTGTAATAATTAAAATAAAAAGTGGTGTTTTATTGTTTGATTTCAAAATTTCCTACATTAGTCAGAAAAATAAAACAGAATTATTAATAGACACAGGTGCAGAAATTAGTTTGTTAAAGGAAAAAATATTGAAAGATAATGTAAAAATAAATACAAAATATAAATTAAAAATTAATACGGAATGCGGACAAGGAGAAACGATAGGTACTTGTTCGGCTAAAATTCAATTTAAAAATCCAAAAAAAATGCGAATTTCATGTAATAGAAGATATGAAAAATGTAGAAGAAGACGGTATATTAGGTTTTGATTTTTTGTCCAAAAATTGTGTTATTGATGGTCCAAATAAACAATTATGTTTGCCGCGCAAGTAAACAAATGAAGAGGATTTAGTAATCGAATTACAAGATCCTTCTGAACGAAAAATGTTGGTGAAAAAACAAGATAAAAAAGAGTCACTAGCGTTGAAAGTTGAAAGAATTAAGAAATCAAATTTGAAAGAAAACAAATCTCATATCATTGGTACACAACAATCGACACAGTGCCTCGCAAACACTGCTGATATGAACAAAATACGTTTTTCTGAAGCAAAAGGTTCTGCTCATGAAAATGATGTTGAAAAAGTACAGCCAAAAATGGATTCGACTGTCTTTGCTTTTTCAAACTGGATCATGATAATTTTGTTAACGATCAAATGCTATCTCCAAAATATTCTGTTAAGTTCACTGACAACAAAATTGGTACAAAAAATAACAAACATTTTCAGATTCCTCCTCATATGAATAAATGTAGAGAAGTACGGGTAATAAATAAAATACCTGTCTTAGCTTATTTATATGAAAAATATGTACAGGGAGAGGGTCATAATGCAGGACATGAAATCAAAATGCTAAGTACAGAAATTATTAAACAAAAATATACAAATAATAAAAAAATAGATTCAGAAATAAAAGTAAAAATCCAAATACATAATAAAAAACTGTAAATGAAGGAAATATAGAAAAATTAAATTTAGAAGAAATATAAGAAAATTATGAAAATATTAGAAAGAGATTAAATAAAATTAAAGAAAATATAAGAGAAAAGAAAATTAATATAAAAATAAATAAAGAAAAATTAAATACAGATAAAGAAGGTGTAATAAAATATAATAAAAGATTGTGAAAAGAAATTAAAAATATTAAAGAAATGAGTAGAGAATTAGAGAAATTGAAAATTAAAGGAATTAATAAAATATATAAAAAGGCAGATAGGAAATATACAAATATTAAATCAGAAATTTGAAATTTTGAATCTTTAAAACATAATAATGATGATAAGTTAGAGAAATTTATTGGGAAAAATAAAAAATATGTTAACAATTATATAAATAATCAAACAAATAAAAATATATTAAAAATAAATGAAATCATTAAAATACCTGTAGGTACAGAAAAATTAGTAAAAATTAATGTAAATTTCAAAGAAGAAATAATTAATGAATCACAAGAAATCAGGTCAGAAGTAATGAAAAAGATGTTTGTATTAAAAGTTTTGAATTAGTTTATCACCGTTTAAAAGATTTTGATGTTTATAAATTTAAAAATTATAATTATGAATTTAATAAATTACATAGGTTTTAGGCAAATGAAAATTCGGTGAAAAATAAAATAACAAATTGTAACACACGATAACACTAAATACAAATCATCAATTGTAACACACGATAACACTAAATACAAATCATCAATTGTAACACACGATAACACTAAATATAAGTCATCAATACTTCTCCTTAACAGTAAACCTAATCTTTACTTCCCTACTAATTGTTGAATTGCCATTATTAATTTCCCCACCATCCAAAAGTATAAAAAGCAGACACATTTGTAAAATTATTCATTCTCACGTAAGATATCAATTAATAAAGTTAAGGAAAACAATTGTATTAAAAATAGTTATTCTTTACAAAATAATAAAAATTTTAACAATATAAATATTAGAAAAATACATAAACTTTCATTAGATGAAAATAAAAATTCGGATAAAAATAGATTAAAATTATTAATTGAAAATTTGCCAATACCGGAATATTTAAATTACGAAGAATCTGAGAGTATCATATCAATCTGTGAATCGTTTAATGACAGTTTTCATTTACCAGGGGATAAATTAAGTTACACAAGAGCCA
Organism: Anthrax anthrax; assembly: GCA_963971155.1. Classification (NCBI taxonomy): domain Eukaryota; kingdom Metazoa; phylum Arthropoda; class Insecta; order Diptera; family Bombyliidae; genus Anthrax; species Anthrax anthrax. The sequence continues at coordinate 34,792,743 of OZ020117.1, forward strand.
TTACACTTTCAATTCCTTTACAACCTGGAAAGGGACCAATAAATTAGAAAATGTACAGACTACCACAGGTTCAGAAAGAAATTGTAGAAGAACAGGTTAAGCAAATGTTAGAAAATGACATAATTACATCCAGTAAAAGTCCATTTAATTCTCCTTTATTAGTTGTACCAAAAAAGCCAGGTCCTTCAGGAGAAAAACGTTGGAGAGTAGTTATAGATTTTAGAAAATTAAATGAAATCACTGTAAAAGATATGTACCCATTATCTAGAATTGACGAAATTTTAGATCAGTTAGGTCATTCTAGATATTTTACAACATTAAATTTAGCTAGCGATTATCATCAGGTGCTAGTTTATAAAAAAGATAGACAAAAAATGGCTTTCAGTACATATCAAGGGCATTATGAGTTCAAGAGGATGCCATTTGGACTTACAGAGGCACCAGCAACTTTTCAAAGATTTATGAATAATATTTTAACAGGTTAACAACTGATGCTAGCGGAGAAGCATTAGGTGCCATTTTATCACAGGGTGAACTAGGGAATGAAAAACCGATAGCCTATGCAAGCAGGACGTTAAATGCTGCTGAAAGAAGGTATTCACCAATAGAACGCGAAATGTTAGCAATAGTTTGGGCAACAAAAAATTTTAGGTGTTACTTATATGGCAGAAATTTTACAGTATATACAGATCACAAACCATTAGTAGGTATTTTAAAATTAAAATGTACAACCACTAGATTAGCCAAATTCCAAATTAAGTTAGCAGATTATGATTTAAAAATTGAATATAAAGCAGGGAAATGTAACCAAAATGCAGATGCGTTAAGTAGAATACCTCAAAATAAGATAAAGAATAATAAAGAAATTTCAGATAATAATGATAATTGTAATATAATCACTAGAGCTAGGCAACGTATAAATAAAGAAAATTAAGTAGAAAAATCACCCGAAAATGATAATAATTTCAATCAAGAAGAAATGGAAAATGAAAATTTAGAAAATTCAAACAATAAAACAAAAGATAATGCAAAAATATTAATAGATGAGAAAGAAATTAAAACAATACTACACGAATATCATGACACTCCGTTAGGTGGACATCAAGGCGTTTTGAAAACATATAAAAGAATAAGACCTTTTTATAAATGGAAAAATATGCTGAGGGATATACAAATATACAATAAAATATGTGAAAAATGTCAAAAAAAAAAAACAAATGAGGTAAACAGACTAAAATGCTAATGATTATCAACCTCTCGAAAAAGTAAATTTAGATATTGAAGGACCTTTACCAGAAACACATAATCGAAATAAATACATTTTAACTTTTCAAGATGATTTAACAAAATTTTTAGATTGCGTACCCTTACAAGATAGTGAAGCTACAACGGTAGCAGAAAAATTTTACAAAAATATAATTTTAAAATATTCAGTAATTCCTAAAAAACTGATTACAGACCAGGGTTCAAATTTTTTGAGTGAAACCATGAAAGAATTATGTAAATTGTTAAAAATTAAAAAATTACAAACAAGTGCATACAATCCCCAATCGAACGGTTCATTAGAGAGGACACATGGACCATTAGATGAATCTTAAAGAACAACAGTCGGTAATATTCCATCAGAATGGGATGAATGGTTAGCAGAAGCAATGTTGGTACATAACCATTCACCACACACAGATGGCAAGTTTACACCGATAAATGCATTATACGGAATTGATAGACCATTACCAACTGTATTAAATAAGTCTCCAGAACTCATTTATAATTTTGATAAATATTATAATCAAATAAAATATAAAATGCGAAAAATTCACGAAATCGTGAACCAAAAAACAAAAAATTATTACGACAAAAGTACTAGAGTAGAAAAATTTCATATTGGTGATCAAGTTTTAATGAGAAGTAATGCAAGAAAACATAAATTATTACCTGTGTGGAAGGGTCCATACCAAGTCATTAAGGTAAACTCTGACGTTAACACAACTATGAAAATAGGTGGAAAATTAAAAACCGTCCATAATAATTGTCTGAAAAAATTTTAGTTTCATAACATCTATAAAATTAAATTAAATCGTAGAAAAATTCATTAATTTTTTTTTAGCAAAAAAAAAAAAAAAAAAATTTAATTGAGTTATCGCAAAAAATAACAAGTGATATGAAGCCTCGTGTATTTTCTTGAAGAAAATATCAATAGTGGAAATTAAGCACTTAAAATAAAAAAATAAAATATGGAAAAATAATAACTAAGATCTTATGTTTAAGGGCATACAAATATTGTACTATAAACACATGTACGTATTAAAAGATAGTCACAAAAATTACAAGTTACAGAATTTTTTTTTTATATACGAGTTTATTGAAAAATTACATATTACAACATAATAGAATACCCGTCGCAAAATCTTTTACCATTTAAATCCAATAATATATGAAATTCAAAAAAATGTTAATAGTAGTACAAGCGTCTTCATTAAGAACGATCTAATAAAAGAACGAAAACAGAGTAACTACTAACGCGCAGACAAATATGCAAACTAATTTTGAATCATTATAGTAAACGACCTAACCGTTTTCAAAATTCAACAAAAAGAATTGAACCATGAGCATAAGACAGAATCAATACCAAACAATTCAACATCTACCCATACAGATAGAAATCAATGAGATAAAAACAAAATGATGCATGACATTGGACAAGTCAAAAACAAAAAAAAACAGTAGTCAAGAGAAATTGGATACATTTTTCCGTTGTAATAAATAACAATACGCATAAGCCATAAGAAAATAATATATATGTATATATAAAATATAAAAAAACAATAAAAAAAACATGAAATTTAATAAAAAACAAAAGTGTACATGATAGTATGTAACTACTAAAATACAGCCACTAAATTTGTGCAGAAAAATCGTATTGTAAAATGAAAGGAAAATTTTCATCAAATTATATGAATCTACTTATATATAGTATACACATATGAAATGCATATATAGACCAAACCCAAAGAAAAAGAAAATTAAAACCAACAAAAAAAAGCTCCACGTCGCAACCAAGAAAAGAATGGGTAACCAAAAAAACGAAAGAGAAGAACCAAACCACAACAAAACCAATGAGGGAACATGAAAGAATTTAAGAAAAAAAAAATAGTAATGAATAAAATACAAACAAATTTACAATAGTATTTCTCAACCAGCTGTGTAGCCTAGTTGTAGTGTGCTAGGTCTACGATCCCAACAGCCGTGGGTTCGAATCCCACCTCGGGTATGAGTCTGACACTACTTCCCCAAATAGCCGTAGACCTTTGTAGTCAGTGCTATTTCCCCCCTGTTAGGATTGTAAATTCATTTACTATTCTAACCTATATAAAATATAAAATAAAATAATGTTTCCTTTTGGGAAGTTTATTGAAGTCAAGTATTGATCTAATGCCAACAGGTTTACAAATATTCACTTAAAAATTACGATCAAAAACCAAAACGCGGAGGCAAATAACCCCGACACTGTAGTGCCCCCAGGAAAGAGGCAAAGGTGTCCTTCCAGTATAACAAGACTACGTGGCCGTTAGCCACAACTTCGCGGGTCACTTGAAAATAATAAATAAAAATAAAACAATAATAAAAAATTTAAAAAAAAAAAAAAAACACGAATACACAAATCTTTTTTTATACGCAACCAAAACAATAAAAAATAAAAATCACGGCAATAATAAAACTACTTAAACTTATCACAAAATCCCTTGGCTGTAAGCCAAATTGCAAAATATAATCCTCTACATAAGAGCTAAACTCCAGGTAAATATTGGGAGTGGTGGAAACCAACCAGTCCAGGTCCTCTTCAACTGTGGGCCAGCTAACTCCTGCACAGGCACGTCGAGAAGCCCGTAAAATGTCCTCTAGGACCTCACACAAGATTCCAAATTCCTACAAAACAAAACAAAAAACAAAAATAATAATAAAAATATATATGTATAATAATAATAAATAAAAAAAAAATAAATAATATATATTTCTTTTTTCTCTCTATTTCAATCGAATAATACATTAGAATTTACTATTATTCTTCACTTACCATTATAAAATTTAGCTTGTAAATACTGCACAAAAAAAAAATTATTAACAAAACGAAAAACACAAATTAAATTTAAATTTAAGCTTAACTTCAACTACTTAACCCGTCGTAAAATTAACTATGTTCAATTATTAATTAATTAAGTTCTAATTATTATTTCGAAAAATTTGTACAAGAGTTACCGAAATTAATGTAAAGGTAGGAAAAATGCAATTACGCAATAAATTCAAGCATCTCACCCATACAGACAGCAAAAATTCAAATCTAGTATTGTCGTTGAAAAAAGATGAAATTTCTGATATTTACGACAATTCGTTCATAAAAAAAATATTAAAAGTAAAATAAATAAAAAATAAAATGCGTATGCGAAAAATCATAATAGGGTAGTAAAATAAGAGTAACATCTAAGAAAGAATGAAAAACACATGAATCGTAGGTGTAGCGAGACTCATTGTACATTCATTGCAGTTACAAGAGAAGAACAATATTATTGATACCAATTTATAATGAGTGCCGCTGTCATTACAACTTCTGTGCATAATATAATTCTTTAATATGGCGTTTACATTGCCGGTTAATCTCGAGATTATCTCGTCCGAGTAGATTATCTCTCTAATCTCGTCGTTAATCTAGTGATTAGCCATACAATTGTTGTTGTTAATTAATCTCCTCATGAGGAGATTTATTTTTAATGTACTTGTTAATCTACTAAACCCTATACAAACACCTTTTCAGCACGAGTCAGCATTGCGAGTATCGAATTTGCTGATATATTTGACACATGAATTTGACATAAAATTCTGATTTTAAAAATATTTCAGTCGTTATTGATAATATTTCATCTATTTATTTCACTTCGGCTTGTTGTTCGGTTGATTTTTTTTATAGTGTTTTGAATTTTAATATAAATAAATTACACAAATTGTAATATTTATTAAAACAATAACCCCACTAAATAACACAAAAATTGAAATGTCAAAGATAATATACTTCGTTCAGTGTAAACGGTATAGATTACGTTAATCTCGTAAATGCTTAATCTCTTGCTGAAAATGCAATGTAAATGCCATATTACATGTCTTAAGAGTCAGTTCATATTATACAGTAGCTAGCCGGTAATAAATTTAATATTATTAAATATAATATATAAAAGACTTTTTGAGTCAGTGCTACAATAGGTACAAAGAATAAATACATAAGAATAATAAGAAAACATAAAAAACAAAAAAAAAACGTTAGAATTTGTAAAGAGTTGTGAAGAAATATCGTACAATTCATGTAAACACTTAAGAAAGCATCGGGAAAATTGTGATTCCTGGCATAATGAAATAACATCAATTATCAATCGAATAAAAGCACAAACAGAAGAAATTGAATTTTATTAAGGCAAACAAAATAACCGGCATAAAAGAGAATTATTCGATGGAGTAGGCAAACTTAGCAAATACTTATTCGGAACAATGGATGCCAGTGACGCAGAGAACATCTATAATAGAATACAGAACCTAGAAAAACACGATGATGAAAACATGCATCTAATGAAAAAACAGGTGACAATATTAAAATCCAGTTTCGATAAGACAACGGCTTACATACGAAATCTGACAATACATCAAAATCACCTCGCTGAAGTAATCAACAATTTCACACAAAACATAACAGAAAATATCATGGAAGTGAAAACAAAGGTAACCCATTTGCAATCACAAATTGATGTAAACCAAATTTTGTTATTCGTATGGACGACATTGCAAATGATTTATAACCATCTGAGAGAACAATTCATTGTAATAAATGCTTTACACGAGCATGAACTGCGTCCATTATTAATCTCAGCTAAATTACTGAACAATACGTACAGCGAAATAACAGCCAACAGCTAAGTTTCCATTAAATAAACAAGTGGTAAAAGTACAATCTATAGAAGACACCGATGGAATAATAGGGAAGATTGAAATTCCCTTAGTTTTTAAGGAATACTACGAATTAAACAAAATCCATCCGTTACCACAATTTATAAACAAACAACCACCCACAATATTAAATGTAAATGCCAATTTCATATAAACCACCACAAATAACAACTACATTGAGTACAACAACAATGAGTTCAAACAAAGTTGTAAAAAATGCAATACAGGCATCCATTCAACAGTAACTATATGCAAACAAGATCAAATAAGGGTCAACGGTGAAAACGACGAAAAATCTTTAACAGCTGTAATAACAAGAAAAGTTGAAAAAATTAAATCCAACTCCCAACAAAAAATTTTAACGAAATTCACAGATTCCTTATTCAAATTATACAAAAAGATTCTTGGTTATTCCTATTTCCAAACAAACATGCATTAAGAATACAGTGTACGTCTACACAATTTACACAGCAGCTGGTGGGTACCGGGGTTATGTCACTAACTGAACCCTGAAAATTTACAATCGACGGAAAAGATCTACCCTACGACAGAAACAAAGAGACAACAGTGGCCTTCCAGCAGATAGATACGGAGCAAGAACTAAAATTCAACCTAAGTTCATTCAAAATCGAGTTGCCCCAGGAGGCGACCAAGGAGCTAGACACCAATTTGATACAACACCTCACAAATGATAATGAACCATTACTAGAACAAGGGAAAGATATTAAAAAACACCAAAATGAAATATTAATGGCAGAACAAAAAAGAATCGCCGACAGCATGACGCTCCAAACCAATGTAAATAGTGGAGTATTGACCCTCATAGCATTCATAATCTGTTGCATAATCCGTTGCAATATCTCAATAGGGGATAGTACGAATATTGCACTTTAACATTCACTAAAGAATAAAATTGACCAAACAACCCAAAAATTTTATTTTTGTTTCTTTGGGCTAATATAAAAGGTACACAAAGAAAGGCAATAATCAATAAAATTATACAAATAACGTAATTATGCAAAAAAAAAAAAAAAAAATCAATTTTATCAATAGGTCCTCAATTAAAAATTTTTCCAAAAAATAAAAAAAAAATAAAAAAAAAACAATGCATTAGACTAATAAGGTAACAAATTAAGACTAATAAAATAATACACATACGTGCACACAAATATAGGATTAGTTGAATTATTCATATAAATTGTTAACACCCAGAATTAGGTCAAGTTTCAAAATAATCATGGCCATTAAAATTAAAAGATTAAGAATTACTATACGTACACACACATACATACATACACAAAAAACATATTAGTAGAATAATAAGTAACAAAATATACAATAATAAATTCATTCAATTACAATAAATTATAATTACCTACACTCTCACAACTAAGAATATAGAATCAACATATTAAAAAAGAAAAACAACAAAAATAACATTGCAAAAAGTAAACAAAAAAAAAAAAACAAAAAAATAAGCTAGATCATATTGCACCTGTGCCTTTAGCGTATATATAGAAGCATTATTATTAGGGGACAGTATAATACATTAAGTTACGTACGTATAAATAAGTGAGAAGTATAGCAAATAAAATTCTTTTTTTTTTTCTAGCACATGTAAACAAATTTTTTTTTTTGAACAAATCATAATTGTAGAGAAAGAATAAAACTTGACATATACATACAACATATATAGTCGGCCCTTTGCCTCCATCCAATAGTCATAGTCATATCTTAACTATTACAGATCGTTTTTCACACTGGCCTGAAGCAATTCCCTTGCGAAATATTGAGGTTAAGACCGTACCCAACTAGCATTTTTCATCCACATTTGGGTTGTAGCGACGTCGTAGCGTTTAAATGTGTTACTGAATATTTCCACTGTTACTTCTTGAGGACTTTTTGCGAACTTCTGTTTTCCTGAATTGGTGCAACACTGTTTAAAAAACTGTGTAGGGCATTGAGACTTTTTAGACACATATATGTGTATGCATAGTAATTGTTTCTAAATAGGCTTGTAAACAATAGAAAAGCTTCCTAGACAAAATTACTATTTTGTTACTGTTCGTATCTAAATAAATTACATATGTGTTCGTGTCACATATACACACGCTCCCATTGCGCCTATATGGGCACTACTACCTTTTTTGCGCCAATACATATGAATATTTGTACTTTATACGTATATGAAAACATGAATTTCTCATACACTTTTTAATTAATATGAATAATTCTTGTGAGTACAACATAAAGACAGGAACTAGCAAGTATACATAAATATATTGACATTACTTGTATACCCATACGTTAAAGTTGTTAAGAAAATATATTTTTATTTTATGATAATTTTACGTATTTACATTTTTGAATTTGAAATTCATTTTTAGTAGAAAAAAAAAACTCAAACGAAAAAGAATTTTTCGAGTAAATTTTTAAGATACTTGCGAAAAATTCGTGGGCCTTAAATTTTCCTACATATAGCAATTTTTCTAAAATTATTCAAAAAAAAAGGATGATGTAGATTTCTCTAAAACCACGGCATTTTTTGTTCCACATAGTTAAACTGGCTTTTAAAACTTACATTAGCGCTTGAAACAATTTTTACATCAATATAATTCTGTTTTAAGCATTTATATTGGCAACATATTTTTATAAAAATTCATCCGCCATTGCGTAGGATTTTTATTATGCAAGCTTTGTTACAGTTACTGTAAAATTCTTAAATTACATCTGTTACTCTTTTGTGTCGAATGACAAACTTAAGAGGAAACAAAACCTTGTATGTGATATATCTGTTTCAAAAAAGACATACTTATTGTTTTGCATAAAATGAAATGCCCACTAAGTAACAAAACTTTGTCTGCCATTACGAATGTTCCAATATTAACACAATCACTGTTTTGTGCCAAATAAAATGTCTAACAAGGCACAGTTCCTTTTTTGTGACTAAAAATGTGTCTAACTTGACACACTTACTGTTTTGCTTAAATGAAATGCCCACTAAGTAACAAAACTTTGTCTGCCATTACAAATGTTCCAATATTAACACAATCACTGTTTTGTGCCAAATAAAATGCCTAACAAGGCACAGTTCCTTTTTTGTGACTAAAAATGTGTCTAACTTGACACACTTACTGTTTTGCTTAAATGAAATGCCCACTAAGTAACAAAACTTTGTCTGCCATTACAAATGTTCCAATATTAACACAATCACTGTTTTGTGCCAAATAAAATGCCTAACAAGGCACAGTTCCTTTTTTGTGACTAAAAATGTGTCTAACTTGACACACTTACTGTTTTGCTTAAATGAAATGCCCACTAAGTAACAAAACTTTGTCTGCCATTACAAATGTTCCAATATTAACACAATCACTGTTTTGTGCAAATAAAATGCCTAACAAGGCACAGTTCCTTTTTTGTGACTAAAAATGTGTCTAACTTGACACACTTACTGTTTTGCTTAAATGAAATGCCCACTAAGTAACAAAACTTTGTCTGCCATTACGAATGTTCCAATATTAACACAATCACTGTTTTGTGCCAAATAAAATGCCTAACAAGGCACAGTTCCTTTTTTGTGACTAAAAATGTGTCTAACTTGACACACTTACTGTTTTGCTTAAATGAAATGCCCACTAAGTAACAAAACTTTGTCTGCCATTACAAATGTTCCAATATTAACACAATCACTGTTTTGTGCCAAATAAAATGCCTAACAAGGCACAGTTCCTTTTTTGTGACTAAAAATGTGTCTAACTTGACACACTTACTGTTTTGCTTAAATGAAATGCCCACTAAGTAACAAAACTTTGTCTGCCATTACAAATGTTCCAATATTAACACAATCACTGTTTTGTGCAAATAAAATGCCTAACAAGGCACAGTTCCTTTTTTGTGACTAAAAATGTGTCTAACTTGACACACTTACTGTTTTGCTTAAATGAAATGCCCACTAAGAAAATGTGCTAAAAGAGTCCAACAATATAAATAACAGTAACAATAATGATATTAATAATCAAAATAATAATAATAATGCAACAGTGCAACAACCAAATAACGGCAAAACAAAAAATGACGGGATCATAATGTCAAACACATCAGTACCATCATTTCTGTTCGACTCAACAATATTTTCACAAGAAAATACTGAAAATATTTGCCCAGTAAACGAGCAACAAAATAATGCCCAAGACTTACAAAGTAATGTATTATTACTTTCTCAAGAAGACTTCGGTTATGTAAAGAAAGAAATAGAATCAATGAAAAGTGAAATGAACACTTTGAAAAATAAAATATGCGACATGCATAATTCTATTGCTGGAATCCATGTCAAAGTAGATCAAATTTTAAAATTACTGGGAGGAAATAATCAGTTTGTGTCACATCAAGCTGATATTATATTTACCAAGGATTTTAACTTTCCCTTAAAAGAGACTTCTCAGGTGTCTCATTTAAACACCAGTTTAAATTCACAGGAATTTAAGAATGAATTGGTAATTATAATTATCGAATATTTTAAATTGGTTTCTGAAGTTGCATTTAAATTTTATTTGTCTTTTAGGTCAACAGGTTGTCTTCGATAGGAGGAACAACAAGAACGGCAGACGGCTGCAAAATAATGTATAAATTAATGGATTTTTTATTTAATGCCGAACTTTTAAATAAATATTCGTGGACTGGGTCATCAAAAAGTGGTACAAAAAAGGAATGCTTTCAGAAGCTAAATAATGTAATCGAATTGATTTTCGAAACGGTATCTTTGGCTGACTGTCGCCATTCACAGCAACGTAATGAAGATTTTCTGAAAGATAAAATATTGAAACATACGGCGCAAAGACTACAAAGAAAGAGGTAAATATATTTTACTAATGTAATCATATGTATGCTTGTTTACAATACTGTTATCGTTGTTTTATTGTTATTGTTTTACAGAAAACATGAGAACGATCCCTCATCAGAACAACAAACTGAATTAATTGAAACGCAGGCGAATTGCTACTCGATTCCACCTCCTAATGATCCAGCTTGAAACATAATATACAGACCTGAAATTATTTAATATTTCCTAAGTTAATTTGTTTAGTTTAAAAACGACTATGCATTTTTTTATCTTCTTTAGTTTTAATTTTTATTCTTTGGTAAGCAATCAAATGAAATGCACACAGTTATTTTAGTATTGAAGTACATTTATGTGAGCAAAATAAAAAGGATTCAGAATTAAAGAATAAAAGAGTTTATTTTGATTTTGTTAAAATTTTTTTATTTAATAAAAATGATATATAAAAAAAAGCGAAATGAATCAAAGTCTTTTCATATGATGTGATTTTATATCTATATTACGTATCTAAAATTAGAAAGCCTGTCAAAACTTGTATGCTGCAATAGAAATAAACAGAACATATTCTCACTGTTGAAAAATTTCGAATGAATGAATTAAAGGTATAAATATGAGATGATCGTGATAAGTCAGACACACACATTTACATTTTAGATCATTTAAATTATATAGCTTTTCAGGATTCAGCTTTTCTTCACATGCATATATATCTAAATAAGAAGATTTAACCGGTGTGTCAAAAAATATGTTCTTAGTTATTATGCTTCGTCCAGCAATTTTAATTTCATTGCTTATTAATGTTGCATAAATCATGGACACAATTTCTCCTTGTTTTGTCATGAACCATTTGTCTTTAGATTTGTTTGTCAATACTAATTCTTTTTCTATACGCAACGTTGCATATGTTCGTACTCCTACGAAACTATATTTGTTAGAAATACAATTTTCTAGAATTGGATATGCTTTTTTCATAGGTGGATTTTCAAGTTTTGAGATTTCTATTATTCTTTTTGCACACTGAGCCAATGGTTTGTTTCCTTGTCGTAACAAAGTTTTAATAAAACCTAGGTGGTTTTCAAATCTATATGCACTAAATGATGGCAGAGGTCCAAATTTATCAACATCCTCCGTGAGATGTGAAAGATTATGCACATTACTTGAAACAGAATATGAGCCGTAAATCTTGATATACTTTGTAATAAAATCTTCTAATAATTCTTTAGCAATAACAATTAATTTTTGGTATTGCTTGCTTGAACATATGGTTACAGCACAAAAAAGAAGCAAAAAATGTTCATAAATATCTGATTTCATAAAATCTTTCAGTACAACTATGCTTAAATACATTAAAAATGTTCGAAATTCTGATGCTTTCCAGTACTTTAAACAATCTAAACCTCTGGTAGCACGATGGATTTCCCTTGGCAAGAAACTGTTGAATTCAATTAACCAAGTAGATATATTCTTAATATCATTTCCTGACCACTTTGCTTCATAAGTATACATGCCCGTTGTCCATATTAATAACATTTTTTTCATAACTCCAAGATGAAGTAAATGAAGAGAATCTGCTACTACAAATTGTCGAACCATGTCTATAGGAAGAGATTCTAACGGACTGTCTTGGTTATGATGATTTTCGTCTTTACGATGACGAAATTCTATGTCAGTTCTTGGCCGACAATTAATTTTTGGAAAACTCATTCTATTGAGTTTATATTCACCTTCCGAATGACATCGAGTACATCCCTGATACGAATTAAAATTAACGACACCTAAATAAAAATCAAACTTTATTTGAAAATTATTCTATTAGATACAGATTAATTTACCTTTTATAAATGCTCTTGCTGGGGAGTCAGCAACGATACATCTTATATTTACAGAGTAAAGTACTTCATTGACGCAAATGCCATGTTGTAAGATTGAATTTAATTCTTGAACAAAAGGATCTAAGAACTCTTTCAACTCCGGTTTTCCTTCACCACAAAAAACTTCAATGACCATAATGGGCCATTCTGGCATTTCATGTACAGCGCATAAAATTGGCCAGAATTCTACCTTTGAGCTGTTATAAATTGGCAAACCATCAATGTTGAAAATCAGAGATAGATTCTGAGGTCCACGATTGTTTGACAGAATGCTTAACAGATTTTTTTTTAATCCTTTATACCAATACTTTCCTTTGCCTTTATCAACTATCTCAACAAATGTTGGAGTATCTAGTAATGTTCTACTATCCTTAGGCAAATAATCAAACCCATTTGTTTTCATAATATCTAAAAGACTATTTAGTGCAGAATGCGAAATATTATTTTTCAATGCCCATGATCTTAACTGCTCAAAAATTGCTGTTTTTTTTTTAAAACTCAACTTTGTCTGATCGTCATAAGAACTTTCATCACTGGAGATATGATCACTTTGAATAGATAACTCATTCTCGATTTCGAAACTATTATTTTCAATATTTTTTGTATTCAACTCATTGCTATAATTGTGATCGTCGTGTGTAAATCCCACATCATTTTCCGATTGTGAGTTATGTTCACTTTTAAATTGGCGAGGAACGAATAAATTATTTTGAATCTCTCTTAGTTTTTTCACTTTTCTGTAGTATGAAGTAGTTGTTTTAAAAGATCTTTTACGTTTTTCAACACTTCCGATTACTATAGAATTTTCAATCATTTTTATAAAAAATACTTAAGTATTTATTTTTTTATTAATTACTGCAAGAAATAAATGTATGTAATTTCGCGTATAAGTATGATTTGCTTATGTGTTTTAAATTGATTATAAAGTACTGACTTAAAATGCTTAAATTGGAACTGTGTAGTAAAACAAACGTAACAATTTACAAAACTGACACAAGGTAGTTGCAAAATTTCTAGGAATAATTTCCTTTCTGTAACTTTTTCTAAAAAGTAATTGTGCCGAAAACAAAAACCAATACTGCGCTTTTATAGAAACATAAAATAGTTCCTTTTAAGACATAATGTACAGAATAGGATTTTTTACCAAAATATAAACAACCTAAGGAATATTTACGTTATTGTGTACTTATGTGAGTGAAAATAGGAAACTTTACTAACTAGGCACAGTAACGTTTATGTTACTAAATATTTTTTAATTAATTTGTAATGTAGACGTCGTAGTGTGCAAAAAGTTACTGAAGTAACAGAAGGGCACGAAATGTTAGTTGGGTATGCAACGCTTTCATCCAAAACTGCATCGTGCTAGTTAAATTTACTAATAAGAACAGTATTAAAAAAAAATTTAATATATTTTATTTCAAAAATGTTATTTAATACACTTTACAATTTACAATGTATTTAAAGAAATTCAGTTTTAATAATCAACTCTTTAGAATTGATCTAAACTCTTTAAACTTACTTAAGACTGACTTAATTTTATAAATTCTTTTCTTTAATTTTTTGAATTTTCTTACAATTTCATTTCTCACGGGTAAAAATGCAAAATTGCTTTCTAAGCGTTTTTCTATGTATTTACCAATTTGTTTATTTATTACGAAAATAATGAAAATTCTCGTGTGAAATTAAAATGCTTTTCTGAGCATTTCCTGTTTACTGCAAATTTTGTTATTTTGTCAAAAAAAGATAATAATTTTTTGTGGGAAACGAAATTGTAATTTAATTCTTCATTTATGCAATTTTTGTAAAATTATTTCTCATGATTCTTACAATTAAATATTGATGTTCAATGTGTTTAACATATCTGTATGTGATATGTTATCAGCATAAGTCATTGTCATTTTGTGATTTCTTTTTTTCTTCATGACTTATGTTTGATAACATAATTCGCGTATACGTAACATAAAGAGATTTCACAAATTTTAGGTATTTATCGCATTCAAACCACCACCTATCACCCTCAGTCAAACAGTTCCGTAGAGAGATTTCACAGACAACTTAAAGTAGTCATCAGAGCTTCTACTAACCCTAAGGATTGGTATAATACTTTATCTTATGTACTCTTAGGAATTCGCTCAACTCTTATCGAGGATATTGGTCTTTCTCCAGCTCATCTCTTGTATGGACAACCTCTCCGTTTACCAGGAGAATTTATCACCCATCACATACTACCTGATTCCAAAATTGATAATCCTACGGATCAAGAAATTCAACGTAACATAGCGAATATTTTACCACATACTCAACGATCTAGAAAACAATGTCATATTTTCGTACCGCAAGATAGTAGTAGGTATTAGGACGGTTGAGACCATCCCCACCACTATTTTTAAGAAATTGAAAATTGGTAGTAAGAGTGAGGGAAGTGGGCGGAGCTTAAAAGACGATTGGTGGAGGGGGTGAATTTTTGGGGGAGAAATTTGATTTAAGTGATTATGTAGATTAAGGGTAATTGATTGATAATCGATCAATAATTTCAAGGTCAATGGGGATTTTTGGGTGATTGTAAATTAAAATATCGAATTTTATTTTTGTTTGTGATTATTGAGAAATTTTTGTTGTTGTTTGTATTTTTTAAGATTAGGAACTACTCTGTGTGTGTGAAATTATTTAATAATAATTTTGAGTCTTATCAGAAAAACGAAAAAAAATCCAACTAGTAACTTCTCTGTGTGAAAACATTTTTTTAATAGAAATTGTTAATCTTTATCAGTACAAAAAAAAAAACAAAAAAGAAAAAACAAAAAACATTGTTAGATTATCGCTGGTAAGAATTTTTTTGAACAATGTAAATAATTTTATGGCCAAAATTTCTACATGCATATGTAAGTATGTGTATGCATATTAAAGAATTTCTAATAGACCCATTTCACGAGCAGTTTTACCGCAATTCAATTAATATTGAAGAAATTTAAATATTAGTATATAATAATGCATAATGGTACCTCTAATGACATTTTTTTTTTTTTTAAAAACAAGATCTGTATTAAAAATAAATTAAAATATATAATTGGTTTTTGATTACGTTACATACATACATATGTGTGTGTGTGTCATATGATTTTTATATTTTCAAATGTTTTTTGTTAGAATGTTATATACTTATATTTGCAAATGTAGAGAACACTACTTACTTATTTGTATAAACAAAACAAAAAAAATACATTAGAACTTATTTATAGAATACGAATATGAGGACAACGATCGTATTGTATTCAAAATATTTCTGATATTGTTAAGAAATGAAAAAGTTAAAACAAAAAACAAAAGCTCATGAAATTAATCTTTTCTGCTATAGTATATTTCTTTTTTGTTCTTTGATCAACTTACATATGTGATATGTACCTTTTTCTTCGAACCGTTGATTTTTATGTCTCATATAGCACATTCGTACGTACATATATGTATATGCATAACATGTAGAAAATACTTTTTATCTTTGTATAAACAAAAAAAACTCTCGATTCGATTTAATTTTTGTCGATACAGTGATTTTTGTATGTTATTGATTTTAATATATTGCTAAAAGCTAAGACAGGATTAAACATGATTTTTGAGAAAGAAATTTTTTCTAATTTTACCTTCATCAGCACTTTTGATCTTTTTTAAAGTTTGAAAAGTCTGCACTAAAATTTATTCAGTTATTTTATTGACTGTGGCTAGTTTACTTCAGGAGAGATTTAAAATAATTTAACAAATATCATTTTGATATTACATAAATTTTCTGTTTTGATATAAAAAGTACTAGGTACAATGAATTCTAAAAAATATAGTGATACAAGAAGTCTTCTTTCTGGAGACAATAATAAAAGCAAGGATTTACATTATAAAATGCAGTCGATGAGTCTAAAAACTACGTTTTCTTCTTCTCGTGCAGAATCCAACTCTAATTCAAATAAAGGAATTTGTGAAGAAAATAAATACAAAAAGTTAAAAAATGCAAAATAATATTTTGATAATATTTGAAAATGTGAAATAAAAATTTAAAAAAATCAAATATTGATTTGTTGTTTTTTTTTTGTGATATTATTTTAATATAATAATGAAAAATGTGGGTCATATTGATGTGACATACTTTTTTAAAAAAATTTTTGACTGTGTATTTATTTTTGTATTATCATGTGTATTTTTCAAGTTCATTGTACTTTGCATTTTTTTTTTAAAAATGTCAAATTGTACTTTTTTGTATTATCAAATATGAGGACAAAAAAATTTGTGTTATATTTTTTTAAATTACAATATACCATATTACTTTCCAAGTTTAAGGGCTATTTATATTTATCTAATTCTTATCATTTGTACATTCAAGTTTATAACACATTATATGTAAATTATATGAGAGAGGTGAATATTGTATATTAAAAGAAAAAACAAACAACAACAACACGAGTCGTATATATTTTTCAATTGTACTGATATGATGTAATTTGCTACGATTTGTTTATACGTGTATGTATGGTGTGTACATATTTATCATTGCACTCTATATTTTTATTTCTCTTACAATTTCAATAGTACTGATACACAGTACTTTACATATTTTCGTTTTTTCTTTGCTTTTGATTTATATTATGTACTTTGTATTTTACGTACATATATCTACCTACATATATTCGTTATCAGTTATTAGAATATTCAGGTGCATACACATACAATTACATAAATTAATTTTAACAAAGGAGGAAATTGTGGTTTTCAAAGTTTTTAAATTTTTATAAGTAAATTTGATTGTTAACTATTTGCATTGCATGTATGAATATGTGTTGTGATATAAAAAATAATTAGCATTTGTTTGTACATAGGTAAAAAAAAAAGAGAAAAAAGGATGTTTGAAAAGGTTACGTTATGAATAATAAAGACACAACATTTTGTCTTTTTTCTTTCAAACCTCGTTTAATCCGAATTTTTGATTTGTATTACGTACATTGTATTTTAGGTATATATATCTATCTATGTCCGTTATCAGTTATTAGAATATTATGCATACATTTCTTCTTATTTGAGTCGTATACACATGCAATTACATAAATTAATTTTAACAAAAGAGGAAGTTGTCGTCTTTAAAAGTTCTTTTAAATTTTATAAATAAATTTAAAAACAACAACAATAGCACAAGTCATATGTTTTTCAATTGTACTGATATGATATAATTTGCTATGAATCATTGTACTCTGTATTTTTGTTTCACTTACTAGCACTGATATACCGTAATTTTAAAAGAGGCTTATATATTTCTAGAATAATTGCACTTATTTTCATTACACGTTTTTCATTTTTGGGCATAACCTGTACAAAATACTTTTTATTTTTGTATGAACAAAAAAACTCTCGATACGATTTAATAAAATATGTATATTTATTTGACATTTTTGTTTATACATTTGTTTATACATTTATTTTTTAAATTTTTAATAATACCTGAGCATCGTCTTCTGATATTTCAATCTATAAGAAAAAAAAGTAGAATAAAATGGTGAGCATGTGTAAAAGTGTAAAAAAGTGATTACCCAAATTTTAAATCCGGAAGTTGTTCTTTCTTGTTCACAGAAAGAATAATCCTCCCATTCCTCCCATAATGCTGCCCTATACTTAAGGTGAGCACTCTCTCTCCTCGCTGTCTCTTTCAATATTTCTTTTAACGGCAGCGTAACGTGTGCTGTTACCGCATAATGGGCTATCCACTTCTTAATTTCTGTTGCTAATTCTTGCATGTTTTGCATCTAAAAAATATCACAATTTGTTAGTTTTTATATTCAATTTTTAAAATTAAGAAAATACACAGTAAAAATTTTTTGAAATTGTTTCATTGAACCGTACTACGTAGATATACTTACATTTTCTTGGTTATCCATATTTTTGTTTTTATTAAATTTTATTTAAATATTTTTTCTCTACACTTTTCACAGTTCACTATGCAGAATATACAATGGATATAAATTGAATGAAAAATTTTCAGAACTATAATTTTAAAAGTAAAGCTTTTTACAAAAAATGCCTAAATAATTTTATCTTTAAACAGGAAACTTGTGTTATTATTTTTAGAAAATTATTAGCAAAAATTAAATTTCATATATGAGTTATTTAACAGTATATTTAGCAATAGAGTAGAATAGAGTAGAAAAAATTTTAAATACTA
This sequence comes from Anthrax anthrax, assembly GCA_963971155.1. Classification (NCBI taxonomy): domain Eukaryota; kingdom Metazoa; phylum Arthropoda; class Insecta; order Diptera; family Bombyliidae; genus Anthrax; species Anthrax anthrax. The sequence continues at coordinate 34,811,632 of OZ020117.1, forward strand.
TTATCTACTGTTATGTATATATTTGATTGAAGAAAAAATTTTATTTTAATGTAACGTAAATGCTCATATTTAATTTTTAATTTTATTTATCTTATTTCAAAACAATAGAACAAAAAAACAAAAAAAATGTATAGTATGAGATTTATTCTTTTTGTGTTATATAGTATATTGCAATAAAAAATATATTCTTAAGAAAAAAATTCGAAATACAGTCATATTTTTTGCCATTGAAAACGTATCTACTTTTTATTCTGCTATTGTTGATGAAATTGTAGGATCCTGCTCGCATGCTGCTGTTAGCAGTATAACCTCATGCCCATTTTCATAAATGTATTCCTTTACAAAAATAACAAAATTAAAATCAGTTTTCTATATATATTTTTTAATTCATACTTACAGATTTATAAACTCGATATCTTTGAAAAGAATCATTTTCAAATTCTTCCCAATCTTCACCAAAGATTTTATGAATTATTTTCAAAGGTATGATTGAAATCGACACTAAATTTGCCAATTGATCTTCTATTGAAATATATATATTACGATTGTTTAAACTTAATATTCTTCTTATTTCTTCTATTATCATTTTTAAATGTATCTATGTATTTCCTTTTTTCCTTTTTCGCGTGAAATACCTTGAACTTTTTGTCGAATTGAACTAAAAATTTTTTGACTCTTAAGTTATCAGAGCCATGTTTTTCAAAACTTTTTATCATAAATTTAGAAAAAAAACCGCAAAAATATGTACAATTTCCGTCCATGTGCTACAGACAAACTTATTTTTTGCAAATTAATATTTTGTAATAAATCGTATTTTAGTTGTACAAAACAATCATGTCAAATAACAAACAAATTCGACAAAGAATTCTTAGTTTTCTAATTCAGAAATGGACGTTTTTGAAAGTAAGGATTTTTCAAATATTTCGTGCTTTTTTGTACATAATTTTCATAAATCTTAGGATAAAAATCTACATTTCATACAAAAGAAGAAAACAGATTGTAGACCACCTAATATTGCTCTAACTTTTCACGGGAAAATTTCAGGAATAAAAAACGGAGTTGAACTTTACATTAACATAACAGCAGGGTTTGTTTTTTATACTTTATGTGATTGCTACTGGTTATGCAGTTTACAGGATGCATTTTAGAACACTTTGTTTTATGCAGTGTAAAAATTACGTTACTTGAAAAAAGTAAATTTTTAAAACTGTAAAGACGGATATAACAATTATACTTATTCTAATAAAGGTTCAAATTATAAATTTTATAAATCAATATATTAATAGGTTTTTCTTTGATTTTAGAAGTAAAAACTTTTTTCAACTTATTCAAAACATAAAAACTTTCTCAACTTGTGAAGATATATAGTGTGTTTTTAAATTCTGTGGGGGTTTTAAATGTAATTTGAATTTATTTTATGATATTTTACCAACATACTTAAAAATAGCTTCAATTTCTTTTCTTTTAAATAAATTTATTTATGTAATTGTGTATATGTATGTGCGTGTTTTTTTTTATTGAAATAAAAAAGAAAATGTGTAATGAAAGTAAATACAATTATTCTAAAAACATTAGTCCTTTTAAAATTACAGAGAGTGCAATGATAGATTGTATGTACACACCTTACATACACATATAAACAAATCGTAGCAAATTACGTAATACGTAACAATCGGCACAATTGAAAAATATGACTTGTGTTTGTACCTCTGTCTAATAACGCGATGGTAAAAATTGATTTGTCATTTCAATATATAGTTGACAAAGGCACAAATAGTTCATCAAAATATAAAATGAATCAAACTGATGTCATAACCTCAAATAACTCAAAAATAATAAAACGAAAATTATGTGACCTAAATGAAGAACAAAGGAGAGTGAGAAACTGGGTAGAAAAGCTGAGACTTCGACATACTAAAGAAAAAATGAGTAACATATAATATTATTATTAAGAAAAAGTGAAGAAAAATCAGAAGTTTTTCTATTAAAATTACTTTTATTAATAGCATATATAAAAATTGCAGTTAACACAATGACATTTTCTATTATAATTTTTGTTTTGTTTTTTTTTTTTTTTAAATAATATAAACATTTTTATACAATTATGTTTCTTTTTCTCAATTCTTCAATTATTAGAAATATCTCTTTTCCTTCACTTGTTTCTGCTAATTTTCTCAAATATTCTACAATTCCATTTGGATCGTCATCATCCAATAATTGTATTCTTGTTTTGTTTTTGTAAATTGCTTCTTTTTCAAAGAATTTTGTATCATTTTCTTCACTTTCCATTTCTGTATCATAGTCTGAATTCTCGTAAATGTCACCCTCTTTGTCGCAATTATTTGATTTAAAATTGTTTTTGTTTTCACGTTGGTAATGATGTTCTATTACATGAGGTTTTTCTTCTTTGTAAAAATCAGTTGTTTCTTTAGCGCACTGATATTCTGAATTTAATTTTTGTTGCTGCATGCTAACAAGACTCTTATTGAAGTTCTTTAGTTCATATTTATCAAATTCAGTTTCATTTAGTGAATCTTTGATATAAGGTTTTTTTTTGCTTTCTTGCAATGAGTAATTTTTCAAAGCATTTAATTTGTCTTTTATTATGTTTCTTATATTTTGATCACTTTTATTAAATGACACTTGAAGACAATCAGAAGCTTTTTGTTTTTCTTCATAGTGATGACTGTTCACATTCCGACTGGAATTAACCATTTCTGTACCATGCACACATTTCATATGTCTTAAAAGGTTATCGCTACGGGTAAAAACTTTGTTGCATATTGTACACTTCGACATGTTTTTGTTTTAGTGAAAAATAATACAATAAAAAGAGAAGACAGCACATTCTTCTTTTTTATACATTTTTCTATCTTTGAATAGTTGTTTAATAAGAACTCTTTTGTTTCTCCTCTTTTCCCTCCTCTTCCTCCTCCTCCTCTTCTTCCTCCTCTTTTCTTACACCTGTTTCAGGATTACAGCTAGTTGTCAGTACTGTTTTAATGCACTTTGAAAATCCCAAGTTACCTTAAACTTTCTTCATTTTAAACCCATACGGTACTGAGCTATTATCTTCTAAAAACTTGCGTTTTTCAGATATAGGTTTATAAATTTTTGTTTCAGAAGTGCTCACTATTTCATGACTTTTAGTACGTCGTATATTTTGAGATAAAATTTCTATATCTTTATTGTGTTCAGAGTTCAATATCATGTTTTTAATAGATTCAAAATTCACTAGTTTAGATGTCTCATAGTTAGAACAAATGCCTTTTACCTTACATACTGTTTTGACAGAATTGTCTTTTGTGCTGTAAATTTGGTATGCATAGTTTTTTGGGCCACCACTCACGAATTCTTTTATATAGCTACCACTACCATAGCATTCTAATTCATCTGTCATGTCACCTACAAACTCACCTGTAGGAGGTTCGTATTCACCTTCTCTACTAACGTAAATAACTGAATCTGTATCGTAATATAAAACTCGATCACCAAGCTGATCTAAATAGCTAAAAAGTTTGAGGCGAGCTTGAGTTGTCGTATATGCCGCTATACAAACATTTACTGTTGGCAGAGATTCAGAAGCTTCTTCTTTATAACTCCAATTAACGACAACTGTATCCTCATTAATAGGGAGAATATGGTGTACTTCAACTGATGGATTAGTTAGTAGAGAATACAGTTCTGATGGTTGATTTATTATGCATGTTTTTGGCTGATTTTCACGTTGTCCAAACTTTCCCCAAAAAGAATTTAATATTAGTTTAGCCAACGATCGTAGTCCTTGGTTGTTTGCAATTTCTGAAAATTCAAGTTTTACTCCTTCATTTTCAAGAAAATCTTCAATGTATCGCTCCTTATCTTCTTGAGTTATGCATTTACTTGGCCACCCAGATGCTTGTTGTTTCAGTTTCATAAACTTATTCATCATTTCTGTAAACAAACCGCCTTTGTGTGATAGTTTGTCATATTGTTCAATTTCATAACGCCATTTCTCATATACTTCTAATAATACATAGCCTTTACGTAAAGCAGTAATGACTTCATCAATTACCCATGTTCCTATTAATGCTCTCTCTTCTTTCGTATGCGAACATACACTATGTTGACATTTTTCTGCAGCGCAAGTACGGCATAGCGTAAACATTAATTTTTTGCACTGTTTATCAGGAAGAACAGGGTGCAGTAAATTTTCTGGCGGTAAAATCTTACATTTAATAAGACCTTCAGTTTTTTGTAAATCTATCTTCGAGCAAGTATCATTTCCGACGTAAAGTTTAGGATGGTCAATTGGAAATTTACCATTTTTACAAACCCATGGATACAATGAACAAACATCTATATACTTGATTTTCTCATCAGATTTGCATTTATAGTGTTTAAAAGTATTTCCTGTGCGTCCACCGTAAAATGCTTCTCGAGGATTAAGCGGAGTATTGCATAATAAATATTGATTTTCTAAATGTTTTATATCTTTGTTTTCTTCTATTTGCTTGCGAAAATCACATTCCCACATTTCAATAACTTGGTAACCATAAGAACGCAAACGATTAATCTTTGATACAGTAACATCAAATCTACGATTTAATGTGTCATCAGGATCGTCGTATAAAGAATTATCTCGGTTATATCTTAAGCAGATAGGATGACCATGGTAATAGCAACCATGAAACTCAAAAACTTGATTGGTTTCTGAGCAATATCCATCTACTTTCATACCGTGTAATATAATTTCTTTCTGTTTAGCTGCATGTAAAATATTAATTTTTCGTTGTTTTTCTTCCCATATTAACCACTGTATTCCCAACTAGCATTTTTAGTGAAAACTACGTGGCTGGCACTGAAAGGTGATACTATAAAGTGACAGTAACTAGCTACAGGATCGTTAATGTTACGGTTTAAAAGCCGCTTTTCCACTAAAATGGGGAATGAATTGGTACGCTTTTAATACGAAATTGGAACGTTTTTCAAAAAGTAACATCTACGTTCCAGAGTAGTAGTAAACTATGCTCAAACACGTAATTATATGGTTTACGGCACCTCCTTATACTAATACAAAAATAAAATCTTAATAAAATATTATTTCATTTCAAAATTAAATATGTACTATAATCATATTTGCTCCACACATATAAATAATTTGTTTTGTTACAAACCTACGAAGAACGAAAATAACATCTTTAATAATTAATATAATGTTATAATGTTAAAATGTATTAAAACTCTGATTTAATCACTTTTCCATGTAAATTTTATAGTGCGAATGAAATTTTACAGTAATAATATATATTTTGCTTCGATAAAATACAAAGCGCCTTAAAAATATTTAGTTTTATGATAAATTTTTCAGGAATTTAAAATTATTAATCTTCTTCCAAAAATTAATTTTTTTTTATTTTGAAAATTTTGCTTTTAAATAGACTTAATATCACAGTACGTGTCATTTCTTATTATTTACATCTGAAATAAATATAATTTTTATTGTTTTTTTACAAAATTAATTCGTAATGGAAAAGGCCATAATAAAAATATAAATTAAAAATGGTAGTTTTTGTGTAGTGGTACTTGAGAGTGTCTGATACTACGAAATTATACTTTATTGGTACAAGTTACTTTGAAAAAGTGTATATTACGTAGAAAATAATACTGCATAGTAACAAAAACTTACAACCGTCACTTTTTAGTCTTCAGTTGCACTTTATCATATTAAAAATTACTATAAAGTTGCAACGGGAACTTAAAGGTCCCAATTCTAACTTTATAGTAATTTTTGATGTGATAAAGTGCAACCACAGACTATAAAGTGGCGATCGCCATTTTAGTCTCTTTCAAACCATAATCGTGTGCGGTGACATATACATATATATTGTGATTAAGTAAATAAATAAAAAAATGTTTTTTAAAGTAGTGGCTACCTGTGAAAGGGGAAAAATATTATTTACGGCTATTCCCAATGCTTGGGAAAACAAAAATATATTGAAATGGCCTGAACACATTAGACACTCAATGAGAGAATCCATGAGATCTAATCCTGATAGTAGTCCAGAAGACAACTGGAGCAGCTACGATTGTGTAGTGAAATATGCCAACATCCAAACTTTTGAAGAAGCACTTAGGTTAGAAAAAATGCTTGCTCAGTGTGCTGATAGTGATGCAGAAGAAATGTGAGTATATTTTATTAATTAAGAGTACCTAATATTTTAGAGAGTTTTAAATCTTTCAGTTCTTTTTCTAACTATTTGCGAGTTCAAAAACAGTCAAAAAAACAAAATAATCTAATCCCGGATAGAAATTTAATTATAGAAAAGGAAAAAATAAATCAAGGAGATACAAGTTATACAGTTTTACAAAATGTTTCTTTGTCAGTGGAATCAGAAGAGCAACACACATCATTTAATGAAATTGCAAATGTTACTAATGCCGATGAAAATGAAACAAATTATGGTCAAAATCAAAATGAAAACATTGAATCGGTTATTGTTATTCCTGCCAAAGATCTCCAGAATTTGATAGATTCAAATAATGCATTGAAAAAAGATATCGAATTTATAAAAACTAATGTTCACCTTAATAACATTTATGAAATTTTAAGAGAAAACAAGGAGGCAAATGATAATAACGAAAAACAAAGTCAAAAAAAGGCAGATATGTTAAATCAGAAATTCCCAATGACTTCATGTGAAGAAATCGAAATTCTAGAAGAAAAAATCAAAAGTGATGCTGATTTTAAAACAAAACTTGTAAGAAATAAAAAGTCAATTTATATATACCATATACTGTAATTTTTCATACTTTTAGATTAGTGAATTATCAAAGATTGGTGGCACTACTGGAGAAGGAATCGGAAACCAAATATCTTTTAAGGTAGTAGATTTCCTATTCTCTAAGGAGGTCCTCACAAATTACACGTGGACAGGAATTTCTAGAGATAAAACAATACAAAAGAAGCCATTCAATTCCTTTCATGGAATTAATGACGTGCTTTTTAGAGTTATACGCATGGCAGATGACCACTGGACCGTTACAAAAATGGATACCATATTAAAAGATCATGTTTTAAAGCAGGCCAAAAAAAGGCTTTCACGACATCAGTAGGTTTTTTGAATAATAGTTTATAATCGATTTTACTCATTAAATCATATTTTTTAGGCAAAAGATATTAAAATATCGTAAAACAACTCATGAGGTGGAAAGCGTAAATCAAAGTTATGAAGAAATGGAAAATAATAATCCCAATATAATGGAAAATAAGGACGAAGGAGAGTTAAACAGTTTGAAATAAAACAAAAATTTTGTACAGTTTTTAATTACTTTTTTCTTGATTTAATTTGTTATTTTTTTCATACATTTATTCAAATGTGTGTAATAATGGTATAAAAATAAAATCCTTTTCATACTTCAAACAAAATAATTTACACTTTATATCAGTTATAGGAATCAATTTAAATGAATTTTGGTGACCGTTTGATTTATATACATTTAAATAAGACGATCTAATTGGTAATTTAAAAAAATCAGTTTTATCTTCAATTGGTGATCCAAAAATATGCAAAACTCCTTCATAATATGTTGCATCCAGCATTTCAATTAATTCATTTGTAGAAGTCATAAACCATTTGTCTTTCAGTTTATTCGAAAGAACAAATTTATCACCAAAATAAACTTTTCTGAAAACTTTATCGCATAAAGGGTGTCTATGTTTTATATTCCTTACCTCATTATCAGGTTTGATTTCATCCGATATTAATGAGTAGTTTTGCTTCAATTTAGATAACTCTATTATTCTCTTAGCCATTTGTTGTAACGGGTTTTTTCCAGATCGAACCAATGACTTTAAATACAGAAGCAAATTCTCAAAAGGATAAGAGCTTATGTCTGGTAAGGCACCAAATTTTTTTACATCATCTATCATATGAGATAAATTGTGTACATTACTTGAAATAGAATCTCGTCCATAAAGTTTAATAAACCCTTCAATATAATCTTTAACCAAAACCTCTGCTAAATGAATATATTGCATATAATTTTTAGAAGACAAAATCCGAACGATGCAAAACAAAGTAATGAAGTGATCAAAACTGTCTGTTGGTAGAAAATCTTTCAAAATTACAGGTCCTAAATATAAAACAAATGTGCGATATTCTGTCCCTTTCCATAATTTTAGGACATTTAAATTTCGTATTGCACGATGAATTTCTGATGGTCTAAAACTATTGCATGCTTCAAGTTTTTCAGAAATAATTGCTATTTGTTTACCCGACAATTTATTCCGAAAATTGAAAGAACCGTAGACCCAACCATAGAGACATTTTCGCACAATGCCTAAAAAATAATAAAAAAATTAATTTAATTTATAGGATGATTATTTATTGACTCACCAATAATTACTCACCAAGATCAATTAAATGCAGAGAATCAGCAACAATTATATCTTCAATCATATCAATGGGGAGATTAATCAAAGGTGATAGTTCTTTATGATGTTCAGAATGCGTTTGGTTACGAAAAGAAGCATCAGTTCTTTTTGGACAATTAATCTCAGGAAAACTCATGTGTCGTCCATTTATATCATACTCCCCTTCGACTGTACATTTGAGACATCCATTAGTTGAATTGAATCCTTTTGTTCCTTAAATTTTCAAATTGATTATTATTTAAATATTATTCTGGTTTATATTTAAAATAAATTACCTTTGATAAAACTTCTAGCAGGAGTATCGCACACAAAATATTTTATTTTTACTTTAATGTGTTCACCATTTATTAACAACCCATAATTAAGAATTTTTTTGAGCTCGTCGACAAAACATGACAAATACTGTTGCAAAGGAGGCTTGCTTTTACCAGAGTACACAGCAACTACCATGGGTTTAACGTATTTCATTTCAAATATTTTGAATAAAATAGGCCAAAATTCAATATTAGAGCTCCTAAATGGAGGTAAACCATCAATATTAAAAATAAGGCTTAACACTTTTCCGGGTTGAGTTCCATGCAATAATAACTGCAAATTGGTTTCAATACCATAGTACCAGTAATATCTTGCTCCCATTGGAACCATATTTATTACATTTGGAGTTTTAAGCAACGTTCTGCTATCTAAAGGAACTTTGACTCCATTAGATTCTAAAATTCTCAGTAAATGGTTTAATGAGGAATGAGGAATCCGAAATTCTAAAGCCCATTTTTGTAATTTTTCTAGAAAAAGTGCATCTTTTTCGAAAAAGTTCTTACAATCGTCATTCTCAGAAATCAATAGTTCATTTTCAGAAATCTCTGACCCTTCTGAATCATTTACTTTGCTAATAAAGTAATTCTCCTGATTTGTTGGCTTTGTAAACTTCGCAGTCGATTCACTATTTGTTATGTTAACATCACCAATGGGCAAATTTTTAAAATTTTTATTTACTACTGTTGGTAATAAGTCACGTTTATTTTTATTTAACTCATTCAAAACACTTCTTTCCAATTCTTTCTTAACTCTTCTGTAAAATGTTGTTGAGTGTTTAAATAATTTGTATTTTACACTTTTCATGTTTTAAATAACTCAAAATTTGATTCTTTGTTTCCACAAGAAATCAATTACGTATGTATGTAAGACTTCGAAAATGAAATATAAATTTAATTACACTTTACTGAAACAAAAACGTTGAAATTACTTTAGAGGGACTATTTTAACTTACCATATGGTTTCAGAGACTTTTTAGTCCCTCTGCAAAGTAATTGCTACTATAAAAAATTCATACAATAGTTTTCAGTGCCATAAAGTGTTTTGAATATGATTCAGAAACGTAGTTGTTACTAACTTGTAAAAACTTTAACTTGGACTATTTTTGGTACCAAAAAGTAGAACCAAAATCTAACCAAATCCATAGGTAAAACACACATAAAGTAACAGAAACTTTATAGAGTTTTAAATACGATTACGATACCAATCAGGAATTTCAGTGAAAACTTTAATATTGAAATCCATATAGTTTCTACTGCCACGGAGCTGGTACGTTTGAAAATCAACTCTAAAATAGCAAAACATAATACAGTGGCAAAAAAAGTGATTAAAACGTATTCATAACCTTATTTTAGTGCCAGTTCACAGATATTCAGTATTTGTCACTAGAAATGCTAGTTGGGTTGCTATTTTTGATTGATTATCAAATTCCTTTATTTGAATTAGAGTTGGATTCTGCACGAGAAGAAGAAAACGTAGTTTTTAGACTCATCGACTGCATTTTATAATGTAAATCCTTGCTTTTATTATTGTCTCCAGAAAGAAGACTTCTTGTATCACTATATTTTTTAGAATTCATTGTACCTAGTACTTTTTATATCAAAACAGAAAATTTATGTAATATCAAAATGATATTTGTTAAATTATTTTAAATCTCTCCTGAAGTAAACTAGCCACAGTCAATAAAATAACTGAATAAATTTTAGTGCAGACTTTTCAAACTTTAAAAAAGATCAAAAGTGCTGATGAAGGTAAAATTAGAAAAAATTTCTATCTCAAAAATCATGTTTAATCCTGTCTTAGCTTTTAGCAATACATTAAAATCAATAACATACAAAAATCACTGTATCGACAAAAATTAAATCGAATCGAGAGTTTTTTTTGTTTATACAAAGATAAAAAGTATTTTCTACATGTTATGCATATACATATATGTACGTACGAATGTGCTATATGAGACATAAAAATCAACGGTTCGAAGAAAAAGGTACATATCACATATGTAAGTTGATCAAAGAACAAAAAAGAAATATACTATAGCAGAAAAGATTAATTTCATGAGCTTTTGTTTTTTGTTTTAACTTTTTCATTTCTTAACAATATCAGAAATATTTTGAATACAATACGATCGTTGTCCTCATATTCGTATTCTATAAATAAGTTCTAATGTATTTTTTTTTGTTTTGTTTATACAAATAAGTAAGTAGTGTTCTCTACATTTGCAAATATAAGTATATAACATTCTAACAAAAAACATTTGAAAATATAAAAATCATATGACACACACACACATATGTATGTATGTAACGTAATCAAAAACCAATTATATATTTTAATTTATTTTTAACACAGATCTTGTTTTAAAAAAAAAAAAATGTCATTAGAGGTACCATTATGCATTATTATATACTAATATTTAAATTTCTTCAATATTAATTGAATTGCGGTAAAACTGCTCGTGAAATGGGTCTATTAGAAATTCTTTAATATGCATACACATACTTACATATGCATGTAGAAATTTTGGCCATAAAATTATTTACATTGTTCAAAAAAATTCTTACCAGCGATAATCTAACAATGTTTTTTGTTTTTTCTTTTTTGTTTTTTTTTTTTTGTACTGATAAAGATTAACAATTTCTATTAAAAAAATGTTTTCACACAGAGAAGTTACTAGTTGGATTTTTTTTCGTTTTTCTGATAAGACTCAAAATTATTATTAAATAATTTCACACACACAGAGTAGTTCCTAATCTTAAAAAATACAAACAACAACAAAAATTTCTCAATAATCACAAACAAAAATAAAATTCGATATTTTAATTTACAATCACCCAAAAATCCCCATTGACCTTGAAATTATTGATCGATTATCAATCAGTTACCCTTAATCTACATAATCACTTAAATCAAATTTCTCCCCCAAAAATTCACCCCCTCCACCAATCATCTTTTAAGCTCCGCCCACTTCCCTCTTACTACCAATTTTCAATTTCTTAAAAATAGTGGTGGGGATGGTCTCAACCGTCCTAATACCTACTCAAGATATTCAAAAATGTACTCATGTATTTATCAAAGACGCAATATACAAAAGTAATTTGAATCCACCGTACAGCGGACCGTATAAAGTACTAGAGAGAAATGATAAAATTTTCAAAATTTTGATAAACGACAAAGAAGAAATGATAAACATAGACAGATTAAAACCTGCATTTCTTTTGAACCCAGATGTTTCCAATTCTTATCCACCTACTAGATCTACACAATACAAAAAAGTTCATTTTCAATTGTAATAAATTGGTAATCTTAAATGTAAGGTAAATGTAAATATGTTTAACCAGAAACATTATTTTATATCGAATTTTAAATTTCATTTTCAATTTAAGAATTTTTAAATATATAATTTCTTTTTCATAGGGGGGAGTAATGTATCGAAACTCATTGCATTTATAATCACCCACTACAAGTCTACCTACAAGAAAACCTTGTGTAGGTACTACTTTAATAAATATTTAATTTTTTGTACACATTTAAATTTTTTTTAAAATAATAAAATTTTTTTTAAAAAATCTAGTGAAAAAAGAGAAAAAAAAAGAACAACTGTACAAGTGAAACAAAAAAACTGAAAAGAATATACATTAATACTTATGTAATATAAAATATACTTTTTGTACAAAAAAAAAAACAAGAGTGAAAAAAATTTAAAAAATAGAATAAAAAAAGTGGGCAAGTGAAAAAAAGTGAACGAGTTTCAAAAAAGAAAATAAAAATAGGAAATTGAAAAAAATCAGGTGAAAAAATAAGAGTGGGCAAGTAAAAAAAAAGAAATAAGAAAAAAAATTGAACAAGTGAAAAAAAAAAAACAAGTGCAAAAATAGAAAACAAAGGTGAACAAGTGAAAAAAAAGAAGTAAGAAAAAATTGAAAAAGGGAAAAAAGTAAGTGAAAAAAAAAATAGAAAAAAGGAAATGAAAAGAGTGAAAAAAATTGAAAAAAATAGAAAAAAAAAGAAAGAGTGAAAAGAGATAAAAAATTTGAAAAAAGAAAATAGAAAAAAACTGGAAAAAAATCGTAAGAAAAATTACAAAAAAATTTAATAAAATGAATCTTTTTTTAAGTAATAAAGAAAGAATACAAAAAAAGTGGTTGGAATATTAATATTTCAAAAAGTGAGAAAAAAACCAAAAAAATTTCATTAAAACATTGAACAAGCAGAATTTTAAACACACAATTTCCATCATGTAGATGGATTCATGTTATATAAAAAATATCAAATTGCAACACAATGTGATAAAACAGATAAATTCAGAATTTCATACATATTTAATTATTTAGAATAGTTCTTAAATAAAATTCAAAATTATTTCATACATTCAATTCTTAAAACATTTCATTAAAAGGAAATTCGGGCATTAAACTCATATCCGTTAATTGTATTAACAAAGAATATATGTAATCAACAAAAAAATAAATAAATATTGCAATGACTATCAAATGGGCAATCATTTTAATCATTATGCAATTAATAATGGCATAAGAAAAAAATCATCAATTTGGAACGTAATTATTGACGAAATAAAAAAAATTGATGCTGGATTCCCTTTCCAGAGAGAAGAATGTAAAACAAAATACACGAACCTCTGCACAACGTATACACGAATTACAACACACACACACTTTATTACACCTCCACTTGATTCGTTGGTATCCAGTCTAAATTCATCGAATGCATCATTAGATCAACAAGAAGAGTCAAGTGAAATAGGACATAATAAAAAATATAGGATTGATGATCTCATGAACTTCTTTAAAAAAGAAGCAGAGGATACAGAGAAAAGACAGAAAAAAATTATAGAGGTGGAGGAAGAAAGAATAAGTGTAATGAAAGAAATGAAAGAGATTCTGCAAAATGGTCTACAAAAATAATGTTTATCATTAAAAAATATGTATTTTTATGTGCCTAATGAAGGAAAGGCTGTTTGTTTTGTTTTATTTTTTATTATTGTATTATTGTTTGATGAATTTTTTTTCAAAATAAAACAAAATTAAATAAATGTTTTGTGTTTTCATTTAAAATCCTGATAAAAAATTGTACAATTTAGGATTCAAATAAATGAGCAATCATATCTCGTTTTCTTTTTGCTTCGTTGTATCTATTTCCAACATTATTTAGATCAATGTTATTGTCGTGGTTGTCATTATTTATTTCAATAATATCTTCTAAATCCGCGCCTTGATTTTCAATAATGAAATTATGAACTATGATTCATGCTATTACAATGTCTTTTGCTTGTAATGTATTATAAATGGGTAAGTATTTTAAAATTCTAAATTTTCCCTTCAAAATCCCAAATGTCTATTCTATACACATTCTGGTAGAGCTATGATTATGAGCTATGCATTATACTTTTTTTGTGTACTTGTTAAGTATCCATTGTCTCGAAAAGGTACCATGAGGTAAGTATTTAGAGGAAAAGCTGAGTCGCCTAATAAGTGACTTCCTTCTGGTAACTGAATCATACCAGATTCTAAATTATTTCTCAATGGGCAATTTTCCCATAGACAAGCATAGTAGGATCGACCTAACCAGCCAAAAAATACGCTGATGAAACGTAGGTTGCTGTCACAAATGGCCTTAAAATAAAAATCAAAAAATTTATGATATATATGTATATCGAAAAAAAAAAAATTAAATTAAAAACATGAAATTTACCTGTAAGATAATTGAATGTAAGCCTTTTCGATTGTAGTAACTTGCACTGTCATCTTTAGGTGTTGAAATCTGAATATGTATGTGTAGAATCTAAGCATCCAAATACATTTGGAAATGGTTTTTCTTGCCGTATATTTTGAAAATCTAGCATTATTTTTTCGAACTCTTGCTGAGATTGTGGCCACCTTACATATTTTTTAAGTAAATTGACTATAGTACATGTCATTTTTTTAAATATTTTACTGGCAGTTCCTTGACCAACATTGAATCTGTCTGATAATAAACAAAGTGGAGTTCAATTCGAAAGCCTCCAAACTGTCATGTATAAAGCTTTTTGAGCATCTGTTTTTGGTCTTCCTGTCCAAGATTCTTTCTAATCTTTCTCAATTTCTTTTACAAATTTCTGGAAATGTAGTGTGATATAATTGTTTAAAACGAAAAATACAAAAATAAAACAGTGAAAAATATTACCCGAAATGTTGTTCGCCTCATTCGAAAATGGGACTGGAATATATCATCAGGGTATTCATTAATTTTATGCATATAATTATCTATTTTAGGAACAAGTCTATTGTTGTAACCAAATTTTATGTATTTTAATAAAATCATATTTCTATAAATTTTCTTCTTTTTATTGCGATTTTCCAATGTTTTTATATTTTTGTTACACTTTTCTAAAACTTCATTTACAATTAAACTAATTAAAACTCTTTCCATAATATTGAATTTGATTAATTTGAATTTGAATAATTTTAAAACCTTTATTGACGACGCCTGGTTGCATCAATATAAAATACGTTCTAAAACGTCAATTTATGCCGCGGCATTTAGATGCTCATGACAATCATTTGCCACAGATGATCGTCATTGATGTTTTCGAATTCGCCCTTTATACTGTCAGCCATGTCTTCTGATTTATTTTTATGTAAAACAGATTTTTTATTGTTCAAAGTTTTTCTACATAACTGTTTTCCATTTTGTCTTTTATGTTTTAATTTTTGCTCTTTACTTTTCTTTTTACAATACCTATTTCATATTTCAATTTCGTTTTAATTGCGTTTGTAACTAACCACGCATTTGTTCGTTCACGTAAACTAGCTTTATTAGAAATAGCTTTTTCCCACGCTTCTCCTGCTATGATTTTATCAGCTATATGTCTGTTATGTATGTCTTTATGTTTAGAATAGGCTATATCATGCTCTTTACAAGCTTCATTAAGTGGATTTACTCCACTATCTCCTATTCGTTTCAATAGTTTTATGAGTTTTGAGCCAGGTCCACAAACGTTATAACCTGATAAATATAATTCAAACGGTAGATTTCTAATCGCAGAATTGATTTAACCTTTTCTTTTATAAGTTTTGCAGCAACTATTTAATTTTTGTTTGTGATCTATCATTTTATATCTTTTTTGTTCTGAATTTCAAATCAAAGTGATAAAAATTTTATAAAAGTGTTCTATAAATATTCTTCTTAAATTATATACAATTTAGTGTATAAAATGAAATTAATAAAACAACATGAAACATTACAAGTTAAAAACATTGACTTTGATCGTGATACAAATAAAAGAAAGAAACACAGTCTTGCGTCAACTCTGATTAGAGAAGGTTCGAACAAGTGTTTATACTTATTACAGTGATCAAAAAAAAAAAAAAAAAAAAAAAAAAAAACAATTTTACATAATCATAGTCGTCATATTTAGCTGTATTAATTTTTTTTTATTTTTGTTTTCCCTTTGAGTTCATTCCTACAAATTAAAAAATATAAATAAAATAAAACTATAGTATTTGTCGGCATTAGTGTAAATTTATTCCCCAAAATGGGGATGCCTTTACAAGGTATTTCAATTGATAAAAACAAAAATTTAACAAACACAACCTTCCCGGTCATAAATTTTTAATAGTAACAAGAACAGATAACGCACAAAATTTAAGGAGCATATCTCCGTTTTTTATTAAGAAAGTAATAGACCACGTAGCAGCAGGAGAAATTGAGAAATGTAATAAAACAAAAGATGGTAAATTAATCATCAAAACGAAAAATTTGCGACAAGCACTAAAACTTATACAATTATCCTCTTTTGGACTAAATATCAACGTTTGCGTGGAAGAACACAAAACGCTTAATGAGTCTAGAGGTGTAATTTTCTTCCCAGAATTTCAATATTTGACTGATCAAGAAATATTAGAAGAACTTAAGCAATTTAATGTCATAACATTTAGACCAATGATTCCCAAAGTGGTCTATATCGACCCCTAGGGGTCTATGACAACCTGCAAGGCGGTCTACGTCAGCGAAAAAAAATTTGGGGGTCCATGAAATGAAAATTGGGGTCCACGATAGTACCTATTTACTTACATCATACTATCTTATAATATCAAGACATATACATTATTTATAAAAGTACCTATGAAGTAAAAAATTTATTATATATGTTTATAAAATTGTGTAAGTTGTAGGATGTTGGTATTCGCTTTGTGGTCGCAATACATTTTGAACTTGTAAAAACCTGAGAGTCGCAGTCGTAGTCGCA
This sequence comes from Anthrax anthrax, assembly GCA_963971155.1. Taxonomy (NCBI): domain Eukaryota; kingdom Metazoa; phylum Arthropoda; class Insecta; order Diptera; family Bombyliidae; genus Anthrax; species Anthrax anthrax. Next base: position 34,828,608 of record OZ020117.1, read on the forward strand.
GTCTCAGAGCTTCGCTACCTTGCACTGACTTGTTCAATTCGTCACTCTATAAATACGAATGCGGGACAAATACGTTTATTCGTTTCCTGAATCTTGAAAAGGAAAGTGCTAAGAAAATAATTTACAAAATATAAACAGATAGTATATCACACAAATTATAGTGAGTCAGTGTTATTTTGTTTGAGAGTGCTAGAGAAAAGTAAGTACATTATTTTTTATTAAATTTTAGTTTTGTATTCGTAGTTAGCAAAGATAGATAAATTACACCAATCATGACTTTAGTTATTAGTAGTTTAATACTCAATCATGCAAAATTACACGAGTACTCCTCAATAGTTTCTTTTTAAAAGTTTTAGCAATCGGTATTATAATTACAGTGCAATCTCCGTAATGCGAGCTAACTGTTGCAAGAAGATGTTCGGATTATGGAATGTTTTCGGAAAAATCTAAAAAAAATTTTTAATATACAGCTGCTGGATTTTCTGTCTTATTTAAATAATTTAATTTTGCCCACAGATGACTGATGCCATGTCCGAATCTAAAAAGAAATGTAGACAGTACAGTGTTGATTATTTGAAATTTGGTCTTTTATGCAACAAAGTTTTGAGCAATGACGCTATGAAACAATCTAAACTGCAAGATCATCTGAGAAGATGCCACCCTGATAAAACAGAGAAAGATTTGAAATACTTTCAAACACTCAAAGATAAACTTCAGAAGAGACCTACACTGGACAGAATGTTCGCTTCGACGTCACAAAGAAATGATGATGGTTTGCGGGCGTCTTACAATATCTCGTTACTTATAGCAAAATCCGGAAAACCGCATACTATCGGAGAGAAGTTAATTTTGCCAGCCGTTGAAGAGGTTTTAAAAACTGTTTTACACAAATCTGCATCTGATATCATAAAAAGAATTCCCTTAAGCAACAATACTGTTGAAAGACGTATTGATGAAATGAGTTCTGATATTGAAAGCTTCTTATGTAATTATTTCCAAACGACCCATTTCTCTATACAACTGGACGAGTCAACTTTACCTGATAATGCAGCATTATTATTGGCATATGTTCGTTTTATTATGAATCAAGAAATCTACGAAGAACTGCTATTCGCAAGAACTTTGATAACCGACACTAAAGGTGAATCAATATTTCATGTTTTGAAGGATTACTTCATTGAAAAAGCAATTCCTTTATCAAATATAATATCAGTAGCTACAGATGGAGCACCTGCCATGGTTGAACGTTATCGTGGATTTATAAGCTATTTAAAACAAAATGTGTCAGGGGTGTTAGCAATACATTGCGTCATCCATCGACAACATTTAGTTGCTAAAAATTTGAGTGTTAGATTGCATGAATCACTTCATTTAGTCATTGATGCAGTAAACCGAATCCGAAGCAACGCGTTGAATACGCGGTTATTTGCGCAGTTGTGTGAAGAAAATGACGAACACTTTCATCAATTACTCCTTCACACTGAAGTACGCTGGCTGTCGAAAGGCTTATGTTTGACAAGATTTTTTGCACTTTTTGAAACTATTTTAGAATTTCTGGATACTAAAGATAAAATTTTCAAAGAAAATTTAATGAAGAGGAAAACAGACATCGCCTATTTAACAGATTTGTTTACAAAATTTAATATGGTTAATTTGCAATTACAAGGCGACAGAGTTAAACTTGCCAGAGTTAAACTAATGAAGCAAAATATTGGACGGGGCGAATTTTCTCAGTTCCTCAATTTGTCACAGACAAACTGCCAGGAAGACGACGTTTCAACTTACGTTCAACATTTAAATTCCCTCTATTCAGATTTTGAATCTAGGTTTGAGGATATTTTGACTATGGTAATACCACCGTGGATAATTAATCCATATGGTGACATAGAAGAAACGAATGTCATAATACAAGAGGAACTGACTGAACTAAGTACAAACGAAGAACTTAAGGTTCAGTTTAAAAACGGATATCAGCAATTCTGGCTGCAAAACAACATACCCGTTATTTATCCCGTTTTATGGAATATAGCCAGGAAATTTTTTATTTCCTTTCCATCGTAATACCTAGTGGAAAGGGGGTTCAGCGCTGTTACCAATCTCCTAACGAAAAGAAGAAACAGACTGGACATCATTAGTCGAGGAGATTTAAGATTAACCCTTACAAAATTGACGCCAAATGTTGATAATTTATTATTAAAGCATCAGGTTCATCCTTCTCACTAAAAATATTGACTTATTGCTTATGTTATTTTATTTATAGTTTATTTTATGTTTATTTTATGTTACGTATATTTTACATAACAGATACAAAATTTTATTTTGAGTAGTTTTAATTTAAATTCAATTAATAAATGTATAAATTAACATGTGTTTTTACTTTAAGTTTTTAACACTAAACTTCACTACAGTTAGAAATTTACAGGAAATCAATATCAGGTAAGTAGGGGGTCTACCCAACACGGAAAAACATGGCAAGGGGTCTACGACACAAAAAAGTTTGGGAAACTCTGATTTAGACGTTTCTTTAAGTCACAAAATGATCAAATGAAAGAAATTGGCCTTTATTGTCTAACTTTTAAAACGGTTGAATTGCAAGAGTCAATTAATATTGGTTATAACAAGATCACTATTAGACCTTACATTCCACCGCCGTTAAGATGTTATAATTGTTTTAAATTTGGACATTTTGCAAATGAATGAAAGGCACTAAAATTTGCTGTAACTGCGGGGAACAATATCATTTGCAAGATCCAAGTCACGATTGTGAAAATATAACCAAACGTGTAAATTGTCATCATAACCATAAAGCACTGGACAAAACATGTTACAAATTTAAAAAAAAAACAAGAAATTCAAAAAATAAAAATCATTGAAAAAGTTGACATGAGAGAAGCAATAAGAAGGTACAAACAACGGTTTGGAGACAAAGATAATTTTGCTTCTGTTATCAGACAAACAGTAAATAGTGTTGTACCCATACACAATACTAGTAACTCTAAACAAGAAAAGGTTAACTCAGACATAGACAAACAAAAATATGATAGCAGAAACAAGTTCACTGATAATACATCTCAAAATCAAAACAGTCATAAACATTATACTATAAACGAAATCTCAGTTATTGATGTAAAAGAACAATTATTAAAATCCAAACAATCATCTCCACAAACATCGACAACAACAAAATTGTTAAATAAGGAGACAATAGAAAAAATCACACTGTTACCTAAAACATTACAATATAACAGACAACTAAAACAATACAGACTAAACATAACAGACAACTAAAACAATAAAAAATCAATCAAAGCGAGGAAGAGGCAGAGCAAGACAAAACAAGCAGACATCTAATATTGAATTAACTACTGATTCAGAAATGACAATAGATGAGGAATGCAATTAAACATTATCCAGTGGAATTGTAACGGCTACAACAAACATATAGAAGAAATAATATTATTAGAAGATAAGTATAATCCATACATATTATGTATACAAGAAACAAAATTTAACTTTAATTTCATACCTAATTATAAAAACTATAAAGCTTATTGCAAAAATTATAAATCAAATACAATATCACACGGAGGAATCATGATATTAGTCAAAAATATGTTTGTCTCTGAACCTATTTATGTCAATACCGACCTTCAAGCCTTGGCCATAAAGGTCTATTATCCATTTAAATTTATCATTTGTAATATTTATATACCACAAAATTTTAAAATTTCTTACAAACAGTTAGATAATCTAATAATACAACTTGATTCTCCTTTCATCTTAATGGGTGATTTTAATGTTTATAATATGTTATGGGGCTCATCTACAACAGATAAGACAGGGAAAGTAATAGAAAAAATAATTGATGCACATACACTTAATTTACTGAATGATGGTTCATACACCCATTTTAGTTTTGCACACCAAACCCACACATCTATAGACCTTACCATCACTACTCCCTCGTTACAAAATTACTTAGAGTGGTATACTGACTGTGATTTACATGGTAGTGATCACTTTCCAATTATTATTTCTTTCCTTCATTTCAAAAATAACATTGAAAGAAGACCACAATGGAATATTAAAAGAGCTAATTGGGAAATGTATCAAGATAAATTAAAATTTGCATCTACCTTGCCATCAAGAATCATTAATTCGAAATACTAACCTTAACTCTGCCATAACCGCTATACCTCTTAATGAATATAATAAGATAAATAAAAAAACAAGTTCCCTGGTGGAATAGTACCATCGAAAACCTCATTCATACAAGGAAAAGACTTTACCGTATTTATTACAGAACAATGGATCAAGCATCTCTGATAGAGTTTCTAAAAATAAAACGCTTAGCAAGACAAACTATTAAATATTTCAAAAAACTATTTAGCAAATTTTCTCAACTCAATTAGCTCACAAATGCCTGTATCTCTTGTTTTTCAAAAAATTCGTAATATCAAGGGAAATGCAAAACAAAACCAAATTACTAGTATTTATGATAACAAACAAAACCTAATAACTGATCCATCAAATATAAATGAAATTTTTGCAAATAAATTCGCATATATAAACTCAGATAAATCTTGTTCAACGGAGCATTTAGCTTTCAGGCAGTTATATGAAGTAAGCCTAACTTCCCTTTCTATTTCATCAGATGATAGCACGAAGAGCTATAATCAACCCATCTCCTTCGATGAACTAGAATACGCCCTTAGCTCTTGTAAAGGATCTTCTCCAGGAATTGATAAAATACATTATGACATGCTTAAACATCTTACATTAGAAGGGAAAAATAATTTATTAGGATTATATAACACAATTTATATGTACGAACAATTTCCCAAAAGCTGGAAGAAAGCTCTTATTATCCCGGTATTGAAACCTGGTAAAGATCCTACAAATAGTGAAAACTATCGTCCAATTTCATTAACTAGTACCTTATGTAAGGTTCTTGAAAAAATTATTAATAAACGTATAACATGGCATTTAGAGCGACATAATTTACTCAGTAAACATCAAAACGGCTTTAGAAAATCACGAAGTTGTCTTGACAGTATAGCCTATTTATAGTCTTTTCTTATGGAAACATTTACTAAAAGGCATATTGGAATAGTAGTTTTCTTCGACATAGAGAAAGCTTATGACTCAGTATGGTCAAAAAAGCTTTTAGAAGCAGTCATGTCATTAGGGTTTACTGGTAAAATAGTTAAATTTATAAAGAATTATCTTGAAGATAGATCATTTGAAGTTGTCGTGGGAAATTCATTCTCCACTGAAAAGTATTTACAAAACGACATCTCATTGGACTATAAAGCATGGATTAAAATTCTCCCAGGATAAAACAAATGTAATGATTTTCAGCAGGAAGAATAAGATTCCAGATAACCCCACCTTGTTTATGAACGGTTCTAAACTTAAAACAACAGAATTACACAAGTTCTTAGGCAAAACATTAGACCGTAAACTAAAATGGGTGGAACATATTAAATTAACCAAAGCAAAAGCAACAAGAAACTTGAATTTAATAAAAATGCTAGCAACCTCGAAATTTGGTCCAGATACTAAGATGCTATTACGATTAAATCAGTTATTTGTCACTTCCATAATTGATTATGGCTTATTTATATACGGTACTGCATCCAGGGGTGCCAATTTAGCTATTTTCTAGCTAAATTTAGCTAGAAATAATTGTGTTTAGCTGGAAATAAAAATTTCTCCTAGCTAAAATTTTTTAGCTAGATTTTACATAGATTTTTAGCTAGATTTACTTCTCGTGGTATAAAATTTTAAATTCGTAAAATTAAATTTTTCAAATCAGCATCGCAATTGAAAAATAAAACGCATCAAAATTTATTGTTGAAAAATTTTTGTTTTGTGGTATAGTGTAAGGTGCACTTAAGTTTGTTATAGTTACATTCAAGTCATCATGTCATATGTTTACAATCTTATGTCATATGTTTATGATTGTGAAATTCAAATCAAATTTCGTTAATTCGAGGCGTTTTAGTTGAAGTTTCTGGTTTTTTTTTTGGCGATGAAAAATAAATTTTCAAAATGGAAAGGTAAATGAACTAATTATCTAAAATATATAAATTATTGTGAGCCGTAATGCTTAATTATTCTATTAGATATTTTAATGTCTTGAACAAAACAAAACATGTGGAGCCTGAAAATGTTTCACCTGCAGTAACAACATTGGAACTTGATTCTGATTCTTCTGAACGAGAACACTTAGAATGTAAAAAAAAATACCAACAAAAATCAAGGGAAGCCTGGTTGAACGACGAAAGATTTAAAGATTGGTTAATGATTCTAGACGAGCACACTGTAGAATGTAAGTATTGTAAAACAAAAATTGCTGCCAAATATTGGAATATTAAAGAACATAGTAAAACAAAAAAGCATGAAAAAGCTGCAGACCCGTTTTGCTGTCGTTCACAAAAGAAAATTGAATTTAAAAAAGAAAAAACTAATCTACAAGTACGTGAATCAGAAGCAAGAATTTCTTTGTATATCGCTAAGCACTGTAGTATTAAATTAGTTGACCACATTGTAAAACTAAACAAAGCAAATTATCCTGATAGTACAATTTGTCAAAATAATCAGATCAGTCGTACTAAGTGCACAAATGTTATATTAAACGTTTGGAGACCGTATTTCCAATCTCAACTCACTTGTGATATTGGCAATAACCCTTATAGCTTATTGATAGACGAAAGTACCGATATATCGGTGTCAAAATATTTGGGCCTTGTAATTAAATACTTCAGTGTAACAGATGCTGTAGTAAAAACAAAATTTTTAAAATTACAATCTTTAGATCATTGTGATTCTAAAAGTATTGTAGATGCTATTTTAGTTGTATTAAAAGAATTTAATCTTCAAATTGAAAATTTGTACGGCCTTGCAACTGATAATGCAAGTGTAATGGTCGGTGCACATAATGGTGTCATCAAACGACTAAGAGATCTTAATTCGCGTATTACACTTATTCCCTGTATCTGCCATTCACTTCAGTTGGCAGTGTCAGATGCCGCAGATAAATGCTTACCTACCGAAATAGAATTTATGGTCAGCGAAACTTATAATTGGTTTTCACGTTCCGCAACCCGTCAGTCGAATTATCGTGAGATATATAAAGTAATTAACAATGGTATTGAACCTTTACGATTAACTCAGATAAGTAAAACTCGTTGGTTATCGATAGAAACTGCTATATCTAGAATCACTTGTCAATATTTGGAGCTGAAAACACATTTTAATATTGTCCAACTGAATGAAAAATGTTATATGAGTAGAACTTTATCTAAATTGTACAATAACAACTTAAATTTTACCTACTTACTGTTTATTCGTCCGATTTTAATTGAAGTCCAAAGAGTGAATAAAGCATTTGAAAGTAAAGAAGTCGATTTTCTCAAAGTTTTAAATGATTTGAGTTTTTTAATGTACTCTTTGATTAAAAGAGTTGCATGTTTACCATGTGGGGCTAATTTTGAGCCTGACATAAATTTGGATGATTGCTTTATAGTACCTCACGCTCAACTGGGATATGAATGTGAAAAGAAATTGAAAGAAATAAGAGACGACATGCAATTATCAGAAGACGATGAGAAAAAATTTAGAGAAACTTGTAAAAAGTTTTTGATTGAATTAATTTTACAAATACAAAAAAGAATTCCTGAAAATATTAAAATACTAAAACACATAAATTTGCTTTCTGTTGATACGTGTTTAAAAGTAAATAGACCATGTATTAAACAACTGTTAAATCATTTTGGTATACATGACGAATTTGAGCACAAAATTATACAACAATGGGATAATTTGTTATTCGTTAAGTGGGAAAATATTAAGAAAACCGAATCATTTTGGAAAGAAGTGTACAGTTATACTGATTGCAATGGCACCAAAGTGTACAAAGAACTTGCGAATTTTGCATTTTCTTTATTAGTTTTACCTATATCTAATGCAGCAGTTGAACGCATCTTCAGTCAACTTAATTTAGTCAAAACAAAGCAAAGAAACAGATTGACTATAAAACTACTAAATAGTATTTTATATATACGAGATAATTCTGATGAAAAGATTTGTTGTTACAACTACATAATACCGGAGGAGGTAAGAAAAAAAATTGGTACAAATGCTACATATCTTAATAATGATGAAGAAGATTTAAATTTCGAAGATATAGAAGAGGCAATAAAATTATTAAAAGACTGAACGAGTTTATTATTCATACATATTAGTTATAAGATAAAAATATTGTTTTGAAATTAATTTTTTGTTAGAAGTATATATTAGGCATAGAATGCATTGTTATACTATTTTTGTAAAGTTTTTGTTTTAGGCATAGAATGCTTTTTTATGTTGAGTTTTTGTAAAATTTTTGTTTTAATAAAGTATTTTTACTTTGAGCTATATAAATGTGTATTATTGTACAAGTTTTACCATACAAATGTTATTTAGCTAGAAAACTGTTACGCTTTTGTGTTAGCTAGAGTTTTAGCCAATTTTGAAAAAAAAAAATTCTAGCTAAACTAGCTAAATTTAGCTAGATTGAAAATTTTGAGTTGGCATCACTGACTGCATCCCATAGTCACCTTAGATCATTAAATGCTGTATATAATTCAGGCTTAAGAATATCGTTGGGAGCGTATAGAACTAGCCCTATAAATAGTATTCTGGTTGAAATTGAATCACTTCCACTTCAATATAAAATGGAAAAACAAAGCTTAAAGTACGGACAAAGGTACGGACTCAAAATCCTATCAAACAAACAACACCCACTTAATTTTAAAATTAAAAATCCAACAGTAAATTCATCTTTTAATTTCAAATCGTCTACAGCATTTCCATTTTACTCAAGGTTCAAAACACTACTAAGAAAATATAATATAATAATACCTCCAAATTCATACAATCAAACTACACAAACTCACCCTCCTTGGGCAAATGTTAAGATAAGAATTGACACAGAATTGACGAAATACAGTAAGCAAAACACTAATCCTAATATTTACAAAACCTTATTTCATCATAAAACGCGAGAACAATTTTCAACACATTTTAAAATTTTCACCGACGGGACAATTATTTCTAATGAAACAGGATGTGCTGTTAAATCCTCTAATTTACAACTACAATACTACTTGCCTCAATACACTTCCATACATTCCTCAGATCTAAATGCTATTCTCCAAGGAATTGCTAATTCATCAAAAAACTACCCTAATATATTAATTTGTGTCGATTCACTATCGGCTCTCCAATCCTTAGATAACTTGTACAGCGACCATCCAATTGTTCAAGAAATCAAGGATCTCATTCATGAAAAAAGAAACCAAAAATTCCAATTTTTTTGGATCCCAAGTCACAGTGGTATACTGGAAAATGAAGCTGTTGATCTTTTATCTAAACAATCAATTAAGTCTACCCCAGATTCTCATTTCAAATTTTATCTAAAAGATTTAAATTCCCAAATAAAAAAGAAAATCCTAGAACAATGGGAAATCCAATGGAAAGACATAACAAATAATAAACTTAGAGAAATCCGTGATTTTATCAAAAAACTAAATACAAACTACTTATCAAGAAGGCAAAGTCGTGTTATTACCAGGTTAAGAATAGGTCACTGTAATTTAACTCATTCCTACATTCTCAAACGGACCACACCACCTCTTTGTAGATGTAAGAATAGGATCAAAGTCAGACATATTTTTGATGAATGTACTTTACTTAGGAAAAAAGGGTAAAATATAACATAAATTGTACAAATGATTTAATATCAGATAACAAAACTAAAATAATTAATATCCTCCACTTTCTAAAAGAACCCGATTTATATAAACAAATATTAAATTATCCTTCTACTATATCACTTGTAAAAATAAATATATTTATGTACATATTAGATCCTAAAGCTAAGATATCAATTTAAGTCTAACTGTCATCCAATAATGTAACTTTAAATTTTACTTGGAATTAGGAATTAAGATCAATTTATATTTTAGTTTCTAATGTTTTTTTTGTACTTTGTATTTTTTAAATTTTATTTTTACTTTATGTATAATTATATATGGACGTACATGTAAGTGCCTAGTAAAATCCTTATTGGGTTAAAAGGCGAAATATGCATTAAATAAAATAAAATAAAATAAAGAAACATAGTGTACTGCTACCAAATAATATGAGAGCAATTATTGCAGGTCCATCAAACTGTGGTAAAACTAATGTGATGCTATGTTTACTCGAACATCCAAATGGTTTAAAATTTGAGAACATTTACTTATATTCGAAATCTTTATATCAGCCGAAATATGAATATTTGGAAAAGATTATAATCTCAATTAAAGGAATTGGTTACTATGCATTTTCAGAGAATAATGAAGTTTTACCGCCTGAAGAAGCTAAACAGAATTTAATATTTATTTTTGATGATGTTGCATGTGAAAAACAAAATAATATGAGTTCTTTTTTTTTGTATAGGTCGTTATAAAAATATTGAGTTTTTATCTTTGTCAAACATACACACATATACCTAAACATTTAATAAGACATAACGCAAATTTCATTATTTTATTTAAACAAGATGATATTAATTTAAAACACATATATAAAGACCATGTGAATACTGATATGCCGTTCGAAAAATTCGAAGATAAGTGTTCAGAATGTTGGAAAGATAATTATGGATTTGTTGTAATTAATAACGATTGTGTATCCTTTCCGTGCACCTACGCCTTGTCGCGGTGGGGAGGCTTGTGTATCACAATGATCAACTGAGCTAGGCCGATTTGTCAGCATGCAGCTGTCCTGACAGGGCTACCCATGTCGGACAGGTCAGTTGAGAGTAATCAGACTAAGCTAGGTGCAGGGGGAGTAAACCCTTCGACAAATCCCACCTAAGATAAGGTGTTGAAATACCCGTGCCGTGCCGGGCTTCGTGTTGGTGGTTAAAAAGAGCTGATCGTTAAAGGTTCCCTGCGACGCTCAGGCAAGGTCGCTTGTATAAGTGCCTTAGTTTAGCATGTCGGTTCTGCTAAACCGGACCTCCATTTCCGACAAACTCGTGGAAACAAAATGGAACTGAAACGATTGGGCAATAGACGACGGGCGATATAGAAAAGGTTTTGATGTATTCATAAAAATATAAATAAACATTAACAACTTAACATTTTTCAATATAATAAAAATCTCCTTACAAAGTGGTCATACACACATACTTATAAAAATATATTGCTGTTTACAACTAAAATACAACACCCTTTTTACTGTTAGCCACTTGTTTGCAAGTTGTTTGTGAGTTGTTTGCGAGTTGTTTGCAGGCTGTTGACAATACACACACATACGTTGATAAAAAAATACAAAAAAAAAAATGGAAACTAAGTTACTTAAAAATTTAATAAAGTCAAAAAATGTCATTCGCAAAAAGTATAATGCGATAAAATTTGGTAAAAATGAAAAAGAAATAATGCTTGAAGAGCCATTTATGCCTGTTAGTAAACGTTTACGTGAATTCAAAGAAAAAACCGAAAATGATATTGATAAAAAAAATTAAAACTGAAATCAAAAAAGCAATACATAAAGAGCTTTCCACATCTGACCGGTTTTTGACTTTTGGAAATAGTAGTGCTTCACCATCACAGCAACCACATAAATTTTTTAAATCATCCCCACATTTTACAGACAGTTCATTCATCAAAACACCTGAGAAAACAAGTTCATCAGAATATTCTTCAACTCTTTAAAACACGCCAGTTTCTAACTTAAAGAAAACTCTAAATAAGAATTTATACCAAAATAGCCCTTTTCCGCAAGAATCTTTTAATAAAAACAGAACAGTAGCTACTTTTTACACTAGAGAGTATATGAACAATAGTAGAAGTCTAGATAAAGCTTTCGGACCGAAATACAATGAAAATCTTAATGCTTTTAAAATAGGGCGTCATAAAATAAAGTTCAAAGAAGATGTTATAATTGTAGGAGAAAATGAATATCCTGCAACTCAAGGACTATATGAATTAATTTATATGAAAAATCCAGAAGATTACACAACATCTGATTTTGAAAACTAAAAGAACATTTTGATTACAACAAATGTTTTTAAAACAGTAAGTTCAGACAACAATAGCAGAATTAAAGAAAATGGTAAAGAAGGGTTTACAAAACCCTGTAAACAAAAAAAAAAACACTTTGAAAATAACCTTTTAATCAATACTGACCATAAATATTTGCATTGTCATGAACACAAACATCAGCAAACGAAAATTAGTTGAGGAACTTCATAAGACAGCACGGAAAAATTTTAAATGTAGAAGAGTAATAATGAAACGCATTGATGATTTATGGCAAATTGATTTAGTTGAAATGGGTGCATATTTTCCTAGTAACAAAGGTTATCGATTTCTATTAATAGTGATTGATACATTTTCAAAATTTGCATGGGCTATGCCACTAAAAACAAAAAATGGAATAGATGTAACTAAGGCTATGAAAGTAGTATTTCAAACATCAAAAAAATCACCAAAAAATTTACAAAGCGATCTCGGAAAAAAATTTTATAATCATCATTTTCAAAATCTAATACAACATTATAACATAAATCATTATTCAACGTTTAGTACTTTGAAGGCATCAATTATTGAACGTTTTAATCGTACTTTAAAAAATAAGATGTGGAAAGAGTTTAGCATGAATGGCTAATGAATGGCATGAATGGATCTTACAAATAATAATATTCAAGATTTAGTTAATAAATACAACAACACAAATCATCGTACAATTAAAATGCAACCTAGTGATGTCAACGCTGAAAATGAAAAAAGTTTATTAAGTACAGTTTACAATAATTTGAATGTATTCTTAAAACCAAAATATAAAGTTGGAGATTTTGTACGAATTAGTATATAGTATATAAACACTGTTCGAAAAAGGATACACACCAAATTGGACGACTGAAATTTTCAAAATACGAACCATATACAATACAAATCCTATTAAATATGTATTAGAAGATTTTACTGAAACCCCTATCCAGGGTAGCTTTTATCATGAAGACTTATTGAAAACAAAATATTCAGGTATTTATGTATCAGGATAGATATAGTTGTAGTCGGTGTAGTTATCGGCTCATCATTATATTAAAATGTAGTTTTATCAGTTGTTGATTTATTTAATGGTTTACTATATGTAAGAAGTTTAAAAGACAAATCAATTTGAACTGTGTCATTATTTGGTAATTGTAGTGCAAATTCCAAATTTCCTTGATTTTCTTTAATAGCATCTAATTTTATTGGTATCGGCCCTGTGCATATGACGTTAAAAATAGAGCATAGAAGAAAAAAACACAAATATATTTTTCATTTTTACGTATTAAATTCGATGTTAACTGGTTAAGATTGTTTTTTAAAAATGATGAATATGAATTGTACATTCAATTATATTTAAAACTAATTTATATTATTAAGTTTTATCGCAGTTTTTTTCTTGTAATACTGCATTATTATCTAATCCTGTAGATCTTGGTTGTTTGCATCTCTCCCTTCTTTTCCAGTCATCTTCAACAGCAAAAGAGCAATTCGACGGAAAGCTGTTATTATTTTTGTTACTTGTTGTTCCTTCATGTGATTGCCCTACTATAACAACATGTCCGCCGATCGCTTACAATTTACCATGTTGAAACGGTTGAAAACGAAAATATAATCTAATTTTTAAACGTTTCAGACCAAAACATTTTTGGTTTTTTATTTATTGTTCTTTATAACTTATACAAAACTTATACATAAACGATCACTAAAAAATAGGCAAAACACAAGCTACACAAAAGTTATGTACATTCAAGACACCCACCGAAATAATATGCAAATATCCGGATTTTCTCAAGACATGCACCACGCATAAAGCTCTAGAAGCTTTCTTAGAGTTTTGGGTGGTGCCAGAACTCCCCTATTTCAACTGCTCAGGTAAAGGTATGATCCGATTTGAAAAAATAATATTTCTGATCGATAACCTTTTCAACAAATCCAGGTTCATGGTCCTAAGCCATCTGGATCAAAAGTTATTGTAAAAATAACATACGAAAACACCACGTAATCTACAAAATTTTAGCGTCAAAAATCACAAATTTGAGAACAAGAGCGAAAGCCAGCCATATATTTTGACACAAAATTTTGTTGATTCGTGTTGATTGTTTTTGTGTTTTCGTATGTTCTTTTAGAATAACTTTTGATCAAGATGGCCTAGGACCATGAGCCTGGATTTTTTGAAAAGGTAATCGATTAGAAAAATTATTTTTTGAAATCACATCATACCATTACTTGCGTAAAAAAACATTTTTTTTTTTTCAACAAAGAATTGAGTTATATTGTTTTAAAATCGTCTTCGTAGAGTTAATGAAGCAAAAACTCAAAAACGACTGCCATTACAGCTAAACTGTACAAAGATCCTTAGAGTTGGACATTTTATCGATATAATGAGTACTTCAACATTATTCTAGTGCAGTCAGATGCTGAGATATAACAATTTCTAAGCTGAAAAACATGGTGAAAATGGAAAAACACAAAAATTGCAATATCTCATAAACGAAGCCGAAACGAGAAAAATGCAATATGGCATTTCGACTGGAAATTATATGTACTTTCACCCCTTGAAATATAGTCCACATTTTTCGGAACACCCTGTATACATAACACACATATACGTACATACTTTGTTATACAGATTTGTTTACATATAATGTGTTTACGCACAATTGTATATATTCTATAATGGAATTTTTTTAATGGTATAAAAATATTCAGCCGTCGATACAATGGGCCGTACGTATGAACGCATGCAACATTATGATAATTTGATATTAAAATTTTCTTATTGAGTGTGAAAATCTACAAAAGTAATTTTGTATAGTATCATTTGATATGATTTATTTTTTAATTTACAGGCATGAGATCTTTGACAAAAAAATATATAACTTAACTTTTCAATCCTGCAAAATGAATCTTTTCCTGCATAAGGCCCTTAAAATGTACATATATTCATAGGAAGACAAACCCACATTTTCCTAGACCTAAGAAAACAAAAATATAGTTGATATTTTGAAAAATTTTGTTCAATTTAATTCAATACATTTATTATTTATACATACAAGTAAAGGCTCAATTACAATTGGCTTACGTGACTTGAGTAAAAATAACGAAAGTCACTTCGGATACGTCTTAACTTTAGATCTAGTTACAATGGCCTTAATTGACTTCATTATAAATAACCTAATTTATCTATTTACATATTACAAATGTCAAAATATAACCTCTGTATTTAGTTAGCATGTACATACGTTCTGTTCTGTGCCTAGGGAATACTAGAATATTACATAAAATAAATAAAATATTATTCTTGATATTAAAAATAAATAAAATATTATTCTTGATATTAAAAATAAATAAAATATTATTATTAGTAATATTATCAATTTGTTTTAAATTATACAAATTGTTATTCCAGTATATATTATATTTGTTCCAAATTGATATTATATTACAAATGTGAAATAGATGACTCTAATGTAAAATTAATCCAAGCAGTTCGGGGTAGAGAAGCTATGTTTAATAAAAGACACACCAAATATTTTGATAAATACAACAGAAAAAGATTATGGAATGAGATTGGCACGGAAGTGGGATCACATGGTAATTTAAAATTCTAATAGTGTATTGCAATAATATTAATAAATATAGCTTGATAAAAAAATTAAATACATGTTTTAATATTTGTAGGTGACGAGTGCCAAAAGAAATGGAAGTTGTTGAGGGAAACATTCGTGAAAGAAGTTAAAAACCATAATAAACCATCAGGATTCAAACAAGCAATAACAAATAGTAGCCATATTTCGACTCTATGTCATTAATAAAAGACTATTACAGGCTAAAGAAAAGTTAGTTTACTGTTTGTTAATATTTTATGTTCACATGTAAAGTACGAGTGTTTTTATATTAGCACTATTTGTAATGAAGTCATTGAAAATGATTTGGATAATACATTCGTCTCATCTACACTAACATCCAGAAAGTCAAACACATCGTCTTCTTTATGCAATATCTTAGAGAAATTTAAAAATACTTTGGATACTTTTTAAAATTTTTCACAATTAGAAGACAATAATTTGAGTGAAGTGGATAAAGCCTTCATTTTCATATATAATTTTGTTCTGGTTGCAAATGTTTTGAACCTTAAAAAATAGATCTAATAGTAAGCCATACACGAACACTTTTTCCTCGCAAAAAAAATGACGGTTTGCGCGACAGAAAAACTGCCATTTTGTGTGGCGTGTTACAAAAAGCTCTTTTTCCACACACTATGCATGTTAAACTGTTGAATTGCGTGGCAGTTCAATAGCTTTTGAAAAGCAAAAACAAATTCTTTACATCTGGCGTGGCGTGTAGAATGACTGTTTTTTTGACACTCCACGCAAGACTCCAAGCAGATTTTACATGGGTTAAACCATGTTCTCGTGTGTGAAAAAACTAAACAAAAAAATGTAAGATAAGTGTGGTATTTACCAGACACGATAGTAAAAATATAAGAAAATCCGACAAATAGCGGTGCGCGGCAGTTTGCGTGTAAGAAAAAATGTTCGTGTATGGCTTACTAATAACTGATTGTTTTTTTTGGTTTTTTTTCAAACTGTTGTTTGTTGCTGTTGTTTTTTTAAACTACTTAATTGTATTAAGGAACCAATAATGTATTTTTAAAATGACAATATCCTAATGAAAAAGATAAAAACATATAGTATAAAAAAAAATAGAAAAAAAAAATATATAGTTAGCAAAGAAAAGAGAAGGTTTTTAAAATTCTTAATTTGGTTGCAAATATTTGAACGCGTCTGTATGTATGAATGAATTTAACAAAAATGAAATGAATTCATACACGTATTTATAATTTTCTTATTTTATTGCATGTTTAAGTTTCGTTAATGTTTGTGTTTTTATTATTACATTTTACATATATTGAAATAGATGTGTTTAATAAATCAAAAAATTCAGTAAACTGTTTTATTTTTATTCACATAATTACACAATTTTTCTCTTAATTTCCTTGTAGTTTTCCAACCAAATATATGTGCTATTTTTTGAGGTGCAACTGAAGAAAAACCTTCAATTCTTTGAAGCCATTCTCCAGGTATTACAGTATTATTATCACTTTCATAATCAACATAATTTTTAGGACAGTAAAGAGTTGATTCTGTTTGTAGCATTATAAAATTATGTAAAGTAAAGCAAACGAGAACAACTTTTTCCGCATTGCATGGCAAGAAATATAATGATTAAGTAGAATTCTTAAACGTGATACCAAAATTCCAAAAGAATTTTCAATTGTTCTTCTCGCCCTTCTAATTCTTTAATTTTGTTATAATATACTTTTTCTTCTGTCAAACGATCGCTTGAAAACGACTTCATTATATTTTTATCCAGTGGGAACGCTGCGTCCGCCACAAAGTAATGCGTTGGATCTGGCAGAGGTATTTGTTCATTCAAAATTCTTTTTCCAAGAAATAGTTCATATTTAGGTTGAGTGTTAGGTGTCTTCGCATGTATATGGCTTTGGCTTTTTTATATCTGTTTGTTCTATTACTTTTATTTTCATAATTTCTCTTTGTTTAATGTAAATCGTACATTTCTTGCTAAGTGAATTATGTTATGATGATAAGCAATTAGTGCATTCTGTTTTTTCTTTACATTTTTCTTCTTTATTTTTGTGTAGTTCGAAATGATATGGTTTATTGCAATTTAAAGATATTTTAAATTTTTTACAATTTTCTGTTGTGTATTCAAAATGCAAACAGGTTTGACATCTGAGTGGAGAAGGTATATAATGACGCACTTCAATCTTTTCATAGCCAATATTTATTTTTTGCGGTATTGTTGTGGAGGTAAAAGTTAAGATAAATAGACCTGTCGGTCTTTCTTGGTTATTTATTTTTTTTAGAAATTCTTTTAATATTGATTATATTTTGTGATTTTAATTCTTACAAAATGTCATTGCCATTCAAGTAAATGAAATCTACGCTATATATTACACCTATAGAATAATTCAATTTTTCGTGTTCTTTAACATTGATGTTTATGTCTGGTGAAAGTTTGTGAAAATTTATTACTTTCTTGGCCTGTTCTATATTTTTAGATTTAATCAATTATGTGCCGTTTATTAATTTTTTACAAAACTCTAACTGACCTGTTATCTCACCATCTAATACTTTTTTTATAAGGAAAGGTGATACCGTTTTCATATCTTTATTTTGATCCAATCTTTCCATTATAAGGAATTTAGGTCCCGGGGTTAATTTGTAAATGTCTTTATGTTTGCATCTTGGCCTTCTATGTCTGGAGGCTTTGGAGGCAGATTTAAATTATTATTCATATTAAACCCGAAAATTTTTGTTATAAACTCGAGTTTAGTTTTTGTTTTATACATATATATATAATGTATGTATATATATACATTTATTTCAACAAAAAAAAATACAAAGAAAAACACTAGAAATATTTTTACACTCTAGGAAAAACAATTGTGCAATTTCTTTGAATGAAAAATTTTATAAATTGAAAAATTAAATTCGCTAAAACTGAAACAACCTTGAGGTTTGTTATTCAGAAGAGAACTGTGAATTTTTAATGTTTAATTCATATCATAATACATCAAAATCAAATGAAAAAACTTTTTATCTAGTACAGGAAAATATCGTTTTTTGTTGTATGTGCCAATTCAGGTTAATTACTATGACCTAAAAAAGAAGTAAGGCAAGTAAAGTGAAGTAAATTTATATATGTACGCATATGTTTAGTTAAGTGAATTCGTCCACAATGCACGCAAATTATAGAATGTTCAATTCCTTCAAACTTACTTTACGCTTTCATTATGGTCAATTTGTCTTTTTTCATATTCTTAAATTACATTTGTACAATTTTTTACTTCACTTAAGTTTATATCGCTTCTTTATATTGGTTAGATTTTATGATATACCTATACATATAACGATTTGTTTTATAACTAATACGTTTTATTACTAAAAAAGTAAGAACAATATACCATTTATTGCTGTTAAAAACCCTTTGTCGCGGTTTTCTTGTTTGGTTCAACATATTAGAATTTGTAATTACTTGTCATTGATACCTATATATTAATTATATTAATTCCATTCCATTCATACTTGTGTATTATTTACTTGTATAAATTAATTATATTTGGAAATTGATAAGTTTCATTTGTTCAAAATTTTCTTCGTTTAAAAATATTAAATAAGAGACAATAATGAGTTTAAATGAAAACAAAAATAATAAACACTGGGTGCGTTGTGCAGTGTTTAATTTTGATCAAGAAAACGAAATTGAAAAAAAAAATTATTTCATATTTGCAGTTGATAAACAGCGGTAAGTAATATCAAAACGGTTTTAAATAAAAATATTTTGCTTTTATACAAATATGTGTTACACGCATTTTTTTTTAAAATCGAAATCCACTATGTTCTATATTAATTTAGCAAAATTATGTGATTGAAAGAGCTAGGCAGAATAGATAGTGATTTTTCAAAAGACATTAAAGTATATGAAAAACGATACTAAAAATTCAATAACAAACATGTCACAATAACTAATAATGCAAAGGGTAATAATCAAATGAAAAAAAGACAAAAGTTGGAAAACAACAAAGAAAACAAAATATATGTCTTATCAAATATCACACTGCCAAAATTGGCGCCTAAGAAAAATTATACCTCATCATGTTCCACTCCTCATCATCTAATATGTTTTAGATATATTGAAAACGAGTGTAGTGACGAAAATAAAGGAAATACACTACAAAATTCTGATACGTCGGTGCAAACTGAAAAATATTTAACAAATAATACACCCAGAAAGAAAGAACTTACGGAGACAATTAGAAATTTAAGACAGCAGTTACTTGAAAAAAAAATAAATAAAATAACATAAGGACTTTAAAGGACGAATGCAATAAAGTCGAGAAAAACCTGGCTATCGATATAATGATGAAATGAAGCAGTCCGCTTTAGGGATTTTCTTTTAAAAAAATCAAAATCAGTGAATCTTCTCAAAAGAAATATTTTGATGGAGTACATTCGTTCATGGCCGTACGGACGTGGTTTACATGAAACTATACTTGAATCATTAAAATTGAAAATATAAAAACTTCCTACCAATGCCAAAAAATGCACTATTTTAATGGACGAAATATCCTTGAAATCCCACTTAAACTTCGATTATTTAAGAGGACAGGTTATTGGTTTTGAAGATGATGGTTAATCACCAAATAATGTAAGTAGTATAAATATGTTGATTCTGGGTCACCATGATTTTCAGGGCGATGACGTCAATAGATTGTAAAGTCATTTGTAGTAAGATGGCGTATGATTTGTGGTTAGGTTGTAGTAAGATGGCGATTGTGGTTAGGTTGTGGTCAGATGGCGCTTAATTTGTGGTTAGGTTGCGGTAAGATGGCAATTGTGGCGATATATCTTTTTGTGGGTAACCACAAAAAAAAAATAATTATCCTGCGGTTAACCGAGAAAAAATTTAAATTTTCAATTGGTAGACAAAGTTTATGTTATTGAAGTAAACAAAGCTACCTAAACCTGTAAAGGAAGAATCTCAACAAGCAGAAGAAGAATTAATAAATAAAAAACTTTTTATTTCATTTAAATAATATAATCGAATACTTAATATTACACTTAATATACTTAACATGTAAGGTATTATGTATGTATATATATACACTCCCCGACAATAGGATAGGTTCACTTGTTTTTTTGTTGTACTTAGATAATTAAGAAAGATTTTTTTTTTATTGTTACTGTTTTTTATTGCACTTGTAATAAACAGATGCTCAATGCAATAAAACCCAAAAATTTAAAATGCAGTTTAAATTTTTTTGGGTTTTTCAAAAATACTAGTATAAATGAAACGACAATAGGATAGGTTCACTATTCAAATTTTGAATACCAAAGTATTAGCATCGTGGAAAATTGTTTGTTTTTGTTAATTTAATCAAGGAAATAATATTTAAAATAATTACAGTTTGTTATTAAGCGAAATGGGTAGAGGAAAGTGTTTGAATTTATCTGAAATAGAGAAAATCAAAGTTTTAAAAGAAGAAGGTTATTCTAACCGAGCTATTGCCCGAAGAATCAAAAGGAGTGTCAATGTCGTTAACAATTTTATTCGAAATCCAGAAAACTATGGAAAAAATCAAAAAGGAAAAACATATAGGGCAACAACAGAGCGAGAACGTCGAGCTATACTACGTGAAGCATCGAATTCCACTTCAACTGCCGCACAAATCGCTGCTAAAGTTGAAACTACAGCCAGTGTAAGGACCGTCCAGAGAGTAATAAAACAATGTCCCAACATTAAACGAAAAAAGTTGAAAAAAAAACCGGCCTTAACAGAAATCCACAAAGAAAGAAGAATGGAATTCGCCAGGAAAGTAATGTCGTGGTCGCACGAGTGGAAAAAAGTTATATTCACCGATGAAAAAAAGTTTAATCTTGATGGTCCGGATGGATTTCATTACTATTTCCACGATTTGCGGAAAAACGAAAAGTTTTTATCCCGACATCATAGTAGATCTGGTGGTGTAATGGTATGGGGAGCAGTGTCTTATTACGGAGCATTAAGTCTTATTCGAATCTCTGGAAAACAAAACGCTAGAGACTACAAAAATTTGCTTTGTAAGGCAAAAGATGACATTGACAACATCTTTAGTCCTATGTCATGGATTCTGCAGCACGATAATGCTCCAATTCACACCGCACATGAAGTAAAATCCTGGTTGAAAGCACAAAAAATAGAACTTTTACCGTGGCCAGCGTGTTCTCCAGATTTAAATATTATAGAAAATGTGTGGGGATGGCTATCAAGAAAAGTGTACGAAGGTGGAAAGCAGTTTAATACGCAAGATGAATTGATGGAAGCCATTAGAAGTAATTGGAACAAAATTAGTTTAATTTATTTGAAAAATTTGTACGATTCTATGCCAAACAGAGTATTTGAAGTAATTTCGAAAAATGGTGGTCCAACCCATTATTAAATATTATCAAAATATGTAATAAAAAAGTAAAATAAAAATAAAATATTGAATAAGTACAAAAAAAACCATTACGATATTTGTTTATTAATGTGAACCTATCCTATTGTCGTTTCATTTATACTAGTATTTTTGAAAAACCCAAAAAAATTTAAACTGCATTTTAAATTTTTGGATTTTATTGCATTGAGCATCTGTTTATTACAAGTGCAATAAAAAACAGTAACAATAAAAAAAAAATCTTTCTTAATTATCTAAGTACAACAAAAAAACAAGTGAACCTATCCTATTGTCGGGGAGTGTATTTTGAAACAACTAAATAATTTTACTTTTGGCATACTAGTGTAAAACAATTTTTCTTACAAATAGTAATATTCCAGTATTATTGTCTATATGCTGTTCAAACTCATGAACAGTAGTATGACAAATGAAATTGTTTATTTTATTTAAATCTTTTTTTAAATGAAATGAAATGCATTCAACATCCCCGCAGAAATAAACGTTAGGCGTTGATTGTGTTGTTAGTGTACACGCTTATAAAAAAGTCGTATACATTACTGCACTCAACAAGATGTGCATATGGATCCAACAGCTGAAGTCTCTTTCGTTGTCACATTTTTGAGGCATCAACTGTGATCCAAAGAGTCGAGTGTCACATCTATAAAGAAAAAATTAATGTAAAATGAGAAAAATGTAGATAAATATATTCAAAAACTAAAAAGTGAAAAAGTTTTATTCAAATTGTTGATTACAATTACAGATTTACAGAAAAACGCATATCTTCAGGTATATAGTACTCTCAGCGAATTTCATCATTATTTGATTACAAATTTTTATATTTTCGAGATACAATCGCTGAGAATCTTCTGCTTGGATATTTAAAATTTCTTGTTTTCGTTCTAGCTCAGCTTCTTTCTGCTTCAGCTCTACAGCTCTTCGCATCAAAGTAGCAGCGACTCTTTCTGGGCTGTATACATTCATAATCCTATCCATAAATTCACTAACATCATAATTTTGAGTCATTTAGTTTAAAAAATGTATAAGATTTAATTTGTATATAATATATAAAAATTCTTTTCAAAAATTTTCATTCTTACCTTTTTTTGAAAATAAACTATATATGTATATAGTATATCAAATTGAATAACTTGAATTCACTTCAAATTAACACGAAATTTACTTATGATAATTTATTCGTTAAAAAAAGTTGACTTATATACTTTAATTTTAAAAAAAATTCAAAATATTTGAATTGAAAACATTATCAAAAAATTTATTGGTTTACCAAATATTCTTTGGTTGCATACATTACCAAACAAAAATTATAATTTCCGGTTAACCAATTTTCAGTTTAAAATTTATTTAAAAATTAGTTTTGGTTAACCGCTCTTATAATTTTTAAAAAATTTCGGGTAAAAATTTAAAAATTTATTTACCGTTATAAAAATTAATTTTGGTTTACCGATTGTATTATTTTTTTAATAATATCGGTTAAAAATTTAAAATTAATGTATCACTGCGAAATGCGGTTAAAAAAATATTTCAAATTTTTCGTTGTTAATAAAAAAAGCTGATAAGAAAAACGTTACGTAAAAATTAAAATAAAATAATAATTTCGTTATCATTAACATTTACAGGGTATTATTTATTTTATATCGAAAACCTTACTCTTAAAAGTACGCTACAATTTTGTACTGATTTAAAAAAAATAAAGGACTACACTTAGAAGTGGAGTATATTTTTATACTGCTTTAAAGAATTATTACACTTAAAAGCAGACAATTATTCTCTTCCATTATTTTTAGAATACATAATTAATTTATTTTCAGTAATTATATAAAAACTAAAAATAACTCTTAACCACGTATGAATGGTAGTCTGATCGTAATGATTGTTAATTTAAAAAAAGAGTAAAGATGGTTTGACGTGAGTTCGAATCCTAGACCAATTCATATGGCAGCTAAACTTTTTTTTTTCTTTTTTTAATTAAATAATTTATTGTTTTTTTTTTTTTTTTTAAATTAAATTATTTATTTATTTTTTAAATGTCTTTGAAATAAAAAAGTATAAAAATGAAACAAATCTATATTCACAGATTAGTCATTTGTCTGTATTCATCTAATCGAGAACATTTTTCATATAGAAAAATTATTAGTTTATAAATAATGTTTTGGCTCGAAACGATTAAAAATGGTTGGAAGTTTTGTACTTGTGAAGGTGTATGGACTAATTTTTAATAATCAATGTAGATATAAAAGACGATATTTTGCAAGTGTTTATGACACCAGAAGACGGAAATCATTGCTTAATACTTGCTAAACGCAACGGAGAGCCTTATCCAACTAAGATAGGGTATAATTTTGTATTTAAACCTTTTTCAACATATCCGTGTAGAAATACATGGTAGTGACATTACAGTTGTTGGTGAATCATTTGATTGAGCTGTGAGTCAGAAAACTTTGAATCACTTTCTATCAAATTGTCCTTTTGCTGACGAAGATGATTGGAAACGTATGGAAAGAACTGTAGTAAATGTGAATCCATATGAACCTCCAAAACAAGGATTAAATATGAAGTTTCTTGCAGATTCTTCTGAAAATCACAGTTAAATATAATCAAAGAAACAATAATTCATTAGTTTTTAAAGATATTTCTATCAGTAAACATCTATAAAACTGTTTAAAATGAATATTTTTAATTTATTACTTTTTTTCGTGGTCTTATTTGTATCATATATTGAAGCTGGAGTAATATCACTAAAACTTGATAGTAGTAAAGAGAATAAAAGAAATCTTGAATTTGCATTACAATTACCAAACAATGATACTATTCAAATTGATTTATCATTTCAATTACAGTGTAAACTCTCTATAACGAAATTCAAGGGACCGACTATTTTTGTATGTTATAGAGAGTTTTCGTTATATGGAGAGGAGAAAAAACACACCAAAATTTCATAAATACATAATTTCATACATTATACATAATTAGTTATTTCTTGTAATCGTTACATCTAATATTAAAATACAGAACATTACGTTTTTTCAATACAATCTGCTATTTTTGCCTCAAGTTTTTTGAACGCCAATATTTTGTTCGTATTTTATCCATGTTTTGGCATATAGCGAGATCATTTTCATACATAATACTGTAAAATTTTTTCTAATAATGCTCAATTTTGCACTTTCAAATAGCATACATTATAAGATTCATAGTTTCTTTAAAAATGTGTATGTGACAAATGAAACGTCCGAATGTTGATAACTGGACTGAATTTCAACCTATTTAAACGCGTCTCAAAAATGAAAAATTATCTCGTTATAAAGAATGACTTTAACGTTATATAGAGTGTATCAATGCATAGATTTTAAATCAAACCAAACAAACTCAAGTAATTTTTACGTTATAGAGAGTTTTCCCTTATAACGAGTTTCGCTATAAAGAGTTTACACTGTATTAACAATTAAAAGTGATAATACTACTACACTATAACTGATAACCCACAATTTGATGTCCCTAGTAGTAGTGAAGAAAATATAACAACAACAAGTACTATGAAACCTGAACCAAAATATGTAACTGTTAAAGAAGCTATTGAAAGATTCAGGTAAGAATTAATTAGAAAAGAAAGTGAAATTGCTGGTATAATTGAAAATGATCATCTTTTTTATAGATATTTTGAGTCAGCATTTAACTGTACATATGATAGCGATTATAAAAAGCAAAAATTGAACATTTGATGTTATGAATATCATGAATTTGAAACTGAAAGAATTCTTAGTAATGGAGAAGTAGAAATAATACGCTTACAAGATCCTAGTTATAAAACCGATGTCGAAATGATAAATGTCAAAAATATGAAACAAGTTCATACAATGAATATATCATAAATTTTTAGTACATCTGTATAAATAATCAAACAACATTCTTTCCGATTTCATTCTTAATTTAAATTTAAAAGTAGACCGATTAAAAAAATAAAAAATGAATAATATAGTCAGAATAATTGAATAGTTTTTAGTTGAGTTTAAAAATGTATTAATTGAAGAACATGAAATAGAATTATTGGGGTATTTAGAATTTTTGCAATCATATACGAATATTGAAAAAGTCTAAATTTTCATCAAAATTACGTAGTTGTTACTAAAAGACTTCTACTATCATCAATTTCATCTGAAAGATTTGTTCTTAAATCTGTTAGTTCATTTCGAAGAAATTAAAATCGCTAACTAGTAATACTACATTTTGTAAAAGTTAACATTCTATATCAAAATTTCTTTCAGGAGTTAATTTAAATCCAATTTCACATTGACCTGGAGGCCCTCGTTCAGCACCACGTTTCTTACTTTTGATGTTACTTGAGAAACGTCCGAACTTATTAACACTCATTTTAAAAATAATATTATTTATTACGAACAAAGATTATATTTAATGAATGATATTTGCTTCTTTCTATTTGGATGGATAAAATGAAGGTAATTCATAACTTTCTTGAGATGGTTCATCAAATGAGTTACTATGTATGTGAGCAATAGGTGTGCTTATAGCTGATGGAGATTCCGTTTGTATAATTGTATTTTGTGGCGTTTGAAATGTAGAGTTAGAAAAATATGGAGATGTTTATAACTGGCGAGGAGCTTTTGGAATTTGAAATGATTTATTATTTTTAAATTTTAGAAATGATGGTTCAGCAGATGACAATTCTTTTTTTTATTTCATTCTTAATCTTTTTCTCAATTTCTAAGTCTGATTTTTCTTTGAGTTGTTTAAGTGGTTCACTGATAAGTTTAAAAGTCTCTTCAAGAGAGACGCTTTTATCAATTTTACCTGTTTTAATAGCTTTAAATTTTCGACGTACATTATTTGTTGATTTTATTAAGTGTTTCAATATTTTAGCTTTAGTATCCATTTCAATAATTTGTTTATGAAGTGCTCAGCAACGAATTGATAACTGCTTATAAAATGTATAATAACTGCTTTATAATTACTTATAAACTGCATAATGACTGGTTTATAACTGCTTATCTAGTTAATAACTGCTTTAGACTTTTATAAAGGGCTATATTGTTATAAATGTATCAAATCCTTTTCTATAACGACCTTGATTAATTGAACAATCTTTATTAACTACTAGAAATCCATAATCATCTTTCCAGCATTAACCACACAAACTACGCAATTTTTGAAGGGACATATCTGTGTCAACATGATCATTGTATACATGTTTCAAATTCGAATCATCTTGTTTAAATAATATTATGAAATTTGAATTATCTCTAATTAAATGTTTTGGTATGTGTGTATATGTTTGACATAAATAAAAACTGTCGATAGCTTTGTGACGTCCCATACAAAAATATGATTGCATATTATTTTGCTTTTCATAAAAAATATGACGCCATCAAAAATGAAAATAGAATTTGGTTTTGCTTCCTCAGGCGTAATGACATCATTATTTTCAGATAATGTATAATAACCTAATCCTTTTATTGGTTCTAAAATACGTTTCAATAATTCACATTTTGGTTGATTTATTGATTTTGAATAAAGATATATATTTTCGAACTTTAATCCATTAGAATGTTCAAGTAAACTTAACATTACATTAATTTTACCACAATTTGAAGGACCAACGATAATACCTGTTATACTATTTGGTAATAAGTCTCTATGTTTTCTTTTATTTGTCGTACTAATATTAAAATCATAACTTTTAACTGGTAATATATTACTTTGTTTAGTCGGTTTCATTTTGACTGTCGAAATTCTTGTAAATATCAAGTTTATATATACAGTACTTTATTCTTATTAAACACTGCGATCGAAAAGATATAAAATGATTTATCATAAAAATAAATCAATCAGTTTACATAAAAGCCGTAAAGGTAAAGATTTAGTAAATAATTTAAATAATAAACTACCGTTTGAGGTACATCTACATCTGCCTGGATATAATTTTTGTGGACCTGGTACAAAATTACAAAAACGTTTAGAAAGAAGATATAGTGGTATTAATCTTTTAGATGAAGCTTGTAAAGAACATGATATAGTGTACTCAAAATATAAAGATGCAGAACGAAGACATACAGCTGATAAAATATTATAAGAAAAAGCGTAATAAAATATTAGAAGAAAACGAGTTCGGTCAAAAAACGCTAATTTAATTTAAGAACGTACAAACGCTTGGTTAGTAACAAACGCAATGAAAACTAAACTAAAATTCGGAATGGGGTTATCTACTAAAACTAAAAGAAAACTCAAATAAAAGAAGAAACTTTCTGGAAAAAAATTATTTAAAAAACTCTTGAAAGGGTTAAAAGGATGCTTAAAAAGAATCAATTAGAAAGTATACCAAGTGGCATAATTCTTGCTTTTAAAGCAGCAAAATGGCAGTTAAAACGGAAAAAAATTAAAGTTGAAATACGAAGAATAATTCCAATTCCTAAAACAGGAGGTATATTACCACTTTTACCTATTTTTGCTGGTTTATCAGCTATTGGTGCTTTAACAGGAGGTGCTTCACAAGTAGCAAAAGCTATCAATAATTCTAAAAATGCTAAACAACAGTTGATAGAAAGTACTAGACATAATAAACAAATGGAAGCAATCCTTATGGGTAATGGTTTGCATTTAAAGCCATATAAGAAAGGATTAGGATTTTATTTATCGCCTGAATCTAAAAGAAATTTTTAAATCGGCTACCTAACAGACAGCTTAATGAGAACGATATACTTAAATTTTCAAAATTAGAGATTTATGCGAGATGAATTACCAAAAAAACCACATCGTATAGAATATGTTATTGTTAATTTAGATAATTCTTCTGGACCAGGAACTCATTGGGTAACTTATTATAAAAAAAATAACCATATTGAATATTTCGATAGTTTTGGAAATTTACAACTTGCTAAAGAATTAGTTGATTATTTAGGGTCTAATTTAAGATACAATTATAATAGCCAACAAAATTATAATTCATTTATATGTGGACATTTAATTTTAAAATTTTTATCTAATATTGTGAAATAAATTATGTATAAAAAAAATTAATAAAAACATATTGATAATAAATAATTACTTATTGTGTATTGAATTTTCAATATGTCAATAAAACCAACATTGTCCGGAAATTCTTCAGTACTTACTTCTAAATATTTTCCTCCAATTGATTTATCTACTGACTATGTGTGTGGTGTAGTCGATATGTTTTCAAACATATAACTCAATTCCAAATATAGATAAAGGAAATAATTTGTTTAACATAGGGAATGAAAGTATTGCAAAAAGAATTGGAAAAAAGAGAAAAGATATATACACTCACAATTAAAGCAAACAACAACACACTCAAGACAGAAATTAAGAGTGGTAAAGAAATCTACTTTGACAGAAAGGAAACTATCGGTCCATTGTTAGGATTTAAATCACAACAGAAATTATTACCAAACAAAGTAAATGTATCAGATTACCCTGTAGATAGAGTCAAAGTGAATGTTATTCAAGTGGTGTTAATTTCTCTTTACGACATTCTATTGAACATGTTAAAGCTATTAATGGTATTGATTCAGCACGAGCTTTTCGAACACCTCAAAATACCTATATCATCACATAATTGACAAAATGGTCCTATCTATAAACATAAAACAAAAACAAAAAAATTCTAAACTTAATTTAAATAATTCAAACATAATTTAAAAAGTATACAATATTAAATAATATGTATGTAGTATATTTTACAAATTTTTTTTCAGTTACTTCTCTACACAATACGTGGCATACCATTGGATATACCGTTGTACATGTTTTTCGAACATTATTTGTTTTACATGAGCAATAAAATGATCTAAAAACATTTTTTCAGTTTTTTCTGATTTTTTAATTTTTATTTAATTTTTATCAGATGGTCTTTAAACAAAAACAAAAATTTAAATCACAATGCAATTACTGTACCTATGTGTAGTTACATCCATGTTTACATCGCGATGTTTACATCGTATTTGTATTTCATTTTCATTTACATTTTATGATAATACACTCGGATGATACACAGTTATTTATTCTAGCTCATCTAAGCTGGCTGTGATATGATCAAATCATTTCACATCCATTTTATGAACTCGAAATAATAACAATTCCTTTATTCATCATTTTATTATTATCATGATATTAAATTATGTTTTTGTAGACAACAGGAAGGTATATCGCTCCTCAAAGCTGGCTGTGAAATGAATTTTCATTTTATTATAGCATAAATTTACAACCAAAAGATACAAACTTCCTTTTCTATTTTCTGATATTTTTTCTTGATGTATACTTTAGTTGATTAAAATATAATTAAAAATTGAAAACTGAAATTTTGAAGTGGGTGTGGGTGGGCCAGAGGAGCGTGTTAGTGGGTGACTGTGAATGTGATAAAGGGATGGTAGGTGACCTTGTTTTGTTGGTTAAAAGTTTATGGAAGAGGGATGGGAGGACAGGTGATGAACGTAAAAATTCGAATATTAAGTGTGTAGATTATCGAATATTATAAGAACGTTCTTAGCCCGGTTAAAATACTCGGCCTGATTAAAACCTTCAATCCTAGCCTTCCAACAGGCAACTGAAAGGTTGCTAGGGTTGAGGAGCCTAAAGGAGACTCCAGACAGGCGGTCATCTTCGTCAATAAGGAGTCTCTACCTATTCTTGCGAAGACGGAGGGACAAATTAGCTTTGGCTTTGGAGCTATTACTCTCAAAGTCTATCGTAAGGATGGGGTAGCCTCTGGAGGGAAGACTGGGGAAAAGGATCCTGCTCCTCAGACGGAACCTCTGGTTGAGGCGGATATGATATCGAAGGAGACCACGGACTCCGATACGCTTTGTCCGACCTCTGAGGAAGACGAACTGCTAAAGTCGTCGGAATCAGAGAAGGAGGCCACATTACAGTGGTGCAGAGGCCTTCTGTTCATGAAGGTAATTCAGATCAATCTGCACCACAGTAAAATAGCCACGGCAAACCTCTTCCTTCGACTCAGTCAGGGGAAGGAAGATGTGGCCCTGGAGCAAGAGCCCTGGCTAGTGGGCGGTAAAATCTGTGGGCTAAGAGTCCCTGGATTCAACTTGTTCTATGTATGTAAGTAATGCAAGTAGACCTAGAACTTGCATTCTTGCTAGAATTCGCTTTAATTTCTTTATTCTTCCTCAGTTAAGCAACGACGATATAACAACGGTTGCGTTGGACTTAGGAAGGAATCGCAGCATGTGGATGGTGTCTTCTTACTTGCCCTACGACTTCTTACATGCTTCGGGCTCTTGCGGAAGACGCGGAGCAGCGAAGAACGGGTTGCGTAGTGGGAATAGACGCCAATGCACACAGCTCTATATGGGAGAGCAGTGACACAAATGAAAGAGGTGAGTCACTTTTTAATTTTATATTAAGTACTAACCTTGTTATATGTAATAGGGGCTCAACACCTACCTTTGATGTTAAAAATAGAGAGGAGGTGCTGGACCTTACCGTAACCACTGGTCATTCAGTCAATGTTGTTGACTGGAGGGTCGGTGATGAAGTGTCCTTCTCCGATCACAAATATATACTTTTTGGTTTAAATACAGGAAGTGTGATTGATGAAGTGCCCTTTAGGAACAGGAAGAGGACGGACTGGGGGGCGATATAGGGAGGTGGTAAAAAGACGACTCCCTGGGCGTCCCCCGTGCGTTATTACCTGTTCCGAACAATTGGACAAGACTGTTGAAAAAGTGACTGAGGTCTTGAATAAGGCAACAGTGGAGTCTTGTCCAATCTCTAAACCTAGAGGTAAATATAAACCTCCATGGTTGTCTGCAGAGCTTGCCGAGTTAAGAAAGACTAGCCGGCTGGCTTTTATTAAAGCTAAATTTACTAGGGCTGACGTAGACTGGAGGCTCTATAAAGACAAGCTGAGAGTTTATAAGAAGGAGCTGAGAAGGTCTCAGCGGTTGTCGTGGAAGACCTTCTGCAGCTCCATCAATGAGGTAGCGAAAACCTCAAGGTTCAGGAAGATTCTAGCACGGAACCCAGTTCCTCTGACTTCTCTCCAGAACAATTCCGGAGTTTGGATGAGAACTGGAGAGGAGGTGTTAGGGTTGCTTATGGACACTCACTTTCCAGAAGGTGGTGAGGGAGCCCCAAGCACTGAATCAACCGAACGGGATGCTCTCATCCCTATTCCGTTGGGTTTCAGTGATGTTAAGAAGATTGAATGGGCCATACGTTCATTCAAGCCATATAAATCTGCTGGCCCGGATGGGGTTATTCCAGCAGAGCTCCAGCAGGTCAAGGAACTAATCATCCCCTGGCTCAAAGTGATCTTTGATGTCTCTCTCAAGCTAGGGTATATTCCCGCCAAGTGGAGGGAAGTGAGGGTGGCTTTCATACCGAAAGCGGGGAAAAGCTCCCATCACAGACCTGGCGATTTCCGAACCATCAGCCTTTCTTCTTTCATGTTAAAAACGATGGAAAGGTTGGCGGACATACATCTTAGAGATAGTTTCGGAGAAGAAACGCTGTCAAGGTCTCAGCATGCCTACACCAAAGGGCGTTCAGTTGAGACTGCCTTACACAACTTGGTGGGGGAGATAGAGAAATCCCTCTCTTTGAAGGAATTTACCTTGGCGGCCTTCTTGGATGTTGAGGGGGCCTTTAACAACGCACTCACAGATCTGAAGGTGGAAAGCTCCCTGGTTGTATGGATTGACAATTTGTTGCGGAGACGGGTTGTCAGTGCCTCGCTAGGAAGCTGTGTCATTAGAAGAGCGGTGAGTAGGGGGACTCCTCAAGGGAGTGTTCTCTCACCTCTCCTCTGGAACGTGGTAGTCGACAGACTGCTGAGAAGACTGGAGGGGAGTGGCTGCAAAGTAATTGCCTACGCGGACGTTAACCTGGGATTGATTCTGGATTCTAAGCTCAGCTGGAAGCAGAACATATTAGAGCGCACGAGAAAGGCTATGGTAGCCTTATACGCGTGTAAAAATGCAATTGGAAAAAAGTGGGGACTCCAACCTCGAGTCGTTCACTGGCTTTTTATTGCAGTTGTTAGGTCCATACTACTGTATGGGTCGGTTGTGTGGTGGACGGCCGCAAGGAATATCTTGAGGAAGGTTCAAAGAACGTCCGCTTCACTTAATTCTGGAGCTCTTAGGACCACATCGACGGAGGCATTAGAAACTTTGCTTAATGTAATGCCCTTGGATCTTTACGCTGAGGAGCTCGCGAAAAGCACTGTCATAAGGCTTGTGGACAGTGGACAGTGGTTCACTGTGGGAGTAATCGATTATGTTACAACCAGGCCTAACTTTGGGGGAAAGTTTTTCACTAGCATCCCCTCAGAGATGAATGGGCTAGCGGTGAGCGACTGTGCCTAGATGGGTTAAATCTTTACACAGACGGCTCTAAGCTGGACGGTCGAGTCGGAGGGGGTGTGTTTTGTGACTCCCTGAAGCTGGACCTAACGTTTCGGCTACCGGATTACTGTAGCGTGTTCCAAGCGGAGGTTTCTGCTATAAACGAAGCAATCACGTGGCTGGGGAGAAATGTTATTACCACTACGGTGGTAAACATTTTCTCTGACAGCCAGGCAGCAATCAAAGCGCTGACAGCAGCGGCTTGCACTTCAAGGCTTTTGCTGGAGTGCCTGTCTATACAAAACTTGATGGCAGAATACTTCAGCATTAGCCTCATATGGGTACCTGGACACACGGAAGTCAAGGGTAACTGTAAAGCGGATGAGCTGGCTAGGCTGGGAACAACCCTTGAGTTACAGCGGTAACAAGGGGGTAGGGATCCCACTGGCCAGCTGTATCCTACATGTGCGGCAGGAGTCTACCAGGACTTGGAACCAGAGATGTGCATCGAGCGCTGGTAACTCCATAGCAAAGGCTTTGTGTCCTAGAGTGGATAATAAACTCTCTAGAGACCTCTTATCCCTAAATAAAAGGGACGTTAGTGCTCTGATGGGGGTACTTACGGGACACTGTCTTATTGGCAAACACGCCAGAAGGCTAAATGTCCCTTATAATGACCTATGCAGGGCATGTCAAGATGAAGAGGAGGAGGAAAGCGTTGAGCACCTTCTCTGTAATTGCATGGCGCTCTCTAGAAGTAGAGAAATTTTTCTTGGAGCTGCCTTCTTTCAAAATCTCTCTAGTTTAGGAGAGATTTCAGTTAAGAGGCTTTTGGGCTTTCAGAAGCGCTCGGGGTGGTTCGATCTCTAAAAAATTCCTGGTGTGGTATCGCAATGGTTTCTTCTTTTTTTGGCGAGCGACCACCTCTACCTACCTACCTATATGTTAATTTTTGTTTTTTCCTATGTCTTTTTTGTCTTTTTGTCCTATTAAACAACCTGAAAAACATTATTTATTTTTTGAATAAAATATGTATTTGCTATATAAAGTTGTGGCCACACTGTATACCTTTTAAGGCATGTACACACTATCGACTACAACAAGAACAAAAAACATAAAATATTTTTTCTTATATGTAAGGTTAATGTTACAATTTTTAATTTTAGTTGGACATAAGCAATTGTAATAATTATGCGTCATTAGTTCTCTTCTTAAAAAACTTGGAGGATAGTGGACGCATAGTTGAATATTTACAAGGGGAATGCTTTTTAAGAAAGAAATACTTTTAAGTTTTATTCCCATATCTATCATTTGAATATTATTACAAAACAATTTGAAAAGATTTATTGAATTTCACCTAATTAAAATTTACAGATACAAAAAGCATAAAGCCCCCATGACAATTAAAACTGATCCAAATAAGACGCCTTATGGAAACGTCTTCAAGTGTCGGCAGGCGAACAAAAACGGTGCCGGAGTATGTAATACATCGGTAAGCCTGTTAATGATTATATTATTTAATTATTATTTTCATAATTATTTCATTTATACATTAATATTTTAAATTTTTCAGGCATGTCTTTTGAAGGGTCCAAGCTAAAGGTCCATGAGAATCTTCTACTAATTTTCAATTGGGCCAATGGCAAATCAGTGGAAATGTGTCACAGAGATACTGGCCATTCCAAGAGTACAATTTGCGAGATTTACACAAAATTACGCGAACTGTGTTCTTGGAAAATGGAACAGAATCTTGAAACATTCCGCTGTGGCGGACCCGGTTGGGTGGTCCAAATAGACGAGACTCTTCTCGCGAAGAGGAAGTACAATAGGGACCATCCAACTAGACAGCTTTGGGTGCTTGGTACTTATGATACCAAGAACAAAATAGGCGCAGCTTTCTACGTTGAGAAAAGGGATCGTTTAACGCTGATCCCTCTCATCAAAAAGTATGTATTGCCAGACACAGAATTATGGACGGACAATTGGCCCGCATATAAAGTTCTCCGTTCTGAGGGGTATGACCACCACACTGTGAACCATAAAACTCATTTTGTTGATCCGGTCACACAGACGTGCACCTATGCAGTGGAGTCTTAGTGGCATACCCTAAAGAATTATTTAAGATCAAAGAACGTTATGCAAAGTCCATACGTCGTTGATCATATGACCGAATTTCTGTACCGGCAACACTACGGGACTCGGAATAACAGAAATGTATTCCGAGTCATCCTAGATGGTATCAAGTCTAGGTACGTAGTTTAGAAAACAGCAGTTCCTTTTTTACACGCTTTTCAGATTTAGTTCCTTCTTTTACATAAAGAATTCAATGTTTTACAAAAGGAATTCGTTACTTAAGTAGGAATTCGTATTTAAAAAGGATTAATCATACTTGTAAAGTAACGAATTCCTTTTCTAAAACATTGAATTCTTTATGTAAAAGAAGGAACTAAATCTTGAAAACCTGACACCCAAAGTGTCTTTCGAGCATGTACATCTCCGGCATCATAATCTTCATTTATTATTATTATTATTATAATTATTATAATTATTATTATTATTATTATAATTATTATAATTATTATTATTATTATGATAAAACTTCAAGAAGAAGAAGTACGTTTCATACTTATAAGAAATTTAAATCAAGACGCTCTTAAAAATGCATTTGGTACTTAAGAAAAAGAGGAGGAAACAACAAAAATCTAACACCGTATCAATTTACATGTGCTTTCAAGACATCATTTAGTATCAAATATATGAAAACAGTAGCAATAAGAAACTGCCAGCAGCAAACCGAACTAATATTATCTTCATTAAATAAAAGAAGCATGTCAGTTCTCCAGCCTGAATTAGTTCCAAATAATCAGCAATATATACATATGTATATCGAATGAATTTACTCTATGGATTTCGGAGAAAAAAACGCTTTTATATTCTTTGTAGGTTGATTATTCAAAAAACAGAGATAACCATAGTTGTACAATTCTAGTTGAAGTAAACGAAACAAGTGATTATTTTTACATCACCTTGAAAGAATATAAAAACGGCAATATAATTAAACCTCCTAAAAATTTCGTAGAATATGTAAAACATTTGGAAAATTAATTTAAAGAATGTTTTGATGATTATGTTATTTAAAGACATTGAGAATAAATTTCTTCAAGAATTAAAAATAAGTGAATATTTTTGTTGTAAAAACCAAAACTTGGAATACACAGTTAGATTATTCATAAGAACCAGACTTTATTACACAATTAAATCGTACAATAAAGAACTTTAAGGCATAAATTGCGCAAGTCGATCGATCAAGAAAAATCGTTTAGTCGGCCGTGTTTGGTTTATGTAAGTCGATTTTTCTGTTTTTGTGGTTAGTTTTTAACGATCTGTCAAACGATTAAGAAATTGTGATCGTAACGATAAGAAGGTTATTTTTCTTGGTGAAAGTGCCGGCTAAAATGTAAGTTTTTTAAATATTTGTGTACAAAATCAATTAATTTATTAATTGATATATAATTTCATATACAGTTATATGTTCTTATATTTATTCCAAATAATAAAAATTGATTTTCTAGGTCACAAAATAAGAAATTGTGGCACACTAACGCCACACAGCTGAAAATGTTAATAAATTTTATGAAAGACCATGAAGAACTAGCTGCAAATAAATTAAATAATTCATTAAATGGGAAAAAGAAGAAAAACGAATTATGGGCAAATTTATCCCATATTTTGAACTCAAATGGACCTCCTGTGAAAAGTGTTTCAGAGTGGAAAAAGGTTTTTTTGAAGGTAGCAAAAGTGTTAAGAACATTACAATTGGAAGCAACTTCTGTTGCCAACGAACTTAAGCGTATGGAACTGAATAAAAACTATTTAGGTTAGAACATATAATAGTTTATAAATGAACTTTTTTTTACCTCCTATAAGCGATACAAGAAGTACAATATTTAATTTTAAAATTGTGATCACGTACAAGAAGTACAATTTATTTTTTAAGATTGTGATTATTTACATGAAGTATAATAAGTTTTCATTTAAGTATGTTACACTGAAAAATAAAAAAGGTATAAATTGAATTCGAACTTTCTGTTTTTATTTACATATATTTTTTATATAACCAATATTAAATTGAAGGATTGAAAAATAATTAAAGAATAATCAATATTAATATTTTTATTATTCGAGTACAACACAATTTCTTATTAAAATTCATATACAAACGTTAAACTGACAATTAAATTGAATTTTGAATGATATTCAATAGGAACAAAACAAAAAAAGAAACTACAGTGTTTCATTTTTTAATAATTCCAGCAAATGAACGATATTCAAAACGATTTTTTACTTATCGACTTATACAAACATAAAAAAATAGTCGAACTTTTTACATCGTTTTCAATATCGTTCGATCACGTGTTAATCGATCGATTTGCGCAATTTATGCCCAGGTTGAAAATAGGAAACCAACAAAAATAAAACTAAAGTGCATGTAAAATAATATGCTGAAACAAGGACGATGAGTCGCCAATTAAAAATGTAAGTCAATTAAATCCTAAATCAGAAGTATGTAACATTACATAATGAATTAGAATGGATAAATATAACACCAAAGGACTTCAAACGCCTTATGTCATGTTACTCACTTCAATCATATATTGTTGTTTTAACATAATAAATACATAATTCGACATTTTAGCACTTTCTCTATAATAATTTAGCCTTGATTGGACCAGGAGTTGCAATTTTTGAATTATGGTTATATTTAATTTTAAGTTAATTATATTATATGTAGTTACTTTTGGAATAATATCTGTTATTATTATTATTATTATTATTATTATACATACTTATAATTATTGCCTTTGGTTCATAAGTTTCAATCTCTGTATGTATGTACGTATGTACAAATACTCAAAATTTTAAACTTCTTTAAAAATGTATTTACACGTTTAATATATGACTAATAGTTTACATATCTAATTTTTTGAAATTATTTTTGTTGATAATTAATTAAGTAAAAAACTTTTTTTTGTAATTTATATGTTTGTAAAAATTGTGTAAAGGCTTAAATACACCTAGTCAATCATTTATTCGATAAAATCAGCGAAAACTTACCATTTATTTTAAATTATGGTGAATAAATATGATGTGGCTTTATGAATTTGCATATTTAGCTGCATTTAGCATACTTGACAAGTATGCTAAATCCTATTTAACCGTGTTCCGCACAGACTCAAAAAATCCGTTTTAAACAGAATCGAAGTATGAAAAATTAAATACAAAATTTGTAGAAATTTATAAAAATGAAAATAAAACAGATTTTTTCGTTAT
Organism: Anthrax anthrax; assembly: GCA_963971155.1. NCBI lineage: Eukaryota > Metazoa > Arthropoda > Insecta > Diptera > Bombyliidae > Anthrax > Anthrax anthrax. The sequence goes on from OZ020117.1 coordinate 34,867,391, forward strand.
CAAAAAGTACATTATAAGTACATTACAGTACATTAAAAGTACATGCATATATGTATGTAATGTATGTATATATATATTTATCATTTGCATATTTTATAAACTGTATACGCATTATATGCGTACATGATTTATATGAAGGATACAATGTATGTATGTGTTGTTGGCGGGATTTATGGTAAAATGGTACACAACATAAGAAATGTTTCCTAAATCTTCTTTGTGTGGTACACATTTCAAAAATTATTTATGTATTCGGTTTAAAAATTGTTCACATACAAAACGCAACCCATTTAGCTGGATACAACGAGATGGATACGAGCAATTTTTGAAATCAAATTTTTGTATTGATTCTATATCTGTATTGATTGTCTGTAATAATACTTAATTTATTTATGCATAGAACGTCACGTCAAAATATACCTTCAAACTTATCATAACATTCCGGTACTTTGCCTACATATACGTACACATGAACGCAACAATATTGAAATCAATGAAGAACACTTTGAATGAATGTAAGTACTACCGAATATAAATGAATTGTTAGTAAATTAATTCAATTGAATTGAATTTTACATCGTTTACATCATTATTGACCCATCTGATAAATTCGTTGCACCACGATGTATGTTTACTTATAATATAAATGTACATATTGTTATGTTCCCACATTGTACTCATAAAGTATATTCTTTTACACCATCATGAAAATTTCATAAAATTTGCTTAACATTAAATCTTCTTCATTGTTATTAAATCTTAAAATTAAAATTCATATCTTTTGCTAATTTGCTAAAATAAAAAAATGCATAATAACAAAATCAACGCGCATGTAAAATAAAATTAGCTTAAACAGCAACTCTTCACGTACTTTGTACATTATTTCTGAATTTACATATGTTAAGTTAATTTATGTGAAGAGTCAAATTTCAAAATTCCATTGTCTGGATAGATTTCCGTTTCAAAGAAAATATGCAAAATGCACTTTTTATAGAATTAAGAATTTTTCTTTAATAAAAAATAAGTTTAGAACAGTTTCAACCGGCAACCAGTTTACTTCAAAATTGTACATTAATCTATAAATTGTAATTTGTAACTTGAAAACATAATAAAATTTTAAATATTAAAATTAATTTGATTATAAATAATTCTTGTAAATTTATACATTTGTTAAAATAAATTAAATTTATATAAAACAAAAGTAGTTGTTTAAAAATTAAAAATCAAATCGAGAAATAAATTCTATTAATTGTGAAAAAGTTCGTGTTGAAGTTTGAATTTTAAGAATCCCTTAACATAAAATTTTCTGGTGTCAGAAGTGGGATTCAAACGTATCGAACGATCAATTAATTTAACATTCTCGATTCAATAAAAATTCTAAATGCTGAAAATTTTGACATAATTTTGATAATAAAATATAAAATAAAACAAAATAAAATAAATTTCAAGTGCAAAGTTACCAGTTTAATTGCAAATTATTGTATACATACATTGTGTAAAACAACTATTATATCAAACAAATAGTTCTTAATTGAAAGGGTCTATTTTGGGCGTTCATCAAATACTTCATCTTCAACTGCAGGAAATTGCTGCTCTTCATTCTACCAACAGTTTCTTTTACAACAAGCAACCGCAATATTGAAATTTCATCGGTGTTCAATAACAATATCGCTTCATCTACACTTTCATACAACCAATAATGACTGGTTCTTCACTCCTTACAACCAACATTTTATTGTAAGTATACTTAATCGAGACTTTATTACAGGAAAAACGAAATAAAATAAAACAGAATTTTTGAGTATATATTTGAGTTTTAATTTTAAATAAAATAAATGTAAAACCATAGAATAAATGTTTAAATTTCGTGTATTTTGATTTTGGTGAAATTAATTTTAGAACAAAGAATAAATCAAATGAATTAATTTTAATTGTTAATAAAAAAAAAAAATAATAATAATAATACAAAAAAAAAAATATATTTTTAGATAATTTTAAAATTTTCCTTTGATAATTTCGTGAAATCTGAAATTTTAATATTAAATATACATATATATATTAAGAATTAAATTTTAAATAAATATCACAAGATAATTAGATAACAAATTAACATTGAAAGTAGACAAATTAATTAGTGAGCGTATACCCACATATATATAAAAAAAATATATATATATATATTTATAGAATTTTGGAAGTTTATTAGAAACTAATTTGAACAAATCGGAATTCACATTATTTTTTTTTAGTGCGGAAAAGGCTATCTAAGAAACAAATTTTTTATATATCGTGATTACGAAATAATAAAAGAAAATGTCTGAAAGTGATAACGAAATAAAATCTGGTGGTAGTAATGAGACCGTGGTTTTTAACCCTCCTGTTGGTAATCGTGATTTGATCAATAATAATCCAGGTCCTTCACGCAATCGCCCCTCTTCGCCTGAATTTCGAGGTTTCAAGTCTGTTGATATAAACACTTTATTTAAATTCATAAAACCTTTTGACGGAGATAGGGACAAACTGGTGCCTTTCCTAAATAATTGTGACTCTGCCTTTGGTATTGCCGGTGACGATCAAAGACCTATCTTATTAGCATACACTAAATCCCAATTAACAGGAAGAGCAGAGGCTTCATGTTCAAACCATGTTTTCAGAACATGGGAATCTTTAAAGGAATACCTAAAAAATATGTATTCAGATAAAAAACACCATGGGCATCTAATAATGGAATTGCTTAGTTGCAAGCAAAACTCTACTGAAACTGTTTCTCAGTTTATGTATCGTATTGAAACTGCTCTCAAAAAAGTCCTTGCTTCCGTTCAACAGAATAATCACGATCCTAAAGAATTACCAGGTCGCATTGCATCTATGAACGATCTTGCACTTCATACGTTCATATTAAATGTTAGACCGGAAATCTCACAAATGCTTCGTGCTAGGGAAATTTCAACATTAAATGAAGCTTTTAATACAGCCATAGAAGAAGAAAAGGTGATGATTCTTTTAAATAGGCAAAGATCGAAAGAAAAATATTGTCAGTATTGTAAAACTTCAACTCACAATACTCAAAATTGTTTTAAAAAGCCGCGTAACCAAAAATCTGATTCAAATCTCGTTAAAAACAAAACTAACAGTAATGCAAGGTTAGTTCTCAATTCTACTGGAACAAAATTTTGCAGATACTGTAAAAATAAGGGTCACGATATATCTGAATGCAGGAAAAGATTAAAAGCAAATCAAAATAAAATACAAAAATCGAATCCTAATCAACCGTCCAATGTACCTACAAATCCGGGAAAGTCAGAACTCTCGAAGCTTCTGCAGCGATCGCTCGGGAGATCAATCATCTCGCTGCAATCAATATCAATTAATTTTGTCAAATGAAAATACTATCTACTCAAAAATAAAATGTAGAGAATCAAAATCTAATGTTTTAAAACTTCTTATCGACAGTGGTGCGAACATTTCCATAATTAAATTTACAGCATTAGATCCAAAATTAACATATTTCAAAGACGAAATTCTAACTTTACGTGGTATCAATGAAAAAGAAAATCCTATTCAAACCATCGGGTATTGCATATTAAATTTTATCATAGGAAATATAAAATTAAACCACAAGTTCCATGTAATCGAATCTGACTCAAACATTCCTCACGATTGTATTCTAGGTAATGATTTCCTCGAGAAATTTAAATCTACACTAAATTATGAGAATTGTGAACTCAAATTAAGAATTGGGGAAAATTCACTAGCTACAATTCCATTTTACTTTAATGATAATACCCAAATCGAAAATAAATTTATTCTGCCAGCTCGATCAGAAACCTTGATAGAAATTGACATTCTTAATCCTGAAATTAAAGAAGGGATTCTTCCTGAAGTCAAATTTCATGAAGGAATTTATCTCAGTAGGGCAATGACTACAGTACAAATAAAAAAGCTTTGGCAACCATTATTAATACTCGTGAAAATAGGGTACTCTTAACTAGTACAAAGGTCACACTTTTACCTATACCAAACGAATCTTTTCAATTTTATACTAACATAAATTCAAAGGTAAATAGAAATGAGTTACTCAAATCGAAAATCCGAGTAGATCATTTAAACGATGAAGAAAAAGAAAATGTTTATAAAATTTGTACTAAATTTAATAAACTTTTCTTCTTAGGCGATTTTCTTACTTCCACCCCACTATTAAACATTCCATTAACACGGGTGACACACCTCCTATAGCGTGTAAGACATATCGCTATCCACATTGTCACAAAGAAGAGGTGAATAGACAGATTGATGAGATGGTAAAACAAAAAATCATTAAACCATCAACATCCCCATGGTCTTCTCCACTTTGGGTAGTACCAAAGAAAAGCGATGCATCGGGAAAACAAAAGTGGAGAATAGTCATTGACTACCGGAAACTCAATAATGTTACTGTAGGAGATTCCTACCCCTTGCCAAATATTAATGAAATTCTAGACCAACTAGGGCATAGTAAGTATTTTACTACTCTAGACCTTGCTTCCGGATTTCATCAGTTAGAGATGTCCGAGGAGGACAAGTGTAAGACTGCATTTTCAACTCCAAATGGCCATTTCGAATTCAATAGAATGCCATTTGGACTTTAAAATGCCCCTGCTACGTTCCAAAGACTGATGAACGCAGTATTAACTGGCCTAGTTGGAACCGACTGATTTGTCTATCTCGACGATATCGTCGTCTATGCATCGTCTCTCCAAGATCATGAAGAAAAACTTACAAAAATCTTTGAGCGTCTGGAACTCAACAACCTCAAATTACAACCCGACAAGTGTGAATTCCTTAGAAAAGAAGTCGCTTATTTAGGTCACGTCATTACTAGTGAAGGGGTAAAACCCAACCCTGAGAAAATTAGAGTAATTAAAGAATTTCCAAGACCAAAAACGACCAAGGATTTAAAGTCCTTCCTAAGACTCATCGGGTATTATAGGAGATTTATTCAGGATTTTAGCAAAATTTCAAAACCCCTTACCTCTCTTTTTAAAAAGGGAAGCAAATTCGAATGGAACTTTAAACAAGAGAATGCTTTTATTAGTCTGAGAGATAAACTTACTAAAGAACCTATTCTTATCTTCCCCGATTTTTCAAAAGAATTTATTATCACTACAGACGCCTCAAATACAGCAATAGGTGCCATATTGTCACAAGGCCTTATTGGCAAAGATTTGCCAATAGCTTTTGCATCCAGAACGCTCAACAGAGCGGAATCTAATTACAGCACTATAGAACGTGAACTGCTAGCTATAATATGGGCAGTGAATCATTTTCGTCCGTATATTTATGGTCGAAGGTTTAAACTTGTAACTGACCATAGGCCGCTAGTATGGCTCTTTAACTGTAAAGATCCAGGCTCTAAATTGGTACGTTGGCGCATCAAACTCGAAGAATACGATTATGAGATCATTTACAAACAGGATAAAATAAATTCAAATGCTGACTGTCTCTCACGCATAACTTCTGCTGATATAAATTTATCAGTTCCAAAAGATACTTACGAAGACTACATAAAGTTCTATTACAATTCTCTTGATCCTCAAGTGTTTAGTTTCAGTGAAGTTGATTCACATTTAACGAAATCAAAAAATGATATTGCATATATAACCAGTGTTGACTTTAATGAAGGAAACAAGTTTTCTGTCGAATTGCTAAACTTATCTGATAACAGAGAACTAATTGAAAACACTGCTCATGATATCTATTCAAACTGTAAATCAATTAACAAACACTCCAAAAGAAGTATATATCATTGTTTCATCAAACAAAATTTCTGGGAAAAACCCCTTTATAAAGATTTCTTCTATACAATTCAAAATTTAAAGGATCAATTAGTAAAAGACAAAGTAACTTGCATATCTTTTCCAAATTTTGAAGACCCAGTAAATCAATTCAAGTATCAAAAATTAAAACCCATGATCCAATATATATTTAGAAATACAGAAATACAAATTATTATACATCTCGGTAAGATCATAATTCCATCTAAACAAGATATTCCCCAAATATTAAAAGAAAACCACGATGATCCACATTCAGGTCACAGTGGATTTCATCGCACTTACAAGAGAATTAAGTGTATGTACTATTGGCCGAAAATGACAAAAGAGATAAGAAGGTACATAAAAACTTGCGAATCATGCCAACGAAATAAAACGTTGAGGAAAACTTTTAAAGCACCAATGGAGATTACCTCCACCGCCACTTATCCCTTCGAAAAACTTTGTCTAGACGTCGTAGGTCCTCTCCCAATTTCTGAAAAGGGTAATAGATTCGTTATAACCATGCAAGATGACTTGACTAAGTATTCTCTTGCCTATGCCGTTCCAAATCACGAAGCTGTAACCATTGCAGAAACCTTGTTGCATTTCGTTAGTCATTTTGGAATTCCAAATTCGATACTTACAGATCAGGGCACTGATTTTACATCCAAACTAATGAAGGAATTTGCTAAATTGTTTCACATGAAACAAATCCAAACAACAGCCTTCCACCCACAAAGCCATGGTGCACTTGAGAGATCACATTCAACTTTAAAAGATTATCTCAAACATTATCTGAATGCAAATCTAAATGATTGGGATGACTGGCTCCCTACTGCTCTATTCTCTTATAATACTGCTGTGCATAGTACTACCAAGTTTTCTCCATACGAACTCTTATTTGGAATCAAACCGAGATTACCAAGTTCACTAAATCAAGAACCCATATTTAAATATACTTATGATAACTACGTTGAACAATTAAAACTTCGAGTGCTCACTTCACAAAAGATTGCTAGGGAAAATATAATTCAATCAAAACTGAATTCTAAAGAAAATTATTATAAAAAACTTAACAATCCTACTTATAAAATTGGACAATTAGTGTATCTTCAAAATAATACTCCTAAATTAGGTAAAAAGCTTAGTCAAAATTTTAACGGACCATATGAAATCATAAAAATACATGACAATCAAAATGTATCAATAAAAATCAAAGGAAAAGAGGTTAGAGTTCACAAAACAGACTAAAGCCTTCTTCATAATCATTCCAGGTCTCTTACATTGTGTATGGGTCTTAACTTCAATCTGGAACGATTGACGAATAATAGCGGAATATTTTTTGAAAATAACAGATACGCTAAATTTCATAGCTCTACTTGGAAATTGGTCACTTACCTAAATCTATCCATCTACACCGAAAAGTTGGAATTAGTGCGGACCACGTACTACAGATCAATAAATCTTTGTGGCAAGATAAATAATGACTCTGATAAGTATTTTTGCAAGCAATCATTAAACTTAATAGAAAATCAAATACCTACCCTTCAAAGTAAACTATAATCTTTACAGAATTTGATAGGTCACTCTCGTCAAAGACGGGGTTGGTTCAATGGGATAGGAACAGTTTTTAAAACAGTTTTTGGCACTCTAGACGCGAATGACACTGAATATTATGAAAATGCAATTCATCAAGTCGTCGATAGCGAACAGGCAAATCTACATTTAATGAAAGATCAAGTTCACGTTATAAGAAGCACAATCATGAGTTTCAATGAAACTATCAGTAAACTAAAAATCCACGAAGAATCTTTCAATGACTACATTCACAAAATTAACAAGTTCAGTGAACTCGTTTCGAATGGACTATCTGAATTACGAATGAAAGATCTTATTGTGCAGCACATCGCTTTACTTAACTACTTATCTAAGGAAGTAACGGAAGAAATCGATAATCTAATTAACGCTGTTCTCTTCGCAAAAAGAAATACACTACATCCAATTGTAATTACACCTATTAAGCTAGTAACTGAACTAACTAATAATATAAAATTTCTTCCAAAAGAACTGAAGTTCCCTGTTCCTTGTGATTTACAAAACGCTCATACCTTATTTAATATTGTAAACCTCCAAGTATATTATAAAAATCCTAATTTAATATTCATTATAAATGTTCCTTTAGCTGAAGATAAATACTACGTCCTATACAGATTATTACCTCTACAAATTCCACACTCTGTACATGGTAGTAGTTACGCATACATACAACCAAGTTCAAATTATTTAGCTATTGCAAGTAACCATATGACTTATGCAGTTCTTCATAGTTTAGACAATTGCAAAGTCCTAGCTAACGAACATTATTTATGTAAAAATAACATAATTTACCCGACAAATCAAAATAAAAATTGCGAAATAAATTTATTTATGATGAATCAGAAAACTATTCCAAAAAATTGTAATACTCGATTACTTTACGGTGATGTCGAAATAATACAGCCTTTAAAATTTAATAAGTGGATATTAATCAAATCTAAAACTAAACCTTTAACTATATTATGTGATGGCGTAAACAAAATAGTTGACAAAAATATTGCAGGTACAAATTTATTAACCTTAGGAAATTCGTGCGAAGCTTATGTAAACGCGAACAGATTAGTACCAAACCACGTCATAACTACAGAATATCATTCTGTCATACCCACCATTAACATCATAGAAGACGATTGTTGTGATGAGAGAAAGTTAAATTTCTCCCACGAATATCTTAGATGGTTAAAATGTTAACTTAGATGGTCTAAAATTCGTTTCGCACAATGTGGATAAAATAAATAAAAAGATAGAAGATGCGGAAAAGCATCCACATTTAATAAAATATCCTTCCATGTATTCTATAATTATATATATATTAATTTCTTTAGTTTTATTGATCTTATTATGTAAAATGTATAAAATTGTAAAATAAAGGAAAAACAATAATAACACTTGTTTAATTAAAACGACAAACAAATTTTGTAATAAAACGGCTAAAGAAGTTTGTCCTACAATGGAATTATCAGATGAGACAATGGTAAAGGAAATGGAGCATAAACAATCCTCTCGTGCACAAAAATCGGATACTACGCAAATTGCAACGCGAACTTCCAAAAACATAGATATGGAATTCAATTTAGAAAATTGATTTCTTTAATAAAATTAAAAATAAATCAATTATCTTAAGGGGGGAGGTGTTATGTTCCCACATTGTACTCATAAAGTATATTCTTTTACACCATCATGAAAATTTCATAAAATTTGCTTAACATTAAATCTTCTTCATTGTTATTAAATCTTAAAATTAAAATTCATATCTTTTGCTAATTTGCTAAAATAAAAAAATGCATAATAACAAAATCAACGCGCATGTAAAATAAAATTAGCTTAAACAGCAACTCTTCACGTACTTTGTACATTATTTCTGAATTTACATATGTAAAGTTAATTTATGTGAAGAGTCAAATTTCAAAATTCCATTGTCTGGATAGATTTCCGTTTCAAAGAAAATATGCAAAATGCACTTTTTATAGAATTAAGAATTTTTCTTTAATAAAAAATAAGTTTAGAACAGTTTCAACCGGCAACCAGTTTACTTCAAAATTGTACATTAATCTATAAATTGTAATTTGTAACTTGAAAACATAATAAAATTTTAAATATTAAAATTAATTTGATTATAAATAATTCTTGTAAATTTATACATTTGTTAAAATAAATTAAATTTATATAAAACAAAAGTAGTTGTTTAAAAATTAAAAATCAAATCGAGAAATAAATTCTATTAATTGTGAAAAAGTTCGTGTTGAAGTTTGAATTTTAAGAATCCCTTAACAATATGTATAAAGCCAGACTTTAAACTTGAGATTTTCTTAAAGTAAAGTTTCTTATCTGTTTGTATAAATTTTTTTGGAAATACTGAGATAAATTGCATTATTGATAATTGTGGGGCGTCTTAGTATTAATCTATTTTGTTATCGACTTACCTTGTATGTTTGTAACACATCATGGTTTATAAGTTCAAATTCATACAGAGCTTCCCTTTTTATTCCATACTGTATTTCACCCAAATGTTCTGTATTTGAATACATTTTATTTTCACACTTTTCACTTTTAAAAAATTTATACAAATTAATTCTATCCTTCAAAATCACCACGATCACGTATTTTGGAAATTTAAATTTTTTCTTCCTTAAATAGAAAAAAGTTAATATATATGAGAAATTTATAAACTAAGAGAACATATAAAATCATATTATTAAACGCATTGAACATTCTTACCCTGAATAGAAGTTTGAACATTTTTAATCCCATCAGAACCAGGCACTTTAATCAAACGACGATATTCTAATAATGTAATAATGCATTTTCTGTAATGATTCTCATGAACGGAATCAACAGAATTTATAATACATGATATACGTGGATTCACTCTTGCTAGTCTAGATGAATGCAATGCAATCGCTTTTTCTTGTGGTAAACTCTGAAAAAATGATGAATTTGTATGTACTTGAAATAATAGATTCTCAATATTCAATTCTGTTGGTCCCGTTGATGATAATGATGATGTCCCATTAGTTCTGAATTCTGTATTATTATTGTCCCTAATGGTTCTAATTGTAAACTAATTGCACGTTGACTTTCATTGATTTGAACTGATACTGATGTAGTATCTTGCACATGTATTATTATTAATAATAAACGATTTGACCTTAGTTGTTGTTGTGTGCTTATCGAATGTTTTATGTGAATGTGATTCGATTTTATCACGACACTTTTTACAAAACTCATCTGGCATCTCAAAATTTAAGAAAATAAAATGCAATATGAAAATGGATATTAAAAACCACATCACGCGTTTTCAAACATGAATACTAGAAACTTTAAATTTTGTAATTTTAATTTGATTCCACTTCCACATACGTTAATGTATTTAATTAAGCTTGAAGGGCTTTACAACACCGGCATTGTAATGGCATTTTCATTTGTTATGATTTACCACCACACAATTCCATTCATTTTTATTTTAATTATTTATGGACCAAGCATCAATTAAAGCAATATATTTACAAAACAAATGTGTGTAAAATCACAACTACACTACATCACAATTTACATATAAATTAATATCTTTATTTTATTTTTAAATGGATATTGTCAGTATAACCTCCCTTTTTTCATGAAAATAACCCAAAATCTAAAGGAATTCAAATTTAAAAGTACACAAAATGCAAAATACTCTAAACAATAAACATTAAACAAACTGTAAACACTAAAGTCCACTAAACTGAAACTGACAGCTGTGACAGCATCAGTATTCGATGATAAATAAAATGAAACATGTGAATGAAACCCGGCAAAATGACAAGTGTAGTAGAACCCTCATAACACCGCAATAACTTTTTCAAAATAGTAGTAAATGTTAAAAATTCTACAAAAGAATATAGATTCGACAAATCCATATCAAAAGAATAGATACTAACGTACAAGAAGCGAAAATTAAATTAGACTAAAAAAACCAAAAGAGATGCTGATATTTTCCTAAGAAAAACACAATACATAAAAGCATTAAAAAACAAAAAAAAATTCACTATGAATGCCAAAATGTAATAGTTCTATATATCCCATTTGAAAAAAAGAGAAGAAAACAATCACTCAAAAATGTATAACCACATGTTTGTTGTATTTGCATCAACCACGTTTTCCTGGAACTCACCGGAGTTTTAAAATCATATAAAATTTACCTATCCGTATACGAAAATTGAAGTTCCTGGAACTCACCGAAGTTTTCACACACGTGAAAATTTGATTTTCGTACATGATTTTTAAATGAATATTACTATAACTTTTTTTAATTATTTTCACATGACATTAGATGCAAACTATAACGCAATATCTAAATATTCATAATTATCGAAATCCATATCACACACGATAAAAATATATTTCTCTTCAAAAATTGTAAACACAAAAACTTCCATAGAATTTAAAATTTTATTCAATAATATTTTACATGAAACTTTTTGATTCGTCAAAAAAAATATATTACAGTATATCCAAACATTTTCACTTCAAACAGATATTAAAATGATTGCATGACATTATTTATACAATAGAATAAATTATTTAAATAGACAAATTATAAACTTTGTTTATAACACATTAACCCAACAACACTAAAGAATTCTCAGAACTCACCGAGAAATTGTATTTTTGTAAACAAAATAATTCTCGGAACTCGCTAGCTAGATTCTAGAATGAAACGATGTAGTACATGCGGTCTATTCTGTACTTCGCGACTATCCTTTTTCATATACCTCTTTTTCTATACGCGGTCTACTTCTTTCAAAATGAACTGACCTGCACACCAACATTGCATTAGGATTGGTGCAATTTTATATTGCTTATATGTGTTAGTTTTGGATTTTGGCTGCACTCACTCCCATACTGTGCCCATTCTTGTTTTAATCTCTATTCTTTTGTCCATATGTCTGAATATTATACAATCGATTGTTTTTCCTCGATTGTTCGTTAATTGAGTACTTGTACACTAGCGAACACTTATGAAAAATTTTCCTCATGAGTAAAATCACGAAATTGTTTTTGATCGTATAAATCGTATACTAACTGTCAAATTAATCGCCTTCTCCGTTTTATTTTATTTTTCGGTTTTTGATGCTATGACCCAAAATATGATCATGTAATATAAAAGTCATACGATTTTATTCACTCGATCCATTTAAAAATTTATTCAGTTGTCAAATTATCATCTATTCTCTTAATTCATTTTCGCTTTGGTTATGTTATGAAATAATGTAAAATATATAATGTATAAAAATTCTTTTGAATTTATTATTTATTAATTACATTCGATTTATTTAATTCTTAAAATATTTTTGGTAATTTTTTCACCACCCAAATTGATGCATATTTTGATTTTATCCGATGTTTACTGCATGGCAGCAAAAGAAAATTAAGCGGAGAGGAAAATAAGAATATGGCACAAAACAGAATGTAAAAAAAAAAGAACAAAATTTCTTTACGATATTAAAAACCCGCGGGTACCGGGCTACGTGATACTCTCCTCACTTTCCCTCGCCCAGTATTTCGTAAGTATTTCTCTTTAATGTAAAAACAGTCATTTAAATAACATTCACAAATCACAATTCACACATATTGCCTGGTGTGCATTGAATGGGATAGAAGAAAACGAACGTACCCAATCTATGAATACCAAATGTCATGAAAAGACACAAATTAAAAGACACTTTCCACTATTTCTAGTGCAAAGAATGAAGGAAATGAGGCGTGTATCAGGCAGCCCAAAGGTACCGTGCAACCTCATACACGCCTTACTTCCTTCACCCGATATCTCATAAGACAATTTCTCATATGTGGCTTATAAATGTATCATCGTTGAAAACCCCCTATTGGAAATGGTAATTGTTATTGACTTGACAACCACAACTAAACTGGACATTCTGAATGAATTTCGCAATGTGTAATTACATTACATTTAAATTACAAGAAATTGCAACAAACTTTTACCAAACAATAAAAAACACTTCTTCTGTAAAAGTGAGTTTAGACTACTTGATTTGTCAAATATGATTTGATTTGATTTTTGTCGAAAATGCTGTCAGGTAGTGTGAAGTCATGTTGACATGTACTATCTTACATATCAAGCCGTGTCGAATTTGATAATTTTAAATTAGAACTTGTTCTATTTCAGTTTGATTTGTCTTTGATATAACGTGAAATAAAATTCAATGTTTTGTTTGACAAATCTAATAGTGTTAATACATACAAACAAAGGGAAATGACACTTGTCATGGCAAGTCATATATAACATCATTCTTGTGTCAAATCATAAATCATATTTGATAAATCAAGTAGTCTAAACTCACTTTAATTGAAGAAATAACAATAAGGGTTTCGACATATTATTCTTCATTATGAAGAAAAACGATATTATGAAGTAGAGGAAAATGAACTATAGACAGATTATGCTATATATCAAGTAGTCAGAATAACATTTTATATATCCAATCATCATTGTATCAATATAGATTTTAGTACTATAATAATAAGAATAATGTATTATTTTATTTTTTTGATACAAAATAAAACGTTATTTTATACAGTGGTGGAAATTCACATAAAATCAGTCATAAAGTCGTAGACAAAAGAATATAGATTAAAACAAGAATGGGAACAGTATGGGAGTGAGTGCAGCCAAAATCCAAAACTAACACATATAAGCAACATAAAATTGCACCAATACTAATACAATGTTGGTGCAGGTCATTACATTTTAAAAAAAGTAGACCGCGTATAGAAAAAGAGGTATATGAAAAAGGATAGCCGCGAGGCACAGAAAAACCTGGATTTACTACATCGTTTTATTCTAGAATCTAGATTGTATTAAATCTGTTCAATTCGGTTCAATGATGCGTAACCCGATTAAGGCTATTTTATACTTGTATAAACAGCTAAATGTTTCGGATTCAAATCGTGGTATTTTCCAGTCATCGGTAAAAAAATGAAAAAAGGAACGTTTCATAATTTTCGTGACATATGATGTAGAAAAATATGTATGTAAAATGCAACTACATATTTGTAAACAAAGTTTGATTTGTTTAAATTAAAGTGAAAGTTTATTTTTAAGTTTGTGAATTATTCTTTTTACTTAATAAAGGGGGTGAGTATTGTCATTAAAAGAAATTATTAATAATAATAGTTATGTATAAAATATCAGTGAATCATTTAATACTGTTAAATTGAAGTGATACATATTAAATCAAAAAGTTCGTTTGCAGTGCATTTTTCATTACATATCTTATTAAATTTAGAATCATTAAATTAAATAATAGTGGTTTACTAAATTTATTTAACTATATAATTTATTTTGTGTTTGAGATTTAAATCAATAATAAGTGAATGTGATTTTATAATTATTAATACTTGAAAAAATTGATTTTAGTTATAATTAGAACTTTTAAAAATATAAAAATTATGAGGGAGTTCGGAGAATTATTTTATTTACAAAAATACAATTTCTCGGGGAGTTCCGAGAATTCTTAAGTGTTTTATTTTTATTTGTGATTTCTTTTTTTTTTTTTTTTTGTTTTAAAAATTGGTTTCATTTTCAATTTTCATTTTTCACCTGTTTCGACTTTGACAGCTAATGATCCAAAATATAATATTTGTAAACAAATAATATTTTAAAAAAATAATTTAAAATAAAAATTTTATTTTATTAGTTAAATTTATTTAAGTTTAATTTATTATTTATAAGGTAAATTTATTTAAGTTTCAAGTGATATATTAAATTTAAAAAAAAACATTAGTAGTAAAGAAGTGTTCAGTTCTTTTTTAATACATTGAGTACAATTTGTCCAGCAATTTAAATTTTACTTAAATTTTGTTTTACAAATACTAACTTTTTTAAGTAAATTTAAATAGCCTTCAAGCCCCTCAACCACGACAAGGTTTGTACTCACTGAGGGGAAACCTAGAAAATAAATATAATATATCCCTTAAAAAACATATTTTAAAAAATTACTTGTTATTTGAAGTATGCTCCGAACAAGTTTTCATTTATTTGCCCATTCATCTATTTTGTATTCAAATATTTGTGTATATAAATCCTTTAAATTTTCTGTAATAAAACAAGTTTAACAAAAAGTAAAATCAAAATCATAATTGTACTTGAAATTTGATTTAAATCAATTATTACTTATAACACCAATCTTCTCAAAACAGTTATTGAATGTATCTGAAAAAATGAAGAAATAAAATTGTGTTAATTGTATTAATTTATTTTAATTGAAATAAAATTTCATGGTTTACTGTTTAGAAAACTCCTAAATTAGAAAAAATTGTAGAATAAAACTAATTATTAAACATACAAGTTCCAGGTACATTTACATAATTAAACTTACGCTTTTTTTTCCAGATATTACACCAGAGTAACAAGTGACATCTTTGTTCATCACTAATTATATCCTACAAACGATAAACAAATATATTCGTCATTTTCAACGAGTACGATTCAATAAACAATTTCGACTTACGTTTTCTTATTAGAGTTGTTCACATCAAGGTATTGCCGTATCAGCATTATTGTACCACCAAGTTCATTCTGGAAAAAAAACAAAAATGTATTCGTAAGTCATACAACTAACTCATTATCATATTTTATGCTACAGTTTCAACTTACATTTTTTTTTTTTTTTTTTAGATATAACACAATCGTTATTAGTGCGTCTTCGTTCAGCACTAATTATGTCCTGAAAAAGATAAATTCGTCATTTTACAAACATATATTCACAATTAGATTCAATGTACAATTTCGACTTACGTTTTCTTATAAGCGTTGTTCACATCAACGTATTGCCGTACTGCCGTTGTTGTACCATCAAGTTCATTCTGAAAAAAAAAAACAAAAATGTATTCGTAAGTCATACAACTAACTCATTATCATATTTTATACTACAGTTTCAACTTACATTTTTTTTTTTTTTAAATATAACACAATCGTTATTAGTGCGTCTTCGTTCAGCACTAATTATGTCCTGAAAAAGATAAATTCGTCATTTTACAAACATATATTCACAATTAGATTCAATGTACAATTTCGACTTACGTTTTCTTATAAACGTTGTTCACATCAACGTATTGCCGTACTGCCGTTGTTGTACCATCAAGTTCATTCTGAAAAAAAAAAAACAAAAATGTATAATAGAATGTAAAAAGAAATAAGAAACGCAAGACAATGAAATGATAGTGGAATGACTGGTAAATGAAAAACAAAATAATGGTTGTTGGGATAATGTGATATAAACAAACATTAAAATTTGTCTAAAATAATAATTTATTGTATTTTATAAATAATGTCGTGTAATAATTTTAATAGCTATTTTAAGTGAAAATGTTTGGAATTATTGTGATATATTTTTTTTGACGAATCAATAAGATTTATTTAAAATATTATTGAGTAAAATTTTAAATTGTATGGAGGCTTTTGTGCTTAAAATTTTTTAAGAAAAATATATTTTTATCATGTGCGATATGCATTTTAATCAATGATTATGAATATTTGGATATTGTGTTATAGTTTGTATATAATGTCATGTGAAAATAATTAAAAAAAACATATTGTAATATTCATTTAAAAATCTTGTACGAAAAATCAAATTTTCACGTGTATGAAAACTTGGGGGAGTTCCAGGAACTTCAAATTTCGTATACGGATAGGTAAATTTTATATGATTTTAAAACACCAGGGAGTTCCAGGAAAACGTGGTTAATACAAATACAACAAACATGTGGTTATACATTTTCGAGTGATTTTTTTTTTTCTTTTTTTCAAATGGGATATATAGAACTATTACATTTTGGCATTCATAGTGAATTTTTTTTTGTTTTTTAATGCTTTTATGTATTGTGTTTTTCTTAGGAAAATATCAGCATCTCTTTTGGTTTTTTTAGTCTAATTTAATTTTCGCTTCTTGTACGTTAGTATCTATATTCTTTTGGTCGTAGATTAAAATAAAAAAAAGTGTTTATTAAAACCTAATTTACTGAAGAAAACAATATTTGATATCTTGTGGTGCCTCCCTGTTTTTGAAACCCTTCAAAAATTCTGTTTGACATCATCTCAGTGAGATTTCGCAGCTCATTGCGTGAAATTTTTTTCCATTCTCTGGTTACGGGTTTTTTAGCTCCTGGACAGTACAAAATTGTTTTCCGTTGCTATGCTCGGAGCTAGAGAGTATACCCATACATTTTTTGTCGGGTTTAAATCATAATTTTTTCGTGAAACTAGCCTTTCACAACTCTTGCAGAATGCACCACTGCGTTATCCTGCTGGAAAACAAACTTGTTCAGCCAAGTCAACTGAACAACTCAAGGCAGTCACAACGAGACGTGTACAACAAATTTTACATGCCAAAAGCATCATTGTTTTGGAATGAAATTGCACCTATTTTTATTTCATTTCAAATTCCTAATTTTTAATTGGCAGTGATTTTTAAAAAAAAATAGTGCTGTATATCCATATATTGATCTTGATGTATAAACGTATATGTACATATGTCAACACATACATATGTATGTAAATTTGTGTACATTAATTATGTGTATGTATCTCTATATGTGTAAACACATATGTATATGTATCATAGCACATGCAGCATATACATACATATGTACGTAAATTCCTTTTACCAGAAAACCTTATATAGATAATCACTATCAGGTGGAAAAGCCACATTCACAAATTTTTCTTCTAAAGTCTGTCCAATACAACCCCATTTCACTCAAATAACAACACACTTAATATTATTTTTCCTTTGCTAGTATGAAGAAAAATATACTATATGAACATAAAGAAAAATTTTTTATAAGAAATGAGTCAGAACCCCATGCAACCCCATATAAATTTTGCAAAGCAAAACCGGTTCAAATGTATATATCGTTACACATGCCTGTGAATAGATTGAAGCACGGTTGGGCATTTACGCGTAAACAGCCGGAGTTTACGTTTACTTGGTAAAGAGAATAAAGAGTGTAAATACCGTAAAGACTGCGTAAATAGCGTAAATAGACGTAAATGCATAAAAATAAAACATTTGTGTGTAAATTGTCTGTCACTTTTAAAAATTAACAGATTAAAAAAACAAAAGTCGGGTGATTTTGATCTTTGAAAATACCAAACTTATGTACAGTTTTTATAATTTTTATTCACAAAATAAATATTGAAGTTAATGTTAAACAACATATTTTGTGTTTTTTATGAATAAAATTTAATTTTTAATAAATTTGTTTACGTTTGCACTCTTTACGTCTTTACGGTAAACAAAAAAACTCTTTACGTACATTGTTTTTACGTGTAAATTGTGGTTGTAAACGCTGTAAATAGTTTACGCGCCCAACGATGGATTGAAGTGTACGTATATGTAATACGTGTTGTTGGAATATTTTGTAATGTGCGTATTTATCGTATATATGCGTGTGTAATACTACTGTCCTAAACAAACAAATTATCGTCCTAAACAAATATAATTTTTTTTATTTCATTAGAATACTACTTGGTAATTGTACGATCATATGAAGGGTCATAACTTTTTTTAATCGGAAACGATGATAGTATATTCAAATTGTAATATATTCTACATATGTGAAAAACAATATATTATTTTGAATATAATCGGTTTAATATTAAATTTTGATTTTTTGATATTTAATATTCATACTTTTTTGGTAATGATAAATAAAAATATGATCGTATGAATGCATTATACATCGTATACGTAGGTATATAATTTGAATACACAGTCCACGTCGAATCCTATATGTCCCTGTACACATATTGTACCAGAAACCTAATGACTTGATTTTGTTAATTACATAAATACAATATACATACAGACATACATGCGTGCAATATTCTGTACACATTTTTCAACCGTACACAAATATGTGGGTTCGTAGATCGTACTTGTATATATTTCCTTGCCTGATTTGAAAAGTAAAAGAAAAGTGTAAAATATGAATAAAAATCGACGCGAAAATTTTTTGGTCATGAAATTACAAAAACAAAATATACGCCATGCGAATTATAATGCAGTACAAAATTTCATAAACTCAATATTCAATTTTTGGCTCTTAAAATTTTGTATTCAAACTTTAAAGAATACACAAATAAAATATACTATATTCATGATCATGAACAATTAAATAGTCCAGAATTAGAAAAATTGTGTGTAATGAAGTTACACAAACAAAATATATGCCTGCAAATTTTAATTTAAAAAAAATGTAGATCCGATCATAATTCTAGGAAAACCCAAACAAAATATATTGCACAAAACGAAAGACCCAGTGATCATTCATGCGTAAATAATTGAAGTCATATATTTAAATATACTCACAATCAAACGTGTGTAAAATCGTAACTAATCATATGGCTGTAACAAAAGAATATACATTAAAACAACAATGGGCACAGTATGGGAGTGAGTGCAGCCAAAATACAAAACTAACACATATAAGCAACATAAAATTGCACCAATAGTAATGCAATGTTGGTGCAGGTCAGTTCATTTTGAATGAAGTAGACCGCGTATAGAAAAAACTTATATGAAAAAGGATAGTCGCGAAGTACAGAATAGACCGCATGTACTACATCGTTTCATTCTAGAATCTAGCTAGAGAGTTCCGAGAATTATTTTGTTTACAAAAATACAATTTCTCAGTGAGTTCCGAGAATTCTTAAGTGTTGTTGGGATAATGTGTTATAAACAAAGTTTATAATTTGTCTAATTAAATCATTTATTCTATTTTATAAATAATGTCATGCAATTATTTTAATATCTGTTTAAAGTGAAAATGTTTGGAAATACTGTAATATATTTTTTTAGACGAATCAAAAAGTTTTATTTAAAATATTATTGATTATTGATATTATTTCTGATGGCGCTACATCCCAAATTGAGCCAGAGTTGCTATTTTAATTGTAATAGAAAAAATGAAAAATGAAATGAATTTTCAAAAATTTCATTTCCAAAAATTCATTTTGTTCTAAAATGGCATTCTAATTTTTTAAGTGAATTTTGAGATTCTAATTTTGACTTTAGTACTTTTTGACAATTTACTCGTGAATTTTTAAATTTTTATTTTCAAATAATTTCTTTTCCGTTTCCGTTTCCGTTAATAAATAAATTAATAATAAACAATTAATTATTAATAAATTTATTAAATATT